>LFJQ01000023.1:0-1390104 GCA_001182835.1 Oropetium thomaeum
CTAATTTGATCTCTGAACCAAATATTGAATTTCCTCATGTGTTCTCGCGCTAACCCATGATTCACTTCGTTGAGGATTTTCTTGATGAAGCAACTTTCTGTGTTGTTCAATGTAATTGGATACTTCTGACATGTGTTGAAGCACGAGGAAATGAGCTTGTTCATAAGCCTTAAGATCAGGAGTTATTGCCTTTTCACCGAGCGTTCCTTTACCCGTCAACCTCCCTTGTGGGGAGAGTTTGGTACACCGATAGGCTGTTCTGGGTCAATGTAATTGATGCACCACTCAACTACTTCCTCAGTTGAGTAAGCTTGCACAATACAACCCTCAGGGGAAGATTGGTTCCTCACATATGACTTGAGAACTGCTAGATATCTCTCATATGGATACATCTGATGTAGAAAAACAGGCCCAAGATACAAGATCTCTTTTACAAGATGTGCTGTGAGATGGATCATAATATCGAAAAAAGATGGTGGGAAATACATTTCAAAAAGGCACAAAGTCTCGAAAAGGTTCTTCTCTAGATCATCAAGTGTTGTAGGATCGATGACTTTCTGAGCAATGGCGTTGAAGAAAAAGCACAAACTCATGATAGCCTCACGCACTTTAATGGGAAGAATGCTCCTAATCCCAACCGCAAGCAATGCAGTTAATATAATATGGCAATTATGAGACTTCATCTTACCAACCCATTTGAGATCCTTCAAAGAGAAGAGTCTCCCGAAGTTGGCCGAGTAACCAGATGGAACCTTGACACCTCTGAAAAACTCACATAGTTCCCTTTTTTCTTTCTTTGACAGTGTGATGGAGGATGTGGGTAGGTCTTTATCATCACCCTTGAGACAAAGCTCAGGCCTCAAGCCCATTTCCTTCAAATCTTTGCGTGCATTTAGATGATCCTTGGTCTTTCCCTTCATGTCCAGTAAGGTACCAAGAAGACTATCACAAACATTTTTTTCGACGTGCATGACATCAATGCAGTGTCGAACATCTAAGGACTCCCAATATGGTAGCTCCCAGAGTATCGACTTCTTCTTCCACAACTCATCCTCACTTTTAGAAGAACGTTTCCTCTTTCCAAGGAAAGAACCAAATTTTTTGACCTCATTATGTATGTCTTCTCCAGTAAAGTGCCTCGGAGCTGACCCTTTTCTCCTCTGTGCCATCAAACTGACCCTTCATTGACCGATATGCATGAGATTTTGATAAGAATCGCCTATGCCTCATATATACCGTCTTCTTAGAGTTACGGAGCCACACACTCTGAGTGTCATTGAAGCACTCTGGACAACCTTTTCCTCCTTTACTCTGCCCCGACACGGCATACAAAGCTGGGAGGTCCTGTATCGTGCACAACAACATAGCATGTAGCCTAAAATATTCTCGCTTGAATTGATCCCAGACCTCAACGCCGTTAGACCATAATCCTTTAAGATCATCCACCAACGGTCTAAGATATACATCAATGTTGACCCCAGGCTGCTTCGGACCAGAAATTAGCACCGTCAACATAATGTACTTTCGCTTGTTACAAAGCCAAGGTGGTAGGTTGTACATGGTCAACACGACAGGCCATGTGCTGTGGGCACTACTCATGTCACCAAAGGGATTCATCCCATCCGTACTTAGTGCAAACCTAATGTTTCTCACTTCCATGGCAAAGTTTTTGTATTTTGAATCAATGTTTCGCCATTGAGCTGAATCTGCAGGATGCCGGATTTTTCCATCATTCTTACGTCCTTCCTTGTGCCAACGAAGGAATTGAGCCTCCTTGCCGTTTGCAAACAAACGCTTCAAACGGGGAACAATGGGAAAATACCAAACAACCTTCCTTGGAGGTCCATTCCTTTTACGGGCTACCCCCTCATCACCTCCATCGTTCCTAGGCTTGTATCGAGAGGTTCCACAATAAGGACAGTGGGTCAGCTCCGCATACTCACCACGGAAGAGCATGCAATCCTCCTTGCATGCATGTATCTTTTCAACTTCCAATCCCAAAGGACATATTATCTTCTTGGCAGCATAAGTGTTTCGGGGTAACTCACTGTCCTTTGGAAGAAGCAAGACCTTCAAAAGAAGTAGCAATGCATTGAAGCTCTTATCAGACCAATGATGTGCCGCCTTCAACTGGAGAAGTTTAAGCACAGAATAGAGCCGTGTGCACTGCTTGTCACAACCAGAATATAGAGGCTTCTTAGAATCTCGCACCAAGTCTTGGAACTTTGCAAACTCTCGATTATTATACCCATCATTCCCCTCTGCATCAAGCACCATTTGGTCCATATTATCAACAAGGTTTGTGTAGTCATCACTCATAGATAGAATATCATCATCAGTGAGCTGATGATCTTCCATATTGCCGCCAGAGGGCCCTTTATCCTTGCTGCCATCCATGTCTTCCTGGTCCATTTCGTGTGGATTGACACCTTCTTCGCCGTGCTGATTCCAAATTTGATAGTTCTTTTTGAATCCACGCATGATCAAATGAGCATGAAGGTGCATTGAATGCGGAAACTTCTTGATATTCTTGCAATCATAACATGGACAAAACATTGCTGTTTTCTTTGTATTCTTCATGTCCTCTTCCGCTGCAGCGATGAAAACCGAGATACCCTTGAGATAATCAACACAAGTGCGGTTCTCAAGATACATCCAGCTCCGTTCCGCCATCTGTAATTTACAAGTAATAGAGTTATGACTGATCATGTTGATTTTACATCAGGAATGATTGGGTGAGGCCACAAACCAGTATAGCAGGACAAAGTTTCAATCAATAAATAATCAAGTTATGTGTATGTCTTGTATAAAAATATAACACATATTTGTTATGAAAACTAGTACGAGAGAAAAAATGTTCCAAATACTTTTTATAGATCAAGGACAGCTACTGCTTACCTTGCGTGTGAAGGATCCAGCAGCAGCGCCGGCCGGCGGTTGACTTTGTGGGGGTCGACGGCCAAATAGCGCCGACGCTGAAATTAAAGGAGGAGGAGGGGCTAGCGGCCCTCGGCGGCGTCGCTGGTTCGTTAGGGAGGACGAGGGGATGGCGGCCCTCGGCGGCGCGTCGTCGCTGGTTCGGCAGGGGAGGACGAGAGGATCTGGTGGCCCTGCGGCGCTGCTGGTTCAGTAGGGGATCGTAGACGAGGAGGGGCCGGCGGGCGCAGCGGCTAGGACGGCAAGCCAAGGAGAGCGGAAGGACGCGGAGAGGGGCGAACGGAAGGATGGATGGAGAGCGGCAGATGGGGAAGGACGGGAACAGACTCCAGCTCGCTCGTCTTGGTAGGACTAGTGGCTCATACAATATCAGTGACGGCGTACAATTTCGTCACTATTGCAATCGTCTCTATTGCCATAGTCCTGGTATTACTGACGTCGGAATTAGTGACGTTTGTAATTTTTACGTCACTAGTTAGCGTTGGAATTAGTGACGTTTGTAATTTTTACGTCACTAGTTAGCGTTGGAATTAGTGACGTGTCTAAGTAACACGTCGCTAATAATAATACGCCGTCTCTAAAAGTAAATCCTATTAGTGACGGATTTGTATTAATTCGTCTCTATTGCCATCGTCGTCGTATTATTGACGGGTTTCTCGCTTCTGTGTCACTATTAGCGCTGAGATTAGTGACGTGTTTTAAGTCGGTGTCACTAGTAACTCAACAGTGACGTAGTTATTAGTGACGTGTGCTTGGTTTGTGTCACCAGCAAATTAATAGTGACGTGTTTTTATATCACATCACTAATGATGGTGTCACTAATGTCCCTTTTTGTGGTAGTGCGATGTGCCGTGTGCTGCAAGCAAGGTTCAAAAAACTGCTGGAAACCGCGGTTTTCACGGTTTCCGCCGAAACCGCTCTGGCTCAGTTTTTGCGGTTAGCGGTTTTCCAAATTTGAATTTGATGATATTTTAAAAAATTTGAAAAAACTTGTAAAAAATATAAAAAAATAGATGAAAAATGAGAAATTATGGTGTAAGCAGAACTTAAAATTTTTTAGTTTATAGCGGTAAAATAAATGGTAGAAGATGGAAAGTAAAAAAAAAGAAAAAAGACTAACCTTATCCTCCCCTTCTCCTCCATTCCTTCTCCTCCATTACTCCTCCTCCCCTTCTCTTCCCCGTGAGCCACGAAACCAGCGGCACCGCATCCGTGCAGATCCATCGATGAAACCGTCGGAGGAGCGATGAAAACCGTCGCCCGGGCTGGCTAGCCGAGCGGACGGAGCGGTTACCGCGCATTTTGCACGCGCGGGGCAAATAGAGCGCAAGCCGCGGCTCCGGCATGCACTACCGCGGCCCGGGCAGAGGTAGCCGCGGCTTCGGCCGGAGCGGTGATAGCGGTCGCGGTAATCGCGGTTATCGAGCGGTAAGCCGCACATCTGCTCCGGTAACCGCGGTTTGGGGGAGTTCTTTGGAGGAGCAGTGGTTGCCGCAATTTGAGGTTCAACTGCGCGCTAAGCCGCTCCGCTTCCTCGATTTAGCGTCCAATAGCCGCGATGTAGTGCATTTTGAAGTGAATGAACCGAGTAATTCCCTGTTTTTCGTTGAATGGTGGAATGATTGATGTATGAAAAACATATCAAAGTTCCAGTACTACGAATAATGCTTTTTTCATTGCATTGTAGAATGGCATCACGGAGGGAGGGTGATTCCTTTTGGGAGCATGGCCAGAACACGTATCCTGGATTTGTCTGCAAGTATTGCAAGGCAGTAAAGAAAGGCGGTGGTGCGACGAGATTTAAGCAACACTTGGCAGGACGCGGCAGCAATTGGTGCATTGCAATCATGTGCCTATGGATGTTCATGAATATTTTCATCGTAAGCTTGATCGAACTTTCGGTCGGAGGAAGGAGAAGCAACAAGCAGCCTTACGAAGTGAAGAAATAACTGCGGAAGGTAATATGAGGTCTGATGAAGATGATGAGCTGCAACATGCCCTACATCAGTCGCGAGAGGAAGAATCATATGTGAGACAGGCTCGAGAGCGGGGTGGGCAATATGAGAGAGGTGGTGGAAGTGGAGGTGGTGGTACAAGTGGTGGAGTCATGGGCGCATTGAGGAGATCGATGTCTCACTCTCAGAGAGGTAGTAAGGATGGAAAGGAACCCGTTCAAACAAGGATTGACACCAGGCCATGGACAGCTAAAAGTAAGATTGCTAAGACGGCAATTAGTAGGGCTTGGTCAAAATCTTTCCACACTGAAGCTGTCGCTGGAAGGAAGGCCGACAGTCCTTGCTTCATATCCGCCATTAAGGAGACATAAAGATGGGGTAAGGTTATTGTATTACATATAAAGTTATACTTATTTTGTGTTGACCATTCTCGTATCTTGTATTTCATAGGCGAAGGCATCGGAAACCCTTGTGGCAGAGACATTGATGGCAAGTATTTAGATGAGAACTACGCAGATATATTGAAGCAATTTACATGGTTCAAACTAGATTGGCCGTTGCATGGTGTTACAATCATGTGTGATTCATGGACGGGTCCAACAGGGATGAGCCTAATTAACTTCATGATTTATTGCAATGGGATAATGTTTTTCCACAAGTCAATCGACGCCACGGGCCGCAGCCAAGATGCACAATACCTTATGAAGGTGAGTTCGTTGCTGTAAAAATTTGAAACGTTTGTTTGTGACTGAAATGCTAATTTTTGCATGTAAACTGTAGGAAATGAACAAAGTGATTGAAGACCTTGGTCCAGGTAATATCGTTCAAATCATAACCGATAATGGCTCGAACTACAAGAAAGCAGCCAAGCTTCTTATGGAGAAATATGCAATTGTATGACAGCCATGTGTAGCCCATACAATCAACCTCATGCTGAAGGCAATATGTGATTTTTCAGAACACAAAGCTATGATTGAGAGTGCTCGGAAGATTTCGCATTGGCTTTACAACCACAACAAATTACATTCAATGATGAGAAAAGCTCTTGGTGGTGAGCTGATAAGATGGAATGCTACTCGATTTGGAACTAATTATATATTCTTGAAAAGCATGCTTCGACGTAGAGATAAGTTTATGTCTTGGATGGGATCACAATCACTTTTGGAGAGTCGTTTCAGCAACACTGATATTGGGCGATTTGCTCATTCATGTCTCAGTAATATAACATAGTGGGATAACATGAGCCATGTGGTTAGATCTGTTGAACCATTTTATGAATTCCTACGCTTTGCGGATCAGGATAAGGTTCCAAATTTGAGTGAGGTACTTCTTAGGTACAACATGGTGCGTAACAAATATGAGAGTATATTTGGAGCTGATTCACTGGAGTTTACTCGTTATATGGAAATTTAGGATGGCGGACATTGCAAATGATACTTATGTGAACGCAGGTGATATATTGTTACTTATGTGTGTCGTATATATTTATATAATTGTGCTTAACCATTGATTTATTGCAGCTGTCGCATTAAACCCCCGGGTTCATTATGTTCATAGGACGTTGCATGTCGTCCTCAACGACCTCCGAGAGGCTTTCGAATTCATGAGTGACAGTGAAAGCACAATACTAGCACTTCAAGAAGCTGAGAGTTACCGCAGGAAAGCTAGGTGCATTCTCCTCTGATTTGGCTCGAAGGATGGCTAGTGATAGTAATACTTCACCTGGTAAGTTATTCATCCAAGTGAACATTCTGTAAATATTGAAGTGAATTAATGTAACATAACACGTTCTGTTTCATATATCAGAACAATGGTGGTCTATGTCGGCGGTGATACACCCAATCTGTAGAAGTTTGCTTTACGCCTTGTATCACAATGTTGCTCATCCAAGTGGATGTGAGCGTAATTGGAGCACTTTTGCATTGATCCACACAAAGGTCCGCAACAGGTTATCACATGACAAACTACACAAGTTGGTTTATGTTAACTACAATCTTCGAATCCGACTCAGAGAATCTGGACTATATAGACCAACATATACTATAGACGATGACCCGTTCGATCGTCTTATGGAACTTACCCTATATGATTCTCCAATCCTATTCGAGAATGGATGGAAAAGGACCGTTCAAATGCAGAACCATTACTTGGTGAGGATGACGATGATAGTGAAACCCCTCTCCCCTCTCAGCTTGTTCAGGATGACAACACACAGTTGCTAAGGATTGGTCGCGCATCTTCTTTGTCTGAGTGGTCACAACAGCATGTGGGTGACACTCACATAGGTAAGAGGAAAGAACAAAAAAGACCCCGTAAGCAACCATCAAAAAAGCTAAAGGAAATTGTTCAAGAAGAACCAGAGGTGCTCAGTGATGAGTCCACAGATGACGGAGATGAGAGAGTTAGCCCCACGTACCAAGAGTCAGGTGATAGTAGTTCATGGACCTCATCTGATGATAACGACGATGCAGGGAATGACGGCGCAAGCCGTATGGGTGGTGCGGCAGCACAATCCATCTCACCCCTTCGTATCATAGGTATAAACATGTGTCTATTATTTAATATTTTATATTCATCACCGACAATCTTCATATTGTCAGGTGAATTACAATTCACCCACGCTACCTAGGATCAGGACCACGAAGCTCCATCTTCACAGAGGACTACTGCGCCTGCGGATGGTACATGTTAACATGGCGCATATATGTCTCCTTAGCAATGTGAGGGCTCAATTAACACAAGTAATGACTCCTTTTACGACTACGGTTGTCCTGATATTAGTAGTCAACCACCTACAAGATGGGTCATCAGTGGCAAGAGCCAAATTTCTATAGAATATTGGAACATGAATGGAGACAACTGCCCCGTGGACGGGTATATCATGGAATGAGTAAAAGGTACAATTGATGGCTACTTGTGGCATTGCACTTATGTCAATTCATGAATGTAATGTAGCCTACCATGATTGGAATAATATTCCATGAGAGTAACGATATTTTTCTTCTATTATGTTATGTATCATATTATTTGAACTATATATTTCTTATTTTTGGACTATAAACTATGTCATCATTTGTATTTTATATTCTATGTCTCTATGTTGTTAATTGCTGTATCAATTTATTAGAAAAGGTAATGCTAAAAATTGTTATTAATTTTCATCTTATTCACATTTTTCACTCCAAAACCGCGGTTTCAACGGGAACCAAGCGGTTTTCGCTACAAACCGAGCGGTTTTTGCTGTAAAACCGCAGTTTCGATTCAAATCTTATTCAATAATTTGAAATTTATAATTTCTGCGGTTTTTGAAACAGTAACCATGATTACCGCGGTTACCGCTGATACGTCGCCGATCGGTTTCTGCGCATAAAAAGGTAAGTTGAACCTTGGCTGCAAGTAGATCGATTTTCTGCGGCAGGCCAGCAGTGCAAGGTGAAGGGACGGACATCTTTGACCTTGAAAAGGAAATTCTGTAGTACTCCTTGTAGTATGTGCGAGTTGCGAGTGGATTTTCGGGAAGCCGTTGAGTTGCTGTTATCTCGCCGCGGACCGGCGTCCGGAGGCGGACGGAACCGGCTTGTGTTGGCGTTTGTTGCTTCGTCGAGGCAAACAACGCAAGCGCAAGTTGGGCCAGTGGTTAGGCCTTGTCGGATCGACGAATTCTTTTCGCGGGAGACTTTTCAGCTCTACTCCTAGATACTACTCCTTTCAACCCGCCTCGATCTCCGTCGCTCTCTCCGTCCTTTCATACATACAGTAGTATACTGTACTCCAAATAGGCGTATCTTTCCACGGATACTACGCTCCACAAAACCTCATCACTATAGGCCCTAACACTACATTCCTATACCTCTAGTTCTACTCCACGTACCGTAGATTGTACTAGGCGTAGACCAAGGAATTGAAAGGGATGCGTATATTTTTTACACATCGATCGACGACGATGCGATGCGATACGGATACGCGCCTCGTCAGCGAGCAAATGTCGACAGTGGTGCCGCGGCGTGGCACAAGCGAACAACGCATACGATCCTGCGGAGATCTGCTCTGCTGGGGATAGATAGGCAGGCAGGCATCATCAACATCAATCGGGGCGGTCGCTTGCCGTGCTCGTCTCCCCAATCTCATCCCATCACACCCCAGGGGCTTAAAAAAGGAAACGACGACACGGCCGTTTCCGGCCAGCCAGACCAGCCAGCCCCCGTCGATGGGTGGTCGTCAGGAATAGACAAGATAACAACGAACGGGTTGCGTTGCTTTTGCTGCGGTCAGTCAGTCCGTCAAGTCGTATCAAAATGAGAACAAAAAAAACATATCCTCCGGAGCACAGCAGGTCAGCGTTTTGCTGTGCCCCAGGATCGCTGAACGAATCCGCTGCTCACGCCAGCAGCAGCGGCCGCCTGGATCCGGGTGAATCTTTAAAGACGGAAATTTCGGCGAGGGAAACGTTTTCTTAATACGTACAGAGAGCCCTGCCCCTGCGGTGCTGCCACTGCCAGCAGCTTCAGGTTCAGACCGCCACGTGCCATAATATACTAGAGGAACACAGCATAACTGCTCTTACACTGTAGTATGATTACGCCTCTATCAAAGGCCGTTCGTGCAGGGCGAATTGCTTCCACGAGCTGCAACTTGCCATTGATCACAGATGCTGTGACGAGAGAGAGAAAGAAAGAGAGGGGCACGGCGCACTTTTATTTGGTGGTCACGTGCGCTGCGGGCTGCGGTGGAAGCGAAGCGGAAGAAGATTTTGTTGTGGCAGCGGCCGCCGAGAGATTTGATTCCGAACGACACGATCTTGTCTAGTAGACCGTGTGAATATATATCGATCCGTCGCGACGACCAAATGATATATCCGCGGACGGGCGGGCGTGCGACGGCGACCCGCTCACTCTTTTTATTACTCGTACTAGCACACCTCGCTTGGTCAGCTGCAGCCCACAGCTCCGCGCTCTCGGGTCTCGGCCGTCCGCCCGTTTCCAGTCAGCTCGTTCGTTCGTTCGTTCGTTGTCCGTGGCCATGGAGGAGCGGCGGGCGCACGCGATGCTGTTCCCGTTCCCGTGCTCGGGCCACATCAACCCGACGCTGAAGCTGGCGGAGCTGCTGCACGCGCGCGGGGTGCGCGTCACCTTCGTCAACACGGACCACAACCACGAGCGGCTGCTGCGGACGTCGGGGTCAGGGTCGGCCGGGCTGCGCCCGCGCGGCCGCGAGCGGGACGGGTTCCGCTTCGAGGCCGTCCCCGACGGGCTGGCGGAGGAGGACCGCCGCGCGCCCGACCGGACCGTCAGGCTGTACCTCTCGCTGCGAAGGAGCTGCGGCGCGCCGCTGGCGGCGCTGGCGCGACGGCTCGTGCCGCCCGTCACCTGCTTCGTGCTCAGCGGGCTCGTCAGCTTCGCGCTCGACGCCGCGCGCGACGTCGGCGTCCCGGCGTTCGTGCTGTGGGGGACCAGCGCGTGCGGATTCGTAGGGACGTTACGGCTCAGGGAGCTCCGGCAGAGGGGGTATACGCCGCTCAAAGGTAGGAGACCGATCGATCGCGTCGCGTCGATGATCAAGCATTCGATCCGTATGAGTATTGCATGCACATCCCCAAATGGTTAGTTAGTAGCATGATCAGGATCATGGTGCTCTGGGCTAATAATCGCTTTTCTGCCTTGAATGGCATATGGCATGGCAGACGAGAGCTACCTGACGAACGGGTACCTGGACACGCCGATCGACTGGATCGCGGGGATGCCCCCCGTGCGTCTTGGCGACATCTCCAGCTTCGTGCGGACGCTGGACCCGAACTGCTTCGCGCTGCGCGTGGAGGAGGAGGAGGCCACCAGCTGCGCGCGGGCGCGGGGCGTCATCCTCAACACGTTCGAGGAGCTGGAGCCCGACGTGCTCGCCGCGCTCCGGGCGGAGTTCCCGTGGGTGTACGCCATCGGCCCCCTCGCCGCTGCCGTGCCCGCGCACCGCCGCGTGGAGGGGCTGAGCCTGTGGGAGGAGGACGCAGCGTGCGTGGCGTGGCTGGACGCGCAGCCGCCGGGGTCCGTCCTGTACGTCAGCTTCGGTAGCCTGGCCGTGCTGTCTTCGGACCAGGTCGCGGAGCTCGCGTGGGGGCTCGCCGACAGCGGCGTCCGGTTCCTCTGGGTCGTGCGGCCGGGGCTCGTGGGCGGGGACCGCGGCGCCGACGCGCTGCCGCAGGACTTCCTCGCCGAGACGAAGGACCGGTGCTTCGTCGCCGAGTGGTGCGCGCAGGAGCAGGTGCTGCGGCACCGCGCCGTCGGCGGGTTCCTCACGCACAGCGGCTGGAACTCCACCACCGAGAGCATCTGGTCCGGCGTGCCCATGCTCTGCTGGCCCGGGTTCGCCGACCAGTACATCAACTGCCGGTACGCGTGCGAGGAGTGGGGCGTCGCGCTGCGCCTCGACGAGGGGCTGAGGCGTGAGCAGGTCGCGGCCCACGTCGCCACGCTCATGAGCGCCGGCGGCGACAAGGCGATGGACATGCGGCGGTGCGCTGCCAGGTGGAAGGCGGCGGCCGAGGCCGCAACGACGGCGCCGGGCGGGTCGTCGTACGAAAGCCTCGACCGGCTCGTCGAGGAGCTGCGGCTGGCGGCGGAACCGGCAGCGGACACAGAGCCGCCCGCCGCCACGATCGGTCGGGGGTGAAGACGACACGCACCGGTGTCCCGTGTTGTTTGCCGTCCGTCGCGATCGCGCGCGTGCTACTGCATTTTGGACACTTCCTTCTGGGCCCACGTTGGCAGCTCTTTATGTGGTTATTACTTGTACTTTAGGTTGTCCGATTATGCAGAGTGTACCTACTGTGGATTAGCTTTGGTCCCGGGGACGCACGTTTCGTTGAGCTCGTAGTATCAATTATTCAAAGTGTACTCTTGAGTTGAGTTTGTGTCGCGTCGTGGTAGTTGATTGCTTGTCGGATTGTGAACACTATTATTAGTGGACAAAAAAGTTCGTCAGCAGGTTGATTGTTGTGCAGTTCGTCCAAAACCCATGTGCTTGTCATTTGGTTCAACTTTCAGGTGAGGTGAGAGCACAGCTTCTAGTGTCAGCTGGCCAGCACTTGGCCCGTTTGTTGAGGAGTATTCTGTGACTGGCCGCTGCTGCTATGGTCCACACCCGCCGGCCGGCCGCAGATTTCGCCGTCGAGCCACAAACAACACGATCGCAATAAGCTCTTGGAGAATGCGAAGGTCCGTCGTCGCCATATGGCCGTTGGATGAGCTACCCGGCTTCCGTGGGCGAAAGAAAATGCCGAACGAAACGATCGTTGTCCAGAACGCGGGCACGTGTCGGAGGCTAAACAAAAAAGCAATCGTGCGAAGCCGCAGGTTTTCTTGGTCAAAGAGAAGTAGGATAGGAGACTACCTCCTGTATCAAAAAGAAAACAAGTTAGCGTAGTGATATAATCTCTAAATCATAATTTTAATTTTAATTTTAAATAAACATATTTTTTTAAAAATGATATATAATATTTTTATGAAATTATTTTTAATATAAATTTATAAATATAATTTTTATATTTTTAAACATAATAATTTAAGAGTTATTTATTATTTATATTTTTAATGTTTAACTGAAATTTTGTCCTAAATTATATTTTTTTATATCGGAAAGAGTAATTGACAATCAGCAGGTTCGGGTAGTTAAATATCTTGTCTGAGGTTTGACAATCTCTGCCGCCGCCCGTGCCCCGTTCGTCAGTTCGTGGGGTAAGGAAGAAGGAAAGGAATGGAAAGAAAGCAGTTTGAGCCGTATTCCCTATTACTATGATCGCGGTCCGTTTGAGCCGGCGCGGGAGGACGAAAGCACAAAGCAGCAGCAGCGTCAACGCATCGCATCGCATGCTGCTGCTTTAACAGAAAAAGGAAAAAACGTGGTCCTCAACGGGGACAGAACGACTGGTGTCGGCTCGTCAGCCGTCACTGCCCCTGTAGTACCGGAAGTGCCGAAACGAGGACGGCACGGCACGTCTACGTGGACGGCAGCCGTCCTCCGGCACGCGTCGCGGTGGCGCCGAGCCGGGTGGGCCGCGCCGCCGCCGCCGTTGCTCTTGCTCTTCACGTGGACGGGATAAAGCCAGTACAAGTGGCGCGTGTAGCGGCCACAGATCAGGTCTCAAAACGCATAGCACCCGGACCCGGAGCTCGTGAAATTTCCCGAATGGATGGAGGGAATGGATGCGGTCGGTGTTCGCGGCCCACGAGCGTCTTTCCGTACTCGGCGCGTGGCCTCGTGGCCGGTCGCCGGCGCCCGGGCTCCACCTCCTCTCCTGTCAAACGCGGTAGGCTCAGGGTTTCTTGCCCGTGCGCGGAGCAGGCCCGCGCGCCTAGTGCGGCGCAATGCGGCGAGCGTGCGGAGAGCGGACGTGCTGGTGCCCGTTGTGGGCTTTAGACGTGGTTAGCCCAATGGTTCCCCCATGTTTATCAGTTTGGGTTTTGTCATTAATTCGGCCCATACTTCTATTACTCTTGCTCACAGCCGAACATGTACTACGAGTGCGTGCGCGCCACCCAAACCTGCCTCTTCAAACTCCTGAAATGTCGATGTGAAATCCAGTTTGGCCCTAACAACGGATTCACGGAGAGGGCAGGTGCACAGCTGGCCGATACATACACATAGTAAACGAGAGGACGACGCGAAACAACCGAAGAAGAACTGGAATTGTTATCGTTTGTTTTCGATGTCAACATCTTGCAGAGACACTGTTACTGACCATCCATTACTTCGTCCGCACCAGATCGATCGAGGCTTTTCCTCTTTCTTGTTTTTTTTGTTTTAGTAAAAAAAAAGTCATGTTAATTTCAGGGGGTGTTGAATCCATTGCTTTGTCTTTCATCAGCTGGGCCTTCACCCTCAGGTCAGGCGCCCGGAGGAGCAGTGCTTGGGCTTGTCGTCCGAGCTGCAGGGACAGCGGCCTGATCAGAAGGAGGAGGAGGTGGCTGCAAACCTGCCACATTTCAGCAGCAGTAAAAACACAAGTTATTATCCTGAGAAAGAACACATTACTATGTTTTGCGCGGTGAAAATCGAACGCCCATCTGGCCTGCCAGAAACAGGAGCGCAACATTCGTACCTGTTGTGATGGTGGGCAGTATTGGTACAGCATGAGGAGCCGGCATCTGGAGCCCGTAGTTCTGCGGAAGCGAAGGCATGGGCAGGAGGAACGGGCCCTGGATCTGTGGCGGCGGCGTCGGATGATGAACCAGCACCTGCGGTGGCAGCTCCGGCGGCAGGAGGAGCGGGCCCTGGATCTGCGGCTGCGCCGGATGATGAACCAGCGCCTGCGGTGCCAGCTCCGGCGGCGGGAGGAATGCCATAGGCGTCGGAGGAGCCGGAGACGGCGGCATGTACCCCACATACGGGTGGAAGGGTGGCGGCGCCGGCGAAGTCAGCCCGTACAGCTGGGCGTAGTAGTTCTGCAACTCTTGAGGATCGAGCAGGGCCTGCTGCTGCTCATTAGTCAGTGTCATAGTAACGAATTCCAAGGCCGAATGTCAAATTCCAAGCTTCAAAGATTAAAATGCATACTACTACTTACACTACACATTTTATGATTTGTCGATGTAAATATACTCTAACTGAGTGCAAATATATGCATATGATAAGAATGAAATTATCAAGAAAGAATATGTACTGTTCTCAAATAGAATTACAAAATGTCAATGCGTAGTATAGTAGTAGATGGATTGCTCACTATTAATATGAGCAAAGGTAAAACAACAAAGAAGTACTTGTACTAGTACTAGCAGGGAGAGTATGCTTACCTGTTGGTACTGAAATCCAGGTGGGTACCAGTACCTGAAATTTTTTTTCAGAGATTCGTGAGAGAGACTGTGGGTTTTGCGGCACAGTTCATGTCAAGGCTGTAAAGGCCAGAATCTAGATCACTGTTCACACATTCCTACTACGTGCCCCAGAATAAGTACCACATCATGATTAAAAAGGTCCTCAGCAACTATTATCACAGTATAAGAAAAAAATCCTGTTTTCTTGCATCTCGTTGTGTAGTGTAGAAAAATTAGAAATTGTTACTATGGCACATTCACTTTTCAGGAGAGTTAAAAAAACATGGGAAATCAACATATGAAAACCGATGCTGTACTGCATTTTCGACTAGGATAGGATGCAACCGAGAATGTAATTGAAGGATCTAGAAAAACTCGTAGGATAATGTGCAAGAGCCGAAATGGCGTTAATAGCACCCATACGAAACGCATTCAACCCACACCACCATCTCATTCCTGCACAGCACCGCACACTAGCTGTATCCGCCCCACACCACGCCACTACACCCAATCACAACATCATTACAAACAATGCTATGTTGATGCTGCCTTCCCCTGCACAAACACGCCTCTGCAGGAACAAACAGCAGGTATTGGAGTTCTCCTTTTCAACACATCCAGGCTTGCGTGCGGGGACTTGCCTCTCCTTTGCAGGCCGGAGCAGCAGCCCTCCAGGTTGCATCACTGGCCGTACGGATGCAGGTGGGGCGGGCTTTTTTCGCGACTCGCGAGACCGTCCCGCAAAGAAACACAATAAAATTAACCTGCTTTTAAGTTCGCGGATCAAACGGACAAATTCGTTAAATCTTACGGACCAAACGAAGAACTCGCATAAGTCCGCAATAACCCACATCAAGTCAAATACTATTTATTATGAATGGACTAATATACGTTAAATTGATATGTGTCTTATATATTAACATAGTCATAATAATTTACAGATATTTGTCTTTAGTATACATGTATTTATATATCTAGTTATAATAATTTACGTGTCAAATTATAATTTTATATATATATGGGTCTAATACTTTCCGCGAATTTATCCGCGGACGTCCGTCAATCTTTAACTTTTAAAGTTTGTGGGTTCCCGCAAAACCCGTCATGGTACTTTACCGCTAGGTTCTAGCTTCGTTTTTCTTCCGCTACCCGCCCCACTGGTATCTTGAACTGGCCGTTAAGGCTCTACGTTTGCCTCGGGTAGCCTACTACTCCAACAATCAGACCCTCGTCGACACACTCAACAGGCACGACTCCATCACACATCCTGGCCACTGGACGCTCCGTCCTACTCTCCAGGACTTCGTTAACAACAACGTAGCCATCAATTGCACGGTGAACAAGATTCCTAGGGAGGCAAACCGTTTGCGCACTCTCTAGCCCAACAGGCAATACGGGCTCAAGCGGCAACAACTACGTTCGCAGGGTGTAATCACTTGTCGCACAATGATCAGTGCCTAACTATTCAGACACTCATGTCCATCTATCAGGGTTCTGTAAACCTTGTTTCTATAACCTGACTCCTGTCGTTGAATCAATACAGAGAAAGGTTTTTTTTTAAAAAAAAACCACACCAACACGGCAGCGACAAGCAGAGTAGTAGTAGTACTGGCAGAGGCGGAGAGGAGGCAGAGAAAAGGGGACCCACACCGGCCAGGGAGTGAGGGAGTGGTTTCGTTCCACCAGGGATCCAGTGTTGACAAGGACGCGAGCGAAGCCGAGTCTTTGCAGTGCTACAGCGGTTCTAGTACACTGAAGTAAAAATTTCAACAAGCAAGGGAGCTTAACCGCCGCCAAAATGCAAGTGAGTTCGAGTACTGTTTTTTCTGCTGTTAGTACTACTACTACTGCTAGCTTTTCCTGGGATTCGAACTCGTAAACGTGGAACCATATACTAGTAGTAGTACGTTGCAAATTAAAAGGGTTACTAGCCTAACACTCGTGCCTTGCTACAGTTCTTTTTAAATTTCTACTAAATTAGTTGATATTATAAAGCACATACATATACAACATTAATCTTCATCTATTAGTCAATTAACTGATTGACGCAGTCTAGAAACAAAAAGATTAAACGGACATCCCATCAATAACTTAGGATTTTAAATATAGTGTATATATATATATATATGTGTGTGTGTGATGATCATTCACTGCAGGAGGACGGATACTCACCCAAACTGTGGAGGGTAGATTGGCCCAGGACTACCGTGCTGCTGCTGCGCCACCACCATATGGGTCGTCGGCGGCCTGGGGTAGAACGGCGGCGGTTGGGCCGCTGGTGGCGGGACCGGCTGCAAGTAGGAACCTACAGGAGTCCTCCCTGTTGCACCACAAGAAAGAGAGAGAGATGATGGGTTGAACCCGAAAAAAAAAACATAGCAGAATACAGATCACGAATCCGAACGGGATCGACCGGCAAAAGCTGTCAGAGAACCGACACGACTGGATATTCTCGATCTGTGCGTGCAGGGTATAGCCATATGCGCCGCGACGTCCGCAACTGGCATCTCTTGGGTCTCGATAGGCAGGTCGGACAAGGAAATGACCCTCCCTCCTCCTCTCCCAACTGATTGTGCTCGCTCCATTTCGGTCTTCTTTACGAGCCAGCGCCTGGCAGGCAAAAAAAGTCCCCAGCGCAACGCATTGCAGGTCCACGAGGGCGTCCATCACTTTCGCATCGAAACGTGAAGGTCTCCATCCACGTGGACAAAGGTTCGTGGCGGCTGCAGCAGCAGTCGTCTCGTCCGCGCCTCCACGCTGATGCTGCTACTGCCGCCCATTGGACCATTAAATCTCTCGCGTCAGGTGATACGACAATGCATGATGTAGGACGGTGAATCCCACAGTTTGGAGTTGGCTTTATCGACGAGATACTCCTTCTCACGTAAACAAACAAACACAGCCAAGCAAGGAGATTCCTAAATCTGGTCAGGTCAAGTCAAAGATTACTGACCACGCTACGCTACATGGGCGGTTTTTTAAAAGCAGGGTTCCCCATTCTCCACCGGATGGGGCTGGCTGGCTACTAAATCATCCTGCTGCTGCCCATGCCTTTTCCTACACCTTGTTTTCTTGTTAGTATCTCGAATGATGAACTGGCTTCGACAACGAACCCCGCTGTCTGAGTCAGTCAATGACTCTAATTGATGACCAATCCATCCAAAGCAAAAAACGAAAGGATAAGAAAAGAGGAATTTGGAGGTGAATCTCATGCCCCAGCTAGTCCAGCCTAGTTGCCCACCGATCGAAATCGAACCCATAGCTGCCGCCGTAACTGCCAGTTAGCGGCTCTGCCTCTCACTCTGCAAAGGAGTACAGTAGAAAACGACGGTGGAACCACGCGTTTGTAGGGGTGGCACGCAACAAGGGCACCCAACTGACAGGTCAGCAGCCAGCCTGGGCAAGCTAAGCCATACAACTCTCGAACCGAGGAGAGAGCTTTTACTCGCTAACTCGCGTGACAATCCAATTGGGGGGGCGGGTCCCCGTTTCCAGCCTCCTACGAAAATCCATTTCCCTATATCTCGGTTTGTGTTAGCAGTAGCAGTGTCACAAGCCGCCAGAGCAAAAGGGAGGGGAAAAGAAGGCTGGTTGGTGGCTTATTTAGTTTGATCTGCTGGAGTGAGGAGATTGTTTGGCGGTAACGGCCATGGCGATGGTCTGTGATCAAGAGGAAATCTTGGTTGTGGGCTTGATCGGGTGAGCCGGAACAAAACAAAAACGTCGCGGTGAAACCTGAAAAGGAGGCAAATTGAACGAAGGCGACCCAGTCGCCTCACGGGGATTGAGTGATCGGTGTGGTGTTGCTCACCTCGGTGTTGCGCGGGCCGCGGCGGTCCGAGCAAGGCAATGTTGCAGTTGGCACGCCGCCCGCCGATCACTGGGGTCGGGTCCTGCACCGCACGCCACGCCGCCTCTGGCTCTCGAAACGTCACCTGTGTGTTCACACACCTCAGCATGTACCGAAATGTTGGAGACACAGGAGAGGCAACCACAAAGCACAGCGATTAATGAGAGCATGCCACCAGGAAGGGGAAAGGGCTTACGAATCCGAAGCCCTTGGATCGACCGGTGTGGTGATCAGCGATGATGACGGCCTCCAGGATGTCGCCGTATCGCTCGAAGTGCCGACGCAGCCCCTCTAACGGCATCTCCCACGCCAGTCCGCCCACGAACACCTTAGTCAGCATCGTGTCGCTGTATCGCAACCGGTTCGGTGGCTGCGCCGGCGACGACGACGCCATCCACCACCCCCGACGGCCGGGCTTGCGGAAAAAGCACCACAAGAGGTGATGATCTTGCAGCTGTAATCGGAAACAAGTCAGAGAGAGACACACGCATGAAACTACTTTGCGCTGTGCCGCCGCTTGCCGCTGAGCGTGCTCAGTGCGTGGCTATTTATTATTGTGGCAGCGGAGGAGTCCGCTCCCATATACTACTAAAAACCTTACTGTGTGGTCAAGGTGGCCTAATGATTGGGGTGGTGGACTAATCTGATCATCAGGTGGGTTAGGGTTGGGATGCTGGAGACGATGGAGGACGGAGACAGACAGACAGGCTCCAAGGGGTTTTACGCTGGAGGTTGACGGTGTGGATGGGATGCCAGCTATGTTTCAGCGTTTTATACTTGTTTCATTCCTCAACTTTCCCCTCTTTCCTTTTCTGTGTTCTCTCCATGGAAACCTGCATACATTGTGCAAGCGTTGCTGACTCCATCTATAAGGGATCGAGCTTCTAAGGCGTTCGATCTCGCAAGCATCGATGTGTCCGACATTGGATTTGGTCGTTCAGACCCTTTTCTCTCATTCGATCAAGAACTTTTCTCTCATTTGGTCAAGAAAATTTTCAATTCCCTCTTGTTTTTTCCGGAAGACCTGGGCGCGCGATGCCCGGCATGTAAAGTTCACGACCAATTCTTCTTCACATGTTCTACGACATACTTCCTTCACTTTTTCGAGAAATGCTTGCCTTTCTGTCCTTGGCTGGATGCCTCATCTAGCAACGTTTGCTATAGCCATAGCCGTTGCTAAATGACATGATCCTCACTAGAGACAGTAACCACCACAACACTCAACATGAGAAACAGATCCTCTCAGATGAAATGCGCCTATGACATCCGAACCATCCAGGGCTAGGCCTGCCCGTCAGTGACACGTGTGTGATCTAACCTTAAGTTAGAAAAAACTCATCCTATAATGTCAGCAGTAGAAGCTGTTCATTTGCTTTTGCACAAGCATTGTGAAATTTAATACATGACAAACAAATTTATTCTAATGTATGTGTATTGGATGTTGGATTTGGCCCTTCAAACCTTTGTTTCGAGTGGTGTCGGCACATTTTCTCTCGTTCGATCAAGAACTTTTCTTTTATTTGATCAAGAAAATTTTCAATTTGCAATCAATTCCCTCTTTTTTCCGAAAGACCTGGGTGCGCAATGCCGGCATGTAGACCAATTCTCCTTCACGTGTTCCTAAGACGTACTTCCTTCTTTTTTCCCAGAAATGCTCGACTATTTTTTGTACTGTCTGGATGCCTCATCTAGCAACGGTCATTATAGCCATATATAGTCGTTGCTAAATAACATGATCCTCACTAGAGACAATAACCGTCATAACACCTAACACTAGAAACAAATTCTTTGAAATGAAATAGGCCAATGACACTTAGAACCATTAAGGGTTAGGCCTGCCTGTCAGTGACACGTGTGTTTTCTAACCTTACTTCATAAAAAACTCATCTTGAAATGCCAACAGCAGAAGGCATTTATTTGCTTTGCGCTACCGTTGTGAAATTTAATGCATGTCAGACATACTTATTCTACCGTAGGCGTGTTCTATGTTGGATTTGGTCCTTCAGACCTTTGTTCCGGTGGTGTCGACACCTCTTCTCTCATTACCAACAACTTTTCTCTTATTTGATCAAGGAAAAATTACAATTCACGATCAATTCTTCTTTTGCTTCTTCTTCTTCTTTCCGAGACCCGGGCAATGCCCCACGTGTAAAGTTCACGATCAATCCTTCTTCATGTGTCCCTGGACGTACTTACTTCGTTTTTCGAGAAACGCTCGCCTTTCTATCCATTGGCTAGATGGCTCATCTAGCAACACGGTCCTGTAGCCATTGTCGTTGCTAAATGACATAATCCTGACTGGAGACAGTAGCCATCATGACACCTAGCAAACGAAACGAATCCTCTGAGATGAAATGGGCCTATGATATCGGAAACCACCAATAGCTAGGCCTGGTCGTCAGGGACGCGTGTGGGACAAAGAAACTTATTATTATTATTATTATTATTATTATTATTATTATTATTATTATTCTAAATATATCTGAAAACTTGCATTTCAAAATAGCATATAGTGTTGTATTTCTTGTCTTTTTCCTATAAATTTTCATTTTCGTATCTATTAAATGGAGACGTATTTGCACTTGAAAATTTTGTGTGCAAATTTATCTGCATATCATCTTCGAACAGGTAAGTTTTCAGAATTTTTTGAATCTTTTAAACATATTATGGGCCATTTACTCTAATACCAAGTCCTGGACCATAGACCCAAAATATATCCAGCCCATATTATTACAGGAAGACACTGTCAATTGTTTTTTTTTAAAAAAAAATAAGGAATGCGTGACTCGCTACGCGCCACGCTTCCAGGTCGATCAAAGATCTCCCCTGCTTTCGAAAAAAAAAAAAATCGACAACATCACCGACCTCCCTTATCTCTGCGCCGCCCAACACCATACTCCAGACCGCTAAGCATCCCGCGCGCGGCGCGCTCTGCCTCAGCGCAACTTGCGACGCCGCCTTGCCATTCCTTATACGTTGACGTCGCTGTTGTAGAGCCAAGGGGGAAAATACTTTTGCGCTCATACCGAGAATACGTATCCAGATCGAGTATATACGGTGGCCGGGGCGGCGGGGCCCCAGAATCAAGATGAATGAACGACTGTATATGGTCGACAAACGAGGCGCTAATCAAATTGAGGTCCCGCACATCGATCGATCACACATGTGGTATTTCTTTCTCTATACTAGCTCTAGCTGTGTTGAAAATGATACTTATATATGCACCAAGATTAACGGTGTCGTTTTCATAAACAGAAAGGCCTCGACATACATGTGGTATTACTCCTGTTTTCACCCCTACTGTGTGGAATCTCTTTATCCCTCCTCGAGTTCAAATCTTTCTTTCGCTGCTATCAAAAAAAAGATTACTCGCTAGAGATAACCTGAGCAAAACATTAAGAGGATATCACCTGCTTATTCTGTTGTGAGCATGAAAGTATACACCATCTGTTTTTTGAATGTGTGGTGATCAAAAGAGCATGGTTAGAACTGGTAGAGGTGTCTCAGGTTCGAAATATTGATAATTTTTGAGTCACTAGGTGGTTTTTGGTTGTGTAAAACAAAACATGCTGTCCTTACCATGTTTACAGCAGTAGTGTGTTGGGGTGTGTGCAAACTGAGAAATAATATGTGTTTTCAGAACACAGCTTGGAGTGGCATGAAGGGGCTCCAAAAACACATTCTGGCATGTTGAAGAGCTGGACAATAATCTGTCCGGTAAAACATCTAGAGGCTTTTACAAGAATGCTGGAACTGGTGAGCACTAAAACAATGCAATTGGAATTGCTGTCATGAGTCCTGGAGCATGGGTCGGTTCGTACTGATGAGTCTGGGCGCTTGATGTTTTTGCTAGTTACTGGTACGAAGTGGAGGCTTTGTTCTCTAGAAAAGTTTCAGCATGTGTGGTGTGATTCAGGTTTAAGTATGTGCTGTAATAACGATGCAAAAACAAATGGTCTTGATTTGCAATGCAAATATGGACTGGGGAGCGATCTGCTCTCTAGAACTCTAAAAAAATAAACAGAAAGGCCCAGTATATTGAACGATAGTACACGTATGAGAGGACGAATTCACAGAGAGCATACATGTATATAGGTACCTCATGTGTTGAGGACACATGCACATCACTGAATATTTGTTTGAATCCTGATTAGCTGACGACACATAGCATCACTCTCTGCCGCAGTTCACAAATTAATTAGTATGTTTTATTAAAAGCACTGTCAACTTGTTAACTAATTAAACGGCCCTCTCTCCCTGAGGTAGAGCACCACGGACCACCAAGGTTTCAGAAAACATTGAAAACCGCATGGTTTTCGCGGTTTTTGACCAAACCGCTCCGGCTCAGTTTTTCAAATCGAACGATTTTCTCTAAAAACTATAATTGAGTACTGTAGTAAAAGTGATTTTTGCTCGGATTTTATAGTGAACTGTTTGATTTTTACGTATTCGTTTTTTGCGGTTAAACGGTTTTTTAAACCTTGTGGACCACACGTACCAGCTGCCTACCACCTTTACGGCACAGTCGCTCTGATAATGAAATTAAGGGACGTATAACCTGAGGAAAACCCCGTACCTGTGTGTGGTCCAGAGGTGTCTTCACTTGGAGGTGGACTCTTCTGTCTTCCGGCGGCAGCGTGGCGCGGCCAGGTTTGAGAGGGTTAGGCGGCGGCACGCCGAGTATAGCAATGCCAGCACGAGGCGTGGGCATGGTGGCGACTGGCATTGGCGTTCTGGTTCGTGGACAAATAGTATTGAAAGTAGTAGAACCACCCTCGTGGTAATCGTTTGAGAAAAAAAAAAAGAAGAGAATCCGTGATACTGCCGGCTGGAAAAAGGACATGTACGTAGTATGGATGACGTCAAGCGTTTCCTGTATTTTTCTTGTCTTGGCGATACGGGCCTGGCAATAATGCGGCACGCGCCCGCACGCTGTTCGTTCGTTCACAAGATGAGCTCACGCTGTTGGCGTCCTGCTCCACGTGCCGGACCGCGACGGCCAAGCCAAAATCCAAGCACAAGTCCATCAGCCACCCGCGGCGCGCTGCGGAGGAGCCAGGGGAATCGATCCGCGCCGGATATTCCGAGCCGCCCGCCCGCGTCGCGTCTCTATAAGAAAGCACGGCGCCGCGACGAGTTCCCCGTGCAGAATTCTCTCTTATCCCTCGCTACACACATACACAAACCTGAAACGTCTTCGGTGTTCATCCTTCAGCCGCCACGAGAGCATCAACAGCCAGGAGCGCGCGCCCGGTGATCAGACGCGAGCTAGTACGTCGCGGGCCGGGGCGGGTCGGTAGCAGCTCGTTCGTTCTTCGCGTGGCCGTGTGCTTGCTTGATTTTTGGTCGATGGCTATGGAAGCAGAGACCATGCGGCGGCCGTTCCCAGCTGCCGCCGGCTGCGTCGTAAGGGTGGGAGGGACGACGACGCCGGCGACGGTGTTCCTCGCTGTGGACGAGGAGCGGCCGGTGGACCCGGTGATCTGGGCCGACGACAAGCGGATGAAGCGGGAGCTCCTAGCCTGGGCCAAGGCCGTCGCGTCCATGGCGCTCAGCGAGAACAAGAACGTGTTTTACTCCTAGCTAGGAGCCCTCGATCGATCCGCTACATGTAAAGAGTATATGGTACAGTTTCTTGCCGATGCCGATGATAGAATTGTAACAACCACTCTCTCTCTCTCTAAAATTTGAATTGTTATTAGGATAATAATTTTAGTTCACAAATATACTAAAATTATTATCATACTATAACAAGTTGTGACCCTTGAGTGCCAGCCGCCACCAGAGTATTTATTTTTTATAATCAAAACTCATTCAATTCATAATTATTTGGTTTAGCATTACGAGCCAACAGCTGCTACATAAAAGATGAAAAGACATACAACCATACAAGTTGTTTTGGGTTTTTCAACAAAAAAGAACGAGCTAATTCTTATACACAGTGATTGTACTTTCAATTACAATGATTAACAACTAAAATAAAATCAGAATATAAGAGTTTTTTTGCCTCTTTAAACAGGCAACTACCAATGAGCCCGATCAAAGACATTCGTTCAGAGCGCGGACACAAAGTTTAAAGAGTCTGTTTCCGGTACTATTTTTAAAATTCTCAGTTGGTTTGCACATCTCAAAGCTTCCAGTCAAGCTTCTGCCTCCGCCTGTGAAGCATCTTTTCTAGTTATATAGAGAACCAGACTTTATTGCAATACCGGTTCCAATATGATCTCGAATGATAAATTCTCATGCTCATCTCTTTGTTGTTGAGAAGAAAGCTCCGTCATAGCTGATCTTCATGCGCCGAAGTCTTGGACGTGCTTGATCTTCAATTTTGTTTTACCAAGGTGATTCGGACTGTAGAACCGAATATTCAAGAGTAAACTATACCTAAGCTACCACTATCAATGGGTATTACACCTTTCTATTAAAAATTTGGCACTATAACTTAATTTTAGTCAGTGTGGAATTATGTTTTTCTATGTCCGTGCAACGTGAACATAATTAATTTTTAATAAAATAAACAAAATAAATTACAATTCAAACTTGAAATGACTGATTTGGCATGCCATCAAAGTATCATATCCTAAATCTTCGTAAAATTGCGCTGACACACTTATGAGTCAGCGGCTCTTGTGCCACTACAAGATTTATAGTATTTACCTACAGTTTTTCTAAAAGTGACCGACAATTTTCTAATCTCTAATATTCTTCTTGAGTGGCTGATAGTGTTTGCAATATACATTAACATATTTGCCAACAGTATTAGCTAATTACCTTTAATATTAGTCCCTATAAAATCTTCACCCATAGTATATAGCGTTTAGTTAACTAAATACAATACAATTGTTGGTCATTAGTAGATAAACTGTAGGGGAAAAGTTAAAAGTCTTGTAGTGTCCCCGACACCACCGCGTCATACATGCATTTGCTTGTCATCGTTGGTTAGCTCAAAATTAAATTGATCAACAACAAACAAAATTAATTAATGAATTGTAGGAGTACTTGACACATTTGTAGTGCGCTGGTCATCCGGTCCCTGACAAGTGAAAGATGTGAAATCTGGAACACGACATAGATATTTCCTCACGCTCGATCGATGGTAGTACGTATACACAAAACTTTAATTAGCACTGCTATATATAAAGTTCGTTATCAGGGTCACCCACACACAACGGTCGGAATCGAGTTCCTCGAATATGCGGGTTTCGATGCTTCAAAAAAAGAAGAAGATTTGGTAACCGGATTTTTGGTACATGTAGTATCATCATCAATGCTACTCAATCAGTGGATAGATTTAGGCGATGATGAATGAAGCTCCCGAGTGAAATTTTATTGTATGATACGAATACGATCGAGAGGATGGCTAGTAGAGAGAGAATCCAGTGGACCCAAATCGCCTCACACCTATCTCTCTCTCTCTCACACACACACACACCCACACCCACACACCAACCCCGCCCCCACCCCCCCAACACCCACACGCGCACGCACGCACGCCCGCCAGCGTCGTTGTCAGCTTCTTCATTGTCGTCGTTATCATTTATCATCAAATACCGTATTTGACATTGTATGACAAAGACCTCCGTGTACCATTTGTACCTGCTTAGCGCTGTCAAAGTTAGCGTAGCTACTAGTACAAGCAGAGGATGCGGCTAGAGGAACCACAAAGCATGGCAACTGCCGCCTTCACGGCACAAATCCATCATCGCCCTCACCCTCACGAAAGGAACCGGCGGAAATGAAAACCAGCCGCCAGCGCGCGCTCGACCGAAACACTTGTGTGGATCTCCTCCGCCGATCGTGGACCCGTGTTTATCCGCTCCCCATCGTCGACCCCTTCCCTGTGCTTCGGCTCCCGCAAGGTTTGGCGCCCCGCTGCCGGCCGGGGAGCACCGGAACGTGATCGCACGCACCCTTGTTGGTTCCTGCACATATACATACTGCATAGGCATGGCCGGCCCGACCGGGAATGAAAAGGCGCGCGGGATATGTGTGCTATGGTCGACGCCGACCTTAGTTATGATACCATACCAACCATGCTTCGCGTGTCTTGCCGAGATGATGTGCAGCATTTGAGGCGACACTATACAGCGGAAAAAATATCAACGACGACGCGTAGCCGCAAGCTACTGTGTACGCGCCTCTTGCACGGATCAGTCCGGCTACAGTACACATCAAGCAATCGATCGGCGAGAGAAAGTCAAGTCATGCGTCATGGCCGATGATGATCGCTCCAGGTAACAGCTGGCGTACGTGACGCAGGAATGAAGCCTATGACGTGCTCGGTTCGGACCGCCTCGTACTACGAGTACTGTTGCTAGCATATGGTAGCAGTGTTTGAACAGAACCCTGCAGTCCGCGCCCGTCCCGTTCCACCTGGTCGGGACGGCGACGCCCCAACCAACTCCGACTCCGAGTCTCCTTTGATCCAAGTCCCGCGGCCAGCCACGCCGTCGCGGGAGACGCGGCGCGCTGAGGGTCACACGCATCCCCGGGAACGAGGAATCTAGGAGTAGATATTAGGCGCGCTCGCGCGTCCGCGGGCGTATATAAAACGTGCCACACGGCGCAGCCAGTTCCTTGTTCACAATTTTCGTCTCTCCTCTCTGTCCTCTCTCACACACAACACAAACAGACACTGAGCCTTTAGCTACCCTCTATTATACATATGCACGACCACCGCGTCGCTACAGCTGCGTGGTTCTTATTAGCAGGTGGATCATCAACAAGGTGATCAGAATCCAGAAGCGAGCTTCTGCTGCGTCTCGAGTGGCACGGCCCAGGTCGTGGCATCTCGATCGATCTCGTGGCCAGCATGGCGTGGGCCGCTACCACTAAGCGCGCGGACCGATCGATGGCGTCTCTGGGAGCAGATCCCGCGCGACGGCCGGCGTTCTCGGCCGCCGCCAACGGCCACGGCGACGAGGAGGTCTCAGGCGGGGCGGTGGCGGCGCCGGTGTTCCTCCTCGTCACGGACAAGGACCGGCCGGTGGACCCGATGATCTGGGGAGACGAGGAGCGGATGAAGCGGGAGCTCGTGGCGTGGGCAAAGGCCGTCGCGTCCGTCACCGTCAGCAAGGCCACGTCGTCGTTCGTCAGAACGCGCAGGGGACAATAGATATTGTGTGTGCACTGTGGTATTGTGCTTTGATGAATCTCGGCCTGAAGCAGCAGTTCAACTTGTTCTATACAGACAGTATTAGGTAGCGCACCGCATCGGATCGGTGAGTCTTCACTTTTGATGGTACATATACAAGCATGCAAGGTGGTTGGCCGGGAATCTGCAGGCGTGGGTGATGCATCCTTTGGTATGCAGAGCTTATGAATCTGCTGATGTTGATGAACTTTTTTAAGTAGGGGAGTACGAGAGTAGCCAGTTAGTTCATAAGTGTGCCTCTTTTTCTGATTATAACTTTCCTTATCCCCTCTGGACACATACTGTGTATACTATATCATCACCATCCTTTGGTTTACACGGAACAGACATGTTTCTACCCTCTCTCAAATAATACAAAGACATAAAATGGCGAATAATAGAACATTATCGTTTCGGTGGACTCAAATTAATGTGAACCATTTATTTTTCTCGATCCAATGGTTTAGATTGAGTTATACTATTTGTAACCATCAAGTATAATCTCTACTACATATTAAATGGGATGTGGTCGTCCGCCTGTAACTTCTCGACTCACCAAAGCTCAGATAAAAGAACGCGCTAAGCTGTGCAAATCAAGGAAATCAAGGAAAGGACTCTAATTTTGACACGCAATAGGAAAGACATGACTCTAGACTCCGATGTCGACAAATAGCTCTCATTTTGATTTAGACTCCGTTTCGCCTCGTCATTATTGGTAGGAACTCAAACACCTCGAATCAAACACGAACTCAAAACAGAACTCAAACTCAAATCAATAAAGAAGATATGAATGAGCCCTGAGATCTACAATGCCTCTGCGACGATAGCGACTTATGACGCGAGAGAAGGAATAATACAGCCTCGTCGTGCCCGGCGCAATGCAGGTGCCGGTCGAGAACCCAGCCTCCTCACCGTGTCCACTGCCACGCAGGCCTCTGATGGTGCGGGAGGACACAGTAGGGCACCAGTCGATGGCGTCGGGTAGCTGCTCGCCGGCGCGGGGTAGGCATCGGGCGCACCCAACCTGAACTCCCCTTCGCGCTGATGTTTTACTGCAGGGCAGCTACCTCGGGTGAAGAAAACGGCCGTTATCTCGACTGAAGAAGATGGCGACGACCGGAGAAGAGGACGGGGACGAAGGAGTTTCTGTGCCTTTTGTCCAGGTGCTCAACCCGCTGACCCGCACCAGGATGGATGGGAAGAAGAAAATGGTGGAGATTTTTTTTTTTTGGCTTCTGTGGAGAACGGGAAGCACCAGCCTACTCTAGGAAACACAACAGGATAAGCACCTGACTTGTAGACCCAAGGCACGTGGGTATGGGCTGCGATGCTCCATTGTAGTACACCACTGCACCCCAGTCAGTCCGGTTTCAGCTTTGGTGGGACGCGATTGTTTCACGGTATCGCTAGATCGGTTTGGCTGGTGCTTTGTGGGTTTGGGTCGAGTGAGTGGGTTGGTTTCCAATCTTCTTTGATTCAAAGGAAAAATGATGGAAAAACAAAGAAATAGAATTCAAAAGAAAAAAATTTATTTGTATCCTTTGAATTATAAGATTGGTTTATAGTAACTTCAAAGGATAAAAAAAATTCTTCAAATTTTGAAGGAATTTTAACATGAGGTCTAGACCTCATGTTTCAATTCCTTTACAAGTATTGTCATAATGTCTCTTTCTCTCTCCTTGCTCTCTCTTGCAAATTAATATGTAATCTAAAAATTTTAATATTTTCCTGTGATGTATTCAAACAACTCATAAAAACAGTTTGTATTTTGTCATTTCATAAGATTCAAAAAGATGAGCACATCATCCTTTTTTTTTATTCCTATGTTTTGAGAACCCTACGAACCAGAGAAGGCCTGAATTATTCTCAAGCCTTGGTTGGTGGGTTGAGAATACTTGGGAGGCATCTGCTTTGATCGACACATGTATGTGTAGATAGAGAAGGCAAAATTATCTGTCTGTTGAAGACATGTCATTGACTATAGAAGAGCAATGAGGATGACAAACCATACATAGAGAGCTCTACAACCACAACCATGAGCAAATCAACATGCATTATATATGATATAACTCAGTAAATCACATACTACATTTTGTTGTGTCAACAAACATGTTATGTTCTACCGTAGCAACGCACGGGCACTCATCTAGTTAATTGTAATAATGATGTATTATTAATTATTGTAGGGTAGTTTAGAAATTAAAAAAATAATGACATCATGAAATGATTATCCACATATGAATCAATCTCCACGACGCCGCGTGTTCGATCTCGTCAATGGCACGAAGCCGCCGCTGCTACCGTCGATAGCCTTTGCTTTCCCACCAAGTCGCGCGGCACCTCGTCGTGCTGTCGACACATGCGGCGGCGGCGGATTTTGACATGGCGGCGATGGATAAGGATATGACAGCAAAGAATCTAAGCATGGGGACGATGGATGTGGGCATGAGGACGACGGATTTAGGCATGACGACGATGGATCTGACCATGACGGCGGTTGATCTAGGTATGACAGATATAGATCTGGTCATGATAGTAGCTTCGGCGAGTCGATGAGAAAATGATTTGGACCTAATCGGTATGGTATTATAAAGTGTAAAATGCACTGAAGGTCACTAAACAACACGTTTTGTGTTACTTAGGTCCACAAACTCTTAAAGTGACCATTTGAATTACTAAACTATTCACATTATGTCACTTAGGTCCATAATCTGTTTTTGTTGTGTCAAGCTAAGTTAAATCCTTATTTGAAGGCTAAAAATTATAACATAATAAACATTCCAATGTGGATTTAATACTTACTGATCTTACATATAAAGTCAGGATTTACCTTTTTACTTTTGTCGCATAAAACCAAAAAAAATTTGACAAATTTTTTTTATCATAGTATATAAGTTTAGTTTTAATAACCGAGCTGACCTTTCGCTGAAAATTACAAAAAATGATCGGTCTGAAAACCCTGATCAAATTTCTGGTGCATGTGCAACACACATACGTGCTAATTCATACTAGAACAGACACTTCATATTTTCTAATCTTCATATAAGATTTGAATCTTCCTCGAAAAAAAAATATAAGATTTAAACCTAGCTTGACACGTTAAAAATAGTTTAGGAGCCAGATGGTCACTTTAAAAGTTTTTGAATCCAAGTGACACAACGGAATAGTTTAGAGACCTACAGTATACTTGTATTATAAATATATTAATAATATAATAAAATATAATTTTATCTTTATAAATCAAACATTAAAATTAATTACAATAATTTCATATTTAAAGTGTAATCCAACGTAAAGGACCTACTACGCGGACCGCCGGCGAGCCCACTTGTTCCAGCAACAGAGGGCGGCGATCCGGACAGGACAGCGACGGCGCCCACACCGCTGAAGCAGAGCCCAACGATGGCTAAGGTCGGTAAGCCTTCTCCGCTGTGACCGTGGGTCGGCGGCGACAGCACCGGAGGCGCTGACGGGGTGGGTGGCGCCGGCGTCGCGGTTGGTGGAGGTGGTGGCGTGGGGCTCCTCACCAAGGGGGTGGACGGCTGCCGTTCCATCTTTTGCCTGCCGCTCTCCCTCTCTCAGGTTGCCTCTGGCGGCCGCGATTAGCTAAGTAGCTAGCGAATAAGAACGGCTCGTGATCGTGAATGGTGATCCTGACTGAGTGTCCAACAACTGGCTAGTGGTGGTGTACAGCTAGCTTCGTCTCTCGTTCCACATTCGGAACAATATTCTTGAGCCGTTCTCATATTCGTTGGCTAGCTGTTCATATGCAAGAACACAACTAACCTCTATATAAGCCAATTGTAAGGCAACAGAGGATAAACAATTTGGTTACGGTAATAATGAGCAATAATAACTCAGATTTCAGAAAGGTCTCATCTCATCTTGCGTTATATATCAAAAGTACTAGTAATCACTAAGCAGTAGCAGGACGTCCACAAATCCTTCAAACGTCAAAAACTACAACCTGCCACAACAGTCACCGGCCGGACAGTGATCAAACCATGCATCAATCATGTCGCTACAAAGTCAGGTTCAGTTCTGCTAGGAACGGGCATCGGGTCAGTTGACAAAATTTCAAGGGTGGAGCTGTAGATGTTTGTACCTGTTTTTCTTTTTTTTTTGATAAATATATGCACGGATTATTTCAAACGGTGTTGGATTGCATAATGGACTTTGCAGTCTTCCTACTCTTAAAAAAAAATTCTGGGATACAATTATTTCAGTGAAAAGGGTATTCTCTTAGCTAGACGGGACAGCCACCACGGCCCCCATAGAAGAACTTGCCATTGACAATAGGTGTAACAACATAACATTTTCTGTTATCATTCCGACTAGGTAAATTTCCACTGATTGCTGAAACTACTCTACCATCTTGCGAAATGTACTTAAGATCACTGAATGAGGCAGTATATAAGACCTGCCACTTCCCATTGGTGGGGTTAATTGTGTTCTTGCATGCGCTATATAGCCACCAAAAGAGAAGAAGTCAGCTGCTGTAGAACCTGCCAAGCCAGTAAGCAAGGACTTGGGGAAAAGCCCAACAGCTCTAGGATAAGTATTAAATCCACAGTATACCAACCAATCACCAGTTTTACCGTCCTGCAAATAGAAAATTTATTTTAATTGCGTCACACCATTTTTTTTTTCTGTAAGCACGGATTGTAGCTAGACGCACCTTATACATTAATTGTAATCTTCTGTTTGGGCCCGTTCATTTGAGAAACGGGAGCAATAACATTTCCAGGAAAAATGTGTGTGCCTACTGCCAGCTGAAAACCAGGGCATGCCGTGTTGAAGCAACCGGTCTCCTTGAACCCGTCCTTCTGCCCCCATTGCAAGATCAAAACATGGATTAGTAACAACAACAACTAGTAGGTAAGTACTTGTGAGATTGACCTTTTTTTAAAAAAAAAAACTAGAGAAATAAAAAAATACATACCGTCCAGTAGGTAAAGAAGTGGGTACGTGAATCACCATAAAGGCTTGGATTCACCTTCACGAAAAAGAGGAGTCAAAATGGATGAAAAACTCAGATCTCGAAATGCAGCGTCAAAAGAACAAGGGTTATACTTACATGCCACCCCACAATAATGAAATTTTGCGTGGCTCGGTCACCCACCCAGATTTTTGCCCCGGTCTCCTGATCTCGGTGTATGGTGAAGCCATTCACATCCATCGTCGCCATCACTCCATAGTGCTTATGGGTGCGGTAGGAATATGACAAATGCACCGCAAACTACATGCACTCAATCATACACAATGAGAAAAGTGGTCAAAATAAAAATCCTTTTGAGTTAACGTAGAGAAATGAAAAACATGACAGAACAACTCACTTGATCAACATCTTCAGTTAGATCGTTCGGTTTAACTGATTGATTGCTCGGCGTCTGACCCCCGGTAAAGTTGCTGAATAATGAATCATCATAGTCAGGAACATGGTCCAACCGGCCTCCATTTGTTCCTACGGTACGAAGTAAAATACCACAAAGGAGAACAACAACCTTAATAAGGTCCATATTTAAGAATTCCTGTAGGTTAAGCAAGATACTACTTCGTTTATATAGGGCAGCGGGACCAAGCAAAGGCAGATGATGAGAGGACCAAAGAATCCCGGGTCATAAGCCAGGTCGTAGCCAGTGTAGCATTTTCAGGAATGAAAATAGACGGTTGAGTGAGACATTTCATGGCATCAATTAATAGCTGCCTGAAAAAAACTCAATATGCCGTTCCCTCTATGGCACATTTATTGTACTGATTTAGTGTCCCAGAAATTTCGGTTGGAAATGAAACTGTCCAGTCTGTTTCTTAGCTTCAGCCGCAGCTCCTGCAGAAGGGGAACGCCACTTCCACCGTCTCATGCTGTCAGAGTTCGTTCAACAGAGCATGGAGAAGACAATTTAAAAAGTTGTACAGTATGTCTACTTTTGAGCTGTAGTCATGGTGAAGTCGTGAAGAACCTTGCAGACGGTTCGAAGGTTGATTCAAAGTCTCTAATTGTCATGTCAATTAACCAACAGTTGACAGAAACAAAGCAGCGAAAGAACTCACATAATGCTGCTGCACAACAAACTTTCTTTCTTTTTTTTTTTTTTTTTGCGGACTTGCACCACAATATTTAACTGTGCTGTAAAACTACAGCAATGTGAGCCAAATCATCAGGGTTCTGGTCTTGATCGCATAACTTGTTGGCCAACATTCTATCGGGTAATCAAAGAGATATTATCGTCAAAGTAATGTTAACAACTAACATGCCTCCGGCCCTCCGCCATCAAGTCGAGATGGACCCCGTATCCCATTTCGTCTCGCGCTCCCGCAACTCGCCGGTCAGCTCCGACCCCGGAAGGCGCTGCCACGGAGTCTCCGCCCCGCCGTGGCAGGGGGATGGGAGAACGGCGGCGACGGCGGGTAAGGGTATGGTCACCAGTTCGGCCGTTGGAATTTGGGAACCGTCAGATTGGTAATATGGGCTTTCTGTGTAAACCGGCCTTGTTAGCAATTAATCCATGACCCAGAGCTTGGGGGTTTTAAGACGAGGAGCTGCACGCTGCAGTAATTCTTGTCTTGTCTTGAGCCGTAAATCAATCAAGATGGTTCCTTGCACGCATCTCAAAGATGATTCCTTACATGACAAGCCCAATCTCAAAGTTCTGCATAATGCAACGGAAAATTGAGTGTTACCACAAAAATCGTAGATAACATTTTACGCAGAGGCCAGAACATTGCTTTCTCGTCTAAAGAAACATGCAACTTTGAGATATTTCAGACTCAGTGAACCTGTACAAAGAAGAAAACACTTGCAAAGCTACAAAGCATCTTCGTACAAGGGTTGTACTTATGCTCGTTCCATATAGAAACTCCTATACATGTTCTACATACGTTTTATTTTTGCATACAACAAAGACTTAAAAAAAGGTAGTATACTACAGTCTACAAAACTGTACAAGCCACACACACCGGACCATAGGTTGGCACCAAAAATGAACAGCACAGTACATGCCCAAGAAATCACAGATTCCAAATTCCCTGCTTTTCAGTACGGCAGATAGTGAGCATTTCTTCATACTTGGAAGAATTGACAAAGCCCCATAGCTGCATTACATAGGTTTTGCTGTCAGGTTTCATCATGATAAAGGATGAAATTTGAAGACTATGCCTCAAGAACTGGACTGCCTACCTCGACATCTTTGACTTTGAAATCCTCTGTATGTGATAAGCATGGGTTGTTAAAAGTCTCTGATGTGGAACTTGAACCATTCAAACTACAGAGATCGACAGACCAGTCAGGAGAAAATATGATATACACAAAAATACTTATAACTAGAGTGAAGGAGAAGAAGAGATTACAGGTCCTCATCGAGATAAAGTGCGAAGTGGCCCCCACCTCCCATTGCCAAATATTCCGGTGCACAAAACGTGAAATAGTTATTGGCTCCTGCAATTCAAAATTATAAGAGAATGTATGGAAGCTTAATTAAGGAAGATTTTCTGTGTTCATTTCTAAGATGCACCCTGAGAAGTGAGAATACATCAATAAAATAGCACAACTTTATTTCCCTTCAGAGGGAGCATAATTTACTCCAATAGAAGCATGACACATTATAAAAGATCTCAATCGTTTTGAACCTGATGCATCTAAGATAAACAGATAGAGAAGAACAATAAGAGGAATTCACTTAAAGTAAATACTAAACACTCCTGGTATAGTCCCCCCCAAAAAAAAACAGACCTGGTATAGCTGGGAACTGAACTGAAACTTGATGAAATCATTGTACAAGAAAAGTGTTAACTCCCTGTTTTCCATGTTATGAAAATCCTACAAAAGAGACATAAATTACCCGTTGGACGGCATATAACAGGATGGCCATCTACACTGGTGAACACAAAGCAGTCATTTGTCCCCTGCAAGATGAAGTTAAAATTATGATTAGTAAAAGGTAAAGCCCCGGGGGGGGGGGGGGGGGGGGGGGGGGGGGGTGGCGGAGTGTTTGTTCTGGAAACATGATCGCTAAGTGTCTCAGACCTGATACTTCTTTCTTAGGATGGGCTGCAATGGGGCCACAACCAAACCACCAAAAACTGCTCCTCTTCGATCCCCAACTACCTGCAAGAACAGGGTTTATCATGTAGACCAATAAGCAAAAGCTTTTATCTAGGAAAACACAAAAATCCTCCATATCAAAGATGTTAAGGTTTGGCATAATTGAGACCAACATTGGGGATGAATGAAAAAAATATGAAAACCTTTCTGGGGTCAAAATGAAGTCAGCAGAGCAACTGGAAAAATGATCCCCTGAATTGGTTTCAATAGACTAAAGCAGATACAGGTATAATTCAAGTGTTCCAAATTTGACCCATCTTAGGGTAGATGCACTGTGTACTAAGAAACTTATAATATTAAGATCTTAAGTTTATTTATACAGTACGAAACATTCAGAAGAATATGGAAATTTTGTGTTACATGTTCAGCTGTTCACAATACGTGTGCTGCATGAACATGATGACAGTGGTTCTGCTTCTTAAGGAATGTCAAATTGACAAGGTATTGCATTCCATTGCAGCAAAATTAGCGGCAATACTTGCAAATCTGAATAATCTGATACACGTGAAGATGATAGGTACAAGTAGAGTTTAACCAATTTCATACAAGGGTAGTAGCAAAAGATAGAACAATTACATTTCATGTATGAGTAAGAAGTGATCACCACATAAAAGTGACAGTGTATAACATACCAGGAGCGAGGGACCGGCACAAAGCATGCTCCTTCTGTACAGCGTAGATAAAGATATTCCATGCCTCCATGTACTGCACAAGTGTAAACATTCACATCAGTGAATTCAGAACAAATTGTAAAAATGATTTGCACAAATTTCTAATGGATAGAAGCTTTGCACCTGTACACCAACATCCAGCTCTTTCCTTGAACAAGAACAGGAAGAGATGAATAAAGAACAGCCCGCATCCTTTCTGACAAAAGCATAGATGGTTCAGACATTGATGGCAACTTATCATAAGAAGATTCCTCTGACCTGTTCAACTCCATTCCAGGTGAGACTGATTCTGTTTTGTCTATGATTTCACAATTAATGCTGCGGGTAGGTTTTTGCCTGAAATTACTGAGTCGACCCGCTTTGCTGATAATTTTTCCAATGGAATACTTTCCTCTATTAAACAAGCCCTTCCTTCCACTGCTTGCCTTCCCAACTGGTGTTAAAGTTGGGTATTCTATATCCAGATTCTGCTCAGGTATGGTCTCCATGGAATCTTCACTGGAGGATGACATAAATGAGAATAGAAATGCTCTGAACGAAGACGTGTCGGGACCATTAGGAATATTGGAATCCTTGTCAGAATAATCATCATCATATAGAGCTCCTTTCCCTGCAGTGTCCTCCTATAATAAGAGACAAAGAAACCTTAAGACCTTTAAACCCATGACAAGGTGAATTGAATCATGGACAGCAAGTGCTACTACGGTTGCCATTCGGTTTCTTTTCTTATTGGTTTATGGTGAAACCATTCTAACTTTTGCTTGATGCAGATGACTGCAGCACAACAGTAAGCAACAATCTTGTCCAAAGAAACATCTGAATTTTCCTCTATTCATATTCTCATAACCCACCATATGAAGAACTGTATAGTATTATATTCTCAGTTTTCTCCTTCACTAAGCAGTAAAGTGTTTCTTGGCTAAGTGTGTGCCAGCTTGCAGGTTTCATGCTACCTAATGCAATTAATTCCAAATTTTTGAACTACAGGGTCTCTTCCATAGCTCACAGGTGATAGATGCGACAAGCTCATAAGGATCATTATATACTGATACAAAGCATCCACATCCTACCTCTAAGCGACTACGCTCCCAATTAACGGTACCGCATAATGGAGTAGGAGACTCTAATAAACCCCCTCAAACCACGAGCAAATCAGAACCTGTCTGCTCTAGAAACACGTCGAAGCTATACCCCCAGCACGGCAGCACCCTGTTCAGCTCGCTAATCGGGCAGACGGAACGGAATTCTGGATCAAAGCACTGGGGCCTGCAGGTAAAAAGGAAGCGTGGGGCAGGCGCTCACCGGGAGGTGGGAGTGGTGGTGGTGGCGCTGGCCCTCGCGCTCGGAAACTGGGTTGAGGATGACGGTGGCGAGGTCGGAGACCAGGTGCGCCGCCTTGCCGCCCAGCGAAGGGAGGTACCCCATCTCCGTCAGCTCTGCTGCACCCGCGTCCTTGGAACTGGTTTCAGGTCGTGAGGTTGGCGAAGGGAGCTGGGATCACGGCCATGAGATGAGGGATCAAGCCCCTCCTCGTCGTCGGCGCGCTGCAGGGAACGAGAACGTTCGAGCCCCGACCGCCCCGAGTGAGGTGAGACAGGGACAGGTGGAAGCGCAGAGCTCGATCTGCCCGTGAGTGGTGGTGGGAGAAGTGGATCCGTGGCAAGAGGAGGACGCGACTGGTGAACACCTTCTGACTTTTGGGCCCTTCTGCTTTTGACGTTTGGGCCCTCGCCGCGCTTCGCGGCTTCCCTGCGAGTATGGGTGAATCCGTATGTAGCCTAAATGCATGATAGCCCAGTGAAAGCACGACAGCATCGTGGCTCCGCTCTTCTCCTCCCTTGCTGCGAGGTTCCTGTTTCCCCTTCGAAGCGGGATTAGAATAGTGCTCGGTGTCTGGGGGATTAGCATCGATGAAGGCTGGGAGGTTGGGTTTCTCCTGGGCCAGAGGTGTCTTCTCAAGCCAGCACGGGCGCACTACGATCACCAAGGGGCCCAGCATAAACTTGGGATAGCGACCATATCATCCATGTGACCATGTCCCTCCAAGCCATGGCAGTCAAACCAGAAAACAACAGAAAGCGGCCTGTTTTGACATCGATGAGGTGTGCACAATGCCAGTGCATCACCCACCGTTCACCATCACCAACAATCTACCTTACTTTTGACCTGTCTGGCTGTCGCCATCTTACGGTAATTATACATTTCACTTTTTTCCAGTTTACCTTTCATCCTCGCTGATCGCTCGTTCCAGAACGCACGTAAATGGTAGATCCCCGCCCTTGTTTCATGCGCCCGTACATAATACTACTTATAATCCAGATCATCTTCTGGTTACTAATTACGCTTTAAACACGACGCGGAAGCCACCTACCGTCTACTAGCCCAGCGGCCAGCACTACCACTCACTACTTTCCTTCCTTAAACCCATCGCCTGGTCGCCTTCCCCTCCCTATTTGGGCCATTTTAATAACCTGTCTCCTGCCCGAACCCGCCATTCCACCGATCCCCAGCCGGCCACCGCCCGATGGCGACGCTCAAGGTCCCCGCCACCGTCCCGGCCGTCGGCGACGACTGCGACCAGCTCCGCAAGGCGTTCCAAGGTCGAACACTCTTTCTCAGCTTGTTTACTTACCCATCGTCTCATCCCCACGCGTCGGCACGTGACCGCCGCGATGTGGCGGTGCGATCCTAACCGTCTGCCTCTGTCCGTTCCTCCGTCTCCGCTCCGCGCGTGCGTGCTTGGCTTGCAGGGTGGGGCACGAACGAGCAGCTCATCATCTCCATCCTGGGCCACCGCGACGCCGCGCAGCGCCGCGCCATCCGCCGCGCGTACGCCGAGACGTACGGCGAGGAGCTCCTCCGGTCTATCACCGACGAGATCTCCGGCGACTTCGAGGTAAGACCGATCGCACATACGAGCTACCACACAGACAGACATTGTTTCGATAATTTCCCAGATCTCTCTCTCTCTCTCTCTCTCTCTCTCTCTCTCTCTCTCTGATCGGGTGCGCTGCACGTGGCGGGGACCAGAGGGCCGTGATCCTGTGGACGCTGGACCCGGCGGAGCGCGACGCGGTGCTCGCCAACGAGGCCGCCAGGAAGTGGCAGCCCGGGAACCGGGTGCTGGTGGAGATCGCGTGCGCGCGCGGCTCCGCGCAGCTCTTCGCAGTCAGACAGGCGTACCACGACCGCTTCAAGCGCTCGCTCGAGGAGGACGTCGCCGCGCACGCCACGGGAGACTTCCGCAAGGTGATGACGATGCGTTCTCCCAACTGAATTTCGTGCCTGTTGAATCACAGTCTGCTAGTAGTAAGTATATCGGAGCTGTTGAATCGTGATGGTTTTCGTATCTCAATGTCGGTTCAAATCATGAAATGAATGTCACATTGATCAGTTCTGTTCTTAAATTGATAGATAGTATAGGTAATGCCTCCTATGATCTGCCTTGTAAATACGATCATTGACTTCTAAAACGGCTTTAATGGTCCACTGTGTTAATTATGAGATGTTAACGTGGCTGATTGGATCTGAAATATCCATGAGGATATCAGAATACTGGATCCTCCTACTACTTGGCAACATGATTTATTTTCCCCAATTAAATCTGAAATTGTTTTTCTTTCTTACCATTTGATACATTTGTTTTTTTTCGAAAAAACCATTTGTTACATTGAACACTTACTAGAATACACCATTTCACTCCTTCGAGATCAGTACATATTATAATTCATGATTCTTATTCTTTTTAATGAACATTTCACAAGGTGCTATGCAGACTTTACTATTTGACGTCACATGTCATTTATGGTTCTTGCAAGTTTGATTTCTAAATTAGGCTGGATACAGTACTATGTATGAGCTACTGTTACAGAAATGAAGGGAAAATGACCGACAGCAATTCTTGAGATCTAACATTGTTTCTTCTTTTCAGCTTTTGGTGCCCCTTATAAGTGCATACCGCTATGAGGGTCCTGAGGTCAACACAAGGTTGGCTCACTCAGAAGCAAAAATACTTCATGAGAAGATCCAGCATAAAAAGTACAGCGATGATGAGATCATCAGGATCCTCACAACTAGAAGCAAAGCACAGCTGCTTGCAACATTCAATCACTACAATGATGAGTATGGTCACCGAATCAACAAGGTAAGTACGCTGTTACTGGTGCATCTTGCGGTGTTGTCAATTATCATGGATGAGTACGCACGTTAATATTTTTTTTTGTGATAAACCCCCGGTAACACTTATTTATAATTTCTAAAGGTATACAATTTCATTAATTCAGGTTTCTGTTATTTGAATGATCTATTTATTTGTTTTTTCATTGTTTCATAATTCATTGCCCAATGGGCTCACCCAAATAACAAAATGAACGATAACATTGGACTTTCTTTCTCTTTTCTTAGTTCATTTGTGCTCTAGGTCAATCATATTCAGCCATTAGTGTAATATTTGCCATCCTTGTACCACTTTCAGGAAAAAAGTAGAAATAATTTCAGTGTAATATTTGCCTTGTGGCAGTATATATAATCCCAGTATGGAGTTTTCTCCTCAAAAAAATACAAAGTTGTCCTGTATTCATTCCAAGATAGTCAACTCATACTTCCATCTTTTGTACAGATGTTCCAAATCAAACATATAATGTCCATGACAGTACTTTACAATTCTCTCCATTCTAGTTCATTTTTGAATTAGAACATTTGTCCTAATGACAACATTTGAAAAAACTCCAAAGTATTTGTAGGGTATTATAATCTACAGAAGTGTTTTGTTGACGTTTCTTTTCTTTTCTTCAGTTTTCTCATGTACTGGTGCAAAAGTTCTACATCATTTGCTTTGTCTACTAATGCATCCTGATACCAGAACTCCTAGCCCCTTGAAAAATAAAACAATAACACGATCACATAACCAGTTGTATTCTAGATTTTCTTTACTTGTTATGATGGTCTTGTTTCTAATAAAGGACCTAAACAATCTACAGGATCTGAAGGCTGACCCGGAAGACGAGTTCCTGAAGACGCTGCGTGCAGTCATCCGGTGCTTCACCTGCCCGGAGAGGTACTTCGAGAAGGTAATCAGACTGGCCATCGCGGGGACAGGCACCGACGAGAACTCCCTGACCAGGATCATCACCACCCGCGCGGAAGTGGACCTGAAGCTGATCGCGGAGGCGTATCAGAAGAGGAACAGCGTGCCCCTCGAGCGCGCGATCGCCGGCGACACTTCCGGCGACTACGAGCGGATGCTCCTCGCCCTCCTCGGCCACGAGTAGCGCGCTGCGACGCTGCCCTTTCGTTCATGAGAGATGATCTTCGGATAAATAAACTTGAAACCTTATCGTGCTACACTTACGGTTCTGGTACTGGTGCTCACGATAAATAAACCATTTTTGCTGTTGTTGAAATCCACTCACAGGTTGTTTTCACAGTACTGGTACAATTACGGTGGCCTACTTAACATTGTGGTGGTGATGAAATAAATTGTGTTTGCGAGGAATCATGTAGTCGGGCCTCAGAGAGTTCTGAACTGGACATGCTGGTACCCGTTTTGTAAGGGCCGGCCTCTGCGAGTTCTGATTCTTGGGCTAAATAAGTGGTGTTCAAATCATGGGCTGGCATCACCAAGACTAGGCCTATAAGCGGGCACTGAATTCCTTTTCTGAATAACGCGGAGATTTGCACGAGTCTTGCCACACAGTATACGGAGGAAAATACTCGTGCAGTTTGGGAAAAAAATTGGCTGGTGACGTGCTCCATCTTATTTCCGTGGAGCGCCGCTTCTTTTCCTGCCGCGTGTCCACGTCCGCTTGTCCCCATCGGCTCTCAGCCAGGACGCTGGCGCCAAAGCTCCTACTGTTAAGAACGGCTAAGAAGGTTCCCTGTGCGAGCCTTGAGCAGCTTGAGCCTTACTGTCTCAGTTAGTGGATCTGTTATTTATATGCATCGGCTCGTTCGTGATGCAGAGGGCCACAATCAAGTTTTTTTGCTTCATCAGTCCGTGTAGACAGAGTAGACTACATAATTAGTCAAAAAAAATCATACTATCTTTTTTAAATTAAAAAATCATACTGTTGTATTGTTTTTATATAATATTAATTATTTTCATACTTAAGAATAGATGATTTATGAAACAGAAAAGCACGCTCTTAACTGAGATTGTCAATGGTCACCAACACAAAAAACAAAGGACATGAGGACTTTTAAATGCCAAAATAGAAGACTAAAGGTATTTAATGCTCTTGTAACTAATAAAGGACTATCTAATCCTTAGATATTTTAGCAGCTTCTAATCCAACTAAATCTAATGGTCTAACAACTGGCAACTTTGTGGCATCTTCATCCAATGCAAGCAACAAATTCGTGTATCCACCCGGGACAAAAGACGTAGCCATCAATGACGAGCCAATGCTGTTGCTCTAATGAAAAGCACCCTACAGATAAGAATTCTTTTTAGACAAATCAGTTTATAAATTTGAATTGTTAAGACCAATAGCTATGGCGTAATGTCTTACAGTAAATGGATCAATTCCATCTGAAATGTCTTTATTCGTCGATGTCATTGGCGTTGATGGATCATCTCCTGATAATATATATGTATAAAGTACTAGAAAAAATGAAAAAAAAATAAATAATTTGAACGTCACATACTTTTTTTATTAGCAGACCTGGCATTGTTCTTTCTTTTCTTCTCAAGTATATTTTTTGATCTTTTAGATTTTGGCCCTTTAGGTACTGGAGGCACTCGGATACTAATTTTCCTTTTTAGTATGTCATCATCACCTACGGTACAACATTGAGGATTCGTACCAAATATGTTATTAGGCTGCTGAGATACTGAAGCATCTACCTCCAAAGCTAATTTATCTATAGCCTTTTCCAAATAATCAAGAATCTCCTTTGAATCCCGACCTTTTAATGCAACAGATGTTGCCTTCCGAGAGATACAAGCAGCCTGGGTCTTCAAACTTTCTCCTTGAACTACTTTTCTCTCTGAATGAAACTATGTTTTGGGATATTTTATCCATCTCCTAAGTATGTATTGATCAGGTAAGATAAAACATTTATTTATATTGTATACTCGAAGAGCATGCTTGCATAATATACCTATGTGAGATAGAAACAAGATGAACAAGAGTAAGATAAGTAAGATACGAAAGAGTGTCTTCTTTTTACATACCTACAATATAAAACTTGTTGCATGAACAAGATATACTCATATCCTCTGAGTTAAAGACAACAATCGTCTCATCTTGAATTTTGGTAGAATAACTTTGTATGTCATACTTGTGCCCTCCGTTTGCAACAACCTGTATGTGCAAGAAAATTGGTCTGTAAACTGTTCTTCAAAATCTGAATAAATCATGTGTGTATATGTTTTAGTTGCTGTCATTAGCATAGGTAAATCTTTGACGTAAATAATAGGATCAGTGTGCCAGGACTTAAAATCTGCATCCAATTCATTTTGACGGAGACTGACATATACTTTCTCACATTCTTCTTTGAGTTCTGAAAGACATAGTTTTCTGCGAAACCTTTTTTTAAATACATTGTTCATACCTTCACTTTTTTGTGTAGAGGTCATATCGACGGTAAAAGAGTCACGGAACACAGTAGCCCACTTCTTCCGAATTACATACAAGTTTTGTAGCCATACATTATCCTGGAGGTCATAGTCCTCCAACAATTTATTCCATAGCTTGGTGAAGTAAGCGATTGATCTTTCCTCATAGATACAACTATTAAATCTAGAGAGAAATGTATGATCCTTACCAATAACATGAGCGAGATGTTTACCTGCATTTTGAAAGATGTGCCACAAACAGAGACGATGGCTTGTGTTTGGCATTACTGCGATTATGGCTGCTGCCATGGCTGCACACTGGTCAGTGAAATTTGTGCTAGGATGCTTTCCGGACATCGCCTCGATAAATGTTTCAAATAACCAGATAAATGACTTTGTGGACTCATTATATAACAGTGCTGCTCCGAACATAATGGTTTGCCTGAGATGGTTGGTTCTAAAGAGCAGCGCTAAAGGCATTTCAAACTTATTAGTATTAAATGTGATGTCGAACGACACAGCGTCACCAAAACAGGCGTAATTCATTATAGCATGTCCATCTGCCCAGAAAAAATTAGCTATCTGACTCTTCCTTTCACCATCCTCATGATCAATCTGTATGGCATAGAAAAATGTAGAGTCTTCTAGTTGCTTTTTTTTCAAGTACTCCAGCAATGTGTGTGCATCGTTGGCTGGCAAGTACTTCTTACGCTCACGTCCAATCTCATTATTGCAATCCATATGAGTAAAAGGGACGTTCTCCTCTCCTCCATACCATTGTTTGCAGTACTCATAAACTTGAGACAGTTTCACTCCGGCTTATCATATCTGACTAATCATGTACCTATCAGTTTCTGTCATAATTTTTTGGGACCTCATCTTATGCCGCTTCTTTGGAGTAACAAAAGGATGGTTGTGCTTGAGTACAACTTTCTGCACCGTCTAGACTCCCTCTCGTAAAACACTGAACTGAACCCGAGCTTCACAGTTAATACTAGTAATTGCACGCCCCTTGACAGTTTCATGAGAGGGTCGATCCTCTCGTTCTCCTTGTTTACTACAAACTATAGGCTTCTGAAATATACTGTTATCTTTTCTACGTCTGGTCCAACTCTTTCTAACGCTAAATTCAACCCTCCCAGCATAAGAATTATACATATCATATATAGCTTCCTCGGAGTTAAATGCCATTCCGACTTCAGGTACTTTTATATGTTGTCCATACACGTCATCTACCTACAGTATTATAGCATGATATTGAAGGTAAATCTAATTTTACGATCATAATCTTCAAAATAGCATTTTAAAAAATTTAAACATTACAATGCTTACCACAATAGTGTCATCTAAGACACCATCTTCTGTCATAAACATAGCAGATTCAACTGTAGCTTTCTCGAGGATGGGAAAAGAAGCTTTAGAACTTTCAGTAACAACAAATACTCCAAATACCTCCTCGTGCTCCATCTGTATAAGTCATGGCAACATGATCAAAATTAAAATCATATGTAATTCCTTAATAAAGATTAAACACGAGATTAAAAAGACATAGTACTTAATTACGTCGAGAGGAAGACCGAACAAAAATAAAATAGGGTCGCGGCAGCGCCCACGGCGGCGCTTCCTGATTCCTGCAGCACAACGGCGTCCATGGCAGTGCAATCCTGCGGCGTGGCGATGGCCACGGCGGTGTCTCCCGGACCTGCGCGCGGCGGCATCTACAGTGTCTTGTGGCAGCGTTTCACCTATCGGCGCATCTGCAACACGAAGAATACGTGATGGGCCAGCTACACAGGCCCAAATAGACTCGTTTGGTAAGGTTCGACGCCAGCCGTGACTTGCGGCTCGCGCTGCATATCTCGAGCCGTCCCTGGCTGAAAATGCGAGGCACGCGAGCGTCTTGACCGGGAGCCAACGGGGGCACGCGGCAGGAAAAGAAGTGTTGCTGCACGGGAATAAGATGGAGCTCCTCACCAGCTAATTTTTTTCCTGCAGTTTGGATTTACTGTCCCCGCACTCTCAGGAGGTTTAGGACTCAGGGCGGCATCATGCACCATGGATATCAACGTCGTCTCGGCGCTTGATGCATTATGAGGGGCATCCGGTACTACTCCGTGCGTGTGCGTTCATTGGCGTTCCATGTCGTCGCATCAACACACGTGACGCCGTCATCCAGGGTCCAGGCAGGGCGCGCCTGCCTGGCTAGCTTAACTATAGCTCCGGCCTTTTTCCACGTCTAGATTCTCATTATTGCGCGCGCGTATAATCGGCGCCGGCGATGAGCACGCACACAGCCGCCGGCGAGCATAGAGAGCCAGCCCCGAGAGGGGGGGACCGGCCGGCAAACCGGCCCCTACATGTCGAGCGCGGTCAAAAGGCATGGACGCACGCGTGCATCTGCGCATCCATCCCTGTACTGATCTACTCCAGCGACAGCGAGCGCGAGACGAACCTTTCAGGAGCCAGGATAATTCGAGCCCCGAGGCCCCCTGTCCCCTGTTGTACTTGGCGTCAGTCAGATCCTATGGGCAGCAGGGCTTCACTATTGGACGTCGCGTTTGGAAAGGTCATTCGAGCGCTGCGCTGGGCAGCCGCCGATAATTTGTCCCGCGCATGCATGGACAGGGTTGGCCTGCCTGGGACAGTAGTTCACGTGTAGCCATGCATGGACAGACCAATCATGAGCTTCACTTTTCGTCTCGGAAGACTTGTCAAAACAACCCTGATGTGAGTTCCTCACGTACTACTACCTGGCTGTACGCCTGTACTGTACGTGCTCTCTCGTCCGCGCGCGTGCTGGACAGATTCCTCCTCCATCTGCCCCAGAGAGAAGCAGCGGCGACGTCGTCGGAAACACAGCTTCGCTACCGCAAACCGGAGCTTTGTCTATTGAGTGTACGAAGTATTCGCCAACACAGAGGGTATTTGTGGACTGCCCCACAAAAAACACTCGATAAAATAGAAACACTCATCAAAAGGTGTCTTTATCGAGCGTTTATGCAGAGACACTCGATAAAGAGTAAATATGTCGAGTGTTGACAGAAAACCGTCAGTATATTGAAAAACACTTGATGAAACCCCGTCTATGACATTCGGCAAACCAGTAAAGTCTTCGCTGAGTGCCGTCTATGACACTCGGTAAAACAGACGGTTCCATCCAATTCCGTTCTGATACCTCTTTTACGTCGAAGGGTGAATACTCGGTAAAACCTTTGTCGAGTACCCGATATATGACACTCGACAAAAACATCTTTACCGGTAAAATTTTTGTCAAATGTTTTTTTATCGACCGTCACGTTCGGTAAATATTTTACCGAGCGTTTTCTGGGTTTCGTCTGAGCGCGTCTGACGTACGATAAAGGAGGCGAATGCCTCAGCATCCAGTATAATAATGGTCGCGGCCGGGCCGGTGGGGGAGTACTCAACAATTGGCGACCATGATGCGTGCGTGACTCTGACGAGCAGCTGCGCGCAATTATGTTTGGCTCATGTCAGTTGGGCTGGACTCTTTTGAACGTCGTCGGGAGCCGGAGAGTGCGCGTCCCAAGCACCCGAGCCATCGTGATACGTCTCGTCATCACTTTACTAGTAGTACCCGCTAGTACATCTGAGCTAAGAACGAGGACACCGCCTGAAAACGTATATACATATTGTGCAAATTTCATGCGCAGGTGAGCATCGATCAAAAATCAAAAGAGATCACGTTTTTTTTTTCTCGGAACCACCACGGCCAAATTAAAAGAGGTTGTCGATGATGTATTATTTACAAATCTCCTAGCAAACGTAAAAGTAGTAGTATTATTACAAGAGAATCTACAGGTAAGATGCAAACTCAACTGATGCAGGTTGCAAACTGTCGTCGTCACACAGAAGCGCCGCCTGCTGCAGCACGCCGATCGACGTCGACGATGGATTGTCGAAAGCACGAGGACATTAATTAGCTTAATAAGGCACAGAACACAGAAAATTGTGTGTTAATAGACCTAGCTAGTAGTATATTAATAATCATCATGCTTAACACGCTATTCATCAAACTACTAGTAGGTAGCATTCTGGATGCGTCGTCCATCTGGAAACCGAACAAATAAACGCCCTGACAACAATCGATCACAAACAAACAGACGCGCGCGCGCACGCGCCAGAGAGAGTACTCGTTTCAATCATCAACTGCGTTGAAATGGGCCAGAGATGCCCGGTTCCTGTGCGCGATTGGTGTGTGGTGTGCCTGCCTGCTAAACTGCAGAGATACCCCTATACCCTTTCAGAGTATCAGGCACCTCAGAAGAATCTTTCTTTTTATGATGAAACAGCACGACGCTTCGTAGCAGTAGAATATACTGTGCCAGCACACAGCACGTACAAGTTGTCGTTGGTCCAAAACAATCGAGAGAGCATCGGCATCACATGATTTATTTCCGGTGAAGACGATCGAGCGGGCATTTTTGTTTGCAGTGAATCTCTCTCGTTGCTGCTGACACATGGAGAGAGAGGTTCCTTACTCTAGCTATGATCGGACAGAAACACGTTAAGATGACTGGGACGATCTTGGAATTTTCAGTGTCGTCAGGTCTTGGTGATAAAACCCAAGAAGTGACAATTAATATTAGTATTTAGTTTTGATAAGTAGGAAGGCCTTGTTTTTCTCATACCCCATATATTCAGAGGTGTATTATTCATCAAGCAAATGAAAAGTCTTACTCTGTACTATTTCTAGTTTCTATTTTTTCGCTAAACGAGCCGACAAGCTTAGTTGTCCACTCTGTACTACTACGGGCTTAATTACATTCACGAGGAAGAACTCTTAACTTTATTTTGCAGGATGGGGAAAGAGGCCAAAAAGTTGTCTCATTTCACTGTCAGAGAGAGGAGACATATGTACGTGTGTGTTATGTTTCGTCTAACATAATTTTGGCTAATTAAATAAGTTTTGACATGCGTACGTGGGCAACGACATTGTTCCATATATAAGCAAAAAGCGGTGAAAATTAGGTCAAGGGGGCCGGCAATTGCAAAGCATATCTTAACAGTTTCTTTCTGAAAACTACGCATGTGAACGCTGCTTTCTGCCTACTCCATAGAAAATTCAGGTATAAAGCATCCTTATATAGACAGATATAAATGTACTTAGACTAGACTCCAGTCATTCAGTCAACAACATATGAAATGAGAATTCAAAGGCACAGTTGAGAGGTACGGTTGTAAAAGGGACCCTGCGACTGAAAGAGTGCAATCTCATGGAATCAACGAGACGCTCAGACCACATGCATATACTATACATGATGCATGACAATATATAATACTAATGTACTCTGGCAAGGTCTTATGCATACAACTTGCCATATGTGTTGGCGATCTGCCCCCCAAAGGTTGTACAACACGGAATCTGAAAACATTATTAATAATTCAGGTGTAGTACTGTAAGTACTAAGTATATACTATGCTTGGTAATTAATATTAGCTGTGGATCGGAACGCTATACGTGCGGAGTCGCAAACGCGAAAAACTATTTCTTTTTTTTTTCTAAAAAACATCCTGCAGATTGTTGGTAAGAACTTTATATTATCTCTGAGTGTTTCTGTGCTGTACCAAAAAATACAAAGCACATACGAACTCATGACGGCGTTTTTGCCAAGGATATCCCTGTCTTTTTCAGTCAGTTGTGATGTTCAAAAGTTGATCTTTTCTCAACTCTCAAGTGTAAGTCGCACAACAGAAGGCATGCATCCATATGCCATATTATTTGTGCGGACACAAAAATGATCAAGACCATTATTATTTGAAGCTCAGAGCTCAGAATTCAATGAGTTCTTGGGCAAAGGCGCGGTAGTAGCCTCCATTAAAATAGTGAAATTCTTATATTACATTTTACAGAAGTGCAGCAGGGTCATGGTGTCATTATACTACATGGGGAGTGGATGAACCGTTTCCTGAGTCAAGGGAAGCAAGCAGGTCCTGCACATGGATGCCTGCCTTCTCCCAAACCCAAATACAGCAAAAACAATGAGGTCTGCCCCGGTTCATATCTGGTGCGAAGAGTGTTGACATGATGCTATATGGGTAGGGGTTATTTAGAGCGCTGGTACACAACATTATAGTACAGGTAAGTACTAGTATTAGTTAAACAAGGCTTAGTAAACTTCTAGTAGCATTGCAGTTGCAGGCTTGTAGCAACTGTTACTGATCTGTCATCGTTGTTGTGCTCTACTACTGAACCATCGGCCTCGAGCGCGTCGTCGCCGATGAAGAGGATGGTGATCGCCGACACTTCCACTGGACCAGCCGGTGCAAGAACTCCATAACCTGGGAAACCAAGGAGCGAGAGATTGAGACCGGTCCGCACACAGCTTTGCTTAATGAATTCAATTAAATATCTGACACTATCATCTGACTGATGCAATGGGGGTAATAATAATTTGCTAGTAAAAGAGTGATTATACGTCATATGCTCATATATATGTCATTCCCCGCAAAAAAGATTAAGTATATGTCACGCGATATGTGTGTGTATGTACCTCAGCGGGGTCCTGGAGAGAGTAGGAGGCGTCAGTCTCCTTGGGGCACTTGGAGACAAGGATCCCTATGCCTTGACCTCTCTTTCTCAACACCTAATTAATTAAACCAAGGTTAAAAACTTTGTCTATTTTTATTACCATGGGTGAACAAACAAGCAAAAAAGAGGAAGAGAGAGAGAGAGAGAGAGAGAGAGAGAGAGAGAGAGAGAGAGAGAGAGAGAGAGAGAGAGATCTTGAATACTGTATAATGCACACCTTGAAAGCATCCTCGTCGGTCCGGTCGTCCCCGATGTAGACCGGCAGGACGTTGCTGCAGTCGTCGAATCCTAAGCGAGTAGGAGAGGGGGGGGGGGGGGGGGGGGGGTGCGGCAAAAGCCAATCAGCGACCAGAGAAGATTTATTTTTACTGGATGAATTGACGGCGGTGAGATATCGGCCATTTGGCCAGCTCTGCACGAAGGGAAAGGAAGGTGCCATGCGGCTTGCACACGTACTCACCGAGCGATTTGAGCAAGAACTCGACGGCCCTGCCCTTGTCCCACATGATGGACGGCCGGATCTCCAAGACCTTCCTGCCCTCGGAGACCTTCAGCTCGGGGAAGTCCCGGAGCACGGCCTTGACCTGCTCGGCCAATGGGCTCCATCTCTGCAGGTCATCAGCATGGTTGCTGTTACTAAGATGATATGATGCATTAAAACCGATCACATGCCCCATTGTTTGATTAATACTACTATATCACGTTGAGCATCTTGTTTGACTTGCATCTTAACTTTTGTGAGCGAACGAGTTGGTATCCAAGGCCTAAAAGATCGTATTGTAAGACTGGTGGATATAGCTAGGACGACGGTGAGTGAGAGAAACTGACCTTCTCGTCGACGCATCTGAAGTGCACGGACAGGCAGAACTTGTTGTGCTCCACCAGGGCGCCCGGCGTGGCCTTGGTCTTGTCTACCAGCGCCCTGTAAGCCTGTAGGAAATGTAATCGACGCGTGTGCGCTGGTAAGTACGTTTCTCATGGCTCAACCATTAATTACTACAGTATCACTTATAACACGCGCGATGAACTAGCAGATAACCACCTTGTCGATCACCGGCAGGAACTCACGAGCCGGCTGCAGCAGGACCGTCTTGTCCTCCTGGAAATTGGGAGGAACATGCATATGGCAACAGAATCAGGCGAAGTAGTTCCCTGTGTTCCTAAAATCAGCCTAGCCCATGCTTCTAGGTTGATAAATTGTTGTAATGTAAACTCTATTTCTTTCTTATGTTATAAAGCCGGAATATACCGCCGGATCTTTCGGAAAAAAACGGAGTCAGGCGAGAAAAGTTGGCAATGAAGAGTAATGACTAATGACGCGGAGCGGCTGTGCTGCATATGGGCTGTAGCGTCTTGGGTTACGAGATACTAGTAAGAAACTGTAAGATTGAGAGATGAATTACTACCTTGGAGCTGGGGCCCTTGATGTCCATGCCGTGGCTGCCCGCGTAGTAGAGCTCCGAGAGGCCGACGAAGCTGTAGACCTTGTCGATGCACCGGCCGGTGACCAGGGCCGTGGGGAAGAGCCTCGCCACGTCGCGCACCGCCGCCCTCATCTCGGCGCTCATGAAGGCCATGTCGGGGTCGGTGACGATCGGGGACAGCGTGCCGTCGTAGTCCATGAACATGACGACCTTCTTCCCCCTCGCCGCGGCCGCGATCTCGTCGAAGTGGCCGAGAGCCGACGGGTGCCTCCTCTGCGCGAGCGCGCGTTCGAGCCAACAAGAAAATAAAGCCACTCAGAAACGAAACGCACATCCACCCAGCGCGGGCCCGAGGAAATGTTAATGGCACAGAGGCCGGAGAAGGAACGACGGCGGACGACTCACTATCCATGCGGCGTGCTCGTCGACGGCGGGGAAGCGCGTCGGCGAGGACGCGCGGATGGCCTCGACGACCCGGCTGATGGTGGTGCCGCTGGTGCGGCCGCCGGCCGCCGCCGCGTGCGTGCCAAGGAACTCGTCTTCGTTGGCGGGGAGGCCAAGGCAGTACGCGCTCCGTCGCAGCGACGACGAAACCGCGGCGCTGCGGCACGCGAAGAGGGCGCCGGGCAGGGCCGCAATGCCCTTATCCGGGAGCACCACGTCCTGGTTCGCCATGATGGCGCGCTCGCGCTTACGAACGCAGCGCACGCCGACACCTGGTGGGTACTGGGCTCCGGCTCGGGCGCAAGACCAGCAGCACTTGGAAGAGGACCGCGCTGCTAGTGGGGAGGATAGTCAGGGGAGCGGTTTTCTTGAGGTGCAACGCGAGTAAGTGAAGGGCAGAGCATTGTTGGTCCTTATAACGGCAGATGGCGTGGAGACAGCAAGCTCGAGACGAGCCGTCCGATCCAGATACCAATAATGTGCACTCACATATGTACGTTTTTTTTCGTAAACAATTTACAAAACCTCGCTCACAACACACATATATTCACATTTGTGAATGAACGCAAAAATACTGGATATTTTTTTGTGAAAAGAAAAGTTACTGGATGGACAAAATTCTGGATGTTTTTGTAATAAACATGTAACACCCCGAATTTTAAATCATATTAAAAATCTCTCCGAACTAAAATTTTTAGGTTTTGCAATATATATCACCTTTTGTTTTATTAGTTTTTCAAAAACTAAAACTAACTAAATAATTCTACTAGAGCTAGGAAAAAGGATGTTTTGTTTAAATTTAAAATAATGTGATCAAGTGCTCGCTCGTAGTTGTATTTATCTTAATTTATTTAAGAGTTCAATCCTTGTTTAATTTATTTTAAATAATTCGATTGGATATTAATTTGAATTTATTTCAGTGACTTAATATTGTTTGAATCTGAAATATTTTAATTATATTTAGAAATTTATCTCGATGTTTTGAAAATTTATTGACTCTGAATTTAATAGGGATTTTATTTGATGTTGAAACTATATTCGAATTTGAGTTGAAATATTTCAATTTGATTTTAATCCTAAAATCCAGAAAAACTCTAACCTTTCTCACTCTCCTCTCCTTCCTAGTGCCCTCCTCTCTTTCCGGCCCAGCTCCGCAGCAGTCCAGCCTGCCTCCCTCTCTTTCTCTCCCTACCCTCCAACCGAGCGGGACGCGTCTCCCTTTCCTCCTCCTTGGCCCAGCGCGCCCCTTCCACCTTTTCCCTCATTGGGCCGCCGCCTTCTCTCCTTCCCCAACCCAGCAATGCATGAGCCGGCCCGGCCTGCCGCCGTGAGTCGTCTTCTCCGACGAGACGACTCGGGCGCCAGCCATCGCCGCGCCGCCTCCGTCGTGCGCGCTCGCACGTCGCCGCCATACCGCCGTGCGGCCGCGTGCTTCCGACGCCTCCTCGCCGCGTACGACGCCATCACCGCCGTCCACCTGTCCACCATCGAACGACGAGCCCGCGAACCGCTTCTCCGCACCGCCATTGTCACGTCGAGGCCGGGTGAAATATCCCCGACCGCCACCGCCTCTCCGTGCCTATAAAAGCCCAGCGACCCCCTCTGTCTTCGCCGCACTCCAGAGCACGGTCTAGTGGGCCCCACCGAGCAGCAGCAAGCCTAGCGCACCGCCATCGTTCTCTCCCTTCCTTCTTCTCCGGCGAGCCGCGCCTTGTCAATCTCCGTCGTTGCTCCTTCCTCGGCCAAATCGAGCCCACAGTGAGCTTTCCCGTCCCCTCTCTTCCTTCCCAAGCTCCTAATCGAACCCCTCCGTCTCCCTCTCATTCTCACACCGTGCGCCACCGCCCGCCGCCACCATCGTTCGTCGCCGGCCACCGTCGACCTTTCTCCGGTCGCGTAGACCACCCAAACGGGTTCCTCCCACCCCCCGCACCTCACTAACCTCACAAACCGGAGCTAACGCGCGTTACTACGTGTTTCGGCAATGCGCCGCCGCCGTCACCAACTCCGGCAATATCCTGCTGCTGTTATGGTGACTGCGCTAGACGTTCACCTCATCGACGTGTCCTCCTTGTCTCGATGATGAATGGCACGCATTCCCTGACCCGAACCGAGAATCACAGCCGGCGGCGGCGAGGATTCCGGCGAACCTCTGTCAACGCGTCCGACGTGGCAAGCACATCAGCCCGGCCTCGCTGCCACGCAAGCGCCACGTCAACCCCTAAACCAGTCAGCATCGCCACCTCACCTTCGCTCACATGCACTCGGTTCACGTGAACCACAGACCCGGAGCCTTTCGGTTCACAGCCCCCATGAACCTATTCCATAGTACAGTACAACCGTAGAATAAAAATAAAACCACAATTCCAGAATATCAACACTCTTACTCTTAAGCCCCTGATCTTTGTATAATTCAACACGCCCTCCTCTTCTTCTCTTTTTTCTTCGCACCGTGGCCCTCGTACCTTTTGAATAATTCTATATTGACCCTTAATTCTCGTTTTTACACTTTAAATGTTCATCCTTTGTATTTAAACTTAATTGTTTACTGTCATAACGTAATATTTTGTGATTAATGTTAGTAAATAATTTTTTATGAAATAATTAACAATGTTTCTTTAAAATAATTTTATAACCAGAGCCTTTATGAAATTATAACTAGTGCTAATAAGTAATGTTTTTCTAAAATGAAATTAATCTTTCTTCAAAATAATTGTATAATTTAGGAAGTTTTCCTGAAATTATGGATAGTGTTAATAAATGATGTTTTATAAAATAACTTAATAGACTTTAATTAAAATAATTAAATAATTAGAAAATCTTTCTTAAATTAATTAAAGCTTCCCAAGCTTATAACTTAGTCATTTTAACTTCAAATTTAAGGATTCTTTCGTTAATAAATTTCTAAAATTGATGTCTTTCCAATCAAACATGATTTATAGTCGATCTTGTTAGTGTTATTGGATCTTAGTTTGGAGTTCATTTGAGGCTTTATTTAAAGACTTTATAGTTCTTTTGCGATAGATTGTGACAGTAGTAATTACGTACTGTAGAGTACGTCGACTGTGAAGACGATCGTCAACACACGGAGTTCGAGGACAAGCGTGAAGATCTAGATTTGAGACAGAGATTGAAGACCCATTCTTCGAAGAATAATTAGGAAAGCGACTTGTCAGGCAAGCCCTTTTGGCCATATTTATCCTACGTTTTGCAATCGCACCTATTGGCCTGTTTAAATTTAATGCATGATATTTTATTAATTTACTGATTGAGTAGTTATGATCCTAATTGAATTATTATGATCATGTTATGTCAATAGTTAGAGATTATATCATGACTCCTTGAATATCCATTCGTAACCATGTTCTTGATAACCATAGGTTTCTCCGTCATTAATCTTTTTATGAACGGAATATGCCTTGATATTAGCACTGCTTAGGACCCTTGCAATGACCTGCTATGGTAACATTGCCACACCATAACTCATGCTTTTGTGAAAACGGGTAAAATGTGTTTGGTGGTGTTTTAAAAGTAGGATGGGTGATAGAAACATAGTGATTAAATTAAATGGTGGTTATTGGCTGAGGGCGAGGCAAAGGTGATTGTGATAGCAGTGTAATCTTCGGTATAGTCCACCTATCGTGGAATGACGGCGCTCACCCTAGCTGCAAAATGAGGATTGGTTTGTTGGACCTCAGCCTGGTGATCTTCGTACAACCATAGAACCTGATGGGCAGGACTCTTCCTACCTTCTTGGTGTTTACCGCATGAGGACCTGTAGGCTGTTAGGTGGCAACAAGAGACCAAGAGACTGAGTCGAAGAAGTAAATGTCCGTTAAAAAGGCCCAAGTGGATCGGACGGGCTCATGTGTATGTCCCTGGGTGCGTCCTGAGGTGGGAATTGCGGAGACACTGGGAGAAGATGGTTGAGCGTTATGTCACTCCCTTGTAAAGAGTGCATAGCTTATGGGTAAAGTGTACAATCTCCGCAGAGTGTATATTCGGATAACTGTTGTCACGGCATGACACGCTATGGTATTAAGCTTACAACAATTAGTCTCTTTGTTTTACCTCCTTGAAGTGTGTGTGGGCAGTGGCCTGTGTTTTCAGAGTATTGGCAGTGTGTGCAGAGTCGGTAGGACCTTGGTGTCTGAAGGCTCAATTAAAATACTTTTTTTTACTGGAAACTGACGGGATGGATAGGAACCCCCAGGGCCAACCTATTAAAATAATGACAACAAAAAATTACTTTTACGAAAGTGATTTCAACTGCTTTCAAAGAGCCATGCATGAAATATTGCTTTATGCAAGCAAGCCCTAGAGCCTTATCCTTGCTAATGCTAAATATACATTTATACTTCCCTTGAGTAGTGTTAGGGCTTGCGGAGTACCTTATGTACTCACGTTCTTGCATTTGTTAGATTCAGAAGATGAATATTATGTAGAAGACGACGAATAGGGTTTCGTTCTGCCTCGAGTTTGCCTGTGGATTTTTCATGAAGCTCGCTTCGTTTCTTCAAGATTTTGTGGCTATCTCTGATAGTCATTTCTTGTTGTAACCTATCAGATGATTGTAAGCCTGTATTCTAGATCTTATAATTCGAAGTATTTACATGATATGTACTTTGTGTGTGCGTATCAACTACTGATCCAGGGATTGGTACGGAAAACACAGTAGATCTCAAAAATGGGGTCTGACAAAACATCTAATAATTAACCATTAGGCCACACATAGTACAATCTTTTCTTGATGATAGAGTACAATGTAATGGAAATGGAAATTCAATGCTTATATACAGTTCATATGCATCTCTTATTCATGCAATGAAGGATCTAAGACAGGTGTTTTGAGCAAAGTTTGCAAGCTATAGTAGCATCTATCGGAGACGGTTTATTGAGCCCCTTCTAATTTTTTATTTGTTATTGTTAGGATAATAATTCTAGTTTAAAAATGAACTAAAGTTGTTGTCCTAACGACAACAATTTAAAAATGAAACAGTAAGGATTTTATTTTGCTTATTGCATCGGACGGTCACATGACGATGGTTGTGTTTGGCCTTCTTTTCGTTGTCCTGTTTCCCGTTCTGCCCGGACGGTATTTTGTCACACGAGCGTGGGTACCTCCGTCCGTCCACTCTGTTTTTTTTCTCTCTCTCTCTCTCTCTGTGAACAAAGACGTAATCGCGGTTATTGTTAACAATGAATTAAACCAAGTCGGTTCACCATTATTCGAGCTTTGTATTATTAGCTGTTGGTTCTCTGTCCGTTCTGTACCCTTTCTAGGAAAGAATCCGAGATTTGTCGCTGCTTCTGCCTCGCCATTTTCGTCTCGGTAACTGCTGACGGCGGCCAGACGACGACTGCTGTTCGGCTTCGGCGAAAGCGAAGCGTCGGTGGAAACGAGGTTCTGATACGATGATATGCCAATCGATCAACACTGCACCTGCTGTCAATAAGGATACAATAATACTAATATAATAGTGCAGGGTTTATTATGCAACAAATAAACCGCAGATTAAAGCTATATATTGCCTTTGTTTTGTCACATCCGGCCCATATGCATGCTCTCACACAGTAGCTTCTTGGTCGCTGTTTATGAATATTAAACCTCAAGAAAAAAGAGTGTGAAGTGTTGTGTGGTCGATATGACATCTGCTTGCAGTTCAATTTCTGGCTTTCATGCAACTCAAGGGCACGTAGTATTAATTAGTAACGTAAGATCTCATCAGTTCCGTCGATCATCATCAGCTCCTTGAGAAAATCAAGGGAAGAAACCTACTAGGAGATACAGATCTTGCAGTAGAGAAAACCCAAAGCAAGGTCGCATGATGAACTAGAAGCTACTAGCTGGCTCTGCCTTTCGACTGCATGCGAACTTAGATTTCTCGCTAGACACACACAGCACTAAATTAAGAAGCAATTTTATTTGCCAACTGGACCCTCTTCCGTCCTCATCACGCTGTTGCTGTTCAGATAGTCAATCAAATATTTCTAATAGAAAACCGCCATTCATCTATTTATTCATCATCATGTACGACCCCCCCAACACAGGGGGCCGCAGCTCCGAAACATGCAAACTTACCTCGTGAAACCAGCTGGTTCGAGCTATGAACAAGATTTTTGTTCTTTACGTCTGTTCTTTTCAGCAACACTTACTTGCGGTTCTAGCAGAAATGGTTATATCTTTCGCTAGAAGTTTATAGAGTTTTTTTTTTCTTTGCTAAACCTGGATCTGGACGATTGATATAGTGTAATTTTTGTTGCTATATGGTAATGAATTTTTCGTCACGAAGTTGCATGCCTCATTAGAAAAAAAAAAAGAAACTTTCAAAACTTTACCTAAAAAAACCACTACGCTATATATATGGACAAAATTAAAGGACGATCAAAATCATATCTTCAGTGTTTTTCTTTTCGAAGCTGCGCATTGTAGGAACTGTACGTGTACCAGCGGTCCAATTTTTCCAAGGACACATGGACACCGGTACTAGAGCTACGACGCATCACGCAGCACGCACAAAGCCGTACGTGGGCATCCATGAATGAGTCACACAGTGAGTTCATGTGTGTAGAAGCCGTCGTCCGATCCGAGTGATCCATATATAATATGAGAGTCGTTTATTCCAGCTCGATCGTGCCGGCGAGGCCATACGTACGTGCGGTGCTGCGGCGTCGATCGCGATCCATTATCGATCCATGCCTGGCGCCGTCGTCGTCCAACGGGGTCCAAGTAATATTCCCACCGCACGCGCCCCCCACTCCCCGCCCCCGCCCCACCCCCCCCCCCCCCCCCCCCCCCCCCCCCCCCCCGGCGTACGTGCCTTGCTCTGCCACTCCTCTTCTAAATCCTTCGTTCTTACTTGGCCATGCATGCATGCCTTGTCACACACCTGCATATAGCATTTGGCATCGACGCATCGTCTATACTACTAAGACGTATATGCAAGCCATATCTACTTTTTATTTATTCTACTGCTACACGGTGTTGCGTTCGTGCATCACCGGGCGTGTAGTAGAGTACTATTACCTACCCTATTTCTTCGATGTAGTAGTATATAGGTAGCCACTTTGAGATAAGTTCATCATATAGTCTCGAGAGTCGTTCACGCATGGCTTCTGGACCATATATATACGTCATACGATAGGATCAACGTCCGAGAGTGTGCGTGACGCGGCGGATCCATTCCCTGAAAATTCTCTCGGCTGTAATTGATGCAATTTTTTTTCGGTTCGTTGCGCGTGTGGGAGAGACTGGTCATGTGAGAGTCGTGACACGAATGGACGATGTGGTGGTTTGTGAATGCCAGAACTTGTGCCCATGCATGCGCGTACTGGTAACTAACTTGTAGTCGTAGCAGCAGTATATATGGTCATGGACCTAATTAATAGACTCTAGCTAGCTAACTAAAGCAGCATAGCATGACCATGTAGCTTAGTATGCACGAAAAAGACATCCATGGACAAAATTATTACTGATGCCCCCAAACATCGCTGGGCTAGCTGGCCGCTGCAGTACGTTCTGCTCTCCCTTTCGAGACTTCCATATATAGACCCCACACACGGATGCATCCATCGTACGTGACACCGACCACACCGTACGTCGTCCGCGTCGTCGTATCTCCTCCAGCTCCCCATGCATGTCCTGTCGTCGCGTCGTCGTTGTGCACGACCGTGTTCCTCGGCTATCTGCTACTCGTACTAGCTGCTGAGCAATGAGCATGATGCAGTGTAGCCGGAGCCAGTGCCACGCGCGAGCGCACGGCCGGCCACCCGTCCGTCCACGCGGCCGCCGGTGGTGGTTTCGCATGTCAAACGCTGATACTGTATCAGACAGACTGAGTCAGTAAGTACTGCTATGCTAGTACTGTTGACGACGACAGAACGAGCGCGCGATCAAGCTAGGGGGGACCGGAGGGATCACGCGTTGGGCCTTCCGGGGCCGGCAACAGACGGCTCAGGCGGCACCGGCGGCGCTGCATCGCCAGCTCCCGCATCGGTTCCCGTGCCGTCGTCCGGACTGCCACCTACGCACACGGCCGGAGGCCCCACGCCCGCAAGCGCTATGCGTGCCAGCGCCGTGCGAGCGAGCACACGTGTACGCGTGTGCGTGCGTCCCAACCGTTCGCGTCGGCAGGTCATCGCGGTCGCTAATTAAGCTGGCCGGCCGGCTGGCTGGCTGGCGCTGGCGTGGCGCGCGCGCGACACCGTCCGGCCGGGACAGACACGGCAAAAGGGTTTAATTTCATGCTTCACGGTGCACTTGCGTACTCTCGTGTGAGAGGGGAGCACCTCTTTCTCCCCACTGCCTGCGACGTGTTCCATAACGTATCCTCCCTTCTTGTTGGATCACTCCTTTGGTTATCAAGACTAGGAGTTTTATTTGATAATAAATATAATTTTATGTCAGTATTTTTTATAATATGACAGTATATTAACGATGAAAAAAATAAAACCATGTATACACTATTTACAACACATGTTATGTCTTATATGTGGTCTAGAAAATAAGAACTAATAAAACTTTGCATTATAAAAGTTATTTTATAATAGTTTCATCTCACATTTTAAATGACGTGACACTCTTAAAAATATCATAAAATGTTACATTAAGACTGGCCTTAATGATCTTCTTTTAGATCAAAGGATCTTCGCCTAGCTACTTGCATTCATCGAAACCCGAAATGCAAATAAAGTGTTTATTATACATTGCCGCCGCCATTATAGACGCAGATTGAAAAGACACCAAAAACCTCTCCATGCGCAACTTGAGCCTGACTCCCTCCCAGATCATTTTGCTAACCACTGCCCCTAGAAAGTAATTAATCGTGGCCACTCCACTCTGCACAACATGTGGATAATTTGTAAACCAAGTCGAGCCGAGGTATGGCCTCTCTCGGCTCGCATCCGAGCCACAGTTGACAGTCCCGAGGTAGTTGTAATACACATGTATATATCTCTATCTATATATTATTCCATACAAAGAAAAAGGAAAGTATTTGTTGGAAAGTAATCGCCAGGGCCGACGTCCGGGCGAAATACAACGATGGGAATATTACCATATCCTAATTAAGATGTTAATTAGATAATTAATTCCCTTAATCACACGCCTTGATCGGAGGTGCAATCAACCCTATTGGTTGTGGCCCCGGTCCGTACAGCACCACACAAAAGGGGGGGAGCCAGCTCCACCAGGGATCCAACGATTCACCGGTAGTTTTGCCTCTCCCCAACACACCAAATCCTAACTCGATCACTACGGGCGCTGTCAACGGATCGAAGGCCGCCGCCGTCACTGCAGGAACGACGACGACCACTCCAGTCACCGGACAGTGCCGGTGGAGACCGGAAGGCAGGCGCTACCCCAGACCATCTCCTTCCACGACGCCTGCACCACGCAGGCACGGGATTTCGCTAGCCGAAATGGCAACTGAATGTATGAGTCCCGATCCACTTACTATTCTAGGTGTTCATGTGTATGAGACTAGATCTATTCATGTTCATAGCAACTCTTATGCTTATAGTATTGACCCCGAGGCTCTCTGTTGACGACGACGTGGTGCTGACCAAGCTCCTCGTCACGGCCTCACGGGACAGTAGGAAACAACTCCCTCCATATGGGCTTGGATAATTGACACTAGCACGCCGAGACGATAAGATCAGCTAGCTAGCTGCCTCCTGTTAGACGTATTCTACAGAGTACTACGCAGCATGTACCGGTATATTATTGCTGCGTGTTCCGAGGAGATGGAATAAACGGATGGCCACGATGATCGATGTGAGCTAGCTAGGTCTCTTTACGCGCGTGGCCCGTCCCGTCCGACCGAACCGAACCGAACTTCCGGTGTGTCGTCTCGTCAATGTCATTTCCTAAAAGGCGATCGAGTACACGACTGGCTGGTGTAGCCAACAACAATAATGGCCTGTCGTGGTGCCTCCTCATCAACAAATAACGGCCTCCGGCCTGTTCATTATTGGTCTTGGGAGTACTACTACATTGTGCTACCGATCGATAGCCAAATAATGTGCATGCATATGGGCTGCTGCTGTAGTGGACAACGATGATCAATCTCTCCTTCGCAGTGGAATCTAGACACGCGATTGACCTAGTAGATTCTCCTCTCGGGAGAAGTGATCTGGAATCAAAAAGTTCTCGTCAAGCAAGCAAGCAAGCAAAGCCGCTTCGTACGTACGTACGTGTCGCCGTTCAAGCTCACATGACATGCGTCGTCTGTGTATGCTACATTATTATTATTATTATTATTATTATTATTATTATTATTATTATTATTATTATTATTATTATTATTATTATTATTATTTATTTTTCCTCTATGAAAGTTTATTACTTTTAGGTAACGAAATTATATTACTAGTTCAAAAACTTAGCGCAGAAATTAAAATGTAGCACAAAGCAAATCCCTAGACGATCTTCTAATCATATATAGTGCACACAGATGACACAGAAGCACACGCATTATTGGTGTGTGGTGCCTAGCGCCTGTGCTTATAACTGTAATAGTTGCAGCAACGACACTTACTCTCTGATTTTCTTATATTATTGTTTGTTAGCGAAAATACTACTCTATTCCAAAATATTTAATTTTAATGCCTTTTTCCTTCATCTTTGATTATTATTTATCTTATTCAACAAAAAATACGGTAATCTTATACTGTTTTTATCATTAAAGAAATTGGAAACATCACTAAATAAAATGAATGGTAAAAGATGATGTTGAAAGTCATGTTAAATATTTAGTACTCCGGTACTACCTCCGTTCTTTTTTGTGTGTCGCTGTTGACTTTAACTAATAGCTTTGACCATTCATCTTATTCAAAAAATTATAAGAAACATCAAATATTTTATTAAGATTTGATACTATACTAATAAAGATTTTTGAATCTTAATTTTTAATTTTACATATTTAAACTAATTTTTTAAATAAGACGAACGGTCAAAGTTTTTGATAAAGTCAACGGCGATAAGTAAAAACGACTCGGATGAAGTATTTTAGGACGGTCCGGATAGAGATACAAACAATTCGTATAGAATATTGTTACTCCATTCTACTATGTAACGCTGACGCTACCGCACGCACACGTCGCGGTGTAGCAGGCTAAACAGAAAAGAATTCCAAACAGAAATGTCTAACGGGCCTTTGCAAAAAAAAAAAAGTCTAAGGGGCCGGCTTAACATATGAGTTTATTCGGCTAAAGGCCCCACATACTGCCATTTGGGACAAGTTCGAGCACATTCGGCCCAGTCCTATCTTGCTCGAATCAAAAGGTCAGGTCCGTCAGAGCAGAACCAACTAACTCACCCAATCCATGACCTGTCCGCGGAAAGAAGCTACCTGGGTTGGGCCCACTACAATTGAACTCAACTGGTGGCCTCCTCTGTAACTCGAAACAATATCCGAGTACGGCCCAGTTCTGCAGCAGCAGCAGCAGCGAGTCAGCGACCCGCCAGCCATTCCCACTTTGCCGGTGTGAAACGCACCGTATGCTCCGGGGGACCCTTTTTTCCCAGTCACCAAATCCGCAAGTAAAAAAGAACCGGTCACAATCTCAATGAAGGGAAGAGAGATCGAGTGAATTTACTATAATTTTCTTTCCTTCGAGGAACCTGGCATGTGGAGCTGCCGAAATCGGCTGCACGTTTAAGGATCTATTCCGTTGTAATGATCTGTATCACCTAGTCATCACATGATTGGATTCGTTCTGAATTCCATACATGAAAATTCTAGTGTTATATTGATGAAAAGTATGTTCGTTAATTCTTTTGCAAGGTCCTCATAGACCTTTGGGGGCTTTTTACTCTCCTCCCTTAATATTTAAATTGTTGATGCCATTAACTTTTAATATCACCTTTGACCTTTTGACTTATTTTAAAAAGTTAATTTAAATTTATAAAATTATTGTGGTCAACATACCTTTAACGATAATCCAAATCAATAAGAAAATATATAGTCTTTATCGTATATTTTTTTAATAAAGCGAATGATCAAAGATGATGTTAAATATTAATGACGTGAACAATTAGAAAAGGGAGGTAGTGTTAGACAGACTTGGTTATTAAGTAACGTAATCACATTCGATTGAGATCTTGTGTACATGACTAGGACTCAATATCTGTAATACTTAGAGATAGAAGTAGTTGTTAGAATCTCAACCGAAATATATCTGATGTAAGTCTTGCGGTGGACTGTTCATCGCATATATAAATTAATATGAATCGTATGAGGTCAAGCACGTTAAGCCACTCAATTTGTTACGTTTTACATGGTATCAGAGCCACTCCTCCATACAGATACAATCTCGAAATTTTTTTCTTTTTTTTTCTCGCCATGGCTAGCTCTAGTTCATCTAGCTTTGGCGTGATTCAATTCCTTCCCAATCTGGTTACAGAGAAGTTAACAAAGCTCAACTTCTCTCTTTGGAAAGCCCAAGTTTTCCCGGCCGTTCGAGGAGCACGGCTAGGAAGCTTCCTCGATGAAAAAGCGGTGGCTCCAGCCAAGGAGATCGTCGTCAAGGATGGCAAGGTAACATCACGGGAATCCAACCCGGAATATTAGCGCTGGGACGCGCTTGATCAACAAGTGCTCAGCTACTTGCTCACGTCCTTGTCCAAGGAAATCCTCATCCAGGTGACAAACGTCACCACGGCTGCTCAAGCATGGGCGGCCATTGGAGAGCTTGTTGGCTCTACCACGCGCGCGCGGTCAGTGAACACGCTAATCGCGCTTGCCACCACGCGCAAGGGCAACTTGACTGTTGCAGAGTACATCAGCAAGATGAAAACCTTGGCGGATGAGATGGCATCGGCTGGTAAACCTTTGGATGACGAAGAACTCGTCTCGTACATCCTCACGGGCCTTGACTACGACTGGACTCCTCTTGTTCAATCCATGGTGGCGAGAGTTGATCCGGTCCCTCTGAACGAGCTATACTCACAGATGTATAGCTTCGAGACCAGACTAGGTCTCCTCCAAGCTGCAGGCGGCTCATCTTCCTCGATTAACGCGGTCGCACGTGGCCGTGAACAAGGCGGACGCGGTCATGGAGGCCGCGGCAATATGACCCGAGGCAGTGGCCGTGGCCGTTTTAACGGTCGCGGCAACCGTGGCGGCAGATGCGGCGGCAGCAGTACTGGTGGCCGGAACAAGGTCGTGTGCCAAGTGTGTGAAAATACAGGACAACAACTCGCAATTGCTGGTACAGGTACGATGATGATTATGAATCACAGGAGAAGAACGCTGCAGCAGCGATGTTTGGAGGTGGTGAAGATCCAAACTGGTATGCGGACTCCGGAGCCACTGATCACATCACCAGCGAACTTGACAAACTTACAACTCTAGATAAGTATCATGGCAACGATCAAGTTCACACCGCCAGCGGTGCAGGTATGGAAATCAGTCATATTGGTCATACTACAATTCCATCTCCTATTCGTCATATATGCCTTCGTAATATTCTTTATGTACCTCAAACAAAAAAGAATCTTGCATCTGTTCATAAAATTGCCACCGATAATGATGCTTTTCTTGAATTTCATGCAAAATTTTTCTGTATCAAGGATCGGACCACGAAGATCGTTCTTCTTAAGGGGCCCTGTCGGCATGGTCTCTATCCCCTTCCTTCTTCGGTCCTGATTGAGCAAGCTCGACAGGCATTTGGAGTTCTAAAGCCGTCCCTATCCCGGTGGCATAGTCGTCTTGGTCACTCGGCGCTTCCTATAGTTCAAAAAGTCATTAGCAAGAATAAACTCCTGTGTTCTGGAGAGTCCAGTGGTCATTCGGTGTGTGATGCGTGTCAAAAGGCAAAGAGTCATCAATTGCCTTATTCCAAGTCTACTAGTTCGTCTAGTTTCCCTTTACAACTTGTTTATTCTGATGTGTGGGGCCCTACCTCTGATTCTATCGGAGGTAGAAAATACTATGTAAGCTTCATTGATGATTATAGTAAATTTACTTGGGTCTACCTATTGAAATTTAAATCTGAATTTTTTCAGAAATTTCAAGAGTTTCAAAATCTAGTTGAAAGATTGTTTAATAGGAAAATTATCACCGTTCAAACTGATTGGGGTGGTGAATATGAACGATTAAACTCCTTTCAGCAAATTGGCATCACACACCATGTCTCTTTTCCCTATGCGCACCAACAAAATGGGGCAGCAGAACGAAAACATCGCCACATCATGGAAGTAGGCCTTGCACTTCTAGCACATGCTTCCATGCCTCTCAAATATTGGGATGAGGCCTTCCTTGCAGCGATCTATCTTATCAACAGAACTCCAAGTAGGGTCATTCAGTATGAAATGCCCCTTGAAAATTATTTGATGAAAAACCTGATTACTCCTCGTTACGAGTATTCGGGTGTGCTTGTTGGCCAAACTTGAGACCATTCAATGAAAAGAAACTCCAATTCAGATCCAAGCAATGTGTTTTTCTTGGTTATAGTAACCTGCATAAAGGTTTTAAATGCCTTGACATTGCTTCTGGCCGGATTTACATCTCACGAGATGTAGTCTTTGATGAAAATGTGTTTCCTTTTGCTCGTCTTAATCCCAATGCTGGAGCTAGACTCCGGACAGAACCTTTTCTTTTGCCATCACCGTTGCTTACTACTATTGGTGGGGATGGAACTGTAGTTGATCAGATTACTGATTCTCCTAATCCTGAAATTACTAATGATGGTCCAAGTACAGATACTTCAGGGTGTATTAGCAGATTTGCAGCAGCAGCAACCTCCTAGTGGTGCAATGGAGAATAATTTGCCGGCTGTAGATGAGGTGATCGAGGCTGATCTGCCGGAGGAAACAGACGCATATTCGGACGAACCGACGTTGGTGTCAGCATCACAGCAGTTGCCTCCAACTGATGCCGGTGCGCCCTCGGCAACGATCTCAACTGCTGCTGCTCCCGCATCCGTACCGGCTGCATCTAATGTTGGAGCGTCTGCGGCTTCGCGTCCTGTAACTCGTCTCCAGAAAGGACTATGGCAAGAGAAGGTATATACTGATGGTACAATTAAGTATGATCCGAAACATGGGTTTCTTACTGTTTCTGGGGAATAACTGATTTGTCTGAAGCATTAGCACATAAAGATTGGAAACATGCTATGGACGATGAATTCTCTGCACAGAGGTATTTAGTAGCACCGCAACGAGGGAGGAATATTATAGATTGTAAATGGGTATATAAAATTAAAAGAAAAGAGATGGTACAATAGATAGATACAAAGCTCGTCTTGTAGCTAAGGGGTTCAAGCAGAGATATGGGATAGATTATGAAGATACCTTTAGTCCGGCTGTTAAAGCAGCTACAATTCGACTTGTACTATCTATTGCTGTGTCCAGAGGTTGGAGTCTCAAACAACTTGATGTCAAGAACGCGTTTCTTCATGGTGTTCTGGAGGAGGAAGTGTTCATGAGGCAACCACCTGGGTATGAAGACGAGAGACATATAAATTTTGTGTGTAAACTTGACAAGGCTCTCTATGGATTAAAACAAGCACCACGAGCATGGTACTCACGTCTCAGTGCCAAGTTACTCACCCTAGGATTTAAAGCATCCCAGGCAGATACATCTTTATTCTATTATCAGAAAGGAGAAATTACTATGTTTTTCTTGGTATATGTAGATGACATTATTGTTGTTAGCTCTACTTATGAAGCTACCTCAGCTTTGCTAAAGGATCTGAAGCAGGACTTTGCTCTAAAGGACCTCGGTGACCTTCACTACTTTCTTGGGATTGAGGTAAAGAAAGTATCGAATGGTATCTTGTTATCTCAAGAAAAGTATGCATCCGATATATTAACTAAAGTCGGTATGATGAATTGTAAGCCAATGAACACGCCATTGTCCAGTTCAGAAAAACTCTCTCTCAAACATGGTGTCCCGCTTGGTGCTCACGATTCAACTCAGTACAAAAGCATTGTTGGAGCCCTGCAATATTTAACCTTAACTAGGCCAGATCTATCCTTCCCTGTTAACAAAGTGTGTCAGTTCTTGCATGCTCCAACTACAATTCACTGGACAGCAGTCAAAAGGATATTGAGATATGTAAAGCATACACTCAAATTTGGACTAAGGATTAGCAAGTCTAGTTCTACTATGATCAGCGGTTTCTCTGATGCAGATTGGGCAGGATGCTTGGATGACAGAAGGTCTACAGGTGGTTTTGCCATTTTTCTTGGTTCGAATCTGGTATCTCGGAGTGCTAGGAAACAAGCAACTGTCTCTAGGTCCAGCACAGAGGCCGAATACAAGGCTCTTGCAGACGCTACTGCTGAAATCATATGGTTGCAATCTTTGCTGCGTGAGTTAAGGGTGAGCAGTCCCTCGGTTGCTCGATATGGTGTGACAACATTGGAGCAACGTATCTGTCTTCTAATCCAATGTTTCATCGTCGATCCAAACACATTGAGATTGACTATTATTTTGTTAGAGAAAGAGTAGTGGCAAAGTTACTTGATGTTAGATTTATTTCCTCTGAATCAACTTGCGGACGGATTTATAAAACCTCTACCGGCGTCCAAGCTGAGAGATTTTGTTCGCAATCTCAACCTCGACTCGGTTTAGATTGAGGGAGGATGTTAGACAGACTTGGTTATTAAGTAGCATAATCACGTTCGGTTGAGATCTTGTGTACATGACTAGGACTCAATATCTGTAATACTTAGAGATAGAAGTAGTTGTAGAATCTCAACCAAAATATATCTGATGTAAGTCTTGCGGTGGACTGTTCATCGTATATATAAATTAACATGGAACCGTGCGAGGTCAAGCACGTTAAGCCACTCAATTTGTTTCGTCTTACAGGTAGTAGTACTTAGCGCCCATTTAAGTCATTCACTAAAACAATCAGAATATGGAATTGTCCAACAGGCCTTTACGAGTTCTCATTCCTTTTCCTTTTTGGAGTTGTCTCATTCCTGATAACCGTAGAATCCCTTTCTGAAGATAAGGCACACTGAAGGTGTGCAAATCCAAATGGATATGGCGATGATGCTTCAAGGCCTTCTGCGACCTGGGAATATAAGCACCCGTGTAAATAGGCTTCTTTGATTTCTTTTGGTGCTTGAGTGATGCTTAAGTTTTGCGTGCGTAACTCTCGTACATATTTGAAAAACATCAACTTGTTTATATGAGTAGGATTGCAGGAACAGAATACTATACTTTTTCTGACCAAGGGTTTCTTTCTTCTTAAGTTTTCGTTGTTCCTTTCTGGCCTATGTATTCCAATGCTTACGAAACCAAAGGGAGGAACGATAGCAAATCATATTCGAACTGAACGGTACATATACGGCACACAGTATGAATTAGTATGCTAGTTTTATCTCGTGCGGTTGAACATGTTTGCATGTGGATTACTCAAAGGCAGAACAAACTGCGTCCAAGTCCAAGATCTGAAATTTTGCGCTTCTTTCTCACTTACTATCCAGTTGAATCCATGGTATTGTTGGTTCTGGGTACTCATTTATACTGATATCGTCGTACAAGTTGTCTTGGAAGGGAAACTTACTTCGGAAGTTTAATTTAGTTAAGCAACGCACATAAAAACAGAAGCAGTAGTAGAGTATGTTCAACTCGTAACACTTTCTTTCCACGGTACAAGGTAACTCTGAACCAATCTAAGGCCATCATGCAGAATTAATAAGCAGCATGCAAAATTCTTAAGACATGACAACAGATGGCTGAGTTTGAAGAGTGAAGACTCCACAACATTTACCGCTCAATATTAACCGCCTGATGAACCAAGAACACAGCAAGAGAGACAGAGACAAAACTAGTGAACAGTAGTAGAGTTTTCAATTTCATCCGTAACCAAAACAGTTACGTTACACTTAACACTTACACCCTCAACTGGCCCTTGCCGGAGCCTTAAAAACACAACCGGCGAAGCAACCAGGAGATCACTACGTACACGACACTAAGTGACAAACCTTAATCATAGGGTACTACTACAAGACCAAATAGTATGCTTATAAACCTCTAGAGGCCCTTTAAACCCTATAATTCGCAGCCGCCGCCGCGACCGATGTCTAATATTCCATCGATCTGGTGCGGCTGCGTGACTACTAATAACTCAGTAATAATTTAATTGAATAGACTAGATTACAACTGCTCATCTGCTTGGCTCCGATCACGAGAGGATGGCATCCCAGTCGATCTCCCAAGACGGGAACTTGTTGAGGTGGAAGATGGCGGACTCGTCCCACGGCGCCTCCGTGAAGTCCAGGCTCGCCATCTCGGGGAGGAGCGGCGGTGCCTGCTGCTGTTGCGACGATGGAGCGGCCAATGTAGGAGGCGAGCCAGCGGAGTGCACCGACTCGTCCCCCTCTGAGGTGGTGGTGGACGCCGAGGCCTTGGGCGAGTACGGGTGAGCGGCGGCCGTGGCGGCGCTTGGCTTGGTCGTCGACGATCGCGCGGCGTCGAGGCTCTGGCAGATGGCGGTGAGCTTGGCGTCGACGGAGGCGTCGAGCGGGCCCGCGAGGTGCGCACCGCCGCGGCGGAGGGACGGGAAGTTGAGGCGCGCCGCGTCGCCGCGGAGGCGGAAGGCCGCCTTATCGTAGGCGAGCGCCGCTTCCTCGGCGGAGTCGAAGGTACCGAGCCACAGCCGCGTCCGGTTCCGGGGAAGCCGGATCTCCGCCACCCACTTGCCCCAGTGCCGCTGCCGCACGCCGCGGTACAGCTTCTCCGCGGCGGCGGCGCACGGAGGTACACCAGCGTGCTTCATCAGCTGCGCCCGCGGGCCGAGGAACGACGCCGCGAGGCCCCTCTGCTGCTGCTGCTGCTGCACCATGAGCTGCGCCTGGATCTGCTGGATTTGCGCCTGGCTCAGGTGGGTCAGCCCCGCCGAAGCATCCACCGTCGGCGTCGCGTATGCCGCCGCCGGCGAGGCGTACGACGAGGAGGACGGCAGAGGCGGGAGCTGCGAGAACGAGGTGGTGGAAGCGGGAACGGGTGGCGGTGGCGGGAGCGTGGTGGTGGCGTAAGAGGATGCTGCTGGGAAGTAGTACGAATCTTGAGGCAAAGCAGAGGTGGAGTAGTAGGAGTTGGAGAAGGGTGAGGAGGTGGAGTAATAGGAGTTGGAGAAGGGTGAGGTGGAGGTGGAGGTGGAGGAGGTGGGCGAAGAAGCACTCCTGATAAAAGGTTCGAGTGCTTTCATGAGCTCCTGGTCCGAGGAGGACGACGAAGAGGAGCTCAGCTGGTTTGCATACAAATCTATGGCTGCCATTACGAAGACGGGAAAAAGACTAAAAAAAACAGAAAAACTGACGAATCTTTTGTGTAAAAGACTGAAATAAATGGGTTTGAACAGAGAGAACGAAATTTGAAGAAAAAAACGCCCTGATTTTCTTCAATAAAAGCGAAGAACAGGGGTGCGTAGCCTGAAAATGGCCTGTAAAAACAACCCTTTCCGGCTCGCTGAAAAAAAGAAGAAGAAGCTAGGAAAAGTAACGAGAACAGACAAGAATCCAGGAGAGAAAAAAGGTTCTCCGGATCTCTGTTCTCCCTACTACGAGGAAGAAGACGGGTTCAAATAATTTCCCAATCTTTACCTTCCTGGGTTCTACGATGTAGGAGAGAGAGAGAAAGAGAGAGAGGGTTCAGAGAACAAACCTGTCGCCGCCAACGCGGTCGCGGTGGCGCGTCGTCGCCGTGGTGTCTGGAGGTGGTGGTTGGATCGCTCGGCCTCACCGGGGACGTGGAGTGGGTTGCGGGGTGGGGAAGGGATGGCAGGGAATGCTTCTTGGGTGTGTGGGGGTCTGGGGGAGGTGGTGGTGGTGGTGGTGGGGGCGGAGGCGTCTCTCGTGGGGACTGATGGCCTCCGGCGCCGGGGTTTATATAGAGGGCCGGAAGCCGCCGCGGCCGCTGGTGCGGATTGCGGGAGCTGGACGAAACTTCGCACGGTTAATTTAACTACGCTATGCCGCGCACTCCGCCGCACCCGTAAGACAATTAATATGTTTTAAATATATATATAAAAGAAAATATAAATATAAATCGTTAAAATTGATTATATGAATTTATATGGTTTTCCTTTTTAACTGTAAAGAGAAAAAAAGGGGTGTTAGACTTGAGAAATAAAACAGATCAAAATAAGTCTACGATACGATTTAAAAGAGGATCAATTTTAAATAAAGTTGACTAAAAATACAGTCTAAAAAAAATTTAGAATAATTTTAAAAAATATAAAGAAACAAAGTTATAGAAATTACTTAAACAATTGACCGATTGAACATTTAAAATTTAAAATTTTTATGTTTTAAAAATTTTATATTTGAATTTTTAAAAAATATATCATATGAGATCTTATTTTGTTGGACTAATCATAAGGCACATGATAGTTTAAACGGATATGAAAATGGAGTTATGATTTAATAAAAAAAATTAATTTGAAAATTGCCTAAAGGAATTTATTCTAACGAATGGCACAGCCCCCATGTAGTTGGACACGTGTCACAGTAAAAATAGTCTGCGGAGCTCAAAATGCTGAGGGAGCTCGAAAGCTACGCGCTTCAAGCTTGTAACATATATATATATATATATATATATGCGGCTGCTGTCGCTGGAGAGCGGGCCTGGGCTGGGCTGTTTACCTCGCGCTCGTGCTTAGGAAGGTGCTTGCTCAGGAAGTTACGGCAGCGCAGCGCCTTGTGTGATACAAGTACTGTATGCGGACAGAGAGACCCCGAGCCAGAGCGTACAATACATTGACCGAGAGAGGGAGGAGTAAATTTGAAAAAAATAGAAGATTCGCATGAGATCTGTACAGTAATATTTTGATTTTTAGCAAAGATTTGCATGGGACAGAGTGTCAACATTTATAAGATATTTAGTTATCTTTGAGATTTTGACCGTTTATCTTATAGAAGAAAAAGATTCACAATTTTTTTGAATTTTTAATCCATTCATAAAATAATTGGTGTCGTTGACATCCTCCTTAATATATAGTCAGATTTGTAATTGCTTGATTTCGACTAAATTATTAAATGAAACCTATTTGAAACCGATCGAAGGAGGATTTGTTTTTCTTTAATATTTTAGCATACAAGTCGAAGCAAAAATGAGTTGATTCCACAGCGCGTAGTAGTAAGTAGTACTAGGTAAAAAGGAGCGGAGCAAAAAGAGCCATTTTTCCGCTTCCGGTCATGGACGACGTGGCACTGGAACGGAACGTCGTCACCCCTGGCGAAATCACGTGGTGTTAGCAGCCGAAAATTCCCACGGAATTTTGCCGTGACAAGTAATTTGTTTTTTTTTTCTAGAAAAAAAAACAGAAATAAAGCGCTACACCAGCCAGCTCCGCAGGAAAGCAAAGCCGGTGCGCGATCGAGTTCACGCGGAAAACGCGCGGCGCGGCCACAACGCCGGAGACGGATCGTCTGACGCTCGTCAGAGGGACGGAGTCTCCCTGCGCGCGGGCCAGCACGGGACGGCCGGACCCGTCGAGATCAACCCGAGCCACGGCTTCACGACGGCGACAGCCGACGACAGTGCGCGTGCGCGCGGGTGCGGATGCGTGGCAGTGGCAGCTATCACAATCCACAACGCCACGCCAAGCCACACAACACCACACGCGCAGTCGGGATCGGGATGAGCAAGGTGCCCGCCCTCTCTCTCTCTCTCTCGAACGATTTGGCACTGCTCACAGGCATGAGGCATCGGATCAAAAGCACAGCTGGACTGGCATGACGACGGCGTGAACGCAGGACAGAGCCGAGCGGGCGCGTCGTGGCCCGGGCGTGGGCACGCCGACACGATAATTAAGCGCCTATCGTGCCGTGCCGAGAGGACGTTGAGACATGGCTCGCTCGCCCTTCTCGTGCCGAGGATCGGGTATGGTATGGTGTGTAGCAGCCACGCGAAGCCAGTGTGTCCGTGGACTTTTTGCCCGCGAGAGAGACGCATCGATGGAGAGAGCTATTAATTCGACGCTTGCATTGGTGCCATGCGCCCCTCCATGGCATGGGTAATAAAAATACGGTGCTCGATCGTGACCGACTTCTAGATTCGTTGCCATCCATCATCACTCCAGTAATCACCGGAGAAATCAATCGAACGACTCGACTCACGGTGGAGTGGAGTGGAGTGGAGTTAGCACGCTGCCACTGATCGATCGAATCGACAACGGCAGTGACAACTGCACTCCCCGTGCTTGCATTGTGCCGGGCACGATAGCCACACGTTCGGTAGATCACCCTCTGGTGCCCGATCAAAGAGCTTCTGATGCCCCGTTGACTCTGGTACATGCATGCCTCTCTGTGGATGGATGGGCACGGGCTAGTGCTCGGCGGCGCGCGCGCGCGCGCGCACGAACCGGCCGTCGGCGGTGGACATGGAATAATGGAAATGGTTCCCTTCGTCGTCGGTGGACGCTTGTGGGGCTCCCGGGTGCACCATGCAGTACTAGTACCAGGCAGCGGCAGCAGGTTCGGCCGCCAGGCAGCACGAACAGAACGAGATGGCTTGCTTATCCCTCGCCTGCCATGGTATAGCCTTTGATGACCAGAGGTTGTGGGGGGTCGGTTGCTCCAATAATCCAAGCGCGCACACACCGGCCGGATCTGACCCCATTTCCGATTCTCCTCTCTACGAGATACGGGGCGTTGTTCATCTTTGTCACGTTCATAGTACGTGTTTTTTTTTTTTTGAGAAGGGGGGGGGGGGGGGGGGGATGTATCTTGTAAGTTCAAGTTGGTCAACTAAAGAGGTAGTAACAGTATTCTTAGTTAGGTGAGTTATTTTACGTCTCGAAATGTTTCGTTAGACTGTTAACACACAGTCCTACTGTAGTAATTAATCATGTGTTATAACCTGTGCGCCCTTGCCTGAACCATTCCTCCGGACCTCACCTTTTTCCAATATGTGTCCACATTTCAAACAGTCCCGTTTCCTCTTCTTGGAGGGAACCGAAAACCGACGACCTGCGAAACACAATTAATTAAGTGAGCAAAGCAGCAACACCACCATGCCTCTTTAGTCGTACCTAAGTTGGACCTTATTAGAGCTAGGCTAGCTAGCTAGCTAGCAGACGTGGCTACTATAAGCGCGCTCTTGTTTGTGCACCAGGATAAGCGTAGATATGCATGCAATGATAAATTTGTACATGTCTTCGACCGGCCCAAGCCTCCGGAGCCACAAATTATGGCATGCCACCCACTTTTTAATATTTTAGTTCACCAACGTCGTCCCTCCTCCATTATTCGTCTTTTTCTCTCTCTCTCTCTCTCTCTCTCTCTCTCATGCAAACTAATCTGAGACGAGGATAATGATATACTTGCAAGAAACCTTATTTAGCGTGTTGTTTAGTTGAGGAGATAGGGATTGAACGGTTCAGGTTTGTGTCATCTTGAATAAATAAGGATGGAACAGTGCTGCAAGCTTCTATGTTCTGCTTTTTGGTTACTTGTTCATCCTTCAGCTGACTTCCCTTCCATTTTTCTGGCCGAGATAATCTTGTTACTTTTTTTTTTTGCTAGTCATAATCTTGTTCCTACTTTGCGACGAAGGATCAAAGGAATAGCCTAAAATTGTTTGATGAGTTCACAATAATTAGTCAGGAACTAATAATTAGTCATCCAGATCTAAACATGGGCATATTATTTTATTGAAGTGTCTAAATGTTTATCTGCACAACAACTTAACAAATACTAGTTTCACAAAAAATACTCACAACACAATAATTACCAGCAAACAAAAATAACCGAAATTACCACATGCAAATGATAACCACACAATAGTGGTTGATTTTGCAGTGATCTCTTCTCAAAGTAGAAATATACGTACATACCTACATGCATCAAATTTACATGATTAATTATTCCCTCTGCTTAACTTTTAACGTTGTTTGTGATTATTCATCATATTTAAAAATTTATGATAAATATCCTAAATATTTATAACCCAATTTACAATTTCACATATTGGAACTAATTTTTTAGTAAGACAAATGTTAAAAAGAATGACGTTAAAAGTCAATAGTGGCAATTATTGGTGAATGGGTTGGGTGGAGTATTAATCATGGAGATTCATCGTTGACTATTAGTACTTTCTAACCATTTCTGGCGGTTCTAACGGAAGCGTTTGTCAAGTCAATGGAACAGAGTAACCTGCACAAAGTACTCAGGCGACGACTATCCTCCAACAACATGAACCATCCTTACACCACCAGCTGGCTCTGGACGACAAGAAGAAGAGTATGAGCTCGTGAAGCGTGCGAGGATCGCTTGGAGGAAGACCCTAACTAGAGGAGATCACGTGAAGAAGCGATAACGGTGAAAAAGGGGGAATGAACGACTGGATCTGGGTTCGAGAACTCAATTCCGGGAGAAGGAACAGCTAGCGAATGCCAGTCATTACCTACTAGCTAGGATTATTCTTCCTTGGCTCCTCCGTCAGTTCCGTCGCGTGAACAGCGCCTGACATGATCCCACCGAATCCGGGCGGAACTCGTAGCGACAGAGCAAATAGTTGCTTTGCTTTATGTGCTGCAGAAGTAAACGCATGGTTATTGCAAGTTGCATTCGGGTGTAGATAATAAGCTAAAGCAATGCATGCATGCGCTAAGTCATCGCTCGATCGATCAGCTGGTACTAGTACTACGTAGTTAAAAACCCGTGGTCAAGATCAGCTCGATCGATTTAGGGATGATTGATGCACGATACATGGAATCCATCTAAATAGAGTTCGTTTTTGTCGAACATTGAGAATATATAAATTATAAATAATTTTTAATTTATTAAAATTTAAATTATAAAATTATATGAATAGATTTGTTTTAAAATGTATTTTAAGAAATATATATATATTATTTTTAAATAAATAGTTTTTTAAAAAATAAAGTTAAAATTATGTTTTAAATATCGTACCCTTATCTTCAGTAAAAACCATGCACTGCAATAGCGTTGGGTGGACTTGCATTGCAAGTTGCAATTCGAGTACTAGTAAAACAAGCTGCACCAACATATAAGAACAAAACAAACCAATCCGATGGGTTCGCTGCCGATCGAGCCAAGCTACTAGGCAGTGCATTGTCGCGGCTGCTCCCCGCAGCTTCTCGCCCCTCACGTGCACTGATCTCCCTGTCCGGCGAGCGGCGACCTGCGCGCGCCGTAATCCGATGCACAGCACAGCTGTACCACAAAGAATTCTGCCATCCTGATTCCTGACGAGCGGCGGGGCGATTAAATAAACTAGTGCAAATGCTGCTGGGTTCAGAAGCTCGATCGATAAGGCAAATGCTGCTGGGGTCAGAGACTCAGAGCTCGATCGGCTTAGGCCGCCGGAATCAGAGAACATCGTTTCGCACCGCAAGTAGAAAGAACCCCATCCCATGGATTTCTTTTTTTGCCTTCTTGTCAGTTCGGCGTGGCAGGGGGTTGAGATGCTTCTTAGGTTATACTAGTACAGCACTACTAGTACTACTAATTATATGCCGTGCATTGATCATGTGGCGTGCTAATTTAATCTCGGTTTTGGTGGAATAATCAAGTGGGGCTCTGAAATCTCGCTCGAAGTCAGCGACGATATGCCATACTACTGAGATGAGTCTGCTGCTGCATATGCAATTGCATGCTCCGATGATGATGATCAGTTCTGACTTGCGCGATATTTTAGTTAGTTTCTGTCCTGCTGCTGCTGTTTAATTTGTTGGCTTGGCTCAGCTCTCAGGCTGCATGAATGAGGACATCTAGTATTAGTTGGTTGGATGCAGCTCGTTTCCTGCACGATTGAGATTCGGCCAGCGCGATCAATCGGGATTCTCGACGCCAGCTTGTACTGCACTGACATCGGATTAGAGTTACTAAGAGGAAGTAGTGGTACGTACTACTACGGTGTGGGGGGAGAACCGGAGAAGCCCAGGTTCATTGCACCCTTAACTTCCAGATGAAGTTCGGAACCCTGTGCCATGGACAACGTTTTCTTGACAAGTGGAGAACCAGAACCTATGCATATATGCCTTCGACGCAGAATTCTTAGACCGCTTTACCGACACCTTTTTACACAACCTGCAAAATGCTGCTTTTTTTTTTTCAGAACGATGCCATGTTTAGTTCTCTTCTCGCAATCCCAGTTTTCTGAATAAACAGTGATACATGTAACTGACGAAGCGACATGAAACAGCACAACAGGGGACAGGAACCCCAGGCTGGTCCTAAGATGCGGCCCACAGTTTTCCTTGGCACGAGTTCAACCCACGCAAAAAACCATATTCCTTCCAGAGTACCATGTTAACCAAGTTGGTATGCCCTTCATCAACTGATCGTTGCAAGCAATGGATCCACCAATAAGCAAGCAGAGCGTGAAGTGAAGAGTGGACTCCATGGGCATCCGTAGTTGTCGTTCTCTGAAGGATCCATCACGTCAAGGTAATCTATCACAATAATTTTCGTCATAAGTCTCCAGCTTTATCTGCAAGAATTCTTATTCCTCTACTAGTAAACAAAGCAAGGAACCTTAGACAAAAACGCATATGAAATGCTACACGTTCATAAGTAATCGGTTTCTCGACGTCAGGTCACATACGCCTGAAACTGGTTCGGTTCGGTACGCACCATTTGCCGCTCTTGCGAACCGTTTGATGCGCCGCATGGATAAGGGTCGACCCGCTCCGTTTTTTGTCTGCGAACCGACGATCCTGGGTTGACACTGAACCTAGCTAGCTGTACTCTGTTTAGTACAAGTTTATACAGATGACTGATTTATACTTACGGATAGCTATTTCATTTAAAATCATCACACGACAGAGCATACTGCTAAGTATAATTCTACAAGTATTACAAGGTTTCTTCTGCTTTCAGATATTTTGATTATGGAAAATGAAAAAATAAATGGGACCTGGAAACCATAAAAAATTCAGTACAGATAAATACGCTACGAAATAAATAACCCTGAGCTTCATACAACTGAAAGCTGCAATTTTTTCACATGCAAACAAGTGATAACATCAAAACTGAACTTAAAGTACATGATCAAAGATAACTCAGTGATGTTCTCAACTCGAGCTGACATCTTAAAAATAACACATTTACAAGTCCATTAAGTGAACCGCTAGTGTACATTTGACAAGTCCTTAAAGTGAACTGCTAGTCTTGTGACTGAAACACACTAGAACTTCAAGTTTAAATGAACTGCTAGTCTTATAAGATTCATTAACCAAAACCTTGCACATTGATCCATCTACGGGCATACTCGCATCTTCCAAAAGTCAAAGCCTGACAAGAAAATGACAAACCAATTAATATTGTATTTTTTTTGGACTGGACAAACTAATTATATTGCAATATCAAATGTGAAATCAGTATAAATTTGATAAACGCTATGGCCTCAATTTCTTGAAAATGCAGATTGATGCCATACCTGATATCCTCATTGATATCATCCTCATGGATTGATTCCATGTTGAACCCACTAGAACCTGATAATTATACATTAAACATGCATACGTATGAGTGACTTCTTCCACTTCAAAATGAATGAGGAGCAAGTAGGTTAGAAATAATTAAAATTTACCAGCTGCTCGGTACCAATCTTGCAAGCATATAAGAGCTTGCACTGTCTCAGGCGCTAAGCTGCTACGAAATGGAGTGATGATTCTTCCTCCTGTGCTAAAAGCAGATTCTGATGCTACAGAAGATGCTGGAACAGCTAGCATATCCCAAGCGAACTGAGCAAGTTTTGGATACTTTGAGCTATTACTCATCCACCACATTAATACATCGAATTCATTAGACCTTGGAATTGGGTTCTCACTCAAATATTGATCAAGCTCAGTGCAAACTTTAGCCTCATGATCAATGCCAAGTTGTTGATCCCAAGCAGCCCAAGGATCATTCTCAATTACATCTACCTCAGGATTTGCTCTTCCTTGATGAGTTGAGGTTAAATTTTCATTTTCAGATCTAGAGGAGTATGATGTAAATAGCAATCGAAGGAGCCTTTCCACTCTAGCAAGTCTTCTTGCTGCTTTCCAGGAAATGACTCATTGAAAACGAACCCAATAAACTTTAACTTGTATCATGGGTCTAGAATCACAGGAATACATAGTGCCACATATGACTTGTCCCAATATTTCCTGAACTTTTCTTCATCCCTTTTAGCACCTTGTCAATTTGCTGAGCAACTTCCATACCATCCAATGTGTCTTTATCCAAAATTAGCTTGATTTTCCATAGCACATGAAAGTAGAGGTTTGAGGTAGGATACTTGGTTGCAGAAATTATATTTGTCGCCTCACGAAATGCTTCTAATTGTTCACAAAGCAGTACAGCAAGTTTCCATTCAATATCAGAGGGTCCATATTTGTAATTAGGATCATGCTTGACCAATTCTTCAAATACTTTCCGAAACTCCAGGGCTGCTTTAAGCATCAAGCATCAAGGCGAGGTTGTTTTTTGCATGTAAGACCTTCTTGTGCAATGATCTCCTTGAACTTTTGCTTTCGAGATTGTGATGATCGTATGTACTTGACACTTTCACGAATGTTGACAACAATCGGATCAACAAGCTTGAGCCCATCTTTCACTATCAAATTAATGACTTGTGCAGCACAACGGTGGTGAAGTAACTCCCCATTAGCAGGCAGAACCCCCTTGTCCACAAGATTGCGCTTCAAAAAACCAACCATTGCATCATTGGCTGAGGCATTATCAAGGGTGATCCCACATATCTTCTCTTCAATGCCCCATTCATGAATGCAGTTGAGAATGTTGCTAAATAATTCTGCCCCTGTATGTGGTGTCTTGACATTAATAAATCTTATTATTCTTTTTTGTAGGTTCCAATCATTGTCAATGAAATGACACGTAACACAAATAAATCCCAAAGTCTGATTGCTAGTCCACATATCAGTCGTCAAAGAGAACCTACAATTTAAGCTCTGAAAGTACCTCTTAAGCTCCAATTTCATTTGCTGAAAATCTCTCATGCATCCATTCCTAGCAGCGACTCGAGAACCAACATTAAACATTGGGTTTAGAGCTTCCACAAACCTCCTAAGTCCATCATATTCTGCAACAGTAAAGGGCATCTCATTAAGTGAAATCATTCGCAAGAATTCACATCGTGCTACTTTTGGATCATATCTCTAATTTTTCAGGCGGGCACCATCAGGAGATCGTAAAGTGGAACTTAGATCTTGCATGATTTGGAGACCTCTGCGGTGTTTATTGCATCTTTTCAAATGAGTGCCAGGAGCGCTTGTTCCTCCACCACGCTTGGCACCAATAAGTGCATCACAGTGTTTGCATCTTCCCTTCACAACAACTCCATTAGCCACTATAGGCACAAATTCACTCCAGTAAGCAGATCTGAACCTTTTTGTTGCATTTGCAATTTCCTCATCGTCCAACGAATGGTCCAGATCAATCACATTTTGTTGATTGCCATCATCGCCATCAACATCATATATCTCGACATTTTATATAACAAAAGCAAGGAGCATGAATATTTATTTCTTTCATAGGTATATTATCAGAAGACATACATTTGATATGAGAGGATAATACAAATAAATGGAACCGCAAATAACAAGAACTAGAAAGAAAATATAAAGATCACTCCATGACGAACGTATCACAGTGCAGTTTTCATCAAAAAAGGTAAGAATTTTTTTGTTAGATAGCTCATCAAACTGTACTGAATTTTGTCAAGACTGATCATTCTTAATCTATTCGATAATACCATCTATTAACATACATTAGTTTTACGATGGATTACATAATGTGCAGTAAGGCTCCATGGCATTATGCAAACAAACCATTGAATTTTCATAGATGCAAGAACTTAATAACCTGGACTATTAAATCATAGTCATACTGACAAATCAGATGTGCCGGCGCTAAGAAAAATCTAGTGAGAATGTATTTATCTTCCACGTGAATTAGCTCATCACCAGATGTGCCGGCGCTGATGGTTGTCGTAGGTGTTCGGAGTTCGAATGTTGTGGAGGTGCCATAGACCATCTTGCTACAGGAGAACCCACATGTTCTTCCGTCGCAAGATTCGGCAAACCTTCGCCATACTCTTCGAACTCCAGATGAGGTTCATCCAAGTGTCCAGGCAGCCTCGTCGTAGGGGAGGAACCAGGCAGCCTGCTCGCCGGAGGGGAGGGACCAAGCAGCCTGCTCGTCGTAGGGAAGGGACCAGGTAGGTGGCTTGTCCTCGGGGAGGCACCAGGAAGCCTCCTAGCCGTAGGGGATGGAGCAGACATCGAATCAACAACTGATTGTGCTCTAACCAACGAGTTCCTTTTCAGATCGGGATAGATGGGGGCTTCAGGTTTGTAGGTTGAGATGGAGGGCCGGGGATGCGGCTTTGGATAGCAGCCAACTCGAATTTCTGGTGGGAAGCATGGATTCGAAGAAAAGCGATGGCCGGTGACCGGCGTTGCTGGTGGCGCTGCCTCCGCCGCAGCAGCCAGAAAGAGAACAAGCTGTGCGTGCAAACAAAACTGGGAGAGGATCGACCCTATGGGGCAAAACGGGTCACTGTTTTGGATCCTTTTGATACCGGGTCGAACCGAATCGAATCCAAAGAATATAGGAGGTGCGGGACGAGCGTTCGGCGGGTCGCGCTAATCCAGTTTCAGGCGTAAGGTCACACTCTACAGCGACTGTACAGGGCTTTACACTATGTTTGTTCTCATTTTCTCATCATCATAGAAGGTGTTACTGACAACCAGTGCTGACATCTAGGATCGACCACAACCAGCAAAAACCTCCCGTTCCACCAATATATGACAACTCAGATGAGAAAATGTAACAGCATCTAGGCACCATGAGAATCATCACGGCTAATCAAGCACCAGACACAACATAAAAAAGGGACAACCCGGTGCACATAGCTTCTGTTCGCATAGGATCTGGGGAACGATCCGACTACTTTGGATTTTTTACGTAGCCTTTTCCCTGCATTTGCACAAGAGGTTGTTTCTGTGCCTTGAAACTGTGACCTTACAAAGGCAACAACTTTACCGCAACGTAAGGGCTCCCCTCCAAAGCACCAGAACCAGCATGCGACAATAAATTTGCAACTTACATCGGACTACTGGTAGAACAAAAATTGTGGCAGCCAGACCAAATGACCAGGGTTAACGGAATGAAGAAAGAGGAAATGAAGGGTTGATTGAGGCAAGTTTTTGACTTCTCAGCTACAGAACTAAACTCTTTGAGAAGTCCTCCTAGTAGAACCCAAGAATGAAGAACCTTCCCTCCCACATTCTTTCTCCTCGCTTCCTCATTGGTCCATGATGCCAGCAGAGGTGGTGAGAACAATGTAGCCAAACTGCAAAATACAAAGGAAGCTATCAGGGAACATGGTTCAATAAATCAAGAAACAGCAGCCATGTAGAAAAAAAAAAGTTTTTTAAAGAGAAAACTTTTAAGCTATATAAATTCACACTCAAAATACGACATATAATAAGGCAGCAGTCAATTACACGAAGTTGCTCAATGATCAATACTACCTGCTAGGACACAAGCACACAGCTGCTGCATCTTGATGTCAACGATGAAAGGGCACATACTGCCCACTTGTCCAGACCTTCAGATAGGACTACTAGTAAGAAATAAGCTACAAGGTAGCCTAACCAGTTTGGTGAAAATCATACTCTATTGGCTCGTTACAATTACAAACCAATGCAGATGGTAACAAGAAGGATTAAAGGACGAATAAACAGATCCAGTCTTAGTAAGACTCAATTACGACAAGGCAGTGTGATAATTCAGAAAATGTCGATTTGCTATCAAGAACTTTGGATGCAAGATCAATCAACAACAATAGGCTGCCAGAAGGGAACACAAACACTCAACATAGTAAATATTTATAGAGAAGCTTTGTGGTTGAGGAAATGCTATTCCTTGCAAAACAGGCCCAAGCATGCAGCTGTTGATTCAGGCATGACGAACAACTTGTATCCATGTAGGCAGAATTGCCCGAGACTCAGCTTCTGCAGTACAAACTTTGCTGCCTGATGGAGACATGTATTTGAAATAATGATATGTTCTCAATGTTAATTCAAGTTGAGAGGTTTCCAACACGCAGATGCAATGCCTGCCCTGGACAAATACTGGTTATGTTCTCTGATACATTGTTGTTCGATTGTTGAGGTAACGGATGATTACCACTCCATAAGCTGGTTAAAAATGAGCAGACTGAATGTTCCATAAGCTTGGCAAAAATACCTAGTACTTCAAAGGTGTTAACATTCTGCAGTCAGAACAGTGTAATACATACGGAGGTGTCTGATGTGATATCTCGAGCGATGCAGCAGAGCTCATCCCTAGCACTGCAGTTGCATACAGCTCCGAAGACCCGGTGAATTGGAGCTGCGTCCTTTGACCACCAAGCCAATAAATCGAACGAGCATCTAACCCCAAAGCCTAAGTATGAAGGTTTCAAAAACAATTCAGGTGGCAATGAAAGAAAGTAATTACAATGATGACATTATATAAGCCCACAAGTACCTTGATATAAGATTTTACTGTTCATTTTGCATCAATGCGACCATCTTACTGCAACAGCTGTCAGGCACAAGAATGATAAATATCCGATAATTACTTGCCATTCCAGAGCCAACCAACAGCACCCAAAAGTTGCACCCCTTTTGGCATCAAATGTAGTGATCACAAAACCAGGCACTCCACTTGTCTTCCATGTCATAGCTGGTACTGTTACTTCCCGTGTCCCATCAGCATGAACAAAATCTGAGAAGCTACCAGAATGAGCATTAAATATAATCCTGTAGAAAGAAAGATAAGATTAAGACTTCAAATGCCGTTCTGAATGAAACAAGCATGATTTTTATGAACAGGATTATAGGAGCATGAAAACACACACAACCAAGAAAGTGATAGATAAGAAATAATAATAAAACATAAACACAGGGTTTTCTCAGCCGGTTTAGCTGAGATTTTTTCTTAGTGAACTGCCGTCGGGGTAGTCATTCCCCCAATGGTTGAGGTTTTCTTTTAAGGAACTATAACAAGTAGTTATATTCAAAGCTATATACTATTTTGATGCGGCAGTTATAAAGTATTGGGCCAACATGGAGGGCTTACCTTGGTTTAAGTGCCTGAAGAATATATTGAGTTGAATTTACAGGAAGTGTATGCAAGCGATCATATAGCCTTCTGGCATTAGCTCCACTGCAAGGTTTCCAATAGCATGTTATGATATGATATCCACACCAATTCAGTGGTGCATTAGAAACAGTAATATGATATTGGTCCTTATACAAGGACTAAAGGAACGTTTGGATTGAGCCCTAACCATCCCCGATTCCCGCCAAATCATTCGCTCATCAAATTCTAGGGTAGGAATTTGGCATTGTAAATTCAGCCGCTGTTAGCAAGTAAAATAATGCTGTGCACAAAGGCGTTGGGCTTGCCAATGTTTGTCGGTGATCCAAACGTCCAGGTGCTTGGAAAGTCTACACCAGAGTTTTTCTAAGGCGAGCAGTGATGGTAATCCAAATATGTCATAAAGCTTCTACTCATAAACGTATACTATCAGTGATATACCTTTGTTTGGAGCTTGAGGAAACTGATGAATGATCTGGAAATGTGGAGACACCATTCACTTTTCCATCAGACTTATGAAGTGGAAAATGGAGTAAAACAACAGGACCAGACCCGGATTTCATGGAGTTATGCCTCCAACTAATGTCAATGGAACTCTTTCTTTTTCCACACCCCAGAGAGTAGCATTCTTCTTCATTCACACTTTCTCTTTGGAAATGATGTTTTTCCGTCTCCATAACCTTCTCCACTCCAAACCGCAAGGCATTGTTGCCACAAAGCAAGGCAACCGAATTTGGAGACACAAAACTTACATTACTAATCTCAAAAGCTCCAGAACCACTTGAGTCCAATCCTGGCAGATGCTTGGCCCTGTGGTGCACAGTTTTACCATCCAAATCAGCACAAGTGCCGACATCTTTATCACCTAAAGCAATGTGAAGAGGAAGACTAGAGTAACGTCCGAGTATCCCTTCGAACTGCTCAATAACAGATATCCATTTGTGCTCCGTTAACTCTGAACCCTTTGCTGAGATGTCCCCAAGGACTACGATCATATCTGGCTTCATTGTTTTGATAGAATTCTGCCAAAAATGTTACATAACATTAAAGCTTTTTGCTCTGAAATAATCAAAAGCTCGAATGTTATATTAGAATAGTAACCATCCATATGTGTCCACGATAACCAATCCCAGATAGAGTTGCATATGCTGTGAACGAAAATTATGTTTCATGAAAAGATTCATGTACGGTAAAAATATCCAACTTCATTCATTGTTTCTAGCACTCAAGTGTAGGAAATTTCCCCATCTAACGGCCATAGAAGACTATGAGTTCAAACCATCTATTAACGAATTTCATTAATTCGGGATGGCCACATCTGAATCTGATCACTCACCGCGAAGAACTTGGACATGAGATGGTCCCGGAAGTAGCGGTCGGCGTAGGAGGCATCGGACCCAAGGAGCATCAAGTCGGCAACCATCATGGCTCTCAGGTCACCGGCGGCGCGGGCCTCGGGCGGGGCCCCGGAGCAGGATGGAGTCGTGAGCCAGTCCTCGAAGGCGAGCAACGCGGCGACGAGGAGGAGCGGCAGCGCAGGGTTGGGCCACGCCGCCATCGTCGGCGCGGAGAATTGGAGTAGGAGGAGAGGAGGGGTGGCTTGTGAGTTGTCCGGTCTGGGGAATTGGGTACGTTCGCCGCCGACGGTCGGCCAAGGACGGCTCGCCGCTCGCGGTCACTAGCAGTTGTCGTTGACCTTTTTTTTCCGAGAACGACAGTTCCCGTTGAAGTGAAGAGGAATGAACGGTTGAGATCAGGAGAGAATGACAGTCAACGATTAGGATCCGGTGACGTACGGCTGGGTCACTGCCCAGCGGGACAAAATGCCTTGGTAGCCTCGCCATCTTTTTTTTCTTTTTTTTTTTAGGCACGCAGCCTCGCCATCTTTTCTGCATTGTATATGCTTCACAAAAGAATACGTACGCTGTTCATGAAAATGCTAGGGTAGTTCCAGGAACCGAAAGAACAGTTATAATATGAATTTTAAAACTAAAACCTCATATATTATGTTCCCAATTTAGCATTATCTTTTAATAAATCATGCGTGTTTTTAAAAAATAAATTCAAATGTGTAAAACTATAAGTCATATCGTAAACATCTGTAAAACAAAACATATGAAATTTATTTATCGTATTTTCTTTTTTAAAAAAATGAATGGTTAGATATGATGTTATGGAGTAGGTCACACGATTACTTTTCTAACGTGTTTTACTCAATGACCTTACTTTACAAACAGTCAATTCTATGCTCAATAACGAAGATCAGTTTTCATTTTCTTTGTTACCCGTGCTGTCCGACCATGATCAAGATCAACTATTCAGCCTCCTTTTCAATGGACTTTCAATGTTGGGATTCTGATAAGAAAGGAGAAAATGATATACATTTGTTTCGAAACTACCAGTTTCAGACTTTCAGTATCTGAGTTTCAGCCAGGGAGTTCACCATTCAATTAATAATTCTAACAAAGAATCTGAACTAGTGAGCTGAGAGTGATCTTAGGGTGCGTTTGGTTGAGCGTCAGGAGGGATGGGATTGAGTCATCCCTGGATAGGAAGGATAGATTCGTCCCCTGTTTTGTTTGGTTGTAAGTACGAGTGTCAGGGATAGACTCATCCCCTGTTTTGTTTGGTTGGATGGATGAAGGACAACATAGTGCTCACCGGACGGTCCGGTCCCGGACCGGAGTGTCCGGTGGATTTTAAAAATCATTCCAGAGAGGTGCTCACCGGATGGTCCGGTCCTGGAGCGGAGTGTCCGGTGGCCTTTAAAAAGGGATTCCAGAGAGGACGTCGTCGGACATTCCGGTCCGGTACCGGACGGTCCGATGGCCTTTTTCCCAGGAAACAACCGTTCCAGAGAGGGTGTCACCGGACAGTCCGGTCTGGTACCGGACGGTCCGATGGGCTTTTCTCCAGCAAAAGAACCGTTCCAGAGAAGGTGTTAATAGGTGAACACATCATTATTTATAAACAACAATAATATAACATTCTTAATCAATATGTGATTATTAATTAAAATTCATCATTATACCCATCATCGATACATTCTCATAATGAGTATCAACGTAGGAAAATCCATTTAATCCTTCTATATTAACAAAGCGCTACAAAAATGCACAAATTCTGAGTAACTCATAGAGCTCAATCGCCAACGCTAAATTCACCTGCACAAGCCGGACTAAGGCAATCAGATCTAAAAGGAACCCCACAAATTTTGGCGCATCGCTTCTCCCAGAATAATCAGCGTCGAAACAACTGAAGGACACACAGAGGGTCTCAGCAAGAATCCTGCCAGAGAGGTGGAGAGGAGGATCTCGTCAGGGCCGGCCCAAGACAGCGCCCCGTGGACGTCTTGTGTGCGTGCGGGGGTGGAGTCCTGTCCCGTGGACGGAACAGAAGCGGGGAGGACGGGAGTACTGGAGCTTGGTGCTTGATCCGCGGACGAGGGAAGGTAAAGGCGACCGGGCGACGGAGGGCGAGCGGGGCGGGATCTGGGAGGAGGCGGGCGGGCGGCCGTGCGTGCGGCGGGGGTGCGGGCGTCCCGGCGACCGGCCGACGGAGGGCGAGCGGGGCGGGAGCTGGGAGGTCGCGGGCGGGCGCCCGTGCGCGCGGCGGCCGTGCGGGCGCGCGGGGCCGGAGCTGGGAGGAGGAGGTGCGGGCCGGGAGCTGGGAGGAGGAGGTGACCGGCCGACGGAGGGCGAGCGGGCCGGGAGCTGGGAGGTCGCGGGCGGGCGGCAGTGCGCGCGGCGGCCGTGCGGGCGCGCGGGGCGGGAGCTGGGAGGAGGAGATGCGGGCCGGGAGCTGGGAGGAGGAGGTGCGGGCGGAGTCTGGGAGGGGGAGGTGCGCGCAGACGGGGGTGCGGGACGGGATGGATCGGTCCGCCAGTTTTGGTGGGATTGACCCGTCCGGCATCTACGAAGAACATTTCAATTTTCTGTCCCCTGTCCTCCAACCAAACGCTACAAGTTGAGGGATGAATCTGTCCCATCCCTCTCTGTCCCGTCCTGTCCCTTGAACCAAACACACCCTTACTGTTACTACAATCTCTGCAATAACCTGTAACCTGTCTATACAGTACAGAGGACTGACTCTATTACTACGATGGGTCACAGAGGACATGCCTCTGCGTGGACGCCGCCGGCTTGTCATGGCCGCCGATTCGCGCGGCGACGGAGTAGTAGCCCCTCTTGATCTTGCTGACGCTTTCCGTCTCCACCTCGACGGCGAACATGCTGCAGACCGGGCGGTGGTCGGAGAACCTGGACTCGCCGCGCAGGTACTGCAGCTGCTCGATTCCGTCGCCGTTCCACAGGATCCGGTCGCACCACGCCGGCGTCCTCCTCTTCTTCTTGGACTTGACCGTCTCCCCGGCGTAAGCGTCGGAGTTGTGCGTGTACTTGTACGTCGGCGCGAAGCTGATCTTGCCTTCCTTCCACCCTCTGAACACTCGCCCCGCCTCTCGCTCGATGATTAGCTGCACAACAGATCGTTGCGTTTTATACTTTTATTATGGTGAGATTTGGGCCCAGTTGGATGGTCATCCGTTCATAGCTCGTACCTGATCTTTCTCCAGGAGAGCGTCCCAGTCATTCTCCTCGAGCAATGTTCTCGTGTCTTCGTAGCTCAGCGACACTCGATAGTTCAAGTCGCCCAGCCATATCATCCGGCTGTTTGAAACCCAAATCATCAGCACGAGATAGATGTCAAAAGAAATGTATCAGTTCTAGCGTTCGGCTAAGCTTACTCGTGGTCGAGAATCCGCTCCGGGACGCGGTGCCCGGACGCCGGCCCCTTGCTGCAGGCGCGCGGGAAGTGCGCGCTCCTGACGATCTCGGCGACGTCGGCGTTCCGGCGCAGCTCGTCGCCTTCCTTCTCGCCGGACGCCAGGTGGCTGCAGACGAAGCAGAGGCTGGTGCGGTGCAGCGTCAAGCTGACGGCGACGCAGCCCTTGTTGCCGAGCCAGCCCATGATGCCCCGGCCCACGCAGTCCACGCGGAGGTGGCCCACGTGCTCCACCAGCGGCCGCTTCACCCACACCGACAGGAACAGGCCCACCATCTGCTTGCTCGCGATCAGGCAGTACCCTCCCGTCGTCGTCGCGCCGCCGTCGTCGTCGTGGTCGTCTGCGCCCCGCGCCGCGGCCGAGGAGGAGGCGTCTTCGGCGGCGGCGGCGTCACTGCGCCCGCTCGTCGACGTCGTCTCGCTGGCGCACGGCAGCGCCTCGGCCTCGGCGGCCGCGCGCGTCGTCTCCGTGGCAGCCCTGCGGCCGGCGCAGTTGCACGTCTTGACGACCGCGCTGTCGACGCGGTAGCTGTTGCTGAGGAGCTTCAGCGACGGCGTCTGGAAGAAGAGGGTGCCGCCGCCGCCGCCGGAGGAGGACCGGGAGGACTCCCGGCGGCGGGTGTCCGCAGCAGCAGGCTGATGATCCGACGCTGGTGGCGGCGGCGGCTGGTCGTCGTCGTCGTCACTCTGTTCCTGCGCCACGTTCAGCGCCTGGTGTATGATGGCCAGCCACCTCGACGCCGGCTCGTTGTCCTCCACGACAAGCACGTTGCCGGCGGTCAGGGGAACAATCTCCTGAAACCTACGTACTCATCATCATCGATCGTCAGAATCAGAACCTGAAACAAAACTGGTAAGAATGCAAAACGTGATCCTACCGTACCCCAGGACGTAGATATCGGGAGATTCTTCAACTTGCAGGAAATCCTGGAGGTTGAATCGATTGTTCGGTGTCCTTCCTCCCACGTTCCATGTAGCAACGAACATCCTGCAACCAGCATGTAGTCCATCATCGTTCAGAATGCAGATGAAGATAAGTCTAAGTAGTTCTGAAACACAACAAACGACGAATTGGACAATGTAAATAATCACCGGTACTGGCAGGTGTTGTCATTTCTCCGGTTGGGCAAATCCGCGTAGTTGAGGCTCGCACTCTTCAACCGCGCCCGTGCTGCGTTGCAGTTATGCGGATCTGAAACAAGAAACGAAGGAAAGAATTCGTCAGTTTTGCGTCTCACAAAAAAAAAAAAAGAATTCCTCAGTTTTGTCCCAATGCGTGCCCTCGCGAGATGACCAATGGATGGAGCTTATGAACTGGAACTGAGAAAAATCACACACAGCGCAAACCTGATCCGTTCAGGTCCATCCTCCCTTTCATTCCGTGGACGATAGTATCATCAGACACGATGAACAGGAAGCCGCACGATCAGAATGGCACAATCTCCCTGTCAAATTTCCACGGTGCGGCGGACATCGGTTGTCATTGCAGTTGCAGTTCATGCGTGATCGGTCATCGTTGGAGAAGGGACGTCGTCGTCATGGTTCCTCGGAATTGACCTCCGGCCGGTGCGCGTCTCTGCCCCTTTCCCGACATGCATGGCGTGAAGGAAAGGAATAAGGGCTCTCTGTCTCTGTTCATCCAAGCGATGGCGAGAGAAACATGCGGAGTTGGCGGATGGTCGATGGACAGACAAGGGAGCCAGGAACAGTTGCAAACGAGGGGGTGCATTGAGTGGTGGGGAGGGACTTGTGAGCTGTGAAAGCGCAGCTTGAAATGCCACGCTACCAGGGACAATAGCTATAGGCTCTTCCTTTGCTTGGTGCCATATCGGGCCTGCTAACGGAACTATTAATTTGTTTACAGCAACTGCCACCAAAGGGGTGGTGGCGCAGTTGGCTAGCGCGTAGGTCTCATAGCTACTGAGTAATCCTGAGGTCGAGAGTTCGAGCCTCTCTCACCCCAATTTAACCTTGCAATGATGAGTTAGCTCCGTGACATGGATCGTCACTATTATCTGATCAAGATGATTCAGAGCTTTACCTGAGCTTGGCCTTTTTTTCTTTTTTCCCCTGTCTCTCCCACGCCCAATCTTTTTTTTTCTCTCTCTCAGAGTTCGAATACGAGAGGAAAACGGAAACGGATACGACGACGAAGAACAGTGTGCGATTGCTGTCTGAGAAGGAAAACCGTTTCCGTATTTTTTTTATTTTTTATTTTTTTGGGATCGGAAAACCGTTTCCGTATTGGATGAAAAGAAGACATCGAAGTGGCTCCGACTCGGGTGCGCTGCGTCTCGCCCCCGCCGTTAAATACTCTGCGCCCGCCGCAACCACATGCAGGTCAGGAACGGAGATCAACCAAAGCTCATCAGCCCTCTCAGCAGCGGGCAAAAGACAGACAAAAACCGCGCGCGCCGATGAGTTTCCAGGACATCGTGCGCGACGTCGAGGCGGGAGGCCTCCCGCCGCCGCCGCCGCTGCAGACAGTGGTGTCGCACTCGGTGTTCCAGATCAACACCTGCGTCGGCACGCTCTGGCACCTCGCGAACGCGCTGGCCAGCTGCCATGGAGACGCCGGCGTCGTCCGGGAGCGCATCCGCAGGGCGCGCGCGGAGGCCACGCGGCTGGCGCGGAACACGGCACGGAAGCTCGCGGCCGCCGGCGGCGCAGGCGACGCGGCGGAGCCGAAGCTGGTCGCGGAGTTCCAGGCGGCGCTGAGGGAGTTCCAGCGGGTGCAGCAACGGGTCATCGCGGCGGAGCGCCGACAAACTGCCGCCGCCTCCACCGCCTTCCTTAGCCCGCTCTTCTCACCACCGGCGCCGAGCAGCTACCATGAATTTGACAATAAGCATCAACGCCACATTCAGGTGCATCAGCAGCAGCAGCAGCATCGGCTCGTCGAATCACGGAGGGTGCATCAGGAGCTGGTCCGTCTGGACGAGACCGAGGTCGCCTTCAACGAGGCGCTCGTTCACGAGCGGGAGCGGGAGACATGTAAGATTCAGCAGGAGATCAACGAGATTAACGAGATCTTCAGGGACCTCGCCACGCTAGTCCACGGGCAGCACGAGGCCATCGAGATCGTCGAGTGCAACCTCGGCGCGGCCGAAACGAATACCGGGCAGGCAGAAGCGCAGCTCACAGAGGCTGCGACGACGGCGCAGGGGAAGAAGACGAAATCGGAGTCAGATTGCATGGTGATTGCTTCTGTTGGGTTCGTCGTGTTAATCTTGCTTTTACTGTTCTTCCTGTAGAGCAACAAATCTCTGTCAGACACATTGCATGGTGAGGCAGGAACAGTAGTCTGTCAAATGAGCTTGACTGCCACTGAAGAATTCTTTTTGTATATACCAACTTGAGAATTTCGGCAGAAGAGTGTATAGATGAACTCTGCAATGTGTATAAATGAACTCTTCCTGGTCTCCTGGATCGTGGAGGTTCACAGTTTGAGCTTTTGTTTATTTAGATTTCTTACATGGTCTTTTCAATAATTGAAAATTTCAATTCTTAGGCAAATGTTTGATCAAATAAACAAATTTGGGCGCTCAAGAGAAAAAAAATAGAACTCATATGACGGGACATGCCTGTCTTTCAGCATCAATAAATTTGTGTTTTTTTCCTGGAAAAGTATAATATTTGATTCCACTCAATGACTTAATGGACTCTGTTCAGAGTACAACACGTGTGCTACATCTAAAATATTCTAAGCTACTTGTACAAATTTCGTCGTTACAGAGGAGTTCCTAGTTGATGAATTCTCTTAAAGAATCCCCAGTTCATGAATTCCCTCGAAGTTCCCAGTAGATGAATTTTCTACTGGTCACAGACGCTGCTTGTGGCAAAGTTCGCCTGCAATGTCACAGAAGTGCAAAATATGAGTTCACGAAGTTATTCGCATATTCGTTGGAGCATGAAAATCGCATTGTTCCTGACCTTTTACTGAACCATACTATCCAGCTTCTGTCTGTATTTAGCCAAGGTCTGCAAGGAAGTTAAGACATCGAACGCTCATAAATTAGCTAGCAGGAAAATCTAAAGAGAAGAGAAGACAAGGTAGTTGCAAACATTAAAAACAAAAATCCTCATATCAACATATTAGCTACTACCATAGGAGTGTGTATTGAAACAAAATCATTTCTGTATTTATTTCTACATTAACAGAATTCAGTAACATTCACCAAAAATGAACATTTATGAAAATCCATGGTACACCAAACCGCAACGGTTTAAATCATGTACACACACACACACACGAGCTTTGTAAAGTGGTACATATTATCTAGCAGAACGGTTCAAATCTCTATGCCTATTTGTTTTGTCATGTACAGCATTCAGCAAATTGTTTCATCTAACAATTCTTGGTAGGGAAACTAGTAGAGGGCTTGACATTGGAAAGACTCCTATCGTGTTCCTTTTCTTTATTTAATAAATTCCTAACAGTGGGGTGCTAGGTAAGGAAAAAAGGTCTCTTAGTCTCTTACCTTGGTATAAGCATATACACTCGCCTCAGAAGGTCCTACTGGGCTCCCTCGTCTCATAAATCTCCCTTCCTTGAATATGTAAAGCATGGGAATGCCCGTAGATAGCTCGAGGCTTATTACCTGAAAGGGCAACAGTCTTACTCCAATATTTAACGTAATCTGGGTAAACACAAGAAAACAAAGGTCAATTACCTCTTGAGAAGTTAATTTATCCAGATGCATTATAATTGAACGAAGTGAATTCCCGTGTGCAGCAACCATCACATGCTTTCCAGCCACGAGTTGAGGAATAATCTATCAGACAAAAAACGAAATAAGTATGATATAAGCGCACAATATACCAAACACTAAACATATTATTTGCACAAGGAATTCCAAAGTTCAGTATATAACCCTCACAATAGCTTTTGAAACCCACGATATGAAAATATTGTAGAATAAAAAAAGAAAATAAACGGTTATTTGCAACTAGGGTGTATAAATAATCTGAGTAAATATTGCATCTTCAATTCTTTTTGATATACATGTTTATGACCTCACCTGCTCCTTAAAATAAGCAACAGCTCTCTCAGCACACATTTCTAGGCTTTCACCATTCGGGGGAGGAATATCGTAACTGCGGCGCCACTCATGGACTTGCTCTTTGCCAAAACGATCAGCAGTTTCTTGCTTATTAAGGCCTTGTAACTGACCATACCTAGATAGTGCCGTGAGACGTTCAACACAAAATTCTGAAAGAGTTTGCTAAATTATATGATTAGAACACTAACGAATAAGGAGACAATCCATTTACATTCGCTCGTTCAGCTGCCAAGCTGTTATGACAGGAATCGACTGTTTCAATGTCTCTTCACTGTAAATCTGACTCCACCTGTGAGCCTGTTCGCTCTCATTATGCATGATGATAGGAATCTGAAAAAAAAAATGTATGTAATAAATAAACAAGCCTTTATAAGTGCATAGAACAATGGATACACACGCTAATCAACTGAAACTTTAAACAGAGGAAAGATACACACCTTCTTGCGCCGATGCTGCATCATCGCAAGCATCGCGGTCATCTGAGCACGGATAAGCGATGAAGTGTATATCATATCGATGGGGATATTGCATATCCTCTTACCCGCCTCGATGGCCTCCTCGACGCCCTTGGGTGTCAGGGGCACATCGACGCAGCCTGTGAACAGGTTTTTCTCGTTCCAGAGAGATTCACCATGCCGAATCAATATAAGAGCGCTTTCACCTGCAGAGCAAGGAAGGATAACAGCTTTTACAGAACTGTAGTATGTACTACCTATATATTTCCAAAGGAAACAAACTACTACTAAGTTGTTGACATCATTACAAAGACTTAGGATGTGGAAAAACGCGAAAATTACTTGATTTCTTCGGGGCGTGGCCTCTGTCCCCATCTGAAGGAAGCTGAACCGGCTGCACCACGGACGACTGCACTCCAGATGCGCGAACCGATAGCCGTTTCCGGCAGCGTGAACAGCAACTTCCCGTGAAAACCAAACGCACGTTGCCCTTCCCCTTCTGGAATCTAGAGTTGTTGGCATCCCAACGGTGGTGGGGTTGGGCACAGACTAGCGCCTGCTGAGACACAGCCGCGGCCATTCTAATCACAATCAGAAACAAGAAACTGGTCAGCATGTCGTACTTGAAATAAAGTCAAGGACAAAGATGGGGCAATAATGCCGGAGATGAACGAACGTACTCGAAACCTCAAATCGCACCTCGAGAACTTCAGTTAAAATGCTGGTGAAAAAGCCGGGGCGCCCCCTCTTTCCGTTTTTGTAGAGGCTCCTGAAGGCCTGGACACAAAGGACTCGACGAAACCGAGTCCGGGGCGGGGCGGGGCGGGGCGGGGCGTCGGAGAGATCTAGAGCGGCGGGGGTCGAGGGGATCGCCGGGAGGAACGAGGAAACCGAGATTCCGGCTTGGTCCCTTTCCCGAGTTCTCGCGCTTCCCGTTGGTTGCAGGTGGACGGCCGCTGGTTATTTGAAGGAAAGACAGGGAGGTTTGTTTGGGTTGGCTGCCCGTCGCCTTGTGGTTACTACAGGGGAAAAAAAAAAATTGCTGTGCCATGTGGGTTTGGTTGGCGCATCCTGGCATCGAGACGACAACGTGGCATCCATTTTCGGCACGCGGGGAGGAGGGGAGTGTGGGTATGAAAACTGGTCTAATTTTGACGGGAGGTCTTTGTAAATAATACTAGTAAATTCGTACTACGCGTAGTGATGATTGCCAAAACGTGGCTGGAACACCACTCTTGGACGATGTTAACAAGAGGGCGCACACCATGATCGAACGGCAGAATATGCCATTATTTGGGATATCTTCCTCTGTACTAAGTACTGCTTTGAGATCCTATTAATTACTGCTTTTTTTTTTTTACCTCTTTCCCTCCCGCTACATATACGTGATGAACCGTGAGCAGCAGCAGCAGCAGCAAATCGGTCGGACTGAACGGGACAAGAACTACTCCGATTCCTGACACAAACGGTCCTAGATACGAGTGTCGCATATACTATCTTCCCCACGGTAGTATCCATACAAGTGTCGTTCCATCATGTGAACGGGCAAGGCAATCTTGACGTGACGGGTATATTTGACCGACGACGACGGCGCCGCCGCCGCCACCTAACACGACGGGACAGGCTGCTGGTGCTGGACGAACACACGAGCTTCCAGCACCAGCTCCGGTGACCAGTGCAACACCTACCCCCAAGAATTTTTTTAAAAAAACAATGCAGCTCCTCGTGTTGTTCTTCCGAAGAAGGATTTCCGTGGAGAATACACCAGCATCATCACATAGACGTTTGGTGGGGATCTTGGTCTTGGCCGGTAGGTATGGCGGTTGTCTGCTAGAAGGCCAGAACGAAGTTCACATATTACAATATACCTCTTTGAATATGGGAATATTCTTTTCTTTCCTGTGTAAATGGATCGTTCTGGTACTTCAAACCGTTTTTTGCTTCTTTAACGCATAGGCAAAGCACTTGCCAATTCTCCTTAATTTTTTTTGAATTTCTCAAAAAAAAAAGGGAGAGAGAACAAGAGAAGCTCCGTCCGGACCGCGCGTGGTTCGGCGACGTCAGAATCAGCCCGCTAAGCCACGGCCTGCTGGGCGATGCAGGCTGGATCCTCTCTTATTAGCACGTACGATCGTCCCGTCGGCCCATGAATGAATTATCCAAGGTCGGTGACGTACCCTGTCAAAATCTCGATCCAGTTGTAACTGCTATACGCGGTCCGGACGGTCGGTCAGTCCGCCCGACAAACTCTCTCCGCCCAACGAAATCACCAGCCGCAACTTAACCACCCTCCTCCTTCCTCTCTTCTCCGATACGGCCGTCGTCTCCATCAACGACGAGAGTGATCGCAAATCAATCTCTCTCTCTCCTTCCTCCAATCAGAAGCAGAAGCAGCAGGAGGAGCGAGCGTAATGGGTCGAGTGAAGCTTCAGATCAAGCGGATCGAGAACACCACGAACCGGCAGGTGACCTTCTCGAAGCGCCGGAACGGCCTGATCAAGAAGGCCTACGAGCTGTCCGTCCTCTGCGACATCGACATCGCCCTCATCATGTTCTCGCCGTCGCAGAAACTCAGCCACTTCTCCGGCAGGAGAAGGTGCTGGTCCGCCTCTCTCTCTCTCTCTCTCTCTCTCTCTCTCTCTCTCTCTCTCTCTCTCTCTCTCTCTCTGTTCTCATCATTTTGCTTATTATTTCTCTCTCTCTCTCTGCTTTCTTTAACAAGACAAGAGGATCCAATAATCGAATTAATATTAATTGCATGCCTGCGTGCATGCGTACATGAAGAACTCGATCGCGCGCTGACGAGAGCAAACGTATGTGTTGTAGGATCGAGGACGTGATCACCAGGTACATCAATCTTCCGGAGCACGATCGAGGAGGGTACGAACGAATGAACCCAGCTGAATAAGAATTAATTGCCGTCATTTTCTTCCTTTTACGGGGAAAAAACATGAGAAATTACGTACTGATCGGTTGACATTCTTCTCTCTCCGGCCGATTTGCTTGCTTGTGCGCACTGCAGAACTGTTCGGAACAGAGAGGTGACGTCCCAGCTGATTCGCGCTTGCTTCCTTCCCCCCTTTTGTTTTTAAATTGTTATGGTTATTAGGATAATATGAATGTCAGTTCAATTTGAATAAATATCAAAACTGGTGTGTTGTTCATGCGAAAAATAATATTTAAAACAAAAAAGGAGTGCTGTGCTTGGTCATTATTATTTCGTAAGTAATTTCTCTCTCAAATGCATGCATGCATGTAGTGCTTGATGAAGATGCTGACCCAGCTCAGGTGCGAGGGCGACATAGCTGAGCAACTCACAACCCACAAGTGCGCAACAAAGCCGTTCCTTACCCTCCATTTCCATCCTATTCTATTGCATGCATGCATAGATCTAACTTCCTTTTTTGTCATCATTTCCCGTTCTTCCTTGCTTGATATGGTGGGGATCTCGGACAGTAAGGCGCCAGTGAACTCGAATGTAGAGGTAAGTAAGTTTCGTATCCTATTATATTGCATGCACGCACGAACGCAGTACATCACACCACAGCAGCTAGAGAGAGATTCATTCAGTTCAGCTTCGTCGTCGTTATCTCCTCTCTGTCGCATATCTGCCATTGCAGGAGCTTCAGCAGGAGATCAGACGGTACCAGCAGCAGGTGCAGCTGACGGAGGAGCGTCTCCGGCTGTTCGAGCCGGACACGGCGGTGCTGGGGTCCGTCAACGAGATCGAGGCCTGCGAGAAGTTCCTCATCGACACGCTCGCCCGCGTCGAGGACAGAAAGGTCAGTAGTACGTACGTAGTACTACGCGTGTGTGCTTGCTATAGCTGGTTTCGTTCTGCTCGATCTCACGTCGATAACTCGTCCTTAACAAGCAATCCTGTAATTAAATTACTACCAGATTTCTTGTGATTTTGGTTCGGTAATTAACTCGCTGTGCAATTGTTCTCGCTCGCTGCAGCAATACCTGCTCCGCAACCACATGGACCCGTTCGACCCGTCGGCGGCCTCCGACATGCAGCAGGTAGTATACAGTATTTACTGCACGTATCGCGGCCGTCGATCACGTAGTTACTACTGTCTACTGGTAACAATATACAGTATAACTTGGGTTTAATGCATGCTGTAGGTGTTTATGCCGCCCAAGGATGATCAGCAGCAGCAGCAGCAGCAGCAGGGTGACGACATGGCCGCCGCCGTCAACGCGTTCGTAGGCGGCGACGTCGTCTCGTGGTTCGACGATGCGATGCCGTCCATCTTCACCGGGCCGGACCCGGTCATCTCCTTCAGGAAAGTACACCGTGGCTGCGGGCCAGTCGGCTGGGCCCATTTGTTTCTTTTTTTTTAGCACATTTGTTTCTTTTTGTGAGGAACAAAAAAGAAAGAAACGCGGTGGTTGGGCTGAAAGCCAAGCCCAATAGTATAGTACTAGTATGATTTTAACGGACTCGTGTGTGCTTTCCAGGGATCCGGCGATGTACGACCCGATGCGGCGGGACCCGGTGGTGGACCTCGGGATGCCCATGTGCCACGTGGACCAGCAGGGCCCCAGCGACGACTGGCAGCAGGCGTACACGTCGGCGGAGCTCCTCTCCGCGCTCATTCCGACCACGCCGTTCCCGCTCGACAACCAGGACGCTATGGCCCCGGTGCTGACGTCCCCGATGGCGCCGCCGCACATGCTCGAGCCAGTGGTGGAGGCGGCCGGGAGCAGCTCGCGCGTGCCGCCGGCGGCAGCGGATGACGATGACAGCCTCGCCGCCGGAGCGGCGAACATTGGTTGATGAGTGATGACGCGTTCGTGTGGCCGTACGTGTTCTCTGTTGATGAAAAGTTTCTCGGAACTCTTTCTTGTGTCGATCGACTGGTGGCGTAGCAATGGAATGTTGAACGATTTGCAGCTTAATTACAAAATTAGTGCAATGCTTAGCGCGAAGCCAATCAGAGGTCAACACGTTTAGTTGTTATAATCCCAGTTACATTCAGACCACCTTTTTTCAAACCCGATCGATCCAAAAGGGAGTGGATCTACTTGCATGAGTACTGCTTGGAAACCAAAACGACCGCATCGTACACTTGTGTTTGATACTTTTGAGCTGCTCATCGGTTCCCTCCCATGAGACATATACTATATACTGTACTAGGTAAAACCAATGCAAGCAACCCATTGAGGAAAAAAAAAATCAAGGCCGGCGGCTGCCTAAAAATTACTATACTAATAGTAGCTAGGACCACAACGAATCCAGCAGTAAAATTGTTGCCAAAACTGACCAAGATATCGTAGTTTGACGTCCACGCACATGGTGGTTTAATAACAGATCAAAGGTCTTCCATTTGTCCCACACAAACCAAAATATTCTAAACTACGTAGTACTATTAAATAATATTAGTAATGAATTTCAGTAGTGCAGAGACAGCTAAATCTGACTGAATCCAAGAGCCAGCATATGCATCAGATCTCATTTTCTAGAGAGAGAAGGAGAGAGAAGGGTGGGGGTCTCCTTTCCTTTTCGAGATGTGCAAACTCAAGGCTGGCAGTGGCACTCGATCTTGTGCTGTCTCGGATTTTGCGCTCATGCTATATGTTACAAAAGTGGTAGACCTAACACCCACAATTAGGACTTAAACCTACGCTAAAACAACTTACTCAAGTCGGTTAGCTTTATAACCTCTAGACACTTAGCACCGGGTCCTTGGCGGCCGAGCCACCTTCTTAGCTTCCGGGAGGCAAGACCTACCTATAGATAAAGCACGGACCCTTTATGATTCCGGGAGGCAGAGCCAACCTTCAGATAGATCACAACTATATATGTGCTAAGTACTTAGAATTATACGTGACGCGGACCCGCCCCAGATAACTCAGTCCGGGACGGATCCCGCATCTCGCCAGGATCCTGTTGGGCAATGCTCGACGAAGCGAGCATACACATGGTACAACACAGGCAAGATAAACAGTAATCTTTTACAAGATAAGAAGATTTAATACATCATTGTTTCATAAATTGGAATTTTAAGTCTTACAACAATGTCAGAGTACAAAGTAGAGTTTTGAAAACACAATTACAGCGGAAGACTTGACGAGGTACAGCAAAAGTATGAGCCAGGCCTAGGGGCATCATGCTACTAGCCACTTTAAAATTCACTGCTGCGATTCACAAAGCTCCCACTAGAGGTTTCCGACCTCTGGTTGAGATTCCTCCCACTGGATGCTCTCATCCTGGTTATGCACGTCGACGCCTGAAAAACCACGTATTGCAAACTGTGAGCTTCTAAGAAGCTCAACAAGGCTGACCCGTCAAATTGGTTGACTACAGTCGACACCTAGACATGCTGGCTGACTCAGGGTGGGTTTACCTTGAAACGGACTCGCAATCCTAACTATTCTTGGTCAAATTTTAGCCCAGGTTAAGTGATTAGAATGGTAACTTTAGTTGGCACTGAACTAATCAATCATAACAGAAGTAGTATATGGTAATAATAATCATCATAACTTCATCCTCATTGTATCTCAACTTCTTGATTATAATGTGGTGTGTTTCATGAGCGAACTCACAAACTGGGAGCGACAGCGGTTCGAAACGATTTTATACCCTGCAGGGGGAAACCTAATCATACAACACGTGCGCGTCCCAGACCGCACGTGGCAACCCGTTCACACCAGATTCTGCAAAGTCAATTCCCTCCTACGCTTGCCTTAACAGCGCCGCATCCCACCAGAACACACGTCCCAGACGGTTTCTGTGGAGTTCCCACACTGCCCACCCCAGATCGCCTCCGAATCAGACACCGTAGGGCAGGTTCGACTTTGCAATCACTAGGCTACGTATGTTTACTGAGCCCCATTATATCCAACATACGATTAGTACATTCAAAGCTCGATCAGACTCGAACCACGCGGATCAGACAAGACTACTGTCACCCTGAACCCAGTCCAGTTGCCGACCTACTTGGCACCCTGTCTGATCCTCCTATTTTATTTTTCCTTAACCATCCATAACCAGGTGTCATGTATTTCATGTGAGAGTTCATTCAAACCCTACCAATCGCGAGCAGCGTCCTCTCTGCTCGACTTCTATCGATAAGGATCACTAAGCATAGCACACTAATATGGTCACCTATACCAATTACCGAGGGGGTTGCCTGTGGAAACAGATGCAACTAGGGTTTCAATCAACTTTTAAAAACTTAAATGCACAATCAGGACACATAGTTATAAAAAAAGAACGTTAAAAACTTGGTTGTGCACCGGGGCTTGCCTGGTCCTCCGAGTTTGGCGATGATGACCTCTTCGGGGATCGAAGACTCCGGATCTGCAACTACTTCGTGCGCTTCGGAGTCTACATGATGCAACATGAATTATATGAATTATGATTAAATAAGGTAATATGATGTTTTCATCATAGAATACATGGTGTTTTTATTATTACACTTAGGGCTTCAGGGTTAACCCTAATAATGCGACTTCGGCATTTTATTTAAGCATTTAATTTTATTGAGTGTGTACCTAAGGAAAACTTCACATTTTTACCTAGAGACTATTTTTAGGTGATAGAGCTCTTTGAAATAGGAATTTTAAAACTTGTTTGAGGTCAACAGAGTTTCCTAGATTTTGTGAAAATTCATTGAAGTTTCCTGTTTAATCAAATAATGGGCTACAATGAAACTTTAGATTCTACCAGGGGGTTATTTTTAGTTGATAATGCTCTGTTAAACATGAATTTTTGAGTTTGGTTGGGGTCAAGTCGAATTTTCTATATTTTTTAAAAATTCACCAAAGTTTCTGTTAGTTATACTTATAAAATCATACATAAATAATAAACCTTAGTGTAAAATTATGAAATTTTATACATGCACCATTGGGCACCAATTCCACAGTTTTAATTAAGGGTTTAGATTTTTGGATGACTTTCATAATGTGTTTTAGAAAATGACAAATTAAAATGGTAGTTTGGAGTTTATTTAATGATATGCATGTAACTTTGTTCAAGTTAAATCCTGACAAAATTATAGAAGGGGTACACTATCATGATACACTAATGGTTCAAGTTTCAACCGTAGAAGATCCCTGGAACTCCAAGTAAAATTTAGAAACAGAAGAGATTGATCTATTTATTGAGGAAATTCCATGAACCCTTTTTGAAAAAGTGTTTTAGCAGTTAATTTGTGTATTGTACAAGGATTCTAAGAAATTTTGTTTTAGTATTTTTAGAGCTTTCCTCCAATTTATTAAGTATTTTACAAGATAGACTAGAAATGATGAAATTGAATTATTATTAAAAGTTAAGAGTCTAGCTCATGATCATAATCCGAATTATTCTTAAAGGAGCCTGTTTAAGATGCTTGTCGTTAGTTGTTGTTCAATAATTTGAATTCCACTTGGCATTAGATCTCTAATTAGGATGATTATTAGGATTAAGGTTACGATTAGTCTTGTATTTATTTAGCGGCTCTAAGAGGATGGGTTGGGGCAGGGTTGTTATTAGCTTTAAGTTTGATAAATACTTACTTAATAGAGTTAGATAATTATTAGCATTATTATTATACTTATTTTTTGACATTATCAATGTTTTTTATTGTAAAATAATAACCATAAAAGTAATTATTAGTATGACATTAAATTTTTATTACTACAGAGAGTTTATTAGTTATGCAATCTATTAGTATTAAACTATGATTAGCACCAAACTAATCGATAGCATTAGTGTCATTATATTTTTATGTCAATGAGATTAAAATTCAAACAACTAATCAGAGGAAAGACAGATAAATAATTAAACATGGTGATTAAGATTACTTGGGTTACATAGGCTGTCATTAGGGCTTAATCGAATTCTGAATGTATTTAATTGGTGACCACTTACTTGTTTAAGATTAATACTTTGGTGAAGGTTTAGGTTAAGTCCATTCATTATTTCGAATAAGCATTTACGAGTTTCTGTTATTTTGCACAAGGTCGACAATACTTTATTCAACTATTAAGCGGTAATGGTATTCGTTTAAGCGGCTAGTTGCTTATCGAACCCAACCATCCAACTAATATGCAACCTAGTCGACATTAGGGTTATAAATTAGGCAAGGAATTTAGTTCTAACCTTTCATAACATGCCCATGAGTCTTATTACTCTAGGATTTTATTATATAATTACCCAATAATAGAGCACTTGTGTTAATGATAAAAATTATATGTTATAAATGTTCATGCTTAAAAGTTTTACTGCCCACCACAAATCAGTAAAATTCATAGAGATTGGAATCACCCTTTTTCTGCTTTTCCTACAATGTGGTATGAATTATTGAATTTTTAGCCATTTAGATAAAACCCAAAATAATTATTTTTCAAACATGTGTATTTTATATTTTTCCTAGAAAGTACTATTTATAAGAATTCCAAAACATTCGGGTTTACATTTTTCTGATTTTTCTACCATTAGTTATGCTTTTTTAAATGTTCAGCCGATTTAAACAATTAATTGAAAAAAGAAAAAGTGAGGAACCCTAATAGGGCAGACGCCCTACAGCTCGCCGGAGCTCAAAGGCACGCGGCCGCGCTGCCTTGCCGTGGCTGAGGAAGCACAAGGAGGGCACCGAAAAATGGCTCGTGACCCGGCGAAGGTTGGGGGCAAGATTTGGATGCGGGAATCTCACCCGAGCTTCGTCGACGACATTGGCGCGCTCTGGAGAAAGTCCGGCGAGGTCGTGGGGACGATGGAGTCGACGTGGAACTCGGAGATGATGTCTAGGAGCTGCGCCCGGGTTCCCTGGTTCTCGGCACCGACTAAGAAGGCGACGAGGGGGCCTCCCATCGGCTTGGCGACGGCGGCCCGAACAGGGGAGCTCGACGTGGCGGCGACAAGCTCGCGTTCCGACGACTCGAGCTGCAACACCGGAATTAGCGACCTCGGCGAGCTGTACCAAGGCACGGCGAATGCGATTGACAAGGTCCCCATGCTCAATTCGAATCGAAGAAGGCTCTCATCGTGCGCCTGGGCGGTTGCCGCACGAACCGACGGTGAGGGCAAAGAAATTCGCACAAATCCTGGCCAACTCGTAGTGAAATCTGCTGGTCAAGGCATGGAGTGAAGGAAAGAGTCCCAGGCGCACCGATTTGTACAGGATTTGGCGAGTGATTTGAAAACTGGAGTGGTGCTGCTGCTGTCGTACACTCAGCGGGAAGAAAAACAGGGGAATGGCCGCTGCGGCAGTGAGGAGGAAGGAGGAAGAAAAGAGAGAGGGCGGCGGCTGGTTCTGCTGCTGCTGCTGCTGCCTTTATCGCGCGCGTCGGAGTGAGCCGAGAGGGAGAGAGAGAAGGGGAGCAGCGTGTGGCGTCGTCGATTGGAGATGGCGGGCGGCGGCGTGCTCGGTGGTGGTGTGGCGTAGTGGAGAAAATATGGCGCGGAAGAGAGAGAGGAAGGGAGAGACAGAGAGAGAGAGAGGAGAGGAGGATCCTGCACGGAATTGGACAGGGCGGCTGTGAGCTGGCGTCTGCCGCGGCCGGTGCTGCGGCGTGCTGGTTGGCCACCGCAGCGGTGCGGCAGGCGCCGGTTTTCTTTTCATATTTTTTTTTTGAATTTTGCAATGATTCCACTCTTCCTCTTTCAATTTAAACAGAAATGGCACTTTCTGAATTTGGAAAATTTTGAACATTTTGTGGGTTCTAAGTGAAATATTTGGAACAACTTCTATTTCTGGAGCAAGTCCTGATTAGGTGTCTAAAAATTCATGAATTTCCAATTAAAAACAAGTTTGTTTGAATTTTTAAGGAGTTTAAATCCTTTCTAAAACTTTTGATAAAATCTCCAAAAATTCTATTTCGAAGTGAACTTAATTTCCATGTAAAAATATTGGTAGGGTTATATGGGACTTTTGATGGGTTTCAAAAGTCGCGATGCGATTTTACCTATTAAGGAATGATTTTTTTTTTACTGTGGTTCGAAAACTCCTGATCTGGTGAAAGTGTTCAAAAATTTACCAAAATTTTTATGTAGGCTAATGGAAGTGTTTAAAAAAACATTGCTATTAGCTCAAGGGTAAATCTCGCTTCAAAGTGAAGGAATTTTTTTTAGGGTTGACGATTTGTCGATGACTCTTTAAGTGATACCTGGGGTGTCACAATAGGACCGACCGGCAGATTAGAACTTATAGGAACTTGCTCTTTATTAGTAGTGTAAATATTATACAAGAGTGTACACACAACTCACTCTCACACTCTTCACCTAGCACTCACTACTACTCACCATAATACTTGTTATATTCATTTGGATGATAGCGGGTCACCCTCCTCATATAGGCATACACAACCATTGGATGGGTGATATTTGTCATCATCCTAACCTAATTCTACACTCTTCATAGAAAATATTAAGTTCTAGATTTTTCTTATGTTATCATGATACAAGACCTCTACACACTTTCTAATAAATATCTACATTCATGACTAGTGTCGAAGATTCTAGAAGATTGCCTTGCTTGTTTCAACACTCCCCCTCAAGGCAAACTTTTTTTTAAAGTTGTCTTGCAGACCATGCAAAGCGCTTCTCAAAACTTCTCGAATTTTATCTTGCTAAGGCTCTTTGTGAGAATATCGGCATTCTGCTCATCAGTCCTCATAGGCACCATCTCAATTTTTCCTTCAAGAACCTTTTCTCTTATATAGTGGTAGTGGACCTCTATGTGCTTGGTTCTTTCATGAAAAACTAGATTCTCTGCAAGATGAATAGATGACAAATTATCACAGAAAATTCTTACTTGATATTCCGTTGGTTGATGAAGGTCCTCCATTAGTTGCATGAGCCAGGTACTTTCTTGTGCTGCTGTTGCTGCCGAACGATATTCTGCTTCAGTCCTAGATAGCGCCACAGTAAGTTGTCTTTTACTGCACCATGCTATAGCACCTGATCCAAGACTGAAGAATGTCCCGATGTTGATCTCCTTGTGGCACAATCTCCGGCATAATCCGCATTGCAGTACCCATGAATTTGGTATTCCTTTGTTTTCTTGTATAGAATTCCAAAATTAATGGTGCCTTTGACATACCTTAGTATGCGTCTGACTGTATCAAGATGAGGCTTCTTTGGTTTACTCATGTATCGACTAACTACACCAATTGGGTAGGATATGTCCGGTCGAGTTAGTGTCAAATATATAAGACTACCGACCAATTGTCGATACATGGTCACATCTTCTAGATCCTTACTTTCATGTTCATGTAGCCTCATGTTGGGATCCATAGGAGTGGCGATAGGTTTGCAATCAAGCTTACCATACCTCTAAAAAATATCCTTAGCATATTTCTGCTGACCTAGAAATATGCCTTCCGTTGTGCGCTCCACCTCAAGTCCAAGGAAATGCTTTAACTCTCCAAGTTCCTTCATTTGAAATCGAACAGAGAGATTTTCTCTTGTCCTTTGTATTTTCTCTAAATGGTCTCTAGTTATGATCAAGTCATCGACGTAGACTAGGACTATTGCTAGTCTTCTGTCATGGACTTTCACAAATAAGCTAGAGTCTGATGGAGCAACTTTAAAACCACTTTGTACAAGGAACTCACCAATTTTCCCGTACCATGCTCGTGGGGCTTGCTTCAATCCATAGAGGCCTTCTATAATTTGCAGACGTACTCGGGGTGAGCCTTGCTCTCAAATCCTCTAGATTGTTCCATATAGATATCCTTGTCAAGCTCTCCATGTAGAAATGCATTTTTTACATCCATTTGCCATAACTTCCATGTCTTGCATGCAGCCAATGCAATTAGGACACGGACAGTTGTGCTCTTGGCAACTGGGCTGAATGTTTCTTTGTAATCCAACCCATATTATTGAGAGAAACCCTGGACAACAAGTTAAGCTTTATACCGGTCAACCGAGCCATCTGGACGGGTCTTAACTTTATAAACCCACTTGCAAGATATGGCCTTTACATCCTTTGGTCTTGGCACTAAATCCCATGTCTGATTTTCATTTAGTGCTTTAATCTCTTCCTCCATCGCTTTTAACCATTGAGGGCCTTGTGTAGCATCTTCATATGAAGATGGCTCAGAAGGTATATTTTCCTATACAATAGCAGCATTTGCATATTTCTTGTTAGGCTTGTGTTGCCTTGCCGTTCTCCGTGGTTCCTGTGAGGGTTTCACAAAATCCTTCTGTGGTTTAGGTTCTTCAAAAGATGACTGATGTATACCGGTCTTCCATGCACTTTTGACCTTCGTTGGTGGTCCTTCTCCATTTTTACTAGGTGTCGGTGCCTCCTTCTCAACTTCTTCCATCTCTTCTTCCTTTTCTTTAGACTCTTCTAGAGTCTCCTTCAAATCATGAGAATCTAGTATCTCAATCCTTTCGGGTGTCCACATACAGATGCTTCATCAAATACCACATTTCTTGAAGTGTGGCATTTTCCTGTGGTTGGATCACAGCACCTCCAACCCTTCCGTTCATCATCATAACCAAAGATGCATCTGATGGCCTTCTTTCCAAACTTGCTCCTTAGATGATCCGGAACAAACACATAACAGACACATCCAAAAACTTTTAAATGACTTACTGCTGCCTTCTTCTTTCTGAGCATCTCATGAGGTGATTTGAAACCCAATTTATCCTGTGGTAGCCTATTAATCACATAGGCTGCTGTCCTCATACACTCGGCCGAGAACCTTCCGGGAACATTCTTGGCATGGAGCATGCTTTGACAAGTTTCTGCAAGATGTTGATTCTTCCGTTCCACCACCCCATTTTGTTGTGGAGTATTAGGGCAAGTTAATTGCCATCTTATTCTGTTTTTCTGGAGATATGTAATGAACTCATTGGATAAATACTCTCTCCCATTATCAGTGCGTAGGCACTTAATTTTCTTGTTGAGTTCACCTTCAACCTTCTCCTTGAACTCTTGAAACTTCATAAAGGCCTCCGACTTTTCCTTCATAAAGTATACCCAGAGATACCTTGAAAAATCATCAATAAAGGTAATCATGTACCGTGTTCCTCCAATAGATGTCTGCTTGATTGGGCCAAATACATCCGAGTGTATGAGTTCCAACGCCGTCTTGGACCAATGCTCTGACTCCTTGTATGGCAATTGATGGGCCTTGCCATACTGACATCCAGCACAAGCTGTGTCTGTACGAATCTCCATTAGAGGAAGCCCTTTCAACACTTGTCTTTTCATCATCTCCTTTAATTTATTGTAATTCACATGGCCAAGGCGAGCATGCTAGAGATCACCATTCTCATTTCTCCGAGCTTTGTCCACATATGCAGACTCAGCCGAGAGCACATAGACAGATTGTCGCCTTTGCCCTTCCATAATAGGTGCACCAACCACCATTACTCTTTTAAAAATAGCCACTTTATCTGGTCCAAAGAGAACATACTTTCCTTTCGTTGTCAATTGTGGAACTACAGCAAATTCTTCTTCAAGCCTGGAACATGATAAACCTTCTCGAGTTGGAGTTGATGAGGGCCATACCTTGGGATGATTGTGTTCCCAACATGAGAGATAGAAAGTCTTGAGTGTCAGCAGTCAAGACCACTCTTTTTCCTTTATAGTCAGTCATATCCTTCAGTTTCTTGTCATCACTTGTATGATTGGAACATCCAGAATCAATGATCCAATCCTCCTTATAGTTTAAGTCTTGGCCTGTGGTTGCTGCAAAAGCATTGGCCTCCATGCCCTCTTTCAACTTATTTTTATCAATCTCTATAGAAAACCCACCTTCAGCATCCCACTCATCATCACTGTTAGGTACTTCTATCTCCTTTTTCTCCATTGAGGTCGTGGCCACATTCCCTTCAAAACGCCTCCTTGGCAATCGACAATCTCGAGCAAAATGACCCTTCTTACAACAGTTGTAGTATCCATCATTTTGCTTCTTGACTTGTCGATCTTCCCTTCTCCCTTGTGCTCCCCCTGACAGGTTGCTCCTTTCTCTTTCGCGAGTTTTGCCACCTTCTGTCTGTCTTAGTTTAAACCTTCCTTGTCCTCGTGGTGAAAACTTCTTTTTCTTTACAAAGAGTGCCTCCTCCTCTTCCTTTATAGAGATATTTCCCATCTGCTTGGCTAGCTCCTCCTAATTAGCCAACAGATTTTCTAACTCCACTAGTGATGGTTGAGTAGGCCAGCCCCTCACCGCGGCAATAAACCCATTATATTCGGGTCTAAGGCCGTGAATGATTATTCTCTTCATGCGGGCCTCACTCACTTTCTCCTCCGACTCGAGTTGTGATATCTCTCGACAAATAGACTTAACCTTAGAGAAATATTGAGAAATTGTCATATTGCCTTGAGAGAAACCTGATAGCTCATTCTCGAGTAGTTGGAGACGTGCTTCATTCTTCTTAGAGAACAATTTACCCAAAGTCTCCCAGACCGCCTTTGGAGTCTCAGCGTCTCAGACACGCTCCACTAGGTCCTCCTCAATTGTTGTCTTCAGCACAAACATAGCTTTGCCAGCTTTGATGTGCCACTTCCGTAGGTCTTCCTCCCTTGATAGAGCCAGGGGCACTACTTCGGTGCCTGCAATGATCTCCCATAAGTCCTGACCTTGTAGGTAGGACTCCATGCAGGTCTTTCAATAGCCATAGTTATGGCTATTGAGCTTGTTGATCCCATATCCTGTGCTAAAGAGATCCGACATGGTGATTGATGCCCTCTGTCAATAAGATTCTATGGTCCCAGACCAATGAGCTTCACAGTCCCAGACTATGCACCGATGGAATTTCCTCTTAGCACCGATTGATGCACCGATCACGATAAGCACCCTGTGCTCACCAGAGCCTCCCCCTAATGACGGTCCCGGACCGCCGGCTCTGATACCAATTGTTAGAAAAGTGGTAGACCTAACACCCATAATTAGGACCTAAACCTACACTAAACCAACTTACTCAAGTCGGTTAGCCTTATAACCTCTAGGTACTTAGCACCGGGTCCTTAGCAGCCGAGCCACCTTCTTAGCTTCAGGAAGGCAGGGCCTACCTACAGATGAAGCACGGACCCTTTGTGATCCTGGGAGGCAAAGCCAACCTTCAAATAGATCACAACTATATATGTGTCAAGTACTTAGAATTATACGGCCGACCGGGAGATTAGAACTTATAGGACTTGCTTTTTATTAGTAGTGCAAATATTATACAAGAGTGTACACACAACTCACTCTCACACTCTTCACTTAGCACTCACTACTACTCACCATGACACTTGTTATACTCACTTGGATGGTAGGGGGTCACCCTCCTTATATAGGTATACACAACCATTGAATGGGTGACACTTGTCATCATTCTAACCTAATTCTACACTCTTACTAGAAAATATCTAGTTCTAGATTTTTTTATATTATCATGATACAAGATTTCTATATATTTTCTAATAAATATCTACATTCATGACTAGTGTAGAAGATTTTAGAAGATTGTCTTGCTTGTGTTAACACTATATACTGTATCTTTTGCAGTGTACTGTCAGACAGGACAGTGAAAGCGGTGTGGGAGGAGGAATTCCTGCGCGCCATTGGTGTCACATCGAAATCAATGGCATAAATCATGGAGAAATTCGCCAGGCTTTGTCACGATCTCTTTCAATTCAGATCGTGAAATGGCCTCCTGAAGTAACTGACGATTGAGATGGTGGAATGATCAATACTGTAAATGATACCTTTTCTTCGGACGACGCATCGTTTGGCAACCTTCCTCGATCTAGAGACATCAAATGATTTTCACCTCGTTTGAGAGACGTGAATATTTTTTTCTGCATTTCGGCTGGAAGTGAATTGTGTTGTCATGAATAATTAATTAATCATGTGAAATTTACGTTCATTATTAATGGAATATATATTTACAGTGTCGGGTGCTGTCGGCATAACAGCGCTGGTAGAAATATAATTATGAACGATTGCTGTTTCGTTACTGTCAAAAGTAAATGTGCATACATATGTAGTAGTATTTTTTCAGGAGATATTTCTCGTCGAGACAACAACAACAACAACACACTAATAAGTGTAGATATTACTTTTCGGCTCTTGAACTATGAGAAAGGGCAAACGAAGGATCCATTTTTTGCGCTCCCTTTCAAGTGTGGCCCTTTTTTTTAGTAACAGAAGAAAACTATTATTGATGGTTAGGGGTTCAGTCTTTTCAGGTATTAAAGTGGTGTGGTCCGAGCATTTGAGAACTAATCAACCAAAACATAGCCAATGGAGACATTAAGTATATCGCACAAGATCTACGGTGACAGAGTCATGGAACTTATATATATTAGCTGAAGTGTGTGTTAAGTAGTATACAATTGTAAGCTTGAAAGGCAATGCCTTAGTATCTTTTTTTGTACTAATCTTAAGGAAAACTTACATCTAAACTGCAGTTTGTACGCAGGACTTCAAACCTAATGCTACCCTATATAATCTAATTTTTTTTGTCATTATTTTGCAAGCATAACATAATATAGCAACCTAGTAACTATGCGCTACTGTATGTACCTAATATGGATTATTATCCCATATACAACACACATATGTATATATGACACCTTATTCAGAAGTTCTGGTCATAAAATGACAACACTTTGAACTGCTTACTCACACGAAATACATGACATCATTCTAGTACCACCAAGAAACTAGAATCATTGTTTTTATCTAACCACAGTGATAGAATGATAAATAATAAATTCTTGCTGTTGCAAGTTGCAAAATTAAAGGGTAACAAGAAGTGGCACCTTTTGAGCAATGAGCTAGCAACAAACAACCTGCTAGCTGAAGTTACAACAGCTGCTATACTACTTTACCTCTCTATTTCACTGTCCCTAATACAATTCTTAATTGTCAACTTGCTATATTACACAACCTAGCTAGCTTTCACGTGGGGTCATTCATGATGCTCTAAACTAAGTAGATGCAAAATTTACACTTATTGCATCTTGCGACAATAAAGTTAACAACTAAACAAAGCTCGCAGTCCTTGTCCCCCATCCACGAACCAAAACAAATGCAAAGCATATTCCATGGTAAAAGTTATGTACCGCCAACTATGGAATATTTTTTAAAAAAAATTAAAGAGTTTAACAATTCTAAGAATAATATATGTCATAATATTTATCATCACAAATGATGTTATCACCATTCAAAAAAAACAAATGATGTTATTTGTAGGTTACAATATACGTAAACCTTTTTGAAATAAGTTACATTCTGAAATAACTTTTTGCTAACAATAACATACTACACCAAGAGACAGAAAAAGTATACAACAGTAAATAATGTGTATTTAGAATTGTTGTACCCATGATATGTTGCAAAAGTTTTTTTAAAAAAGAGAAGAGTTGTTCGGAATCACGTCGACATGCGTCCTAGATGCCGAGGAGGAAAGAAAATACATTCTACACACAATCGCATGCAAGTACGTTGTACGCATGCGGCTACTAGTCGTGATGTTGATTTGTCGCCCTACCAAGCCACATCAAAAGCTTGCACCAATATGATGACATATACTCCCTCGATTTCACACTTACAGTTTTTTTTTCATATAATAACATAGTCTTTAAAACATAGTTTTAACTTTCATTTTTAATAAAAAATATTTAGCTAAAAGTGACAGTACATGCATAAAAGCCTTCCCTCAGCTTCCACTGCAGGCGGGGGCACCACGGGTGCGGACCCCGGGAGACATGGGCTCACGCACGAAAGCCATTGCAGACCAAACACTCCACAACGATCTGATGACGTGCGGCGGCAACGATGATGCAAAGTGTACTAGTACTAGTAAAGCTAACGTATGCTAATGTTAATAGGCTAATAAAACCTTTAATTTTTTCATCAAAGTGAGCGCTAGCTAGCTACTCCTAACCCAACTTGTAGTAGTAATAAACTACTGCTCGCGAGGTGCGGCATCTGCTGCTGGATCTGGTTAAAGCTAAGGAAGGAGGCTTCTTGAGACGTTTCGAGCTTGGATTGGCCTGCCATGGCGCGAGTGACGGAATATGTCCCGGTCCCGGCATGCAACAACAAGGCGCTGGCTGCAAGAGGGGCGGGGAGCATCGCATGCAACCGGGAAAAAAAAAAAAAGGTGCATCAAGTTGGCTATTGCGCATCGGGTACGTGGATCCTCCATTAATTGGCGATTTGCAAAGAAGCAGGGTACGTACGATCTAGTGATGGAGAAAAAAAAAACTTTTCAGAACTAAGCTCTCTCTTTCAACTTTTCAACATGTTGGCAAATAGAAGCTTACCGCTATCGATGGACTCACACACTATTATTATTCGTTAATGGCACGCGCGCGCGGTGCCTTTCCTTCTTCTTCCTAGCACTGTCCTCTCTCTCTCAATTCGTAATCAGACGTTCCTGTCCACCGGCCTGGCGTGCGGAATCGTGAACCTGACGTTGTTCTCGAGTGACAGGTCCCATCATATCATCATCAATAACGGTCCATACATGTGCAAACTGTGCGTGCGATGAAGCAGTAGTCCTGTCACTTGTGAGAGCACAATATAGGGGGGAGGGGGACGATAGATCGAGCGCGAGAGGCCGATGCCCCGGCCCAAATCGAACCGGATCAGAGAGATCGATGGAGACGTGGCGCGACAAAGACGCCGTGGCCATTTGTTTTGTTTGTTTGGATGGTTGGATGAGATTCCGTCCATGTGCATCCATTTATTTGGTTCATGGCTGCTCCATCGGAGAAGCGCACTGCGCACGCGCGCCGCCAGCCTGTGGTGGCAACTGGCAAGAGCCATGTGATCCGACTGTTGTGCGCACGCGCCCGCTCCGCTCGAGTTGGAGACACCTGGAGAAAGCGGCCGCCGGCCGACCGGCCATGCCAGGCCCGGACGCGGCGCGCGCGGGCTCTGGTGGAGGGGCTCTCGCTTTTCCGGCCCCCCAACTCACGCGCACGCGCGCGCGAGCAGCGCCGCGGCGATCGGGATCCCACGGCGCCACGGGACGTGGGTGTCCCCGCCTGACCGAGCAGAGGAGAATCTGGTGGCGCTCGCTCGCGCGCGCCCGGCGGCTCCTATATCGTTTTCGCCGCGAGTTTATTTAATTGGAACGCGGCGTGGTGGCCGACGGCGGCGGCGCTGTATACGTATTCTCGCCTTCTCGGGCGGTGGAGGCAACAAGGAAGGAGGTTCATGTCTTCATGATTCCCTTCCCTGCTTCCCAATTTCCGTTTTTTCCCCCCTCTGGTTCCTACCTACGTTTCAGTTCAAATTTGACATTTTTATTGAAACGGAAAACGGCTGAAAGCGAACCAGTACAAAGCTTCATTATTACCAAAGTAGTAGTACTACTACTACCTTCTAATAAGTAGTCTCTCTCAGTCATCAAAATTTAAAAAGTATACTGTTCCAGTAATACAGAACGGCGACATTGGAACCACTCCTTTGTATTACAGGTATTTTTTTTTTCGAATATAAGAGACAGGACCTTTCATTGAACTTAAACTAAGTTAGCTTAAAAAATTGCTCAAGGAAAGGTTCGCACGGCGGTTCGTCAGAGTGTCATGAGAACTAACTAAGCATTGGCTGGATTGGCGCGACAGTGCTTACTTTGTTTACTGTTACCTGAGCTGAGCAGAATCAGGAGAACAGGGTACTGCTCAAGCGAATCGATTAGGCTCAAGATCAGTTCCGTGAATTTTTTTTTTTTTTGAGCGTACAGTTTGGATCCTGACCCTATCATATCACCTTAACTGGTACGTTAAGATTCATCATGAGTCACACCAGGTTCCAGCTTAGTACCTCTAATATTCTATAATTTGCATGACATTGACATATTTCTCCTTTTTTTCTATATATATAAAAGAACAAGTGGCATGTTGTTGTTACCTTGAATCATGCTTCGCCACTTGTCTTTTTCTGCTGTGTTCCTCTGGAAAACACAGCCAGGAGATGCTCTGATATTATTAGAGCACGATCTCGCGTGTAATTTTTCATCGTTGTTACCGGAGAATCAGATCGTAAACATCGGCACAAAGTTATTTACCTTGACACAGTATAGCAGCAATCGCAAATAATAATCTAAAAACAGGGTGTTTGTTGGAGGCTTACCAAAAATTGCAATGATTCCATCTTCGGCAGCAGAGGGCTCTTACTATGTTGCTTCATGCCCAGATCTTGATCGAACAAGACATTGCCACCTAATTTGGTAGCACATATGCTATTCAAAGGTCAATATCAAAGCAAGTATACCCCACGTGTCAGTGTCAGTGTCAGTACTCATACGCCAGTTGGCAAATGCAATAACCAAATCAATATGACAGATTAGTGCTTAAGCTCAATCCTGTGACAGATTCATTGTTTCCTCAGTATTCTCTGAAACAAGAAACACAAGGAAAATAGTATACTTCAGAAGTATAAAGAAAACTCGATCTTCCATCAATTCAGCAGAAGTTTTAAGTTTTTCCTTGAGAAAATTAACATAGTATAGCTAGGTCCAAACCCCAAGTCTTAATTTGCACCAGGATTCATACGGCAACCCCTTTAGGATTTTGACACTTGTCCACAGATACGTTGCAAGCTTTTAGCATGCCCCAGTTTTCCAATCTCTACATCCCTTCAATAACCCCTTTCCTGTTGGTTTACAACCTGAACCGTCAATATACACGCAGTAACTCCACAACAGATATATGATATACAGTACATATCTTTGTTGATGGGGAACTAATCGATTTGGATCCTATGAGGGCTCCAAAATTGTTCTCCCTGTTTTTCTTCTTATTTCCTTCCTCTGGCGATGCAAAGCAGCAGCTATGGTCCAGCTGTGATGCCGCCGCCCCCACTAGCCGGAGGAAAGAACTCGTTGAAGTTCATTTTCATTTGCCTGCACTCATGACTGCAGAAGGCCACCTCACCCCTGCACAGATATACTACAAATTAAAGCCAAATTCAGTGTGCAATTATAGTCTCTGCTAAATTGAACGGTAATTGTTCATTAACTAATTAGCAGTTATGAACCGATCTTGCTAAAATTAAATGGGAAAGATCTTGAGTGTTGGAGGAGGAGTATTTAGTTGGAGACCCATTCATATCCCATGATGTAGAAGTTGGTTACTATAACAATGCCCCTTGCTTTGGAACTGAACCACTCGGAAGAAAGGATACAAAAGCTCCATTTTCCTCCAGTCATAGGAGTGGATTCTTTTTCACTAGTATATCAAAGTGCAGAACAATGCAGAAGAGGAGAATAATACAAAAGTGCATTTGTGATTTTTCTACTTGTTCGTTCCTCTCATGTAACCGAAAGGGCGCCTCCCTGGTTTAATCCTATTTTCTAGCCTACTAGCAGTTCATTTTATTTTCGTTCTGTCGACCTCGCCCTATTCAAAACTATAAGCTTGAGTGATCGATTCGTCATACATCACCTCAACCTCAACCATTTACAACAACAGAGACAGAGAGAACTGATGCGTTAAACACGTCGAATATTCTCTGAAATCAGGGGCGATCAGAACATATTGGAATCGGAAAAACTACTGGCACTGCGGTTCATAAAGAAAGAAAGGAGACCAGATGCTTTCAAAAAAAAATTAAAAAAGAGGAGGAGACCGGATCATTCGAAATATTATGCGTCCAAGATGTGCTAGATCAATCAATCTCCAACGTACGCCAACCAGTCAAGATCACCAAAACCAGTTGATATCCGACAATATTGACGAGGGAAAGGAAAACAAGAAGCAGAGAGATCAAATATCTTCAAGCAGAGGAAACGGAAATCACAGCGAAGAAAAAAAAGACGAGCTAATAGCTTACGCACAGGTATATGAAGGTGTCCCGGCCGGGACCGAGGCGGCGGCTGCAGCACCCGCAGACCTTGAGGAACTCTGCCGTCTCCGTCGGAGTGAAGCTGTCCAGCGAGCGCGGCCTCGGTATGGTGATGATCACCGCTCCCGCACCCGTTTCCACTGGCGCCGGCGCCGCCGAGCCGCCTCTAGGCACCCGGGTCGGTGGCTGGAGCTCCGACGAGCTCTCCGTACGCCGCAACCCGGAGCTGCTCCTGGACCTCTTCCTGTTCTCCATGGTCAGACCTGCTCTTTTTCGGATCTCCCGGACTCCCGGTGCCGGAGTCGCTTCTTCAGTTCTCCTCCTCCTCGTCTTCTTTGGCTGGAACTGGGAAGCGACGGGGAGAGTTGGCCAGTTGGGAGCCTGCGAGTGCGAGGCGAGGGTGGAGTGAGAGCTCTGAGAGCTGGACAGAGAGGAGGAGCTCGCGAGGGGTGGTGTGATAAAAGAGGAGCGGCTCAAGGTCGCTGAGATGGAATCAGTGGATCCCGGCCGTCCGTCGGAATCTGATGGGTGGATACCATTCCTAACAGCGAAGTGATTCCAACGAATTTGGGTTTGTTAATTCCTTTTCCTTCGAGGGTAAAGGCACTTTTGCTATGCGTACATGGTAACTTCCACAGTACTACTTTCGTTTTTAAATTATTGAATTTTTTTATTATTAAAAAGGATGGACAATTTAAAAATGGAGATAGTAAGAGATAGTCCAGTCTGACAAGTGGAATCTGTCGTCAATAATGGGTTTGCACTATTGGACATGCTCTGCTTGCTGGTACCTTTAATCATCATCTCTCTAAATAAGAGAGAACCATCGTTTAGAGATTGATTTGCTCGGGTATTATTCCAACAGAGATTTCATCGTGACTTCAGGCCCATTTTAATCATTATTTATAGTCTTCGCGTAGCTTTAGAAATGGAAATATATAATGTATACAGGAGTACGTTAGTACAAAATTTGGAGGCGCAATTATATAATGTGTACAAGACAACAGTGACAACAACTAAAATATATACGAGGTACTCAGCTTTGGGAATGGAAATACTGTTCCCTTGAAAAAAAAAAAGGAAATGGAAATAGTTTTTCAGTACCTGGTAATTAGGATTTTTGCCCTCCGACTTGTACCACTCTCCCAATTGAACAGTACTACTAGTAAAGTGTGAAGTGAATGTGGACATGGCTGTGCTAGAGTTGCCCTTTTCCAACAGTACAGACCACAGAGAGGACAGAAGCACGCAGCTGCACGCTTCGAGCTTTGCTTCCGTTCCAGGTGTTTGAGCTGGGCGAGGAACACGCCAAAGCCGTCGCTGCCGAAGGCTATCGACGTTTCGTCTAACCTTGGGTCATTCGATTCATCTAAGGAAAGGTACTGCCGCCTCTTCCAACAATGGCCGGCCCCACACAGCCAGAGCATGGCCTGGCTGGTGGTGACGACTACGGAGCTGTCTGAAAGGAACAGAGTGCAGAGTGCTCCTCGTCGTCAGTCGATCTGTGCTCTAGTTGAGGCGTTCGGCTGCTGCACCGTTAATGAGCTACGAGATCGATCTTTACTGACAACAGCATGATTTTCATTTTGGTGCGCTCTCCTCTCTGACGCCAGAGAGCATGATGAGCTGAGACCATGATCAGTCATTCTGGTTTTTCAAATTGTTGGGTTTAACGTCAACATCGTGTCTCGGTATGAAAGAGCTTGATCAGTTAAGGAAATAATTAATTAAACACACTTGATCTTCCTCCATCAATGAATTAATTATTAGTCTAAACTGCGTACTGTTACAGCAACTATAGTACTGTACTCGATGCCATGAGAATCTGATTCGCATTTACAGCACACAAGAGTAGTGTAATGTTTGCCTCGTCAGTAACCACACAAGTACTATAGCCTCTAAGAACAAATTAAAGCAACGACTCGACGACGAGACTATACAACGTCCCCTGTGTAGTGTATGTGTAATGATGCAAGGCGCGACGACGCGAGGCCATTCGATCGAGAGAGGGAGAGAGGGAGGTTACACGTCTGCACGCACGACGACAAACCTCAAAAGCAGGCTTGGCACTAGGAAGGGGAGGGGCTATACTACCTGGAAAGAAAACTGAGTTCACTGACGCCCCTCCTTTTGGCGGCAATTGGATCATCCGATGGTGTCACCAATTAACGAATGAACTCCACTAATCCGGGACGATCTATCTGGTTTACTGTGAGATCACTCTGCACGAGGATCGTCGAAAAGGAAGAACAATTAGTAGTACAATAGGGCGCTGCTGCAATCGTAATAAGCAGAGTGAGTAACCAGAGAGACAGCTTGTTCCAGCCAATGGTGGAACTCGTTCCTTTCCTCTCGATGGATTTGCTCGGTGGCGATGGCCTTCACTCACTGTGTCGCACAGGTCAGCTCAGCTGTGCTCCATGACAAGTGGCCACCAGCCTGGCGACCAGTCGTGTAAAAGCGAAGACTTTACCAGGACAAGGAGGATGAAGATAATCAATAGTAGAACACTGACAGGAAACAAAGGATTTGCACCAATGGTACAAGCGTTCTTACCCAACCACAAGGACCTAATAGAATCCTCTTTTCAATACTACTCACCTTATAGTATGTACAGCGCGAATAATAAGGCAACAAATCAGTTACTCAGTGGTGCATCTTTTTTCTTATGACGTTCGCGCACGATTCATTACTATGAAAAGTTCTTTTTTTCTCTCTTCAGTACAGTTCATAGCCTTTTTTTCGATACTACGTTTGATTTAACGGTGCATCTTTTTCTACACCAAATGTTTGATTCAATAGTGGCATATGAACAACTGATACAAGGAACAATCAGTAAAAAAAAAAAAAAATGGCACCTACTGATTGGCCCTTATATCAATCAATAGAGGGTAATCATATTTCTTCATTTTGATTCAATGGTGCATCAATGTTTATAACTGATCAGCATTCAGAAATAGCAATTATGTAATGTCACGAGTCACGAACAAGGAACAACAGACTAACACACACTCAGAAACATGCTTCTTGTCTGTGTGACAAAAATCCTAAACAATACACATTTATCTGTTTACACCCTTTACAAAGATATAATACTGAGGAGGAAAAAAAAAATAAACAAATGAATTCAGTTACAATCACTACAAAACATCCTGACACCATCTCTTTGTATCGCACAGAAAAGCTACAACAAACGACAATTTTCTCTGCCGGCTATTTACACTGATCCACAAGCAGGTATGCATTTAGCAGAGGATAGAACCACTCTCAACTTCTTATATATTTTAACTTACATGGAACACCTAATTGTGTCCGTATACGTTTATTTGTTGGACCACTGGAATTCAATTTCCAGGTTCCTATTAGGACCACTTTTGCTCTCAGGTAGTAAAGTGTACTCGCCGGCAACTGAGCCCAGCATGACAACCCGGTCAATTTGGATTGTCACTTTACCGAATGATTTCTGCAGCCACAAGTTGGAGACATTAAGAATGCTATCACAATGATGCAAAAGCTGAAAAACAGTGTAAACTGAACAATGGAATGCAAATTCCCTATTTCATACCTTTCCAAATTTGCTGTTGTTTTTGCAGGAGATATGGAGCTTCTGGCCTTTGGGAGGGCTGTCAAATGCCCATGCAAACGCTTCATCCCATTCAGGTGTCGCGCCAGTCGACACAATCTGTGCATTGAGTCGAGCACTTAAGGTCAAAAAAGTTTGCACGTAACTAAATTACCGTTCAAAGGCATGTGTATTGATTATCCTTAGGTGAATAATATACTGATATGCTACACCCTTTTAACTTTTAATAGGACAATGCAATGAAGCTGTATGCCTTGGAGTAAATTGGTTAGGATGAGCATATAAAGTACGATAATCAGCGTTCATCTTGCTTGATTGTGATCAAGCATCCAGTTGACAAAATACAAATTGAGAGAAGACAAGGTAGATGCAGGTTGTGGCAAGTTATTAGTTCTCAGGTTGAAGACAATGAGAAGAGATGGGCCAATATCCTGTTATACCTTTGTCAGCCTTGGCGTATTACTTCCAAGGGTAAGTTTGCAGAATGCACTTGCATTTCCAACTGATTGCCTTAAATTGTTGCCACGTTTTATCGTAACAGTAAGCGTCCCAGGTAAGCACTGAAGAAGAAGTTCAGCCTTTTCTTGAAACCGGGGTGGGCCAGACTGTATCAAATACTGAAGTAGAGGAATTGCCTCTGCAGCAGCAACTGATTGAGCTTTAAATACTTCAGCCGGGCAGGCTGTCCAAGCTTGCCTGAGAAGATATAGTGAATCCAATGCGGCTTCTTGAGTTGCCTCAGAACCAGTTTTAAGGGATGTCACAAGGTGAGGAATGCATAATGTAGCAGGCTCAGTAACCCTCAGACGAGGGAAGTTGCTAAGTAAAGCGTTAAGTGCTTTAAGATACTCTTCATTAGCACTTCCAGATGCCCATATATCCTTCTCAATAGAAGCTGTGTGCAAAAACATCGTTATTAGATATGTAGAGTCTGGATACGAGCAGAACAAATATTTTTTGGAATACACTAATAAAAGATAGGTAAAAACATAATCTGAGATTAAACCATGAGAAGTAATGATGAACTCCAAAATGTTGGGACCTTCATTATACTATTTGCAAAGATATACTAAGACTTCACTTATATTGAACAATACAAAAAAGAGCACCCCAGTGCACATAGCTCTCGCTTGCGCATGACTTTACTTATATTGAACAATAATTATGGAAATTAAAATCTTTACCATGACATGCATATCAGATAACAAAAAAGTTAATATGCAAAATGAGTATAACAAAAATGAGACAGGAGCAATGTTTTACCAGTTATAACTCTGACTGTTTCACTGGTTGCATACTCTTGAATAGTGTGATTATTGAATAGAAGTTTGACAAACATTGCTGCTTGGACAGAAGTGTCAGGATTGCTTGAACTGATAAGGTCTAGCAGGACCTGCACACCACCAGATTCTGCAACTGCTCGCTTATTTGCTCGGCTGTACATGACTAGATTCTGCAAGGCACAAATTGCTACCACCTTCATCTCTTCAGTTGGTTGATCTTCAAGAAGATTAACCAGAGCACGGCATGCTGCAACAGCATCAGTACAACGAGCAAGAGCTTCATTTTGGAAAAGATCTCCAAGAGCAAGAGCAGCAAGTAATCTTCCCTGTTGAGACTGTGTCTGTGGATCCAGAAGGTACATGGACAATGGTGCAATAGCATTTTTAGCTGCTTTGGCCTCCCGGATTCTTATATTGTTCAGCAATGCCTCAATGAGTCTGGCAGCAGTTTCCTCACATTGATGACTCCTCAAGAGATCCAGCAATGCTTCCACTGCACCACTTTCAGCCATCGCTTCTGCACTTGTTGAATCATCACTTTCCAATACAAGCAGGGCATTCAAAGCACCCACAACAGTGCTTTCAGTTCCTGACCTGAGAAGTTGCACTAGGACTGCAACAGGTACCTCAAGGAAAAACTCTGTACTGTACTGCAAAATACTAGACAGCACAGATGCAGCAGATTCCCACACAACATGAGGCAAAGGTGGGTCCGATTGCAGCAACACTTTGGACAACTCAAAAACACCACCCTCTTTAGCAATTGTATTTGGCCAAGCTATTGCAAGGTTAGCAAGAGCTTTTATAGCTCTCTGCTGCAAATTTGGCAAACCTGACGAGAGAACTTGAATCAGAGGAGTAATGGCCTGTTCTGTTATTGTATCCTTCTGTAGGTGCTCCTCTAGAAGAAGATGGGATAGGAGTTCAGCAGCTAATTGTTGCACAGCTGGTGGAGATGAATTCAGTAAAGTAATGACTGGCTCTATACTTTGGTGAGGTGTCAAATTATAATCAGCACGGCATTCAGGATGCTCCAAAATATTCACAAGAACCTGCAGTGTGCTATACTGCCCTTCAGGACCCATGTCTGCCTTGGATAGCAATGAGAAAAGAGGCTGTACTACTTTGGCTGCAGATGGACCTTTAGCTATGCTAGCATTGTTAGTCAAAATACGAAGCATTTCAGCCAGTGCGATGCAAAGAAAATCTGGGGCATCATGCAGAATTTCAAGAATGCTCTCGATCACACCAGCCTTAACCATTTCTAATTTGCAAGCCGGTCTATCCTTTCCAAGTTTCACCAAAGCTCTGGCAACAGCCTCATGAAGCATGTAGTTTCTGCCATACAAAAGCCCCACAAGAGGGATGACCGCCCCATGTGCTGCCACCAGTTCTGCCAGTTGCTCATCATCTAGAACCTTATCCAATGCACGCACCACAGATAGCTGGGCTGGGTTGGCTTCACTAACCAGTAATCCAACCAAGGGTTCCACACAATGTGCTGCAGCCATTGTCGAGCGGATCCTTGTATTTGCAAATAGGACACAACACAGTTCTGCAGCATCTCCTTTCAACTCAGCTGAACAGTCAGAAGAAAGAATCCGGCAAAGAACATCCACCGCATTCATCTCTACATCTGCAACCGCAAGTGCTCTTGATGGATTATCACAGAGCAGCCTAACAAGTGCTGATATAGCTGCATGCTGTTCCCTCTCCATGCCAGTACTCAGAATCTCAACAAGAGGTTGAATAGCATGTCGAGCTGACTCACTATTCTTGACATGATCAGCATAAAACAAGCTCTCTAATGCTTTTGCGGCACTGTATCGTGAATTCCTTCCTCCTAGACGAAGGACTGCCACAAGTTGGTTAACAGCACCAAGCGATGACTCATGTTGCCTTATTTCTGCATAACTAAAAAGAACACCCAGCAATTCAGTTGTTGCTTCTTCTGTTGCATCTTGTGGGCTAAGTGATAGGTATTTGGTAAGTGCTTCAAGGATTCCAGCTTCAGCCATTAGTAGCATGTTTGGGGTGCAATCAACAGCTAGTTGTGTCAGAAGACCCAATGCCAAGGAAGGAGCACCAGGTCTTTCAGGAATGGGTTTAAGTAGATCAACAAGAAGAGGAATAGATTTTCTGGAAGTTGCACCAACCCTGATATCATCGACTCTGAATAACCTCTCCAATGCAATTTGATCAGGGTTAGGTACCAACGTGAACTCCTCTGATAACTCCAAAAGATCAACTATGTCAACATCAGCGCAGCCAAGCAAAGATATAAGCCCAATGGCTGCCCCAGAATTAGCAACAGCCAGAAGAGTTCCTCTGCTACCATTGCAAACCAGACTAGACAAAGCTTGTGCAGCAAAGTACCTGTATGCTGGCTCATCTGACCTTAGTAAGTTTGAGAGCACAGGAATTGAGTGCAATGCTGAGTTAGATCGAATTATCTCTCTTTCTTCGAACAACACAGCAAGAAGCAAGGCACAGACCCATGATGTACTATCCTCTTCACCCTAACAAAAGCATGAAGACATCACCTGGTAATTAGGTCCTTGCCAACTTAAGTACATAAATTATAAAAAAATGTGGTTTAAACTTATTTGATGCTACCAAGTCAGCCTACAATATAAAGCATAAAAAAATCCCAGGGAGCTAACTAAACTTGAGTAGCTACAGTTGCCGTTTGTGTATGTACTATGACAAATCTTAAAGTATAAGAGATGCAAGCATTGACATGTTATTAACATTCATCGAAAGGTTCATAATAGTACGAAAATATGTAAGTCGCATACCACATATTGGAAGGCATTTTGTGAAATCTTCTCAGTGAGCATTTCTACAGCTCCAGCTTCTAAGATTTCTGCTCTAGTTTTGCTGTCATGGCGAGAAAAGACAGCAAGTAGCCATAGTGGAATCATGTTTCCTGAGATTACAGCAGTGCGACACACAGTTTTACCATCACTGTCATTTCCCTTTGAGTGTCTAGAAATTCTAATATCTGTTATGCTTTCACCGCTTTCATTTTCAGCAGTCATGTTTGCCACATGGATCATACCAATTAAGGAATGAATCAGTTGAATATACAGGTTTGAGTCACTCAGAATCTCTATCTGCTTCTGGCAATGTTCTTTTGCGGCACAACAAAGAAGAGCACATCCACCAACTTTAACTGTAAGGACATTGGAGCCAATGACTCGCCGTGTGACAGATACTATGCAACCCGGTGTTTCAGAAACTAAGCTACCCACTACATCATGTTGGTCAGAACAGAGTCTTGACACAACTTCTATGGCTTTATCTTGTAAGGAGGGTGCAGCATCAGCTATACATGCCACAAGGGGAAGTATTGTGTGGGGATTTTCTGCAAGAACTGCCCAGGGAGCCTTGGTGTGCCCACTTGATGCCTTTGATCTTGATAATATGACCAATGCATCAAGAACCTCTGATGTTGCAGCAGCTTCACCATTAGCATCTTCTAAAAGCCCAGCTAGAGCAAGGACAGCACCGGAACGGTTAATAGTATCTGAAAGAGGCTGATTAATAGTTCGGCACTGTAGAAGACGAGCTATTGCTGCTGCTGCATGAGTTCTTCCATCAATAGTGCCCTCTCTTAGCACACGAGTTACACGGAACAAAATTTCTTCAAAAGATACTTGAAGAGATAGTTCCTGATCAAGGAAAAGGTTTGCCAAAGCTCTAATTGCTTGTTCTGCTACCTCGATAACTGTAGAATTTGAAAGTGATAGTAGTGGAGCTAATGCATCCCGTCCGATTGCAGCGATCTCCTTGTTCTGCTTGATTGAGAGGAAAATGGCAGCAAGGCAGCATGAGGCCTCCATTAGTATTTTATCAGACTGTATATCAATCAACTTCATGACTGACCAAAGTATTTTTACTGCAATGTGGGTTTCTCGCAGGTCCTTGCGGCAATGAAGTAGACCAGCAAGAGAAGATGCTGATTTAGCCTGAGTTTCTTCCTTGGGTGAGCTTAAAATTTTGATCATTGTCTCAACTGCATCATTTGCAGCACTTCCTTCATGCAGAATATCATTGAGTGGCGCAACAGAAAGCAAGCTTTTCAAAGCATCAAGGACATAGACTTTAGACTCAGGCTGTTCACTTGTTAAGAGGGCAGATAATTGACTAATGGTTCCAGTATCTGATTTCTGTATTAGATGATGCAGTGTTTTGGATGCTATCTCCTTGCCATTATCACTTCCATTTTTCAGAAGCCATAGTAAAGCAGGAACAGCATCAGCACTTTCCACACAAGCTCGTATGTCTTCACTGTGATTACATAAGTTTCCAAGGATGATCGCTGAATCTTCTTTAGCCTTGGGAGATCCAGTTTCCAAAATTTGAACAAGAGGAGGTATGCCACCAGCAGCAGTGATGGCCCATTTACTCTCATCATTCTCCTTTGACAAAAGTGCAAGCAGAGCAACAGCACATTCCTGCTGCTGTTCTGAGGAAAGACCGAGTAAAGATATCAGTAGCTGGACACCTTCACGACCTTGCAGAGCTTGCCATAGATCACAATCCTTCTTGCAGAGAGCAAACAGTGACTTCATGAGGTCATCTTGCACCTCAGTACCAGCCATAGTTATTAAACCAACAAGCAAGCGTTTTGCATCAGAGTCTGCTAGTGTCTTACAGAGAACTGGGTTACTATACAAGCTAGCCAAAGCTTCAATTATGCGCTCCTGCACAAGGAAGGGCACCTTACTCTTAAACTGCTTCAATAGTGTTTTCTCAATGACAAGTGGGTCTGAAGCACTGATAGATTCTGCATTTGTGTCATATATCATCAAGGCTGATGCGAGCGCACCAAGAGTGTCTGCAATCTGTGCAGGTGAAGAGCATGACTCTAGACTTTCACCAAGGCTTGAGATTACATAAGAAAGACCACCAGATATATTTGCTAATGCACACATCGCATTTTCTTGCAACGCTTGAGCAGATTCACCTTGCATGAACTCCTTTGATGGAGCAATTGTAGCGTTTATGAGAGCAGGAATCCCATTAGAATTAGCTATCTGACGCCTGGCCTCTTTGCTCTGTGCAGAAAGGGACTTGAGAGCACCAGCAGCTTCAGCTCTGATAGAAGTTTCATTACCAGGACCAAGTAACTTTAAGAGCTGCTTTGTTGTTTCTCCAGACAAGACCTTAGAACAAACAGAAGAGTCTTCCATCATCAAGGATCCAAGCAGATAGCATGCATTGGCAAGGGTGTTTGTCTGTCCAGAACCGACCAGCTTTATAAGTATATCAACTCCACCACATTGCACTGTTGCTGACCAAAACCCCTCTGTGTTTTTTGATAAATTTTTCAGTGCTCCAGTTAGGAGGCCATCAACCGAACTCTCATTCTTCAGACTAATTTTCAGTTGCTCCCATAGTACAGGGACAACATTCTCTGTTGAGAAAATCTTTGATCCAACATGATCCCTTATCCCACCTTGTGAAACTGCATAAATGGTTTTGGCAGCTGCAGTTTGGCTTTCAGTTGACTTTGATCTGAGAAGAGCAAGCAATGGGGGGATGCAACCACCAAGTAGAACTTTGACCCTTAGCTCCTCTTCCTTGCAAAGAGACCCAAGAACTGTTGCAGCAAGCATCTTGACTCCAGATGGTCCAGATCTAAGGAGAGATACAAGGATTGGAACAGCCTGTGAATGCGATCCAACAGCCCCAAACGCAGTATCACGTGTTTGAACAAGATCTAATAACTGCCTCAGTGAGTTCTCTTTCTCTTGGGTGGATGAAGAACTCTGACGTAACTGCTCGATACACTGAGCAACACTTGAAAGTGTCTCCTCATCCTCCACATTAACTCGACTCCTGAGAATAAAGAATCATAAGACTTGGAGTTCTATGTTCTAAATAAAAGTCCTAATGTAATGCATTAACAAAAATAGATATAAAAGTTTAAAAAGGAAAAAGAAAAAATGTCTATTCACTGTTGAGATAAATTACTTGTAATTTCGTGATTGTTATTAATTAACAATGGTAAGCTTATGCTGATAATAGTGTATTTGTAGCATAGCCTCTCTACTTCTCATGTTTTATAGATCAGAACCATTACAAAAAAACTGCTCTCAAATGTTCCTAAATAGTTGTAGACTATTGTAGGCATATCCGCCAACCGTTGTCTTATCAAGTCAGTCATCCTCTAAATGTAATGCATGCAATCAACCTTTTAAAAATACTTGAACAAAACCATATCTAAAAGTATGATATTTGATCTTTTGCATGAAAATATTCTTGTTTGATTGTTTGCATTTTGATATCTTCAACTAAAACACTAGAAAACCCAAAGGTTAAAGGCATATGCCCGAGAGTGGAAATAATGCCTCGATTTACAAAGTAATAACTAAAACAGAACATATATCGTCGCATCCATTTTCTATTTCAAGATAAAACTAATTTTAATAGGATTGTAACAAGTGAAACTACCATATTTAAGATTACTGCCTGCCTTCATTTCTGTCACTTATCTAAAAAATGTACCAAACAAAATGTAGGGTCAAAAAGTCAAAACACTTACTTGCCCATTTTCACGACCGATCGAGGTGTTGGTGGTTCTGACTCTTGAACTTTGTCAACATGCCTTTCCTGTTAATGGCATGGAAGAAATTATTATCCACAAATGCAAAAATTCAAAGATGAATGTTGAAATTTACATTAGCTTATATCTCATCACACAAGGCATTGGATGATATAGATTCTAATACAATAAAACAATTGTGCTTGGGCAATCAAAATACAGAGGTACGGAACCAAGTTAACTGGATCAAGCATATACAAATCCATTAAAACAGCAATGCGTAAAATTCAACGAATATGCAGGACGGGCTTTTTCTGGGGTGAACTGGATACTAATCTCGGTTTCAAGACATATCTTACTGTTATAAAATGAACACAGCAACCTGTAGAGTATAGATTAAGCCATTCCTTGCAAGCAGCACAGATACTACTAAGAAAGCGACACCTCCGCCACTTTACAAACTCAGAACCAACAATCCAAAAGGAGACCAACCAGATCTGCGCCGCCATGGCTGCCGCCGTTGGTTCCATTGAACCGCCACGCCAATGCCGCCGCCATTATCAGCTGTCAAAATCCTCAAGCAGCAGAGCAGATCAGGCACTATCCGCCGCCTCAGTGCCGAGTTCTCAACCTGAATCAACAGAACAGCGAACGATTGCGCGTCAGATCCACCCAATCAAGAGCGACACACATCGCGTTAGAATGCAGAGTCGACGAACAGAAACCAACTTACGTGTGCGAGCGGCGACCCTCTGTTGGAATCCCGGCGCCGGAAGGGGCGGAGACTGTGCAAGGAATCTCTCGGACGCGCTGCCCCCTGCCTGCTGCGCGGCCGCAGCAGATCCAGCGGCGAGGGAGGCGCCAATATACACAGGCAGACGCCTGTTACTCTTTCTTTTTCCCTTTTTTCCGAAATTAATTTCGCGGCATTTATACAGCAAGCCAAGCTCTCTCCCTTCTCTTCCCAGAGGAGGACGGACTGCTGCCGACAGTGGCAGTGTGGAGAAGCAAGTTGGTTTTGCAGTGACGCGTTTGCATCATCACCCTTCAAACATCGTTGGTTTCCGAAATAACTCCTATAATTTGCAAGGAGACGTTGATTGATGAGGTTTTGGCTGATTAAATTAAACTGGAAAGCAGGGTGTGTTCTGCAAAGGTTAAATTGTGTTGTTAGTTGCTGTTGGGCTTTCGCGATTAGTTTAATAAAAATAAGCAGGAAAGGAGGATTTGTTAATTAGGGAGCACGATACGCTATGATAATGAGGTGGTGGTGGTTGATTAGTGCCAGTCTGCATGGGCTGGCTGCTGGCTGGAGGGGTGTTTTGTGAATTGTTCTTCCACAAGACAAAAAAATCAACAGGTAGGAGAGGTATCTGCCACCTTCCAAATAGCTGTAAAATCGGTGCCCCATGAGAGACTACGATCCAATCCAACACCCCAACAAACAAATGAGCACAGCGCCTTATATAAATTGTGGAGGAGAATGATTGTGCAGCACATGACATTTTCTTCGAAGAAAACAAAAAAAAAAAAGCTAGGTAATTTAATGATACCACCTGCAGCTCATTTCTGGAAACTCAATATGTTTATCCGGATTAGATAATAAAAAATAGGATAAATAGAGTTTGTTTGAGAGTATGAGCTCCAGACAAACATTTCGTGCAAGTTTACATGGAACTAAACAATCAAAGTGGAATTGTGCGGTTTTGTAACGTCAACATCACGGTGGTCAATCTGTAAGATAGAAATTAATATTTCATATTTTTGTAACAAAAAAATTCAGAATTATATAGTATGAACTTTGAATGAAATATTCACTCAAATTAAACACTTAATATAGTTATATATCATGTAAGTACAAAAAAATTGTTGGCTACCGTTGCGCTTAATTAGGCCTGGTTTTAATAACCATATGATATGATTCCTAGGCACTCTTATTTTGAAAAATCTTGTACAGTGATGATTTTAAGTAGGAGTACTGAATAGTACTAAGTAATAAGACACACGCTAGATCATTGTAAGCTTTGGGAGATTGCCTAATCAGTAGGTTAGCGTAGTATTGGAGTGTGGTCCATGTAGTAAGCGAAAAGACAATGATGCCCCTTCAGCATGACCATGTGCTCGATGATGACTCTATTATTGACCAAGTGCCCTCAAACTAATAAACAAACTGATTAGTGATTAAGGCTCTGGTTGTTGGATCCTCAAGTTCCTAGAAACTAAAAACGGCTCGAAACAGATAGTCTGTTTCTTGTTTATAAAAACTGGAAGTCCTCAAAACAAATATATTATTTTTTTCTATTTTTTAATTAGGAATCATTTTTTAGAGTCTAGAGTTACCACCTTTTCTTAGTTTTTATTAAGAAATTACATGAAACTAAGATCCAAACAACCCCTCTGGCTAGTTCTTTAAAAAGATTTAACTTTTACTATTTTTATTTCTCTAAAAATCAATTTCTAAGAAATTAAAGGATTCCACAAAAATGATTTATGTAGTATATTAGTAGTAGTGCAAGTTGTTTATAAAGTTCCAAAGGAACACTAATTAACATCTGAACGGACAGTTGATCCTGCTTCTTTGTTCTACGCGTGCGATTGCATTGTGTACAGTAATCTTCTCGAACGACGTTGGCGTTTTATCGTGGTTTTGCTCTCTCTTGGATTGGTTCATGCATCTTTCGTGATGTGGACGGTGCAACGGCCGGTGGCGAGAAGTTCTTTGGGTGAGAATGAGACCGCGCAACCGCGCGTATATTACGGCCACCCGAGTACGTCCTCTGCGCGCGAGCCTCCTTCTAACTAACCCATTCTCAGAGAAGGGGATTGATTAACAAACAAAGGACGTACTTACTTATAAAAATGGAGATCCCGCGTGCTGCAACAGTGTACTCCCTCTTTTTTTAAATTGTTATCGTCGTTGATTTTAATCATTCAATTTATTTAAAAAGAACGTTTCAGCAGCAAATAAAACCAATCCCTGCCGCCTCGATGGGGAACTATATGGTACGTAGTAGGTCCGGCGCCGGCGATTCGACGACTCACCGACTAGAAGAAGAAAAGACCGATGAGCGAGTGATGCGCTTGCCGCTGGATCGCTCTCCATGCCATGCCAACCAACAAACCCCCGGTCCAACGAAACGAATGATGATGGACGTACCACCGGCCGTGAACGGCCACCGTGCGCCGAGATGACCAACAGATCCGATTCCGGCGTGGTGACTGGCGAGTGACGCTGCCGTGGGACGGTTCGTGCTGCCGCTTTCTTTGCCGCCCGCAGCGCATGTGGCGGTGGGGCCGGCGCGGCTGCCGGTGGACCAAGCCCACGTGGAACGTGCGAGGTACAGTTGTCGCTGACAGGGAACCGGTGAGGACGAATCGAATCTTCCTCCGCCTGCGGCCTGCCCTGCTGCCCCCCCCCCCCCAAGTAGTAGTAGTAGTAGTACGGTGCAGAGCAGCAGTAGGTGAGCATGAGAAGCCAGGAACCGCTCGGTTTCTGTCGCTGTTACGAAAGTGCACCGTGCTCAGGTACGGTACTCTATTTGTATTTCTGGATAGTTACGGGCTTACGGCGCTGCTAGTCTGCTACGGTCAGGGAAAGAAAAAAAATATTTTGCCCATGGCCACTTCGAACTTCAAAGAGACGATTCTCGCATCTGGTTCCTGGCAACAAGGTTGTTGTTAGTACAAGCTTACGCGATCGCGAAGCCAACATGAAAAGCAGTTGTGCAGTGCTACGTAGTTCGCTGTTCTTTCTATACTTGGGAGCAAAAATTGATTCTCTCCGCGGCCCGTCACGTGGGTAAGAAGGTCTAGATACACGACGCTGGGGCCTGGGGGCCCTGGTCTTTGGAACAAGTTCGGCCCACAACTTTTCATCCGCCCACCAAGTTGGATGGGCTCCCCCCAACCTGCGATAATGGGCGGCACGATTTCCTCCGTGGACGAGGAAGACGCGCGTTTTATAGTTCGGGTTCGGGGTGAACGGAGAGGGAACGGAAAGGACCCAAAGGATAATCATCTTCTCTCGGTGATAATTCACGCCGCGGATGGCCAGGATCGGATCGTTTTTCTTGGTGCTATGTCACTGCTAGTGGTGTGCTATGGGCCGGGTATGGCAACGCTTGTTCATTGTTCCAACGTACGTAGTACTGTACTCCTAATAGATAACGGCTTGCGTTTTCCCTGCACTCTGAGATGAGCAACGGACTCGTGTTTCTCCCCTGTCAATCAGAAGTGGTACGGGCTCTTTAGATCTTTGGTTGTCTGGTGTTCTCTCTCTCTAAAAAAATCAGATGCATAGACATTGTTATTAAAACAGCTTTGTTAGTAATTTATATAATTTCCACATTTTTTAGTAGCAATGTCTTATCTAATTTCCACATATTATTTACACGAAGAAGGCTGCCAATCATTATATAATGTAACTTATTATGGGGCAGCTTATTATGGAGCCAAATATCTTATTCGATGTATATAAAAATGTACGGATATAGCACAATTTGTTCATTTGTGCTAATAAAAAAATGCTGGTATGATATATATTCAACAATAATTTTGTTTGGCTCTGTCAAATTTTAATCCTACATTCCCTTCAAAAAAATATTAACCCTAAATTTATCATTGGTCTGTCGATGATAAGTAAGACCTACATCATCCGTGATAGTAGTTTTTGCAATGACACACAGAAACTATTCTTACTTTAAAGATAATGCGTTTTGTACACTCATTCTTATAATCTTTAACACATCATGATTTAAAAAGTAAACACATAATATAACTTTAAATATTTTATGTTAAGATGTTAAGATAGCATAAAGTCCGAGTTTCGTAGGATATAATTTCTTGTATCTAGATTGTATTGTATATTGACAGGATAGTTAGTTGGTTAATTTTATATTCGGTTGTTAAATTGTATTCTAATTTGTAAGCCCCCCGTTAGTGGTTGTTCCTAACATAATATAGACACAAAGCCGTGAGCCTGAGAAGACATCACGTTCAACCCAATCTCACAATTTTAAGTTAATATATTTTATACTTTTTTGTATTTTGTGATTGTCTTACCAACTCTTTAAGTTAAAATCTGATAAGTAACTCTTAGGTTAAAATCTGGTAAGTCTCAATGATGTGCAGTGATATTGAAGCCCGTGAAAAATGTATAATAAAACTGGAGTGTGTTTTTATTGTTATGATCTTTTTCTCGACTCATACAATTTTACAGACATATTGTAAAAAAGTTATAATTGACGTATAAATGAATTTTATGGACATTAGGTTTTATAAATTTACAACAAAATCATATCTATATCTATTTAAAATTTTTCGTTATTTGAGAAACTGTTAAGATATTACCAACCCTTATTGTAATCTAACTAGAGACACATCATGAAAGAAATAAACTGAGAAACTAGAAAAAAAACAACAACAAAATAAAAATCCATGAAGATTCAAATGGTCGAGGCTAATCCTCTAACATAGTTTGAGTTCATAAACATAAATTACATACATGCTCACTTATTTATTCATACATCTTAAAAATATTGGTTGATTTTCAATGTCTTATTGATTGGTTTTTTACTATTGACTGATGCATTTTACATCCGCTTTCAACAGCTAAAAAAAACAGTAAGCACACTCTTCTCATTTAAGTCCTATTTAAGAAAAAAACAAAAGTTAAAACAACCAAACTCTAATTTTATTGATGTGTAAGCAAATCAATCATTTTTTTTTCATTTTCAAACAAATGGAGAAAGATAATAAACAAGTGGAGAAAGATATTTCTTTCTTTTTTTTTGTGTGTCGCCGTTGACGTTGATCAATAACTTTGACCATTCATCTTATTTAAAAAATATAAAAAATATTAAATATTTTGTTAAAATTTAATTCATCGATAAAGGGTTTTAATCTTAACTTTTTTTTATATATTTAAATAATTTTTTTAATAAAATAAATGATCAAAATTTTCGATCAGCGTAAAGTGAGAAAAAAAATAGTGGGAGTATAATCTTTGCTCCTGCGCTGATTTTTACTGTACCGAGTATGATTGATGAAGTCACAGTCACGGCCTTCGCGGAATCGCTCAAGAACAACACTCAACTAACGGAGGGTGTATGTGTCAAAAAGCCGACGAATCCCACTTCCCCTTCTCTCCACCTCGAGACGCCCGTCTCCTCCCCACGATTCGCCCCCGCGAAGCAATTCTTAATTCTCGCGCAGAACATCAGGTCCTTCGCGGGATCCGCATCGCTTCCTGCCGTTCCTGCGCGGATTTCCTGGCAGCCTTTTCTTCCCCCGAGAAATTCCCTGGCCGATTCCCTCCTGCCGCGGCGGTTGTCCCTGTTGATTGGCGGATCTTGAGAGGTGGGGAAGGGGTTGGTAGGTGGGTCTGGACGGCGCCGCGATCCAGCCGGGGGAGATGGCCGGCGGGAAGGAGCTGATCGAGGTGAAGTTCCGACTGTTCGACGGCACCGACATCGGGCCAAGCAAGTACGACCCCTCCACCACCGTCGCCGCGCTCAAGGAGTTCGTCCTCTCTCGGTGGCCGCAGGGTGAGACCAGTCGACCGATCGATTCCTTCTCCTTCCTCCCTGCCTCTGCTTGTGTATATGTATATATATACAGCTATGCTTTATTGCGGCCTCCTGTTTTAGGAGTTTGTTTGTCCTGGCTACCCTGCTTTCCCTTTTCCTCTGTCCTGATCTGGCAAAGAAGAAACTGGTACCAGGTCGCGGTTCTTGGCGCAGATGGTCAGGATTGAGTCCTTAGCCTTAATTCTAGGGCTGTGATGCGTAATTCATCTCAGTGAATAATCAGGTTGCTCTGTGTATCACATGATTAGGGTAGGTTATCCTGTTCCTGCGGTAGTTAGTTATTGAGGCGCTTGTCTAGCTGGTTGCATTTGCAATTCTGGAGTACCGTTAGCAGCAGACACTATCTCTATCTTTCATGGCAATTATCAGATTGCATATGTAAAAGTTCATTGAGATACATGCTTGTTTGGAGTTTTTCTCTCTTGGCTGTGTGGAAGAAATGAGCTGAAAATTTTGTTTCTGGGTGCTGGGAAGGGGAAAGTGACTGCTGGTGCCCCAAAAGCATTTTGAAATGTGCTTGCTGAGGTCCTATGCATACGTGTGATGGCAGGACTACGTCCAGAGATTGTGTGACTCAGTGCAACTTCCTGCCATCTTACCTCGTTGTGCCAATAGATGATCAGTGGTTCGTGGTCCTGGCTGAATTTCGAGCCACTGAGGGTGAGGGGTCCTCGTACTTTGCTGAAGCTAGCAGCCGAGATGGTTTTGTTGGCTATTGAAAGAGTACATTAGGGTTGCTGGCTATTGACACAGTGCAGTATAAGCATAAATGTAAATGTGGACTGCATTTGAGCATCTACATGGGACAGGACCACGTTCAATTTGCGGTCACAAGGAAAGTACCGACAGACATTAATTAGTTTCTCTTATGGTCTTTTTGTTAATTGGACTAGTAAGCAGTATAAATTTGTGCAGCTGCACCTTTGTGTATTTTTGCTCAAAATGAATAAGCTGCCAAATCAACTAAATAATTTGGTGGGCAGGCAAGAATCGCCAAGTCTCCGTACTCTCGTTACATGACAATGCTTAATGATTGTTGGCATTATGGAAAGATATAGTTCTGATTCGTAGCATGTGGCATAGTATTCTTAGACGATGAATACTAAATAACGGTTGCACAGGAGCCATGCTTTAGGACTAGCCTTCATTGTGATGGCTGATGAATTGCTGTGGATTGGCATGTACCCGTTCTTTATGACCTTATTATTGCCTTTTACTATTGTGTTGTGGACACTAAATGTTGAATAAGTTCTTTAGTATATCTGTGCAGTATAGAGATTTCATTGCTTCAAAATCTGTGTTATACTTGTGTATGTGTTAATAGTACTCATTTACTTGTGTCTTTGTTGATAGATAAAGAAATAGTTCCAAAAACCGTCAATGATGTGAAGCTCATCAATGCTGGAAGGATACTGGAGAATGGCAAAACTCTTGCTGAATCTCGAGTCCCAGTTGGAGAAGTGCCTGGAAGTGTGATTACAATGCATGTTGTTGTGCGGCCTCCCCAATCTAACAAAAGTGGTATTGCTTTAATCTTTCTGACCAGTTCCAAGTTAACTTATTGTATATTTGTGTTTGGTTACATCACCTGTCCTTCTAGAAGTGAATACTATGCCTTCTGTGCTATGCTTTTCAACCGCATACCTAAAGCGGCTAGATGTTCACTTTCATCTGTGCTGCTCAGCGTTGTTAATTTCTGGTGCCTACCTACATAATAGCTCTTTATGCATCTGTGCTATGCTTTTATACATTAGGCAATTATCTCCACTTCATAATAGCTCTTTATGCAGCTTGCAGCTTGTAACTTACACATGTGATTGGATTAGTGGCTTAGCTGCTCCTAATGCCTTCTTTCTCCACTCTAGTTATAACATCATGCGTTTGCAAACTACATGAATTGACAGTTGTGAATCAGGCACTTTTCTGTATTGTAATAACATAAAACATGAGGTTTGCTTTTTTGTCATCTGATTAAAAAAAAAAAGTTATAACCTAGCCTGAGTTAGTATCATGCTAGGTTGATGGGACCTGTATAATTAGACTTTGACTTGTTTGTAGATTAGTTTTGTCCAATTTGATAGGTTAGGAAGCCTATTATGACCTTACATGTATATATCTCACTATCTGCTGATATGTCCTGCTGACTGCCTTATTTTGATTGTCACAAGTGCAATCCCTGCCCGAATGCATAAACTTGCAGAGCATTGCTGTGTGTAATGTTCATGCTGCATGGTTAGATAATTCACCATGAAGGATTCTCAACTAGGTTGTTGTCTCTTTTTCAGAGAAGCAGCAGTCAAGCTCTCCCAAGCAGAACAGATGTGGATGCACGATATTATGACGTTGGTGTAGTTACATGTATAGCGGTCTCATTTACACAGTGATTGCAAGTTCGTTTTAACATTGATTTGCGCATTTCTCATCTATTCTTCTAAGGCTAGAGAGATGCACTTGACCGTGGCCGTATCTGCTTGAGACTTTGGAGCTTTGCTACTACGTAAAAGGAGTGTGCAAGGTAAGTTCAAAAGGATGTGGGTCTGGGTAAAACAAGAAATTGAGTGTGCAGGAGTAAGGATGGGTGTTTGCTATTGTGTAATGTGTAGTCATAGTGACACCAAAAAAAGTGAGTTGCTGCCTAGTAATTTTCAATACTTTCTTATCGTTCGTGTCAAGCATGGTCAGTATATTCGTTTTGTAATACAGTAGAAAATTACTACTAGTTCTTATCAAAGAGTGGAAAGTTAGTGTTAATCCTAGTCGAAAGTGGAATGAATGCCGAATCGAATCTTCCTGGTCTTGACTTGCACAGTTCTTGCTGTGAGCGTTACGTACAGGAGAATTGGCCTCACGTCGCGCGGCGACCACCGTGACGCCGCACGCTGACTTGGCAGAACGCGGCTTTCGTGCCTGGATGCCAATGAATGCAAAGCTTTCTGCACCTGAATTCCACCCATTACTTTGATTGATCTGCAAGCTTCATCAACGACGTTTCTGAGGTTAATACAAATTCATTTGAGGTCATTGGCACAGAAAGCAATGGCAATCCACATATGGAGACAGTAGAACACACTACAATGGCAACAAAATTAAGGATCCATTTAGCCCAAAGAATCGAACATAGATTATCTTTCTGATACCCTGAACCATCCATTTGCCATAGTATAGCTTGTATAACCACCCTCATGAAATTATAGGTGCACCTGGGAACCCAAACGACCAAATTCAAAGTACATAAGAGGCATGAATCTTTCGGTGATTGGTATTCAAGTATAAACAAACATCTGAGACAACTATATTAAACTACATCTAAATATTTATGCTCCAGTCATACGGTTGATATATGACTTTCAATTGACTGCTAGCAAGCAGTTCCAAGAGTTGCTGTGACTGTGAAGGCTCAAGATAATTTGAAGCGTGCTTCAGCAATTCTGTCTCATCCTTACCAAAATCTGTGCTATACCTGAAAATCATTTAGTACAAGGGATTGAGGTGAGAAACTTTATATCAATTATTTGCTAGTTGCTACTAACATTAATTCAAGAAGCGCAGATGTAATACCAACCAAGCAATTATTTATAGATAGCTCATTGACTGTCCGATGGAATATAACATGTATCTAAACAAGACAAAATGGGTATGTATACGTTTAATATCTCAAGTGGATTAAATAATTGAAAATAGAAGATCAACAGACTTGGAAACACATTACTTTATTTTATTATGCCCAGTAAAGTTCCATTTATGTTTTTCTTGTCCTATGTCCTAGAAAGTGGTTGTACAACCGCTTAATGAAGGTATAATGAGGTACTACTCCATTCAGCTTTTCCTGTCATTTCCGACAGAAATTTTGCATTGGGTTGTCATTCCGACAACAAAAACTAAACAGAGGGAGTATTAGTTACTGGATCAAACAGTCTAATATGAGCACATTATTCTCTTTCAATAGTTTTTTTAATAAAGCAAACACATACATCTTATTTGTTATAATTATCAGTATCCTTCCAAATTTTGCTGAAACTAAATGCACACTATGGAGACAGTCATTCAGAAGCGTGGACTCCTTTTATAACATCACATAGATGTGCATGTACCAAAACAGAGCATTAAGTTGGAGCTCCCGCGAGCCGAAATTACTTTCTCAAGCAGTATTTCATCTTATGGATGTATCAAACTAATAGCAGGAGCAGGCTAGCCCATTGCATTGAGGTCCACAACTAAGCAAGAGCAATGAAAATTTGAGATAGCAAAACTGAGGTATGGGTGAAGTAAGAACAGCAAACATCTTACCATCGTAAGATCATGCTTACAGATGCAACTTTTGTTTCAGGATCAACAATCAATCCTCCATTCCTTAGAAAACCACGTGCAGCTTCCATCAATTCCTTATCAATATTTCCGGGCGAGTAGCACCTCAGTGCAGGTCCAGATTTGGTTCCATATACCAACGCAAAGTGAACAAGAGGTTCATGGTACGGAAGTGCCACCTAGTCACAAACAAAGAAAACAGGCAGTCATTTGTGCTCTTCACTGGCACGTATACCTCAGTAAATAAATAGTAAAAAGAGCAGCAAAAAGTACCATAACATACCAGTAAAATAATGTTGCTATATAGGAGTATAACTCGGAGGAAATCTCTACATAGGAAGAACATGGAGTACACAACTTCCCAGACTAATATTCATTACACGTTACTGAAGATCTAATATTTAATTTCCTACATCTCCTGAATCTACCTCATGACTTTCCACAAGCACACAAAAACCAACAGTCTATTAATGGATCCATCCATTTAGGATGGAATGGTCCATCATGGCTTCATCTCATGGATTTTTTGGGATCACCACACACTCCTCATTCGACTAATTATTTTCTTGTTGAGATTGACAATGATCAACATTCCGTGCCCGAAACAAAAAAAGTTAGTTAGATTCAGAGCTAGGATACGACGTTCTATAACCGTCCAATTCCTCATCAAAACACCCCTTATTGGTTAGTAGACATTGCCGTTCAATATCATTCTCTTGTCTACACCAAAACCAACAAATATATGACAGCATAAGATTGTAACCATCAATGTTCACGCAACCTTTTCTGCGAGGAAGATAAAAGAGGCATTAATAAGAAAGTTCATAGTGATGATAACCATCACACTAATATTTAGTCGTACGTGTCAATTAATGGAGAACTGCAGTCTGCAAGCTGATTATAAACCCAATAGTTAGAACTTTTTTTGGGAGAATCTAATTGTTAGACCTAAGGAACATTGCTTGTTATAACAAGAAAATCCACTTTACGCTTTTGAGCACACTTATGAACATCTACTCTAGTGTCAAAGTCAATCGTAAGTGGGCATTGCTTGGCACAACGAACTTATATGATCGACCACTACACCAAGGACAAGAACATGAATAAATTAGGTGTTTGTTTGAAACACATGGAAAAAGAAAGCTTCAGTTAACAGACAAATATTTTTTTGACTAGTATATTTGCTTTGCTCACCTTTAATCTTTGGTCTTTCTGTCCGAAAGGTTTGGCAAGATTGTATGGTGGCCGTTTGTTTCCACGTAGAATGCCATTCTGGATAGCTGACAGTGAATAGGCACATCCGCCAATGACATATTTAAAATCTCCGAAAAACTTTCTTCTATCCAATGGTCCAGCAGGATGACCACATGTCACTAATGCATGAATAACCATCATATTGTAGAGATTTATGAAGAAAGCAAGCTTTTCTTCACGTGATAAATCATCCAGTTCCACCCTCTGGAGTTCCTCAATTGTTCTTATGTACCTAAATGAAATAGATACAAGAGTTAATACAATAAAACTTCTCGTGCAGGTCGAGAAAACCCCAAAATCCCTGCCCCCCCCCCCCCCCCCCCCTACACAATGGCACTGTAGCCCGTGTGAGGACGACCACGACCTGTGCCGGGCCTTTGACCTGTGCTTTGGTATGGAACAGAGGGGATTTTTTTTAACCACAGCCCGAAATTTGCTCCCACCGGGAATCAAACTCCGGAACTAAAAGAACGTTCTGAAGTAGGCACTGATTATTTGTAGCATATGCAGGAAAACAATCGATAGACCATACAGCATACCTAGCCTTTTCAATCTTGATCAAGTATACAGTGCCAAGTGCTAACCTTTTGAATTCCTCAGAGCCCTGGATGCTTCTGTAGTCTACATGTTCACCATCCTCAGACACATAAGCTTCAAAAATGGCATAAGATAACAACCTCAATCTTGCTGCCACTTCAACTGCAGGTTTTGGAGCAACATCAATGATGCCCCTAGGAATGTTGTAGCATTGTGTCATAACTGTGGGGTCATGATCCAAGAAGCGGTACAGCTGATTTCCATCTTCAAAGACATTTTCACTGTAATATCAGATGTGTGTTAATAGTAACAACAGGCAACTACAAAATAAGTGATATAGTATTTATTACATGCTAGTTTCAAGAGCTTACTCTAGAACATGGTGAAAGAAGTGTTTGCTTGCAAGTTTCCTTCCAAATTCCACTGCCTGAATAGATAATACGACTCCATTAAGAAAAGATTGGTAGCCATACTGTAATGAGTAGGAACCAGAACAAAATAGATATTACTTTTAAAATATAGTCATTAGTACCACAATCCTAGGGAGTAGAGAGTAATGCAATTTCACCATAAATATATGCAACTTCTCCATACATATATAGCTACAGGAAAAGTAGGTTCTAGAGTACGAGAAACCAAGAGCAATGTAGTAGAAAACCATGTTGCTGGATATAATACTTTACCTCCTCTCTCTCCAAATACTGATCTTCTGATAAGAAATCCACAGCTTCACTACCAAGAAAGCAATTACTAAATCTTCTCATTTTGTAAAATCTATCCTTAGGAGTAATCAACTCTCTCATTTTTCTGACAATGGTTGCTAACTCATCCATCTTACCACTTCCAGATTTGTCATCTTCTCCAGGTAAGGGAGGTAAGGGAGCAGAAGATGAAGGTTCTTCTTTGAAAAGAATAGCGATACTCTCATCTAGTATGCCTGACTCCTCCATTTTCTTCAATTCAGCTAACCCTCCGATCAGCATATCATTGAAGTACACTTTTGGTACAGTGGACGAGCCAGTATTCTTCTCCAATTCCAATTTCCTACTAGGGAATATGTCAATGTTAATCTCAACATACGAAAGCTTCTTCTGGTGTAAGAATAGACGAACCATCCTGCAATCTTCACAATCCAGTTTTGTGTATAGTATAATTCTTCCCTTCATTGCTGGTTGCTCCAATAAACCACACATATCTTCACGCCCAGCTTCCCCAGTTATAAGAGCATCAAGATCTCGTCCAATTTTTATCAAGTTCAGTGGATTCCATGTATTTCTTTCCTCAGCTTTCTGATGCACCTCCTTAGGTCTAGCTTCAGCATCTGGTCCAGCATTCTCACTTTCAGTATCTGCTGAACCACCATTCTTGTCATGTTCAATAGAAAATTCAGTCTCATCCTTCTTACCAGAGAGGCGCCGTATAAATGTTGAAACTGTGGCACCCTTTTCCTTAACAAAATTCCTAATTGCAGCAGCTCGTTCATTGAGTACAGACACATGATCCTCTGAATCAAGTTCCACAGATTGATTGGACGAACGCCTCAATTCTTCAATTTCAGGAACCTCAATTCCATCAAACACTGGTTCTTCAGAAATAAGCTCTTTCATGTTCTGGCTTGGATCTACAGGTTCTATGGCATCTAAGTTTCCAATATTATCCATCTGTTCTTTTGAATCCTTTTCTGAATTTTCTCCCCATTGAACCTGTGCTTCTGACTCGTTGTGTAAATTCTCATCTGAGGAAGTTGTTGCTTCTTTTACATCCAACATCTCTGCTTTTTCAGACTCTATGGCATCTGAGCTCACACTTTTATCTGCCTGTTCATTTGAATCCTTTTCTGAATTATCCCTCCCTTGAACCTGCGCTTCTGACTCTGTGTGTAAATTCTCATCTGAAGAAGTTGGTTCTTTTGCATTCAACATTTCTGTTTTTTTCAATAAATCTCCTTCGTTTTCACCATTGTCTCCAGGATTAGGAGACTCTTCAGCGACAGAAACATTTTTCTCTTCATTGTCCATGCTACCAGGATGCAAGACAAGCTTACCACTCTACAGAAATAGCCTTTGCGGTAAATCTGGGAGCCATGACACCATCAAGATATGCATAAATTATTGATTATTAAAAGAAATAGTAGCCAAGAGCATAGAAAAAGATGGAAAGAAAATTAAAGAACGGGTGAATATCAAAGCATAGGTTAACTTATCAAAAGTGGTAAAATATAAAGGAAAGTGTCGCTATGATACAAAACTATAATTTAGTTTTCACACCTACATTTATGTATCGATCTCATGCACTAACACAATGGTGGTATTTAAGCAACCATATGCCAATTTATGTCATACTCATACTACAAAGAACATGCTCTACAAAATAAACATACAGAGATGAGAAGCTGTCTTTGAATAGCTTCCTTTAGACACATATACATAACCTAGTACCAATCAGCAATATGCATGATCCTAGACACAAAAAAAACTTTGTGGTTCTAGCGGCACAAAAAAACTGTATATGGCATAATGCTTTCAGATATGGAATAACACAGTAATACACTAATGCACTAAACCATGGGTTGAATGGGATAGAGAGTGAATGCAGATCACATGATATGCAGCAAATACAAATTTAAACTCATTTAACTTGTCAACCACGCAACTGTATCACGGAAATGCAAAGTCCTGCACCATTAAACAGCAGCAACTGGATAGAAATGCAGATGCGTTTGTAAGCCCAACAAGCCCAAGTCAAACTACTTCCGTTAAAGACAACAAAACATTACATTCAATCCTTCGCTAGATGTGGAATACGTTACCCATAAGCACCGCGCGACACACTGATGCGTGCGTATGCCAGCAGGAGTACATTTACAGACGTGGGCACCATCACACGAGATGAATGCCAGGACAACCAATCAGCCACATACAGCACCCACAAGCACGGTGCTTTAACCACTGACATAAACAGATAATCTCTCTTGAAATAGTTCCCCGCCCACATGCATTTCACTTGAAAGTTGAACTAGACCACATTCCCAACCCAGGACAGGACCCACAAGCACCAAAACACCAGATCGGCCGCGCGTCAACAATCGCCCGCCCACCAGTCCACCGATACCACCTCGCATAGCATCCCAAGCCACGAGATCCGGTCACTGATTCACGGAGAACCTGGGCCGATAAACCCTAGAAAAATCCCCCGACTAAACAACACAACAAGCAACCGACCGACTAAACCAAGCAAACATCACAACCATTGAAACGGAAACAAAACCGAGAGCCGCCGCACAAACCTCACGAACAACGCACCCGACGAAACGGCTCCCTCCCAATCTGTGCCCCGGGGGCCTCGAGCAGCCTGCTGGCGACACACAACCAAAACTAAAATCAGATGGAAAAAATAACAAAATGAAAAGAGCAACAGGAGGCGAGGATGAATCGAATCGAGGGCGGCGAAGCGAGCCGACGTACATGAGGGGTTCAAGCCGAGGACGAGGCCACTTGTTTCTGTGACGGGTTTGACTGGGAGGAGGAAATGGGGCGGAGCGGGTCGGTGACGCGACGCCGAGCAGGTAAAGGGGGATGTGAGGACTGAGGAGCGGGAACCGCGGGCGGCGAGAGAAACTGATGAGAGGAGGCGGAGAAAATGGGCAGGGGGGCAGGGGACGTTTCCGAACACGTGATGCTGCCTTCGGCGGATCGGGCCTGTCTTTGACCATTTCGAAGCCCACGCCGTGTGCTGTGTGTCCTGGTCTGAAGAAAACAAGTGCAGCTCTGTGTAATTCTACTTGTCTTTGACCATCACCGAAGCTTTTCAGAAACAATAATTCGTCATTCCCTTTCTTTTGTCCTTCGAATCATCAAGCAAAAAATGGAGTACAAAATTTGTAATCAAGGATTTTTTTAAAAGAAATTCATGTATATAAATTTTTTTATTTGATATGTTGTGTTATTGTACGAGAAGAGAAAACGACATGTGTTTTCTATTTTTAAATTATTGTTGTTAATACAAGAATTCTAATTTCAATATGAACTCGAGTTGCTATCCTAACGATACCAAGTTAAGAATGAAATGAAGTAGTCTTGTATAACCTTGTTGCTTGGTGCTAAACATAGCCAAGAAAAAAACTTGTTTAAATCGTTCAGTTATAATGGTTCACTGATTGTGATTGGAGAATAATGCGGTATGATACTCCCTCCAAGTTTTAATCGTTAAAGTTAAAACCGAAAGAAATATATGATACTCTGAAGCTTTCAAAGAACTAAGTAAACACTACTGATCGTTGGCGAGAATCTTTCAATGTGTTGTGTAGTTTCGCCAAAAATCAGTCGTGTCGGTGTGCTGATTAACCTGGAATGGAAAAACAAATGATCAGGATTTGTTTCGGGGGTTTGAACCCGACGTGAATCGAACACGCAACCTTCTGATCTGGAGTCAGACGCGCTACCATTGCGCCACGGATCCCGGGTAATAATGTTCCTCAGAATTATATTTCAGTATGTTTTGTATCTTTTACATTTCCTAACCAGTCAAACGCATTGCCTTCCACTCTTGAAAACCTAATAATCAGGTGTCTCGTAGAGCCGAAGCAAAATGACTGTTTTTATTTCTTTCTCATCTCGACCAAAAGAGTCCTTTGCACAAAAAGGATCCATCTTGCGAGGTTCAGTAGTAATTTAGTAGGGAAACCCCTGGCAGTGACGGCTATCGTAAAGCCATTCTATGAAGTTGGCTAGCTGCAATGAACGGCACAGGCAAATATAGCAAGGGAGACCACCAATCAGTCATTTAAATCTTTTGTGAGCTTGGCATACTTGTTGGTCAATTATCAATGTTCATGTGGTTTCTTAACAAATCCTTTGTTGCCTTAATGACAATGAAGACAGATCCCGTCAAGTCTTCTCAAATTTATGTACCACAGCTATAAGGCGCACGGATCGTCTGACATTACTGCCCATGTGCAGTTGCCGCTGACTTGTGGGGCCAGGCCCACGTGACCCCACGTGTCAACGACAACTGCACACTTGCAATAACGCCAGGGGATCTCGTTCCAGCTATAAGGCTATAAGCTGTCGTATATTAGTATAAGTTACCCTAATGAAGTATAGACTCTTTGATCGCTCCAAAAAAAAGGAAAAAAAAAGAAAAAAATTCTTTGAAGAATAATATCCTTTGAAAATAGTGAAAACAAAACATATATAAACTGTTCTGCATGACTGAACGATATAGATATATGTTCTCAGAAAGCAAAGAAGATTCGAATCATGCATATTCAGCTTGATGAAATGTCACAGCATCACTGCTTTTTCATCAGTTCGTCATACTGAAGCTGATACGTACAGAGAATTTTAACCTATAAAAGAATGGAGCATGCAAGAGGACAAACCTTAAACTATTTTCCTAATAGAGCATATTGTCAACCTGGTATTATTTTTTTTTCCTCTGTAGTCTGACAGAGCTGCTCCCATTGGTGATTTCCAGCGCAGCTCGAAGCATAAGCAGCTGCAAGGCCTGGGATAATCTTATCGTAATGATCAACAATTTTTTCCTTGAATTTCTCCTTGGCCATGTTGGCGAAATAATAGAAGCCTAACTCAGCATTCAGCAGACCCTTTGCCTTCAGAAAATTCATCAAGCAATGCCGTGGCAACAACTGACGCTCCACGTTATACAGCAATAACACTGGCCTTCGTGCAACATAGGTTACGTCCAACCCAACATCCCCTACCAAGAACTCCACATTTTCTCGAATCTTTTCTTCGGTCAGACCCATGATGCGTGGTGTCTTCGTTCCTGCTAATGCTATGTCACCCCTTGAAAATCCAAGGTTTTCTAGCAGTCCTATGTTCTTGGTGATCTTTTCAGGGTTGAGGCTCACAAATGTCGCGAGTGCGTGGGGAAACACTCTCGCACTTTTGTCGATTCCGAATTCGTCAACCCGAGCAAAAGCAGCCTGCAAGTGCTTCGTGCTCCTGGTGAGGATCCGGGACATGAACTCGTTGGAGAGTTCGGAAACAACTATCCCGCGTTCCCGGAGGAGTGCCAGGTTGGGTTTCGCCACCTTCTCGAGATCCATGTCGAAGAGACCAGTGTTCATCTGAAGGGCTTGCAACACCTTGTCCACGGAGCCGAAAACTGGGATCCAAAATTCAAGATTGCGGCGCAGCGTCCTGCTGCGGAAGATGGTTTGCGAGATTAACGCGAGGCGCGCGACCTCGATGCGCGACAGGCCGAGGTCGTCGAGCTCAGCGACGCGGGGAGCCAGGGTTCTCTCGACGTCGGCGTAGAGCCAGATCGGGTCATTGGCGACGGCAGCGGCGACTTCAGCGCGGGAGAGGCCGAGGCTGGCGAGGAAGGCGAGGACAGAGTCAGACCTCGAGGGGGGCTTGAGGTGGGCGATCCTCTTGGAGGCCTGGAGGGCCTGCGCCTGCGAGAGGCCGCAGCTGGCGACGAGGTAGCTCTCGATGGCGGAGGAGGGGTTTGCCGTGGCGGAGAAGACGCGGTGGAGCGAGTGGATCGGGGAGATGGAAGGTGTAGTCTGGGACACCAGATGCGAAAGAATGCATTTCCGGATGCCAAGCATGGCGGCGGCAATGCCCCCCGGCGGCGGGCGCTGTGCGGCTGTGCCTTCCGATCTGCTTCACCGTTCGTGCGCTAGTCGGCCAGCATTTTAAGCATGTGCAGCGTGCTGTTTCAGCCCAATTGCAGTTCGAGCCCATACACGCGCTGGTATGTTTGTGGCCTTGTGGGCTTTTCTGGTAGGATTGTTTTCTGCCCCTAGTCTTCATCGTAACAAACGAATCAGACTCGTCGAGATTGGTTCCGTTGAGTCAGTTGTACTGTCTATAACAAAGTTGTTGAAGCTGTACTACATGAAAAAAAGAAGCTGAATGTTCTACTCAACTTTGACTGGTAGGAAGAACAGTAAATCAACAAGAGAAAACAACAACGATTAGGATTCAGGAATCAAAATCAGATTCCGCTGGATACCCAAAGCATGTATATATAGCCACACAAAGAACAATGAAACAGAAAATTACCAGCTTACTGCAAATTGCTCGAGCTCTGTACTAACTTGTTGGTTCTTGCGGTACAATGAAACAGAACCTAATACTAATAGACTGTCAAGCACATTCCTGCTAAAAAGCAGCAGCGCATCTTCAGACTGGTGCAGTTTAAATTCCTTTTACTTCTGCTCTCATCTCATGCACTCGATGGCACCAGAGCATCCAGAGTCCCAGGTTGCACTCCGGGAGTTTATTTTAAACTTAAGAACATATTGCCCGAGAAAATGGAGCTCCCCTAAGCTATTTAAGCAAAGCACATGGCCATGTATAAGAATGTATTTATGTACTGATGAATGTAATCCAACATGGGAGGTAAGGAATCCAACATACCAGTCCCCGAAGTTCCTAGGAATATATATTAGATAGGGAACGCGGCAAGAGACTTCCTCCCTTTGATAGTGCGGAACCGAGGGATCGAACCCCTCACAGTTCCTGGGAATGTTAACATGACCACACCTGATCATCTACAACTCCGCCCTTTATTGTTCTTAGAATCAAATATAATCTCATATACAGTCCTTGTCACTTAAATAATGCAAACTTGTTCTAGTAAATCGATTTCTAAAAGGAACACAATAAAGCAACCGAGGATGGCAGTGCAAGCGAAAAGGGAAAACTCACTAACAAGATGCTGTAATAAGTCAATAGTACAGGTCTAGAAACTGTGAGTAAAATTTATGCTAATTAGCCCCTAAAATCTGAAATGTTTATAACTAAAATGATGACTGGCACATATTTTGTAAAATGGTTTATGAATAAATAACATAACAGAACAATGAAGGTTTGAGTATGCTCAATATATGTAGCATATGGTTATGATCACGATAAAGTCTTCTTTACCAAAAGTTATAATCATGATGAACTGTCTTCTTTCCCAGACAAGTCACTCAGAATTCAGGAATTAAACCACAACTGAACTAGCAAGTAGCAAGCGCACTACAGTTAGGCAAGACCAATGAAATAAAATTACCAGTTTGTTGCTCAGTCAAAACATTGTCGTACACTACACGATTAAGCATTTGCCGAGTCAGTACTTGGTTCTCGAACTCGGAATCGAGTGGGCACTTCCCCTCTGCAGGCAGCAGCATAGTCATGGTCAAGGCTTGGTGCAGCATCCATGAAAGGATGTATGAACTTCTCCGTGAAGACATCCTCGCTCACTTGGACCGCAGTATAGTAGCTTCGGTCTTGTTCCAACAATCTATTTTCCTTAAGGAACTTGACAACATAGTATCGAGGCATGAGCCGACGCTCCAAACTATATGTAAGCAGCGCAGGTCTGTGAGCTATGTACTCTGGTTCCAGCCCAACCTTGATGATCAGGAATTCCGACATGCGGTGCAGCCGGTCCTTGGAGTGCTTCAGCACCAATGGCAGCTTGGAAACCGCAATCCTAACCTCAGCATCTGACCACCGGAATGTCTTCTTCAAGAACTCCAGCTTTGCAGCGATCTTCTCCTCGCTGAGGAACGCGACGGCCAGCAGCGCGTGCCTGAACATCCCCGAGCCACGAGGCGCACCGATCGCCTCTGCGCGGAACACCATCTCTCGGACACGTTCCGGTTTGGTGGTGAGCAGTCTCGGAACGGGGACGGACAGCTTGGCAATATCACAAGCATCTAGCCCGCACTCCATCAAGAGCGCGACGTTTGGCTTGACCACCCGCTCGAGGTCGGAGCTGAGGAGGTACGAGTTGCTCTTTACCGCTTGGAGCAGGTTCTCGAAGGAGCCGAAGAGGGGGACGTAGAAACGCAGTTTGGAGACGACGGTGGGGCGGCGGAAGCGGGCGGGGTCGACCAAGACGAGGCGGGTAATCTGGGACGGCGAGAGGCCGAGGTCCCGTAACTCGTCGAGGCGCGGGGCAAGCGTCCGCTCGACCTCCGAGCAGAGGAGCTTCGGGTCGTAGGCGACAGTGGCGGCGATGTCGGCGTCGGAGAGTCCGAGGCCGGAGAGGAAGGCGACCACAGCGTCGGGCCTCGAGGGGGACTTGAGGTGGGAGAGGACCTTGGAGGCCTTGACAGCCTGCGCGGGGGTGAGGTGGCAGGAGGCCACGAGGTAATCCTCGACGGAGAAGGGGGCGCCGTTAGCTGAGTCGGCGGCGGCGGTGCTGCAGAATCGGGCCGTGGGGATACGACATTGATAGCGCAAGGAGACGAATGCGACGGTCGCGCGAGGAGGAAAGGATAGGGGCGGTTGATGTTTCTGGACCAGGAGCATGGCTACTGCCGTCGGCGGCGGCGAGAGTGGGACGGGCAGTCGAGAAGAGCCGAAGGGCGAGAGTTTTTCTCGATTTTTTTTTTCCCCATCTCCACACTCGATTATTTTGTACCGTGCGAGATCAAAATCTGACGTCAGTGGGCTAGCCTCGCCGGAATCTTTCACAATTCACAACATTGCTAGGATTGACCCAGCAATGCTTCAATTGCATCTGCACCTTCAACACTAAGCAAAATCTAAAGCATGACAGCTCAAAAAAATGTAGTTGGAATTGGAACAGCAAATCATAAATGTTCTTGAATCGTGAAAAGATTATGCTGACAAATGAACCTTCAGTGGCTTAGGTGAATTGTCTAAAGATTCTGAAAATTTGAGAGAACACATTGTCAACACAATCAGCCAAAGATTAAACTTATAGCCATGCACAAATAGGAAAGTTTAATTCCTTGACAACCTTTGGGGATCGCTCTCTCAGGTGAAGTAATAATAAAGACCAAAATATGCAATGCTGGAAGCATGCTAACAACTTCCTTTATAGTTGTTTCACAACCAGTTATATGAAAATAATAGGTAATCATCACATGATAATTGAGGGGAAAAAAGGGTATGTAAGTATTTATTGGGAACAATGTTCATTGAAGATAGACAGGCCACAGGATATATTAAACATTCAAAATTCTTTAGGGTAATAGAAATGTCTCAAGGACAGTATGGCTATTGTAGTATAGTATCTACCGAAATATAAAGTATGTTAACTGCTACTGAAACAAAGTTTGTGCATTCTATTACTGCTGTCAAGTATCATCCTAACATATTTCATCCAAGATGAATACAACTTACTGAAACTGTGGAAACGACACCAGCCCACTAAAAACTGAATGGAGAAAAACCAAACAAATTAAGTTAAGCCAAGGACACATTTTTCCTATAGTTCTAAAAAAATCAAGGGCAGTTAATTACAAAACTATTTGTAGCAATAATAAAAAAGAACTGAACATTGTTATACTTCATTTTTTCGCATGCCCTCTCACCTCGTGAGATCGAGGAAACTCCTATCCTGAAGCATGCACAAAACTGAAAATGAGAGCTATACCTATATGTATGCTTATATAACATTTTTTTTTCAATATAATCTTCACCTACAAACCATTTCAACTCAACAATCTGTATCCATTAGGATAAAATACAAATTTTCAGTGGTCGCTCATCACCCCATCTAATACGTCGACTCAGATTTGCTTAAGGCATGTTCTGTGCAAAGCAATCATCGACACTACTGCTTCCCTCTTATACAGGTCCAAAAATAGATGGAAATAATTCAACACTAGACAGAAACACACCTATCGAACATCAGACATGGCAATGACATAACATGGACTGAGTTGCCAAAAGTAACACATACATCACAACCTTCATCAGGTAGCAAGACAGAAATAATTCTTGATTTCAGGGTAGAAACAAAAGAAAAAACATAGAAACAGTATGCTTCTGAATTATGCATTTGCAAACTAATAATAGACACAATGAAAAACATAGTCCAAACTGTTTGTCAGAAAATTTATCGCTATGGATTTCCATGTGACATTGATGCACTACGATTGCTAATTGTATATGTTTTTCCATCCAAATTTAGAGAACAACTAATACCATGCATATAACAAATCCGTATATTAATATTTATACTGATTTAACGCCACCAAACATCTAATCCCATAGCAAGTAAATCCAACCAATATAGTGATAGCACTCTGAGAATAATGTACTCTCCCACTGTGCCGCACCATCATGATATGGTTTTGGTCATATTTTCCCAGACTACATTAGAAAGGAGCAAGAATAGTTCACATACTGAAATATAAAGATGCTGAAGACCAATTTAATACCCAAAGAGCGCATACAAAATTAAGTTACCACGGACATAAACAAATAGTGGTGAATATGACATGAATATGAAGTGCTTCATGATTAAGCCTCGCAGCTACTTTTCTACTGGAAGAGAAGCCTATATGTCAAGGCTAAAGAACCAAAATGACACAGGTGATGAATGCTGACACAGGTCACTAACTTGATTACTACTATCAAGCTTTGCAGTCTCGACACACAGTTACATGTTTGGCAATTCAGTTCCTAGTTCCTAGGATTTGAATCTTGGGGACACTTTCCCTTTACAAGCATCAGCATAGTCTTCAGCAAGATGTGGTGCAACTTCCTTATGAAGAACTATATACTTCTCCACAAAGTCCCTCTCACTAAAAATAACAGTGGAATAGTAGTCCCGATCATGCTCCAGTAGACCATTTGCCTTCAGGAACCTCACAACATAGTACCTCGGCATGAGGCGGTGTTCCAGACTATACTTAATCAATGCCGGTCTGTTAGCAAGGTACTCAGGATCCAACCCAGCCTCAGATATCAGGAACTTCGCCACACGGCGAGCCCTTTCTGTGGAGATCATCATCGCATTTGGATTCTTGGACAACGCAGTTGACACTTCACGGTCCGACCATTGGAATGTCTTCTTCAAGAACTCCACCCTTGCACTGAGCTTCTCGTCTGTTTGGAATGCGAGGACCCTGAGAGCATGCGCGAACATCCGAGTGCCGCGTGGTATTCCTATGCTTTCAACGCGTGCCGCCATAGCCTGGACACGGGCTGGTCTGGTGGAGATCAGCATAGGCTCATAGCGGCATAGCTTGGAAATATCAATCCCATCCAGCCCGCACTCACGCAGCAGCGAGACGTTAGGCTTGACCACCCTCTCCATATCACAGCTGAGGAAGAAGGAGCCTCTTTCCAGAACATATAAGAGGTTGTCCATGGAGCCGAAAAGAACGATGAAGTACTTGAGTTTTGAGATGGTGCAAGGATGTGGGAAGGTGCCGGGGCTGAGCAGGATGAAGCGGGCAATTTGGTCAGAGGAGAGGCCATAGTCACGGAGCTCCGCGACGCGAGGGGCGAGGGTCTTGTCGACCTTGCAGCAAAGCAGTTTCGGGTAGCGATCAACGGCGTCGGCGATGTCGCGGGGCGAGAGGCCGAGGCCGGAGAGGAAGGAGCGCACGGCGTCAGGCTTGGATGGGGACTTGAGATGGGAGAGCGTCTTGGAGGCCTTTCCGGCCTTGTCCCGGTCGAGGCCGCAGTAGGTGACAAGGTAATCCTCGACGGCGAACGGGGGCGCGGCCGGCGACGCTGCGGCGGATGCAGATGCAGTGGCATAGAACCGGGCAACAGAGAGGATCCGTTGTTGGCGGAAGTAGAGAGGGAGCTGTTTCTGGAGGTGGAGCATGGCCGTCGCAGATGACCGGAACCGGAGGAGTGCGTTGCGGCGGCGGCCGGCGAGAGCCGACTAGCCGAGAGTGGTTGGTGGCGTCGGGACGAGCGATGCCGCAGCGGCAAGCTACGGAACTGATGATGGGCTAGGGCTACGAGAAACTCATTTCGGGCCTCTTTTGGGGCCCAACGTGCTGGTCCCAGGTCGTGTAATATGTCAAAAACCTTTCTGTAATATGATAGTGACACATGTGCGTGCTAGAATCAAAATCCTACTAAGCACGTATCGTATAATACAAACTCTTCTATGAACTCATCATCGTCTCCACTATGGCATACTAGCATCATGTAGACTCTGTATTAAGAAGCTATGAGTTTATAAGGAGAGTTCGTGAGGAGAGTTGTATTATACGACTTTGCAGTGTTTTGATTCCGATTTCAATGGCGCATGTCTCATTATGATATTACGAAATGGTTAGAAATTGCTCATATATTCGGCACGTTAATTTTAATGAGTGAACATTGAATTTATTGAAAGACAATTTAAATTCACACAAGGAAAGTTCCTTACCGAATGCACGGATCTCCAACGTCTTAGCTTTACCAAGTACGAAAACTGTATTTTAATATTCTACAACACTTTACATAGTATTATATGTGGCATAGTAACAAAGTAGTTTTATAGTTTTGCTACTGGGCAAAGGTTAGACCATAATGAAGTGGGTTATTCTACTGCATGAGATAGTTATTGTTAATGGCAATTTGGGATTAAAAAAACAGCATTAAAAGAAATTTTTATGAGTTGGTTTCGGATGAGCCATCAAGATGATATATTTCAATTATGAATCTTATTAACTCTTTCACAACTAATAACTAATATCGTACTAAGTAACAAGAATTTTATTTTTTCTTTCTAGATCTTCAATGATTTAACAATGATCATGACTCAAGACATTCCACATGAAGCTAGATTGTTAATATCTCTCGTATTTTGAAACATTTTATTTATTCTTCATCGACAAACGTGATCGCAGTTGACATTAAGTTTGTTTTCTAATTAGTGCTATGGTACATCACAAGATAAAAAAAATGTTTTAGAATACTTGAATATAAAAAGGTGGATAGCGGCTCTGTAATATCTAATGAAACATTCAAAACAATCACCAATTTACAAAAACTATTGTCATCTTTTACAAAGAATAATCAGCACATACAAGGGGACAGTTTTCTTAAATATTTTGCTACTTAAATGAGTACATGACGGATCAAAACAGAGTTTGATACTTGTATATATCAAGTAATTATCTATGATACGAAACTGAAGCTGTAGAATTTTTACTTATGATTTCGTTCTGACACATTGTGTATATATTGTTCAATGATGTAAAATTAAATATGCTTAATGTGCTATTTCATTTCTCTATGGAATAATTGTATAGTTACCATTGCAAACATTCCTAATCAGAGAACTGCATGGGCTAAAATAAACAATTGTCATAAGGTTAGCAAATGCTAAAACATATTTGCCATGGTTGACAAGTGATGCATTAAAGAAATTTTCTTTTAGAACGATTCTTTTGGCTTGAACCAAAGTTTGACACCCACATGGTAGCTCTAGCCATACCAGACGCTGTTCCAAATCCTGAGCGGATATCTGCAATCAGCTCACGAAGGTTTCTCACTGTGCTAGCCAGCAAGGTCTCATCCAGTCTCTTATTCTGATTAGACATCCTCTGTGGGGATTCTGATAACATCAAGCAAAAAATCAAGATCCAATCATTTCATAAGCAAAAACATCAACATCCCCCTCGAAGATCACCTGGACAGGTTGAGGGTGTCAGCCGAAGTTTCGCCTCAGCTGTATGAATCATTGTCATGGAACTCTTCACACCCTTTGTCATTTCTTGACTGATCAAGATAATGATGCCTTTAGCAATTTTGTTTACAAAAGTTGCAGAAAGAGCAAAGTAGATGCCATTCTAGACCATATATTTTCTAAATCTATAAAAAAAACACATTATATTTTGGCTTGGATCTATAAATGGGAAGGAAAAGGGAAGGGGAGGGGACTGCATAGGTTTATATGTGACAATAGGGAAACTATGGTTTGCAAGTGTTATGAGGAAATGGAGGGGAATATTTTATTTTATTTTAAACAGTATCATTACATACCTCAGGTCACTAAGATCTGCAGCCAAGTCACTGATCTCCCTTCCAACAAGTCTCACTGAAGCCAATGTTTCAGGAAGCTTTGCCCTTGCTGAATCAAAGTACTTTTCAAGGAACTCTGCATCACTCTTACACGCCTGAAAATAAATTGAGATATGTACATCAATAGTAGTTACCTGCCACTCATGAGAAGAAGTAACCACTCATGTCTAAAACATCAGAAACATACCAGCATGGAGCGCATTGCCGAAAAGAATAACAAGCATGCAGAAACCGCAACCTATATAAGATTGAACATTGTTACATAAACAGAAATCCTCTTATAAATGCATTTACAAAGTAATAGTGCCCATACAAACTAAGTGGGTCAGTAAATCTGACAATAATAATTACTTGGAATCTCGAAAATTTCAACCAGACAAAAAGGCATTTAACATAAAATGCACTCAGTAGTGGCGAATTCCAGAATGTAAAGAAGCCAAGAAGCACGCAAAATTCCTTTGGAAGGGCGACTACAATTGACACAGGAGTTGGGTTTTCAAAATGTTGCCAAATAAACTCCATCGGTGCCTCAGCGACGTCAATGGTCAAATACAGTATTCTGCAGTTTCATATGGCATGTGCTATTGCACTTGCCCCTTGGAATTACAGAAATTCTAACATCCTTTTCGTTTGAATTAAAAAAGGCTAATGTTTATTAGAAACCAAACCAGCCTCCGTCCTTTTCTCACTTGAAATAACTCAGCGAACGAATGGGTAATCTCTACTTATAATACAGTGAGCCAAGGACACTCGCGGGCTAGCCAAATTAGCAAACTGAGGTGAGATGAGGACCGGGAGCCATACCGCGGAAGCAGTGAGGGTAAGGGCGATGAGGTAACTGCAGCCGCCTAAGCGGCTCGTGGAGGAGGAGACGCTCGGGGGTGGGGTGGAGGTAACTGAGGTGCTGTAGGAGGAGGTGAGGTCCGTGGAGGCAACCGCGGCCACAAGAGGCCTCACGGCGGCGGCGGCGGCTCGGGATGACACGTGAACGAGGCGGGCACGGGTGCGCGGGCGTAGGAGGAAGGTGGACGCGATAGCTGGTAGAGTGGGAGTGCGAGCGTGGCGAGGAAGTAGCGGAGGACGCGGCATTGGAGGCACTGCGAGCTTGGGGGTGGAAGCGGAACTGTCAACTGTTGTGCTAGCCAAAATGACGAGACACCACAGCTATGTCCACTGTCCTAGGAGCACGGCCGGCCCTGTAGGGACGCAAAAGAGGCAGCCGCCTTGGGCCCCAAAACTCAAGGCCCCCTCCCTGGCCTTTCTATTTACAGTTTAGAAGATTTACTGATACTTTATATATACTTAAAAATATTAGAATAAACTTCTAAGCTAATATACATGAATTTTTATTTATATATAACTTTGATATGTCATTGTTATATACACATAGGGGGCCTCAATTTTTATTTTTGCCCTAGGTCGTCCCTGCCTAGGAGTAGGAGAGACTTGTAGAGAAAAATTCCACTTGACACTGCCACGTATGCTAACCACTGTCTCATGGTGGTTATCTTTTGAAGATCTGCTAGGAGATTAACCGGCGTTAGCCTTAATGTGGACATGTGGTATCCTTCACTGAAGTGCAATTTTGCTTCATGGTGTGTTTGACAGAGATTATTTAGTTAATTATGTAAATGAATTATAGTCTATAAATGATTATGACTATCATATATTTAAAAATTATATAATTTAAAAGTAACTTATGAATGATTGTGACCGTAATCACTAATAATTTTTAAATGTTTAGACACACAAGATCATTTATGAAATATAATCCGTTTTCATAATTAGTTTCATATCCCTGTCAAACAAACCTTTAGCATCGTGTGACGACAGTTTTTCTGATTTAGGACTTGTTCAGATATGGATTGAGAGCTTCTTCTTTTTAGTTGACTGAAGCGTAGGAAATTGATTTTTAAAAAAAACGTAGGAAAATTGAAAAAAATATAAAATCAACATCCGCAACAGAATCGTACTAGTGAAATGTGTCAAATTCTCCCTTGTATATCACCAAAATCCTTCAAATACCTCATCGTTGTGACTATTAACATGTGGATCTTGTCGTATCAATGATACGTGAAACACGATGACTCATTAGATGTTTTAGTTTGCATCTGAGATCTTTTTTTGTTCATTTCTATACTTTAGCGGAACTGGAGGGTCACGAAGAAACCAGCACACAGTACTGTAAAAACGGTCATCCCGCAGCAAAACTTGGAAGCTAACCCAGCAGAGCACGGCATTTTGCATGGAAACGAACAGGTCTTGGTGCCTGCCTTACTCAACAAATCATTGCCAGAGTTCATTCTTAAACTATGTAGTAGGAGATAGACTAGTGAAAGATCAAAATGATATATGTACTCAGAGTCAGTGAACTTTCGGTGAGCTCCGGGTCAAAATATCTCATTCTATTTACAGCTCTATCAGGCCTCGGCCGGACCGCCGGAGGAAGTAACATTACAAGGAAGTAACATTACAAGTTACAACGAAACAAGATCAACAAATTTCGGCATATGATCAGATATTTTGCTATTAGTACATGCTGACAGAAACAAACTATCTAGCCACTAATGCTGATTTCCTCTATAACTAAATAGTGCTCACTTAAGCTATGCACGATACAATGCGTGGAAAGAAACTACCAGAGCATGTTACTTGCCGAACCCAAACGGTGATTTGCTTCTGCTGCCACCTTCCCCATACTGTTCATTCCATTTCCTTAGCTCGTTCATGCTTGTGGCGTCAAATGCAACAGATGGGCTTACCTGTACAGGAGTATGGAAAACGAATATTTATCTAGGGCTAGGGGGGGAAACAGGACAGCGGAAACAATTAGATGCGACATATTGTAATACCTTGGCTTTTGCTTGGACAAAGTCATCCAATATAAGTGGCCTTAATGAACTTGTCATGCTACTTGTATCTCCCTAAGGAAAGACAGCAACGACGAGTCAAATTCGTACACTTACGAATGCATGTATTAATATCTGAAAGCAAGAACAAACCACCTTCTTTTCTTCTTCTAGGAGTTCATGAACTGGCCTATATGCTGCAGCTATACATAGGTTCTGTATGTAGGGAAAAAAGAAATGAGTTCGCATACACACAAGAAAATGATGGCCAGTGAATCTTTCAGGTGCAATGAAGAAGAACAGAGTAAGCTTTTCCCTCAGAAAACGAAGAGTCAGTTATGGAGGGACCTGTAATACCTTCAAGTCACTCCCGGAGTAACCTTCCGTAGCATTGGCGAGTTTACCGAATTTAAAGTCAGATTCTAAATTTTCTTTCGCTAGTAAAATCTTCAGAATTTTCATTCGATTCTTTGCATCTGGAAGGTCAACATATATCCTATAGATTGATACAAATCATCAATATACTTAGTTGACCAAACAGTAAAGCCTAAAAATTTTTTTGTTGAAATGAACAAGGGAAGACACAAGGAAAAAAATTGTAAATCTTACCTCCTAGGCAAACGCCGTATTACTGCATCATCTAGATCGAATGGGCGGTTTGTTGCTCCAAGAATAAGGATCCTTTGGCTCTCTTTGGACCTTAGACCATCCCAAGCAGCCATAAATTCATTCCGCATCCTTCTTGTTGCTTCATGCTCATGTGAACCACCTCTAGAACCAAGTAAGCTGTCGACCTGCCATTAGTAAATCAAAGTTGCACTAAGAAATGCTAAGTAAGTACATGGGAACACAAAGGGTGTCCCCCTTAACATCAACAATCATTTAAGTTTGTTCAGTTTAAGCAAAAATTGCAAAACTTACCTCGTCCACAAATATAATAACAGGGGCAAGCCGACTGGCAAAAGAGAAAAGTGCCTTGGTCAGCTTCTCAGCATCTCCAAACCACTGTTAACAGACAGATCGGCAAATAAATAGATATGAGCGGAATCTTGATAGAAAATGTCAATGAACAAGACAAATTTATATAGATGGCTTAATATTTCTTGTAAAGAGGTAAGTACAAGCAAAAAAAAAAAAAACATTGGAACTGAAACTGTAGATGGCAGCATTGTTAATGACATGGCAAGTACAACAACTTGCGTCTTGGGTGTAAATAGGTCATGCTTCTTGTAAAATGTTCGTATAGATCACAAATATTGCTTAGATGATGCGTTTCACATTAAAATAGCCTACTTGGCCAAATAGAATGACATGGCATCCGTGTCACTTTCCACGTGGATGAGTTTTTTGCAAAAAAATCTCCTTTTTTCTATGGACGCGACTAATGCGCTATCGTTAGTGCACTCGTGACAGTCCGCCTACCGTGACTCCGACGCCTTCCTGGCGCTTTTGTCGCCCGCGCCTCGGTCCCTCCCGGCGCTCTCCTCCACCTTTTGCGGCCGGCGGCGCTGCGCCGTGCCGCCCGCACCCGCCACAGTCGTACGACGCCTCCGTCGCTGACCCCTCCCGCCGTCCTCATACCGCCAGCGGCTCTAGCGGCGCCCTCACAGGTGCATCACGCGCCCGCCCCTCCATCCCTTGTACAATCAATCAGACTGGAAACTAATTAATCTAGGGCTATTTTATACTTATTTATTAAAGAGAGGTGTTTTTGTAAAAATCAGTCAAGTTGGAGATGACGTGGAGGCCACATCAGCTGATCGTAAGCCACATCAGCTATTTTGACGTGATACGCATCACTTAAGCAACATTTGTGACTTATATGATCATTTTTCAAGAAGTATGACTTATTTGCACCTACGACACAAGTTGTTGTACCTGTCATGTCATTTACTCTTCTTGTAAAGAGATAAGTACAAGCAAAAAGATAAAAAAAAACATTGGAACTGAAACTGTAGATGGCAGCATTGCCTGCAGCTGAATTTTGTCAATTTTGTCTAGGAGCATGGAGATATTACTCTGATATGACGGTTACAGTCAATGCCTCTGTTTGCATAAAATACGACCAGTCTCAGCTACGAGTTGCTCACTGTGGATACATGTTTGATGAAGCGTACAGAAGCTAAACCATACAAGTTTCAGTAGATAGCCCAAAGCAAATAAGTTGCAAAAGACTATGCCATAATATGGAGAGATGATTTATATCGCCATACCAGTCAATTGCTATAATGATATTATTCCAGTAAATGAAAGGGAGAGTCAAAATAAACACCTTTGATGTGAGAGTAGAACCAGTTATGCTTATAAAGTTTGCTCCAGCTTCTGTTGCAAGTGCCTTGGCCAAAAGTGTTTTCCCTGTTCCTGGAGGCCCAAAAAGCAATATACCTTTGCAGGGCTGAACAAAGATTTTAATGGAAAATGTCATGATTAATTGGTAAACATATGAAGACGAAAGAACTTTGAAATTTCACATAACATAGGAAAGGGAGTACATCTAACAAAGCAAAACTAAAGATTTTGTAAAAAGTCTCCTAAGACTTGTTTACTAATGGGCATTGCAACTTGGTCCATGCATTTCTGTTCAGGAATAAAGCATATAATGAATTCTAATAAGCATATCAGGACCAACAGGTTGTTTATCGATGTAGAAAGAAAATAAAAAAGCATACCCTTAACAAATTCCCATGTGAAAAGAGCTCTGGTCTCCTCATTGGCAGAGTAACAAGTTCATCCAGTGTCTTCTTGACATCCTCGAGAGCACCAATGTCATCAAATTTAATTCCAATTTCATTGGGAGGTACAACAGATGAAATAAAATTTTGCTCATACTCATCTTTTGCCAAAATCTGCAGTAAAGACACCTTTTAAGGTTGCACGTAACACAGTAAAAAAAAATTTGCCAGGATGATGAAAGTAAGTCTTCCAACTAATAGAAAAGCTAGCTTCATGAAACAGCCAAAATTTGAAGGTACCTTCATGTTTTCAGACAGCTTCATATTGGAAGCATTATGCTCTTTCAGCCTCGCGATGGCTAAGTCCAGACTGGGGGAAAAACGATGAGATTAATTAGTACCAATTTATAAAGGATGGCTGAATGCCATTACCACCGAGACAATACCTTTCGTGGGGTATGATCAGCCTGTCACCATTTATGGAAGGATGAACTGCTAAAGATAAATAGTGACTCCTGGCCCATCCAACAACCTTCTCTGCTCCTGCAATTGACAATATAAATACATGCAGTAAGCAGTTGTCCTTCTGGTTACACCTTAGTATTGCTGAGACAGAATTCACTAGGTGAAAATAAATCTTGAAATTTAACATGTAGACCTATCAAAAGAGGCTGTAAATTCAAAATAACTGGGCCCGTGACAAAATGACTGAGAACATGGCAGGACACTATACTTACTTTGTTTTGTCAAAACAATGCCATCAGACTTCACGTGCAACAGATCATGGCATGACAGATCATGTTGTTCAAGCACCTGCATTTACGCATAACAAAGCAAGAACTTGAAGGAGAAATATTCAAACATATCATTTATGTAAGCCAAGAAATTAAACTGAATTGTATGACTGAATTTTGTTTCCTGTCCTCTTCAATTCCAATACCTTGAGCAACTCTAAGAGGTTACGCCTAGAGGTAATTATCTTTCTGTCTTTTTCAATCTGGTTATTGAAAACTCTCAGTTGCTCATCATCCTGGACATCATTAAGACAATTATAAGTATATGGATAGCTTGAGACTAGGCCATTACCCTAACCCTACCGAGAGAGAACTTATCGTAAGCAAGTGATTATGCACCAATATATGTCAGCAAGACTACTGAAGGATTTGAGCTTACCTTCGGAAGAGAAATAAAGAATCTATTCCTGAAAAGCTTTGAAATGTCATGGGATTTTGAAGGCTTCCGCCCTTTTACTCCCCCTAAGAGTAGCTTCAAGCAGGATGAGTGAAAATATAGGAGTTTAGGCAGTGCTTGAGCTCCATCAGTCATATAAAAATGTACAATATATAGTGTTACAAATGAAAGATCTACTCAACACAAATTAAATTATAAAAGAAGTGAATCATATGAAGTTACAAAAAAAAAGAGCAAGATGTACATATAATCATAGGATTCATCTTTACTTTTTCTTTTATTCGTTTTAGCAATTTTCCTTTCCTGGCAAAACTACAGTTCAGACTTCAGAACATACCAGGGCAAAACATCAAGTAGAAGTTTTTTTTTTTATCAGATAGAACTGCCATTCAAGAGACTCTTCCTTTTCAAAATATAGAGTGGTGACATCTTTTCACAGCCATAAGAGTAACATTTATTGGGACATGTATATACTCTTTGTACAAACAAGTAACCATGCGTCAGAGCCATGCAGCAGGGTAAGCCAGCGACAGCAAAGTTGGGTAATCTTTGCCAACCTGACCAGACCACCTAGATGGCCAGCCAACCAGTGGCAGACTGGCAGCTACGACAATTCATTTCAGGCTATAGGTAGAACTCCTGCCTGCTCATGTGTCTAAATTAGTAAGGCCAGCTCGACTGCATCTGGTGTGTGCATATATGGCGCTACCTTTCTTTTTCTTCGAAAATAAGGATGCCTTGGGCAAAGCATAAACAGTGTGGAGTTAGATACCAATATTACACAGCATTAAATTATAAAACACTGCTACTGTCAAATATATCCTTTTTGGCTAATAATGTGACCAGTGAGCAACATAAACAGAGCTTATGGGACCAGTCAGCTAGGTTGAGTATGAAAACAAGATGAAATTGTACTAATTTGATTTTTCCATCTTGAGTCACTCTGCACTAGTTGGAGGCTACAAGTGGCAGCAATAGATTGAAGAAAACCAAAGAGATAGTCTCATGCTATGCTACATCGAAATAAATAAAATCTCGATGAGTAAGAGAGGCAAATACACAGTTAACTGACCAGAGAGACTAATCACATGTTTAGTTAGTTGCAGCAGCGAAGGATCAGAAAAAAAATCATTTAAACAACTCAGCAAGAAAATTACCAGCGGAGACAGGCGAGCAAGATTACGGAACAACAGGGTCCTCTGTATTTAAGCAAAACAACTGTAAGAACAAATTACTGAATGCAAGCATGTAGAACCATATGGGAGTTTATATGACTCACTGGTTCTATATCCTCGGGCGCTGCAGCTGCCTCCACTATGTTCTGGCCACATATCAAAACTAAAGGTCCAGTAAGCTGGTCAAACATTTTCTCTATCTTTTCGACAAACTCTCTTTGATTTGATTTTGGAACTGCCCTAAACAACCATTGGGAGCTGTCTGGGATATAAACAATGGCTGGTTGTATAGATGGCAATACCTATTTTTGTAAACAAAATAATCCAATTAGAGATAAGTCAATCATATGCAATACAAGAACTTCATTTCTCACTAATAGAAAACAGATGTGAGCAATCAGAGCTATACAAACAGATGCAGATATAGGAAATAATAATGCAAGTTTGTTGAAAGAATATTGTCCAACAAGATACCTCACAAAGTGCTTCGATTGCAATATACCAATCCTCCGACTGAATATCAGTGTCATGAACAATACTCTGAGCTAAAGTATATATATATATATATAAATATAAAAATGATAAGACTGCAGAGTTTTCCAAACTAAATGTAGCACTTTGGAGGTTGGTACTAGAAGCATACTTTCAACCCAGTAAACTGCTGGTTTAGCATATTCCTCTTCATTTTCTTCACCATTTTTAACAGCTGGCTTCTCCTCATGAGGGTCAAATATAACAGCCACTTGATCACCAATGATTTCATATATCTCTCCACGATGTCCATTTGATAAAGTTCTGCAATTTGAACATATAGAAGGACGAAGTATAGTGAGAGCAAATAGTGTATTTTATGAATGTTTGGGAATAACACAGCATCACCATTGGCAAGCTCAAGCATGCAAAATAAGAAAAATTTAAAAAGACCAAATCAATAACCAGAAACAGTTTTGAAAATCAGGTCGAACATGTGTAAATAAGATTCCACAGGTATGTATCATCTATGAGACTAAGAAATCTAAGCAATAAAAGGCTTCCACAGACAATCACAAAATGTTCCACTAAACCAGTGCTTATTTAAAGGTACAATTGCACCTCAAATAGTCTAAAACAAAATGTTAAAATTGCATGGTCTACTTAGTTCAAGTCCGTAACAACCTCCCAACACTCCACAACATTGGTGATTAACGCCATGGTAATGTGTTATAAAAAAAAGGTTGTGAAATTTCAATCTTAAAGTAGTTCATCATTATTCTATTATATTTTGGTGAGGAAAGTCATATAAATTTCCTCCTGAAGGATACAAAAAATGATACTGATCATGGCAAGGCATATAAAGCTGAATCTCCATGGCAATACGATGGAGCAAAGCAGTTCTCTCAAAACTCAGAAATTTCTAGCCCTATCCTATAAAGAAAGGCATATCCACCACCTGCCACTAATAAAGGTATAGGCATTCTTTGAGCCATCTTGAGTAGGTATTTGCCCAAAATGATCCTGTGGTATGAATATATGATATGCATTACGGTTAGTGTAAGGCTGTAAGCTCAATCAGCATGAAAACCGTAAGACCATAGCCATACTAAATACAACGGATTACATGCAATTCAAACATTGGGAAACATGTCATCATGACACCAGGCAGCAATTTTCCAGCATTACCGAGCATGTATAAGTAAATAACTGAGAAAAGAGATAGGGAGGGCCTCATGTAGACACAAGAGATAATAAACGTCTGTGCACCTGCTCATCCTACATACCTACATGTATGTTCACTCATGTTCTGCCTGAGCCTGCTGCTCACAGTATCTCCACATGTATGTACATGCATTCATTGACATATTGAAATATCTATCGTGTGACTTTTTTCAGTTTAATAAAGTTTGCCTTAATACATTTTTCTATAATTATTTGAAGTCCTGAAGATCCGTTAACCATTGTCTGAAATGTCTACCAGCAGCCTGCACAAACAGACTCACCCTCCATACTAGGCAGCTAAGCTACAGAAAAACAGGAACAGTTCAACTTAATTGCTACAGATAAGCGGCCCATAAAATCAAAATCAGGAGAGTATCATTCCAGTGATACCTGTGATCTTGTTCAACAACCACAGATGCTCCAACATACTTGACCCTATCTCCTGGAAAAAAAAAATGAAGTTGGTCACACCTTCATTCAAAAATCAGAATCCAGTAAGTAGAAGGTCTGTCTTAAATTTCATAATTCACATGAGTGAGTAGAATGTACAAATTCTAAAGTCTAAACCAGCGCTCCAATTAGAAAATAGAGACCATTCAAACTTTCAAGCTTTGCATTTGCAAGGATAACTGGTTGCATGGTATAGCTGTGTAACTGCAATGGAGTGTTTATGGAGAAAGTGATGCTTGGTTCACCTTGAGAGAAAGAGTGAACTACTACATGTTGGATGGATACAGGGATGCAGGGATGCAAGTGGGTACCCAATGGGTAGTTATGGGTCAAGCCTCTGGTTCATTTTTTTTTTCTATTAAAAAAGTTACGTTCAGTTGAGAGAGTTTTGGACAGGCCCATTGACCCACAAAATTGAAAACTTGCATCCCGAGCTGGATATGTGCAGCGTTGCTGATATAGACTTCTGCATATCAGCTAAGAGCACTACAGCAGAACTTAGCATATCAAGTCCATTCAATAGGCCATAAAGAAATAGCATCTACAAAAATAGCAACTTGTCATATAATTAAAGTCATCGATATCATGATATTAGCACAGAACAAAGCACAAGTATGGTAGCAAGCTTTTGTGGAGCAGTAAATGCTTGTTCAGATTAAGAGAAACAGTTCACCCTATTTAGAGTCAGCTAGAGAAAACACTCGACACAAACTCAGAAAAGGTAGGTCATGTACCCTTTCGGAGTGGCCTTTTATCTTCTTCAGATGACTCAGCAGTGCCAGGGAATTTTTCTGCTAATTTCTGTTCAACCAATCTCTAGAAGCAAAAGTAGTGAATGCATGAGTTATATGGAAGAAAGAGAAGAAAAAAAATTGATTCGAAAGGAATAAGGAAATAGCTGGATCAGTATTGTAGCACGGAAAATAAAAACAGGTCCATCTCATAAGGTTGACTTTAATAAGTTCAAAGCATACTACCACTACATTAGCATTTTTTATTACTCTGTTGGTTTTCAAGAGGCCTTTCGCTTCCACATGCCAAAAAAAATAGAAATCGCAAGCTAAATGCAAAGGGTTAACACATTTTGATGTTCCAAATTGATGAAAAAAAAGGATCCATTGAACAGGTACCTTAGCAAATTCCTCTACCGTAGTAGCTTCCTTCTTAACCTGCTTATTTAGGTTTTCAAACAATATAGTATTATCATCATCACCGCTTTCGCCAGATTCACCTTTATCAGCCGCCTCTGATTCCGAACCTTTATCCTCTGACTCTCCATGATTATCCTTGCTCTCTGAACAATCTTCACCAAAATCCTACAAGGTCAGACATAAGCTTACACAAAAAATCATAAATCCTAAAACTATTGATATCCAGAATCAGCATATCATCTTACATATGGAAGAACACTGCTGTCAAGAACCAACAATGGCACGTGTAACTCATTGGCAAGTGCTCTCACAATTCTCTCCCGATAAAGTTCAGTCCCTGCATAGTAGGAACCCCAATAAAATTACAATCAGGAAAAACACGAATATTGACGAAGCCTAGGCTCCATTTCTATACAACACCTTGTGGGCTCTGAAGCAATATCCTTTCACTGGAGGAGTGCAGCCCGGAACCATACTCTGATGTGACATCCTTGTGACGTAGGTGCGATGCCACACACTCGCTCAGCAGCTGCCTTGCATTCTCACTGGAAATAAAAAAAAGAGTTGGCACGACGCAACTGACTCAATCTCGTGGGACAAAACACCAAACAGGTGGTGTGCATGCGCGATGTTTGCCATGCTTACTCTACATAGTACGGGAAGCTGTTCCACGAGACGCCGGTCCTGTCCCAGAGCATCACGCGGCGCAGGAAGTCGTTGCGGAACCGCTGCCGCTTGGTGAGGAACGTGGGCTCCCGCCGCGTGCAGCCGGTGCAGAACTGGTCGCCGCTCAGCCACTCCTGCTGTTCCCTCTCCCCGAGCCGTGCGTGCTCCTGTTCGCTACTGCTACTGCTGACTCCTCCGCCACCTGCGGTCCCCAACGCCGCCGCCTCAGTGCTACCGACGCCATCCTTCGAGCAGTAGAACCGGCACAGCCGCCAGTCGCCACTGTCGCCACACGTCCGCGGCGGCGCACCATGCACCCGCACCAAGGCGTTCCCTCTTACGGCTCCACGTTCTCCACTGAAGGCTGCCGTCGAGGTGGTGGGCTCGCGCCAGAGCGGCGGGCGCAGGAGGCGGCGCAGCCGCATCGCGCGGTGCATCGCCGGAGGCGAGGAGAGATCCTAGGCTCCGATCGAGATAGGCCTCGGGCTCCCACATGCAGCGGCGCGCGCGCTAGGAACTGTGCGTTGCGCCGTGACTGGCCACGCAATCGAACGACGGGGAAAACCGGAGAAGCGTCCGGGGGTGGTGGTGGTGCGCGGCAGGGCTGCGACGCCAGCCTAAAAGGAGGAAGAGACCGGCTACAATGGTTATTTGCTGCTTTGGATTGGGCTGGAGTTCTGGTGTTGGGCCTCCAAATGGGGACGATGGCACATTCACAGCAAATAAAGGAATTTCTCCGGGGCCGGCGTATTCAGGAACAATACGGATGCAGATATGTCTCTTTCTAACCACATAATTAAGTACTTCTATTGTGATTCCCAGTAGAAGGGTCATAATAGGAAGAATCCATATCAGTCCATATACTTATGTTAATATTTTTAATCCTTATTATAATAAAAAAAGTTTGAGTCAGAAATTAGAAAACAGTTTCTCTCGAACTTCCATCCACGGCCTCTCTACAGCAACATTATCGTTCTGTAATTCACAAAAAAAAAAAAACCAAGAGGGATCCAAGCATGGCAAATTCATGTATTGGTACATGCACGGTGTACTCCCACAAATCCAGAAGCAAGTAACCAACAATGGAGCACGGCATGCATGCTCCTCTGTCAACAGGACACGTGTGCGCTGTGGCATATGTAAAACGTGAAGCCAATTACAATTATCCTACTTTCCACTCTACAAAACACAATTGTTCTACATAAAACTCAATCAAGGAACAACATACATGCTCTGGAAGTAGTAGTGAACTTTTTAAAATGTAGCAACTTCTGAACATTGAATGTCTACAACTTATGGCCATCCTTTCTGTTATTTTGTTCAATTTTGGTTGCTGACGATTGCCATTTTGACCGCCTCTAATTCTTCAGCTACCATTGCAACCTCTTCAGCTCCAAGCCTTCATATGTCCCACAACTTTGACATTACAGCAACTTTCTGGTTCAGATGAGGAAAAATCATGCAGTGACATAGCAAATCAGTTCACAATTTTACAGAGCTAACTTTCATGCTGAATATGATGATGATTTCAGTTCAAATGCATGATAAGGCTCATTTGTTTCCATAGAGCAGGGACTTTTCTAAAAAATAGAGCATGGACTCAACCCTATTTCAGAACATAAAGGACTTGAAGTTTTGTTGTAATAGTACATCAGATTGTATTTTCCAAAGAAGAATAAACCTTATTGCAAGCCGAAGTTGCAATGCTCGTAGCCATTTCCTTCAATTCATTGCTATGCAGTGAATTATGATACAACACGAGCCTCTGCGCTGGCAGCGACTTCTAGTTTGAATAGTCCAAAGAAGTAAACTTCCATTTTACATTGCATATTATTTCTTTACATGATTCTACCTCTAAAGAAATATTACGGCAAAAACGTCAGGATTCAGAGTATGACAGGGGAAGGTGGCAATATGTTCATACTTGAAAGAGAAGGATAATACACTTAGTGCATACGAAACACAGTCAGAATCTTCATAAGTGATAATTCGAAAATCAAACAACAAGTGACAGCATTATTTTGAAGAATGGAATTCATACTCATAGACAATGCATTTGACATGAAAATCTGTCAGGTTGAAAGTATTGCCCCTAACCATAGCTAATATATGTGAACCAAAATAATGTGGTAATAGAATTGTACAACAATATCAGTACGTACAAAGACATATGCATTAATGATCCTGATAGAGCGATACGACAAGTTCATGGCTGAAGCAGTCACAGGTTAATATGAAACAACTCAATATCATAAACTTACAAGACCACATATTCTAGAAAAGGTATGAAACCTGCAAAATGGTAAGCATTGATGATCCTGATAAAGAGATAAGGCAAGTTCATGGCTGAAGTTGAGGTTTTAAGTCAAAGGTGTCACCAAAGAAACGTAGCAGTAAAAACTAAAAACGATTTTTGCTTTATATATGAACTCCTGTGGTGCCAAAAAAAAAAGTGTTACCCTGTTGCACAGGCCTCAACATTTGGTTAGCACCGTGCTTGAGTAATGCAGTAATGCTGCAAACCGTAGTCCACTTAATCTTCTCACACCTTGTAGATATAAATTTGAAGTATCCAACAGCTATCACATACCTTTTAGGCTGGGAACATACGGTTGGTAGCAGTATTTGGAAACTTCAAATCCAACCTTGTGCTGCACACAAAACTGTGGTTCCACTTCCAAGATGCTTCTCAAATTGACAACCAAACCCAGGAGCTAGTGCAAATGCAAGCAGCCAAGCACACATGATCAGATGATCTTGATTCTTCCAAGAACCATATTTAATAGATGATGCGCTGAGCATGAATAGTAACATGATGATCAAGACTCAAGAAGAGCTTGTGATATTAGCCTTTTTTTATCCATATATTGGAAATGTAATTACCTCACTTGCTCTCATCTTCAGAGGCTCATGCCACATGTAACAGGTGACTGTGTGAGCAGAAGACCCAGTGTACCACCATGTTACCAGTAATCCCTGCAGGAACATTTTCCATCTTCAAATCGATGGAATCTTGCCCTGTCCCGAATGATGATCACCCTGCCATAGGCTTTAGAGACAAGTTTTGCCACCACATGACAGTCCCCACAAATTCGAAGATTTTTTATCACACGTATGGTGTCCCCTGGTGGAGTAGCAATTAACCCAAATGCAATGGCCAGCTTCTCACTGTGGTAGCACAATGCATACTGCTTCTCCTCCTCCCCAATGTCATGTAGAACATTTTCAGTTTCTGGTTCATATCCCAACTCACTAATTCTTGACACAATGTCATCAAGTGCTTTGTACATCTCCTGGCACCTTGGGTGTTCTTTGTCACCATTAATAAACTTGTGCATTACCCCATTTATTTCTATGTAGCTAAATCCAGGGACCTTCTTCACGTCCTTGCTTCGCATTGCATCACGTACTCGACCGACATCTTCCCACCGGGCCTTAGAAGCATAAACATTGGAGAGAAGGACGTAGTCACCATCGACATTGGAACCAAGCTCAGCAAGCTTAGTTGCAGCCAGTTCTGCGAGCTCAACGTTCCCATGCATTTTGGCCGCACCAAGCAGTGTCTGCCAGAGGACAATATCTGCTGGAAATGGCATAGACATAATTGTGTCATATGCCTCAATGAGGCGCCCTGAACGGCCAAGAAGGTCCACTATAGTGCCGTAGTGCTTGACATTAGGAGGAACCTGCATGGCATGAAAAACCCTGCGCCCATCATTGACAAGCCCAGCATGGTTGCACCCACACAACACAGCAATGTAAGTTACTTCGTCCGGCTCAATCCAAGTCGGCATTTCATCAAACAACCTCAGTGCCTCAGCTCCATGGCCGTGCATGGAAAGAGCTTGTATTGCAGCATTGTACGACACAAGTGTACGGTCTTTTAGCTTTATGGAATAGAACACTTCAAGTGCCCGGCTCAGTGAACCACATTTGGAGTACATGTCAATAAGCGTGTTGCAGACACGAACATTGCACTCCACGCCTAGTGTACGAGCAAAGTCATGCACACCCATCCCATCTTGTAAAGCTCCAAGTTGCGCACAAGCAGAAAGAGCGGAGACAATGGTCAGCTCATTCGGCTCCTCCCTTGGCGACAACTCCCTAAAGCTTCCTGCCAGCCTATGGAACAGCGCCAAAGCGAGGTCCGGTTCTGTCCCCTGTGCAAGGCCCGCCATAAGAGCATTCCACGTGGCTACATCTCTCACCGACATTTCATCAAACACCGTCCGCGCGGAAGCGAGGTCGCCGCACTTGGCGTAGGAGTCGAGCAGCGTGGTCATCAGGCGGACGTCGGCGGCCACGCCGAGGCGAAGCACGAGCGCATGAAGTTGAACCGTGGAGGCCGCATCGCAACATCGGGCGGTGGCCTTCAGCGCGAAGGAGAGCGAGAGCGCGTCGAGGCGGGGGCGCGGCGGCGCGGGCGCGGGGAGGAGGCGGCCGGCGAGGAGAAGGAGGGACCGGGCGGGGTGTGGAGAGGCGGCGAGCCCACGAAGCGCGGCGTTGAGGTCGTTGGTTGCCGGCGATGGGAGGGAGCGCAGGAGGAGGAGCGCGTGCGGCAGCGCGGCTGGGTGCGAGGAGAGCGCGAGGCGGTCGAGGAAGCGCGCGCGGAGGGTGGGGCTAAAGTGGAGGTGGTCCGACGTGAGAAGGCGCGCGTGGAACTGCTTGTATTGGGAGAGCGTGGTCAGGCGACGGAGGAAGCACTCCAGCTGCTGCGCTGCCGCCGCCGCGGCTGTGGACGGCGCCGGTGGCATGGAGCGGGCCTGAACCGCGTGGGCGTGGGACGGCAGATACTACAGTAGTTGACACTTCAATTGCCAAAGAAAAAAAAAGCTTAAATGTATAAAACCATGCCATAATAAGTAGTACACTCTGAATTTGATATTTCTCCATATGATAATTAGTTGTAAAAACCTGGCACTAATCATATTTTCTAATGATTTATTAGATTTTGAAAATGAGATAATTTAAAATATTTATTAGAGAAACATCCAAAATATTTATTAGATTTTAAATCACAGGAACATTTGATTTTCATGGGAAAATTTAAAAATATTCAAAATTCACTCAACTTTAAGACAGTCCTAATCTCAATTTATTTATTTGTTTTTTCCACAAATAAAATAATCTGGAACATCTACCATGTGTATATCATACCTCTCTAGATTGAAGATATGGATATGATTAGTGCTTCTTTTAAAAAAAATAAATATAACAGAATATTCTAATGATTTTAACAGCAATGCATAAATAACTAACATTTGCACACGTGATGGATGTGCCATATTATAAATTTTATGACAGCTGATATCATGCATATTAAACAAATTGGCAATTGCACATAACAAATTATCCCTTTTAGATAACTAGAATATTCTCTCTTCTTTCCCTCATCGCATTAATTAAAATAAATGATTGACAAGAGGGTGTTAGGAAAGTTGGGATTTCATATTCCAGTTTCTAGCTCCTAGTCTTTATTTAGAGAAAGCATCTAGAAAGTACATTATAATTGTGTACTTTTGTGTTTTTTTATTATATTTGTGTAATTATAGCAAATACTCCTATTGTTCTAACATCTCCGTGCAGCCATAGTGGAAGCACCACGGAAATATTGAGCCCTTTACCCGTTGTTGCCAATTTAACTATTACTCCCTATGTTTAAAAATAGAATTTGCTTTAGATAAGATTTTAATCAAACATTAGAAATATAAATCAGAAATAACTTTTAATTTGTTAAGGTTTAAAATATAAAAATTATATGAATAAATTTATCTTAAAATGTGTTTTAAGAAAAAATATACATGCATTACTTTTGAATAAATATTAAAATAAAAATCAAAGTTTATATTTCGAAGAGCGTAACTTTATCCTGAACGAACTCTATTTTAAAACGGAAGAAGTAACGGATGAAGGAGAGGTTTAATGATCCACCGATGTATAAACACAGTTACCTAAACCCTTGCACACTTCTTCTCAATTTTTATTTTTTTTGTGTGTAAAAGAACGTATACAAATAAGTTGGTGCAACTAGCTAAGCTATCTCGAGATATTGCCGGTGAGATGCCGATGAACACAGCTCATGATTAGTTCTCGCGCAGATTATCCGACAGGACTCAGAGAAATAAACATCTAAAGTATAGTACGCCGGCCACACCACCAGTAGTTGGTTGGACAGAACAACTTTTCTTCCCTATATCCAATGTCAACTGTTCTTCCCGAACTTCAGAACAAAAAAAAAAATGAAAAGGTCAATAACAATGCAACAGCTTATCATCGTAGATTAAGGCGTGCAAGCCATTACTTGTATAAGCACGGCATGCACCGGGAAGCAAGAGGCTTAAGGCGTTTCATTAAGGCAAAGCAAAAGCAAAGCGAGCCCCCACCGACCAGACCATCAGAAACAGGGTTTTTATTTAGACGCAGCCCAAAATTAAAATTAGAGACCCGTTTCCTGTCCTGACCCGCTTCGACCCAACTCAACGCATGCATCCACCCAGCAGAATAATCATCTCAAAATAAAGCTTGATGAAAAGGACAGAAACTGTGGTGAACCTTGTGTGGGTTAGGCAGACCGTAAACACCTGCTCGCACGGGTCCATCCATCGACGTCGATGCGTTCGAAGCAAAGCGAAAAGGACGCAGATCCGAAGAAGCTCTGAACAAACTGCTTTGGACCGAAGTTGTCGAGCGGAAGTAGTACTAGTTGCTGCTGCTTTTCTTTTCTTTTCTTTTCTTTTAATTAAAGGTTTTCAGTGACTTTGCCGGCTCTCGGTTGGAGCGTCCCGGACAAGCGCTTTACCAACGAGCCGACTGTTGATGGCTGTTGCTGTGTTCACCTGTCAGGGACTACATCAGTCGTCACGTCGAAATCCAGACGCGATCCTCAGTGAAATCGTTTTAGCAGCAGTAGGTAGTACTGTAGTATTCCTCGTAGACTAATAACGGTCAGGGAGCGAGTTCAAAACTTGAGGCCCGAAACGTGCGTGCCACGCTATCTGGCCGCCGTTTAGTGAAGTTGAGCGCCGCAACTGCTAGCGGCCGAACCAGCCATAACTGCGCTGCCGCTGCTGCGCCGGAGGGACTGACAGAGTGACACGGCCGCGTCGCGCGTGGCGGTACGGCGCGGCGCCCAGTCGCCGAGTCGGCCAACCAAACGATCCCGGCGACCACCTGATCGACCCTTTTCCGTCCGCGGCGCGAAATTCCACCGGCACGGCACCCGTAGCCGCCACGTACGTACGTCTCGTACCCGGGCCGACCTCCTAATATGTACGTACGTGATCCTGCCAGTTTCAATGCGGGCGCGCGTAGCGCACGGACGGACCCGCGAAAGAGGGAGGGAGGGAGCGAGCCCTGTTCTTATGCGTTTCCCAGACGCCGCCGCTGATCTCGCCACTGCCGTTGCCACTCGCTCGGGCTCGGCTCCTCCTCCTCCTCCTACCGAGTTTCCCTACCGTTGTTTGACAGTTTAACCGCAAGCCGCCGGGGCCGCAGAGAGAGGTCCTAGCCGTTTTCCCTTTTTTTTTTTCTCTCTTTCTCTCTCATTCTTCGCAGTGTGGAAGGGCAGCGCCGGCGGGGTCTCTGTCTACTGTGTACGATCCAACGTCGGTCGCGTCTTCCCATTCCCTGCCCTCTGCGGGTTGGCGCGCGGTGGATGGGCTGCAAGGGGTCCAAGCACGCGCTGCATGGCCACGGCGGCGGCGGCGGAGAAGGCTGTGGTGCTGGGCTGCCGCGGCCGCGGGCGCCGGAGCAGCGGAGGTACTCGGGCCTGGTGGGGCGGCACTCCGTCGCGCTGAGGTCGTCCACGCTGGGCACGCGCAGCCTCGACCGCGCCGCCGCCGCAGCCGCCGCGGCGGCAGCGGCGATGACCAAGGGCGTTCCTTTCGTGTTGACCGGTGGGGAGGACGAGGCGACGATGAAGGCAGGAAACGACGACACCGGCGTCGCCGCGGGGAAGTACGGGCCGTCGCGGTCGTTCACAGGGTGGCGCCCGACGACGCCGCCGCCGGTGGCGGTGGTGAAGCGGCGGAGGCGAGTGACGCCGCGGACGCCGAACAAGACGCCGGCGCACGCTTCGCCCGAGGAGATCAACGTGTGGGAGCTCATGGAGGGGCTCGACGACGACGACGATGATCAGGAGGAGGAGGAGGAAACGGAGCACGATAACTGCGTGGGACGCAAGGCGCGGTCGGCGCCCGGGTCGCCGGCGTTCGATCCGGAAATCCTGGACGCGTTCCGGAGGGCGCTCGACGAGCTGTCGTCATCACCCGCCTCGCCTCCTCCTCCTCCTCCTCCTCGCTTCGACGCCGTCCGGCGCGACGACGACGTCGTCAAGACGGCCGGCGAAATCCAGATGTTGTTCCCGGGCATCGTGCGGGACCGGGTCAGCGCGTTCCAGGAGAAGATCGACGCCAAGCAGCACAGGCACAGGCAAAAGCAACAGGCCAGGACGAAGCCGCCGCCGGAGAGCGCACGGCAGGTCGTGGTGTACCTCACCAGCCTCCGCGGCGTCCGGCAGACGTACGAGGCCTGCCGGTCCACCGGCGCCGTGCTCCGCGGCTACGGCGTGCGCGTCGACGAGCGCGACCTGTCGCTGCACGCCGCGTACAAGGACGAGCTCCGCGCCGCGCTCGCCCTGGGCGACGCCGGGGCGGGGCTCGTCCTCCCGCAGGTGTTCGCGGACGGCCGGCACCTCGGCGGCGCCGAGGAGGTGCGCCGCTTGCACGAGACCGGGGAGCTCGCTAAGGCACTCTCGGCCTGCGACGCCGCGCCACCCTCGGCGGACAAGCAGGGCGGGAGCCTGCTGGAAGCCTGCTGCGGCGGGTGCGGCGGCGTGCGGTTCGTCCCCTGCGACGTGTGCTCTGGCAGCTGCAAGGTGTTCGTCGTGGAGGACGAGGACGGCGCCGGCGCTGGCGCGTTCAGGAGGTGCCCCGAGTGCAACGAGAACGGGCTCGTGAGGTGCCCACTCTGCTAGTAGTTGTTTCCTGTTGTAACACACATCCTTTACAGTCATTGTAATTGTTTCTCTCCTCTGAAATTTTGGTTCTGCCTTTCCTCAAAGGTGTGCCCCTCGTGACAACTTGTACAAGGAAGAAGTGCTATATTAGGAGCTGATAGTTTCAGTGTCGCACAGTAATTAAACACGACAGACATGGTAAACACCCGACTGTAAAATTGTAAACACGAACACGTCGTATTGCCAATGTGCGGTCTCATCTGTCCTGGGAACTAGTACTGTACATAGTCGTAGATGATCAAGTCGTCCGGCAAAATTTACCAAGCCTTCAAGTCAACGCCACCATTCGATGCGCCTGTGACTTTGTCAATGGAACAAAACTGTGAAACCTTAAAGGACAACCAACCAAAAACTTCAACGAACCTGCCGGCCCACGTTATGCGTTTGTACCGGAGCGGACTGGTCTACATGACGAATACTACGATCAATCAACACGGCGCGTGGTGGTCTGGTGGCTAGCGAGCAAGGTCAACCAACGGCGACAACGGTCGCCACTGCCCAGCTGCCAAAACCTTTTTGGTGAATGGTGATCTCACACCCTGCCTTCTCCGTGCTAGTAGTAGAACCTAGAAGTAGTTCGGTCCTCTGAGCGCAAGGTAAACGCCATGATCTCGCGTGTACTGTCGGTTCTGATCTGAAGGTTGCCAGGTACTACTATAAATCAATAAATGGATGCACAGTGCAGTATGGTAGTACTACGTACTGACACAACGTATCTTGACTTTTTCACTCTAGTACGTACCCTTGACTGTTCACGTGGTGGCAAAGAGCGGCAGAGGACGACGACACGTAGTCTAAGCGTTCACAAGGTCCAGGATTCTTTTTGTTTTGTTTTTTTTTGGGTGAGGAGGACATGATCCCGTATGTGTGCGTCGGTCGGTCCGGGGCTCCGCACTTTGGTGGACACATGTTGGGCCGAACGCGCGATGACTTTCAGATTGGGAGATGGGAAATGGACGAATAGTACAAGCAAGAATCGGGGGAACGGACGAAATCCAGTCCAAAGTCAAGAAGATTCCACGGCGCGTTTTCATGGGATGGGCCGTTCTATTGGATCAGGCTAGGAAGAAAGGCGACGGTACGTGGTCGTCAGTGCTGACGGCGGATTGATTCCCGGGACTGCCCCTCCTCCAGACATTAGGCCTCGGCCGAATCTGTTGCTGGGTTGCTTGACATGTTACGTTTCGACCGAATGGAGGCCGTTGCACAAAGCCCATCTGTCCATGGGCAGATTAATTTCAGCACCGGCTTTTCCTCTGCAAATGATAAGGATGCCAGTTGCTCCTTGGTCCGCTGCTGATCCGACGCTACAAACTTTAGTCTGCAGGCACCATTAGGCCAAACCGTCGCAATAATGAAACGACACCAACAGCTTGTTCGTTGCAGTTGCTGCCACGGACTTGTGTGGTGCGCCGCCCTACGACACCCTTTTTCCATCCGCCACCACCCGGCCCGTCGTCCATTCGACGTGTGCAGGTGTACTCCCTCTCCAATGGCAGCCAGCAGTGACCACTTGCAGCGGCCACAAACGCGCGAGGCCACCCACACCAACTCATCAGGGCCAGGGGAGCCACACGCGCCCGCCCCCGACGCCCCTCCAATCAAAGCAAGTCTTCTTGGATAAACGTAACCCGACCGAAATGCATGCCCGCATCTGCATCTGCATGCGCGCGCGCGCGTTACGCAACGCAGGAGCCCTGCCCGGACGACGCGAAGCCACACACATGCCGCTGTCGCGCGGCGCGGCAGGCAGGCAGCGGTACGCGCCACCGGTAGGTGCCTGCCCGGAGGCAGGCGGACACGCCGTGCTCGCGCGAGCGACGGCCGGGGTCCTGAAACGTCGTCGGTCCCCGTACGGCAGGCCGGAGCCGGACCACCGCTCTCTCTCTCTCTCTCTCTCTCTCTCCGGACCACTGGCCGGTCCCTTCTAGACCCCCCCCTGGGCATGTCGTGCGTAACTGCGCTGCGCGGCCATGGCCAGCGACCCCGACCACCGATCGTGGCGGCGCCTAACACCTGCTTTGGTGCGCGCCATATCGCACCTGGAAGGCTGGAACGCGCCTCTTCTCACTCATGCCCGACCCTAGCTAATGGTCACGTGGCGCGTCAAATGGACGAACGCCAGACGTCGATCTTCTTCGATCCTACGGTGCGTGCACGCGTGGCAGGAACTTTCCCACGATCTGGGAAGAAACAACGCGCGAGCTAGCTTGAGGTTGAATCTCTGTCGGTAGGAGGATCACCGTACGGACCGACCATGCATCCCATCCCTAGCGCGCTTGGATAAAATTATGGACCATGGCCAATCGAACATATCACGGCGACTTCGATCTCCTCTCTGGGGACGTGCCTCTAACGACCGGATAACAGAGATAGTACTTTGCAACATTCAATTCCACGGTTGGATGATATAGATATGCAAATAATTACTATTAGCACCACACGAGGATTATATATATGGTGTTTTGTTATGTGGTCAGGCGTAGAGACGTCGTTGCTTTTGTGGTGAGAAAACATGATGATTGGGATGATGTGGTTTCGGCATCTTGGGACCAGGACCAAATTATAACTTTGGGGGTAAGAAGTCCGAAATTCACGGTAGGATAAATCGTGACAGCGGAGGGGATCTACCAAGTGTCTTCTATAAACCCAAGCGACGTATATCCTTGGCACCCGTACTCTAGAATGCGTTTTTTTATTACATATTACCTCTATTTTTTAATTGTTAATACTCTCTAATATAAATTTATATTTAAAAAAATATCAACAATAAAAAAAAGAAGGTAGTACTAAAAATCACCGTAAAATCACCAAAAAATTTAGATTTGAGTACCAGAAGTGATAAAAAAAAGCAGGCGTAAAGGAAACTGAGTATGAGAGAAATATAGAGATAGAGAGATGAATCTAAAAGAAAAAAGGTGCACTGTGAAGTTAGAAAGATAAGCCTGTTCAAAAAAAAAAAAACAACGATGACTAAAAGTATTTTGGGGCCTCTGGCAGGAAACCAGCGCCTCATGTGGCAGTGTCGGCCGTCTGATCCAGCGCGCGCGCGGGGTACACACCTGAATCCTGGTCGCTGATCTCCTCCGAATCGAGAGTCAAACCTGCAGGCCACAGACACAGATCACTGGGGAAATCAACAGGATAATGAAGGCCCCGCATGTAGCATGCTGCATGCATCAGGTTTCAGAAGCACCTGGTGCTGTGCTGTCCGGTCGGCTGTCCTCGAAGCAAGGTTGGTCACAGAAGAGACGCCAGATATGTGCATATAGTACATGCATATGCATATGCATGCACTGGAAACAAACAGAAACAGAGAGAGAGCCAGTGTGCTGGCGCTGTTGCTAGCAATTGTTTTCGTTCTAGCATGGACGACGGACAGGGTAGGGTCGCGTCGTCGGGGTTGATCTTGGACAATTGGACAGATGTTTGACACTACGACGATGAAATGGTGACAGATCGATACTGTTGACTGCTTGTGTGCTCTGATCGACGACAGTTTCAGACACCCGACTGTTTCTTATTCTTCTTCTTCCAAGCACAGCATGTATACGTACGCCCTGGAACAGAAATTTTATATATCATCATCTCTCGAACCAATTGTTGTCAGCCGAAATAATGCGCGTGGAGTGCTCTCGTATAAACCTGTAACCGGCCCAACGAACTATAACCACCGATCGATATGCGTGCGGACCGATCGAGCCGCGAGGTCGAGCAGGATCGCGGGCGCGCATGGCACCCACATGGAGCTGCTCCCGGCGCGGACGACGCGGGCACGCGCGCTTCCTCCTCCTCCTCTTCTTTCAGGCCCCTCTCTGCTACTCGCGTTCACGAGGACACCGGCACGTGTGGGAGCCCGCCGCTGCCGCCGGCCGGGCCGGGCAGCGCGCCATAAACGCCGCGACGGCGACCTCACGAGAGCACGTACCCGTGCCGCGGGCAGGCAACAGGCAACGAACCGCGCAAATAAAGCCAACTTGCTCTCGCGCATGTACTCCGTGTCGACGAGGTGGCCTCGCTCTCCGTCGTCGGCCGCCGCGCGCCTGCGTGAGTCGTCGGGCGAGGGGGCCCATGAAAGGGACGCGGACCGGTACACCGTACCCTGCAGCGTTCTGCACGCCGGCGATAGGTCGCCCGAGATTCCGATCGATGCGTGATGCACAAATGTGGCAAGCTACTACCTATTGGAGTACTAGGAACGTAGGATATGGTACGTACGTGTGACAGAAGATGAGACGTTGCTCTCTTTCTCTCGATCTGTTCGTATCAGTTTTGGTACTAGTCCTACTAGTTGTTAGTTAGGTCTTTAGTGACAAGATTTAAAAGGACGATAACGGATAATTGTTGCAGCATTGATGTACCATCGTCTTTCGTCTCTTAATTACCTGCTCATTTGGATCTTGTGTATTTATGCCTGCCTCGTGCATATACCATGATGATATCCCTAACCAGACTGACGGTGAGAGATCGTGTACGAGACTACAAGTGCGTTGCGTTCCGGTACACGTACGGGTGGCGTTCGTTCTGTATCGATCCTAGCTCGACGGTCGTCGTCGTCGTCGCGTCTCCTCCGGTCAACACGTGTCCGTGAGGCCGTTCGCTGCCCGGTGGCCGGGAGATCATGCACTGGACTGGAACGGCCGGTGTTCGATCGATCGGTGCTGACAGGGACGGCGAAACGTGAGGGGGTGTTTATGGCGCATATGCGCGTGTCGTCCGAGATAGTATCTGCATGCGGCGCGGCGCGCCGAGAAGAGGAGAGGGTGCCCCTGCCTTGGCAGTCGTAGCCGCCGCGCGGACGGAGTCCACGCCCGGCCGGCAGCTCTCCCCTGGCTGGCCCGCGCGCCGTACCCCCTTGCCTTGCCCCTCACATGGCTGGCCTTCTCCGATCCTTCCTCTTCGTCGCCCGGTTCGTTCCCACTGGGCTGCTCCTCTCTCTGCCGGAGCCGGTCTGCCCGTGCCGAAGGCGTTACCTGTTTGAACGGCTCGCCTCTCGCCGGACGACAGAGAGGCTCACATGCTCTGCTTGCCCCTGGATACGGGATTGATCGATCGATCACCTGAGACCAGAGAGAGAGAGAGAGAGAGAGAGAGAGAGAGAGAGAGAGAACCAGCCGGACAACCAAACGCGCGCGCGCGCCCCTGCCCACGCGCGGTCACGTGGACATCATTGTGTTGCGTCCGGGGCCGCCGTCATCTATCAGGACACCTGGCGCCGGATCTTCAGAACACGCGCGAGATTCGCGTGGCGGACGAACGGAACGAACGAGACAGGCGACCCGGCAGACCATTTCTTCTTTCCCTGCCTCGGGATTCGCCACGCCACGAGATGATGCCTAACAATGGAAGCATCTATCTTTCCTCCACCGGCGGCTACTGTGTAGTACTACCCGTCTTCGATCAAGAACCTGATGATGAGGAGATAGATCGATCGATCGATCGATGCGCGGTATTAAACGCGCGAAATGTAATGCGTCCAGTACTGTTAGGCAGGTGCTCTGTACTGTGCGAGGGAAGGGCATGATTACGAGTGTGAGGTGGACGTGTGGCGCGGGGGGGGGGGGGGGGGGGGGGGTGGGCGGGATAGTTAACTAAGACACGGGCCTCTCTCCGAGATCCACTGTTACGAAGAAGAACGAGATGTAGGAAACTCTAGGTCCAGGCAGAGGAGAGAGGAGACCCGGCCGGGCGAGATATATGTATGATCGGCGCGTGATGTTCATGTCCCGGCGGCATCTTACGGGGGGACAAGGGCATCTTACGGGTCCGGTACGCTGCTGGATGCCTCGCGCGCGATGGGGACGCCTCTCTGCTTGCTTGCTTGCTGTTAGTTAATTAACGACGACTTGTTTCTATACACCGGCCGATTAGATTAGAGTGTTGATCTTGATCGCCTGCGTGCTACTCCTATACGTATGCTAATAAACAACAATCACCCCGGCTTCATCAGATCTGCCCCGCGGCCGGGTCCATGCATCCATCCATCCACAGTTGATAGCAGGACACTAGGACAGGGACGGACACGTGGACCCCGGCGGCCCGATCGGGGGCCCGACGCCTCGCCCACAACTTTCTCTGTAGACGTGTGTAGTACGGCGGCAGCTCCATGTCCCCGGTCGATTTGTTGTTAACGCCCCCATATGTCTTGGCCGCATGCGTCCTGCATCGTCGTCGTCCATCGTGTCGTGTCGTGTCTCTCCTGCGCTAGCTGCTGCTAGCTCTAGCTAGTAGATCATCTAGCGGGCGGCTAAGCTAGTTAACCAACAACTCCCCTCTGTCGCTCGCTCGCTCCCTATAAATTAAGACCCCGTCTCCTTTCCTGCTTCCCATCGCTAGTACTACCACGCCTCGAGACCAAAGTCCCTCCAGAGTCCTCTCTCGTACCTTCATCAGCCTATTAGGCCAACAAGCAAGAGCTCTCAGCTGGTGGATCGCGTACGTACGTGTCGTCGGCACTGCTGCAGTCGCCTCTAGCTCTAGCGAAGGTCCTCACTTGCGATCAGCTACGTACCAGCCGGCCGCTCCCTCCACCGTTCTTCACAGTCCTAGACGACCAGCATGTCGAGCCGGAGGTCGCGTGGCGGCGGAGTCTCGGAGGAGGAGATCAACGAGCTCATCTCCAGGCTCCAGACCTTGCTCCCCAGCGCGCGCCGCCGCGGCGGCAGCCAGGTACGCACATCACGCATCGCTCACAGACGACGACGTGCATTATTACATTAGGTATCAAACGCACAGCACAAACGACACGAATCTACAGTATTCTACTACTATTAGTAGCTCTCGATCTACACTGAATTCTGACACTGACACGGACAGATGATGCATCCCTCTCTTAATAAAAAAGTAAAGCTAATTAAAGTGTGAATGTGTGTGTATATGTGTGCGCAGGCGTCGACGACGACGAAGCTGCTCAAGGAGACGTGCAGCTACATCAAGAGCCTGCACCGGGAGGTGGACGACCTCAGCGACCGCCTCTCCGACCTCATGGCCTCCATGGACCAGAACAGCCCGGGCGCCGAGATCATCCGCAGCCTGCTCCGCTAGCTGCTAGTAGCTAGCCGGAGCCGACGATCGATGGAGGCGGCCTCTCAGCTCCATCCATCCGTCCATGACCCTCCATTAATTATCTTATCAGCATTTGCTGGGAGTGCTACCGCCATTATTTAGCAGCTAAAGAGACCAAGACGCCACTAAGGACGCTTAATTAATCGATAGTAGATAAAGTAAGTACTTTCGTTAGAGCATATATATGCTGCATTAGCTACTAGATCCTCCTAAGTTTACGTTTAAGTAGCTGTGTCATCACCTACATATAGCTCCATCAATCGCCTTCATCATCGATGATGGTCTCTCTTCGATCGATCGATTATCTGCTTAGTTATTCTTGCTCCCAAAGTCCCACTTCCAGCAGTGAGTCGAGTGTGTTCCATCGCCTCGATCTTCGTTTCCTGTCGTCTATATGCATGTAAACTTTGTATGCTTTTTTTCTTGGGGGGGTTTAATTTTCAAGTCATCTGTGGTCCGGGTCGAGTTGTTTCCGCTGCACAGACAACCGACCGACCGCGAGCTACCGACCGATCAACATGCATGTACCGGTAAATTATAATTAATAGTTGTTGTTGTCTCATGTGTACGAGTACTGTTGAACGAACTATGATTACTACTACTCCGATCTGGATCACTACTTGTCCTTAATTACGTTTACATGCCGCGATACCCTCTGATTAGGTATGCCATCTCTTGATCATTAAGAAGACAGTAACAGCCAAACGGCGGGTGTCTCTTTCACGGCCGCCGGCGCAAAAGCTAAAGCTTCTTCGGTTTCGGCCACCACCAATCGGCCAGTCAGTTCAGTAGCTAGCTTAGCTTGGCTGCGATCGACTTTTTGTTTTTTTTGATAAAGGGGTTGCCATCGACTTGCCGCCATGAACTGAGACAGGTTGCGACGTGCCACGGAGTCGCCTGCTTGGCCTTGCATAGATATGGGTGCGCGCCATTTCTATGGTCGTAGCCCCGTCCCATATATGAAGGTTCGCACGGCGCGTGAGGAGTACCACAGGGTTTCCCCCCTGCAACGCACGCAGGGACAGTCGCCTGTTCTGGTTCTTCCTGCAACGTACCTCGTCACGCTCGAGCTCGATTAAACGGAGGAGCCCGGCGTCAGCCTCGTAATGCTCTAGGACGGCGACAGACTCTTTCAAAAAATTGCGTGTTTATATATATCTAGGTCGTTGGCTCACTTGTCACTTGTGCGAAGCCTTTAGCGATACCCGGTGAAAATAAGATAAACGTTGACAGTTTGAAAATCTCGTATATTCAAAAGTTTTAGAAAATTCTGGGTAGCGCAAAGTCCTCTCCACGCACACGGCCCACCCCAACAGCAAGTGCAGCCCAAAGCACCATAGGTCCAAAATCAGCAGGACCCAGTGTCAGTGAATCCCAGATATAAACACACTTTTGGGTACAGTTTGGACCGAAAATGCAATTAACGACAAAGCAAGGAACGGTTCAGGCCCATTACTATTAGCAGAATTGAGCCCTGCCAAAAAGGCTAGGCCATTCTGATACCAATGCAAAAAACAAACGCGCGTGAACGAAATCAAAAAACTAAATTGCTGTTCAATTCAGGCAGAACAGTGAACCTCTAGTAATGCCACAGCATAGTGATTTTGTGCGAAAGGTAATGGGAAAGCACAAATAAAGGCTTGGATCCAGATGAAGGCTAACTAACACAAGTGGCACCGATATTACACCATCCAAAAGTGAAAATTTAGCATGGTTCAACACTAGCACCTATTTACAGCAGTCCATAATTCAGCATAGCTTAACAGCGGTAGATGCATCAAGACTACGATCAAGTCAGATATGTGGAACGGTCGTCTTCAAGCTGATCCAATAAGGCTGCATGAAGCAAACTGTATCAGATTAGCAAGAAGAATCCATACCAGAAACCCAAGCACTGGAAATCCAAGCCTAACGTTCAAAAATCACACATTAGGCTTACCTGCTGGGTGGATATTTGGGTTGTTTAGTATCGATAATTTTTGTCGTAGAATGGGTTTTCCTCCTCTGCCTCCTCCAAGATTGATCGCCTTGTGCCTCTAGATTTTGAAGCCTTTGTAGACTGCACATGAGTTATCAAGTGGCAGTGATCAAACAAGGGTAAAAAGATATAATAAAAGCATGCCCAATGCGGGTAGTACTATTCATACACAAAACATTAACATTGGCATTACTGAAAAAATAATCAATTTGATGCAGTAAAATTTTGCTCCATATGCATGAATATGCATGCAAACAAGTGTCACAGATATCATACAAATGACACCATAGTATAGTAATCTGGCAATAGACAAGAAGTATGATGTAAGTTGAGCACAGGGATACCTTGCTGATGAGCTTCTCAAATGCATCCGTCCCATTTTGTTCAATATATCTCTCTGCGGCTGAGAGCACATCATCAGGTTTATTAAACTTATCCTTCCTTGGCACATACCATATGTTCACTATTTGACGATTCACAAACATTGGCCGCACAAAATGGTCATAAACATAAGCAGCGCCATGAAACCAAGGTAAGACCAACCAGCAGTTGAAGAACAGCTTTGCATATGACCAAAAAGGAAGCCTGCAACAAAACTCTAAAGTAAGAATCCCTATTCGTTATTCACCAATCAATGCATAAAATACAGCTATATAAAGGCATCGTCAGCAATTTTGGGGAAAAAAAATCACAACGATCACAAGATGACCAGAACTAACCATGAATAGGAATATCTTGTACCTAGAGAAGAATTACTTACCACTCGATGATTGGAGCAAAGGTTAGCTCGAACAAAGTGATAAACGAGTACAACACCCAGTAAGTGAGCCATTGTTGATCATCTATAGGATTTTTTGTCTCGATTGCTCTAACTGAAGCATATCTGGAAAGGCGTTGAATCAGAAAGTGATGAGAAATACAGTGAGTCCTCAAATGTCATGAAGATGAAGAAACGAGAGAGTAATGCATCTAACTAGAGACAATGATACTTACAGTGGATAAGCAAGTGAAACCAGTGGCCTGCAGAAAGAGGGAAAAATAGCAACTCAGTATCAACATAAAGAAAGCACCTTCAGTAACAAAACATTTTCAACTGCTAACAGGTGCCTGCAACATTTACTCCAGAGAATAAACTCTATATTCCAGATAGTATGTGACAATGTCATTCACCAGGCTCGAATGTAAACTGACAATGTAGGCAAGCTATCATATCCATATACACAATAAATGGACGAGAGTGTAATAATTATCATGTCAACAGACCCAATAGTCAAATGCATCTCGTTTAATGAATCATGTGGACTCAAATTACATCTTGAGCGCTAACAAACCACTTATTTCCATTCACCTGAATAGAACTTGCCACTCATTTAATCGGTAGGAATGGCAACTTACACATTCGCGTACAGATGTCCCTCAGAATTAAATAGTATGATAATTGAATCCCAAATAAGGCTTGGGCATGCAGATAGCCACAATAGCAGTAAAGAGAAGAGTCATGGAAGTGCAACAGTGGCAATGCCATTATGCCAATTCCTCGGGAGATGGATACCCTCGCTACGGAAGCTTCTAATGACTGACAAGGACATGGCAAAAAAATAAAAAGTATAGCACAAGCAAAATCAGCAGTAACATACACGGTTTACAAAAAGCTCAACTGCTCAAGTTGAAGTCCCAGTACATAAACCCCTCAGTGGAGCAATGCTCAACGAGATTTGAAGTTTTACCTAAATCCAAAGACTAATCCTACTCCCACAACACGAAACCAGTCGCATGATCTTCTCCAAATTAGGTTGTGTACACTACATCAACGAAAAAGGTAAACCTTCCGCAGCTCACCACGATGCTTCACTCCATCAAATATCCAACCGAGGGTCTCATCAAACCCAAATCCCATCACACAAAAAAACGTACAGAGAAAAGATCTCTAACAAGAACTACAAGGTTAGCAGCTTTTGGCGAGGGGGGCACCAATTAGATCCCAGCAGCGTTGTCTCAACGCAGCTGTTCACCAACCTCAACCTAACACCACCAGCAAAGCGAGCATCCCGAGATTCCCGCACACTTTCCCCACACTGCTCGGCACAGTTAGTTCGTCGCACAGAATCAACGATGAAACCAACCACGAATCACCAGGAAACAGCGTTACGTCCCCCAAGGAATCGGAGAATCGCCGGGAGCGGACGCCATGGGGAATGGGATGGGGCTGAGAGAGAGAGAGAGAGAGCCGAGGCCATACCCCGCGAGCACGTCGATGTTGCTGACCAGCACCTTGAGGAAAGATCCGGACCCCATCTCGCACGCTCCTCCTCCTCCTCCCCGCTCCCTTCGCTTGGTGTGGCGGTAGCGGTAGTGGTGGTGCCGCCGCGGCTCAAACCCTGGAAGCGCGTGCGGGAAATGGCAGAGATTCTTCTCGGTCGCGACTCGCGAGCCGTTGTAGGGGCCTGCCGCCGGGTTCGAGAAGGCAGTGCTCCCTTTTCCCTTCTTTTTTCCTTCTTCGCTCGTTCTTTGTGGCCGGTGGCGGGGCCCACGGACACCGACCGCTCCCCGCCGCTCGTGGCCTCCCTGCGCCCGCCTGACTATTTTCCTCGCGCGGTCTCACCTGATGCTAAATGGTGATGGCGATTTGTTAGAAAGTCCCGTGCTTTAGAATACGAGGCCCAGTAATCTTAATTTTTTCTCCTCGTTTCTTTGGATCTTTGGAGTATAGTAGCAGTAGTAACGAGAGGAAGGCCCTGTTCGTTCATTTCAACGACGGGCCGTCAGCCCTGCCACGAGGAATAAGGGCGGGCCCATTGAGAAACTGGAGTCGGAGCCAGCGATTTGGACCGGCGCGCCCGGTCCATACGTTACGAAAGACTGCACCGCGGCTTAGGCCCAATAGAGAATGTTCTCCATATGCGGCTGAACAATGGAATGAACGCATTTGCCATATTCCAGAATTCCATAAGCGCCGGCCGGACTCGTATGGCCCTCGCCAATGGTCTCTTCACTTCATCACTCGAGTAGTATAGTAGAAGTACTTGCAGGGCTGCCTGCGTGCGGGTAGAGATACCCCGAAGGCGAGACCAGAACGAGAGACGCTAACTTCCTCCAATCAGTGTGGCGCGTGCTTCGCGTGACGATTTTTAGTACTAGTAGTACTGTGGGTTTACTGCCAAACAGGACGGTTGCAGCGGGCGCTGGCCTGGCTGGCCCCGAGCGCAGCATTCATGCATGTCGGGCATTCACGACACTGTGCGAGAGGCCACCAGCAGGTCCGGTCAGGCAGGCAGGGGACTGGGCGGGCAGCCAGCGAACGCTGACGCGCAGCAGCCGCAGCAGCAGTCGCCCGCCCAACAAGGCAAATCCAAGTCGTCCTCTGGCTCGCTAGTACTGGTTCAGGGCTATATACACGTGAGCTGCCGACGACGACCACAGCGCGCTGAACGGCGAGTCGCTACACGTACCGCCCCACCGCCAGGCCACAGCCATTGCGCCGCCCGGAGGGAGGCTTTCCCCCGCCGTCGCGCGCGGCGCACGCCGCCGCGTCCCCCACACCCCGCCCGCCCGCGCGCGGGCGCGGCGGCCGTGCGGACCAGATTCCAAGTCAGAGATCAGGTACGGCTCTCCCGGCGACGCAAGGACACCTGAGACGTGTGGGTGGGGAGCCACACTCGACGCCAGGGCGGATATGTATGCCCGATGAACCCGCACGCGTGCAGAGCAAATTAAGTCCCTTTCCTTCGCTGATCGTGATGTGAGTAAGGAATCGAAATCACCAGCAGCAGCTAAGCCAGAATTGAGAATTCTCTCGGCGAGGCGAAAGCGATGTGTCGATGGACAGGAACCTAAAACCTCCACGTTGTCGATCGACGTCGTTGCTGGCGGGGCCGAGCGAGAAGCAGTGTTGTACGTGCTCCAGCCTCCAGCTAACGACGACGCCTAGCTCTAGCTGCTCGCCCATCTTGACACGATCGAGGGCAATCCGTTGCCTTTTGGGATCTGGTGACTTGGCACACACGCGTGCATGTGCAACCCTGTCTCGTCCTCCTCTCCAACTAGTACATTTTTTTACACTATGTCAGAGACAGTAAGAGATGACACATTATGATATTTCACCTGAAAATCATTTTTTTAATTTGAACTAGGATAAAAATAAATAAAAGTTGTATAATATGGTTTTTGGATTATGAAATCTTCCATTTCAATGGTTAAAATAAAATTGAGTTGAAAACTACAATTACAACGCGGTTTCACACAAGGGATTTTTTAAAAAAAAAACAGTTACGTTGCTGAAAAAGAGATTTGAAAGAGGTCAAGTGTCACTAAATAGAATTTTTCCTTTAAATAATAAGTTGATGTCCTGTACTCTATCTTCTTTCATTTTGTATTGAAGAGCTTTGGGGACCAAAAGTTGGAATGAGATCTCATCATATATAACAAAATCACCACCACTGGTGCTTAGCTTTTCATCATGATTCCTGTTTGTGCGTGCTTTGGTCACCATACAGGAATACTCTCTAGGAGTCATAATTTGAAGTCAACAGTCAGTTAATCCGTCTCTTCGGAGACACCCAATAACATTGGAACGATACAGAACAGTCAGTTAATCCTAATAGTAAGAATTTAACTGATCTATCCATAAAACCAAGTATGCCAGGAGACTTTATTATGATTGTTTTTTTGCTACACTCTTTTTATAAATAAATGCAACCAAATCAAGTGTGCCAGGGGTATCAGCTACCAACCGCAATTCGGGTCTGGGCTGCAGGTGATAAATAACCTCCTGCATAATGCAGCTACTCTGCCGATTCAGAATTCCCTTCTTCATTCAGGCCATTATTGCCACAGGGTTGGTCTTGGGTCACCCGTACGTGCATCGACATTTATTCAATTGCTAATGCAATGGGCAAGGCAATGGCAGATAAGCACGCAGAATATTCACCTCTATTATTTGATCTCTGCTATGTAGCATCGTCAATATTCTTCAACATACTTGCCCAACACATACGCCGCTATACTGCGGAGAGTATAAAGTGTAATAATTAAGGGTAGATATATCAAATAACAAACTGAATAAATTGTAAAGCCAAGAAAGAAAAGCTGACAGGCAGTATTTCAAAATCCAATGATCGATGGAACTAAACCAGTGTCGACGATCATTACAAATCTTGATGACCCCTTTTTAGAATAATCGGAATGGACTCTCCTTTATTTCACAGGCTGCGATTGTTATTAGCATCGTGCAACTTGTTGTAGCAGTGTTTATAGGCCTTGAATAAAAAATCTTACAGTATTTGATTAGATTATCTTCCCTGATAGTACCAAGAGAGAGGCATGGGTCCCTGCCCCATGTCACTATGTACACTCATTAGGACAGTAGAACTATTTAATCGCTGCGCCTCAGATCGAGACACTTTTGCCCATTAAACAAACTGCTGAATTTGTTGTAGTCGCTAACCTCAATCATTTGATACCAGATGCTCAATAAGGTCCTTAATTTATCACCCTTATATACGGCACTGAATATTTATGTTGCTTGGCACATCTTTGGAAATATAGGACATCTACTTGTTGTTACGCGAGGATTCTTTCTCTATGAAATGCCGTTATTTTAAAGAATAGGCCATATCATTTCAGATGTTGCCTACTTATACAATCACGGGAATCTCGTAATGCTCATTTTGCTGGATGGACTGATGATGATGCTAATTCAAGTACTTGTTGCCAAACGAACCTTTTTTGGGTGCGCACATATATATATTTATATGTGTGTGTTGGTTACAGAGGTAGTGGTTGACTGGTTGAACTAATCATGGTGCCGAAACTTTTGCAAGGATTGCTGCAACCAGAAAATATGATCTTTGTTTCTCTTTTGGTGTTACTTTGTAAAATGTTTATACGCCTATCAGAGGTCAAAGATGGATGTCCTAACCTGAATAATTTTGAAATCCAGGTCACACCCCTTTTGTGTATATGCAGTTTTTCTATCTGGAATTTGTGGAATACACTTGTTCATTTCAGCAACATTTCTAAAATTTCCACTTTAAAACTAGTGTGTGTCTCACTTTTCTTATCCCACCTGTTTTTGAGACACATATAGTTGATTAAGCACTGTGAAATACACAGAAATATAAAACATATGCTCTAATTAATTAAAAACATTGCTGGAACACTTCAACATACTACTAGTATGTTGCAATGAGGTAGCTATAGGCCGGTTGGGTTGGAGCAATTGCAACCTATCTTACCAGCGACAACAACCAACTTTGTCTGCTTTTGTCACTCCTCTATGTTCTCTTCTAAACCACCTTAAATTAATCTAACATACAGACTGAGCATAATGCTCATGGTCATCATGTGTGTCCCCTAATTACTTACTTAATAATCCCCCTCATGTTGGCCTATCCCATTGCTTAGAGCAGTGCAAGGAATGTTCTTACTATGGTTTACGCTCAGAAAAACAAATCAAGCTTGCAAACTATTGTGGTTATATTAGTGCACACAATGGATTCGTTAGATACTTTTTCTAGAAATAGTTTATTTTGAGCTCACATGATAATACATTTGTGCAAACATAAATATTCTTCAAGCTGAAAAAAATGCAAACATCTGAATTTTTAATGAAAAATCACATAAATAAAGAATATAATAAAAATATTTATATAAAATTTTCATGTATCTTGTGAGTTACTATAAAAGAGGGTCGTGATAGGAGCCTTTTTTTTTGCTACGTATTTTTGTATTATGGAAAAAATAAAAACAATGTTTTCTCAAAATCCTACAGTCATTATCAATTTTTACGGCGTGTCATATGGTCCAAACTAACTTTTAAGATCGTGGCACAGCAAAATTTTCTAGATGTGAACTGTGTCTCGATTAAGCTAGGTGGGCTTGCCTTGACGCACTTCCAAGAGCTAAGCTAAGTGTGTCTAATAATTTTGCTTCGGTCTTATCCTCAGATCAGTCCTCTCTCTCTATCTACCTTTAACGCGTCCTGATCTCTGTCCTCCAATCCCGACAAAGTACACATCGTCTCCTGCCTGGGACGTTCTCCCCCCTCTCTCCTCCACTCCTATCATATGCTCCGCTCTCTTCACCTTGTCCGGCCATCGTCCTCCCTAGCTGCAAAACGCACGAGAAGTGGTCGACAAACCCAACCAGAATTCATAGTGTCTGACCTCCTCAAGCACCTCCCTCTTCTCTCAATCACTGAAAAAATTGCTGCCGGGACAACAGTGTGCATTTTCCTTATAACCACCGCCCTTGCCTCCTTCTCTGATCACCCTCAGTCTGTTGCTCTAACGCCGCCGGCGTCGGCGCTGCTGACTTTCGTGTGCATCCACCGCTCCACGCATCATCACACCAGATCAGTTAATCAGCCCCACAAGAACAGTCCGTAGGTCACCAAATCCATCATCCACCTGCACCTTCACCTTCCCCGGACAGAAAACTTCCATCTGCTTTGTGGATATATATCATGGCCTAGCTAACCACTCATGGACATCACCGGAGGCATAGGCGGAGGCCGCCGCCCCAACTTCCCCTTGCAGCTGCTGGAGAAGAAGGAAGAGCAGCCTTGCTCCACGTCTCCGGCAGCCGGGCCAGGCTCTGCCGGCGCCGGGGCAAATGGGTCGGCGGGGCCGCAGCGAGAGTTGCAAGTGAGCAGGAAGGCGGCCGCACCGAAGCGCAGCTCGACCAAAGACCGGCACACGAAGGTGGACGGGCGCGGGCGGCGCATCCGGATGCCGGCGATCTGCGCGGCGCGGGTGTTCCAGCTGACGAGGGAGCTGGGGCACAAGACGGATGGCGAGACCATCGAGTGGCTGCTGCAGCAGGCGGAGCCAGCGGTGATCGCGGCCACGGGCACCGGCACCATCCCCGCCAACTTCACCTCGCTCAACATCTCCCTCCGCTCCTCGGGATCCTCCTTCTCCATCCCAGCGCATCTGCGAGCCGCCGCCGCAGGCGGCCTGCCTGCCGCCTCATCACGATTTGGCGGCGGCGCGTGGGACCGCGTCGTTGGCCTCGGGTTCGGTGGCGCTGGAGCCGAGCAGGGTCCCGCGTCCACTACCTCTTCCGCGTCGTCCCCGTTACTGCTGAGCTTCCACTCCGGCAGCGTCGGTCTCGACGTCTCGCCGTCGTCTTCGTCCGCCGCCGCCAACGCCGACCTGTCCAGGAAGCGGAGGTGGGAGCAGGAAATACAGCAGCAGCAGCAGCAATACCAACAGCAGATGGCCGGGTACACTCAGAGCCAAATGCCGCCGGGCACCGTGTGGATGATGCCGAGCAGCAGCGGCAACAACAACGCGCAGCAGGCCGGGGCCGGCGGAACCGAGTCGATCTGGACGTTTCCACAAGCTGCAGGAAACGGCGGCGGCGGCGGCGGCGCAGCGACCAGCAGCGCCGTGTACCGCGGCATGCCGAGTGGGCTACATTTCATGAACTTCCCGGCGCCGATGGCGCTGCTGCCTGGTGGCGGGCAGCATCATCAGCTGGGGTTCGCCACCACCGACAACGGCGGTGGGGGCGGCGAGGGACACATGGGTGTCCTCGCCGCGCTTAATGCGTACCGGGCGCACGCGGCGGCTGCGGCGGCGGCGCAGAACGGAGCGGAAGAGTCTAGCCAGCAGCAACAACAACAACACCGTCAGCACGGCGGCGGCGGAGAGCAACAGGAGAGCATCAGCGCCAGCGACTCGTAGGGCATCCATCAGTCGCTGTGGGCTCGCGCGTGCACCGGTCTGCTGCGTCAGCACCCACCCCCCCCCCCCCCCCCCCCCCCCCCCCCCCCCCTCTGTCGTCGTCCTTTTTTTAGTTCTTTCAATTTGTTCTTGGTGTCTTCTTGGAGACCCGGTTATTCCATTCTTTGTTGTGTTTCGACGGCCAGTCGTCTTCATTGCTGCTTCTTGGAAATCTTGCAAGGATCAGATAGTTTGCACACACCACGTACGGCATATATATATCATCATTAATTCCTCGTGCTTTTCTACTACTGCTTCAGTGTTGCTTCTTCTTCAAATATTGCAACTTGCACAAGCATTCTGCGGTTTGATCGATCTTTTTAGAATGAAATAATGAACTATATGTACTATCTTCGTCCCTTATGATGGATTAGCAAGAGAACAAAGATGACAAGCCGGCAGTTTGTTGGGAAATAAAGCTGGTTAGGGATTCAAATGACGCAACAGATCGACCGATCGAAGAGACAATTTTCCGTCCATAATAAGCCTCAGATGAGTTTTACGCTAAATTATTATCACCCCTTTTCGCTCACACTCCCAGCTCCTCATTGCTCCCCCAAAAAGAGAGCAAAGAAAACTAGGAGAACCTGATGAAATCGCATATAGGGTTACATATTAATCTAACAACCTAGTACTCTCTCCATTTCGATTCAAAATGTTTCATATATGACATAGGCACATATAGCAGCCGCCAAACAGAGCTACAGTGATGTTCCCCTTTCATTTGAACCTTACATATGTAAGGTACCTCCCCTCCTGTAGATCCAAACTACACCCTCTCAGTATTATCGAAGTTTGATCAAAGTCAATATTTTCGTTAATTTTAACTTTGATCAACAAAATATTCATAAACAAAAATTTTTTAAATATGAGGAGTTGTGTATTATACAGTAGTTTTGTTCATGATGAATCTAACTGTGTCATTTGATACCATGATCAATTCCCAAGAAATTATCAAGTATTAGCTTTCAAAGTTGTAAATATTAGCATTCAAGGTTGTAAATATTTGTATCATTGATATGACAGATATTATTGCATTGATACAAACATTTGACTTTAATTAGACCTAAAAAATGTTTATTGTTTTTGTGGTGTGATATGTTTATAGTTTTATATAGTTATATTGTTCCTCAACAACGGAACAATCACCATGTCCAGCTACATACAGATCGACCTGGCCCTGATCATCAGAGCTGCCGAACGGTGGTCCGTGGGGAACGCGCGCAGAGTCGCGGGCATTTATCACGTTTTCCCCCGTCCGTCGTGGTCGGTCCCTGCCGATGAATAATAAGCTAGCCGCGCCGCGACCCCGCGCGAGGGAGGGAGGACGACCGATACGCGCAGCGCAATACGTGCCGAGTTCCGACCGGCCCACGCGGGCCCGCTGGCCGTACGTCCTCTGGTGGCCTGGCGGCAGCTCTCTCCTTTCCTGTCCTGTGCCCACAGTACTACTAGCAGTCGTAGGCGCAGGGGCGTGCAGAGCGAGCGGCGGCGGCGATGGCCCGCGCCGGCCGGCGCTGCTACTGCTAGCTCTCCTCTCCCCCGCCAGCGTCAGTGCAGGCCAGGGTTGCCCGGGCCTCTTGTTGTCTGTCTCCGCGACGACTCCACCCGAGCGATCCCCTGCGCTAGCTGCGTGCTCTGGCTATGGCGGTATACACGTACGTGCGTCGGGGGCTCGGGGCCGTCGTCGCGGCGCGCGTGTACGTGTACGGTATACCAAACTCTCGTTACGACCTTCCCGCGCGCCTGCCCGCCTGCACAGAACCAGAGGGCCACGTAGTACTAGTACGTAGAGTGCTAGTAGTGGATGCAGTACTGTGGCAGCACGGGGGGCCGAAGGGGGGCACGGATGGATGTGTCTGCAACCTGCAAGCATGTGGCGCTTTGACTAGCTTAGCTCGGTGGTACAGCGGAAAGAGACGGCGGCTGGGGGCTGGGGCCACCATGGCGTCTGGCCTGGGATGACACTATGACAGAGCAGAGCGTCCCCGAGACCCCGACCCCGTGATGTTGTTGATTCTCCCCGGCCCTGCGACTGCGAGTGAGGAGTGAGAGCGTCCGGCTGCTGAAATGTCAAGCATTATTCCTTCTCTAATAATTCGACCGGTAGGAAATCACGGGGCGTATATGCGCCTCTCACTCGATCTAGCTATCCACTGCAAATTTTCAGGACTTTGATCCGTTGGACAATTAATTAATCCTGTGTGGTGGCGAAAACGATTCTACTAGTCAATATCAGTTGAGCGATATGAGGTCGGTCTTCTATACGGGAAGGGAACGTTCGTGTTTGGTGCCACACGCATCTTCACCACGCTCGCAAGATACTAGTAGTAATGAACAATGTGGCATTCGTGGCGTGTGCTTGCTGCACACACACGGGCCACCCAGTGTACAGTTGGGAAGAGAAAAAAAGAGTACTGGTACTAGCCGTGGCCCGTGGGGATCGACGACGAGGACGACGACGACGGGGGCAATGAGAGTAACGTGCTGGAGCTGTCGGTTGTTCTCTGAGCGCCGTCACATGCCCACCCCTGCTGATTGGCTGCAACTGAATGCATACTCTCCCGCGCGAGCATTGCAATTGCAACCGTCCACACTGGCCTAGCGCCAGCTGCACCTGCAACCGCTGTCGAGTGTCGACCTATTCTAGCATACTTGGGGTTGGTACTGCAGCACGTATAGTATTGTACTAGTAGGAGTATGGTATAGCCGTATTAATTATCTGCAGCTACGGTTCACAGGATCCTAGTAGTAATAGTAGTACCTGACGAAGAGCAAGAGAGGGTGCTGATCGAGCGGGCTCTGAATCTGAGTTTTTGACCTGCGTCCTGCGAAAAAGCTTTTGTCAGGAGAGGGGAGGGGGACTGACGCATTATTCCTCTTTCTCTAAAAGATACTAGGCGCATGTGTGCGTCGCTCCCGAGGCGCGCGCGCGGCACTATTAACATTGCATCCGCAGTCCAGCATGGTACTACCATCCTCTCCATTCATTCTCTCTCATTCATAGGGATCATGATTCATGAGTGGGTGGTACTGCTAGTAATAGCAATAGCGTAGTAGCCGGTCGCACTCACTAGAACGCGTGCGTCGCGTCCCTTTCTTCCCCTCCGCCCTGCATCATTTGCTCCCTCCCTCCCTCCCTCCTCTCTCTTTTCTCTCTCTCTCTCACACACACACACACGACACACACATCGAGATAGGAGGCGGAGGAGGGGAATCTGCAGACACAGCAGGACACGTACGGTTACAAAACGCAGACTCGTCGCCTACACAGTGGCCGGACGCTTTATCGCTTTCGCTGGCTCTCGCGATGCATAGCAGCAGCAACAGAGTAAGGGTTTGCGTTTTGCAGCCGGAGAGACCACTACCACAACCAGCAGCTTTGGGTTCGGGGCCCTTTGGGGGCGCAACGCATACGCCTGCACTGGAGCAGCCTTTATGCCGTCAGATTGGTGGTGCGAGCGTTGAGCAGCGGCGACGACGACACAGAGATGCGCTTTTCCTCGCAGCGCATGCGATCGATTCCGCTCATCTCATCGTTGCTTGATTCTATTCTACAGTGTACGTAGTAGTAGCTTTTCAAGAAAGCGGCGTTGATGTTCTCAGGCTTTTATCCTCGCGCGCGCGCCCAGCCCTGCGCCTGCTTTCCTCTCGCTAGTAGCTACTCCGGTCTCATCGTCTGATGAGTACGTGCTGCTCGTCTACCTTGCTTTATTCTGCCTCCACTGCACGGCATGATATGCAGTTGATGCGCCGATGATGGCCGGCAGGCCTCTCTTCTGATATCCCATTTGTAAAATTAAATACTTAATGATTAAACATGACAAAATTTATACTATGATTTCTTACAAAAATGTAACTAAGACAATGGTTACTAATTATGGTTGGTTAACATCATTTTGGTTCATGCATGGACACTGCCAGAACCCGTGACCGCCTATGACTCCTGACGGACGCAAATGTATCCCCTGGTAGTAGTAGTAGTAGTAGTAGTAGTAGTAGTAGTGGTGGACTGCTGCCACAACGGACGACGTAACAGGATACTCCTACCTGCAAGATCCGGCGGATGAAAAGTGCCATGGACTTTAGTGCGTTTTTGTATCTCTCTTGTTCCCTAATTAATAGAACAGGAATATACAACTTAAATTAATTGATCTCAACGAATGCGTGGAGTATGTGTTGATTGTTAATCTAAATTAGTAAAGCAGGCAGGTAGTACTAGTAGCTAGCTTTGGTAGGTACTTGTAGCATCCGAGCCTTCTTTCCTGATATTGTTAGGCACCTGTATAATCCGATTTAGAAGGCTCTAATTGGTTTTTTAATAACTTGAGGTTCGTGGGTGGTCCTGGTGCTGGCCGTCTTCATTTGGTCCTGACGATGGTTACTGCACACGGAGACAGGCTGATTGCTGCGGAATAGATTACTGGATGGGGCCGAAGTGAGTATGACCCTGGTGTGGAGATAGTGCCCTACGAGGGATTTGTTTATGTAGAGATAAGATAACTCTAGTGTTTTTTCTTTTTGCGCCTGCACAGCAGTTTCTTCCCACACCCAAAAGAGGAAACAGCCACATGGCCCGGTCGCGTCACGATTTGTCAAATTGGGGAAACAAACAAAGAAATACAGTGGATAAAACAATAATACTCCCTCATAAATAATTGAGGTTGTTGGCTTTGACCTTTTGTTGTATGTGTAAGATTATAATCGTGCTAGAAATACTTATAACTTAAAAAAAGAAACATGTTTATCATAATCATATATATTTTTTTAAAAAATGATTTGATCAAAATTAACAACACTAATTATTTGTAAACAAAAGGTGTATTATTTAAAGTACGCCCCCACAGCAGGAGCCATGTGAATTGTGTCGTAAGTCATTGGTGTCTGTTACTCCATCTGTCTCAAAACTGTACTATACTCTAACCTTCTCGTTTCAGAAATCTGTGACTTTCGAATATTGCTCCCACTTGCGGTTAGTGATCATTAGCTCCAGAACTGTCGACGGTGAGAGCCCGCGTCACACCCGGAGGGAGGAAGAAATCGGAACTTGCCGTTTCGGGACACGGTAGGGCGCGACAAAACACAAGGACGTGGACGTGCCGGTCAGCATGTACTGTGCGCGCGTGGATCCACGTCAGCATCGATCGATGATGAGCCATCACTGATCAGTACGTAACGTACGTCGTGTAGATCACGTCGTCGGCGGCCTTGAATCGCGAGAGACACGTACGCGTTGGGCGCCAGCCGGCGTCGGACACGAACAGCGACAGCGTGGATAGGATGGCCGCCCGCCCCGGTTGGACGTGTAGTCAACTTGTTGGACTCCAATATCCCTTCTCTATCTCTCTCCGTCCCTCCATCTCGTACTGTGCCGTGTCCTCAGAAATGGAGGCCTGCGATAGCGCGCGCTGCTCTGTACTGGGCCGACAGAATTCGTTGCAACATGAAGAAAGGAATGGGCCAAACCTGGTCCGAAAAGACGATATAGGTTTCATTAATTCGGCCCCTTCCGGACGGAGGATTTATGGGCTCGGCAATATGAAAGGCCTAGGAGGGACGTACAGACTTCTGGTCCATAACACAGGAATCGTCAACGGCCTGGCCAATTAAGAGAACAGCACGACGGCCCGCCCGAAGGCCATGCCGAATCTGCTGCGGTTTCTCTGTCCTATGCGATTTGTGGAGGAGCAAGGCAGTGGCGGCCGCCGTCGCACTCGCGCCGCCTCCCGGCATCACGGGACTACGCATCAGTCGAGGTGGCCCCCTTGGGGGGTGGAGGGGGGTGTTACTCCTGCTTGCGGCATCACGGGACACCGCACAGGGGAGAAACTCTTGATCTCTAACGACAACATCTCTGACACCATGATGGAAGATGGGAAGAAAGAAGACAAGAAAAAGGCGATAACAGCTCCTGCTGCACAAATCAGGGGGAGGCGGGGAATTAAAGTTGATGAGCCGATCAGAAAAAGTACAAGGCTCAGGGATAATGGCAAAGACTGTAGCTGAGATGGCGGAAGCACTTACTAAAAAGATAGGTAATAATCATAATCATAACTCATTCTCTGTTTTAGATACCGACTCTCTACTTTCTAAATCAGCTGCTATGAGGGTTAACATAGACATTGAGAACATGGCAGTGATAGATATGATTAAAAACCTGGAACTAGCACGAGCAAACTTAGAAATTAAAAGGAAAGGACAAGATATAAATGAACCTGAGGACCCTGATGTTCTCCCCTTAGTGGAGAAACAGTTGCTGAAATGGGGTTCTTAAGACTAATGATGAGGGATTAGTTGTGGAATCCATAAATTCTAAGAAAAAAATAAAAAAAGAAAATCCTATTGTGGCAATAAAGAGAAAAATAAGAAAAAAAGAAAGTACTATTGTGGCAATAAAGAGAAATACCTAGCTTCACCTCAGGGGAGCTCAGTTAATCATGTTGTTAATTCTAAGATTTGCCTGGAATTAATCTCAAGAAAGGGAAGACCCATAAAAATAAGTATAAATGACTGGTTTAATATGGAATTGTAAGGGTGTAAGTAAGAAAGGCCTCAGTCCTTTCTTACTGGATTTGATAAATGAAAATGACCTTGACTTTGAGGAGTACAAGAGACCATAAAAAAGAAGTTTAATACTCATTTCTTTAACCGTATTGATTGTAGGAAATCCTTTGCTTGGCACTGGTGCCCTCTAAAGGCAAATCTGGTGGAATGCTATGTGGATTAAATTTAGACAGATTTGATATTTTCTTTTCAATCCAGGGGGAGTTTACAATTTCAGTTGTTGCACATGATAAACAAGTGAAGAAGGAGGTGTGTTTAGTGTTTGTGTATGGCCCAGCTCAGGAGGATGGGAAAGAGTAGTTCCTCCTTGAACAGGCTCAGCTATGCTCTTCCTCTAAGTATCCTATGTCAATGGGGGTGATTTTAATATTATCAGATATAATTCTGAAAAAAATAAAACATTTCATGGTAACAAATGGAGTGATATTTTTAATAGCGTAATAAATGCCAATGCACTCAGGGAACTATACCTGAATGGAGGTAAATACACTTAGAGTAATAACCAACAAAATCCTACTTTAGAAAAATTGGATAGAGTACTCATCAATAGGGACTGGGAACTTTTGTTTCCCTATTCTGCAATTAGGAAAAAAGTGAGACTCATGTCTGATCATAATCCAATCCTTTTGTCCATCGGCAATAAACAAAAGAAGAAGAAACAAGCATTCATATTCAGTTTAGCCTGGCTTCAACAAAAAGAGTGTAAGGAGAAAGTTGCTGAAATCTAGAATAAACCTGTGGAAAATAAAACACCACTGGAAAAGTGGATTATCAAAGAAAAAAGAGTCAAATCCTTCCTTAAAGGCTGGGATATAAAAAAGAAGGGTGATGATAGGAAGAACAAGAATGGTCTACAAGAGGAACTACTTGTTCTGGAAACACTAGAGGAAGATACTATCCTGACAGGAACTCAACTCTCTAGAAAAATTGATATCCAAAAACAATTGATGTTAATGCTAGAACAAGAGCAAATTTACTGGAATGAAAGGTCAAATTGCACCTGGCTTCTTAAAAGCGCCGGCATACTGAATATTTTCATAGAGTAGCAAATGGGAAAAAAAGAAAAAAATACTATATACTCGCTGCATCATGAAAATAGAGTTATTGAAGGGGATAAAGATATTCTCCAACATGCTACAGATTACTAATAAAAAACTATTTGGCCTAATCAGCAAACCAAAAATTAGTCTGAACCATATGAATTGGTCTGCAAATGAAAGAGTTAATAAGGAAGAAAATGTAGAACTAATTAAGGAGTTCACTAAGGAAGAAATTAAACTAACTGTGTTCTCCATGGAGAAGAACACTGCACCTGCCCAGATCACCTGCCAATCGAATTCTTCCAAACCTGCTGGGATACTATTAAAAAGGAACTAGTTGACTTATTTGGTGAGTTTGCAAGGGGGGAATTGGACATTTGCGGCATGAATTATGGGGTAATCCCTTTACTACCAAAATTGAAAGATGTGAATACAATACAACAATATCGACCGATTTGTCTACTAAACATCAAATAAAAAATCTTTACTAAAGTACTCACTCTAAGAATGGAAAGAGTGATGAGTAGAATTATTAGCAAGAGTCAAAATGCTTTTATCAAAGGGAGAAACATCATGGAAGGAGTGTTATGCTTACATGAAATTATCCATGACGCAAAAGTTAATAAAACAAATGGAGTTGTGTTAAAATTAGACTTTGAAAAGGCCTATGACAAGATAAGCTGGGATCTTTTGTTTAACTCTGTGACACCTCATAATTAAACTCGATAAATCCAATAAATAAGCAAGTTTATGGTGTTAAAAATGAAGAGTTAAAAAGTTCTTTGTCGTTCAATGAAGTAGAGGGAATTGAATAAATGGCTACAAATTCGCCAAACTAAAATGAGTTACGAATACTTCTGGTCATGTTAAATTGTTGCAAATCTATTAGCTTGAGTTAAATGGAAAAAAAAGGAGCACAAAAACCTAATTGCCGTAGGGATATCGGAATAATGATGCTAGGAAAGAAAAGTTTACCGGAGGGCTTAAAACTTTCACATAATAATTTAAATTTAAATTTTAAATTCCATACACTCCTAGCCTTTCCACCAATTTCGCAAAGGTTTTAGGGTAATTAGCAATCAAGGTTATTAGCTTTGCCTTGGGGGGGAATGATTTTACTTGTGTGAAGCTAATTTTTCTCTCTGCCCCTTCCTCTCTTTCTTTTTCTCCTTTCCCTCCCTCACTCGTGTTTCTCTTCCTACTTTGGCGCCGGCCGGCCAGACATTGTGGCATCGCGTACGCCCGTCCTTGCTGCGGAAAAAGCCTTGACAGAACCACTCCGCAGCGAGTCGCCTCCCCGACGCGCACGCAAGTGAGCGATGCGACACAACCGGCGACGTGCGCCATTAATTCTCTCCGCGAGCGCCGCTGCTGCAACCGTCCGGCCAACTCCCCGCGTACGGGAGGCCGCCGGCAATCATCACCGGGTTGCACGCTCACACTAGTCCGTCCCCGTGCGCTGCTATTTCTCCTCCGCTAGCTCTACTATTCTTCCTCCCCGCCCTTCCTCTCCTTCTTCCTCACTGACCTACCGCCATTGCCGCCCGCACCTGCTCACGCGTCGACCGACCGCCCCACTACACCCGACCCTAACCGAGCCCCTCCAACGCGTGCGAAATCATTCACCACTCCCTTCCACGTCCATTTAATCCTTCCCGAGCCAAAACCCTAGCCAACCCCGGCATATTGCTCTCGGAGCACCGCCGCGGCCGCCATTTTAGCCGCCCCGTCGAATTCCTCGTCGCCGGTGAGCACCTCTCCGATTCCTTCCATCGGCGAGCCCCTCGTGTAGCCCTTTTTCCGTTTCAATTGACTGCAGCGGCTTTGGTGAAGCAGCGACGATGGAATCGCCGTGCCATTGCCGGAGCGCCGCCGAGCCACCACGTCACTGTCGACGACCACCTCCCGGCCAATTTCCCGCCACCTCGCCGTGCCCAGCGACATCACCGGCCTTTGCTACAGCTCACGGTGCCCGACTTTGACCCTCACCGACCGTCGAGCCGCCGGAACACCGTCGCCGTCATCGCCATAATCGGTCCATCGTCGCCGGCCCTACTCCGGTGAGCTCGCCGCCCCCTCCGTCGTCTATGTTACTCGCCACGCTGTGCTGAGCATGCTGGGCACCACGAAGGCCGCCGTCGCCGCCCCCTCCGGCGAGAACCGCCGGGGAGCGCCGTCGGGAGGCCGCCCTAGCGCCGCTCCCCTGTCCAGCGCCACTGACAAGCGGGCCCGGCTCCCTTTCAATTTATTCAAATTCTAGAAAAATCCACAGAATTGTAAAATTCATAGAAAATAGAATACTACTCCAAAAATAGCAAACCAAAAATTGTTAGAAACCTCATAAAAAGGGCTAAACTTCTGTTAAAGCACTTTTTAGAACAAGGCCATAAGTTTTCATAAACAATTAGAATATTACTTTCTGTTTTTGAATTTTAATTTAAATTCTAGAACAGTGAGCAGGCTAAGATTTGATCCACAAGTACCTCAGGGCATCACACACCTTCTGAAATTTTATGAGGATTTTAGGACCACAAAATTGCATATAATACTTTCATAATACCCCAGTCTGCCTAGTAAAGTACCAAATTCTAAAATACATTGAAAAGGTCGTTAAAAAGATTAGACCCCAAAAACAAAGTTTTAGATTTAGTTCTCATGAGTAACACCATAAAATATCATAATTTTATTCCAAGATTTACCTATGGTTTCTGATTTTATAAAATCTAATGATAGGAACTTTGATGAATTTTTGTAAAATCTAGAAAATTCACCTAGACGTCAACCAAAGCTCTAAATGCATATTTCAGAGAGTACCATTAAAAATAATCTTGAGATATAATTAAAAGTTTCATTTTTAACCCTAGGTTAATGGTCACAATTACAAAATGGTTAATACTCTAAGAAAAGTGTCGATCTAACCCTAATTTCCTACACGCCGAAACCATAGTTAACCTTTAATAGGAGCATTGTGACTCCTTTCATTAAACAATCTTACTGCATTTTCATCATATAGGAACCGACCAGGAACTTCCGACGGTGAACGAGAATCCGGAGGAGGCACCCGCAGAAACTAACTTCTCGCTTGAGTATGCTGACTTTCCTGCAGATCAAGACAAGCCCCGGTGCACACCTATGTTTTATAAGTTTTTACTTTTTTACTTTTACCACTACGTGTGTAGGGTTGCTTGCGCATTAAGTTCGAGGAAATTGTCGTGAAATCCTAGTTGCATGACTTGGTAGGTTTTCCTATGAGTTATTTTGGTAGAGCCATCGATAGCATGATATGCTTAAAGGACAGGAATCCGGTAGCATCCGAGTAGTATGGAGACTACTCGTGTTTAATCAAAGAAGGATAAATTCAAAGATATGTTTGATCCTACATGTGGTTAAAATTTGAGAACCTTAGCGGGTGCGGTTGCATTGATCAAGTTTGAGTTGTGTACCGAGTGCATACTGGTAAATGGGACCAGGAAACGGACGTAGCTCATCGTGCTTTGTTGGACGATTGGCCATCCCTTTTTCTGGGTGAACGGACCGGCAAGGTGGATGAATTCGCTTTTGTTTCTTGGGCTCGTGCTAGTGGGAAAGGCTTGGGGCCGTACAGGGATGCAGGGCATCGGCTGGAGGACCATGTCCTTGGAGGGATGGATGTTGGGCCAACTCTGTCACGATGTTGTGAAAGATAGCCACGTGTGACTCAGTTGAGTGTGCGCGTGTCGTGTCATTTGGGTTTCTCCTGCAGGATGTAAATCAATTATAATTGCCGCTCCTCGTGGTTAAGAGTAGCACTTGCTCCTTTACACCGCAACGATATGTAAATGATGGATTTATGATGAAAGTGGTTATTTAACCGTGCTTTGTTGTGTTGAACTCTTGATTGTTTAGAATAGCGGCACATTTAGTAAATTCACAGTGACTCCTGTTAACTTGGCTAAAATTGGAATAGACTATTAGCGCTGTTTTCGCAGTAACCGATCAACTTCCACCAATACTCCCTGCATTCTAGAAGTCGGTCATTAGATGGCCACATTGACGGGTAAATCTTGCTGAGTATTAGTTGCTCAGGCTTTGTGGATTAATGTTTTACAGGTGATTCTTCTAACCTTGCTTTGTTTGGTTGTGGTGGTTGGGAAGGGGAAGCACCCTCGGAGTGGACCTTCGAGTGGGTTCCCGCTTCTCCGACCTATGAAGATTAAGCACCCGTGGGCTGGCGTGCTTAATTGTATCGTCGAGTTGTAATTATTAGCTTCCGCTGACTATCACTTGTTTTCGAACTACGTTTCCGCACTTAAGTAAATTGAATCAATGTTGTAATATTAAGAATTTATGTACCCCTTTAAATCATGTTTGCGTGTCCTTGTTAATTATTGTACTGTATGGTCGCTTGCTTCGTCAAGTGGCACCCCAAATGATCCTTGATGAGCAGGCGTACGATTTTATCGGACGGGGTTGCGATAGACTCTCTGTAAGTGAGAGGTTTTTTTGATACTTAGTGTAACTGGATAAAAAATGTAGTAATGAAAGGCACGTTTTGTGTGAAAGTAAACGACGACATTGGTCCATATTTTCAGAGTGGGAAAGGGGTCAGGTAGGGCGACCCCTTATCCCCCTTCCTTTTTAACATAGCTGCTGACACTCTTGCTAAGATGATTAGAATGGCTCAGCAGAATGATATGGTGACGAGCTTAGTCCCTCAATATATTGACAAAGGGGTCGTGGGACTGTAGCATGCGGATGATACCATCTTATGTTTCTAAGATAACAAAGAAATGGCTTTGAATATCAAATTTATGCTATATCTTTATGAACTGATGTCTCGACTAAAAATAAACTTTTAAAAAAGTGAGGTTCTGATGATAAACCAAGATGATGCAAAAACCCTTGAATGTGCAGATATGTTTAATTGTGAGACAAGGGACCGGCCCATTAAATATCTTGGTGTGCCTGTGTCACACTTCAGACTCCATGTTATAGACTGGGTACCTTTAGAGGACAAGTTAGGGAAAAAGCTGGATGGGTGGCAAGGAGGATCGCTGACCCTTGGTGGCAGGAACATTCTAATTAATACAAGTCTATCCAACATCCCAATTTATTATATATCAATGTATCTAATACCCAAAACCAATATTGAGATGATGGACAAAATTAGAAAAAGATTTTTTTGGCAAGAGGGCATCTTGAAGAAGAAATACCACCTGGTTAAGTGGAGTGAAATTTGTAAACCGAAACATAAAGGGGGACTGGGCATTAAAAACCTCCAAAAACTGAACAGTAGCCTGCTGGCTAAGTGGTGGTGGAGCCTAGAACAGAAAGGTGGTCTCTGGCAGAAGATAATTAGGAAAAAAATATATCAAAAACCAATGCATCTCGCAGATCAAACATAAACAATCAGACTCACCTATGTGGGCTGATTTATTGAAAGTGCGAGAATTTTACCTCAAAGGGAGAGTGATGGTTGTTGGGAATGGTAAATCAACTAGTTTTTGGCATGACAAATTGTGTGACAACTTCACCCTCTGTGAGAAGTTTGCAGACCTATATGAAATTTGTAGAGAACAGAAAATGACGGTGGCGCAAATGGGTGGAAAAAACTGGCAAATTACCTTTAGAAGGTGGCTCTCAGAGCATCTCCAGAAGAACCTAAGACAACTGCGAGATACACTTTTGCGGTTACCCTCACCACATCTAGCGATTGCCCCAAGTGGACTAGTGGGAAACATGGCAATTTCTCGGGTAAAAGCATTTATGACCAGCTATATGAGACGGAGAGGTATTGGTCAAACTCCATGATCTAGAAAGCTAAAATACCACTCAAAATCAAGATTTTCATGTGGCTCATACAATGAAATGTCATTCTAACAAAAGATAACTTACTAAAACAAAAATGGAAAGGGGATAAGGAATGTCCATTCTGTGACGAGAGTGAAACTATCTCTCATTTGTTCTTTGAATGCTCGGTGAGCAAGTATGTTTGGAGTATTATCGCATATAGTATTGGAGCCTCTTACAGGCCGGAATCAGTGGGACAATACATCGTTTGGGTTCAGAAATTCCTCCCTCATGGTGGAAAATTTTATGTGGTAGGGCTGGCTGCAGTCTTTTGGGCTATTTGGAAGTTGAAGAATAGAATGTGCTTTGAGCACAAATTGGTTCGATCTCCTACTGAGATTGTTTGCTGCACATGTGTTTTTCTCTCATATTGGGTAGGTTTGCACAAAAAGGGAGACAAGGCAAGACTGGTGGAAGGGGCTACGATGCTACAGGCAAATGCAGCGGCGCTTTGCCCCCATCAAGACTCGGATGACGCTGACAAGACCTTGGTTCTGATATAAGTGGAAAATATGCAAGGAAGGCATGGATGTCACTTAAATACTTTGATTATATGTCTTTTATTGAGGTCTTGTCTTTTATTTGCTGCTTGATGTTAGTTCTATTCTCTCTGAGTTCCTGTAGTAAACTGGTACCAACAGACTTATCCATGTAATTTCGTTGCTTGCTAGTAATGAAATTTCAGAGCGTTGCTCTGCTGTGGAAAAAAAAAAATCACGGGACGATGCACAGGCCGATACTGCTGAGGCAAAGAAACTGCACCAGTTCAGGTAATTTGACGCAGGACTTTTTATTTTTGGATATTTTTGACGCAGGACTTCATAGACAAGGCTGCCGAGCTGCCGAACCTCTCCGAGATAGAGATGCTGGATGGTTCCTACAGCGCAACAGAAATGGTGTTCAGAGAAGGCGGGTTCCCCGGCCCAGCCCGACCAGTGACCGAGCTGACGTGAAGTTGAGCAACCTGGAAGAGCTGGAGAAGGTTGAGCTAGCACCTGGATCCGTGCCGGAGCTTGCCTTCTTAACCCATTGTGGCTGTAGCCACTTGAAGGCCGCCACTTTCTGTGGGCATCCAAGCGCTGCTTGGAGCCCATCACTTCAGCTCATTGTTTCAAATTGCCGGGCAGGCAGAACCACGTTTTTGCAGGCTGGCACTGTCCAACAGACAGCCTGGGCTAAGGACAGCTCACTGCTCTCTTCATAAGAAAATCTAAAACCACCAAAGCATCAGCATTACTTACAGAGACAATATCCAGACAGGACAGGAAAAGGAAAAGCATTCGAACAATGATGGCCAGCACACTGTTGCATATAATGCTTAATACCAGCTCTGTCACCGGTAAAAGAATGGAAACAAACCAGAGTGGATTTTCATTAACAAGATATTTTATTTGCTATATCTTGGTACAAGATGGCATCTGCCTGAGTAATTACTATATGGACAGGAAAATACTGTTACAATAAAAACACAGTTAGAAGAAAAAATCAGGGCAAGTAGGCAACAGGAGAATGGTGTTTAATCTGTCTTGGTCTGTTGTTCCTGGTTAAGCTTAACTGGGCGGGCCTCAAAGCCGCCTCCCTTGCGGGTCTCAAGAGTGTAAGGCATATATGTCCCGAGGATCTTGTCCCACATGACAAAGAATGGCTGTGAGAAATTGTACTTGTTTCCATAAAGCTGGTGGTGAATGTCATGGTAAGCGCTGTTGTTGCTAAAGAAGACATGGAGAATGTTCCCAGGAAGCCATAGGCCACAGTGATCATCAACGGTCTTGATGGTTGCAAAGGAGAAGAAGAATATGCCTGTCCTTGGAGTCATGCCGGAGATGAGGAACGAGAGCGCACCACCGATGGTGTCCAGAATGAGCCCCTCAAGTGGATGGTTGTAAAGAGCTCCAAAGGCATAAGGAACAACAAGCGTGTGGTGCTTGGAGTGGACGTGTTTGTACAAGAATTTGTTGATGTGCATGTATCTGTGCATGAAGTACTGCCATGTGTCCATAACAAACATTGCAACCATGAATTGCAACACAATTACCAGAGTATGAGGCTGCTTTTTTACAGTCCCACTTTCATCACCAAGGACCTGCTTTCAGGAAGTTTAGACGTTGTAAGAAAGGTTGTCACAAGTGAAACTCCAAAGCCTCCAGAAGGGCTGTTAGAGCCAATATTATTAACAAGAAACATTTATAGTCATACTGTTAAACGTGGTATGCTAATCCAAACTTTAATGGCTCTCATGTTCTAATATTCAGGTTTAAGATTATTTTTGCTTTCGTGTAACTGTCTATATTTCCCTTCCCTAGGATGCAAATAGCAAGTCTACTTCTGTTTACTTAACCAATAAGTTTCAGAACCGCCCAACAAACAAAAGCAGCAGCTAACAAATCAGGACCTAGTCAATCTTATAGATTTTGTTACTTTCATGTCAGTTGCACGGATACAATGGATGTAATGTCAACCTTTCATCCAATTACTGAATTTTACTGATTCTACCTTCATCAGTTAGTAAGGCATCCATGGCCAACACAAGGACTCAGTGCCTTGCAATTACATACATGCACTGTAGTAAACCAATGGTCCTAAATAGAACAACGTATTTATAACTAGATAGCTGAAGCTAACAAAATACTAATAAATCTCTCATTCCATGAATTCATATTGCAAAATTAAGGTTTTCTATGAAAAGAAAGATATTGCAAAGAAGAGATTACCGTGAAGAGAAGTAGCGAAACGGCGATTTGGAACGCCTGCTGGACAAGAACTCCTTTGACGACCGTCCATTTGGACACAATGTTCTTGGTTACCTCCTCACCCTTGGGGTGAAGCCGGTAGTCGTCCATCCCAAGCCCGTCCAACACGATGTACAGCCCCGAGTAGAGCCAGTACACAGCAATTGGCACGAACGTGCCCAGCAGCTCGTCGGATACCGCGAATGCCATCCTCACTGCTTGCTCGAAGCGCAAGTATTCACTTCGACAGCACCCACACTGCTCCACCTGTGAGCACGAGAGAACAGTAAACGCAGTGAGACGACGGGGCGAACACGAGAAAGGCAAATCCCAAATCTTGAAATGGAATGGCATTTCCGCTACCGCAAAATGTGCGGGCCCGGATAGGATTCCCTAGCTCACCACCTTAAGAACGCATTTCCCCAATGAAGAATCTGATGAATCAGGACGGATCTTGTTCTTACCAGGGTAGTTCTTTCTTCGGCTGGCTTCGAACGGGGAAAGAAGGCTTCTGTCTTGGGAGGGACGGGACGGGAATGGGATGAGTGGCCGCCTCCCCCAGCCAGCACTTACTTATAGCCGGCGGGGCAATGCCGGGGGTCTGAGAAGACCGGCGAGACCGGCGAGACCGGCAACCAGACTCAGGATACGTTTCCTCGTTTCTCCAGACGGCGAGAGTGACAAATGACAGAAGAGAGACGGGAGAGCAGGAGACTGGAGACGGGGAGATGGCGAGTCCCCCAGTCCTGTTTTGACTATTTTAGAAGCGTCTTTCCCACAGCCGGAGACGGCTTACTCGTGCTCGCTTCACGCGTTCGCGCTGTCAGATCAGAAGTCATGTGTTTTTCTCCTGTGGCTAACGAACCGTCTAGCTAGCCCATACACCGTAGTAGTAGCCCAGTGGTAAAAAAATATTTTCTCCGTTTTAAAATATTTGACGCTTTAGTCTTTTTATTTTTTTAAAAAATATTGACACTCTTAATTTTAATGTATTTTTTTTTGTTTTCAACACATCTTTATATCTATTTTTTCCTCCTTATTTTTAGTGCATCCATCTTTTCTATCTCCTTAGTTTCCATGTTCACATCTAAAACCTCATCTGTTTTAGGACAAAGGTAGTACTATATGATGCCGGCGTGAGTTGCCACTACTGCGGGGACATGAGGATTTGAGAAACTATGAACGCTGATACGATCCATGTGCATCTCTTGATGAATGAAAAACATAGACAGTAGAATATGATTGTTAATGGAATGGATGAAGAGACGTATAAAGTTTCATGTAACGAAATTAAGAAAAAAAAGTTAGGATCCTCTAGAACAAATAACTTCTATATAAGAAAAACCATTTGTTAATTGTTTAGTAAAACGACTTAACTAGTGGCTTCTAATATAAAAATAAATGAAAACATCACAAAAAGCGATATCTTTAGTGCTTTTGATTCTTTCTTACAAATTGAAGAAGTGCTTCTTCAGATGGAGTAGTAGAAACTCTTTTTATAAAATCGCCGAACAAGCTTCTTAGAGAAGTAGAAGCAACTACACGGGTCTAAGTTAATGCAAGATTTTCTTTTTTGGCTTGAAATCCAATAAGCATACACATGTCAACGATCTATCTAGATTTAAGTTCTAAAATTTAAATGCTCGTTGTCCATCAGTACTTGCTAGACCGGTTGAGAATTGCCCATATATATAATAACAATAACAACTAAACCTTTTAGTTCTAAACAAGTTCGATGTATACTAGAGATAAAACTCATTGATTCCCATACATAATTTTGTAAACTAAAATGATAACCGTATAATTGAGATATACAATATTACAATAACAAATGGCATGTGAATTTGTGGGCCAAACCAGAAAGTGTGGAATTAATAAAATTAGAGGGAATATTACAATTCATCTTAGTAGATGAAATAAACAAATAATTAATCATATTGAGTTATGATGCATGCATAAATATCCCATAAAAGTAGCCGAAACAAAGGTAAACTATAACAACGTTAGTAGTAGTAATAATAATAATAATTAGGATAAAGTGTGAATTTCACAAACCAACAAACTATTTTGCGACCTTGAATAAAAAGGGAAAACTATAAGACAATAGTTGTGGCTGTATACTGAAATTTACTCTAAGATGCAATGATTTAATAATTCAGTTTATACTAGACGGTGTATAAAATTGAAAGTCAATTTCTACACAACAAGATACTATTAAGAGTAGCGCGGAAATGTGCGGGTAGATTGACTCGTTCCTGATGATACGAGCTGCTGCACTAGTACCACCGTAGTATTGCAGACTGCAGACACTCGGAACCTGCTGCAAGATTAAAAAAAGCTGTCCAATTTATACCCGTAATTAATCATCCGCTCGTGTTTGTGTATGGCGCACAGGCGCAGTGCTGCTACTACTTAAGCTTGCTTCGCTGCTGCTGCTGGCCAGACATGACCCAGTAAAACTTGGCAAGGAAAACGAACGCGTTGGATTGGATCGGAGAGCCCCAAGTCTGACGATTTCCTTCTTGATTTCACCGTGGGAGGAAGATGCCGTCCACGGCCGGTTTCAATTGAGAATCACATATGCGCTGCCGCCTGCCGCCATCTCCATTAGAGCGTACTAGAGCCCAAAATAAAACAAAGTCCGGTGGCGCCGCCATTTTTCCGTTAAGGCGGCGTGACTACCAAAACCGGGTGCGCGAGCGCGGTTCACTGCTGGAATGGGACAGGGCGAGTGATCTGCATCGGCCGTTCTGAGCGTGAAATTGAGGCCGTTGGAAAACAAACTTTGTAAGCGTAGAATCGAAGCTAGACCACATACCAGGTCAGGTAAACCCGCGCTAACTGAATAGCTAGCCTAGCTGCACGACTGCACGAGCTGCTAGAGGTAGAGAAGAAGAAAATCAGACCAGCATGAAGCCGTCCGTTTTGGACCTATACGGTAAAACAGAAAGCAACCTGCTCGACTCTACCGTCTCCTGACGCTTTGTTGCTTGGTGCAGTACTCTCCTACGTGTGCGCCGTCTTTTCTATCTGACGATTTCCTTGCCTTGCTTGTTAAGATTTTAAACGAGACTTCCCTCAAAATAAATAAATAAAAGATTTGTAATGAGTGTTTGGTTTCAATGTGGAAAATGCAAACTGCATTACTGGCCTGCGTTGGGTCCACTTCGATGAGTGGACCAAGGGGCATACCATCTGCAGTTGCCAGAAAGGAATTGTGCCGAGCGTCTGAAAAAAAAAAAGAAACAGGAAAATCGATTCTTTCGAGCAAGAAGTTGATTGCTGACGTAGCTATTCCACTAACATCTACAAATGATTCCACTATAATAATCAGTATTTAGAGTTCGTGCGGAAATGGCATTCAGAAATGCATAATCTACCAGAAAGTGAAGGGCATCATCTCCCGTATAGTTCAATTGCAATGCCAGAGACCAAGAATGCCAACATACGCACCTCTCGGTCATCCCCTAATCTCAGAAATATAGTTCATAAAAGTAAGCCCATGAACACATCATTTTCCCTGTGCATCTCAAATCTTGTGAACAATGGATCAAAAAAAAAAATCTTGCAGACAAGGCCCATAACACCAATATTAGCACCAATACATCAACATAACCTCAACGCAAGGCAGGAAAGACATGCTATAAACTGAGCAGCTTAGATATCAATTTTTGATACGGAGTGCCATCATCCAGTTATGTTAAAGGAAGCACGGAAGTAAGCCGTTCAGTTAAGTACAAAGAAATAAAAAAAAACTAATAAAAAACATTTGTAATGATAGTGACAAACATCCAGATTAAGCAGACTTCCACAATAAATACCATGAACTACCGATATACTGGACCACTAGAGAAGGAATAGAGCGATGAAACTGGCCGACCAGATGCATTAGCCCTTGCGGAGTAAGATCTTTGGCTGGGTTCGGCATAAGATGGGTGAGTCTCGTAAGCCGAGGTGATATAGGTTGAACGGCGTGGGAGGTCCACAACCCGGGCATCAAATTGCTCAGAACGGTACAGCCCCTCCAAAGGATCAGCTCGAGTGGAGATCCCCGCATGATCAGCACGAGCAGCAAGTTCCCCTGGGCGGTAGAGCTCCTCCACATGAGCGCCACGAGCCCCCCCAGTCTGATAGAGCTCCTCCAAATGTTCTGTGCGATCCCTGGTAATGATTGGATCCCTAGCACTTCTCTCATCCACAATTCTGTCAGAAAAACTGGAATGAAAGAAAAAGAATATCAATTAATCCAGAGCATAGCATATGTTTTGATACATGCAGTAGAGGATGGAAGATTTAGTCAGGCATAACAATATGTAATTCAATCTGAATTAGCAACCATATCCACCAACACGAATTAACTTAATAACTGATAGAGACATGTGGTGCATGTAACTGAATAGAACAGCCACGATGGACACTTACCGCTCAGGCCCAAGGTCTGCAACAGAATGATAGTACAAATCATCAGTTGGAGCCAAAGTGCGATAATAGGCAGATGGCACATGTCGAGGCTCTGGCACAGAATACACATGCTGACGTTCTACATCTAGCGGGACATGGCGGGAATCTATAGCAAGAGGAATGTGTCGAGGCTCTGGCACAGAATGCATATGCTGACGTTCTACATCCAGCGGGACATGGCAGGAATCCATAGCAAGAGGAATGTGTCGAGGCTCAGGAACAAGATGTACTGGCTCATAATATATGTGGCGCTCATCTTGAGCACTAGCTAAAGAACGACCAAGTCGATTTTCAGCAGGAAGGGGTGCAAGGCGTGCTGCCCTGTAGCGATCCTCAACAGGAACATGTATAACTGCAGGGTGCCTCTGCTCATCAAACCCAGGCTTACGCACTTCTTCAATAGGCAATGAACGCCGTCGCTGTTCAAAATGATGTGGCTGCCTTCGTTCTCCATTGTGACGCTTTTCACGGCGGTTATTCGGAACAGACTGAGGCAGATTGGCAGGCTTAAATAGTGCAAGTAGTCTTTGAACCTGTAAAATATCAAGTGTACAAAGATACAGAATGTAATTTATGTTTGAAATTCCCAAAACCACTTCTAAAATACAATTTGTAGAAAGCTTCAAAGATGCTCACTTGTTTCGAGCTGAGCTCAGGGTGAAATTTGCTCCTGGCACTGTAGTTTTCCTTAATAGCATGCTTGAAACTGCTCTCAGGAAGAGGAAGGCAGTCTCTATCAATGTTAAACTTCACCTGCATGGTGCATGTAACATAGTTTTTAATACAATAGGAATATCAAATATGTATCACCATTCACCATATTCATCTTCAAAAATGGCCCCATACAGGGAAGTTAATACTTCAACATCTCCAAAGATACAAGGATAATGCAGCGTGAAATGGTAGGATTCTTCACCAGCTTATGAGGAAACTGAAGGTTGAATTCAATTGAGAAACACAAGCTACAACCCACCAGCATCTCTCGTAACTTACTTCTACACAAGCTAGCTAATGCCAATAAGGTGGGGTAATTGTGCATCAATGGAATAGAAATTTAAGAACTGAATGAAAACAAAAATGTGTGAATGTAACTATAGAGCTACAATTCATGCCATAGAACACCGTTCATCCCTAAAGATATCTTCATACAACACATGAATCCCGAAACTCTTAAGAGTGCAGTTTTGAGCCCCTAAGCTTTATTAGCTGATTTACTCGAGATCCAAAATATTTTTGTTAGCAACTACTCACGTGCATGGCAAGCTCCTACCTCATCTCTCCTAGGTATTAAAAGACACGTCAGTCATGTGTGTTTGATACACCTGACATCTACCCCAAGCAATTCATGCCTTACGCCCACAAAACCACTTGCCTGGTCGTTATCGTTATAGAAGACCAAGCAAAGCAATGTTGCTAGCAAAGAGTGATAGCTATCCTCTCGACGAGGTAGACTTGCATGAGCATGCAAAAAAGCCTTGGGTCCATGTGGGCAACATGTAACATGTGAAGCAAAAGAACATATTGTACCGAAACTACTTGTCTTCACCACTACGCCACTTGAGGAACCACCTCAACAAGGTCAAGGCAGTAATGCTAGGGAAGCCGACCCTAGCAATTGTAAGATGCCACAACCTCTTTGACATTTAGCCTCAACCTATCCTAACTTTTGACTGAAGCACTTTCCCAAGACGAGCATGAAAAAGAGGACGGCAAATGAAGGTAATGCATGTTCCAATGAGGTGAGGCGAGGGGTGGAGCAGCCACAACTGGAAGCTCGCCATAACTAATACTTCGGGTCTGTTTGACAGATACTCTAAAAGTGATTCTTTGTGATCATATGTATCTAAGGATTCTCTAGGATAAACTCTTAAAGTTAGGAAAGAGAATCACTTCACATGATTAGAGGAAGCCACTTTTCTCAACTATTAGCCCTTGATTCAATTCAAATAATCACTTGACAGAATAAGCTGAGAATCACTTCTCTAGGAAAATAATGGTAGGTACAATTTCACTGATTCCATCTAAGAATTAGCCTCAATAAGGTGTACCAAACAGGTCCTCTATCTAATTCATTGCTTTTATTCCTTTGTCTCGGTGGGTTAGGCATGCCCAATTAGCAAGTCATACAGTGTTAGTGGGAGGGAGGAACAAAATCGACATGTCATGTATGCAAATAGTTCCAAGCATGGAGTCAGTTTTGACTCACATGACCCACATAACAAGTTTAGAGGCCTAGCCATATTTAGGGCACCTTTGATAGAGCTCCAAAAAGCTAATTCTTGGGGAGAATCAACAAAGCTTTGCCAGACAACAATGTTTTCTAGGAGAATCCATAGAGCTGATTCTCAGAGAGAATCTGGAGTGCTTTGCCAAACACTGTATTGCAGGAGATGTGATTCTTGGCTGATTCTGTGGAGTGATTCTCTGAAATGAACTAAGGGGCCGGGAGCTGAAAAAGTAGCTTCTCCTGATTCTGTGAAGTGATTCTCTATCCTAACTGTAAGAGTATATCATAGAGAAACAACGAGAATCAAAGGTTCAGCCACTAAATCACTTCTGCTCAGAGAATCACTTCTTATTGAGAAGCTCTATCAAAGGGGGCCTTAGTTGATTCTTTGAAGTGATTCTCTAAAATGAACTAATGGGCAGGGACCTAAAAAAAAATAGATTCTCTTCTTTTTTTTTTAGATAATGGGACAAAGGTTCCAATCTCTATTACAAGTAGATTCTCTTCTGTAAAGTAATTCTCTATCTTGATTGTAAGCGTTTATCGTAGAAAATCACTTTCAGCTAGAGAATCACTTCTAGAGAAGCTCCACGAAAGGGGCCCTTACAAAGTTTTAGGAGAATAAGCTAAGAATCACTTCTCAAAAATATTTATTTTGTCTGAGAAATAGCCTTGTGCAAGTGTACCAAACAGGCCATCTATCTAATTCATTGATTCTACTCCTTCTCTAGTCCATGTCAGGCGGCTTAGGAACACTCAACTGGCATACCATGTGTTAGGAAGGAAAACAATCATCATGTCATGCATGCAAGTAGTTTCTAGCATGGGAGTTTGGACTCAGGTGAACTACTTACCAATTGAGTCATATCCATATTTACAAAGCTTTAGGAATATAGTGAAGCAATTTTAGGGACTATTCTAGCACTACAATATACTACCTACACACTTGATTTGTTGATGTTGAAAATTAAAATTCACACACATTGGTAGAATAATAGCACCCAAACAATATATACACTAGATGCGTCCTCATTAATGCCTTTTTTCTTTGAACATGCTCATAAGAACATATACCTTCTATTAGACTCAAATTACAGTAACAAATCCTAAAACAAATGCTTCATACTCATGCATATATTGATGGTAAACATTGTGTTTTTTTATTTAAAGGCAGCACAATAATGATGGGCAAGGGATGTACATAGGACAGAGTTTTCACATGGTAGAACCATTTGCTGCTATCAGACCAGCAAAATGACCTATCTGAACCACAATTTACACCCCCCCCCCATTATGACATACATTAGTCACCTAATGAGTTTTCCCAACTTATTGGCTGAGTGCATGTCATTCATAACAAATATAGACATCAAATCATCCATTTTAACCTGATATTCCATTATTAATATTTAGTCCAATACATCTAAAATACACTCCTGCTTTCCAAGTAAAGGTTTACACTTCCAAACTACCTTGAGGATACTCTATTTTTCAGACACGTGGAGCTCATGCTAAGTATAAAATATAAAAAGTTTATCCTTTCTTAGTCTAATGTATTCCATTGTCAGTATTTAGTCTAAACACAGATTCCTGCTGACCTAACAAGGATGCATGCTTCTAACTATCTCTGCTTATAGAGCTTGGATTACCATAACAAATTATGAGCTAAAGCTACAGTGACCATATAAACATATCCAAATACATACTAGGCCTACAGCAATGCAACTCTCAGAATTCATGACCCGAAAGACTTAGTATAATCTACTCATGCCCACTGTTCTTCAGCATCCTAAATTACTGGTAAATTTTGTTCTCCAACACCCTTGAGAACAATACATTTGCTGTGAGGGGTGCGAGTCTAAACAATGAAAGTCCAAAGAACACAATTACCTGTGCTGGAAACTTCCCGTGAAATGCTTCTTGTTCAAGGTTCAGCCCACCACTTGATGCTGCCTTGTACACACCATACAGAAGCTTCAAGTCAAAATCATACAGGAAGAGCTTTGCCCCAGGCCTGATATTCTTGACCATTCCAATCTTCCCATTGGGCATCCCAAACAAGCGGTTCTGGTAGCACTCCTGCTTGGTCTGTTGATTGCACATAAATATAAAGCCTGCCCCCTTATTCTCCCCCCGGCCTTCCTTCTTAGCCACAGCCTTATACCCCTTTCCTTTCCATCCTTCATCGTACTTTGTCTCCTTTCCCTTGCCATTCATCGCCCTCTCCTTAGCCTTCTCTCTCCTGCTCTTAATCTTCCTAATACCACCACTATTATCAGCACTCACACCCTTGCCTTTGCTGGAAGCAACTGCAGCATCAATATCAGTATCAACTGGATTTTTCTTTGCTGATGCTGAAGCTTCAGCATTGGCTGGCACTGGTGCAGACACTGAACCTTCAGCATCAGTGGCTGGCTTCGGCGCCTGTGCCACAGGTGATGCATCAGCAATAGCAGCAGGTGGCGATGCAAGAGCGTCACCACCTGTAGTGCCTGCACCTACCGAGGCAACCTCATCAGCAGCTGCTGCAGCAGCCGCTGTGTTCTCACGCTTGACAACCTTCCGCTTGACGACCTTCCGCTTCTTAAACTTGGATGCATTAACCTTGGAAGGCTCCGCCACGTTTCTGTCCCCCACGCCATTGACCTTCACCATGGCGGCTGCTATGAACAGCTTTGGGGAACAAACGAGAAATATCAACACAAAAGCAAAATAGGATCCACCAAAATCGGCAGAATATCTCCATGAACAGGGAGCAGGATTGAATAAATCGGTCTAAAAAGATGAAAATCGATGATTCTACTCCGGTTTCGGAGAAAAGTTTGAGGAAATCAATAGGCAGAGTAATTTCTCTGTGGAAAATAAGGAATTTGTGGGGAAACAATATCTAGGGTTGGGAAATTACACTGAGGGATAAACCGATAGTCCTAAATGCGTCAACCAGGGAGGTGATGGTTCAGGAGCGTACCTGGAAGGCTTGAACAGACAGGCAAAGGAGTTCACCACCTTTGCTGACCTGAGAGCCACCGAAGAGTCACCTGATGCAAAACAGGCTAAGTTCAGGAGTCTCTAGTGATGGTGCGTGCGGTGTGACGAGTCTTGCTAGCATTTTTAATCCTCGTGTTCCCTGAGAAGTGGTCTCTGAACCATTGCCGGATGTACCGATTGACATCACTTCCAATAAATCAGGGAGACAAACACCCTAAAAAATGAGTAATATCTGATCCGCCTAAACTGGCAGAATATCTCCTTGAACAGGGAGCACGAGCTAACAAAGTCGTACGACCTAAACGGTACGAAATATCTCCTTGAACAGGGAGCACGAGTGAGCAGAAAATCGATGATTCTACTTGATTTCAGAGAAATGTTTTGGGTACGAAATAAATCGAAAGCACACAAATCGAAAGAATTTCTCTGCGACAGGGTGCGCGGGTGAAAAGAATCACACGCCCTAAATGAGATCTATAAAAAGAATCGACGATTTTACCCGATTCCAGAGGAAAATATTTGGGGAAAACATCGATCGCAAAGCATTTTCGGGATCGGAGGAGTACGATTCTACCGGATTCGATAAACCAATTTTCAGAACCATCCGGGATGCCTAAACAAGGAATTTGTGGGGAAATTTTTGGGGAAACATCCAGGGTCCCAACCGATTCTAACTTGGGGGTAAACCGAAAGCCCTAATCGCGGCAAGGAGCAGGGTAGTTGAGAGGCGTACCTGGAGGACTCGACGGTCGTCGGCGGACGAGGGGATTAGAATCTGGAGAGACGAAGCTAAGAGGCAACCGAATAAATAGGATGATGTTTACCAGGATTTGCTTGATTAAGATTTAACGGTCCCGATGGAGCCCAGAGACGCAAGGCCTGTTCATGCTCCTTCCTGACTTCCTGTTAGGAGGTGGTTGCCAGTTTGCCAGTTGCCACACAGCACCATTTCCAGACCAGGCAAGTACGATGTTGTTTTCTTGACATAAATTACCTAGACTATGAATGGTCTTTTTAGTTGTCTCATAGCAAGTACAACGACTTTTCTCTCTCCTTTTCCACCATATCAAAAAATTTATGTAGGGAAAATGGGATATGAAACTGTCCATATAGTTGTTGTCTTTATGGTAAATGTTCCATGCACTATATAAACATTTTGAATACAAAATTCATATAATATTTGCATGTAGGAAAAAAGCAATATCAGGATTGTGTCTCTCCCGAAATTCAAAACATGAGAATTTTTAATAGACTATTTGGATGTAATGTCGAGAAAACTAGGGATTTTAAGGAGAGGTGGCAAGCACAATGAAACTTTTTCATAAACTTTAAAACCATATTAGATACCCATCTATTCGTTTTTTTCCAATCGTTAGGACAAGTTTAATGTAAATAAGAACTAGGAGGTTTGTCCTAACGTAAGCAAAAAAAGAGGAGGGACTATCCTTTCTTCTAAAGAACATTGAAGAAAGTTTTCAATAGAATTAAAATCCCATAAAAATTCATTATATCTCTTCTTTGGTTTTTGTTGTGTGAAATATTTCTTCTTTGTTTTTGAAATGAAGGCATACTCTAAACACCTCTCATTCATGCTAATAAGTTACCTCTTGCACCAAGGATCAATGATTCATTTGTAATCTAGACTCGGTCTTCACATGGCAACAATCCATCTTGCTACCAACAAGGTACAGCTACTATTTCCCCATCCAAGCTAAGGCTAGAACCGCCTTTGTCAGCAAGAAAGTTTCCAATAGGGATTGAAATCTTGTAAAAGTTCTGAGTTTATTCTTACTCTAGATACCTATCATTCATGCTAACAAAGGATCACACTATATGTTGTAATAGATGACAATGTAATCCCCAATTAGACTCAATAACTCAAGAATCATCATAGCATTGCGTGAGTCTCATGCTTGGTGTTGCTGTTTAGTGTTGCCTAACATCGTCATCAAGAACATGGTAGCGAGCCTGTTGCCCAAGGTTGGATAGAAGGCCAATATTTAATGCACATACACAATTAACCAAAATATTAAATCTTTTATTAATGAAAAAATTGGTTCTAGAACTCCGTTCGTACGTGTATTTTACTATTGGATACTGTCCATTTCAAAGTTAACTTCAGGACACTGTGAATCAATAATATTGACCATAGGTCACTAACACACAACGAGATTCTTGTGAACATTTTTATCTCAATACACAACATATATAATGACTTGAAATTTTGTATAATGAGTTAGCTAAAATCTTTATCTATGTGATTTGTTTTTTTAAAAAAAATCGAATGTTTAGATAGTTTGATATAAAATATACTAACTTGAAATTTTGCATAAAGATTCAAGGCTACTTTTTTTTTTCTAAGTGATTTTTTTTTCAAAATAAACGAGAGAAAGAAAGTGTTGTGTGATAGTTGGCATACTTGCCCTTAAATTTATTTTTGTACAGCAACATCACACCTGAAATAACACTAGTGCACAAGAACAAATGAGACCAGCAAAATAAAATGCCAACCTGGACCCAATAACAATTCTTTTTTTTCTAAATACATACAATCAGACTATGGTCGTCTATAATTTCCTCCTTCAAACATATTACTCATTCTCTATGCAGTACTAATTCAGCACGTCCTTAGCAGAGAAAATAATTACTATCAGAAAAAAGCTACAAAATGTACATGACCATTTTTCCTAGCGCGAATATGTGAAGTTCTTACAAAGGAGTAGCAATTCGATATATAACAGAAATAGCATTTTCAGATTGCTGCCAATCGGGAGGGTATTAGTTACTCTTCATACTATACCCAACATTGGCATTAGGTTCGGCCCCACAAAATAACCATGTATCAGTTGTTTCCTTGGAAATTTCTTGAGCTCCCACCACCTTCAAAGACCAAAGTTACAGAGTGTCAGGAATTCCATTTCAGTGTCCACATACTTGGTCCACAAAGACTTGTATTGGTTCAGTGCGACATCGAGCCACGGCTTCATGTTCCCATCAAAGTGTATCACTGCTGCCCCACGGATTGCCTCAGGGCTGATGCTTGGATTGTAGCCTAGGCCCATAACATGCCATGACTTTTCCAGTGGCTTGGTATTACCATAAAATGTCATCAGTCCAGCTGTTAGAACAGATGTTGGATCCCACAGCTCACCATCCTCATTCTGCGATAAGAACAAAATATAAGGAATGAACAACTATGAGCATAGTTGTATACAATTATGAAATGCTACACAGCTAAGGACAATGAAAATCATGCTTTTTGTTTGATTGAAGGTGCAAAAGTAGGGTTCAGATCAAATATGGAGTGCATGGACCAAACTTCTTTTTTTTTCCCCCCTAAGAACATGGCATGCACGGATTCCATTAGGAGGTAGTAGAGTTCAACCAACAATAATCTGTCAGGGCACAACCATAGAATGTTATCTGAACCTGATCTAAACTTAAGAAAAATGAGAAAGTAAGATCATAAGAACTATCCTCGCTAAGATATAAACTAGGTGAATTTTAAGTTGAGAAGAATTATAACATGTGAGCTGAATACCTGACTACATATACCACACCGAGCAATAGTTTCGGCATGCACTGAAATGAAAAATGTATACAATTTACAATACTATATGAATTGTTGGCACTAAACTTTTGTATGCAACCATGGAAAACATGACTTCACTAGGACGATAGACCATCATATTCCTTCCTTACAAAGAAGCTCACATAATATCTGAGTGTTTTAGCTGATCTACATGATACTTGTTGCCCAATTTGCCCATAAAAGTAAATTTTAAAAATTGGGGGTAAGGTTCAGGTGTCTAAACCACACATGATCCTTCTTAGTAAGGAAAAAGGGACACTGGACAGTAAGCATAACAATCAGTCATCTGTGATCACACATATCAATATAACTTGAAAGCTGTAACTGAAGATCAGCATAACTTACCATTTCCATGTACTGATGGAACAACTCAGTACAGCCATCCCGCCGCCATGCCTGGAGATCAAACACATTTACTCCGTATGCCCATGCGCAGGCGCCTGGATTGAACCGATCCCGGACTATGGGCTGAGTGAAGTTCAGATACTTCCTATACCTCCTGAAACCCCCGAAACACATCTCCACAGCACCATTGACCTTCCCATCCAAGTTGGCCTGCCAGAGCAGCGCCAAATCCTTTTGCACCACCACATCGTCCTCCAAAAGCACAATTTTCTCTAGCACCGGGAACATATCTGGGAGGTAGAACCTCAGGTAATCGAGCAATGCGACATCGCTCTTGCCGGCCTCGATCTGCCTGAGTACCGGCGAGTTGGTGGCGTTGAGGAATGGGAAGTCGGAATAGGCAAGGAGCTGTACGTGCACACCGAGCGGCGGCGGACGGCGTGCAAACCAGACGCGGAATGCTGGGAGGTACATGGGCGCGGTGACCACGTGGAAGACGTGGCGCGAGGGGTCGGCCGCGGCGCGCGCGGCCGAGGCCACCACGACGGAGACGGCGAGCACATTATCGGAGAAGACGGCATAGTGGTACAAGGAAGGGTCGTCGAACTCGGGCGACGGGTCGGAGTCGTCCGCAAACGCGTTGGGATTGGCGAGGCGCGCCTCGAGGAGGCGCATGGCGAGGCAGTGAAGTGACTTGGGGGTGGATCCCGCGGCGATGCGGGAGGACATGCGGCCGCCGCGGCGCGCGCGCGAGAGCTGCTCGCCGACGGCGAAGACGGTGTCGGAGAGCTTCTGGATCTTGGACTGCGTGTCGAAGCCCTCCTTGGCGTCGGCGGCGAGGGCGCGGGCGAACTTGATGCGCTCGCGCGCTTCCTTCTCGAGGGGCTTGAGCGCTTCCTCCGGGAGTGAGAGATGGGATGCGAGGCGGGAGGAGAGCGCGGAGAGGTCGGAGGAGAGCGTCGAGAACGACAGCGACTGCGCCGCGGAGGCCTCCTTGAGCTTTCGCGCGTGCGCGGCGTACGCGGCGAGGACTGCCGCGTGGTCCGCCGCGTGGCGGGCGGACGGCGGGGAGGAGGAGGAGGAGGAGGAGGAGGAGGAGCGTGGCGAGGCGGGCCCGGACGAAAGGAAGAAGGAGAGGGAGGCGAGTAGGAGCAGCGTGAGTAGAGCCGCGAATGCCGCGCGCCGTGGCGCGGACGGCCGGAAGGCGCGGCCGCCGGCCATCAAGGGAGGGAGTGACCGAGCGGGAGGGAGGGGGGAGTGGAGCGGAGCTGAGAAGCGCATCGCGGATCTGAGGCGACAGTGAGGCGCAAAAGGAGACTGGTGGGCCCTTTGGGTCTGGTGGCCCGGTCGATCAGTGGGTAGGGATGTCGGTATGGTGAGATTTGGCCGTATATTACCATGATTTTTAGTGATGATGGGATTGCGCAGTATAAGAGTAGTTAACTGGGCCCAGGAGCGGTCAATGGTGAGTTAAGATTTCAGCGACCACACGGTGACTAGTGGGGTCAATTTGCGGTGGTCCACCTGTTAGCGAGCTTTAACGGAAAGAGTGCGCCGTGTCTCGTGAGAAGGGTTGCCCGACATGGCCAAATCCTGCCAGCTTGGCGGATTACTTTTGCCGAGGGCCGAGGCCCGACAGACGACAGAGACATTCCGAGTCCAATTTTGTAATTCCTCTGTTATTGAGAGGAATTCCAATTTCAGAGAGAGAGAGAGAGAGAGAGAGGAATTCCAGGTTGGGCCAGACTGCAGTCTGCAGGGAAAGGCCCGTAAGGCCGTAACACACATCTGGGCTTTCACTGAGCAGCGTGTCCCGGTTGATGAATGATTTCTTCGTTGGCCCTCTTGCGCAGCAGTATCATCGGGGCTCTTTCAAGTTTCAAGTTTTATTTTTCAGAGAGATTAAACCAGCTTTTATAAAGCGGATTACAGCAACCAGTTTACGTTGGGGATAGCAATTTGCTACAAAAGATCACCAGGAAAACTCAACAAATATTACTAGCTAGAGAAAATCAAAAGAAGTCCGCTTCAAGTTTCAATTCTCATGCCTAATCCTTACTGAATAAATAAGGAGTTCAGGACATGGGCGTGGAAAAGTTGATACGCAATCTGTTGCGGCTTGATTTGCTTGTAAAGTCTATATAAAATGATGACTAGTCATCCACCTGTCGAACGCAAGAACTAACCTAGCTGCAGGATTCGACGACAAAGGCATGCACACGTCTCAACCTTTCCTTGTCGCGATTTACAAAACAAATTCTTGTCTTGAAGCGCAAGAAGCTAGCTGGGTGGTACAAATTGACCATTAATTAGCTAGGCGCAGACCCAAATCAAGCATCACAGTTCAGAGAACAAACGACGCTAATGGCCGCGGCGTCGTCGTCACCAAGGGAGGTGAAGCTCTACGGCGCCTGGGGCAGCGCCCACGCCGCGATGGCCCGGAACGCGCTGGCGCTCAAGGGCGTGCCGTACGAGTACGTGGAGGAGGACCTGGATAACAAGAGCAAGGCGCTGCTGCGCCTGAACCCGGCGCACCAGAAGGTCCCGGTCCTCGTCGTCGAGGGCCGGCCGCTCGCCGAGTCGCTCGTCATCATCGAGTACGTCGACGAGGCGTGGGCAGGGCGGGACCCGCCGCTGCTCCCGCGGGAGCCGCGGCAGCGCGCGGCGGCCAGGTTCTGGGCCCGGTTCTTCCAGGACCGGGTGTCGCCGCTGTCGCACGCGGTGCTGTTCGCGGACGGGGAGGCGGAGCGGGCGGCGCTGGCGAGGGAGATGAAGGAGCGGATGGCCGTGTTGGAGGCGGGGATACAGAAGGACTTCCCTCCGTGCAGCGACGACAGCCCGTTCGTGCACGGGCGGTGGCCCGGCCTGCTTGACGTCGTGCTGGGCTCGTGCGCCGCGGGGACCCGGGTGCTCTCCACTGTCTGCGGCGAGCATATCGTGGAGCCAGGCGCGATGCCGCGCGTGCATGCCAGCGTGGCCGCATTCGACGAGCTTGCCGCCGGGTTCGGGACCACCGTGCCGCACGAGCGTCTCCTGGCGCGGCTCCTTGAGAGGCACGCGAGGAGGTCTCGTGCCGCTTCGGGCAGTGTACTCACGATCGAGTCCAGCGATGCATGATGCGACCTTGCCTGCTTTGTGCGTGTCTACAGTCTAGTACGGTGTCGGAATAATCTTCTTCTTTGCCGGACAATGGACAGTGTGTGTGTGTTTCCTTTTCGAATGAGACAGCGTGTATTATTGTTTCAAAAAGAAATAAAAAAAGGCTCCTCAAACAGGCCGCTGTATTGTGGTATTTGATGCAAATCACTAAATTAGAACTTTAGGGCGGTGGGCCTGGTCCAGGTGTGTGCGCTGGCTCAGGAGTCAGGACAACGGGAACAAGCTAATATGGACCCTAAACCCAGTTACTGGCCTGTTTGTATTAGGCCGGCCTTATGCTGTTCAGAATATATTGGGCCGATCGTTCCTGAGTCCCTCTTTTTTTTTTTTTTGAGAAATATTGCACATAGAGGTAACAATATAAAATGCCTGTTCATATCATGCAGGACATGTAAAAAGAGCGCAGTCAGTTGTCATTGGCACTAGTGGGTTCGAACTCTCAAAAAATAATCTGGTGAATGGCTGAGTTTGCATGATATTTACAAGACGGTGATTGATTGTAAAGGGGACCGCCCGGATCATGCACGTAGATTTATCCAGTGGGTACCAGGCAATTGATGTAAAGTCTATTGTTTCTGGAACAAAAGTTGAGTTGTGTACTTGCTAGCGCAAAAAAAAAAGCACTTGCTGCGAACATTCCTTTTCTTTAAAAAAAGGAACTACCTTTTCTGTTAAATTAAAATATCACAAGATTGTATATTGCAGTGATAAAGAAACATTTTACACCCTAAATGTGAAATGTCTAAATTTTTTGTGGCGCAAACTAAAATGTGATCCAGGAAAAGATGTCAGATTGTTTTCCAAGAATCGTGAGAGAGACAAAAGGGCAAAGCAGAGGCTGACGATCCTCCATTTTTTGGAGAAGCAAGATGCATGAGGCCCAAATTAAACTCCCTAAACTTTCCCCCTCCTTCAATCAAACAAAAGCTGAAACGCGCACCGACCCAATACCATCGCCAACCCTCTTCTAAGCTTTCTCTCTCATTTTTTTTTCCCCATGCATCCTGACAGTAACCTGCTTGGAGTAGTAGTTCAATTTAGCCATTGCAATCCATGAATGAACACTGCTGTCTCCAACAAGTCGGTAAGGAAAGTGACTTAAGATCAGCATATGCCCCCTGTTTTTTAACCACACACCCGTACGCCGGCCCCTGGTAGAATTCCAACAAGATTCCAGACACCTACCATGATCAGTTCTTGTCAGCAAAAGAGCAACCCCATTAACAAACAACACATCATAAAGATGATCTCTTGACTACACAACCATTATGTTATGCAAACCCAATTTTATTATGACCCAAGAGCTAAGCTTTTATACTTAGTGCGATTGTGACTCTTCTATCAATCATCGTTTTAGACTTTCCATCTTGACGTCCAGCAAAGGTTAGGGTGATCAAAGCGGCATTTCCACTTCTAGGATCACTCTTTTATTCTATTTTTTTAAGACCTAAACTAGTTATAGGCATTTCCAGTAGTTTTACTTATAAACTCCCTAAACTAGTTTTTTGGAAATGATTATAATAAGGCCCAAGATCTAAGCTGCTTATGATAATCCTTATATTAAAAAGGGACCCCCAAACAGTCGCCTGAAAATGGTACTATAATTATCCCCCAAATAATTCAAAAACCCCGTTGCGTTGTCCCATGATCGCTACAAGCACCACCGTGCCTCAGTGCTTGAGACTACTGTGCGCGATGATCAACTTCTCGATCGAACTGATCAGCGATGACTTTGTTAACGTTCGTTCTCATGTGTGCTTTCGGGACATTGCCCCCTATAGCTTGACTCAGACGCCTTTTAGTGGCCGGCCTCTTGCTACGACGTGGTGGGCTGTAGTTTTCGGCAGAGACTTTCCCTGCGAGGCAAAGAGAATATATATATTTGATCGTGTGGAAGGCACAATCTGAAATTGTTTTCAAATTACCAAAAGTTTGTACCTTGATACTTTAATTTCTACTAACTCCAAAAATCCTAGCGCTTGGGTTTCCTAAGGAAAGATGGTTCAGCTTTACCACGGTTACAGCAAAAAAAGGACGAATCTAGTACTGCTAGATGGATGATTCTAGAGAAAAGGACTAGTCGCAATGCAAACTGTATTTGCACATTTTGAGTTAGCAGTGTGAACGTGCTTCCAAGAATTGGTACGTTCCTATACTTCTTTCAAATAAATGCAGAAGGATAGTAGATATACACCCACTCACCCAGTGCATCCCTAACTTATGTGTCAGTTCACTTTCAGTCGTATAGACAGTAATATGCATGACCCGGAGCTACAAATTTTGTTCCGTTTCTGACCTAAACACCGCCAGGGTATATCATCCACGGAGTGCAACAGAAACAGAAATTAATGGCTATATATACGTAATGCTTCTCTGAACTCTACAAGCAGGAAGGCAATGACGACCAAGATGACATGTTTCACAGCCAACTAGCGAGGCAGAGATTTGGACTTGGAATAGGGGTGCGCGCGTATTCAATTTCTGCGGTGAGATAGATGGCCCAACTTGATGATACAATCTATTATATAGACATATATTTGACCACCAAGCCTCCAATCACAGGAAGCTATTCAATTACTCGCAAAAAAAAAGGGTAACTATTCAATCAGAGCAATAATTTTGCAAGAACGCTCCAAGGGTCGCACTTAAAACCCATTTAATTCAAATCTGATCTTGTACTATATCCGAATCATGAACAATTTGTTCCAAAACCTGCAAGTTGTGTAAGTACAGCTTCCTTATAGGACCCTGACTGACGTTGCCTGCAAGCAACGAATTGCCATCAAAGAAGGCCCCTGTCTACATTTATTAATATTTCAGGAAAATTTATTCATTGCTTTGACGTATATGTGAAATAGAGGGAGTAGTAAATAAATTTACCATCTCTTGAACTAGTTAGACTCTGTTGCAGTATATTAAAGGTGAAGTATTACCTCCTAGGAGGTAACACTTTAAATCAAATCTAATAAAAAAGAAAAAAATAAACTGTGAGCCCAAGTATCTCTTTCGTCCTCTTCTTCCGATTTCCATGACACTCTTCCTCCATTCGGCAACTGACCCCATTGTTCATCTTCCTGGGGAGGACGCGGTTGCCATGGATCAAGGCCGGAGGTCAAATTGTCCCGTCCTCTGTCTTTGCCGGCCATGGAACTTGTCCGATGCCGGTTGGTGAGGTGTGCAAAGAGAGAAACACCGCCATTCATGCGGTTGCCATGGATCAAGGCTGGAGATCGAATTGTCCCATCCTTCGTCTTTGTCGGCCATGAAACCTGTCAGAAGTAGATTGATGAGGTGTGCGTAGAGAGATACATCGCATTCGTGCCCCTGCCCTGTGGCCTTATAGCATGAATGACTGGAGCAGCCACGACAACGGGCTGACTGGTAGCTAGCTACCGGCATTCACAATGATATAAAATTTTTTTTGACGGCCTACATTTTCTCAAGGTACCCTAAAAAAGCCAGCGATGGAAGGGGGCCATGGCCCCCTTTAGCCATCACTAAGCTTCACCACTGGGCCCACAACTATCACTGAAATCACTCCCTTTGTTGGATTATTGCAGATGTCCCGGGCTGAGCTATACTGTTGTGGTTTGATCAAAGTCAATCTTTCTAAATTTTGACTAATAATATTCAAGATATAATTTATTACAAGTATGAAAGGTGGCATATTATGATAATTGGACACATGATGAATCCAATAATATCATTCACAAATTATTTTGAGTACAAATTAAGGTGTAATTAACAGACTATTTGTTCTAATTACAAAAATCAAGGTGTAATCAACAACAAGGGTAGAAATGTTTGTTTCTATGTTGTTTTACCTTTTACACCCATAATATTATGGCATTTTGCCTTATCATTTGCAGAGAGTTATTGCTGAATTCTCATGTTGTACTTTGTGTTATAACATTTTTTTTTATCTTAATTCACAGATGCACAGGCGTTTTGCGCATAAATAATTCTAGGAAAACAAAGAAAAAGATGTAAAAGTTCTTTTGTTACAGATTGCTGATGACATGATCGATTTCATTGACATTATTAGTGTGATCTCCCACTTCACGATAAAATGGGAAACTAGCTGTGTACAAGCATATTTTTTTTTGCCTCGTACTATTTGTCTCATATGGCAACACATGTCACCAACTTTCGTTGTCGGCCAGGGCGGTAGCTCAGCAAAATGTGTCCCGAAAACAAATTGTTAAGTCGTAAAGAGATACTATAACACATATACGTGGTCGATCAAGAATGCGTTCGACACTGAAATCATGTCTTCTCGGACAATACACACATTCACAAACACGCGACGGCAACCACACGTACGTGCACTAAGAAAAATAAGAGGCGAGCAATGCAGGAGCGTAACCACACATACACTGTGAGTTATTCGAAAGCACTACACCTCACTCAACTAATGACGATCGACGACGGACAATGCCGTCTCACACAGAGCGAAAGAGATGATCATCGCTGACGCCGCCGCGCCTGGGTGGGCGGGCGGGCCGGGCGACGCACACGCGCGCGTGCGTGTGCCCTACAAAAATCTCTCGTTATCAGGGCGACTGTTGCAGCGTGTGACTGATCCGTAGGTCACAGTGTCACACGCACGAGGAGCGCCCCGCGGCCTCCCGGCCGGCCGCGGCCACATGGTGTGGTGGTGTGCCGCGCGCCGGGGCCGGCGCCTACTACTACTTCCCCTTTCCAGCAACAGTAGCAGCAGCAGCCATCGTCGACCGGCCGGAAACCTCTGACAGCGACCACGGCGAGATGTCAGGGGTTCCAAGCTAGTGCGCTCGCGGTTCGGCAGCAGCCGTCGTCGGTCGATGGACACGTATGGTGATATATACCGGCACCGCTCTCTAGCTCCAACTCCAACGTGTGCGGCGGCCGGCGAGGACGACGGCGACCGGTGATGCTGACGACGAGACGACCAGCGCCCGCCGCTCGTCGTTTCGCGCGCTCGTGCGGGATTGTCCTGGTGCGCCCGCGGCGTGGGGACGCGTGGGAGTGAGGGTTCGGGTCGCGGCACCATGCGGGGCCGGCCGGCGACGTCGCGGTCGCTTGTACGCACTGGTCGGGACGAGTGGTGATGCATGGGCCAGGCAGGTGTACAACCTCGCTCGATCGGGTCGGGTCGCCCGGCCGGCAGCGATTGGTGGCTGGAAGGGAAGATTTCGTCGGACACACTCTGTCCCTTGTTGCACGTTATTGTTCAGTTTTTGTTGCTGCATTGCCTACTAATTAATTGGCCAAAAAAAAAAAAGTCGTGGAGTTGGAGTCCTGTTCTTTTCACAGAATGTTTCGATTTTGGTCAATAAGACTTGCGTAATATGCAATACCATTTTCATCCGTGTTTTATGCATGATGATATCATCACTCTCATCGCCAAGTGAGACCCCTGCCCACTGCCCACGCTCAGACACAGGACGCCCATCGAAATATTACTTCTTTATTTATGTTTTCATCTCCCCTTAAATTCCGATGTAGATAGATAAATTAAGTTTCTTCTATCGTCATATTTCTGGCGGTTATTTTCTGACGATTAGCCGTCGTGAAAACTATTTCTGACAAAATTTTGTATTTTTCTGTTAGTATTTGGGCTTCGCGAAAATTCGAGTCTCCAGCAGTGATATGTGAATCCCAAAGAGATTTGCCAACAAAATTCATACTGTATATTCTTTCAACTTGCATATAGTTCACTTATGCAAGCCTGATTGAGGCAGTGCCATGTAGTACAAATACGGCCGAATGGTAACGTGTAGACACATACTGCTCCGCCGATCAACGACGCGCACGTGAGTTGTAAAAAAATTACAGACAGGTAGACGAGGTACGTACGTGCACACCAGAGGCATGTATACGTACCCGGTACATACACACGCAGCTAGCTAGCTCGAGCTCTCTCTCCTAACCTGCTGTGAGGTTTTGAACAGAGCGCTCGAGAGCATATACAGCACGCGTACACACGTACAAGAGTAACAGCCGGCCGCAGTCCGCCGGCAGTGAGATATGGATCTCTCTCTTAGACGGTGTCGAACTCGTCGGCGGCGAGGGACTGGCTCTGCATGCGGCGGAGCTTGAAGGAGGAGAGCCTCTGCGGCGCGTCCTTGGCCGGGGCCTCCTCGAAGCGGATGTAGGTGTAGACCCAGGCGCCGGAGAGCGTGCCGATGACGGGGCCGAGGAAGTAGATCCAGAGGCCGGAGTAAATGTTGCTGGCCACGGCCGGCGCCAGCGTCCTCGCCGGGTTCATCGATCCGCCGGACACAGGCCTGCAAATACCACTCGGTGTTTCCCGCGCCGTTGTTAGCTTAATTATTACAGTAGTAACGTTACAGTGTTCGTAAGGTTTAACAACTAAATATGCGTGTCAGCAACCTTGCTAAATTAGTGTTCGGTTCAGTATGTAATTATGAATCGTCAGATCAAGAGGTCAGGAGGGAGTTAGTGTAGTGCCAAAGTCAATATGTGGAGGTAGGTTTGTGCTCTGATGTCATTTACTTAGACCGCAGGCGCCATAGATGAGCTATAGTACTACCTACTAATTATATAAGTACTGTAACAATAATGATGCCAGAGCTGACTGGGTTCAGTGATCCTAGTTAACACACTAAGCTTTGGGTTGTTAGAGCCCCGCCTGCACGAGCGCGCTGCAGCCAGCCAGAGTGTGTCAGTGCCTACTACATGCTGGAGGTTGCTATCAAAATCTTGGAAGAGAGGACGTCATGGACTTCTGAAAAATTGCATGCGGTCCAAAACGAGACGCGATGATTAAGATTAACCCTTCAGAGCTATAGTACTACGACTGCTTCTTGCTCGACGAGCGAGAAAGTCTAGCTTGTTTTAATTCTTACTGACAGCGAGTCAGTAACAAACAAGAGCAGTACTAATCGATCTCGGGTCCTTGTGTGCTAATAAACGGTTATTAGTATTAGTTTGGTTTCGTTCGTATTACCCTGCGAAGATGGACGTAATGCAAACCGCGGAACCGACTGCTAACCCGGCCAACTCGCCGACCTGCAACCAACCAAACGGAATCACACATCGTCGTCAGCACATATATATATAGCTAGAGAGAAAACAAGAGGAGATTGTTAATCATCAAAAGCAGCTAGCTAGTGAGTGATGACTGATGAGAGTATGTGTGTCTCACCGCTCTGGAGTCCGTGGCGACAGCGCAGGTGACGAACATCATGTTGAAGGTGACGACGATCTCGATGACGAGCGCGTGCCAGTGCGGCCCCGTCGGCGTGGTGGTGCCGATCACCGTGACGGGGTAAAGCACCGCCTTGAGCACGAACGCCGCGCACATCGCGCCGGTGAACTGCGCCGCCCAGTAGAACGGCACCTGCAGAGCAAAATTGCATTTAGTTTCCGAGATCTATTAACAGTCTCAACACGATCCACCGGCGGTCACCGCGCGCCCACCAACACGTACACACCCCTTGCCCCCGCCTTCGTCGTCGATCGCCGGAGAAAGACGAGGCCACATATGCCCATATCGAAGCCAACCAAAACCATTCACGGTGCGCGCCGTGATGGGCGCGCACCACGATTGCCACCGCCCAAGGAAAGCAGGCATGCAAGCAAGCGATCAGGGAGGCGTAAGCATCAGAATCTTTTTTGTGCGCCGAAAGGCCGGGCACGTGCTCGATCGATCGCGGACGTTGTGTAAGCGTGAGACCGACGTGAGCCGCTATTTAGATCGAGGGATCTATTAATCAAGGTAAGGTTGTCAATCACTCGGATTATATTCCATCGATCGTCAGTCATGCCTGCTGCGTGCCTTTTACGGCAGCAGCAGCCAACAAGATGAGGTTATTGGATCGTCAGCCGAGAATAAACCAACACTCGCAAAACTGCTTCCAAATATATGTGATCGTCTTTGGGATGAGCAACACACTGCACCTGAGTCTTGTGCTAGAATATAAAAATCTTTGAGGATGTTAACAACCCCCACCCCTTGGATGGTACAACGTGGTGGTTGCGATTATAAGCCACATAGAAGTTAACTAATCAGAGTGCTTATTTCTCGGTAATTAAAGCATCGGAGAGACGACGTACGTAACGCCCTAATCATTGCACAGTTCAGTTTCACGCCACAAGTTGCGTTATCCACGTCCGGCCTCGATCTATTATTATTGTCAATCACCCTGTATTCTAGATTATTAGATAGGTTCTGTTCTTGACTTCTTGTTCCGTCGTGTATATATGAGGTTGTGTATGGTTCACGTGCTGCTGCTGTGCCTGTGCGGCGGCCCAATCGAGCTCATATCCCTCAGGTTGTTGTTGCCAAATGCCAATAATGCGCAGTTTTATTCGGCTGTTGCTGTTGCGTGCTAACCGCCGACCTGACACCCTGACTATGGCTATAGGGAAGAATAAACAGGCGCCCCCGCATGGAGAACACCCAGATAAGTTGATGATGCAAAAATACTACCTAGTACTTAATGAGACTTGTTGGTGAAGTACGTACTCGTATATATGCTGGTTGAAGCTACTTGTCATCAAGTTGTTTTGATTATTGCCCAATGGTTCATGTTATCCAGTTGGCAAATATATAATAGAGCCATATCTATATGCACAGTTTTTGTAAGTTTCTATAGGACACATGCATGTGGCTGATTCTTCTCTCGGGCTCTAGAAAAATGGCTGCACCATATGCATGTGACAGATTTTTAAAGCTCCCTCTCTTTTATTTCCCCTTATTATTTTTAATTTTCTACAGTGCGTGACCCTCCCTTTCAGATGACGACCACCCATCCCGCTTTGTGGTAATAACTCAGTGGGTTATTTTTCAATATATACAGGAAAGATATGTGATGTGTACTAGTAGTTGTGTGTTGTCAAGAAAACAGTGAAGTGTAGCCAAGTCTCTGATCTTAATGGCTATAGCTAGGTACTACAGACGACTACACACATGACGGCACGTTGACAACCAAGTCCTACTGAACTCCTATAGTCCTGCGTATTCACAATCGACGGGAGAGAGCGCGTGCGACCCAGCCAAACGAGCTAATAACGCCGTGGAAAACGAAAATATGATGTCAACACGCTACACGGTGCTCCATCGGTAGCAGAACGAACAAGAAAGAGAGCGGAGAGGGAGCGGATGATGGAGAAAGAAAAATAGAAAAAAGGGAAATAATAGTCGGTCAGTAATAATTAAAAGAGACGATAGATACCTGAATCCATGGAAAATGCCGGAAGCATGCGAAGGAGAGCGTGACAGCGGGGTTCATGTGCGCGCCGGAGATGTGGCCGGTGGCGTAGATCATGACGGTGACGATGAGCCCCCCCGCCACCGACTGGCCCAGCTGCGAGATGCGCTTGTTGTCCTCGCCGTAGATGGACGCCGCCCCGCACGTCACGAACACCAGCAGGAACGTCGCCACCACCTCGGATATCACCTATATACATATATACCCCACCACCACCATTATGTTATTGTGTTCAGGCATATATATGCGTATCCTTCGGTCTGCCGCCTAGCTGCCGGCGCCGTTGCCGTTGCCATTAATAACAAGCTTATTGTTCAATTACGCAGCCAGTACCTTCTTGAGCAGGTGAGGCGGGAAGATGTCGGCGAGGGACTTCTCCGGGTAGTACATGGTGGGGATGGAGCCGCTCTGCACGGTGGAGAGGTCGTGGATCTCGTTCGAGTAGTTCACCCGCGAGTTGGTTCTCGACGCGGAGGGGGCGGCCGCCATAGCTACTACTACTAGCTTCTTCCGATCTCTGGAAGCTACCTCTCTTGATCAGTAGGAGGACTGATGAGGCTTATTAGACAGCTAACCTCTCCACGCGATTGGTGAAGCGCTGCGTGGTCAGCTGCTTGATGCCTGCCTTCAGCTCCGAGCAGCCAGGCACGTATTTATAGGTGGACGGCGAGGGGGAGGAGAGAGAGAGAGAGAGAGAGAGACGAGATGGAGGCGACGAGCGAGCCCGAGCCGTCTGCGTCCGCGCACGGTGGAGTGGAATGGGACGGCAGGTGTGGTAGGCACTGCGCCGTGCGCTGCCGCTGCGCCTTTGGGTTTGTGGCTGGCGCGCGAGAGGCGTGCGTGGCGTACTGGCGTGTGGGGAGGTAGACGGGAACCGGCCACGGCCAGAACAGAACGACGTGGGGGTAGGCAAGGCAGCGAGGGGCACCGGCCACGGCGCGGCTCGCGTCTCGCGCGCGAGAAGCTACTGCTGCAAGATTGCCAGCTCTAGTCTCGTCGCTGCTGATGGGCGGCGCGGCGTAGCTTTAGTGTAGCGTACGAGGAAAATTTACCAGTCAAAAAGGTCTCACCGAAAGTTACAGCGGGGGCGCAGTCGATCGAGCTGGATACGGAGCTAGAGCGTACTGTGTTTGGGTATTTATGACTTGGTACAAGTATACTGTACACTGTAGCGTTTGACGGGTAAGGCCGGCCGAGACTAGGCCCGCTTCTGTTCTGAGCATAGACTGGCTGGGCCAAAAATATATGGAAATGATTTGTGTGTAAAATCTATTGTCTTTTTTTTGGAAGTTTGAAACTTATTAGATGGGGCATTTAAAGATTCGCGCATCACCTCGAGATGAATTTGTCGCTATATAGAGGCTTTTAACAACATTTTTTATCATTCGTCTTATTTTCAAAACGTATAACAAAAAGAGTATATTGTATTAACATTTTATTTATTATGAGAAATATTTGAAATATAGCTTATTAGACATTTACATATATTGAACTGATTTTTAAACAAGACAAATAATGTTGAAAGATGACTTTAAAAATGAAAGGCATCATGATTTAAAAATAAAGATAGTATAGTAGTAAAAAAGACGAACTGTGAGCCTATGCGACAAAGTGTGGTGTCCTCGTCTCGTAATGCGGTCGCGAACATATATTTTCAAAACAAAGTTCAGATATTTCCCGCTGACGATGGGCTATCAGTTTTTCTTTTTTTAAGATAAAGTGATGGAGTATCAGTTTGTTGACTTTGACTTTCGACTAAAACGTGGCGATATATGCGTGTTTGTACTCGTACATCCGTACAGGAAGGTGCATGGTGGGTACGTACTAGTAGTACACAGTTCAGTTCTTCGTTCATGCATGAACACACATGAACTGAACGTTTTGCAGTCTCGAAGGACACATGTCCTTTTTTCTGCAGGAAATTTAACACGAAGAAATATAAAATAGTGTGTGTGAACGAAGGTCAGATCAGCGTTGAAAAGAAAAATACGAATTAATCCGATGCGACCGACGCGTTTGTCACCTCGAGCAATTAATTATCAGATCGATCGCGTCTCCAATTTACTAGAAAAAAAAAAGACGAAATCGCGGGTTCAAGACGCGATATATGGGTGGCTCGCAACGATGCAAACGAAGCCGTCTAACCCGCTTTCACTTGCACATCCCTCACCAGTTCACAGAAAGGGAAAAAAGGGGCCTCATCGATCGAGACGATCGGAGCGAGACGTGGGTGGGTCGAGAGGAGACAATTAGGCTCGTGATTATTCTTCTGCTAATCATTTGATCATCGATCGCAGTAATGAAGTACGGAGTAGTGGGCTGTTTAGAGCTAAACCACTCCACGTCGTCGTCTCTCTCTTCTAATGGTCGCCGTCGAGTTGATTAATAAGCACCGGCGCGGCCGGCTGGGAGGCCAGACCAGACACCACGAGAGCGACGCAACGTTCACTTTACGCATTGACAAATGCCAAGCTGGGTTATTATTATTACTACTTCGTCACAAAAGGTGTTAGCAAATCAACCCGTTTAGGCTCGGGCCTGGACGTGTTTTTCTCCGCCTCCGTTCCGTGGCAGTTCCAGTACGCTGGGTTTATGGCCTGCAGTCGAGCAAGAGAAGAAGAGTCGCATTCATCTGTTTATTAATTACTCCTACACTCTACTACTTCAGCAGCATTTGACGCCCTGGGTCCGCGTGTCTGACACTCTGACTGAAGACTTATGAGCGAAGCCAGAGATTCAGAATGCTACAGTACGAGTATTCAGACTCAAGGTGTAGCACAGCCTTTTTAATTTCTTTTTTCGTTTGGTCCTGTTCATCACCTCATGAATTTGCATTGCACTGCTTATCCCTGGGCTGAGGGCAGTCGATACACACAGGCTCAATAGAGTGCAGTGACAGCCTGGCTTCATCAGGTTCATGTTCATGCATTCCTGAGCCGCTTGCCACTGCTAGTTGCTACCACGTCCACTTGTTGGCAGGCCGGTGGCGGCGGCCATGGATGCCCCTTTGTGACGGCAGGCCAAAAATAGAAGACAGGGACCTAAGCTGCCGCTTCGGCATAAATTGTTGTGTACTTCTCCATAAAGATTTTTATTACAACATCTGCTAACTCCAACTACATAACTACTATACACTCAACAACAACTAAACGTAGAGTTAGATTACAGTGTAACTGTTGCTTGACCTTCGCTAACAAACATTCTCCGCATTTGATTGCTTGGGTAATGCAAGATGAGCGATACGAGACTTGTTATCCGTGCCAGAGCAAGCGTGGTGATCTGTTCTTCCTACGCACGACAGGGAAAACGGATCTTCTGCTGCCATCTTGAGTGACCTTACAAGATGCATAGTTGTAGTCGTTGGCAGAAAAATAAGCAGCTCATTTTGGTCAAGGGAAACTGACTCGGATAATCTGTAAATTTTGTAAGATTCAGAGTGTGTGTCTAGTTGCCCTGCGGTTTTCATGGTAAGGGTTAAAAGGGAGCACGTGTATGATTAGTTGGCTATGTATTCCCCATTTTGGATTTTTTTTATCCACCGAATTCGCTTTCCTGTCTCACTTAATGCATGATGGACTGAAGATTCCCTAAAACCATATTGATATTTTTTTTGGGTACTTTATTAGTGACTCAATCTATAAGATCGCTCAGTTCAAATATACGAGCACCATTTACGTCTTTGTCCAAGCGATGGGAATACATGGAAATCCAAAAAGGTGATATTTCTACACTGAATGAAAGTAGTTTGAACACACTGATCGACTTGTCACCATACAATAGGGACATGCATTTTTACAGGCCCAAATAATGTGGAATGATAAACATTATTTTCATGTCGAGGATGCAAAGTGCAAATTTTCCCTTTGCCCGGAAGTAACCACGGGCATCCATATCGAAAAAGTCAGGCTTATCAAAACATAAAATGCATTCATCCTTTAAGAATCCACATGTTTATATCAAAAGGTAGCTTAATTTGTGACCTCTTCCATATTGATAGGGAAAAGACAGTTCCTCCTGAGGTGCATCATGGAGTGACAACATCACCACAGGATTGGTGAGATCGTCTTTCCGTTTCTTTTTCTTCCATTATTGATACAATGACTGGCGATCGATCAGGCGCGGCGGAGACGAAGGCAAACATCGATGGATCTAGTACCTAGATAGCGTCATTACTTCGATAGCAATTCATTGTTATTTATTTTGGCCATGTTGCTGTTGGTACTATATACATATGAAAGAGTTTCCTGTACTCAAACATTTTTTTGCACGTTCCTGTACACACAAATTAATCTTATGCTAACAGTCATCATCTTACTTGTTGGTCACCAGCCAATTGCTTGAAATGGAATTGTGATATGGTCCCCGGTTAACCGTTTCTTGGTTCTAATTTCCCAGCCCATCAAGTCCAAAATTCTATTGACAACTACCCATTGTCGTACTGTTTGACAACAGTAAACATTTTCATGGTGGTACCTGTTTGATAGCGTTCTAGTTTTTTTTTCCTTATTTTGTGATGAAAAACTATATATAGTAAAATTGATCTATGTATATAGTTATAAGAAAATTAGAATACTGTCGTAATGTTAGTTAGTTTCTTCTTTCAAATAAAAATGTTAGTTTCAGACTTTCATCAGTAGATAAAAGAGTTGTAGTGGCTGTTACTTTTAGACATGTATACTTCAAGCAAGTGGTGGCCAGACTTATGTGGCTCCATTGTCGGCCAAAACTTGATATTGGAGATTATTGGATACGCAGGTAGTAAAAAATTGTCTCCTAATGATCTTGCTAAATTCTGTTGGTAAATCATGTAAAATTTTACTACTCAAATCTCTCTCGATAATGCCCAATAAAAATGTAAAAGGGCTAGCATAACCACAATCTAAAAAAAAAGGCATAATAATATCTACATGTTTTGTTCTAAAGTTCAGTCACAGGACTAGGTAAAAAAGCTGAATCATACCCGATACAAGAATCAGTAATAAGGAAAATAATCCGACCTAACTTGAAAACCAACTGAGTAGGGAACTACCTTTACCAATAATGTTCAAATCAATGCAGCCTCGATCTGAAAACACTAGAGATCGACCGTCACCCTTCAACTTGCAGCAAGCCTGCAGGCCAGGACCCTCCTGGATATGCCTGGTGCTGTCGTGTGTCGTCGGCATTACTGTTCTCGCCACCACGCCCAACCGCCATGGCTTACTTTGTCTGCCTCCAAATGTTTCGATTAATTAGGATCGCACACGGCATGCTCTTGTACAGTGTGTGTGTGTGTGTGTTTCGATCTGGCACAGCACAGCCATCAAATAAAACTCTACTGTCCCTTCACTGTTGTAAAAGTTTTCCGTTTGGTGGCAGCAGGTAGAGCTAGCTAGCATGTTCTCTCTGTTGCGTGGCTATCTGAAATGAAGCTCCTCCGGCATCCTCGGCCACGCAATGAGCATCGCGGTGTCTGCGGCTGTAAAACCCCTGCAAATCGAATACCGGCAAGATCGAATACCTTACGTCCATCTCAACAGTGGGGAGTGTCAGATCACTCTGGTTCCGTTCACGAAGACGACGAGCCAGGTGGAGCGACGAGGCCCGTTGGATGCACGAGAAGCGAGAGAAAAAAAAAAAGGTTTTTTCAACGTCTGTCCTATATGCTAGCTTCGTCAACTTTGTACTCTTGGTGCTCGCTCAACTGTGATCGCACACAGTGGCTTTGGAAAGGCTTGGACGTACTAAGAAAGACGGGGCATGCGCGATCGGGACGTGAAGCAACGGGCGGGGGAGAGATGATGTCGTGAAGTGGCTTGCCTTATACTGTCGGTGTCCAAGATGGACCGGGCGCGCGATTCACCGTTTTCCGTCATGATCCCGGCCGGATGGGTGGTGCGGGCGCGATTCGTTTCCGAAATTGCTTGGGGCCAGCCTAGGGAGCCCAATTGGGTGGGTCAGGCAGGCATATATGTGCACCGGGCGCCGCCGCCGCCGCGGCAAGGCAAGGCAAGCTCCGTCCGTCTCAAAAAGCTTCAAGTCGACGAGGACGACGGCTCAGCGCGGGGCGAGTGGGTCGAAAGCTTCAGGTGATTCAGTGGGGGCGCGCGCGCGCGCGTCTTTCCCCGCTGGACGCGCGGCACAATCTATCGCGACGCGACGGGGCATTATTCTCTCGTCTTTTCTTCTCTCTTTCTTTGGAGGAAAACAACGGATCGGGCCGGCATTCTTCCCTCCAACGAAAGTGCCTTTCGACGGTCCAGACAGACTAGTTTCATCTTGCTCGGCAGGCTCCTTTTTCCCGGTGTCCGAGTAGTACGTAGCACTGCAGTGCACTCGGAATATAACCATCGTCGGCCATGCCGCGGCTTCGTTCCGAGATGTGATCGGTGGCTACTTTTGTGCACGCAAGGATCTTCCATGGCCTCAACGTGCTTGGCTGTATCTGAAGCCAAATTACCAAGTTAGAAAACCGATCGAGGGCTTATGCATATGGTTACCTCGCTTCATTCGATAAAAAGAAAAAACAGTGTCAGTTAAATAAGACAGAGTTAATCGCAGTCTCGATCAGGCTCTCATCAGCTCATCTATACCATGATAAAACTTCCGTCGACAAAGCTATCCTCTCACATTGTCAATGCAAATGAGTCGGCATGCAACATCTGTGCTTACGTTTACCACTACACATTGTCAAAAAATAGCAGTGAAGAATCTCTATTCTCTAGTGCAGCAGAGAAGACTGATTAATCTGCTCAAGCAACAAGCAGGACGAGCGACGCGACGCGTATCCGCACAAGTAAAACGAGGGCGAGCGAGAGCGTGGGAGGAAGCAGCCGGCCGGCCAGCCAGCGAGCGACGAGTGGGGAGGGATCGGAGCGGACCGCTCGCTCGATCGATCGTCCACGGTGCGCGCTTTCCCTCTCCGAAAATATTTGGACGAAAGGAAAAAAAAAAGCGTGCGTGAGCAGCGGGGACGGCGACGGGAGATGGAGTTGGCTCGCGGGAGCCCTCGCCGTCGTCGTCCGCCAGCGCGGCCGCACGATCCATCTGCTTTGACCGCGGCGTCGATCGTCGGCAGGAAGGCGACCGATCGTGTCCGTCTGTCTGGGTCAACGTGGGCTCTGCCTTCTCTCTCTTTCATAGTCGTGCGCGCGCTGCCAGGACGGCGACGGGTTAAAGGGAAGCTGGGAAGGGAAGAAGAGAAGTAAATCACGGGCGCAAAATCGCTCAATATTTTTTTCCGGATTTGTTCGATTTTCGTCGTCGTTTTGAACCTTGGCGACGCATGGCATCTCTGTGAATCACGCCGTACCTTCCGGGCTTAGTTTATCCCCAGGCCTCATCATCTGGTGTACTATGTTGGAAGACCAGCTAGCCCATCACCCGGCAGGACGCGGATCCGCTCACTCTAATGTACGCGTGCGTACAGCGATCTTTGACACGTGGGATTAGTCCCTTACGGGTTGACATGTCAGTGACTACTGCATGGGTGCAGTTAAGTCAGTCGATTCTGATCTCACCCGATAACAGAGCCACCAAAAAGATGGGAGAGGAGACGCGGATCCGCTGACTTTACTGCACGCGCGCGTACAGTGGTCGTTGACATGTGGGATCAGTCCCTCGCAGGTCCACACGTCAGTGACTACTGCACGGGTGCAGTTAAGTCATTGGATCCTCATCCCACCCGGCAACATGGCTGCCAAGAAGATGGGAGACGATAGGACAAACCGACAGAAAAAGACCAGCCACCTGTACGCTGGAGGCTGCAGTGCTGAAAAAAAAATTGAAGTCAGCGCGAACACGGGAGAGGAGACAGAGACGGGACAGAAGCTCGGATCAATGGATGATCACCGCGATAATGCCTGCACGCACTGGTTGACCTGATACAGGGCCTCCAGCCGGCTGCCCTGCCTGTCTCGTTCACTTTCGTTGTGTTTCCTCCGCGCGAAGTGCTGCATGCTGTGGACACTACTAGATAGTGTGGGACTAGGACTAACCTGCATTATTGGGCTAAAGTATTTGGTTTGGTCAGCCCTCCCGTTTTTTTTGTCTTGATAGGGGGAAGGCTGCATTCCCATGCCCATGCCCCCCATTGGCGTGGCTTCCTTCACTTCAGCATTTTATCATCATCCGTCAGGCATCAGCTTTGCGTTGTTCTGTTCATCTGTTGCGTGATCTATCGGCATGGATAAAAGAAAGCATGGATGGGCTGGCAGACGGATGACGAGGTTCCTCCTCATCGATCGAGAACAACCAGCACTTTTTCCCACAGTTATATCGGCATCGAATGGTGGTCAACTCGACACAGCTCCGCCGTCTGTTGTTGTTATCTGCATGTCTCGACGTCAGTGGAAAGAGAAAGAGCAGGGGCGGGCAATCTGCGGTGCCGCCATTTGTTTACACTCCGTTTTGTGCGGTTCATGTAGTTAAGTCTACATAATAGTGAAAAAAACCTTTATGATACTACTACTTTTTCCTTGTTTTTTCTAGAGACGAGCATTTGTCTTGTCTTTAAATAAAAAGAAAAAATAGATGAGACTGGTTGGCTTATCTATGTTGTGGGCTGTAAACCATCTCGCTGGCTGGGCGGAGACGTTTATGGGCTTCCCAATCGGACCTCTTTTCTCGCATTGGCATGCATGCCGCTGGAATTGAACGGCTGGGTTCGGCTTCCGGCGGATTGCATCCATCCGTGCTGATTACCCCGCATGGCCCTCTCATCCCCGTGAGCGCGGGCAACGCTGAGACGGCCCATGTATGTGATGTGGAATCTGACCCAACTAATGGTGTGGGCTTTGATGGGTTATCAAATCTCGCGAACTTGCGTTCGGCTCGTGTCGGCCCAGCTTTCGCATCGCGCACTGAAGTCCGTCGGCATCACCGGCGCCGGCCGCCGCAGTGTTTTGTTCCCCACGTTTTTAGACGCTGCCAACCCCTCCCCACCACCCCCACCCGACACGTCGGCGGCGGTAAGTCGCCAGGTCGCTGGATGCCATGAGTTTCGAAAATCTTCTCGATTTTGATTGATGTGATTGTTTTCGGCGTTTTCAGCATTTCGGCAAAGCGGCCCGCCGCTTTCTCCCCGGCCAGCGGCGACAGTTTTGCCGCCCACCGCGGCATCTCTTTCCTTGCATTCACGAGTGAATGTTTAATGCTGTTCTAACGGCCGTTTCGACCTTTCGCCTGCACGTTCTAGGTTCCGAGCGGTGAGCGGGGATGGCGTTTTGCGGGTGGAGGCCCCCAGCCAATGCCGGTGGTGGTGAGGGTGTTGTACTCAACCAGCCCACTGTTCGTCGGCTCGATTTGTTGCTGCGTAGCCACTAAATGATCTGGTAGTGCATTGGTTGCTGCTAATGGAGATCTTTTCGTCGGTCCCCAACGTGGTCATATCCTACATTCCCACTAGTGGGTCGTGTTCCACACCCCCTATTGCATTTTCTCTTGCTTAATCCCATGCTGATTTCGTGGCACCACGCGCAGCTTTTGGTTTTCTTATGGCGTCCAACAACCTCACTTTGTGCTATTGCCATTATTGCGAGTACACTAGACAGTAGGACTATCCTATTGGGTACTTTGTACCAATTCAAAAAAAGAAGAACAGCTATAGTGTGGGCTTTAAAGTATCTTGTTGGTGCTTGTTATTGGACTCCCCGACAAACTTCGAATCTTCAGATGGTTTGACCTTTTGGTCTACAGAATGATGGAAGCTCGGTGAATGAAAACATTTGGCAATTTACATCTGGAAGGTGGATATCGATTGTACAAGTCTGGATTGGATTGTGTTCTATGACGAAATAGTGTTGCTGGAGTACCTGACTTTGGATACTTGTCTAATGAAACCCTGTGTTAACCCAGCACAATCTTGGCAGTAATTCGGGAATGGTGGGGCTGGGTGAAAGATTTCATGAACACGGTTGTGGCTACCACAGTTTGCTGAGTACAGTTCAGTTGACTTCAGCTTGTGAAGTGGCTTCCGAATTATATCAGACTCTGGTAACTCAGCCATGTTCTGAGTTCTATTGTTCTATTGAAACTGCATAACATAACTAACCATGGTATTGTACATATCCAGCTCAGTGAAACTATGACTAGTGGTGCTTTCAACACCCCACCTTGCCACCAGAATGATAGCAAGTAGCTGTTACAAATGCACTATGGCAAGTTGTTGGGACTACAAACTTCTTCAGTTCTGACTTAATAGCTTTTTTTTTTGAATAGTCTTGCATGCTATACAATTTCACAAGGCAATGTTTGGAATGTAAGTCATATTGCGTTTTCTTTGGGGTAATTGATTGAGGATGCAGTTGTTGATTTAAATACTCCTCAACTTGCTAATGCTTGTTTGCAGACCTTGAACTTGTGATTGACCATGGCGCTCTACAGATTTCTACTTTTTGATGGCTTGTGAAGATGGTAAGGATTGGGAATATGTAATTGATTCTAGTGGACAGAGATACCTGGATATTGGGCATTGCTGCTTTCAGTTTCTTGGATAATGTCATGTGGGCCACTCAGGGGGGACATTATGTAGTGAGATAGTGTGTTGTGCTGCCTCATTGAAGTGCTTTGAACACATCGCCTTCCAACATCAGTATTGAAAGTCCTTTAAAGTTGTGGATGGTATCCTGATACTCCAGTCTTTCTTGCTGTGTGGAATGAAAAGTTTAGGGAGAGTTGATGCGTGGCACAGCAGTTGTTATTATTCAGAATGATGTCAGATTGGATAGAGAAATGTTAATACTACAAAGTGGGCCAATTACAGCACGATTCCTGTTTCCATTTGACATGATGTAAGAGATGCATGTAGTTTTCCCACTTTTGCATGAATTTTGTAGAATTTGTTGAAGAAACTGCAGGGATTATTTCTTTGAAGTGGTTCCGTTTGGAATCTTCCAACGTTGTGCTTTTCATATGTTGGCCTATCATCTTTGGAGATCCTATTTGTGTGGCTTCAACTTAATCGAACAAAGTGCTTAATTTTTCATTTTCATTTTGTGAATGATGCACGTATTCCTACTTTTTTTGACATGATCCCTTGCAGTAGTTTTTATTTAATAGAAACTGTACATTTGTGTCTTGCAATGATGTTTCACTTATTTCTAGTAGGTCACTAGTGTGCTTATTAGATTCTTATGCGCGTGGTGCAGCACACTTTTCTTCTTCTGTCACAAAAAAGGAGACATCACATAGTGGAAAGTCGCATCCTATTTTATATCTGGGTAGGTTGTGAGCATACATACTTCTCTTGTGATGATTTTAAGTGTGCAGAACCCTTACAGTGCTCCATGATTCTGTATATGTACTAAATATTTTGATGGGATAAACCTCTATATGACACTGCAATGTCACATAAACCCCTATTTGACGCTGCAAACACACAAAAACCCTTATATGACATTGTGTTGCAATTTTAATCTCTTCTATGACATTGAATTTATAGTTCCAACAACAAAAATCTAGAAAAAAAATACTTCTCAATTCTAAAAAAATCCCAAACTTTTTTTGATGGTAAGGGAAATAATTTTCTACAACTTTCCTTTTAGATCCGAGTTCAAATTTGAAAAATATTTTTATTTAAAAATAGGATACTTAAATCTTCCATAAAATATTTAGAATTATTTAAAATACTTTCGTTTTGAAATTAATCATATAACTTGGTCCAACCATTTGATTTAGAATCCTAAACACTCTAAAATTGCATACACTATTTTTTGCTGACAAATATGTCAACATATTTAACAATTTGAATTGCAGTCAAATTTTTACCCTTCACAAATTTTATAGCAAAACAAAGTGACCATAATTTTAAAATGACCATCTACCTTACAGGCAGCTGTGAATAAAGTTTTAAAATTTATTTCAAAGTACAACTGTTTTAAATATTTCAAACAATGTGGTTATAGTAGATTTTAGTGTTAAATTTTGTATCAAAAATTAGTTTCGAATTTGAACTTGGACCGAAAAGTAAAGTTGTAGAAAATGATTTTACATACCACCAAAAATAGGTTGAGATTTTTTTTGGATTTCGGAAGATTTTTTAATTTTTATTATTAAAACTATAACGTCAATGTCATAGAAGGGATTAAAATTGTAACTCGGTGTCATATATGGGTTTTTCGTATTTGCAGTGTCAAATAAGGGTTTGTGTGAAATTACAGTGTCATAGAAGGGTTTATCCCTATTTTGATATTAGGAAAATGCTGATATTAAGAAAAAAGTATGGTGTGGAGCTAATTGTTATACCAGGTACGTTTTTGTTCTTACAATACATTATAGTTTAGTTATATTAGTCCTTTTTCACATCAAGTTGAATATCAAATTTAGCGGGTTGTTGCCTTTAATGTTATACATCACTTCGTGATCGACAGGTAAGAGAAGCTCGCGTGCTAGATCATTGCAGCTTATGTTTTTTTTCCTTAGGAAGTAGAGCTAATTATCGGTCATAATTCTGATTTTACAAATACCAATAGTTGTTACTTTCTTTTATACAGCATTATGTCACTTATCTGTAACCAGAAAAAAAATTCTGAAATATGGCCTTGGCTTATTATTTTGCTTTACCATCATGAACCCATCAGATTTACATCCTTGAACTATGAGAATGACAGTTTTTTCATTAGCGGTTATACCTTATGTTTATTGCAAAAGGGCTCACGGTGCAGTGGCAAAGGCACTGACCGGAATGCTCCCGGCCAGGGTTCAAACCCTGGGTGCTGGACCTTACACCCTAGGGGCCTCCTTAGCTTATTTAATTAATAAAAATACATTATGTTTATTAAATTTTATCCTTTTCAATCCGGCTCTTGTTGGCTACACAGTGTACATTATGTTTAGTGCAAAATTACAATAACCAATGTCAACAAAAGAAGATTGGAGGGAGTACCTGTTTTATAGAATCTGAACTATAATTACTCACTGTCTAAAAATTTTTCCTCTGAATTTTTCACTTGAAGGCCCAAAAGATTGCAACCCCCTTGCTTCAGTGCTTCTATTTAAGCCCTTTTTGAATCCTAGACTAGTTGTTAGTTCACTAAAATTAGTCATTAGCTGATCCAAACGGCCAACTATTGATGGACTATTTGCTAATCAAACCCCCAACTAATATTTAATCTCCCGACCCAGCTAACTGGGACTGATTAGAACTTAAAGGAGGCCCTTATACTTTCCTTTCCTTTTCTCGTCCAGACAGATATCTTTCCTTTCCTTTCAGCTAGAGTTTAGCTAACGTTTAGTCCAGCTTCCAAACAGGACCCCAACTAATTGTTACTCAAGGAGTAACAGTTGGTCCTTGAGATCCAAAGAGGGCCTTAGTTGGTCTAGATTCTGGCTAACCGATTTTGGACCCCTTATTTTTGGTAAAAGCACTTGTGGATATATTCTGCAGTGTGGTGCACCATGACATCACATTTATATGGATTGTACAATCAAGGAATAACAAATCGTTGAGTTACTTGCCAAGGTCTTTGCACTCTACAAAGTTCAACATATCTGATTTAAATAATGCTATCGACACCATAGCTAGTCATGTACTCCAAAATTATCAAGATTGATGGAATTGCATGCAACCTTCATATGCTTTTCTATGGCTGTGGCATGCATTTTGCATGGACATCTCCTTTCCTTACCTCCGGGATATATGTATCGGTAGGTGCTCATGCTATGATAGTAGTCTGTTTGACAGACAAATGCATTCCATGGATCTACTTTGTTGTTCTCTGTGACTCCACTCAGTGCATTCTTTCGCTTTATTTGTGTGTCTCTTTTTTTTTTTTTTTGGGAATAGACATCCACTCATTGTCACACGGCACTAACCCTGTGGTTAGACGTAGTGGCTCTGCATGTCTGAAGCCCATGCATCACACCCTTCTCTTTAAATTCCGAGGCTATATGCATCTTCTAGTTGGAAGGTGCGAGGAATTTCTGATGGAAAACCATAATTCTCCAAAGTCTGGGACAGGCTTCTTGAAAACTTGCTTCAATGGAGTTAATGCTCTCTCAGGTCTCTAGTTTCTTGCATTATATCTCTGTCTTGCTCAAGTGTGAGATTGCATAGAGGCACTTTATTTATGGTTGCTCATGTTTTCTCGATTTATCAAACTCTCCTTTTTTTGTTTTTGCAGGAGTTGGAATATTATCTATTCCTTATGCATTATCTCAAGGAGGATGGCTGAGTTTAGCTATTTTTATAACCATAGCAATCATTTGTTTCTACACTGGGATTCTCCTCCAGAGATGCATAGACTCAAGCTCACGTGTTAAGACCTATCCTGATATAGGTGAGCTAGCTTTTGGACGGAAAGGAAGGATCATAGTAGCAATGTTCTTGTACCTGGAGCTGTATCTAGTTGCTATTGATTTCTTGATATTAGAAGGTGACAACTTGGAGAAGTTATTTCCAAATATTAACTTTCATGTTGCCAAACTCAAGACTGGAAGCAAGCAAGGGTTTGTGTTGATTTTCAGTCTGCTAGTTTTACCAACAACATGGCTTCGGAGCTTGAACAAGCTTGCATACATCGGGATCTGTGGGGTCCTGGCTTCTGCCATTCTAATTGCATCTGTTCTGGGGATTGGAGCATTTGATGGTGTTGGTTTTCATGAGAAAGGTGTGCTTATGAAGTGGTCTGGTATTCCAACTGCTATGAGCTTATATGCGTTCTGTTTCAGTGGTCATGCTGTTTTCCCCATGATATACACTGGCATGAAAAACAGAAAGACTTTCCCTACTGTAAGTAAAGCGGAAATGCAGAATTCTTTCACCAATATATGATTTTTATTAAGTACTGTTTGTTGAAAACTACTAATCATCAGTCAACAACCAACTGATTAAGTAACATGGAAAAACCTTTAGACTGGGGTAGAAAGTAAATATTGCACATACATATTGTACTCCACTTCTGGCAAATTGGGTTATCAAACATTCCGGTTTGTGAAAGCTGTTATGCTAAATAAAATCATTGTTTTTATCTTCTGCTTCAGGTGTTACTCATCTGTTTTGTGATCTGCACTCTTGGCTATGGGCTGATGGGTATTATTGGATACCTGATGTACGGCGAATCTTTAAGGTCGCAGGTGACACTCAATCTTCCATCCAAAAATGTGGGCTCTAGCATTGCAATCTACACGACATTTATCAATCCATTCACCAAGTTTGCTCTGCTGATCACTCCAATAGCAGAGGCGATTGAGGATAGCCTTCATATTGGCAAGAACAGGACTGTTAGTATCTTTGTCAGGACCACCTTGGTCGTCAGCACAACTATGGTGGCACTTGTTGTGCCGTTCTTTGCCTACGTTGTCGCGCTAACTGGATCGCTCCTCAGCAGCACAGTCACGATGTTGCTACCCTGTGTTTGCTACCTGAAGATCAGTTCAAGGACTTCCACGAAGCTGCGGTTGGTGGAGCTGGTAGTTTGCTCGGGTATTATCATGATTGGGGTGGGGATTATTTTCATAGGCACCTACTGTTCCTTGCAACAGATTATTCATAGCTTTTGAGTCGAGCAGGTATCATATGTATAGCCTACGGCCTACTTAGTAAAAGATCACATCTGTAACAATGAAAAAGCAAAATGAACCATTGGCCAAACAGACTGCTGACCAAGGATTTGTTTAAGGTAGAAGCCAGCGAACGTGGGGTGATTCAGTAGAGGCGCAGCTGTCTGACCGGTTGGCCACGAAAGCGGTACATCTGTAACATGTACCCTCACTTGTAGTGATATAACTTGTCTTTAGTGTATTACTCCATCTTTGAATTGTTGTTGTTTAGGACAACAACTGTAGTTCATTTTTGAACTAAAAATATGTTGTCCTAACGACAATAATTTAAATTTGGAGGGAGTATCTCTTAAAACCTAGTTCCTTCTTATTTAAATTGTTATCGCCATTGACATCAGCTTTGATCCTTCATCTTACTCAAAGGAATATAAACATCCTATAGGATGGTTATTATTATTGGATGGAGCAAACTAATTTGGAATCTTTTGTGCAGCGAAATTTGGATCTTGGAATCCTTGTGCAGTAAAATCCTGGGTTGGCCTAGCAAGCATCTAGGTCAGCGGCACTACATGAAACATCCCATGGTCTGTGGACAGTATTGTCATCCTCCAAATGCATGCTGAGTATGGGAGCACCGGTGGCTCTTTTCTCATTGGCTTTGGCTCTTGAATGTGCCGCTTCGGTCGGTGGTGGATCTGTCATGTTTCCGAGTCACTTTTCAGCTTAAATGGAATAGTCAGGTTAATGGGCCTTGTGCTTCTGTTTATAGTTCTTTGCCAGTGCTTCGCTTTGTTACAGTCGACTACATCGTTGCTGGAGTGAGTATTGTACAATAATCCAACATAGAGAAGGATGGGTAGGTTCAGTTCTGAGTCCCTGATCCAGGATGTGTTGTATTTACTTCTTTTCATTCTTTTTCTTTTTTGATATATGTAGGTCCTCCTGGTTTCTGGGACGGATGCTGTATGGACCAGAATGCCACGTCACCTCATTAAAACATCAGTGTTGAAAGCTCTATAAAGTTCTACAAGCATGGAATAAGAGGTTCTCAGAAGAGGTACTCGATAGCGCGTCTGTTGTTACAGGGAAGAGTGATATCATTGTAACTGCCCAACTTCACCCACTTGACACTGTATTGAGGGCTGAGGCACCTGTGGACTTTGCGGATGCACACAGTCCAGTCCCTCCATGTGGCTACATCAAACTTTCCAGGCTGAAATACATTGCGGGCTGGCATAGATGAACGTTGATTGTCTTGGGTAAATAGTTGGTGCTGTTTATTTTTGCCTGCTGCTTCGTCGGTCTTGTATGACAGCTTTATAAGGACTACATGTAATTTTGTTACAGACCTCAGAATATAAAGCCCCTTAATTCAAATGCCAATTTTCATTGTGCCGAACCGAACTGATGATCTGAAGCAGGAAAGCGTCTTTCATCTCAGTCTTGCTTGATTTACCCACCACAAGGTCGTTCTCGGAGGTGAACTGACTTCTGCTATTTCTGTTGCCTCTGTTCTTGATGCTGGAGGATTCGATGGTATGGGTGTGGTCTTCATGCGAACGGTCTTGCATGCACGAACTGGTCAGACATTTCAACTGCTACTGTACTAGTACTAGATTGCACGCATTCTGTTGCCGTGCCCGTCCTGTTTTTTTCCCGCGCGGGATGAGAAGAGAAAATTGTTGCCTACAGTAATTAAAGTAGAAGCCCTTTACCTGATGTAATGACGACTTTAGAAAATTGTTTTTAAGGATAAGTAAAGTAGATCTGATTCCTAAGATTTCTGGAGATTTCAAAAAGACTTCCAATTATTAGATATAAGATAAAAAAATGCAACTTTTATTTAGATCGATACATGCAAGAAAATAGAAAAGACACATTGCGCACGCAGCCCAGGCGCACTGCGATGTTGTCTAACATTCCTTTACATAAATCTCCTATGTTAATAACATCATAATTTGCATATTTATCATTTTCAGGTGCTGATCATCTCATCTGCTTTTGTGCAATCCTTTTTTTTTCCTTGAAGTGCTTTGTGCAGTCTTGGGTAAACGTATTTACAGGGGAAAAAGGTTTTAGATAGTTCTCACGTCTCTGCGTGGTTATTGGGCTTTAAAATGCAGAATTCGTCGATACAGGTGGGCCGTTGAGCCTTGGTAGTTCGGGCCATAATCACCATCCAGATATTGAGATAGGAAACGTATTAAACCCAGCCCAAACCCATGTAACGCTGCTTTGTCTGTCCCTTATGCGGAGATGGCCGCCTCGCCTCACGCCGGCCGTCGTGCACCGGCGAACTGACACTATGGCCGCTGCAGCGATTGCGGCCCCCTCCGACGAGCTTGTCCGCCAGCACAACCGCTCTTTGGCGGCACTTCTCCGCCACGGCCGCTTCGACGCCGCTCGGCGTCTCTTCGATGCCATCCCGGCCCGCTCCGTCGTCACCTGGAATTTGTTCCTCGCGGCGCTCGCCCGCCGTTGCGATGTCTGCGCGGCGCGTTCCTTCTTCGAATCCATGCCTGTCCGTGACGCTGTGTCGTGGAACACGCTCCTCTCGGCGTACGCGCGTTCATCACACCCGGACCACCTCACCAACGCGCGCCGCTTGTTTGATGAAATGCCTCAGCGCGACACCGTCAGTTGGAACACACTTCTCGGCGCTTACGCTCGCCTAGGGATGATTGGAGAAGCCGAGAAGCTGTTCAACGAGATGCCACATAGGGACACTGCTTCTTGGAACACCATGGTTACCGGGTTCTTTATTGTGGGCCAGGTGAAGAAGGCTCTGGATATGTTCGAGGCGATGCCTATTAAGGATTCTGCATCACTGTCTACGGTGGTCTCTGGGTTGACCAGGAATGGCTGGTTGCATGAGGCCGAGAAGCTGTTGACAGGGCACTTGAGAGGGATTGACTTGGACAAGACTGTTGATGCTTACAACACTCTGATTGCTGCTTATGGACAGGCTGGGAAGGTTTGTGATGCAAGAAGATTGTTTGATATGATACCGAATGCACAAAAACACCAAAAAGGATATAACAGGAGGACATTTGAGAAAAATGTTGTGTCATGGAACTCAATGATGATGTGCTACATCAGAACTGGTGAGATCTGCTCAGCTAGGGCATTGTTTGATGAGATGCCAGATAAGGACTTAGTGTCATGGAACACTTTGATTGCAGGTTATACTCAAGCTTCAGACATGGACGAGGCAGAGAAGCTGTTTTGGGAAATGCCGGGCCCTAATGCAGTAACATGGAATTTGATGATACGAGGATTTGCACAAAGCGGGAATATGGAGCATGCTCAGGGATTATTTGATAGGATGCCAGAGCGTGGACCCATTGCATGGAATACACTGATATCGGTTTATGAGCAGAATGGGGACTACGATGGTGCAATCAAGCTATTCCAAAGGATGCTAGAAGTTGGTGAGAGACCTGATCGTCACACTTTATCTTCGGTTCTAGCAGCATGTGCGTCACTTGCTATGCTGAATCTTGGGATTCAGCTCCACCAACTTATGGAGAAGTCATTTCTGCCAGATGTTGCAACCAGTAATGCACTTATAACAATGTACTCCAGATGTGGTGAGCTAGCCAACGTGAATGCCATCTTCTATCACATGACGCAAAAAGACTTCGTTTCTTGGAACGCCCTTATAGGATGTTATGAGCACAATGGCCGTGCTAGAGAAGCCTTGCGGCTGTTCGAGGAGATGAGGAGTGCCAATGTTATGCCAACTCATATAACTTTTATTTCGCTCCTTAGTGCTTGTGTTAATGCTGGCTTTGTTTCTGAAGGACGAATGGTTTTTGATACAATGGTTCATGAATATGGCCTCACTGCTAAGGTTGAGCACTATGCTGCACTCGTGAATCTCATTGCACGGCATGGACAGCTAGAGGACGCCCTGGAGGTAATCAAGAGCATGCCAATAGCTCCAGACCGTGCTGTATGGGGGGCGTTCCTTGGAGCTTGCACTGCAAAAAAGAATGCAACACTGGCTCAGATGGCTGCGAAAGCATTGTTCAAAATCGATCCTAACAATTCTGCTCCATATGTTATGATACATAATTTACATGCCCTTGAGGGGAGATGGGGAAGTGCATCCGCGGTAAGGGAACAGATGGAACAGCAAGGCGTTCATAAGCATCCTGGGTACAGCTGGATTGATATGCATGACAAGGTGCACGTTTTCATATCTGGGGATACCTCACATCCCCTTACACAGGAAATTTTTTCTGTGCTAGAATGCTTTTACAGATCATGCAGAGATTGGAGATAGACAATTCGGTGATATTGTTGTATTTGTATTTATTGAACAGGGTAAAGATTTTGCAGTGTAGCAACACAGATGTTTTCTTTCTTCAGTTCACCTTGACTTGTACGTATCATTCTAGTACTACTTTTTACTTCTCATAACATTGAGTTTGGTTAGAACAATGTGACAAATAATATAAATATAACCACACTTTGCCCAGATTGATGATTCAAATCACAAGGGACTTGTAAAACACAACTGAATTATTCCAAAATGTAAACAAGATACCTTAGACTAAACTCAGAACATGCCTACAGAATTTGTTTGAGTATCCCCATCTCCAAAAGGAGGTCCAGGAAATTTTCAATAAAAATACTATGGCATGGATTGATGGCTAGTAGAAATAATCTTGAACTGAATCTAACTGAAAGGCTTTGATTGCCCACTATGCATGCTCTCAAATGCACGGGCCCAAAGGCATGCTCTTTAATTACCAAAAACTAATTATTTTAGTACTGTAACTCCCAATCCATTAGCCACTCTTTGCATTAATTCCATGCGTGGGTTTTAAATAGCAGTTTCCATTTGCCCAATGATCCAAGGATTTAATAGCCGCATTTCTCCTCCATCTTCTCCATATAACGCTGCTTACCCGCCGTTCCAGCATCTCCAGAAAGAATGGAGGCCAAACAAGAAGATAGGTACACTCATTGTTCTTACACCCTTCACATAATAAGCCATATTGAAGAAAATTGGCTGTATGGAATTTCAGGTGCCTATCTTCACTGTAACTTATCTAAGAGTATTCATGTACTTCTGTCGCATGTACCAGCTGGTGGCCTTACTGGACAAATGCTTGGCCTGATAACTACCTGCTTGAAGAGGAAGCGCTTCTCTCCGATCTCTCCCTCCAAAGTTTGCATTTTCAGCCATCATCCTACTCTGCCATTACTCCAAGCAACGTTTTGCAAGGTATTCATCAAACTCTTTCCATTTCGGAATTTGGATTCATACAAGAAAAGAGCGCATTTGTATTGTCAGAGCTGAATGCATTGTTCTTCGTGGCACAGACGAGCTTGACAACATCTTCAAGGATGACGTGCTGAGGCATTGGGATGAGATGGAACAAGTTGACACCAAGATAGATGAACGCCAGAATGGGTTGTCACCGCTGTATTACAGAGAGGACAAGGAGGAGAAGACGCTGACATTTGAGCTCGTGTCACAGTATTTCTACATGCCGATCACACAGGCGGCCCGGGAGCTAGACGTCGGGCTCACCCTCCTGAAGAAGAGGTGCAGAGAATTGGGCATCCCAAGGTGGCCACACCGCAAGATGAAGAGCTTGCAGACTCTCATCAACAATGTCCAGGTTTGTTCTTCCTCCGTAGTTTTATATAAAAATAATACTACTCTTCATCAAGTAGGGTAGATGTTTGCAATCTTTTGACCTGTCATTTGTAACTTTTTTGTTTTGTGTTGCTGTTGTGTGACCGATTCCTGTGCTGTGCAGGTCCTGCAGGAGGCGGGCAAAGCGACCGGGGAGGGGCAGTTGAGGGCAATGGTGGAGATGCTGCAACAAGAAAAGCAGCTCCTGGAGAAGAGACCGCATGTTCAGCTCGAGGAGAAGACGAAGAGGCTCAGGCAGGCGTGCTTCAAGGCCAACTACAAGAAGAGACGGCTCTTGGCGCTTGAAACTGGCCAGGCATCAAGAATTCAGAAGTACTGAAACAGTTCGAGCAACTCATATGACTGGAACCTCATTTTGCAGGCGTTCACCACGTGAATTCAGCTTATCATATCTATCTGGAAATTACTAGCAGCGATGTAAAAAGAACGGGGATAATAAGCAATTGAACACCATGTATCAACTATCAGGAGTCTTTATACTACATTGCATATTTACACTCGATCGGCTATGCTAGTGCTATGTTTCTTCTACACAATACTGTACTACTCTTTGTGTTTGTGTCTAGATTCAAGCAGTGACCATGTCTGTCCGTGCCGCCGTGTCCCTCTGCTCCTTGCCAATGTCGACGTACTCCGACAAGATGGTCCTGAACTCGTCGCCGGTTAGGGTCTCCTTCTCCATGAGCACGTCCACCAGCTGATCGATCGCCGCCCGGTTCCTCCGGACGTGCTCCTTGGCGATTTCAAACGCCCTGTCGACTATGTGCTTCACGGCCCTGTCGATGTCCTCGGCGAGCTTCTCGGACATGCTGTTGCGTGCCAGCATGCGCATGACGACATCGCCGCTCTGCGCGGCCGGCTCGACGAGCGCCCAGGGCCCGAGCTCCGACATCCCGAACGTGGTCACCATCTGGCGCGCCACCTGCGTGATCTGCTGCAGGTCGCTCGCCGCGCCCGTGGTCACCTCGGGCTCCCCGAAGATCACCTCCTCGGCGGCGCGGCCGCCGAGCCCGCCCACGATGCGCGCGAAGATCTGCTGCTTGGACACCAGCGTCGGGTCCTCCCCGGGCAGGAACCACGTCAGCCCGCGCGCCTGGCCTCGTGGGATCAGCGTCACCTTCTGCACAGCGTCGTGCCCCGGCGTCAGCGTGGCGCAGAGGGCGTGGCCGATCTCGTGGTAGGCGACGAGCATCTTGGTCTTGCCGTCGGTCATACTGGTGCCCTCGAGCCCGGCAACGATGCGGTCGATGGAGTCGTCGATCTCCTTGACGGTTATCCGGTCCTTACCGCGGCGGCCGGTGAGGATGGCCGCCTCGTTCATGAGGTTGGCGAGGTCAGCGCCGCTGAACCCGGGGGTGCGCATGGCCACAACGCTGAGGGACACGTCGGGATCGAGCTTCTTGTTGGCGCAGTGGACCTTCAGGATCTCCTCGCGGCCGCGCACGTCGGGTAGCCCGACGCTAACCTGGCGGTCGAACCGCCCGGGGCGGAGCAGCGCCGGGTCGAGCACGTCGGGCCGGTTAGTGGCAGCGATCACGATAACGCCCTTGTCGCCGGTGAACCCGTCCATCTCGGTGAGCAGCTGGTTGAGCGTCTGCTCGCGCTCGTCGTTCCCGCCGCCGATGCCCGCGCCGCGGGTGCGGCCGACGGCGTCGAGCTCGTCGATGAACACGAGGCACGGCGCGTTGGCGGCGGCCTTGGTGAACAGGTCGCGCACCCGCGACGCGCCCACGCCGACGAACATCTCGATGAACTCGGACCCGGACAGAGAGAAGAAGGGCACGCCGGCCTCGCCCGCGATGGCTTTCGCCAGCAGCGTCTTCCCGGTCCCCGGCGGACCGACCAGCAGCACGCCCTTGGGGATCCGCGCGCCGACCGCGGTGAACTTCTCAGGCGACTTGAGGAACTGCACGATCTCCTGGAAGTCCTGCTTGGCCTCGTCCACGCCGGCCACGTCGTCGAACGTGACGCCCGTGTTGGGCTCCATCTGGAACTTGGCCTTGGAGTTACCCAGCCCGAACGGCAGGTTCGGGCCCCCGGGGCCGCCGGGGTTGTTGGTGTTCCTCAACCGCAGGAACAGCGAGGCGAGGAACAGGAGCGGGAGCCCGAAGTTGAAGAGGAAGTCGAGGAGCACGAACCCGCCGTTGGGCTCCACCGGGTGCGCCGCGAAGTCGACCCCCTTGTCACGCAGCTTCCGCACCAGCTCCGGCGGCACCGTCGTCCCCGGCAGCTGCACCTTCACGCGGTGCACCCGCTCCAGCGCCGGGTCGTCCAGCTCGGCCACCGCCACCGCGCCGTTCTCGAAGAAGTCCACCTTCTTCACCGCGCCGGCGTTCAGGTACTCCAGGAACCGCGAGTAGGACATCCGGTTCGAGGTCACCTCCTCCGGAGCCGGGACGGGCAGCGCTGGAGCCGCCGTCGTCTCGGCCCGCGCCGGCGCAAGCTTGTTCGTCGCCGCGGCGGCGAGGCCCAGCCCGAGCCCCACGGACTGGAGCAGCTTCCTCCTGCTGCTCCTGCTGATGATAGCCGCATCCGACGACGAAGACGGAGGCTTGACCTTGGGATGCGACTGCTTCTGTGGAGGCGTCTGCTTGGACACGTCTTTCGCCCGGCAGATCGGCAGGCGGCTCGTCGTGGTCAGCGACATGGCCGTCGTCGGCGACATTGTTATTGGCACTAGCTGCTAGCTACTTTATGCTGCGTTCAAGTTCAAGATTGTACTACTGGCTACTCCTACTGCTACTGACTACTGAGCGTCGTCGTGTCGATCTGGGTGGGATTCTGGAGGAAACGAACGCGTAGCCCTTGTTTAAATACTAGCTTCCATTGCCCAGCGAAAAATTTAGGCGAGTTTCATTCAGAAAACTTTTTAGTACAATCATCCAGTCCATCTTCTCGGGTAGTTTCGTGAATACTGGTGTCACCTTGTCGCGTTCCGCCGCTTCGCGCACCATCTGGAACGAAAGACCACGGTCCCCGGACGGATCGATGAACCCGTCGCGCGCGCTGTCTGCTGAGCCCGACCCGACCGGATAATGCCGTCGCCCGGGGCAATCCGCGCAGCCAATTATGTGGCTCGCGTCCGCCATCGTGGTCTCTCCCGGGGCCAGGCAGTAGCAGTGGCACGCTGTAAGTAGCGAACTCGAGTTGCGTTCCGCGCTTCTGGCGTCAGCCGCACACCTGGGCACGCCGCACCCATTCGTTGCACCGGTGCGCCACGTACTACTTGTCTGGCTTCCCGGGCGGCGCGCGGCCTGGCTTGTGTCGCTAGCTAGCGCACGGGTACAACACGTTCTCTCGCTCCGCTTGAACACGAACACGGGTTTCCCTTTTAACGGGTACAACACCTGGGCACAAGATAATAATTGGGAATGGATGCATGCAAACACACGTGCAACTATTTTTTTTTCTTTTCAAAATCGAATATTCACTTTTTAGAAATTAAAATTTAGAAAAATTATTGTAACAATTGTTAGCTAGAGCAAAACTAGTTCTCTAGACTAGAAATTAGTCAGAACTCTAAATAAATATAAAATTAATTGTTAGCTGACTAATTATGTCCCTGATCCAAACAAGATCAAAACATTTTGTGAGGTGAAGAAAGAAAAATATTAATCAACTTATTAAAATGGTAAAGTTTTAAATTTTCTTTACTAATACTCCCTTTGTTCATTTGTTATCTACATATTACCAAAATGTAATTGTCCATAAATGATCTTCGTCTTTGCTCACTTTATATGCAATTGATCTCTTGAACTGCCTCATATTTTAATGCAATAAGTAACTATTGACCTATAGTTAATGGAAACACAAACACACGACGGATCCTCTATTGTTGAGTAGGAACTCACTACATCGGGGCGACTTATGCACAATGGACCAACAACTAGTGAAGCAATTGAGATAAGTGTTTGGCTTTAGAAATTTTATAGTGATGTTGATAAAAGTAAAGTGGAGTAGTTCCAAAGAAATTCTTAGATATGATATAGGTTACCTTAGAGGTTGTTTGATACTCCCTCCGTCCAGGAATGTTAGCATTCGTAAAATCTCGAGGCGAGAGCAAGCAATAAGGTAAAAGTCTAAATGCCCCTAATAAATGAGCTGATTCCATCTTTATCTGCTGTCTGTTGCCGCTTGTCTTCATCATCAGACCTGGACGTGGCGCGTTGATAGTGGAGAACTGCATTTGACGAGGAAGGAAGGAGGGGGCAGAGCAATGAACGCCGTGTGAGTCTCATGTTAGAAATGTTAACATTTATGGACAAATGGAAAGAGATTCAAATGCTAACATTATTGGATAGAGCGAGTACAACTCCAGCCTGCTCATACTCCTCTGTCAAAATACTATAGTGCATACTGTATTGTAATATGTGTTGTAACTCGAAATAATATTTTCTAAACAGATCAAAATAAAAAAAAAATCGGCGAAGCTACATTTTTTTAGCTCCCCTCTGCCAGCTGTAGCGAGGAGAGAGCCAAACCAAATAAGATCTTATCAGTACCACCTTATCAAACATTTTTTGATTTTCAAGACAATATATCCGATCCGACCACTTCCAGGGTCTCATCGCGAAAATGGACTTAGGATAGGGTCCTTTCGAAAAGTACCCCGAGGCAGTGGGAGTGGCGGAGTCGGTGGTTGTGGGTGCGCTACAAATACCTCCGGCCACGTGACGCCACCGGATGCAAACCTATTTATATTCTCTTCTTAATTCCCCAACTCTCTCGTCCGCCTCCTCCTCGCCCATCCCCTCCTTCCCCGGCACCGCTCCGCCTCGCCCTCGTCTCCGGCCCCGAAACCCTAACCCTAGCCGCCGCCGCCGCCGTTATGGCGAGCAGCAACGTCTCCACCGTCTACATCTCCGTCATCGACGACGTTATCGCCAAGGTCCGCGAGGATTTCATCACCTATGGGGTCGGCGACGCCGTACTCAACGAGCTCCAGGCCGTAAGTTTCATCGATTTCTTGAGCTCCTAATGCTCAATCTCCCGAATTTCTGTTCGATTTCCATGATATTGACTGTTGCCTCTCGGATCCGGTCGGAAACCCTAGCTCTGGGAGATGAAGATGCTACACTGCGGGGCAATCTCAGGGAATATCGACCGTTCCAAGTCGACCGCTGCATCCGCTGGAGGCGCGCCTGGTACGACCCCGCCCGTGCATGACCTCAACGTGCCCTACGAGGCTACATCCGAGGAGTATGCCACGCCTACGGCCGACATGCTGTTCCCACCGGTGAGGCCAAATCTGTTGATTTCCCCCCTCAAAATTGGCCTGATCTGTTATTGTCCAGTATCGTTTTGTTGTGTTTGATTGTATTTGGTTCCAGACTCCTCTGCAGACCCCGATCCAGACTCCACTGCCGGGGACAGATGCGGGTATGTACAACATACCCACAGGCCCCTCGGACTATGCCCCATCACCGATCAGTGATGTAAGGAATGGAATGGCGATGAATGGGGCCGATCCAAAGACTGGTCGCCCAAGTCCCTATATGGTATTTTTACTGTTTCATGTATGGTGATGTTGTGCCATGTTTTTGTTAGCTGTTTGTGATGTTTGAAAGTTTTTGCAGCAACCTCCGTCCCCATGGATGAATCAGAGGCCGCTTGGTGTTGATGTGAATGTCGGTAAGTGACAATATGTGTCGTGTCCAGGACAGGCACAAAGTTTATTCAGCTTGGAGCAATATCTGTTGGAAAGGCAATAATTTGGGCATTTTTCTTTGATGTATAGCTTACGTGGAGGGCCGTGAGGATCCTGACCGGGGCACACAGCCTCAGCCATTGACCCAGGTCAATATGCGACCACGGCTTACTTACATGGGGCAGATATATTGTTATGTTTTTTTTTCTTTTATTTGTTTGGGGTGGGGGGTGTTCCGGTATCTTCTTTGCTGTATCAGTTCATTTTTTGGGTATAGTTACTTTTTATCGAAATAAGTTTCTCTTCTATTTCACATTACTATGTACTGTAGATCCTGTGGTTCTTACAATGCTGCGTTGTGTCTGTTTGGTTCAAAGAAATAGGATCTTCGATATGTTTCCTTAATTTGTTTTGTGCTCTCAATCTGTTTCACTGTTCCCAGGAATCTACTCTTGTAAGTTATGAAGTTTAGTGTGTCTTAGGCATGATTCATGTGAAATTAACTGCTTGTCCAGATCTATTTGTTGCAATATCTTTTAGGCACTACAACGTTGAAGTAAATTTGGAGTTAATTTGTTTGTATTAATCACTAGGTCAAACGAACTAATCCATTTTCTTTATTTGATGGAGTCCTGGTTTTTGCTCTTTTACCTGCAATTTCAGTACAATTAGATTTGTAGATTTTTTGAATTTGGTACATTTGATTCTGTAGGATTTTCTGATGATGTCTTCTGGCAAGCGCAAGAGGGATGAATATCCTGGTCAGCTTCCTTCTGGTTCTTTTGTACCACAACAAGATGGAAGTGCTGATCAAATAGTAGAATTTGTTGTTTCAAAGGTAGTTATCTGAGCTCGTTTCACTATCTTAATATTTCATATCAATGTTATGAGTTATATTCACATTTTTTGTCCCTCTTGGAGCTATTTAAGTTTTATCCTCTTTCTTTTTGTTAGAAAATATGCTCCATACCTTCAGTTTTGGAACTCAACTTGATCTGTTTATAGTTAAAGAAAAGGCAAGCATCGTTTTATCAATTTAAAATGTTGCCATTAGGACAATAATCATATATTAAAAATGAACACAATTTGTTGTACTAATGACAACAGTTTGGCAGGTGTATATAATGAAAGCTGTAGATCATCCTATGTATTCCGAACATTTTGAGACTTCTACTGAACTTGAAAATGTGTATGTCACACTACATACAACCTGGATCTGGATGTATATGAAATAAGTTACAGTGCAGAAAACATGTTTGATTTGGCACATCTATAGAATTGTGTTTTGTTGGATATTGATATAATGATTATGGTCAGGAATTGAGTGTTTGGTTCATAGCCATATCTTTGCTAGGGAAGTTTTAATGGAATATCGGTAGTGTTTCTTTAATGTACGTAACTGTAACTCTAATGTGTTACTTTTTTTGGCACGTCATTAACTTGTCATTCATTCTTATTTTTTGCCAAAAACTTGCACACAAAAAGTGAATGATGCCAAGGTTTGATAGGAAATTTGGGTTTTGTCGTAGCAACTGGACACAGCCTGGGAATTTGAACCTGATATGAGAACTTTTAATATTGCTAGAAGCTTGACCTCCTTAGTATTTGTACGCCTGTTCTTTTCCACCATTATTGTTTCTGCTTTGAAATCTACTTGCTGCCACTCAATGACGTTTAACACACTGGATGTTACTTTCTTTAAAGTACTGATGAAGTAAATTAATTGACTGATATGAATATTGTTTAAACAGTGGATGAGCAGTGTCAGATTAATATCTGTCATTGAATCTGGAATTTCTTGTTCAACAGTTGATTTGGGACAGGGGATAATGATATTTAAGAATATAAAGCCTCCTTTGAATGAGAATATAAAACTCAGTTATCTTGACTTCATTACGACATAACTTGAAAATTCAAAATCCATTTCCTGTTCCTGTATGCATACTTCACTACAGAAGTAACCAAAACATTCACTATACGAGTGGAATTTTGGGCTTTTTGTCTACAGAACACTAATGAAGTGTGGCTATCACACCGTAAAATTTGATCGCCTCCTGAACACTGAAGTTATGGTCTTTGTCCATGGTGCAATAGCAGAAGGGTCTGTTATCAATAATCTTATCTAGAATTTCAAATGCATTTAAAAACAAAAGCTCTTCCCGTTGGGATGAACCGCCCCATGGCTTTCTTTGATAGAGTGATTGCAATCCGAGGCAGGAAAACCTCTGAACCCTGGCCCATGCTCACAAGGAGCCAAACCCTGGTTTTTGTGGCGTCCCCATGGCGTCGCTAGGCGTCGTGGCGGTCTGGGTTGTTGCGGCGTCGGCCTCGCCACACAGTTTTTGATGTGGCATCCACCGCAAAGAAAATGGCGTCGCCTAGGCGCCGTTTGGCGTCGGATGGACGCCGTGCAGACTGAGACGGCCTGGAGGCGACGCCACAACAGGTGTGGGGTGGGATGGCAGGAGAATGGGAGCTTTGGTGGGAAAATTGGCTCCCTAGCGGGAAATCCTGGTGATGTGCCCCCAGGCGTGGCCAATCGAAGCCTTGACGCGCCATTTCAGAGAGAGAGCGGGAAGGAGAGGAGAAAGAGAGGGCGGCGGACCTGGAGGAGCTCCAGCAACATCCTCCCGCCTTGCTTCAGCTGAGAGGTACCGGGCATCTTCGTCTCCCTGCTCCGACTGGGAACCACCAGCTGCTTCTCCTCTGTTCCAACTGGGCAGCGCAGGCTGCTTCATCTCCTCTGCTCCAACTGGGCAGTGCCGACGCCTTCCTTTCCTCTTCTTTGGCTGAGCAGCGGCTGCTCCACCACGCATCCTCTCCCCTGCTCCAGCTAGAGTGCCGGTGGCTTGCTCACCAACGCCATGCTCCCTGGCTTCTCTGCGCTGCCTCTGCATCATCCTTTGTGCATGCCCTGCTTCAGCACTGCCCTGCGTATGTATTTCTACACTATTGCTCCTTCAACTCCAACCATCTTAGCGCCTCATAGCGTCTAGGATGCGCTTATGGCATCGCCTAGGCGTCCGCCATAAACGCCTAGGCGCTGTGAAGGGGGTCAAAAACGCCACGACGCCACAACGCCACAAAAACATGGAGTCAAACCACCTTGGATCGACATAGCACTGTAATCAACACACTGTACTAGGACGAGAAAGGTTATAACCATGCCCAAGACACAAGGTACCAAGCATAGTGAGGGTGATTCTTTTTAGGTGCGATGCTGGGGTTTGGACCCCATTCAACAGCGAACGATCACAACACGCTACCACTGAGCCAAAGCTTGGTTCACAATTTATAAGTTATGTTACAATTTGAAATTTTACACGTACATTGGTATATTTCCTATTCATATGCTTTGTCATGGATTTTTATTTGATTATTTTAGTAACTTTTCAATCAGAAACATTCTGGAATAAATCTGTAAAAAGTATACAAATAAGGAATGCAACCATGCATATTTGTAATGTATTTTTGCATGGTGATAATAAAGTTGAAAGTAGATATTTCCCCTGTTAGAATGTGCTACCGACAAAGACCACAAACGTCAATTTTGTAGTGTCATACCATCAAACTACTGTTTTTCACTATTCTGTAGTGTTAATGAACTACATCCCATTTTCCAATCTCCCTGTATATATATACTATTGTCATCGTCTATGAATGCTTCACTTCTGCACATTTCTTGCTTATTACGCCCTCCATCCCTCAATGTCCTTAGTATTATGAAAATTAAAAATTTCCATAACCTTCCTTGTGTCCTCGTTGAAGCAGTAATTAGTCACCTGTTTCTAGACTAGCTAACTCTTCATATTCGAGAAGGATTAATTGCTTTGTATTTAGGCGCTGGATAATTGATTTCCATTGGTGCACATGCATGCGGGAGAAGAAAAGTCACAGTTTTGATTCCCACATGCAGTAAATAACGCTTTGCATGGTGCGCTTGATAACGCCATGCGGGGGAGGGATTAATTGCTGGATGGTTAATTATGGTGGTAGTTTTTTTTATCTTGTTCACAGTGCTATAGTCTAATACTAAGGAGATTAAGGGATGTAAGGAGTATTTTTCATACTATTAAGACCTTTGTTATTATAACTTTTTTTCCTCACCATGATAAACAGTTATGGAAGTCCTTTTCTGTTATCTATCTTCAGGAAAATGCACACCAACTTTGGAGTTCCATCATCAGCAAGCAAGAAGCATCATCTATGACATCTTCAATCAAAGAGAGAACTATCACTCCGGTTATTCCACAGCGTGATGGGGTTCAAGATGATTATAACGATGTATGATTTTAAAATCAACGTCTATTATAAATTGTTTAATAAGTTCTCGCACTTACTTTGGTGATATGTTTTCCAGCAATTTTTCTTCCCCGGAGTTCCAACTGAAGATTATAATACCCCAGGAGAATCTGGTACATTTTCATCAGATCGTACAATAGGACATGGGAATCCTGATTTTATCCATGTTGCTTATCTTGTTCTTGTTTTCATATGGTAGCGGAATACCGAGCCCCCACTCCTGCTGTTGGAACACCAAAACCAAAAAATGACACAGCAGATGATGAAGAACCTCCTCTTAATGAAGATGACGACGACGATGATGAGTTAGATGACCTTGAGCAAGGGGAGGATGAACCTAACACACAGCATCTTGTACTTGCACAGTTTGACAAGGTAATCACACTTTCTCTAAGATACTATGCAGAGTTTAGGTAGCTCTTGTTTCAGTCTTACCTCATCCTATTGGTAATATGGTTCATATAGGTGACAAGGACCAAGAATCGTTGGAAGTGCACTTTAAAGGATGGAATCATGCATTTGAATGGCAGAGACGTTCTATTTAACAAGGTGGGTAACACATTCGTATTAAATTTGTTAATTTTGTTTTTACCGTCAACTCTAGTCTAATGTGACTGCAGACAAATGGTTAAGTTGTTGTCTGGGACACGTTATTCTATGCCTGTAACAGACAAGATACTTCTTTACTACTCCCTCCGGTTTTTAATATTGACACCGTTGACTTCTAACATGAACTGAAGTCATTGATGTGAATATTTAAAAACCGGAGGGAGTAACAACTAGCTGTCAATCTATATGCTTCTGGCACAAGTGGTATCTGCAGACTATGAGTGGAAAACATTAGCTACAGCTCCAAGATGGTTTAGAGATCTTCACTTTAAATATTTGTTTGCAGTTGACTGTCCTTTTGGTAGCAGTTTATGATATTGTTGGAAGCCTGCGAAATGTTGAAGCTTTGCATGACTTAACATTGATATATGCGAACTTACAACTTGTCAAGTCCACATCTTTTGAACTGTTTGATTAACCTTATTGTCTTGGTACCACGCTCATCATGTTACCGCAAGAAAGTCGTGGTCGTTGATAAACGACCGTAATGCTTCCAAAGCTTCAGATTGGTCTACATAATGCATTACTTACATTGATTTCACACTTGTTGCAGGCGACAGGGGAGTTTGATTTTTGAATTTTCTGTTGAGAGGAGCTATTTTAGAAGCTGCTGTATGGACATATCTTTGTCTTTTGACATAAGAACGGGGAAGTGACAGGGTGTGGCGAGGCCTAAACTGTACGATACTGCATGGAGTTTCTTATTGAGGCTTTGCTTTATCTAGTTGGCTTGTGGCCGCAACTGTTATCGCTGTAAAAATGTTGTTACTGTTGGGATGTAGACATTTCACTGGGATAGTGTCTTAAAAAGATGGTGCAGAACTATCAGATCTGATTTATGCTAGACAATTTTCCTGTAAGACACCCTACATTTCAAGCACTTGCTTCCGTAGGTTTGGCGCTGATTGCACACGAGATAACAAAGGGTACGGTCTTTCATCGGGTGGAGATTACTCGCGCTTTGCTAGATAGATTTGTTTTGACTTCGATAGACTTCACAATTTCAACCACTTTTACTGAGTTCGGTAAAAATGGCCGGACAGAGCTAACACGAATAAATACTTCTTATTGTGATACTATGATTGATTAAGCATTAAGTTATTGATTAGTGTATGATGATATTTTAATCATACTAAGATTAATTATTATTATTATTGTTTTAAATTAATATTACTAGTAATGTTATGGTAAGATTAAGACTAATAAATATTACAACATAATATTAATGTATAATTAATCACTATTATTTTAAATACAAACTCTATAATTTCTTTAATTGCTTTTGTCCTATCCATCCTTATCTATCCAATCAAACGTGAAATTGGATCGTTCAATCTATCCAATCAAACACGTAACCTGGACCATTCATTTTAGAAAAATATGAATGACCATATTCTATCCAACAATCTTCTCAAACAAAACACATCCTAAGGGCCATCTTCTCAAACAAAACACATCCTAAGGGCCTAGCATAGGAAGTCTTGCTTTCGATCGTGTGACGTGGTTTCTGGTCTTTGAGAAGTGAGAGAATTCTTTCTATACCATTCAAAGATAAGGTTATTTCTTAATTGCCATCAAAGATTCTAAAGTTCCTTATTTGCCATCGACTTGCCACATCTATCAAAGTGCACCTGTAATTGTGTTAAATGATAGTTACAATGATAATGTTATCTCAAAAATATCATGTATGCTGCTTGAGAAAGATGGTTACATGTAAATTTTTCAAAAATAAAGATGATATATGTAGATCTAGTATTTCACTAAAAATAATAGAAAAACCTTACAAACAAGGATCATGTTGTTTCAGAACTCAAAATGTATTAGATTTACCGGTCAGACTAACAAAGAAATATATGTAGTATGCTCATTTACAAAAACAAACATGTTTCAGAAGACAAAAAGGAACAAAAGTTGATGTAAATGTCACTGGAGTCATCAAAATTTTAAGATTGATGGTAAACAAGGAACTTCAAAATGTTTGATGGCAAATAAAGAATAATCTTATCTGTCGGTGGCATAGAGGGAATTCTTTCCTGAGGAATTGGTGAGACTAAATACTTGTTCTCTCGATGATGAGGAAATATTGTGCCATTAATGTATTGTCAAATTTAAAACAAAGGAATAGTGACTAAAGAGCATCCTTGGAGCTTGGATAATCTTGAAGCACATGAAAGCAGGTGTTTTTGATGAAGCTTCACCAAATGTTCAGCTCCTCCTTAAAAAATTTAAGACTTGCGGCAAAACTATGAAGTACTTCTCTGGATTAACATGTTTGGACATCATAAAAGAAATTAGTCAATTTTAGAGCAAGGTGAATGCTTGATTTTTGAAGCAATGCGTGCCGCCATGTGTCAGCAAAACCACCGTCCAAAACTACCAAAACTATTAAGACGGGAACAAAATAGTTTTAAAACTTGAAAGGGTCATCCTACCTCATTTCGTAATAAGAAAGAAAAACAGAGTGCACGAGGACCGGTATCCAAAAAATCGAATTTCAGACCACAAAACGGCGGCCCAAATAAGCATTCCCCCGTGCTCCACGCTCCGGCTCATCCTAGGCTCAGGACAGACCAGCGCAGGCCTATAGTTACACATGGGCCTGTATCTGGTAGGCTACGCACAGTAACAACCTTACCTGATTTGGCCCATTAAAGGGAACGATGAATTGATCTCTGACGTCGGAAATAAAGTCAAAAACAAAATTTAAGTAATAAATCTTTTTGGGGAAAGAATTTTTTTTCAGCCATGATAAAGAAAATTTACTATGCTAAACACTACATGTGAATGTCCCACAGAAAGTTTTACCTTTACCTCGTATATTACTATGTTTTTTTTACGAGGGTCGTATATTAGTTTGTTATGAACACATTTACCGTCACTACAAATTTGTGTGTAATAAATAACCTAGAGCCACTCGGAGTTGTCTGTAAGCTGTCGCTTGGTTCTTTTAGGAGTTGACTTGTTTTGTTTTTTTAGGGTGAAACCAAGTTGACTTGTTGATCATTGTAATATTGTATATAATCTTATTCTAAACGAAATACACCCCACTCAAAGAGACTGATCCAAAGGAAACAGTTGACCGTTAAGTTGTGAACATGTGTTTCAGATCTTGACCGTTCAAAAAAAAAAACAAAGTTGACCGTGATAGAAGAATTTTATAAGCATTCATCACACATGCGGTTATTTTAATATAACTGAATACCTACTGATGATGCCTTGTTTAGGTTACATTTGACATAGCTATTGAGCCAGTCAAAACTGCTGACGCTGATTTAAGGTGCTGCTCATTTCTTAATAGAATAATAAGGGTTTTATCATATCGGAAATGGCTACATTTGCCAAATTATTTTGTGAGATTGGAGAGAGAAAAATATTAATTAACTTATTAAAGTATTAAATTTTAATTTTTCTCTGCTACATATTTAACATCTCCCATTTTTTGTTAGAGTTAATAGGAGAAGAAATATGTACTATCGTCACTTTGGACGAAAAAAGGCGGTCACCAGAGTTAGCACACTCGATCTTATGAATAGTATTGATCAGTCTCCCTTGTACCCTGTTTGTTGAGAGGAATAATAAGATGAAACATAACATCAAGTTAGCTGGTCTCTTGGTAATGTTAGATGGTAAGTTCACAACAAGGACGTAGAAACTTCAAGAATTTTCCAAAGCGGATGTGGACCTATTTCGATATGTCAACACATGTGATGCAAAAGTATGCATTGAGCATATTTTTTCTAACAGGACAATTGAATATGGCGACGACTACTGATCAGAGATGCATATGCACCTATCCGAAACAAGTGGCTAAATTTCGCAGGTTCACATACGGCGTACAATTACGAATACTTCCTCTATTCTTTTTTACTGTTGTCAATGACTTTAACCGTAAATTTTGATAATTCGTCTTATTTAAAAAGTTTAAATATATAAAATTAAAAGACATGTTTTAAAAATCATTAATAATAAATTAAATTATAACAAAACATATGATATTTCTTATATTTCTTTGAATAAGACAGATTGTTAAATTATTTTTACAAAGTCAATAACATCAAGTACAAAAGAACAAAAAGAATAGTTAAAATGGTACACTAGTTTAGGTGGGGAAGCTCGCCAAACGTACTGCATGCCAAACATACTGTGTTTTGGGTTCAAAAATCAAAACACGAGGAGACTGTTAATAAGTTCTTGTCAAGAAAAGTAAAAGACCATCACCCTCTCCCGTCACGTCACTCTGGTTGGTAGTCGAGGGACCTTCTGTGCTCGGCACCCCATATTTCCAGATGGACCGGCTACCGCAGAGCCGCGCAGAAGGACGTCTACAACACGGCGCGCGGCCGGCAGGCAGGCACGCACGCACACGGTGCTTTCGTGCACCCTGGAACTCTGGTGAACTGCGCTACACTACCCTCTCCTCTTGTTGCTTTTTTCTACTAGTCAGTTTAGTGAGTCGTGAGGTTGAAAGGGACACCGCAGAATACCCGCCAGAGCACGACGACGCAGCAAGTGGAAATGACTACGCGCGCGCTCGACCGCCTTGCTCATGCATGACTCGTTCCCAAAGTGACGGGAGAGGAGAAGAAAGCCCTATACTTACGTAGTCCGTGCCAAGTGTGAAGGTGTCACGAATACCAACTAACCAAGAAGAGCTTGATTTTTCTGTAGTCAAACTTGGATCACAAAGTCGGTCGACTTGAACTTGTACTAGTTCATGATTTCTCATTGCTTGTCCGGTGTTTTTTTTCTTTTCTTTTTTAAGAAAAAGGGAAAAATTTGAATCATGTCCGGTAAATCAGGGGAAATGATGGGTGAAAGAGCGGCGGAGAGAGCAAAAGCACGCGCGACACCCGAGTACCCGACCCGACCCGACCCAAAGCCGCGTGACTGGCAACAGTAGTGAAAAGGAAAAGCCTTGGTCCCCGGACCGCCCCGTCCGGTCTGCGGCCCAGTAAAAACAACACGCTCCCGTCGGCGCTCGCGCTCCCCGACCGAGAAAGAGGCGCCGCGCGCCGCAGCCTGCCAGTGCCGAGCGAGGAGCGAGCGAGATCTCCACGCCGGGCGGTTGCTGGCCGCGGCCAACGCTGCCACTGCCACCCACCCCGGCGATTCCGACCGCGACGCTTCTTCTCTTCTCCGCCACGGCAGTGAGTAAAAAAAGAAAACGAAGGAAAAGAAGCCAGCAGGCCCCCGCGACAGGCGACACCCGACGGCGCCTACTCGCCCAGTGAGTCGGTCGGTTCGTCGCGTGGACCTGAAGCCTCCTCTCCTCGCACCACACCCGCCCTCGACTTCGACTTCTCTCCCCTGCCCTGCTGCTGCTGCGCGCCTGTTGTCCCAGTGGCGTGGGCCTCGTCGCGTCGCGCCTCGCTGCGCTGCTCACCTCACTGCACTACCTCCATTTCGCTGCGGCGGCGCGCTTGGCGGGACTTGCGGGAGCTGTCTCCGGGGGCGCGTGCGGCACTCCCCGTGGTCGGGCGGCCGGGGCGGTGGCGGCGGTTCCTCTTCCTCCTGGTGAGTGACTCCGCATTTCTGCCATTCTCGCATTGCTTTCGTGCTCTACGTTGCTTTGAGCTTTGCATTGTGAGATGTGGAGCGGTCGTCGCTGGCGTTAGGGTGGGGGTGGTGGTTCCTTGCGAAACTCGGCTCCGCCATGCCAGTGTGACCGACCCTCAAAGTTTTGCTGCTGCTTGCTTCGTCCGCTGATCTCGCGTCTGGATTTCGGGCGCCAGATTCGTTCGGGAATTTTCGTGATCTCCGCATCACTATTCCTATTTTTTGGCATTTTATTTTCGTTAAAAAGGGACTTTGTCGGTGGGGGTTTGCGGGTTCCGTTCACGCCCGCTAGATTCCCGGTATCCATTCTGCATTTCTGCTCATTTTTTCTTTGTCTGAACACAAAATGGGTTCACGCTAGATTCCCGGTTTGCGTGATCTCTACACCGTGTTGCTCCAATTGTGTCCTTCATTTTGGTTCCCCCATTCTGCTACTCCACCCTGAGGAACTATTCGTCTCCCCCCTCTGATGCGATTCACCCTTAATTTCCACCAATTTGAAGTGGGTAGCATGCTGGCTGCTGAACTCTGCATCTGACGGATTGATTTGCCACAGTTATATGGGTTTATGTCTGAAATGTTGATTTTTTTTTTAACATGGGCTGTTGCAGTCGAACATATATCGACATATCGTTCATAGTAAAAGGTAGTGCTATAGCCTTGGTGCAGAATTGTGTTGAGAAATTTTCTGGCCAGAATGTTCGTTCTTTTGCCGAAACCAAGTACCTTTCTGATATGTCTTTGTCCACGGGGCAAGGATCTTTTTAGTTGCTACCACGTTGGACACATATTCTAATGTCTTACACAAGAGCACACATGATTGGTTACATGTTTTGCATGTGATGTGCATAACATCAAACCTCGCCACTGTTTGTAGCTTTGTGTGAACGAGTGCCGTTAGTGCAGTCAACATCTTTAGTGGAGTTGCTTAGGAACATTAATGAGCCCGCATCTTCTTCCTTTGCAGGATAAGATTCATTCTGGTTTGGTTGGTGGCTTCGTCTTTACAAGGGTTCACTTCATCGGTACACTTGTTTGTGATTATAAAGCTTGAAACGTACGCCTGGGAGAAAGTTACTGAGTACTAAATCAGGCTGACTGTTCAGCAGGAACTAATTCTCCACTTTCTGATTTTGGATGGTTTGCTTTAAGTTTGGTGATGCTTTAGGTTGAAAAAATATAGTGAATGCAAATCGTGGAACGGCTTGTCAGAGCGGTTTCAAGTGATGAAGAAATGGCATGGTGGTTTTGTCATAGCAACATTGTTCATCATCTTGATTTTAAGATATGTGATATTGGATAGCCCGCTTGCAGAGAAGTCCCTTCAGTATGTCTTCCAGCAAAACAGTACAGAAGCACTACATTGGTTAGATATTCCAAATCCTCCTGCAATTCAGAATCCACAGAACTCATCTGAAGTAATTTCAACCAAACTCTTGGCATCCAACCTTTCCATTACCAGAAATCTCACAGCAAGGGAACTACAGGCTTTGCATTCTTGGAATCATTTGAGGGACCTGGTAACTCATGCCCACATCCTACAAGATGGAGTGGAGGCAATCAAGGAAGCTGGTGTTGCGTGGAGGGAGCTAAATACAGTCCTCGCAAATGATGATTCGTTTGTTTCTGTAAATGGTAGCACTAAGAAAAAAGACAAAGGAAAACAGTGCCCGTATTCTATCCGGAGAATGAATGCTACAAGGCTAGGGGATAGATTTGTCTTAAAGATTCCTTGTGGATTGATTCAGGGCTCTTCCATAACTATTATTGGTACTCCTGGTGGTCTCCTCGGCAATTTTAAGATAGAGTTGACTGGAGCAGCAGTTCCTGGGGAACCAGACCCTCCAATGGTCCTTCATTACAATGTCCGCCTCCTTGGTGATAAACTTACAGAAGATCCTGTGATAGTTCAAAACACATGGACTATAGCTGATGACTGGGGTTCTGAAGACCGTTGTCCATCTCCTGAACCAGATGCTAAAGGCAGTGCGAAAGGTACTTTGCTGTGAGTGATTATAATATCATACTCCACTTGTTGTATATTAGTCTCCATTGGAAATTTGGCTTGCAATATACTCCACTTGCTGTAGTAATGAAATTAGAAATTTACAAGAGTAAAAAAAAAAAAAGGGCAGTCCAGTGCATGTTGCTCCCTCTTGCGCAGGGTCCGCGGGAAGGGTCCGACCACTCTAGATCTTTTGTACACAGCTTTTTCCTACATTCCTGCAAGAGGCTATATATCAGAAATTTAAAAGGGTATTTATGAATTTTTTTTAAAAAAATTGTTGCTGCTGTATATCTTCATAACTGTTCACTTTTCTTCAGCAATGCAAACACAATTCGATTATGAGGTTTCCAACAAGATTTATCTTAGTGGAACAGGGTTGCTTGTTTTAGAGGTCATTTTTCAGCATGTGTTGTTTGGTTGATTAAACCTCTCTTGTGAAAAATAGCCACTTATTCTCTGGACCGGAACATTCTTTACTTTTCTTAATATAAAAGATATACAGCTCTACCTGAGTGCTGAAGACAAAAATAGTTTTTCAACAAATTGGTTTGGGGTCTTGGTGATGATGTATTCAGGGTCTTGGTGATGATGTATTCAATTTTTGTCCCAGGATTGATATAACTTCTTTGCCCTCTCTTGTTTTACAGTGGACGATCTAGAGAAATGTAGTAACATGGTGGGGAAGGACCAGACACAGTTCTTTCCATCTAACTTACATTCTAACGTTTCAACCTTGCCACCCATGAGGAAAAAGAATGCAGCACCTAGAAAATATTTTCCCTTTAAACAAGGATACCTTGCTATAGCAATTCTTCGTGTCGGAGCTGAGGGAATCCATATGACTGTAGATGGCAAGCATATCACTTCCTTTGCATTCCGTGAGGTAAGTCTTGCATAAGCAATCTGACATTCTATTACTATTTTCTGTGACAATTATTGGTATACATGAATTTCCGTTCATGCTAAAGTATTTGTCATTGCATCTCACTGATACTGAAACTATTTTACGTAAGCAATATTGTAGTTTCCATCAATATTTGTCTTTCATTGTGTTCTATTGTTATTGACAATTGGAAATCTGGTCTCTCCAGGATTTGGAGCCAGGGTTTGTTGGTGAAGTCAGAATCACTGGAGATATTAAATTGTTGTCTGTGATAGCAAGTGGTCTGCCTACCACGGAGGACTTCGAACACGTCACCGACTTAGAGTCATTGAAAGCTCCACCTGTCCCCAAGGATAAAGCTGTTGATCTTTTCATCGGGATCTTCTCTACAGCAAACAATTTCAAGCGTCGAATGGCGGTTCGCAGAACTTGGATGCAATATGATGCTGTCCGATTAGGAAAGGTTGCAGTCCGGTTTTTTGTTGGCCTGGTAAGATACATCAGCTGTCATTATGGTTCTATGCTTATTAGTAATATACACACACGACCAATAGCGTGTGCAGACGGAAAGCAGTACAGTAGAACTCGTGACTCATTTGATGCATCTCAAACAAAATGTTGAATGTTTTCTTATAGTCAGTCACATATATAAATTGCATGGAACTGTTGCTCTATTGACATTTATGCTTGTGTTCATTACATTCAATATTAAACTGGGTCCAGCTTATCACAAAACACAAGACTTATCTGCTTCTTTCCCTTCCATTTTTAAAGCATAAAAATGAAGTGGTGAATGAGGAACTCTGGAATGAAGCACGGACTTATGGAGACATTCAGTTGATGCCATTTGTGGATTACTATAGCCTGATTCTTTGGAAGACTATAGCCATCTGCATCTATGGGGTATATCTGACTTCTTTGTGACTTTATTAAATTTATTGTCTCACTGCTCCTATATCTACATTTTTCTAAACATTTTTTCCTTTTCAGACAAATGCCCTGTCAGCCAAGTATGTGATGAAGACAGATGATGATGCTTTTGTTCGTGTGGATGAGATACTTACTTCCCTACATAGTGTAAATACCACTCATGGATTGTTATATGGTCGGGTCAATTCTGAATCTCAGCCTCACAGAGACCCATATAGCAAATGGTACATAACCCCTGAGGTAACTTGTCTTAAACTATCTATGTTTATGTTTTAAGATCATGCAAATATCATCAGTATGGCACATGGCAAACTCTTCCTCTGGACTATTGTGATCGTCATGTGGGTTATCTGCTGTTCTAAAAGGCAGTTTAGACATCTTGCTATATGCCTAAGTTTCTAAAAGAAACTTCCTATGCATGTAGACTTAAGAATAAGCAACACCTGAGCACTCAAAGGTTTCTGTAATGACCTTCAACCTTCAAATTCATAGATGAATGAACTGATAAGGCAGAGGTAGACCATCGTACAGAGTGATTTCCAGCTCCTCATGTTGGGTTTCTGATGTAGTAATTTGATTTTATTTCATTTTTTATATACTGCCTGGTGAGATATCTTCTGCTATGGATTACCACATTCTACAAAACAAAAACCAATGTAGTTTGAGATAGGTTAAGCTCCGGCAGGTTTCGGGAATCTGTATATAAGACTGGTTAAGCACACGTTATGCTCTTTCATCTTGCTGCTTTTCAGAACATTACGTTCTAGGCATATATCTATAAATGTTTTAATTTAGAATTCCTTGCATATATGTGCTGGATCAAGGTAGTGATTAGTTGATATTCTTGACAAGGAATGGCCTGAGGAGAATTACCCTCCATGGGCACATGGCCCAGGATATATTGTTTCAGAGGATATAGCGAAAGAAGTTTACAGGAAACACAAGAAAGGGGAATTAAAGGTACTGCTGAAAGTTCTTTAAAAAATCTTAATTTCTTACCATGCTGTTATGTAGTGACTGCTGATAACTGATATTCCCATCTGTTGCTTCAGTTCTTTTCTTGCATTAACTAGTTAACATAAGAGAGTTTTTTATAGAAGCAACTGGTCTCTGCTGATGTGTTCATGACATTGTGAAATGGTACCATTACTGAATGAAATACTGTCAATCGTGACTTGCAGATGTTCAAGCTGGAGGATGTCGCAATGGGGATATGGATCAATGAGATGAAGAAGGATGGCCTAGATGTCAAGTACGAAAATGATGGGAGGATCTTGATTGAAGGCTGTGAGGATGGATATGTTGTTGCCCACTACCAAGAACCAAGGGATATGATGTGCCTCTGGGACAAATTTCAGAAAACAAAACGAGGAACATGCTGCAAGGAGTAACAGAACTAAAACAAACGGATCTGTTAGGTTAGGATTTCCCTGGTTGTGCGGTTTGCCTACAAAAAAGCTCGGCGTGGCCCATCGAAAAGGATAATTTCCAGTATCAGTGAGAATTGCTGGTGGTGGAATTGACGGGCAACTAAGTTTTGGATACCACCATTTCGTTTCTCTACGGTTCAGAGTTTCAGTCTGACTACGAAATACGTTGTAGAGGACGTAGGTCACTTCTGTTTGAGCATAGGTAGGGAGGCTTTTGATTCGATCATAGTGGCTTCTTGTACAATATTATCTTGTTAGGATGTAGGATATAGCGGCGGCAGATTACATAGGGTAGATGCGGGGCCAGTTTTACCATTCTTATCTGAAGGATGCTGTACGCGTCTGATTGATGTAAAGCTATTCGACAGTTAATCCATTTCAATTTCATTTCATGCCCGAGTTCACAGCGCCAGTTTCCTTCATTCTGAAAATCTTTGAAGTTAGTACTGAATTGAGGTACCATTACATCACATCCAAGTTTTTACAGGTCCTGAAACGACATAGAACGCATGCCCGCACACACATAAAGACACTATTTTTTTTTTTATCACTAGTGTTGCTGTGGCTTGTGCCATCTCACACAGCCAAGCAACCGATGCCGTAGCGCGTGTTGGGAAACATCAGGAAGAGGACGCTGCACACGGCGCTCACCATGAGCGGGAAGCTCTCCATCACCTGGTCCATCGCCTTGCGTCGGCTGGCCGGGAGGAGGCACCCGGACACCCGGTAATCTGAGAGCGCGGCGGCAGTGAAGACAATCACCGACATGACTCGTGCACGACATCGACGAAGCCGAGCCGGTACCTGTCCTCTTCGGGCGGCTCGACGCCGAGCCCGGTCCTGAACAGCGACAGCCCCCCCGGCGTGACGAAGCCGTAGTACAGCTTCCCGTCGGGCGCGCGGAAACTGTCGGTGAAGTGGAAGAGGAAGCAGGAGGCGCCGCAGAGCGCGAGGAGGGCCCTGAGCATAACGACGCTGACGGCGGAGCAGGAGCCGTCCCCGGACACGGACGGGAGGAGCGTCTCGAAGGCGAGCAGAGTGCCCGTGGGGAGGAAGTTGGCCAGCATCGACGTCTTGGAGAGCGTGCTCTGGACGCCTCTCCCCACCGCGGGCCGCTTCGGTCCTCCCAAGCCACTGACCGGTGCCGGCGAGTCGCCCTGGTCTCGACGGTCACCACTCGATCACTGGCGTCGCCGTCCATGAAGGTGCGTGCGCGCGCGGGGCGAAACTGTCTCGGTGATCGTGGAGAGGGCGTTCTGATCTCTGTAGGGGGCGGTAGTTGTTTGATGCTGGTTATGTAGAGCGCCGGCTCGCGCGTGGCTCGCGAACGTGGGATGGTTTCGAGTTCAAATGCCGTGCCACCTGCTAGTGCCCGGGCGCGTAAGGGCACGTACAATGCACCTACGTGGATGGGGCGCTTGCATGCCTTTGTGACGGTTGTAGTCGCGGTGGCAGTCCAGCTAGGATGACCACAGACGCCTCTGGGAGGCAGCGACGCCTGGGTAGGAGTCCGACGCCTAGAGCAGGTTTCACGTGGTCCTCAGCAGTTAAGGAGCTCTGCAACCCATAATTTAGGTCTCTAAGCGCCGATAGTTTAAGTTTCCATTGTGGATTAAGGCTCTCGACAAAATATTTGCTTATGTGGCATTCTTCTCTCTCCTTAAGCACCTGGATTAACCTTTTTGCATTGTACATGGCCTAACTGTTCCCCGCGATTCGGCCGGCACGTCGCCAAGCATGTCGCTGGTCGAGAGCTCCACGTCTCTACGGCTTCATTATCGGCGGGTCAAATTGCGAGCACTTGGGCCCGCATCGCGGCCATTTAGTCTGCTGGATCGCGGCCATTTGGGCCAACCGTCATCCGTAGGCCCGAACTGTTCAACGGTCGGTCTAGCCCTAGCCCAGAGGAGGGCGTCAAAGCCGGCGGACGGCGGCGACGGCTCCCGGCCTTCCGCTGCCAAGAAGAGGAAGAAGGATTTCAAAAAAGGGAGCATCTAATTTTCAGTTGACTGAAAAACGGCCTCCCTTCAGGCGACATCCGTGAGCCGTCGAATCAGCGATGGACGGCTCACGTTCGTCTTCAACCTCCAGCCAGAGCTCCTCACTGCGTCGCGTCGCCTTGCTCCAGCCCCGTCCGCCGCCCGTCCGGCCACCCGCGGCTCTGGCGCCGGCGCTTCGCCGCACCGCCAATGATACCTTCTGATATATACACATGCTCTTTAGTGCTATTGTTTTACTTGTTTTCCTGTGTTGCTTTTGTGGTTGCTCAGTGAGAGAACATGTCTACAGCCTACAGATTATCATGCTTGTACCTATTTCTCAGCTCAGCCAATGATACTATAAAGTAAAAACTTGACCTAAACATTGATAGGAAGACGGAGTACCCATTGCTTGGAACACTTTTCTTCTGTTTATGAATGTTCCTCTTGAAAATATTATCTTCGGTAGAGCAGCAGGTGCTGTAGCGAAACTGATTCCTTTGTAAAAAGTCAAAAAAAAAAAGTTTATATATGACTTGACATAGCAGCCAGCGACAAAGAACAGCCTAATTGTCACAGAAAAAAAAATCATTTCAAAGTTTTCACACCGTTTCTCCGTTTATTATTGTCATGTTGTCACATAGTCACATCCTAAAATACATGATATTTATCGTGCGTTTTTTAATAAAATAAAAGGCAAAACAATTTAAGAATGGAGGAAGTACTACTTTATTGGAAATTTACTATAATTTCTGCTCCTAGAATAGCTGTGAAACAGATATAAAAGCACAAGGGCGATGGTTTCCTTGACAACGACCGATGACAGTGACCCTTATACTGCTAAACAATTTACTGGAATTTTGCATCTCGAGTAATATTGGTTGCCATATTGCCTACTGTACATGATTATATTGTTTGGATCGTCAATAAATTTTACACCGGAGTCGCCACTGTCTCGAATGTGACAAACTATCTTTGTTAGGCCAACTCCTTTCACTTGCCACTGAAAGCTCTGGACGCTTCACTCCGCACGCTTTGCAGGTAGGTAGGTGCATCAAACCATCTCCAACTCCCACCTCGCCGCCTCAAAAACCAAGCGCCAAGAACTGATCACCTCCAAGCCAATTTGGGGGTCAAGCTCTGATTAACACTACTACAAGTAGATAACCTCGAGACCGAGACTGATAATAAGAGGCCTCCTTGCTTGGCAGTCGAGACTAAGCCTCCGGAGGCGAACGCGCATTTGTAGAGGCCAGCAGCAATGGCTACAGCTCGCGCGAGGACCCATCCTCCTCGGGCCGTCGCGCTAGGCGTGTCGCTGCTGCTGCTGGTGGGGCTGTGCCGCGGCGACGTGGTGCAGTTCATCTTCGGCGACTCGCTGTCGGACGTGGGCAACAACAACTACCTGACCAAGAGCCTTGCCCGCGCCGCGACGCCGTGGTACGGCATCGACTTCGGCAGCGGCATGCCCAACGGCCGGTTCTGCAACGGCCGCACGGTGGCCGACATCGTGGGCGACAAGATGGGCCTGCCGCGGCCGCCGGCGTTCCTCGACCCGTCGCTGGACGAGGACGCCATCTTCAAGAGCGGCGTCAACTACGCGTCCGGCGGCGGCGGCATCCTCAACGAGACGTCCTCGCTCTTCGTCCAGAGGTTCTCGCTGTTCAAGCAGATCGAGCTGTTCCAGGGCACGCAGGCGTTCATGCGGGAGAAGAAGGGCGCCGCGGCGGCGAACAAGTTCTTCTCCGAGGCGCACTACGTGGTGGCCATGGGCGCCAACGACTTCATCAACAACTACCTCCTGCCCGTCTACTCCGACTCGTGGACCTACACGGGCGACACCTTCGTGAAGTACATGGTGAACACGCTGGAGGCGCAGCTGCGGCTGCTCCACGCGCTGGGCGCGCGGCGGCTGACCTTCTTCGGGCTGGGCCCGATGGGATGCATCCCGCTGCAGCGGTACCTGACGTCCACGGGCGCCTGCCAGCAGTCCACCAACAAGCTGGCCAAGAGCTTCAACGCGCAGGCGGGCGCCATGGTGGCGCGGCTCTCGGCGCAGCTGCCCAACGCCACGTTCCGGTTCGGCGAGGCCTACGACTTCTTCCAGGACATCATCGACCGGCCGTACATGCACGGGTTCAACAACTCGCGCGCGCCCTGCTGCACGCTCGGCCGGATCCGGCCCACGCTCACCTGCACGCCGCTCTCCACGCTATGCAAGGACCGCAGCAAGTACGTGTTCTGGGACGAGTACCACCCCACCGACCGAGCCAACGAGCTCATCGCGCTCGAGACGCTCAGGAAGCTCAACATCACCGTCGTCACCAACGGGACGTCCAGTTAATTACCTAGCCTAGCCAGCCAGCCAGAGGATGACCACCACCACCACCATGTACGATTGGTCGTCCTCTGTGTATTATTTTGTGCATAGAATGAAGGTGTTGTAATTCTATAAACGAGAGAAGTTTGATTCATCGGGAAAAAGTGCAAGACCGTGTTTATCTTCAAAATCTGACTCAAATTTCTTCCTTCGGATTTTTTTGACATTTTCTCAGTACTTAATAGTACAGTGCTCGACCGGTTCCGGGCCGAAACCCGAAATATTGCAAGGCTTTGTTGAAATGAGGACGTGGCCCAGTGAAGCGCGCGGACCCGGCCTGCGCAACTGCCACGTTCCGTGGCAAGAACACCACCAATGCACCACGACAAACGGTGTTACTAGTTGCACGTACACAGACCACACCGGTGTTACTACCCAGCGCACGAAGATCGCAAGGAGATGCACGCTCATCATGATGATGTGCACGGGCCCGACAAAATAGAACGGATCGAACCCTGTTCCCTTTTCACGTTGATGGTGCGCAAGTGCTGGCTGGCTCCGCCAGACGGCCAGAGGCTTCCGTTCGAGGCACGGCCCTGACCGCTGGGCCCCACTGTTGGTACAGCAACCAAGAAGAGTGGCCGCCGTCCTTTTCCTCGTTTCGAACCGTAAATTCCTCTGCCTCTCTACCTTGCTTCCGAGAGAGCAAGTGACGCATGGGACCAGTGCGACTTGGGTCCCACGAGTCAGCTGCCAAAACTCGGTGCGCCACTACCATTCTCTGGACTGCCTTTCTACCGAGTGCCCCGCGGCCGCAAACCGCGAGCGCGAGCAAACAACGCGAGGGCCGTTCGCGGGCGTCGCCACCCTCGTGTGCCGGGCCGGCGTCGTCGTCTCGGCGTCCTAGCTGTCTTCGTGTTGTTGGCCCCACCCGCCAGCCACAGAATAACAACCTCACAGCCGCGCCGCACGCACGCACGCACGCAACAACCTCCACCGCGCTCCGCCACTCTCCTCTGGCGGCTACCCCGCGCTGGCTCTCGTGCGGTGGCACCAGCGCGCGTCGCGAGGAGGCTTGCTCCGACATCGTGATCGGCCACCGATCCCGCGGCCATGTCTTCGGCGGCTGCTCCCTCCACCTTCCTCCTTGCCCTCGCTTCCGCCTCACCGGGTGGCCGTCGACGGGCCGGGACCGGCTCCGCCTCCCCGCCGTTCCGCAGCGGCGCGAGCCTGAACTTCCGGTTCTGGGCGACGCCGCCGCGCACGCCGTGGGATGCGGCAGTGGTGCGCGCGGAGGCCGGTGCCGTGGGCAAGGGCCCAGAACCGCGGGAGCGGAAGGCCGACGGGGCGGCCCCGAAGCAGCCCCGCGTGCGCCGCGGCGGAGCTAGCAACAAGGTGGTTAGTTGGTCCAAACCCTAAACCTCTCGAGATCGGTCGTCTGGTTCGACGTTTTCCGCTTTGTTCTCGCGCGTTTGTTTCAAACTCACGCGTTCGTTCGATTGTGCGCTGTACGTGAAGGTCGTGAAACGGAAGGCGCTCGTCCAGCCGGTCGGCCGTTACAGCACCGGAACGAGCGACGCAGCCCCGACGCCGGAGCAGGACACCGCCTCCCGTTCGGCGAACCAGAACGGCGCGGTGTCGGGTGGCGAGAACAAATCCATCGTACCCGCAACGACGCCGCTGAGCATGGTGAAGTTCCCACCTACGGGCTCCGCTGAGATCGTTTCCTCTGGAGGCATTGTTCCAGGCCCCGTCTTCCCAACAACGACGCCAGCACCGCCACCGTCGTCATCTGCATCAGATATCGTGTCCCTGGCTCGGCCTTATGTTTCCGAGTTTCACACGGCTGGCAATGTCGAACTCGCAGCAGAGAAGAGTGTTGCAGAGGTTCCCGATGATGTTCCAAAGCCAAAGGCACCTTCTCTTCCTGTGCCTGCGGTGCAGGTGCAAAAGGCACCTTCTCCCCCTGTTGCAGAGGTTGCTGATGATGTTCCAAAGCCAAATGAACCTTCTCCCCCTGTATCTGTGGTGCCAGTGCAAAACCCACCTTCTCCCCCTGTTGCAGAGGTTGCCGATGATGTTCCAAAGCCAAAGGCACCTTCTCCCCCTGTTGCAGAGTTTGCCGATGCTGTCCCAACGCCAAAGGCACCTTCTCCCCCTGTGCCTGCTGTGCAACTGCAAGAGGCCACTTGGGATTTCAAGAAACGTATCGGTTTTGATGAGCCGGCAGAAGAGAACAATGATGCCTGGTCCGTTGCAGATGGTGAACAATACAAGGACGCCGATTCCGGCCCTTTGGCCGGTGAGAATGTCATGAATGTGATCATGGTGGCTGCTGAATGTTCTCCCTGGTGCAAGACAGGCATGGACATTACGGTTTCTGATTTCGTCCCATGCTGCTATTCATTTAAATTTGCTTGAATTACACTTATTAAGAATTGTTTGCAGGTGGACTTGGAGATGTTGTGGGATCTCTTCCCAAAGCTTTGGCGAGAAGAGGACATCGTGTCATGGTAGTACTCTAGCAATTTACTTTCCGTGGTTGGTGACCTGTTTTTGCAACTTCTGACAGATATAGTTGTTGGATGGACAAGGTTGTCTATACATTAAAGATTTCTAACCAGTGAACATTCACCAACTGTTCCCTTAAAAACACACACACACACACACATTCACCAACTGTTCAAAAGTGTGTTTAATGAATTTTTGAACTAGGCTTAGAAAGCTATTATCATGATTTTAAAAAATTCAAACTAGGTTTCAGATCAATTTTCCAGAAATCAACTGCTTCGGGTAGGATTTTATGACTTGAGTTGACACTGGTACACATGCTTGTTTCCATAGGTTGTGGTACCAAAGTATGGGGATTATGCAGAAGCCCATGATATCGGAATACGGAAATATTACAAAGCTGCAGGGCAGGTACGCACATAATTTGCAATGAGATAGGATTGGAAATGCTGTAGCTTAGATTCAGTTACAGATCTGTATTGTTTTGGAATTCAGGATTTAGAAGTGAAATATTTCCATGCATATATCGATGGAGTTGATTTTGTTTTCATTGATGCGCCTCTCTTCCGGCACCGTCAGTATGACATCTATGGGGGCAGCAGACAGGTCAACTTATTGTCGCTTCTCTTTTTTGTCATTTTTGCCTTTTAATGCACTAGTCCTAACACTCTTTGCAATACCTGCTGATTGGGATATGTCGCTACATTTTTTTTATTCAGGAAATTATGAAGCGCATGATTTTGTTCTGCAAGGTTGCTGTTGAGGTATATAACACTTTCTCTAATGCCAATCGTGTTACATTTCTGAATTCTGAGCAGTGGAAATTTCTGAGATTGATAATCTGACTGATAACTGCATCCAAATTCACCCAAATGTAAGTTTGGTTACACAGTACATGAATTGGTGGCTCAGCTCATCTCACTCCGACGGAAAATTCTCGTCAAGATTTTTTTTTGTCATAATCTCCTTACCTTCATTTTCACATGCATGTTTGCTCATATAACTCGTTTCCATTATTTGCGAAGACGTTGATCATGAAACTAACTTGTGCTGATCTGTTGTTTGTTTGTTCTTTTATAACCTAAATATTATCTGTTGTATCGTTTTCCCTACATTATTTGACGATGGAGATGGGAACGTGTCCCCCCTTTGAAGGTTAGTAGACTATATACTTTTCTCCTTCATGATCTGCAGGTTCCGTGGCATGTTCCGTGCGGTGGTGTGCCCTACGGGGATGGAAATTTGGTGTTCATTGCAAACGATTGGCACACCGCACTTCTTCCTGTTTACCTGAAGGCATATTACAGAGACAATGGTTTGATGCAGTACGCTCGCTGCGTTCTGGTCATACATAACATCGCTCACCAGGTATCTTGTCCCCCTGCTTTTCTGATGACTAATGATGGCATATGAATCGATATTGAATATTCACATGATCAGTCTGTCAATTATTGATTTTCTGGCCAAATCTCAACTAGACTGAAGCCTTCCTTATGCTAATGATCATCGTCGTGAATACAGGGACGTGGTCCTGTAGCTGAATACCCGTACATGGACTTGCCTGAACACTACCTCCAGCACTTCGAGCTGTACGACCCTGTCGGCGGCGAGCACGCCAACATCTTCGCCGCGGGGCTGAAGATGGCTGACCGTGTCATCACCGTCAGCCGCGGCTACCTGTGGGAGCTGAAGACGGTGGAAGGCGGCTGGGGCCTCCACGACATCATCCGGTCCAACGACTGGAAGATCAACGGCATCGTGAACGGCATCGACCACCAGGAGTGGAACCCCGAGGTGGACGTGCACCTTCAGTCCGATGGGTACACCAACTATTCCCTCGGCACGCTGGATACCGGCAAGCGACAGTGCAAGGCGGCCCTGCAGCGGGAGCTGGGGCTGGAGGTGCGCGATGACGTGCCGCTGCTGGGGTTCATCGGGCGTCTGGACGGGCAGAAGGGTGTGGACATCATCGGGGACGCGATGCCGTGGCTGGCGGGGCAGGACGTGCAGCTGGTGATGCTGGGCTCCGGGCGCGACGACCTGGAGCGCATGCTGCAACACCTGGAGCGGATGCACAAGGACAAAGTGCGCGGGTGGGTCGGGTTCTCGGTGCCCATGGCGCACCGCATCACCGCGGGCGCCGACGTCATCGTGATGCCCTCCCGGTTCGAGCCGTGCGGGCTGAACCAGCTGTACGCGATGGCGTACGGCACCATCCCCGTCGTGCACGCCGTCGGCGGGCTCAGGGACACCGTCACGCCGTTCGACCCATTCGGCGACGCTGGGCTCGGGTGGACGTTCGACCGCGCCGAGGCCAACAAGCTGATCGACGCGCTCGGGCACTGCCTCTACACGTACCGCGAGCACAGGGAGAGCTGGAGGCGCATCCAGGAGCGCGGCATGTTGCAGGACCTGAGCTGGGACCATGCCGCGCAGCTGTACGAGGAGGTCCTCGTCAAGGCCAAGTTCCAGTGGTGAACGCTGCATCATCGACAGGCGCAACATTTGCAGAGTGAGGTGTGTTTTCTGTTTGGGCCGACCCTGACCCAATGAACATTGCGCAGTTATGACGGTCTCGCCGTCTCGGTAAAGAAACTCAGCTGAAAGTGCGATAATAATAGTGTAGTGTGGCAATAGGGTTGGCGCCGGCAGCGTCCGAGGGGTGCTGAGCGTAGATGTGTGTTTTAGTTGCTGCTTCGTTGGATTTCTAAAAGTGCAGTTAGAGAGGAGGTATGGAAGCATGCATCGTTGCTGATATATGTGATGCCGAGTTGTTAATGAAGTAGCTGCTGATTTGCTATGTCCATTGATAGTACATTGGCCTTTCTCATTAATTAGTAGCTAATTGTCGTGTTTGATGGTGGTGGATGTAACATGAGAATTTTGTTACACATTTTCCAATTTCTGCAGCCCGCTGGCCGTCTTTTCGTCAATGCAAACGGGCCATTTCGCATGCGCCCATAGTTCGGTCCAGCGCAGTAGAAGTCGAACCGCGCCGTGCATGCTGTGTGACCGCGTGGCCCAGAATGACTTCATCAGGCCAACAAGACCGAGGAAGAACGTCGCGTCGCTTGTCCTGTACCGGAACACGCGATACACGGCGGGTACGAGAGAAAGAACGTCACCTCGCTTGTCCTGTAGCGGAACACGCGATACACGACCGGGACGACGGGGAGGAGGAGCGCATCCAATCCAAGCCGGGCGGCAAAAAGTTCTTCCGCGCCGGCGCGTTCGCGCTGCGCGACGCGCACGGGCCGGCCTGGCGCAGTGGGCATGGGTCACGACGGGGACGTCTCAGCGTGATGCCAAGCGCCGAGAAGGAACGAATCCTTCCTTCCGCTCCCATCCGTTCGCTGTTGGCATCTTCCTCCGGTGGTTGCTGATTGGCGGGAGGCTAAAATGCCATTCCGGGCGGCAGAACTTGACGTAGGGTGAAGTGGGGCCCATGGTGAACGGTGGTCCACACTGCAGCACCAATGCAGCTGCAGCTGATGGAATACCCGGATCTTTGATGTGGTAGCCCCATTCCTTTTCATCAGCCTTCCCAGCTATCTGATGAATCCTGCTGTGCATAGATACCGGGCCAGCCGACCCGGCCGTCCGACCACACACAGCTAGCAACTCTAATGGATGAACTTGCAGTCGGTCGGTTGGGTTGGATGCACAACATTTTCGCTATCTGATCTACCAACTATACTTCCATGCCACATTGATCTTCGCTCGCTATTGTGAAGCAGCATTATGTACGACGCTGATCGGACCGAGAAGAGAGAAGACTCCAGCAGCATTATGGTAATGCCACGCCAACAAGTCCTCCTACCTAAGGCGCTGCTCAGTGGGATATTCAGAATTGCATCGGGCGTGAATGCCGCTTCTAGTAGATGATTGTTTCAGTTTCAGATGAATTGATCCATTAATTCTCTTGCCAACTGCGGCGGCTCACCCGCCAGCGTACAACATGAACATATAATACAGTCTATTGGTGCATGATGCGGCCAAATGGCCATCGAGGGACGCAAGCTGTGAGCCCCCACATGGCGGTGTGCCGGTGTTTGATACCGCAGTGCGCAGTGCACTTGTGAATTCCAGTACTCGCCTGGTCCACTCGCCCAGCCTTCATATGCCAGTGCAAAAGCCGAAAAGCGGAAGGCCCTACCGCATCGACCGGCGCCCGCGAAAAGCAGCGTCGTCCAAACAAAGCAGGCACACACGGACACGGGGCATGGCCGGTGCGGCAGCAGTCGCGTCCGTGGCCGCGACGGCGGCCGATTGGCTGAGCCGCCACGACCACGCCGAACCCCTGCTACTACTGCGCCGGTGGCGGTCGTCGGCCGGTGGCACCTCCTCGGCCGTCGTCTTGGCCCGGCTGTGGGATGCGGCGCGCGCGACGGCGGTGGCGCCGGCGCTGGCCGCCGCGTCGTGGGTGTGCCTCGCACTATCGGCCATGCTGCTCGCCGACACCGTGTTCCTGTTCCTGGCCGCCGCCTGCCTCGCGCGGCGCAGGCGGCGGTACTGGGCGGGCCGGCTCGACGACGAGGAGGACGGCCGCGTGGGCGGTTACCCCATGGTGCTCGTCCAAATCCCCATGTACAACGAGAGGGAGGTAATATACGCACAACGCGTATTCCTCCTCTCGCCGTTCGTGATTTCTACGGTTGGTCCTCCGTACGATCGAGCTCTTTAGACCTCTACAGTGCATAATACAACTACCTTGTCGTAGGTGTACAAGCTTTCGATTGGAGCAGCGTGCGGGCTGTCCTGGCCGTCGGACAGGATCATCGTACAGGTCCTGGATGACTCTACCGATCCTACGGTCAAGGTTAAGCTTATCTTTTCAACCTCCATTTGGCCAAAATAATTGAACTACTGGATTTTAGCAAGTATCATAGTGAGTCATCAGGTATTGGCATAGTGCTATGAAATATACGAAATACTGGGCCTGATCGAAACAGCTGCTGGCTGCGGCTGTGAGATCAATGCTAACGAAAAAAATAGAGAAAGAGGAAAGGAGAAGAAAAATAATAAAAAAATTCGCTAAACAGCACAAACAGCAGCAGCCAGCACAGCCGAATGACTAGTGATGGCTTGGTGGTGACAGAGGAGTATTTGTGTGCGTGACATCATGGAGTCAAAAAACGACTGTACTACCTTAGAGAGGTACTGAAACATGGCTGAGAAAACGAGAGAAAACAGAGCCACATAAGCTGCATATATAAGTTTCAAAAGGAATTTGTAATTGTACTTTTGCCAAGCATGTTTGCTGTTGGAGCAGACATCAGCACTGTTGCGCATATTTCATTGAAGCAATACTAAATTTTACTGTTGCCGTCCTCAAACACGAATCATTTATGTAGTGAGTGCTCTAAATTATAGGATCTGGTGGAGCTCGAATGCAAATCATGGGCTAACAAAGGCAAGAACGTAAAATATGAGGTGAGAAGCAACCGAAAAGGTTACAAGGCTGGTGCGTTGAAGCAAGGGATGTTGTATGACTATGTCCAACAGTGTGAATTTGTCGCTGTATTCGACGCTGATTTCCAACCAGAACCTGACTTCCTCTTGAGGACCATCCCGTATCTTACACTTAATCCACAGATTGCTCTAGTTCAAGCGAGATGGGAATTTGGTAAGTCAGAAACAAAACACCTGCCCGAGAGTTCTTAACTTATGATTTTAGGGACTGTCTCGTGGTTGTAAACTTGCTATTTTTTTTTTCAGTACTGCACTTATCTTAAAAATGCTGACAATATGAAATCTTATAAACATCACCATTGAAACTGCAGTTACACTCATACACATTTATTGTTGCCGTTAGAAAATGTAACACACGTTATGTCCCCTGTATATGTTGGAGTAGGCTTTTATCTATCTGATGTACCTTTCGTTCCAATTGACAGGAACTTGCTGACTGGCATTTCGGGACGTTTTTGCAGTTAATCCCAACGAGTGTTTGCTAACAAGGATCCAAAAGATGACACTAGATTATCACTTTAAAGTAGAGCAGGAAGCAGGTTCATCCACATTTGCGTTCTTTGGTTTTAACGGTACAACAGAATACATCTCTCTACAAAAATTGAATAGTCCATTTCTTAAGGATTAACATATTTATATTCAGGAACTGCTGGTGTCTGGAGAATTTCTTCCATCAAAGAAGCCGGGGGCTGGGAGGATCGAACCACAGTGGAAGACATGGATTTAGCAGTGAGAGCAGGTCTGAAAGGATGGAAATTCATCTATGTCGGAAATGTTAAGGTAAGAATATAGTATCCTTAGATTTCGTAGGATTCTACCATATTTTACAAGTGATGGTGCGCTTCGCGAGAAGCTTATCATCGGAATCATAGGTCAAAAGTGAGCTGCCAAGCAATCTGAAGGCATATCGCCGTCAGCAGCACCGATGGACATGCGGGGCAGCAAATTTATTCCATAAGATGGGAGCAGAGATAATTCTGACTAAGGTTAGAACTAAGTAGCAAGTTTATACTCTGAGTGACTCATCTGATCATTGGATATGACACTGGTTTTTTTATAGGGTTTGTGATATTTTCTTATATTCTCTGAATCCTGAACAGGAGGTGTCCTTTTGGAGGAAGCTTTATTTACTCTACAGCTTCTTCTTTGTGAGGAAGTTTGTTGCTCATGTAGTACCTTTCATGCTATACTGTGTAGTAATTCCGCTTTCTGTCTTAATTCCTGAGGTGTCGGTTCCTGTATGGGGCGTGGTCTATGTCCCAACAACAATAACTCTTCTATATGCCATCAGACGTCCAAGGTTGTGCCATCCAAAAGAGCTCCTAAATAGTAATTGTAGTAGCAACATGTAGGGTGTGTGGTCTTCCAATATATTCTAACAACTGCTTTTCTTTCAGTGCTCTCCATTTCATACCATTCTGGATTCTCTTTGAGAATGTGATGTCCTTTCACCGAACTAAAGCAACATTTATTGGCTTACTTGAGTTGGGCAGCGTAAACGAGTGGGTTGTCACACAGAAGATTGGTGATACCAACAGCATGAAGCATGCAGCTCAAATATTTGAAAAGCCTCCCTGCAGGTTTTGGGACAGGTAACATTTGTTTTAAAACTTTTTATATATACTTCTTGCCAAATCTCATTAAATTTTACTTGAACCGACTTATTTCATTGACGTGTTTTCTATGCTCTTGCAGATGCACCATGTCAGAAATTTTGGTTGCCATTTTCCTCTTCTTTTGCGCCACCTACAACTTGTTTTACGGAGATGATTTCTATTTCATTTACATATACCTACAGGCTATAGCATTTCTTATTGTTGGAATTGGTTTCTGCGGAACATCAAGCTAATTAATTCACAGTGGCATAACAGCTAGAACTGATCCAACAGGCAACAGAACCAACCATTCAAGTACGAAGAAAGAAACTAACAGTGGCATTGTCTCGTCGAAGGCAAAGAGCGATTGATCTAACAAAAATGTTGGATAAATGCTGGATCGAAGAATGTAGTATTTGCCTAATTGGCAGTATTGTTGTGTTGCACAGGCTGATTGCTTGCTATTTGACATCATTTTGGAATACTCTTTGGAATAATATACGATCACTGATCATCAGCTTTGGATAACTGACATTATCTTTCGCTACCCACATACTGGGATCATGGACCAGATGTTTACTCGCAAACCTCTACTATTATTGGTGCTTCTATACATTCAGATTCAACGATAAAAGTACTGCCACTCACAATTAATATTTGACTGTTAAAAGAGTTACCATGTTTGTTTTTAAACGATAGAAAGAAAGAAATATCTACCATGATCATTGCTTAAAATATAATCTTAACTAACCTTGGTAAACATTTGCAAATTCCCACCATTGCCTTTTTTTTTTAAAAAAAAGGATCACTCATTTTATAAAACAAAAATATCATAATATATTTGGTGCATACATGCATAATTTATTGGTGACCGTAAGATCAGTCTCAATAATGAAGATTTTTTTAACTCTAACCATGGTTTTAACAATTACTACCTCTGTTTTTTTATTGTTGACACGTTTGATTTTTTACATCATCTTTGACCACTCGTTTTATTCAAAATATTCTTTTAAACATATAAAATATTTAGTTGTGGTTCAAATACATTAAATTATAAATCAAATCATACCAAAATATTTAATATTTACTATAATTTTTTGAATAAGACGAGAGATCAAAGATGATGTCTAATGTCTGAAGTGTCAGCAATAAAGAAAGAAGGTAGTATAAATCTATAGATGATATTTTGAAATATGCATATATATATATATATATATATATATATATATATATATATATATATATATATATATATATATATATATATATATATATGCATGTGCATTTCAGTTGCAATTCAAGAGCTTTGAATGAGTTTGTGTACACATACACCAAATATATTGTGGGCTAAGTTGTTTCTTGCTGTAATAAAAATGAGTTTATGCGCTTTTATCTGTCTACGGACTTTTTCTTACTGTGGGCTACGTTGTTTCTTTTCTTGCTTGAATAAATATGGAAAAGGGGATTTATTCTTTGAAAAGAAAAGTAGATTTTTATTTCACCTACTGGCTCCAGACCCGACTTGACCGTTGTCCTCTCTAGTCTCGACCAGCCCGGTCGAGGGCTCGCGGCTCGTCTCGACGGGTCCGCCTGCGGCAGCGGCTCCTGCCTGCGTCTGCGTGTGCGTGACCGAGAGAGGGAGGGAGGTGGAAAACGAGCGAGCGCGCGAGCGAGACGGGGGCGGTTTCCAGTGGCGCCCCGCAGAGATCGAAGCGGGGGCCGGCCATGGCCGCTCCACGTACTCCACCCGCCTTCCCCTCTGCACACTACCTTCTACACATCCCCGCCTCCCTCTCCACTCCTCCGCTTTTGCACCGTACCGGCTTTACCCCTCCCTCTCAACCGATTACAACGACGGCCACGGCGGCGGTGGCGCAGGGCTCGGGGGAACGCGAGCGGGCTGTCCGGCGACGGGAGAGAGCGAGAGAGACATGAGCTGGTCCGCCTCATTGCCCACCGTGTTGTCGATCGACTGATCACCCTCCGTCAGGCGCCGGCGAAATGGTGAGTTTTCCTGCTCTAATTGCGAAATCGTTCCGCGATCCTGATGGTTTTCTGCTGAAATGCAAATGCATCTCTGGGATCATTGGGAGACTCTTCACTCTTACATGACGATATATGAGATGATTGAAATACCTGAATTTCCATTGCAGGGGACGAAAGTTAACATTATCGTGGGCTCCCATGTATGGGCTGAAGATCCTGAAATTGCCTGGGTCGATGGAGAGGTCGTTAAGATCAAGGGCGAGGAGGCTGAGATCCAGGCAACCAATGGGAAAAAGGTACGACATACCATGGATTAGGATTTCATATGCTCTTGTTGGCCTGTAGGTTTGGTCTTTCAACTTGTTTCCAGCTTTAGTCTGATACTATAACTTGTCGTTATGCTGCTACATTTTCTTAGATCGTCGCAAATATGTCAAAACTATACCCGAAAGATATGGAGGCAGCTGCCGGCGGGGTTGATGATATGACAAAACTCTCGTATCTCCATGAACCAGGAGTGTTGCAGAATTTGGCGATCAGATATGAACTTAATGAAATCTATGTATGTTAACTGTTTGAAGAGTAATTACTTAGTGTCTGAGTTTACAAGTTTGAAGACCCCATTATGTGCCATGTGGCTGATACTTTTATCATTTTGGCAGACATACACTGGAAATATTCTCATTGCTGTCAATCCTTTCCAAAGATTGCCCCATTTATATGATCCACACATGATGCAACAGTACAAGGGAGCACCATTTGGAGAGCTAAGTCCACATGTTTTTGCAGTGGCAGACGTTGCTTACAGGTCGGTCTAAACTCAAAACCTTTAGTATTTTTCTCGTTCTTCTTTTTGCTAGCCTCTTTCATTGCTTCACAATGATTCATGCGCTAACCGTAGGTGTCCTTCTGTTTCTTCAAGCAATTAATAAAAAGGGAAAAGTAAAGTTGATACCAGATTCGATTCTGTATTTTCGCTGAGGATGGGCTAATGTTTTTTTTTTTGACAGAGCTATGATTAATGAACGGAAGAGCAACGCTATTCTTGTTAGTGGTGAGAGTGGTGCTGGCAAGACAGAGACAACGAAAATGCTTATGAGATATCTTGCTTATCTGGGTGGCCGGGTTGCAACTGAAGGAAGAACCGTAGAGCAACAGGTTCTTGAGGTAAGACAGCCCGTATTTGGCCACGCAACACAGTTATTCACCTTTTTATTAATTTATTTATAACGAAATTGTATTTTTGTTCTTGTTTCTATAGTCAAATCCAGTTCTTGAAGCTTTTGGGAATGCAAAAACTGTCAGAAATAACAATTCGAGGTAAATGACCTAAAATAACTATCTAATTCTTAGTTTGCTCTCTTTTTTCTTTCAAATTAGAAATACGTTTTGGTCTCAGCTTCACCCTTTCATGGTCTATTATGCAGTCGTTTTGGTAAGTTTGTTGAGATTCAATTTGATAAGCATGGGAGGATATCAGGTGCTGCTATCAGAACATACCTTCTAGAAAGGTCACGTGTATGCCAAATTTCTGACCCAGAACGCAATTACCACTGCTTTTATCTCCTTTGTGCTGCACCACAGGAGGTATTGATCTATATCATCCTTGTATATTTTTTTATGAGCCTCATTGAACTCTTGCAAATTGTAGATTTCATTGTCTTTTGAAAGATTTGATTACTAATTGCACTCCCATAACACTGAACTTTCAGGAGGTTGAAAAATACAAATTAGGAAATCCCAAATCTTTTCACTATCTCAATCAATCAAATTGCTATGAGTTAGTTGGCATAAGCGATGCCCATGAATATTTGGCTACCAGGAGAGCAATGGATATTGTTGGCATAAGTACTCAGGAACAGGTATCTCATTTATTTCCATAGGTTCTTTGACATGATTGATGCCTTAGTTTAACTAGATGTTTTTTTCTCACTTGTCTACAATTTAATTTCTGTCCAGGATGCTATTTTCAGGGTTGTCGCTGCTATCCTTCATATTGGCAACATAGAATTTGCAAAGGGGAAAGAAGTTGATTCCTCCGTTTTGAAAGATGAAAAATCTAAGTTCCATCTTGAAACCACAGCTGAACTCCTTATGTAACTACCTGTCTTTGATTTTGTTCCATTGATGACCAGATTACTATGTACATCAAGTATTAACGGCTGAGGTGTACTCTCTGTCAGGTGTGATCCTGGAGCGTTGGAAGATGCTCTCTGTAAGCGTGTCATGGTAACACCAGAGGAGGTTATAAAAAGGAGCCTTGACCCTTACAATGCAACTATTAGCAGGGATGGTCTTGCAAAAACAATATATTCTCGCCTCTTTGACTGGTAACGGAATAATGTCATCTTGTTTTATCATATGTGTTCAATAATCAATAGTATTCCAAATTTAAAGTACAAAAATGACTGCATTCACCATTGCCACCAATCACCACTTTGCAGGCTTGTCGATAAAATTAATAGTTCCATTGGGCAAGATGCTAGCTCAAAATGCCTCATTGGTGTCCTGGACATCTATGGTTTTGAGAGCTTCAAATCGAATAGGTAACCTTTCCTCTAGTTTAATCTTATTCGACAATCCACTCCATTCTTTTTACTTACTGATGGACCAATAATTTCTGCAGCTTTGAACAATTCTGTATTAATTATACAAATGAGAAATTGCAACAGCATTTCAATCAGGTAACGTTGTTGACAAGGAATGTTTGATGTGTGCCAAACCTACTTGCCACTCTTTATTTGGAGAACCGCTAGCCATTTCCCAACCAAAATAAGAGACATATGTTTAGATGAAAGTATTTCTGTGTTCTTTTCAGCATGTTTTCAAGATGGAACAAGAGGAATACACTAAAGAACAAATTGATTGGAGTTACATTGAGTTTGTCGACAATCAAGATGTTCTTGACCTTATTGAGAAGGTATACATAGCCACTATACATTACATTTCTCTAAATTGGGTCAATGATTTCGTCCATATCATTTTAATTTGGTGTTGGATATTTCAATGGATAACCTGAATATTTTCTACTAACTCCTAGGAATCAATATGCATTATTTAATATACTGCTGTGGAATGAATTCCAACACTATACAGTCATTGAACCTTCAGGTGAATGATTGGTTTGCTGTTTGGGTCTATAAACTGAGGGCAAAGAAACTCACATTCAACCTTATTTGGGGATAGACAAACACTCTTTCACTAAAAGATGCAAAAAGTCTAAAAACATGTGTCGGTTTTTGGCTCATAAGCTGATGTGAATGAAGGGCAATTTAATAGAGAAGCCAAAACAAGGAAAGAAGGAACCTTGTTATGGCCAGGCAACGATGCTGCACCCTTTCTGTTGGATTTTTAGAACTAATACATATTTGACATTTAGTTCTGGACTGGACTGTCACTTTTTCAGTCCATTGATGTAATTCAAATGATACTGAGTTATACCTGTTAAATCATCTCTGCAGAAACCTGGTGGTGTTATTGCACTTCTTGATGAGGCATGGTATGCTTACCATTTTTGTTTCCTTTTAGTGTAACCATTTGTATTTCTCTCTTGTCGATTTTATGTTTCACCAGTATGAATTAGTGGAGTGTTTGAGTGGATGACAGCTGTGAAAAGCTATGTTGACACACTCTGTCTGTCTGTCTGTCTCTCTTTTCTGACACGTTCAGTATGTTTCCCAAGTCAACACATGAGACCTTTGCCCAAAAGCTGTACCAGACTTTTCAAAAGAACAAACGTTTCGTCAAACCAAAGCTATCTCGCACTGATTTTACGATTTCTCACTATGCTGGAGAGGTTAGTTTTATTCATCGAATCTATAACATCAAGATACTATTTCCTATTCGTGTTTGAACTGATCACTGATGCCTACGATGTTGTGGTTGTGGTATTCAGGTGTTGTATCAGTCTGATCAATTCCTTGACAAAAATAAGGATTATGTTGTGGCAGAGCACCAGGAGCTCCTGAGTGCATCTAAATGCTCATTTATCTCTGGATTATTTCCACCTCTTCCAGAGGAGACATCGAAATCTTCCAAGTTTTCTTCCATTGGAGCTCGCTTTAAGGTACCATCCTTCTGCCCACCCTGCATACGCAAAACTTGTCAGATATCACCTATCCCGTTTTACTTCTCTCGATGCATGACTCTGTTTACTACTCTGCTTTCTATGTGGCAGCAACAACTTCAAGCTCTTATGGATACATTAAATTCTACAGAACCTCATTATATCAGATGCGTAAAGCCAAATAATGTGCTGAAACCGGCAATTTTTGAGAATGTCAATGTCATGCAACAGTTGCGTTGTGGTGTAAGTGCTTCTGAACTACTATTTATTTTTGGCAGCCTGTACTGTAGCGCTTGTGGTGGCTTAGTTGGATTTTGCCTAATATGGAAAACTTCTTTACTTAATTGCATGCTATTTATGATCAGGGTGTACTTGAGGCAATCAGGATTAGTTGTGCTGGATATCCTACACGTCGGACATTTTATGAGTTTTTGCATCGTTTTGGAATACTTGCACCTGAGGCTCTTGAAGGAAAGTAAGTTCCTTTTTTTTTTTTTTGGCAGATTTGTAGTTTAGCATAAGTTGTTTTTAGTGTGTCAACATAAGATCTAAGGTTTTCCTTTTTTCCTTGTAGTTCTGATGAAAAGGTTGCATGCAAGAGAGTTTTAGAGAAAAAGGGTCTTTCAGGATTTCAGGTAACATGAACTCAAATCCATTCATTTTATCTCTTATATATGTAATACAAAAGTAAAACCTACCTTGAAGAGTTATTAATGATCTGGAAAAGAAGGGGGGGGGGGGGGGGGGGGAGATGGTCATAAAATATGGGCACTTATTTAGTGGTGATGATGTTGGTTACCCTTTCACTACAGGCATAACACAAAATTTGATGTAATCATAATTCTAAATAAAGAGACATACAAACTCTCAATAACTGTGCAACACTAGTGCTTTTTATCACTCTAATACTGATTTGTATTTCTCAGATAGGGAAAACAAAAGTATTTCTAAGAGCTGGCCAGATGGCTGAATTAGATGCTAGGAGGACCGAAGTACTCAGTGCTGCGGCAAAAACAATTCAAGGCAAAATGAGAACACATATCATGCGGAAAAAGTTCCTTTCATTCAGGAAGGCATCTATATGTCTTCAGGCAATATGGAGAGGTCTGTTTTGCTTATAGTTAACTGCAGCACTGTCCAATTTATTTTACTGACTAATTGATAAGAATATCATGTTTTCATGTTTTAGGAAGATTGGCTTGTAAATTGTACGATAACATGCGACAGGAATCAGCTGCCATTAAAGTTCAAAAACATCAACGTAGGCATCAGGCAAGAATGTCCTATAAGCTCCGATATGCTTCTGTTCTCGTGGTGCAAACTGCATTGCGTGCAATGGCAGCAAGAAATGAGTTCAGATTTAAGAAGCAATCTAAGGCAGCTATTACAATTCAGGTGGTGTTGAGTTCCTAGTACATTATATACAAAACTACGTGTATTGCTTCTAACATAATATATGTACATTAATGCCAACCCTTGCAGGCTCATTATAGGTGCCATAGAGCTTATTCTTACCATAGGAAATTAAAATGTGCAGCCATTGTTGCACAATGCAGATGGAGGGGAAGAACTGCAAGAAAAGAACTCAGGAAACTCAAAATGGTATGCACTGCACCTCATTACATTGACTACTATCCACTTGCTGATAATGTGTAGAGGACAAATACTCTAGCCTTATTCTGTATATAAGGGGAAAATTCTTTCCTATTATCAAATTTTCATGGTTCAAGAATTTTAAGAGCATGCCTGAAGATAGTAAATGCTACCATGACTGAAAAAGAAAACTAATGTGTTGCCACTTCTCTTCAGGAAGCAAGGGAAACGGGTGCACTCAAAGAAGCAAAGGATAAACTTGAAAAGAAAGTGGAAGAACTTACATGGCGCGTGCAGTTAGAGAAGCGACTAAGGGTATTATTTTAGAGTAATTTGTTTCTTGTCTTATGTTCCACTTATAAGAACTTCTAATTAATATAAAACAGGACTTCATCCTAACTTCATCTTCTACAATTTTAAAATTATTCAGATATAAGATTACCTAGTATCTATTATTCTTATCCTCTGACATGAATCAATTCACATGAATACAGACAGACTTGGAAGAATCAAAAGCCCAGGAGTTATCGAAACTGCACAGTTCAATGGAAGCATTGCAAGCTAAACTGGATGAGACAAACACAATGCTTGTCAAGGAACGAGAAGCTGTTAAGACTATTGAGGAAGTACCTCCTGTTGTGAAGGAAACTCAGGTTGTTGTCCAAGACACCGAAAAAATTGATTCCTTGACAGCAGAGGTGGAAGAACTTAAGGTTTGTAGTCCGCAACCATTATCTTGTCTATCCAACAATCCAACTATAACACTCTATCAGGCAGCTGAAAAAAACTTCATAATATAATACATGATTTAACAATTGCTCTCATTTGGTGACTGACTTCATTTTATTGTAGACCTCATTACAATCAGAGAAACAAAGAGCTGATGACTTAGAAAAGAAACGCTCAGAAGAACAACAAGCAAATGAAGAAAAGCAAAAGAAAATGGAAGAGACTGACATAAAAATGCGACAATTTCAAGAATACTTGAGAAGGTTGTTCTTCACATACTGCTAGTTTCCTTTTATGACAACGTCACTAATGTTTCCATATATTGGCCTGTTGTGTGCATGAATCATGTCTAGATTCTTGTGTTTCAATTTTCAGACCACCTATGTAGCAGAAAGTAACGCTAACTATTACCTCTGGTTTTATTTATATGATAATTTAGTGTGAACTCCTTGTCCTGAAGACCTAAACGCATGTGTAATAAATATTGGAGGAGTAATATTTATCTTGGCAGTCTAGAATTTTATTTATTTTCCTTTTATTTTCTATTATCAAACATATGATTGTGTTGTAACCAATATTCATACCTTGTTTCATAGTTTACTATGTTATTCAACATCACAACTACTCCTTATGTTTTTGTGATCTGGATTTTCTTATTCAGATTAGAGGAGAAACTCTCTAATGTAGAATCTGAAAATAAAGTGCTTCGACAGCAGGCTGTCTCAATGGCTCCAAGCAAAATTCTTTCTGGCCGCTCCAAGTCTAATTTACAAGTGAGCATTTTTTTTTTCTCAAGAGAAATTTTACAAGTGAGCATTGCTTTGTTTCTCCTCCATTGTGAAAGGCTCAATCGCCAATTTACATCTCTGGTATGTTCTGCAGAGGAGTTCAGAGAATGTCAGTGCACCAAGCAATGAATTGAAAACGACTCCAGTGAGTGGACATGCTTTATATATTTGGTTAGTAACATGTTATTGAGTTGATAGTATATCAATAAACCCTTGTTTCTTTGTTCGTGTTTTAGGAGACCAATAGTGTGTCCTCCCCTAAGAAGGAATACGATGTTGACGATAAGCCTCAGAAATCTCTTAATGAAAAGCAACAGGTGTGGTCTACCCAGTAGTCATGATTTTTTGGAATCCCTCTGAATAAATTCTTTAGCTTCATCTTGCTCTCTGCAACTGATAACTGCAGGAAAATCAAGATCTATTAATTAGGTGCATTGCACAGCATTTGGGTTTTGCTGGGAATCGCCCAGTTGCTGCTTGTATTATATACAAATGCCTTCTTCATTGGCGATCATTTGAAGTTGAGCGAACAAGTGTTTTTGATCGCATCATTCAGACCATTGGACATGCAATTGAGGTTAGAATCATACAAGATAATATTTTCATGACCAGTATATGTGGATGCTAAATACCATTTTTATATTTTATAGACTCAAGATAACAATGAAGTCTTAGCATACTGGCTTTCAAATGCTTCAACACTGTTGCTGTTACTTCAACGAACATTAAAGGCTAGTGGATCAACAGGAATGGCTCCACAACGGAGACGATCATCTTCTGCTACACTTTTTGGAAGGATGACACAGGTCAACATTTTTTTCCCTTTTTATCTACTTTAACAAACGCTTTGTATTTGATGATTGAATCTGTTGTTCTCTATCTGACTCCAGAGCTTCAGAGGAACTCCCCAAGGGGTAAATCTTTCTCTCATCAATGGAAGCATGATTAGTGGAGTAGAGACGCTGAGACAAGTCGAAGCAAAGTATCCAGCTTTACTGTTTAAACAACAACTTACAGCATATGTGGAGAAGATATATGGAATGATCCGTGATAATTTGAAAAAAGAGATCTCACCTTTGCTTGGCTTGTGCATTCAGGTATATATGGTTTATGAATCCGGATAACGATAGCCAGCTTGTTGGCTTTGACCCTTGTATATGAATACCTTTTTTTTGTCAATTTGGTGGCTTAATGCAATCTTCCCTTGCAATTTAAACGCTACAGGCCCCAAGAACATCAAGAGCAAGCTTAATGAAAGGATCTTCACGTTCAAACACAAATACCGCTGCCCAACAAGCTTTGATTGCTCATTGGCAAGGGATTGTGAAGAGCCTTGGAAATTTCTTGAACATACTGAAAGTGAACAATGTCAGTATAATGTTTCAATTTTTCTTCATTTTACTAGGATACATCTTCTGAAAATCTGCAAGAACATTATTCATATAACTATTTTCATAATCAATAAATCGTTATTAAAATGGTTTATTAACATGCCCTGATTATGTATGTCACCTTTGCAGGTTCCTCCTTTCTTGGTACGAAAAGTTTTCACTCAGATATTCTCATTTATTAATGTTCAGCTATTTAACAGGTAAAATCATATAAGATAGGGCAGCTAATTTGACTGTTCGCTCACAAATCTCCAGCACCGAGTTATTTAGCTTCACTTGAACATGGTTTATCTATCTCCAGTCTGCTGTTGAGAAGGGAATGCTGTTCATTCAGTAACGGCGAGTACGTAAAAGCAGGATTAGCTGAGCTTGAACATTGGTGCTACAGGGCTACCGATGAGGTAACTTCTGCTATTCTTGTTGCACGTCTGGAATGGTTCTAGATAATATAAACATATTCATTCAGGGAAATTACATATAAATATGGCAATGTTGGTTCCCAGTTACCCATAATTTCTTTTATTTCATAACAGCATAATATAAGATAGCTTTATGGAGCAGCAATTAAATAGTATTTGTTTTTCGTGTTACATACTAACTGGTCACTGACAGACTGTTGCAAGTTCAAATAATATAAGATAGTTAATTCTATTTTTCTGCTGTTAAATAAATACAAGAGTTTTATTTAGCACGCTGTTACATAGTTATCATCTCATCTATTGCGTTTATACGTGCAGTACGCAGGTTCAGCTTGGGATGAATTAAAACATATTAGACAAGCTATTGGCTTTCTGGTAATTTTTTTTTTCCATTTTCTCCTACAATGATTTGCATGCAGTATTGGGCTAGCACAACTGATAGTTATATTGTCACTGCCATGAAAAGTTGTATAATCTATTGAGAGTGGAGACTATCATATGACTGATACAGAAAAATGTTTATATGGCAATATGAGAAATAGCCAAATGAAATATACAGTTCTGTCAATATGTATTCATTTTTTACAGGTAATTCATCAGAAACCAAAGAAAACATTAGATGAAATAAGTCATGACCTCTGTCCGGTAAGTGGACATAGCTGTTGCTTCACTTTCTTCCCCACAGCTAGAAAAGATGGATTCCTTTTGAGTTCATTGGCAACCTTGTAATTTGCTTTTCAGGTACTTAGCATACAACAGCTATACAGAATCAGTACCATGTACTGGGATGACAAGTATGGAACACATAGTGTATCACCAGAGGTAAGTTTGCCATCGTATTGCACTATTGCGTTTTGTTTAATGTGATAAGGATGACCACATATGATTTATCGTATTAGGTTATATCAAACATGAGAGTTTTAATGACAGAAGACTCCAACAATCCTGTAAGCAATTCATTTCTGTTGGATGATGACTCAAGGTGACGATCCCTCTGCTCCTATCAATTGTCTCCTCTGGTGCATTTGATTTGGAGTGTCTTCAACTTAATTTTGCTGTTTTAAAATGCAGCATACCATTCTCTGTCGATGATATATCAAAATCAATGGAGCAGATTGACATCTCTGACATTGAGCCACCTCCACTGATTCGGGAGAACTCGGGCTTTGTATTCTTGTTGCCACCGCCTGAATAGCTGCCTGCTGTGAATGCCACTTTGGCTGTAATGCAGGCACCAAGAATGATGATGTTCGGGCGGACTTTGCACTGTGAGGTTTATCAAGTTATTAATGCCCAATGAGCAAGCTGCGTGGCTTCCTTGTTGGTCCTTTTGTGGCACAGATAGGATTTGCTTGCCCTCAACATGGCGAATGTGGCGAATTACAAACTCTCTCCTGGACTTGACTGATGTTTATCTCAAGTCTAGTAGTTGCACGCGGTTCCTTCTTGTAGCTTTTCATCTATGTTTTTTATTTGTTCTTCTAAGGTTCAGAGTCGTCTAGTCTAGTAGTTAGAAGATCTTAGTGGAAGATGGATGATTGACTCATTCCGTAGGTGGTCGTTTAGTCAGTCCTAGTAGGGCAGGACAGCACCTTAACGCAAGTTTGCAACAGTTGGTATTAGGATGTTTATTTTTCTCATCCACAAGTTAATGATTTGGTGGCTTCGTTGTACCACTGTCTTGTGTATAACACAATTTTTGGAGTAAAATATGAATATCTTCACACTGTATTCAGATTGCTTCGTTTTTAACTGGGTTCCAGATTGTTCTTTAAAAGAAAACAAATTGCAGATTATTTTTATATTACCGACTATTTTCCCTTATTTTTCTCAACTTATTACTCGTATATACAGCGAGCGCAAAACTTGTAACATTTCATGTGACTTGAGCCCAAGAAAAATTTAAATCAATTAGGATAAAATGCAAATTTAATTAAAAGGGTAATTAATAAAAAGTGTGGGAAATTATTAAAAAGAAATCAATGCATTGCTCCAAATTGAGGTTTGAACATTTAAAATAAATGCACTAAATAATAATAACAAGGCTAGGCAGGAATTAAATTTTAAAGTGAATTTCAAAAATTCAAATTTATTTAAATTCTGACATCAATTTGGGCCTATATGTAAATTCTGGATTAGTTCTGTGCCTTGTTGAAAACTTCCCTGAATTAAATTTGGACCCATGTGCAATTTCCTGAAATTTTCTAGGCCATTCTGAAAGTATTCCTGAATCAATTGGACCTCTATCGGAATTCCTGAGAACGGTGGGCTTTTTTGCAAAACTCCCGGCCCATGGCCCACTCGCCAGCCGCCCGCCGCTCTCTCTCGGTTTCTTCTCCCGCGCGCGCCCGCTCTCTCTCTTCTCTCTCCGCGCGCCCGCCTCCACGCCCGACCGCGCGCAGGGCGCAAGCGCCACCTGCCGCGCGCGGCCTGCGCACGCGCGCGCGTGGCGCCGCGCGACTCACCCGCGCGCGATGGAGCGCCTCGGCCTCTCCGACTTCTTCTTTCGCGCGCTCCTTCTTTCTCCTCGCGCCCGCGCTCCTTCCTCTCTCTCCGCTCTCTGTCTTCCTCCGCCAGAGTAGACGGCCGCCGCCGAAGCCACGCAGCGCCGCCGGGCTTCGCCCTCCCCACCATCCGCAGCCACTCTTCAAAGGTCGACGCGCCCGAAGCTTGCTCCCTCTCCCGTGCTCGACCACCGTTTAAATTCCACCGACGCCGCCGGAGTGACCGCCGCCGCCGCCGCCATTCTTCTCGGCCGACGGTGATCCCCCGTGATACTCGTCGTCGGTGAGGTAATGCGTCGAATCTTTCACCCCCCCTAGCTCCGCCGTGCTGCGAGGAGGCTCTTGGACCTGGTACTACGGCCGGCCGCACGTCGGAGCGCCGCCGCGCCATCGCCACCGCCCCGGCCGAGCCGCCGCTCGTCGCCGTCGTGCTCCGGTCCCGGCCAGGGTCCCCAACCAAGCAAAATGAGCTCCCCTCGCCGCGCTCTTGCCGATGGTGGTCGCGCCGACGGCCGCCGTCGCCGGCAGCTCCGCCGCCCGCCGCCGGCCGGCTCGGTTGAAGCAGGGCAGAAACCCTAGCCGCCAGGGTTACTGTTCCATTGCGTTTTTAAATTCTTTAATTCGGCTGCAATCTTCCAAAATTCCTAGAAAATCCATTTTAACTCCGAAAAATGCAAATCCAAATGTTTTAGAACCATGAGAAATTCTAGTATTTATTAAAAATATAAAACTTCATTGTGTGAAAATTAATATTTTTGGCATTTATTTAATTACCAAAATAGCTCAAAACCCTAATTAAATAGTTAATAATTATTAAAATATGGGAAAATTTTTCAGAACCCTAGATTTAACCCTAGTTAGTTTTGATGTGTCATAGCAATTACTTAGAGTCATTAGCACCTTCTAAATCACTGCAATTTAATTGATCTAGGTTAAATTACTCGACTAAACCCTAATCGCCAAATCGACACCGATCACTTTAATTGTAGTGTCAGTCAATTTCTGCTAATACTAACTTTAATTTTGCATCATGTAGACACCGACGTGAACGAATTAGCCGTCGAGGCAGACCCAGGTTTTTCAGAAGACACCCCTGTCGCAGACTCCGAAGACTATTCACAAGGCAAGCTCCGGTGCACTACTGTTTTCAAATTTTCCCCTTTATAACAGTATTGTGGATCATGTGATGTGCATTTAGGTCAATAGGAGTTGAATGAAACCTTAGATGCATATGTTTACAGTAGTACCCAGTTTGGAATATTGGTACAGGTAGCTCGATGTAGCTGCTATGCTTAGGTCTACTCTTCGGTAGAAGTCGAGCAGATTGGACCCTGCTCGCGATATGATAGGAATTGGTTGAAGCCCCACCTTACTACAGATTTGTGTCATTAGTCCAAGTTTAATGGGAAGAAATCGGGGTCAGGCAGAGAAAGTTAGGAAAGCAACAGACCGGGGTTCTGTGTGCTGTAGCTCTGTCTGATCCGTGGGGCACAGTTGATTGAGTATTGAACGTACTGTTCACATGCTGGAACTATGGGAACCAGTAAACCTAGGTAGCCTAGAGACGGCAAAGCTGAACCTACCTTACGGTGTCTGATTGACGGCGGTCTGGGGTGGACAGTGTGTGAACTCCACAGGCACCGTCCGGGACGGTGACCTGGTGGGACGCGGCACTGTTAAGGTAGCGTAAGAGGGAATTAGCTTTGCCAGATCTGGTGCGAACGGTTGCCACGTGCGGTCCGGGACGCGCACGTGTCGTGTGACCAGGTTAACCCTGCAGGTGTAAATCGTTTCGAACCGCTGATACTCTCAGTCTAGAGTACTACTCGATCTCTCTGTCGCATACGATAACAAGTGAACAAAAAGTGAGATTATATTATGATTGAAATGTTTGTGTTATGTAATGTTTGACAACTTGATTGTTTAGCTACGGTGCCTACTAAAGTTTATTTTTCTCAAACTTAATTTGAGCTAAAACTTGAAAGTAGGAACTTAATTAGTTAAGCGTGTCTTTTGCAATTAATCCTACCCCGTGTCAGCCGAGCATGTCTAGGTGTCGGCTGTAGTCAGCCTATTGACGGGTTAGTCTTGCTGAGCTTCTTAGAAGCTCACGCTTTGCGACTTGTGGTTTTCAGGAGGTTTCGGTGCGACCGGTGGTTTTGGTGGCCAGCAGTGGGAGGAGTCGTCGCCAGGTCGGGGTAGCTTCCAGTGGGAGCCGCTCGATTAGTTGCTGCTTTGGTGTGTGTGGCTAGTAGCAAGGCGCCATTGGGCACGGTCCTTGCTTTCGCTTAGAGTCAGAGTCGGAGTCTGTACCGTAAACTCTCGTTTCCGCTGTATTGTAAAAAAAAAACCAGGTTTGGATTCAAACTCTGTAATCACTCATGTAATATTTCTTTCTATCCTTAATTCGTGCTTTTTACTGCCTGTGTTGTACTCTGTGAACGTTCGCTTCGACGAACGTCGCCCAGAATGGATCCCGGGAGGAGGATCTCCCCCGTTTCAGGGGCGGTCCGCCACAGCTGGTATCAGAGCCATTCTGGGATGAGTACGACCTTTTTAGGACATATTTTCGAAAACCGCGTGCGAGTTAGTAGCGTGCCCTAGTAGAACTAGGTTCTATCAGGTGGCAAGCTAACCTAGTGTAGGGTCTAACAAAACCCAGTTAGATTTATTATTCTGTAACGACGCACCTACGTTAAGGTAAGCGAGGTAAGGTACGCCGCTCGACTGCGGTGAAAGGTCGAGAAACCCCTGTTGCATCGACAACAGTAGCGTTCCGTACCGTGGTGGTATGGAAGGAGGTATTAGGTTCGCTGTAACCTAGTACACCCCCTTGCCGTTTAGGGAGAGAAGCGGACCTCTACCGTACGAGGTGTGGGTTACGGACCTGTTCCGAATGCAGACCTTCGCAACAGTGGTGTCTTGTGTCTGTGGTACACAAGAGATGAGTTTGTTCTTCGCGACTTAGGTCTCGCGGAACACTCTCATACCTCCGCTGCCTGAGGTAAAGTGCAGTCTGTTCGCCGCGCAGGGAAGGTCGGACACGTGACCCCGTACGTGGCCTACTCGGGGCGACCCATATGGCAATGATATGGGTTGTTGTTTTTACTATTAATATTATATTATGCAACTGCCTGTGGTGTGTTTTCTGCAGGTACGCTAACTGTTGCGTAAGCGCGTGTAGACACGACTGACTTGAGAGATCGATCCTGCCACCGACTTAACGTATTAGGTTTTGTTTTTGTGAGGACGTATAGGTCGATAAAGGACTGCATTGCATGGTAAAAATCGAAGAGTCACACAAATGGTAAACTGCTAAATCTCAAACCAAAACACGTTAAAATCCTTCAAACTTATATTAAAGCCATTCAAGATCAAAACTTCCATTAGCAACAGTTGTAACCATCGTAACCTTGATTCCGGGGTGTAGTCCACTCTTGCACCCAAATTGTGATCCATTCCTTTTACCAGAAGTCGCATGCCTGCTTGACTTAGGTATCGACATGTGACTTCCGTGAAGTAAATCCTTCTCCATCTTTGTATCTGCAGATGTCGGGCAACTCGGTTGACAATGGTTCGGGGAACTATGGGGCTGAGCACTCCACCCCTGCTCGGATGACTCAAGAGTCAGGGCGCAGGGGATTTGTCCAGTTGCTCAACCAAACCCTACAGTCGCTAGGCTATGAAGAAACTCCTTGGTTCCGGGTTCGGGAGTTCAAACAGCATGGCCTACCCCGCAGCTCAGCCGAAACTACACTGCCCGCTCATCCTCACCGAGCCAACGGAGAAATCTGGACCACCACCGGAGTTGGGACGGACGAGACGGAGGCCATTGAAGCCGCAGCTCTCCAGGCTCTATTAAGGCTATGTGAGGGACATTTAGCCGATCTGGCAGATCAGCCAGCGGCCCTGTTTCCGATACGGGACCAGGTTGATGATGTCTGGCGTCGGAACGTCAAGAATGCAATTGCCAAGACTCTCCAGGGAGAGAAAGATCACGTGACCCCACTGTTCAAGTTGAGCGTAGCGCTACTTAACTTGTATGAGGACACAGTGATGGCAGCCCAATATGACCGTCAGGCTTTGGGACGAGCTCACAAGGAGCTAGCACGAACCCCAGACGAAATGGGAGGCATAGGGAGCAGCAGCAATGAACCGTGTGTTCGCTGCGATGCCCGGGCGCAACGCATTGCCGAACTCGATCATCTTGCCACAGCAAGGCTTACCCTGGTGCAGGCCAGGAATGACGAGTGCAACGCCCTGCTGGAGCAGATCCACCAGCTGGAGATTGCTCGGGATGAGGCTCTACAAGTAGTTGAAAACCTCGTTCATGAGAATCACCACCTGCAGCACCACATTGCTGGACTCTTAGAGGCACAGCAACAGCAGCATCCACCACCAGCCGGCGAGGACGCGTCTGAGTCAGGAGTGTCTGACCCGGATGTAACTTACCATGAGTCCGATGAGGGGCAAGGCAGTGGAGATGACGCCAACCCCTAGGACCGCGACTTGTAGGCTCGCTGACTGGTAACGAGTGTTAGTTGTGTAGCTGAATGGTGTCTGGTTGGTAGTAGTATGTTTCGATTGTATCCCTTAGATGTGGTTTACCATGGTAGCACTATGTTTTAGTCTGATGTAATTCGGAAGTGCATGACAATGCGGGTTGTAATGCGGGTACCGATGTATTGTCATGATTTTGGGAATGAATGTGGCTGTTTTTTGTGTGCATACTATGTGTGTTACATATGTACATTCATTTATTGTACCATGGTAAGCTTAAGATTTGAAGACCACACTAACGAAACCGTCGATTTGTGAAATGCAGCATGGTGCGAAGCGAGGCTGGAAGCTCACAAGGTGGGGAGGAGCAGAACCCGCCACCCCCACCAGGTGCTCCGACTCTCGCAGAAGCAATGACGGCCATGATGCAGAACTCCATACAGCAAGGAGAAATGCTGCGGGCCCTTCTAGAGGACCACAACCAGAACCGGGAACGCCGCGGCCAGCGTGAGAACAGCACCTATTCGGACTTCATGGCGACACATCCGCCTGAGTTCAAGGACGCTAGAGAACCGCTGGACGCAGACAACTGGATCCGTGCCATCGAGGCCAAATTTGGGCTCATTCGGTGCACTGACCACCAGAAGACCTTGTTTGCGGCCCAGATGCTGTATGGGCACGCAGGCGCATGGTGGGCCAACTACGTCGCCACTCTTCCACCTGGTACGGCGGTACCGTGGGAGCAGTTCAAGGAAGCTTTCCGCGCCCATCATATTCCCGCCGGTCTGATGCAGCGAAAGGCCAAGGAGTTCATGGCCTTAACTCAGGGAAACCGCTCCGTCCACGAGTACTCCAGAGCATTCAACCAGCTGTCACTTTATGCTCCGGAGCAGGTCGACACGGACGCCAAGCGTAAGAGCCGTTTCATGGGAGGGCTGGACGTTACACTTCAGTCCCGCATGGCTCTGAACCAAGGCGGTACCTTCACTGAGTTCGTGAGCAACACTCTGATTGCAGAAGAGTACCTTGAGAAAGAGCAGCGCGAGAAGAAGCGAAGCGGTGGTGGCCCTTCCAACGCGCCACCCCCGAAGTATCGCTTGGTCTATACTGCGCCAGATGGGAGGAGGTACGGGTCCGTTCCTCCATCGGGACCGTCCTTCCGCCCGCCGCAGCAGCAGTACCGACCCCCACGTTACCAGCAGCAAGGCGGAAACCGCGCACCGCCACCCCCACCGCAGCAGAATCGGGACGCCCGTCCACCTCAACAGGGCAACCGACCAGGACTCGGAGCTCCATGTTTCACTTGTGGACTCCCGGGTCACTTCGCTCGTGAGTGTCCTACCCGCAGGCAGGGTAACCCGGGTCGTCAACAGGGCTCGGGGCAGGACCAATCCAGGGGGCAGAGGGCAGCCAGATCGGGTCGGGTGAATTATACCACGACCGAAGACATTGCCGAAGGTGAACCAGTGCTGGCGGGTATGTTTTCACTCTCTGGTCACACCGCATTCGTTCTGTTCGATTCTGGTGCCTCTCATAATTTCATTAGTCGAAACTTTGTTGAGGGAAAATATTTCAACACCATTCTCCTAGATCCACCTTTTCTCATAAAATCACCGGGGGGTTGTATCATATCACGACAAGGGTTAAAAGAAACACCACTAAATTTAGGCGGACGTTCCTACCCCACTTCCTTCATCATCCTGGACGGCCAGGGCATCGACATCATTATTGGAATGATGTGGATGAAACACCACCAAGCCATCCTTGACATAGCCAATCGAGTAATCCATCTAACCTCACCACTCCACGGCTCCGTATCCCTAAGGTTAGATCACCCCAGATCCACTTCCACACAAGTCTATCATGCTGTGGGAAAAAGTTTAGAGGAGATTCCGGTGGTGAAGGAGTTTCCGGATGTGTTCCCAGAAGATCTATCAGGGTTACCCCCAGATCGGGATGTGGAATTCAGGATTGACCTACAGCCAGGCACAGCGCCAATTTCTCGCAGACCATACAAGATGGCGCCAAAAGAGCTGGCTGAGTTGAAGGTACAACTGAAGGAGCTGTTGGACAAGGGTTTTATACAACCCAGCTCTTCTCCGTGGGGATGTCCAGCTTTATTTGTGAAAAAGAAGGACCAATCCCTGCGGTTGTGTGTTGATTACCGCCCCTTGAATGCGGTCACAATCAAAAACAAATATCCACTACCCCGCATCGACATCTTATTTGATCAGCTGGCTGGAGCTAAAGTCTTCTCCAAAATAGACCTTCGATCGGGCTATCACCAGATAAAAATTCGACCAGAGGATGTTCCGAAAACGGCATTCTCTACAAGATATGGTCTGTATGAGTACTTGGTGATGTCTTTCGGACTCACTAATGCACTAGCCCACTTTATGTACCTTATGAACTCTGTCTTTATGCCAGAGTTAGACAAGTTTGTTGTCGTATTCATCGATGACATACTGATCTATTCCAAGACCGCAGAAGACCACTCCGAACATCTCAGAACGGTCTTGCAGAGGCTGAGGGATCACAAGCTGTATGCCAAATTCAGCAAGTGTGAGTTCTGGATTGATCACGTCCAATTCTTGGGACATGTGGTCTCCTCAGAAGGCATTGCAGTTGACTCAGGAAAAGTGCAGATTATTCTTGAATGGGAAGCACCAACCTCAGTCCATAAGGTACGCAGTTTCCTCGGAATGGCAGGATATTACCGTCGGTTCATTCCAAGCTTCTCAAAGATAGCTAAACCAATCACTGAGCTGCTCAAGAAGGGCAACCAGTTCAGGTGGACCGACAGTTGTGAGAAAGCTTTCCAAACTCTGAAGAAGCACTTAACGACAGCCCCAGTGCTAGCGCAGCCAGATCTGAGCAAGCCATTTGATGTGTATTGTGATGCATCCGGTATTGGTCTTGGCTGTGTATTAATGCAAGAGGGTCGAGTAATCGCTTATGCTTCCAGGCAACTCCGTAAGCATGAGCAGAATTATCCGACTCACGACTTGGAGCTAGCAGCGGTCGTACTAGCACTAAAAGTGTGGAGACACTATTTGTTGGGGAATCTGGTGCATCTGTACACCGATCATAAGAGTCTGAAGTATATCTTCACTCAAAATGAGCTCAACATGAGGCAAAGAAGGTGGCTTGAGCTGATTAAGGACTACGAGTTGGAGATTCATTATCATCCTGGTAAGGCCAATGTTGTTGCAGATGCTTTGAGCAGGCATGCTCACTGCCACTACCTAGATCAGAGAATTTCCACAGAAGAAGAAGAAGTGGCCCTACGAGTTCTACCTCATGGATCATTGTATAATCTCGCCTTGATCCCAACCATTAAGGATGAGGTAGCAAATGCTCAACAAGCAGACAATGGGATGAAGAACATCAGACTCAGGTTAGAAGATAAAAAGATGCAGTGTTTTCGAGAGGATAAAGACGGGGTGTTATGGTTTAAGGACAGGTTGGTAGTTCTAAAGAATCTTGAGCTGCGAAAGAAGATTATGGACGAGGCTCATCTGTCAAAATATTCCATTCACCCCGGCAGCAATAAAATGTATCAGGACCTGAGGAAGAAATTTTGGTGGACAAGGATGAAGAGGGAGATTGCCAAATATGTGGCCGAGTGTGACACTTGCAGAAGAGTCAAGGCAGACCATTTGAAAAAGCCCGGACTTCTGCAACCTTTGAGTGTTCCTGCTTGGAAATGGGAGGATCTGAGCATGGATTTCATAGTTGGGTTACCTATGACCGCTCGACGCCACAACTCCATTTGGGTAATTGTGGACCGACTCACCAAGTCCGCTCACTTCATACCAGTGAACACCAACTATCGAATGAAGAAGTATGCGGAGCTGTATATCGCTCGAGTCGTCAGTCAACACGGAGTACCAAAGACCATCATCTCCGATAGGGGAGCCCAGTTTGTTGCCAGGTTTTGGGAGCAACTACATGCGGCCTTGGGTACCAAGCTGATAAGGAGTTCAGCGTACCATCCCCAGACTGACGGACAGACTGAAAGGGTCAATCAGATTTTAGAGGACATGCTGCGAGCCTCAGTGCTAAATCATGGCGGGAATTGGGATGAGTACTTGCCCCTAACAGAGTTTGCTTACAACAACAGCTACCAGGGGAGCATTCAGATGTCACCCTTCGAGGCATTGTATGGTTGGAGTTGCAGGACTCCATTGAACTGGTCCGAGTCAGGTGAGAGGGTGATACTTGGACCAGACCTAGTTCAACAAGCAGAAGAGAAAGTGAGGACCATCCAATATAATTTGAAGGCCGCCCAATCCCGACAGAAAAGTTATGCAGACAAGAGGCGACGACCCTTGAGCTTCGAGGTGGGTGATTCTGTGTAATTGCGGGTCTCGCCCACCAAAGGAGTGCAGCGATTTGGTGTGAAAGGCAAATTGGCTCCAAGATACATTGGTCCATTCCCTGTCCTGGAGAAGTGTGGATCAGTAGCGTACAAGCTAGAATTGCCAGCTCACTTGTCAGGGTTGCACAATGTTTTTCACGTGTCGCAACTGAAGAAGTGCTTAAAAGCCCCATCCGACAAAACCGTACCAGGAGTGGAAGGTTTACAACCGGATCTGACTTACTCTGAGAAGCCTGTCAAGGTACTCGATGAGAGAGAGCGAGTCACCAGAACCCGGACCATCAAATTTTATAAGGTGCAGTGGAGCAATCACACGGAGGAAGAAGCCACGTGGGAATCCGAGGAATTCCTCCGCGCCCATTACCCCGACGTCCTTTCACCATCACTAGGTACCCCAAATTCATTCCATCTTGCTCCTAAATCTCGGGACGAGATTTCTTTTAGGGGGGAGGGTTGTAACATTTCATGTGACTTGAGCCCAAGAAAAATTTAAATCAATTAGGATAAAATGCAAATTTAATTAAAAGGGTAATTAATAAAAAGTGTGGGAAATTATTAAAAAGAAATCAATGCATTGCTCCAAATTGAGGTTTGAACATTTAAAATAAATGCACTAAATAATAATAACAAGGCTAGGCAGGAATTAAATTTTAAAGTGAATTTCAAAAATTCAAATTTATTTAAATTCTGACAACAATTTGGGCCTATATGTAAATTCTGGATTAGTTCTGTGCCTTGTTGAAAACTTCCCTGAATTAAATTTGGACCTATGTGCAATTTCCTGAAATTTTCTAGGCCATTCTGAAAGTATTCCTGAATCAATTGGACCTCTATCGAAATTCCTGAGAACGGTGGGCTTTTCTGCAAAACTCCCGGCCCACGGCCCACTCGCCAGCCGCCCGCCGCTCTCTCTCGGTTTCTTCTCCCGCGCGCGCCCGCTCTCTCTCTTCTCTCTCCGCGCGCCCGCCTCCACGCCCGACCGCGCGCAGGGCGCAAGCGCCACCTGCCGCGCGCGGCCTGCGCACGCGCGTGCGTGGCGCCGCGCGACTCACCCGCGCGCGATGGAGCGCCTCGGCCTCTCCGACTTCTTCTTTCGCGCTCCTTCTTTCTCCTCGCGCCCGCGCTCCTTCCTCTCTCTCCGCTCTCTGTCTTCCTCCGCCAGAGTAGACGGCCGCCGCCGAAGCCACGCAGCGCCGCCGGGCTTCGCCCTCCCCACCATCCGTAGCCACTCTTCAAAGGTCGACGCGCCCGAAGCTTGCTCCCTCTCCCGTGCTCGACCACCGTTTAAATTCCACCGACGCCGCCGGAGTGACCGTCGCCACCGCCGCCATTCTTCTCGGCCGACGGTGATCCCCCGTGATACTCGTCGTCGGTGAGGTAATGCGTCGAATCTTTCACCCCCCCTAGCTCCGCCGTGCTGCGAGGAGGCTCTTGGACCTGGTACTACGGCCGGCCGCACGTCGGAGCGCCGCCGCGCCATCGTCACCGCCCCGGCCGAGCCGCCGCTCGTCGCCGTCGTGCTCCGGTCCCGGCCAGGGTCCCCAACCAAGCAAAATGAGCTCCCCTCGCCGCGCTCTTGCTGATGGTGGTCGCGCCGACGGCCGCCGTCGCCGGCAGCTCCGCCGCCCGCCGCCGGCCGGCTCGGCTGAAGCAGGGCAGAAACCCTAGCCGCCAGGGTTACTGTTCCATTACGTTTTTAAATTCTTTAATTCGGCTGCAATCTTCCAAAATTCCTAGAAAATCCATTTTAACTCCGAAAAATGCAAATCCAAATGTTTTAGAACCATGAGAAATTCTAGTATTTATTAAAAATATAAAACTTCATTGTGTGAAAATTAATATTTTTGGCATTTATTTAATTACCAAAATAGCTCAAAACCCTAATTAAATAGTTAATAATTATTAAAATATGGGAAAATTTTTCAGAACCCTAGATTTAACCCTAGTTAGTTTTGATGTGTCATAGCAATTACTTAGAGTCATTAGCACCTTCTAAATCACTGCAATTTAATTGATCTAGGTTAAATTACTCGACTAAACCCTAATCGCCAAATCGACACCGATCACTTTAATTGTAGTGTCAGTCAATTTCTGCTAATACTAACTTTACTTTTGCATCATGTAGACACCGACGTGAACGAAGTAGCCGTCGAGGCAGACCCAGGTTTTTCAGAAGACACCCCTGTCGCAGACTCCGAAGACTATTCACAAGGCAAGCTCCGGTGCACTACTGTTTTCAAATTTTCCCCTTTATAACAGTATTGTGGATCATGTGATGTGCATTTAGGTCAATAGGAGTTGAATGAAACCTTAGATGCATATGTTTACAGTAGTACCCAGTTTGGAATATTGGTACAGGTAGCTCGATGTAGCTGCTATGCTTAGGTCTACTCTTCGGTAGAAGTCGAGCAGATTGGACCCTGCTCGCGATATGATAGGAATTGGTTGAAGCCCCACCTTACTACAGATTTGTGTCATTAGTCCAAGTTTAATGGGAAGAAATCGGGGTCAGGCAGAGAAAGTTAGGAAAGCAACAGACCGGGGTTCTGTGTGCTGTAGCTCTGTCTGATCCGTGGGGCACAGTTGATTGAGTATTGAACGTACTGTTCACATGCTGGAACTATGGGAACCAGTAAACCTAGGTAGCCTAGAGACGGCAAAGCTGAACCTACCTTACGGTGTCTGATTGACGGCGGTCTGGGGTGGACAGTGTGTGAACTCCACAGGCACCGTCCGGGACGGTGACCTGGTGGGACGCGGCACTGTTAAGGTAGCGTAAGAGGGAATTAGCTTTGCCAGATCTGGTGCGAACGGTTGCCACGTGCGGTCCGGGACGCGCACGTGTCGTGTGACCAGGTTAACCCTGCAGGTGTAAATCGTTTCGAACCGCTGATACTCTCAGTCTAGAGTACTACTCGATCTCTCTGTCGCATACGATAACAAGTGAACAAAAAGTGAGATTATATTATGATTGAAATGTTTGTGTTATGTAATGTTTGACAACTTGATTGTTTAGCTACGGTGCCTACTAAAGTTTATTTTTCTCAAACTTAATTTGAGCTAAAACTTGAAAGTAGGAACTTAATTAGTTAAGCGTGTCTTTTGCAATTAATCCTACCCCGTGTCAGCCGAGCATGTCTAGGTGTCGGCTGTAGTCAGCCTATTGACGGGTTAGTCTTGCTGAGCTTCTTAGAAGCTCACGCTTTGCGACTTGTGGTTTTCAGGAGGTTTCGGTGCGACCGGTGGTTTTGGTGGCCAGCAGTGGGAGGAGTCGTCGCCAGGTTGGGGTAGCTTCCAGTGGGAGCCGCTCGATTAGTTGCTGCTTTGGTGTGTGTGGCTAGTAGCAAGGCGCCATTGGGCACGGCCCTTGCTTTCGCTTAGAGTCAGAGTCGGAGTCTGTACCGTAAACTCTCGTTTCCGCTGTATTGTAAAAAAAACCAGGTTTGGATTCAAACTCTGTAATCACTCATGTAATATTTCTTTCTATCCTTAATTCGTGCTTTTTACTGCCTGTGTTGTACTCTGTGAACGTTCGCTTCGACGAACGTCGCCCAGAATGGATCCCGGGAGGAGGATCTCCCCCGTTTCAGGGGCGGTCCGCCACAAAACTGAAACTGCCGAAATTTGTCGTGTGACATAGGAAATTTTAACCCATTCCAGTATTCTTGTCGTTTCAGACAAGGAAAATGACCTAAGAATGAACTGATCTTTGATGTCCGAACGTCAGGAATAAAAAAACCGGAGGGATGTTAGCTAAAGGATGCTCAATTGAATTCACTAGTACTCTTGTTCGTACTAACGTCACGGATTAATAGAAAAATAATATAATAATTTAATACATAAATTTTTAATTATATGGATATAATATCTATACTAACTTATAATATGTAAAACAAACAATATGATAACTTAATACTATAAAATTCTATATAAAAAAAAAATAATTTTTAAGACAATACGAGGGGTCTCCTTGCCATGTGGGGGGAGCTTGGACAAGTCAGCCAGTGTGAGGTGATCTTCTCTTGGAGGAACACAGCGGCGAGCGCGTATGTTGTTTCAGGTCTTGGCCATGTGGAGGTGACGGATGAGCGTAGGCACCACCTGGGGGGGGGGGGGGCGTCATCAGTCGGATCTGCTCCTCCGTCTGCCGCCGCGTGTTGTTATCTATGAGCGGAGGATGGGGCGAATGACGATGGCCTCACAACCTCGTGTCGGCAGGCAGAGGACGCGACGGGTGACGGTCGGCGGATGACGGGGCAGTGGCCTCGCAATGGCGATGGGTGGAAGACGGATCAGGCGGCGGCGACTTCGTGATTGTGGAGGGTGGGGCGGTGGGCGGGTGAAGGACGCGGCGGTGGCGATCTTGTGGTTGTGGAGGATGGGGCGGCGGTGGATAGAGGACGCGGTGGCGAGATATATGATTGTGGAGGACGGATGAATTATAAGTCGTGAGAGCATATAACAAATCAGATTAAATTAATGATTAACTCAATATTATCGCATGGATACGTGGTGTAGGAGGTTTATAAAATTATGTAATGGAAGATCTAAAAATTAGCAATTATTAGATTTGAGTAAATGTAACTTTATTAATAGAGGAAACGCACGTTAGTCGTTGGATTTGAGTTAACGTAACATTATCATCGTATTTGTTGGGATATTATTAGTATGTTGAAATTCTTTTTAGGAGTGAGTGAAAAACGACAGAGTTGATGTATTATAGGAGTAGAGATAGAAAGAGGTTTGACGTGGAATACGTTCGCACTACAGGATTTACGTGACTGTCAGCCCTAGCCGTAACTAATCTTTTTTTTTTTTTTGAGCGAAGCCCTAGCCGTAACTTCCTTCACGCCGTCAGCCGCTGGGCCGTAAGCCCGTAACTGCCTTCCTGCGTCGCTGCGTCGGGCTTCTATGGGCCGTGGTGATGCGCGTAGAGCCGCTGGATGCTGTGGACGGTTGATGCAGCCATGAAGTTTCGTGATGCCTTAAGCTGAGAAGGTAGTCGAATCCTTCTGCCAATTCCCCCTCCCCCGCCCGCCCCCCCCTCTGTCGGCCTCACTTCGCTGGCGGCGGCGAGGAGTCCTCCGACTCCAAGCAAGCACGCGCAATCCTACAACCTTGGCTTGTGTTAGCCCTCCTCATCCAGCTTCGACGGAAGGTTAGAGGTGACCTCTCCTCCTCCCTAATCCCTCGAATACTTCTCTCTTCTTCTTGAGTTGACATTTAGGCTAGTCATACCGGGAATGGGTCGATCCCAGCCCTGGGGGCAGAAGAAGGTTTGCCCGTGGATGGGGACGGGGAGATTTGATGCAGCTGCGTCTGGCGAACGGGGGGCCGGAGATCCCGTTTCTTTCCGTTGGTGTTAGGTATGGCGGCTGCCCTACCTCGCCCTATTGGTCGGTCGGTCTATGATTACATAACTACACCCATGTCCAATTCTGAATCTGCCCTTGTTTTATGGGGGCAATTCTGATCTGCCAGCCTAATGATCGGCATTATTTGCACAAAGAACGGAGATCTGAATGCGCTTCTCGTCGAAGCCTGCTTGACTGGTGTGGTGGAGCAAGTAAGACGAGGCAGAGGATTGCTCGAACTCGACTTGTAAGTAGTTACTCCCTCTTCCCTTTTTCCTTGGACAGTTTCTCTGTTCTCAGGGAAAACTGCAACCACACACACACACACACATGCGTACATACATTCGGAATCCTCCACTCTTCGTCCGCTGTTCCACTGAACGGGTCAAGTGAGCTCCGGGGAATGCGTCTGTGGATGCAAAAGTTATGAAGGCTTTGGCAGATTGGAAGAATGCTCATTCTGAAAATGCTTGTTAAAAGAAAAACAAAAGCCAACCCGGTGCATGTAGCTCCCGCCCGCACCGGGTCTGGCCACTTTGGATCTTTTGTACACAGTCTTTCCCTACATTTCTACAAGAGGCTGTTTCTAGGATTCGAACCCATGACCTTCATGGTCACAAGGCAACAGCTTTACTGCTGCGCCAAGCCTCCCCTTCTTTCTCAAATGCTTGTTAATCTATTTGAAAAGGATTCTCATTCTCTGTGGAAGCATTAATTGTCTATATTGTCCAGGATCAAATATGCATGTACTACCACCTACATCAAAAAATCCTCAGATTCACAAATATGATGTAGTCTGGTTTTGGTGGCATATTGTGTTCTTTGCTTACTACTACTTAGTGGTGAGTCTGCCTGCTGATGTACTTCTGTGGTGGTATTATTCTCTGGTGACTTTTACACCATAACCTCGGAATGAGGTCCATGATTATGCCCTGGTTTACATATATTAAAGCTTCAATCTTTGCATGGGAGCATTTTGGTCCACAGCCTGATGATTATTTTTACTAAGAATGGAGATCTGAGTACACTTGTTTGTTGAAGCTGGCTTAGCCTTTGCGGTGGATCTTAATTTTCTCTTTGGAAGAAATAGGACATGTCACTCTTTCTTCCACCATGTTGGCTAAGCTGGCCCCGACGGATATTTGTGTAGTTACAGAGATTATGAAGGGGGGTTGTGGCAGAGAATGTCTTCATTTGTGATTTTCTTTGTTTTATTTGTCAAGTTTTTCAGTGTTTTGGTTTTGTTATTGGGGCATTCTGATATACTGGCCTGATGATTATTGGAATTTTCATTAAGAACGGAGATCTGAATACATGTCTTACGTTGAAGCCTACTTGACCACCCTGGTTGATTGTCTGTTGCTGCTGCTGCTGCTTCTGCCAGATCCTCCTCCTCCTCCTCCTTCTCTCTCTCTCTCTCTCTCTCTCTCTCTCTCTCTCTCTCTCTCTGCGCCTAGCTGGCTGGCTACCAGCCTGCCTTGTGTGATGTGGGTCAGTGTGTGTGGTTTTCGATCAACCAAGTTGATTAAGTGGGTTCCGGGGAGTGCAAATGTAGATACACACCATATGAAGGCTACGCAGATATCAGACTGCCCTGACAATACTATTCCTTTTCATAACGAGTTTTACATATCTGTAAAAGATCATTCTTTTTTGCTGTTCTTTCCAGCCCTTCTTGCTGAACTGTTGATTTGCTCTAGCACTAATATTGAGCTTTTTTTCCGCGGGGAGGGGGGAGCTGTACTATTTGTGAAAAGGGAATTATGTATGGTTTTATCGTCCATTTCTCAGCTGTTACCATTATGGAGATTTTATGGTTCTGGATATAATCTACTCCCTCCATTTTTTTTTTGCGATGAACTCCCTCCATTTTCAATCATTGTTAGGATAACAACATCATTTTTGAATTAGAATTCTTATCCTAATCACAATAATGCCAATGAGCAAACTCTGCGGCTTCCTTGTTAGTTGATGATTTGAGATGCACCGATGGGGGGTTTGCTGAAGAATTAAATCTGCAATGTAGTTTTTCTTGTTTCAATCATGATATGTGAAGTTTGTATCGTGGTCCTTCAACTTACTTGGCTACTAATATGCACTGAGATGTGCACGTTTACATGCAAGAATTTTGAAGATTTTTTTGTTAAATGTTAGTCTAACATTTATTTTGATCCCTGCAGTACTTCTTTTGCTAAAGGTTAGTTTGGCCTCTGATGTGCAGTTATTTTACTTATTCAATGTCTTGCTTGCTGCTGCCCTTTTCTTGTGGTTTCAGAGTAATATAAGTTGTTGTTTTACTTACAAGAGCTTTAGATGAATGGTTCTCAGAAATGTACTTCTTTTGTTGGTGGAAATAAAAAAAATGAGCGTGGTGGAAATGTAATTCTACCTGTCTGAAGTTGAAGGCTAACTTGTTTCTGAGCAAAAAATGCTGTTTTCTTTTAATTTACAGCATGATTTTTCACGCTAATGGGTTTTTTCTATGCCAGAAAATGAGATTAGATGTTTGTTCGATTGTTTCTTTTCTAAGGAAGTGGTGGATAATTTTATCACAATGTTCACCATATGAGTAGAAATGTCAAATGACAAACAGGGAGGACTCCGACATTACAGTCTAAGGGAACCTTGAGCCTTTTGCGTTCTTGGCTGTAGTTAGGTGATTGTTTAGTTTCTTTTTATTTGTTGGATATTTTATTTAAGGTATGTGCTTCATGCTATGCAAGTGACTGGGCCTTTCCTGGACAATGCGCAAGTGGAAGCTACGTGCATTGGATTGTCCTTTAAAATCCAGATTGTGTACAATCCAAAGACAGACCCCTTTTTTTTTTGTGAAAAGAGTCTGCATTAATTAAAGCAAACACTCACACCGGATTAATATTGCCCTGGCTAGTCCTAGCAGATGGACTACTAGAGACATCCCACTAGAGGACGCTTCTTTCTCTATCTCTGTACTAACATATAAAGGAAAATCAAAACCTTTAGTAACGTACTCCTTCGAGACTTTGCTGTGCTGTAAAGGAGCCACTTCATTAGCCACTCTTCTAATTTTCCTGAACTTACGTCCTGGTAAAATCATGCTGACAGCCCTGATATCTTGTAGAATGCCCGCCCAGCTCGCCTTCGCATGTGATTTAAGACCCTTGTAGGATCCTACGGTTATATTAAGCTCTTCTAGCATCAAAAGAATGACATACATGAAAGGGGCAATTGCAAAACAATCATTGATCTGATGTTCAATTGTGATTAGCCACAATTTTCCCAGTTTTGTTTTTGTCATTGTTTTTTACCGGACGAAATACAGGTCTACCACAAGTCCGTTTAGTGGCCCTAACGGTATTAACTTTGGTGTGAAAAGATAAGATTACCCTTTGTGATTACCATAGTTTTGTTGACAACACTGTCTTGTTACCAGTGTTATATGAACATCTTTGGATGAAATTTAATCAAGAAAATTTGAAAATTTGAGTTGTGATCAAAATTTGAAATCGAGGCACAAATTTTGACAACATTTTTGAATTTTCAAATATGGATTTCAGCAGGAATTTAAACAAGAAATTTTTTTTGCGAAGGTTTTAGACAAGAATTTTGACAGCATCAGAAATGTAAACAACAGTGATTCAAATACAAATCTCGGGAGCAATTCAAATTTTAATTTAGCAACGTTTCAACTTTGAATCGCTATACCCACGTCGCAGCCAGCTGTAGCCCCGCGCCTACGTCACCGCCGTGTGCATGTACAACGCAGCCCATGGTAGTGCCGTGCCCCGCTCCTTCCACAGCAGTGCCCTGCACCTTCTGCGCCACGCCATAGTCTATAGCGCCCTTTTGCTGCGTTGTGCAACACTTCGGTGGTGTTTTGATGCCCTGCAAAAAGGTGCAAAACGAGCAAAAAGTAGCCAAGTTTAGCTCGTGGTCTCCAAACGGGGGAGGCGTAAGCGGCTAAAATTTTAGCCCGCCCGCACCGGCGCGCTAGCGAGTGAGAAGCTCCACCCCGACGCACGAGCGAGCGAGAGGCCCCCGCCCCCGCGGACGAGCGAGGTCCAGGCTCTGGCCCCGGCGCGGCCGTGAAGCACGCCGCGCCCCACCGACCGCCGCCCCGCCCCCCCCCCCCCCACGCCACGCGGGAGGAGCGCGGCGCCGCTGCCCTCAAAGCACCCCCCCCCCCCCCGCCCCCGAAGTCGGCGCGGCCTCCCCGGCCTCCCCCCCCCCCCCCCCCCCCCCCGGAGCGCGGCGGCGGCGGCTCTCCCCCCACGGATCCGGTACGCCTCTCCCCCGCGCCCACTGGAGCAGACCAACGAATAGGGCAGCCGCCATAGCTAAACACCAACGGAGGGAAACGATCCTCCCCTCTCCACGGAGATCTCCGGCCCCCTGTTCGTCAGAGGCAGCTGCATCTCACCCCCATCCCCATCCTCGATTGGGATGAAATCTCCCGGTCCCCATCCACGTCCCCGTCCACGGGTAAAGGAATCGGCCAGTCCCCACTACAACTAGGCCTACATGTCAACTACAGAAAGACGAAGGAAGGAGCATAGCTCTCACCTTCCGTCGAAGAGAGCCAGCCACCTCGGTCGCCGGCGCCGCCGCTGCCAAGAGACAGACCCTCCTGTTCTATGCTTCTCTGCTCTGTCTGATGCGTTTTGCGGGCTGGATGCTTATTGGGCCTAATGGACCACCTACTGCATCGATGAACGACGCTCCTATCTTCTGGCCCAGCCAGCCGCATGACTTCCACTGCAACGGTGGCTTCCACCTCGCGTCTCTCGACTGCACACATCATCAGCACCACCTTACTGAGCCTAGTGTCAACGAACCTCTTGATGACCTTGTTATCTCACGGCCGTCTATCACAGAAGATAGGAGCGTCGTTCATCGATGCAGTAGGTGGTCCATTAGGCCCAATAAGCATCCAGCCCGTAAAACGCATCAGACAGAGCAGAGAAGCATAGAACAGGAGGGTCTGTCTCTTGGCAGCGGCGGCGCCGGCGATCGAGGTGGCTGGCTCTCTTCGACGGAAGGTGAGAGCTATACTCCTTCCTTCGTCCTTCTGTAGTTGACATGTAGGCCTAGTTGTAGTGGGGACTGGCCGATTCCTTTACCCGTGGACGGGGACGTGGATGGGGACCGGGAGATTTCATCCCAATCGAGGATGGGGATGGGGGTGAGATGCAGCTGCCTCTGGCGAACAGGGGGCCGGAGATCTCCGTGGAGAGGGGAGGATCGTTTCCCTCCATTGGTGTTAGCTATGGCGGCTGCCCTATTCGTTGGTCCGCCTCTGGTATCATCAAAACCTCATTTGTTTTTCCCTGCAAGATTCAACTAGCTTTATTATGTTGAATTTGTCTACTTGCTTTATGTTATGCTGAGTGAAGTTGTAGCAAGTGTGCGATTTCATATGGGATTACTATTTCTGAACATTATGCCCAATATGACTATAACCTGTCGCGGTGAATACACAGTCAAAATCTGTGCTGGCTAGGATTTCTGATGCATTCTTTTCTTTTTTTTAAAAAAAAAAAGAAACAAAAGTTAATTCTCTCGCAGTATAATAAGCAATTTTAGAAGAGTGTTAGCTGTTGGTGACGATTCACTCTAGATTAGATGCTTGCTCCTCAACTGACATTGTTTTTGTTTGCCCAGAAGTTAATATTCTGCTGTCGGGAGGTCACTTAAGATTTTAATAACAGAAAAACAAGAAGAAAAGGATGGTTAATGCAATAAAGGGTCTCTTTATCTCCTGGTAAGCTCCTGATACAACTGAGTGTATTATCATTTGATTCCTTCTTTTCTCAATTTGATGTTGTTTCTGATGACCCACTCACTCTCTGTTCATTCTTCACGCCCCCCCCCCCCCCCCCCCCAGTGATGTACCAATGGCACAGTTCATTGTTAATCTGAATGCCTCGATGCCTGCATCAGAGAGGTTCATCGTGCAAATGCTTGATCCAACACACATGTTTGTTCAGCCTCATATGGGAGATTTCATCAGAAGTAAGATAACAGAATTCCGAGATCAGAACAGTTACGAGAAGCCCCAAGGATGATTCTATTCTGCATTTCCATTGCCACCTTCCGGTGAAAGTCATTTGGGCGTTCGAGAAAGAAAGTTGTCATTTGGCCCATATCTGTGTAGAGCTGTTATACGTTGGATGGATGCTATATATCAATAATATGCGTCTTGTACCACAAACTTTTGTGATTTGTACTGTTATCCAGCTCTTGAATGAGTGCTTATTGATGTGGCAGTTGTCAATTAGTTTCCTTTGGAGACAGTACACTGCATGCCATACGCATTTCTGCTATGAATTCTGATGTTCTATAAAATTAATAATGGAATTGAAATGTGTATTCTTTGATCCTGTATAAGATTGACGCTTGTGAAGTGCACACTATCATTCTGGACTGTTCTGAACATGAATCCTCAGAGAGATTGTTAGCTGCATAATAAAGAACCAATGAGATGTTCCTGGATGATACATGAGTATGCAGCATGATCTACGCGCACGACAATAGGGTATGGTGCCTCAGATGCCCCTGTTTTACTCCAAGTAGCAACCGTGGTCCAAGAGATATTATAACGTTCTCTTTCTCAACGAAACAGAAAGCACCTTTTGTCCCACCTTCTGCACTGAGATAACCTGGTGAAGTTGTGAACAGATACAGAAAACCATTGACGTGTGCTACATTCAGCAGAGACACCAAAGCATTAGCATCGAAAAGGACTCTAGACACTTGACAGAGATAGTTCATCCGTCAGGTTGCCTTGTTCGACGTACAGAAGTAAGATAACAGAATTCCGAGATCAGAACAGTTACGAGAAGCCCCAAGGATGATTCTATTCTGCATTTCCATTGCCACCTTCCGGTGAAAGTCATTTGGGCGTTCGAGAAAGAAAGTTGTCATTTGGCCCATATCTGTTGTAGAGCTGTTATACGTTGGATGGATGCTATATATCAATAATATGCGTCTTGTACCACAAACTTTTGTGATTTGTACTGTTATCCAGCTCTTGAATGAGTGCTTATTGATGTGGCAGTTGTCAATTAGTTTCCTTTGGAGACAGTACACTGCATGCCATACGCATTTCTGCTATGAATTCTGATGTTCTATAAAATTAATAATGGAATTGAAATGTGTATTCTTTGATCCTGTATAAGATTGACGCTTGTGAAGTGCACACTGTCATTCTGGACTGTTCTAAACATGAACCCTCAGAGAGATTGTTAGCTGCATAATAAAGAACCAATGAGATGTTCCTGGATGATACATGAGTATGCAGCATGATCTACGCGCACGACAATAGGGTATGGTGCCTCAGATGCCCCTGTTTTACTCCAAGTAGCAACCGTGGTCCAAGAGATATTATAACGTTCTCTTTCTCAGACGAAACAGAAAGCACCTTTTGTCCCACCTTCTGCACTGAGATAACCTGGTGAAGTTGTGAACAGATACAGAAAACCATTGACATGTGCTACATTCAGCAGAGACACCAAAGCATTAGCATCGAAAAGGACTCTAGACACTTGACAGAGATAGTTCATCCGTCAGGTTGCCCTTGTTGGACGTACAATTTCCCTTCAGTTCAGACATCAGATTTCTTTCTCTGAATATAAGTGGACGTCTGGACGAACAAGTTGAGAGCAGTCACTCATCTCTGAACTTTGCAGCTAACCAAGCCAATGAAGCAGCACACATGCTGCTCACTCACCCTCTGCGCCGGCATGCCTGGAAGCAAAGTGATGTCCATCACAGATCGAAGCTTCAAGGCTTCGTATATGATTCAGGAAACACTCATTGGCCGGCGTGCCATGACATGATGGCTTTGCTTGGAAGGCAGCATTCTCTGCCTGAAAGGGATCGATGGCTATATATATGCATGCATCGTCTCCTTCGATCTCGCATTCAAACAGCAACCATCCTCCTGAACAAGCAACCTTCGGTCTTGAGAATGGCTTCTTCTCCGGTGGCCAGGAGTGTCTCTGTCGCCGTCGTCCTCCTGGTGTGCGCCAGCGCCTGGGTGGCAGAGGCTCACGACTTCTCCATCGTGGGTTACGCTCCCGAGGACCTCGAGAACCATGACAGTCTGATCAAGCTTTTCGAGGAGTGGGTGGCCAAGTACCGGAAGGCGTACGCGAGCTTCGAGGAGAAGCTGCACCGGTTCGAGGTGTTCAAGGACAACCTGAAGCACATCGACGAGATCAACCGGGAGGTGAGCAGCTACTGGCTGGGCCTGAACGCGTTCGCGGACCTGACGCACGACGAGTTCAAGGCCAGCTACCTGGGCCTCCGTCGTCAAGCTCCTAATAACGACGACGACGAGCGCCGGCGCAGCACCGGGAGATTCAGGTACGCCGACGTGCGCCGCGACTCGCTGCCCAAGTCGGTGGACTGGCGCAAGAAGGGCGCGGTGACGGAGGTGAAGAACCAGGGGCAGTGCGGCAGCTGCTGGGCGTTCTCGACGGTGGCGGCGGTGGAGGGCATCAACCAGATCGTCACCGGGAACCTGACGTCGCTGTCGGAGCAGGAGCTGGTCGACTGCAGCACCGATGGCAACAACGGCTGCAACGGCGGCATGATGGACTACGCGTTCAAGTACATCGCCGGCAGCGGCGGGCTGCACACGGAGGAGGCGTACCCGTACCTCATGGAGGAAGGCGAGTGCGACCAGAAATCTGACACGCCGGCGGTGACCATCTCCGGGTACGAGGACGTGCCGCCCAACGACGAGCAGGCGCTGATCAAGGCGCTCGCGCACCAGCCCGTCAGCGTCGCCATCGAGGCCTCCGGCCGCCACTTCCAGTTCTACCGCGGCGGCGTGTTCGACGGGCCCTGCGGCGCCGAGCTCGACCACGGCGTCGCGGCCGTCGGGTACGGCACGGAGGGCAAGGGACAGGACTACATCATCGTCAAGAACTCGTGGGGAGCGCACTGGGGCGAGAAGGGGTACATCCGCATGAAGAGGGGCACCGGCAAGCACGAGGGACTCTGCGGGATCAACAAGATGGCCTCATACCCCACCAAGGACCACTGAAGCTCGCTCTCAGTGATTGATGATTCTCTTCGAACTTGGGATCGATCAAGTTAAATTTCGTCAGTTTTCATAGTTCCCTTCTTTTTTTTTTCTAAAAAAATGGTTGGTGAGTGTGTTCTTCTCTTGATCATCCCTCAATCAAGAGGAGAGGAATCGAGGCACCAGGTCGATCGACGTGCCTCCCTTTTCAATTTGGTTGAACCGATGGTGACTGGAATAAAATTATTCTGAATTTCCTGCCATACGTGAGCACCGTATTTGAGAGAATGCATGCTCGAATTCTGAAGATCCCTTTTATTTGGAGGAGCTGCTCTGTTTAATCTGCTCACTGTACAGCAGTAATTAACATCGTCTGTGGCAAAGAAACGACATATTTTACGCGTGTTCTAATCGTCGCACACATAAGCAAACAGAAGACAAAGTTTGTTGGTTCCTCTGAACTAAGTAAAACAGAGACCAAGTAAGTAGAGGAATCGGGAATGGGAATCACGTGAAAAAAAAAACCATGCGTAAAAATTGCCACAGAAATATATACTGGCCTAAAGATTTTTTTTTTCCTTTTTTTTGGAGGCAAGGACAAAATTACTACACGTACGCAAGTGAGCAAGTTATTTTCAGGCTCTTAATTAATAGTACGTGCCAAGTAAGCAAGTTATTTTCAGTTTTTAATTTTGGAGGACAACATTTTCTTTCGGACCGTACAACTCCGAGATGATGAAGCATGCGTACGACTCTGCCCCCATGCCTTTCTACTTAGGTGGTATTTGGATGCCCTGCAAAAAGGTGTAAAACGAGCAAAAAGTAGCCAAGTTTAGCTCGTGGTCTTCAAACAGGGGAGGCGTAAGCGGCTAAAATTTTAGCCCGCCCGCACCGGCGCTCTAGCGAGCGAGAAGCTCCACCCCGGCGCACGAGCGAGCGAGAGGCCCCCGCCCCCGCGGACGAGCGAGGTCCAGGCGCCGGCCCCTCCGGCCTCGGCGCGGCCGTGAAGCACGCCGCGCCCCCCCGGCTGCCGCCCCGCCGCCCCCCCCCCCCCCCCCCCACGATACGCGGGAGGAGCACGGCGCCGCTGCCCCCAAAGCATCCCCCCCCCCCCCCCCCGCCCCCGAAGTCGGCGCCGCCTCCCCGCCCCCCCTCCCCCCCGGCAGAGCGCGCCGCCCCCCACCTCCCGACCCCCCGAGCGCGGCGGCGGCTCTCCCCCCACGGATCCGGTACGCCTCTTCCCCGCGCCCACCCGAACGCCGCGGCGGCCCTCCCCCCCCCCCCCCCCCCCCACGGATCCGGTACGCCTCTCACTCCCGCCCACCCGAGCGCGGCGGCGGCCCTCCCCCCACGGACCGGTACGCCTCTCACCCCCGTCCACCCGAGCGCGGCGGCGGCCCTCCCCCCACGGATCCGGTACGCCTCCCCCGCCCCCCCCCCCCCCCCCCCCCCCCGGGCACCCGAGCGCGGCGCCGGTCCTTCCCCCCCGGATCCGGTACGCCTCCCCCCCCCCCCCCACCCCCGCGAGGCGACGCGGGAGGCCGCGGGAACGCTTTGGGCACCCCCGCCCTCGGTGCGAGCGCGGTCACCATCGGCGGTCGGCGCCCCAAACACCCAAGTGCTAAAATTTTAGCGCTAATTTTTTAGCGCTAAAACTTTAGCCTATGTGCTAAAGTTCCAAACACCACCTTCATATGCTCCGGTCTGTTGTGCCGCACCTTGCGCTTGCTGCCGTCGACCACCATGCCGTCGCGGCATGGGGAGAAGAGAGAATGAGCGAGAGACGCATGGGAGAGGTGTATAGGTTGTTAGAGACATACGAGGTGCGCATTTTTTCCCTTTTTTATTTTTTTAATTGGGTCAAATTTAACGTCCAAACAAATCCATGGCTAACGGTACGTTCTTGTGGAAAAAGCAATGGTTAAAACCCAAAACTGAAAAAACTGATACTAAATCACAATTAGACATCAAATCTATGGTTGTTTTGCAATTGCCCATACATGAACTAAAGCTTACATCCATATTCCATACGAGAAATTTCAGACGAAACAGGAGCCATTGCTTCATAAACTTTCCGTATAGTACACAATTCATGGGCAAACATATAGGACCATAGTTTCAATCCGGCCATAATATTGATTCTTAAAGAAAATTGGACAATTTGATTTGACATTTGTGTCCAAGAAAAGTTAAAATCCGAAATCTGGAATTGAAGTGTCACTCACAGTCCTGGCAACTTTCTAAGTCAATATTGAAAATAATTACCTTTTGTCTCAAAATACTTATATCTAATTATAAAAAATAAAATACTTAGTAATCTTTACTTTTTAAAGTACTTGCACTCACACCATTTAATGCAATTTTTTCATTCGCTCACATTTCTCACTCTCTCTCATCCTCGTTTCTTGTGCACTCATCTTTTCTATACTTCTTAATTTTCTTGTCCACATTTAAAATGTCTATTCCCTTTGCCACATTTCAAGCGTCATTTTTTTACTTTTAAACATCACGTTTAATTCATTGTTCTTATTCAAATTTTTATGCAAACATTAAAACTAAGGAAAGTTTTGTTGTGGAACACGCAAAGTTGATTTTAATAGTTGTAGAACACTAGAAATATGGTTTTTTGTCCCCAAGACACTGTAGCACAAAGACTCCTATAAACTTTTCAAGCACAGTGCACAAGATACATGGTGATTTGACATTTTGAACAAATTTGTATTGCTACATTTATCTGAAAAACAAATATTTCTCAAGCTCAAAAGTTTTACAAATAATCGAATTTATTCTTTGTAAAAAAATTACATAGATAAATAATATAGCAATGAATCTTTCAATAAAATTTTGAATCATGATGTATCGTGTACATTGCTATAAGAAAGATTATAAGAGCCTTCTTTCATGATATAGTGTTCTGGAGACGAATAACACGTGTGGTTTTCTTAGTGTCCTAGAGCCAATATTGATTTTGATAGTGGAATGTAGTCAAAACCAACTTTTAAGGGTCTCCCGCAGCAAAATTTCTCTAAAACTTATATGTCATAATTAAAATACCTCTAATGATAAAACATCATAATAAAATAAATAACATTGTAGTTTTTTAATAAACTTGAATGATCAAATGTCAAAACGACACTTGAAATGGGACCAAAGGAGTACTAAATTGGAACAGGAAAGGAGGGAGTATATCATAGTTTTATTAGTGATCGCAACTTTGGTTTCAGTTTGCTAGTGCGGAAAAATATAAGATCAAGAGGAAAGTGAATGAGAATGCAAAATACATCGGTGAAACTGCGAGCCGCAAGGATTGTTTGCTTTTGAGGACATGGCCCAAAATAGTTCAGTATCAATATTGTTTTAATCGTACTAAGTTTTGTTTGAAAATTTTAATCATACTAAGTTTGGCTCTTCCAGCTGGAAGGAGCACGAAATAATACACCAACTCAGGTTGATTCAACACGAAACAGGGAAGAAAGTAGGCTATCACATTGTTTCTGAATCGGAGTAGGAACGAGCTAACCCAACGTTTAGTTGAAGACTCCTGCATATAGGACACACTGCAATGACATATGCAAAGTTCAATAGCAGTGCACGGAGGAAAGTCCACTGATGTAAAGAGACCATAAACTCTGCATGAAATGAGGAAACTAGTCTCCATGGAGCAAGTAGAGTAGGTATCAACCAAAATGCACCTGGGAGTATTAGAACACCTGTGTTGTGACTTGTGAGGCCACCTGCTATAGCATCTGAGTGGACCTAATCCATTCGCATTTCATGCAGCTCACTATGTATATATGTGGGGAAGATGGGGGTGTTTTTCTCAAACTGCTGAACAATCAAAGTTTCATCACTTCAAGAATCAAGAGTTGTAGAAGCCTCAAACAATGATGAAAGGATCCAGCGAGCATGGTGAGACATCGAAGGCACCCCTGAGCAGGGGTGTTAGTAAAGGAGTGTCTGTACTTGACCTCATACTTCGCTTCATTGCCATAATTGGCACCCTTGCAAGTGCAATTGCCATGGGAACTACCAATGAGACACTGCCTTTCTTCACACAGTTCATCCGGTTCAAGGCGCAGTACAGTGATCTGCCGACTCTCACGTAGGCCAATATCATCAACACTTAATAGCAACTCTTCTGTACAACGTACGAGTATCTGATACTTCAGCTGTTTCATTTGTTTTATTTTTTTTGTTGCATAGGTTCTTCGTCGTGGCAAATTCTATTGTATGTGCCTATCTTATCCTTTCAATACCGTTATCAATTGTGCACATCATTAGAAGCCGGGCCAAGTACAGCAGGTTGCTCTTAATCTTTCTTGATGCGGTAAGATCACCCCTTTGTCTACTTCAAAAAAGGTGGAAAACTTGAAAATCATCCTGCATGAAAAAATGACTACTTAACATCACGTGTATCAGCTGGTTACTTGGTTTATCATCGTGATTCTTTTGCAGGCAATGTTAGCTCTGGTCACTGCAGGAGCATCCGCAGCAGCAGCTATTGTATACTTGGCACACAAGGGAAATGTCAGGGCAAACTGGTTTGCTATTTGCCAGCAGTTCGACTCATTCTGCGAGCGCATCTCTGGCTCCCTCATTGGTTCGTTTGCAGCCATGGTTGTGCTGGTACTACTGATATTACTCTCTGCCATAGCACTGGCAAGGCACTAGAACAAAATTCACTACCAGCAGCATGGAAGCGTGATATCATGGTGCGGTTATCGGAACTGCTGTCTTAATGTAATAATCTGTGTGCTACTGCCTACTTGCCTCTTGCTATGATCCTCCCCTATCTCATGTGTTGCCTTCGATTATGTACTTATTGTATTCTTCAGATAACAGATGGTGTGTAATCTAATATATAAAAGCAATAAAAAAAATGAATATACATGCACTGTTATGGGTTGATTGCCGTAGTTCATGAGAGCATTGATGGTATTTATTATCCTGGCAGACCAAAAATGATTTCAACATCCATACCTGCAAGTAACAGTGGAACCTTCCTGATTTTGGCTTGATTGACCAAGGTTCTGTCAAGTGTTTACTGTCAACTATCTCCACTCTCTGGGATATCAATAATAATCAGGAATAAAAGGCGCTTGTTCTTGTTTACCAGGCTTTCATTTCCATTCCATTCAATAGTAGAAGTACAACTCACATAATCACTATAATAAACGACCAGCAGTTTTACGATCAACCTGAGCACAACCAACAACTTTTCTTAGACCTCTTTTATCCATTAATCTTCGCACTGTCTCCACCTCCAACCATTCATTGTATGATGCATAAATGCCAGAAAGCAACACATAGTCACCACTTGCATCTCCGCTCATGTTAAGAAGCCTCTCCTGGGCAAGCTTGCCCAGAGGCACATTCCCATGGATTTTGCAGGCACCAAGCATTGTCCTCCACACAACCGTGCTTGGTTCACATCTCATGCTGCTTACAATTGCAAATGCTTCCTCCAGTAAGCCTGCGCGGCCAAGCATGTCCACTAAACAGCTGTAGTGTCTTACATTTGGCTCAATCCCATAATTGTCTTTCATCAGAGAGAAATATCTCTGACCATCTTGAACCCGCCCAGCATGACTGCATGCACGGAGCACACAAAGAAACGAAATCTCATTTGGGTAAATTCTCTCTTCAAGCATTTTATTGAAAAATTGAACAGATCTTGCCGCTTGCCCATGCAACGCTAGAGCACCAATGATTGAGTTCCATGTCCAGACATCTCTTTCCTTCGTCTTGTCAAAGACTTCCATTGCAGTCTTGACATCCCCACATTTTGCATACATTGATACCAACGCATTTCCAGTGACTATACTTACCGATGGCCGATCTTCCAAATGCAAAGAATGAATCATCCTCCCTACCTCAAGCGACCCCCTGTTCGCACAACACGAGAGCAAGCTAACAACAGTTGCCTCGTCTGGCATCCAACCCGTACCCTTCATCTCGTCAAACACCTCTAACGCTTGCTCCAGCAAACCATGCGCCGCATACCCGGTGATGATGGTGTTCCACGAGACAACATCCTTCGCCGGTGCACGGTCAAACAGCTCCCTTGCTCTCTCCATCTCCCCATGCTTGGCATACGCACCCAGCATCATGTTCCAGCACACCATGTCCTTAACCCGGCAGGCATCAAACATTTGTCTCGCCATGTCCAAGTCACCTCTGGCCGCAAGCCCTGCCATGACAGCTGACCACGCCACGACGTCCTGCTCGCCAGCCTCACCAAGAAGAGCATCGGCGATCTCCAAATCACCGCACTTGGCGTGCATGTTAATGAGCGCATTTCTCACGAACGCATCCCCCAAGAATCCCAGCTTCACGACAACGGCATGCACCTGGTACCCCGCGCGAGACCCTGGCAGGCCGGCGCAGGCCCGGAGAAGGTAGCAGAACGTGAAGCTGTCGGGCCTCAGCTGTGCCGCCTCGATGCGCTGGTACACGTCGAAGGCGGCGCCGGGCGCGGATGCGTGCGCGTACCCGCGCACCATGGCGTTGCGCATGAAGAGGTCCGGGCTCGGGATTCCATCGAACAGCCTGCGGGCGTAGTCCATGCTGCCGCAGAACGAGGCTATACAGGAGAGAAGCAGCTCTCGCAGCGGCTGGAGGCCGCGCGAGCCGATGCCACTGCCGCTGACGACCAGGTTCCCGTGGATTTGCTTCAGAGCGCGCGGGCTCAGTCGCGCGGAACCTTTGCGGATCATACGCAGGGGGGTGTTTGGTGGAAAGCGGACGCCGTGGGCCAGAACCCAGAAGTTAGCGAGTCCGTTGTGGAGAGTACTGAAGAGATCGCTGGGTGTGAACTCTGGCGGGCAGCCACACTGCATCACTACGGCAGCCGCCGGAGCGAGAGCGGCAGCACGGGCACGGTCAGCGACAGAGATGGTGGTGGAGAGCAGGGTTCAAAAATCCGCTGGAAACCGCTCTGTTTCCGCAGTTTTCGAGCAAACCGCTCCGGCTTGGTTTTTACCATTGGCGGTTTTCGAATTTAAATTTGATGTATTTTTAAAAATTTTAAAAAAATTTATAAATAAATATGTAAAAAAACTAGATGAAAAATAAGGAATTATGATGGAGTAAGAAGTTAAACCGGACGTTTTATCGCGTAAACCGAGCGGTTACCGTCGAAAACCACGTATTCCGATTCAAAATTTGAAGCTTCGGGAGCGGTTACCGCGGTTTTCAATCAAATCAAATGGTTTTCGCTCCCAAACTGCGATTTCAATTCAAATCTGATTCAAAAATTTGAAATTTGTAATTTAGACGGTTTTTCGAACGGTTACCGCGATAACCGCTGGTGCGACGCCGGACGGTATCCGTGAACGAAACAGTAAGTTCAACCCTGATGGAGAGTCCTCAAGATGATCGCTCGGTGTGAACTCTCAATGCATGTTCTTCTAGAAAACAAAAAAAAACACATTTATTTCATGTCATGTTTCATTTTTCGGCTCTATACTAAAAATACTTTTTCTGATCAAGTGTTTTAGTTTTTTTATTGGCATATAAATGTACGGGAGTACATGTTTTGAAATGTTTTTCAAATGTTATACTGCTTACTTCATTTATTATTTTTATTTTTCATTTTTATGATATGTACTTAGTACTCTCTTCTAACGTACTCTCTTATCTTTTTTACCGTTGATGTTAATTATTCGTTGTAGCACTCCGTTTCTTTCATCGTGTGTAAAAGAGGGGTTAAATCAAATTAGAAGAAATTGCAAAAGAAAAATTTAAAGATTAAATAACTAACAAAAGTTTTGGGTAATTTGCAACTATCTCATTGGGTCCAAGAAACTAGTTAAACATTTGCAAAAAGAATCCTCGCGAATTAAAAACTATTCAAATTCAAATTGGTTAGCTTAAAAACTTTGAATTGCAAATCCAAATTTATTTAATCCTTGAAACCAAATTTTATGGGCTCCTGTCAAATTTCTGAATTTTCTGTGGTTTTTCTAAAAAATTTGATCGCCAGTGGGACCCACTGGTCAGTGGGCCCCACCAGGCAGCCGCTTCCTTCTTCTCTCTTCTCTCTCTGTTTTACCTCTTCCCGCGCGTGCACGCCAAACCACGGGCTCCCGACCGGGGCAGGCCGCTTGCGCCACCTGCCGCGCGCGGTCTGCGCCACGCGCGTGCGTGGCGAGCGCGCATGAGCACCGCGGCGCACAAGAGAGGCGCGCCGACCGCCTTCCCCTGTTTTTCGCGCCGCTCTTTCTTCCTCCCTCCTTCCCTCGCGCCGTCCTTCTCCGTCTCCCCACTGAGCCGCCGCACCGCTTCACCGAGCCAGTCGAGTTCGCCGAAGCCGGCCACTTTTCCACGTGAAATCGGCGCACCGCAACCCCTTCCTCCCTCCCGAACCCCACCGCGCGACAAGTTTCCCAGAGACGCCCCGGATTTGGAGCCGCCGTCCGCCATTTCCCCGGCCGAAGGGGGGGGTCCCCGGTGAGCTCCCCATTACGGTGAGGCACGACGCCATTACTCTCCTCCTTTAGCTCCGCACAGGCCGCAGAGATTCTCCCCGGCAAGGTCTCGCCGTCGCCCGCTCGCCGCTGCGCCGCCGCACCGTGGCGCCGCCGCGCGTGTGCGCGCCGCCCGTCGCCGCCACCGTCGGGCGACCGTCTTGGGTCCCACCCGGGCCAACCGAACTCGCCGCACCGAGCTCTGGCCGAGGGTGCCCGCGCCGCCGGCCGCCGACGCCGGCAATGCCGCCGCCCCTCCGCCGCCGGCCGGCTAGGGCTCGACCCTAGCTAGGCTCGGTGCTCTTCTTTTTTTTTCTATTGTGCAAAAATCCATTTATTCGGCAGAAAGTTCAATAAATCACAGAAAATTGATTCTAGCTCCAAAATTCATCAACCCAAATGTTTTGCAACCAGGGAAAATTGTAGTTTTTAATAAAAATATAAAATCTCATTGTGCAAAATTAGTAATTTTTGGAATTTATTTAATTATCCAAAAATGACCAAAACCCTAATTAATTAACTTGCAACTATAAAAATTTGGAAAAATTTGGTAGAACCCTAGGTTTAAACCTGGCTACTCATTTGTGTTGCGATAGCATTGGTTAGGGTATTTTTAGGTACCTTTTGCGAGCAGTAAATTAGTTTAGGTCAAAATCGCCCCTCGACAAAACCCTAATTTTCCTAATTCGCTAGCGATTCCTTCAGTCTGCAGAAAATTGTGAACTACTGTTGACACCTTTGTAATTGCATCATGTAGACGCCGAAGTGAACGAAGTAGCTGTCGAGGTGGACCCCGCTTTTTCTGAAGACACTACCGTCGTCGACCCAGAAGACTATCCACAAGGCAAGCCCCTGTGCACTACTATTTTAAAATTTTTCTTTTTGCAACAGTATATGTGATGTCATGTGATGTGCATTTAGGTCAATAGGAGTTGAATGAAACCCTAGATGCATATGTTTCCAGTAGTACCTACATGGAATATTGGTACAGGTAGCCCGATGTAGCTTCTATGCTTAGAAATTCTCTTCGGTAGAAGTCGAGCAGATTGGACCCTGCTCGCGATATGTTAGGAGTTGATTGAAACTTCACTTTTACTAGAGAATTATTTTAGCGGTTTAAGTTTAATGGAAAGAAATCGGGGTCAGTCAGAGAATGATAGGAAGGCAACAGACCGGGGTTCTGTGTGCGAAAGCTCTGTCTGATCCGTGGGGCACAGTTGGTTGAGTATTGAATGTACTGCTCACATGCTGGGACTATGGGAACCAGTAAACCTAGGTAGCCTAGAGAAGGCAAAGCTGAACCTACCTTACGGTGTCTGATTGGCGGCGGTCTGGGGTGGACAGTGTGTGAACTCCACAGACACCGTCCGGGACGGGTGATCTGGTGGGACGCGACACTGTTGAGTTAGCGTAAGAGGGAATTAGCTTTGCCAGATCTGGAGCGAACGGTTGCCACGTGCGGTCCGGGAAGCGCACGTGTCGTGTGACCAGGTTAACCCTGCAGGTGTAAATCGTTTCGAACCGCTGACACTCTCAGTCTAGAGTTTACTCAATCTCTCTGTCGCATATGTTAAGAAGTGAAACAAGAGAAGAATGATATTCATGATGTGATGCTTATGCTAATCATTGTTTTTCAACATGATTGTTTAGTTACAGTGTCTACTAAAGTTTATCTTCTCGAACTTAAATCGAGCTAAAACTTGAAAGTAGGAGCTACTTAGTAAGGCGTGTCCTTTTGCAATTATCCTACCCAGAGTCAGCCGTGCATGTCTATGTGTCGGCTGTAGACAGCCTGTTGACGGGTTAGTCTTGCTGAGCTTCTTAGAAGCTCACGCTTTGCGACTTGTGGTTTTCAGGAGGGTTCGATGCGACCGGTGGTAGTGGTGGCCAATTCTGGGAGGAGTCGTCTCCGGGCTGGGGTAGTTTCCAGTGGGAGCCGCTCGAGTAGCCGCTGTCTGTGTGTGGCTCGTAGCAGGGAGCCGTTGGGCAAGGCCCTTGCTTTTGCTTAGAGTCAGAGTCGGAGTCTGTATCTTTATTTTTCCTTTCCGCTTGTAGACTTGATCGTTTCCGCTGTTTATGAAAACTGTTCCTGTGGAACCAGACTCTGTAATACCACTCATGTAATACTTTTCTTCTGTCTGTAATCCGTGCTTTTTAATGCCTGTGTTGTACCCTGTGAACGCTCGCTTCGACGAACGTCGCCCAGAATGGATCTCGGGAGGAGGATCTCCCCTGCTTCAGGGGCGGTCCGCCACAGCTGGTATCAGAGCCATTCTAGGATGGGTACGACCCTTTTTCAGGGCATATTTTCAAAAATCACGTGCGAGTGAGGTACGCGCCCTATTAGTTAATAGGTTATCAGGTGGCAAGCTAACCTAGTGTAGGGGCTAACTAAACCCAGTTTAGATTTCCTTTTCTGTAACGACGCACCTACGCTAAGGTAAGCGAGGTAAGGTACGCCGCTCGACTGCGGTGAAAGGTCGAGAAACCCCTGTTGCATCAGCAACAGTAGCGTTCCGTACTGTGGTGGTATGGAAGGAGGTATTAGGTTCGTTGTAACCTAGTACACCCCCTTGCCGTTTAGGGAGAGAAGCGGACCTCTACCGTACGAGGTGTGGGTTACGGACCTGTTGCGAATGCAGACCTTCGCAACAGTGACGTCTTGTGTCTGTGGTACACAAGAGATGAGTTTGTTCTTCGCGACTTAGGTCTCGCGGAACCCTCTCATACCTCCGCTGCCTGAGGTAAAGTGCAGTCTGTCGCCGCGCAGGGAAGGTCGGACACGTGATCCCCGTACGTGACCTACTCGGAGCGACCCATATGGCAATGATATGGGTTATTGTTTTTACTTTCACTATTATATCTATTCAACTGCCTGTCGTGTGATTTTCTGCAGGTATGCTAACCCGTTGCGTACGAACGTGTAGACACGACTGACTTGAGAGATCGATTCTGCCACCGACTTAACGTATTAGGTTTTCTTTTTGTGAGGACGAATAGGTCGATAAAGGACTGCATTGCATCGTAAAAATCGAAAGATCACACGAGAAATTAAAACCTCTAAATCACAGACCTAAGCATGTTAAAATCCTTCAAACTTATACTAAAACCATCCAGGAGCAATCACTTCCATCCATAATAGTTCAATCTTCGTAACCTTGATTCCAGAGTGTAGGCTTCGCCTGCACCAGAGTTGTGAACCATTCCTTGTAACAGAAGTCGCATGCATGCTTGAATTAGGTATCGACATGTGACTTCCGTGAAATAAATTCTTCCCCACCTTTGTGTCTGCAGATGTCGAGCAACTCGGTTGAGAATGGCCTGGAGGAATATGGGGTCGAGTACTCCACCCCCACTCGGGTGACTCAAAAGTCGGGACGCAAGGGATTTGTCGAGTTACTCAACCAAACCCTGCAGTCGTTAGGCTATGAAGAGACTTCTTGGTTCCGAGTCCGGGAGTTCAAACAGCACGGCCTACCTCGCTGCTCAGCCGTATTTACACTACCCGCTCATCCTCACCGAGCCAATGGAGAAATCTGGACCACCACCACAGTTGGTTCGGATAAGACCGAGGCCATTGAAGCTGCGGCTCACCAGGCTCTATTGAGGCTATGCGAGGGACACTTAGCAGATCTAGCAGATCAGCCAGCAGCACTGTTTCCGATACGGGACCAGGTTGATGGTGTCTGGCGCCGGAACGTCAAGAGCGCTATTGCCAAGACTCTCAAGGGAGAGAAAGACCATGTGACTCCGCTGTTCAAGTTGAGCGTAGCGATGCTCAACTTATACGAGGACACGGTGATGGCAGCCCAACTTGACCGCCAGGCTCTGGGACAAGCTCGTAGGGAGTTAGCACGAACCCCAGAGGAGACTGGGAGCATGAGGAGCAGGAACAATGAACTATGTATTCGTTGTGATGCTCGGGCGCAACGCATTGCCGAGCTAGAGCATCTTGCGACAGCTAGGCTTGCCCTGGTGAACGCCAGGAATGCTGATTGCAACGCCCTGCTAGAGCAGATCCACCAGCTGGAGATTACACGAGATGAGGCTCTGCAGACAGTCGAGAACCTCGTTCATGAGAATCACCACCTGCAGCACCATATTGCTGGGCTCATGGAGGCACAGCAACAGCAGCTTCCGCCACCAGCCGGCGAGGACGTGCCTGAGTCAGAAGTGTCTGACCCAGATGTGACGGGCCACGAGTCCGATGAGGAGTAGAACAGTGGAGGCGACGCCACCCCATAGGGTTGTGACTCTGTAGGCTCGCTGGTTGGCAACGTGTGTTAGTTGTATAGCGAAGTGGTGTATGGCTAGTAGTAGTGTGTTTCGATTGTATCCCGTAGGAGTGGTTTACCATGGTAGCACTATGTCGTAGTATGATGTAAGTCTGAATGCATGGCAATGCGGGTTGTAATGTGGGTACCGATGTATTGTCATGATTTTGGGAATGAACGCAGTTTGTTTTCTATGTGCATACTATGTGTGTTACATATGTACATTCCTTATCGTACCATGGTAACTGCATGTTGGACGACCACACTAACGGAGCCATCGATTTGTGAATTGCAGCATGGAGCGAAGCGAGGCGGGAAGTTCGCATGGTGGAGAGGAGCAAAATCCACCACCCCCACCAGGTGCTCCCACTCTTGCAGAAGCTATGGCAGCCATGATGCAAAACTCCATACAGCAAGGGGAGATGCTGCGGGGCCTTCTGGAGGGCCACAACCAGAACCGGGAACGCCGTGGTCCGCGAGAGATCAGCACTTATTCGGACTTCATGGCGACACACCCTCCCGAGTTCAGGGATGCTAGAGAACCTCTGGACGCAGATAATTGGCTTCGTACCACCGAGGCCAAGTTTGGGCTTATTCGGTGCACCGACCATCAAAAGACTCTGTTCGCAGCCCAGATGCTGTATGGGCACGCCGGTGCATGGTGGGCCAATTACATCGCCACCCTTCCACCTGGCACTGAAGTGCCGTGGGAGCAGTTCAAGGAAGCCTTCCGTGCCCATCATATTCCCGCTGGGTTAATGCAGCGAAAAGCCAAGGAGTTTATGGCTTTGACTCAAGGAAACCGCTCTGTCCACGAGTACTCCAGGACATTCAATCAGCTGTCACTTTATGCTCCGGAGCAGGTCGACACGGATGAAAAACGTAAGAGCCGATTCATGGGAGGGCTGGACGTTACACTTCAGTCCCGCATGGCTCTGAACCAAGGCGGTACCTTTAATGAGTTCGTGAGCAGCACCCTTATCGCGGAAGAGTACCTCGAGAAGGAGCAACGCGAGAAGAAGCGAAGCGGTGGTAGCCCTTCCAACGCGCCACCCCCGAAATATCGCTTGGTCTACACTGCGTCTGACGGGAGGAGATTCGGATCGGTTCCTCCGTCCGGGCCGTCCTTCCGTCCGCCGCAGCAGCAGTACCGACCCCCGCGTTATCAACAACCGGGCGGAAACCGCGCACCACCACCCCCACCACAGCAGAATCGGGACGCCCGTCCGCCTCAACAGGGCAACCGACCGGGACTCGGAGCTCCATGTTTCACTTGTGGACTTCCGGGTCACTTCGCTCGCGAATGTCCTACCCGCAGGCAGGGTAACCCGGGTCGCCAGCAGGGCTCGGGGCAAGACCAGTCCAGGGGGCAGAGGGCCACCAGATCGGGTCGGGTAAACTATACCACGACCGAAGACATTGCCGAGGGTGAACCGGTGCTGGCGGGTATGTTCTCACTCTCTGGCCACTCCGCTTTTGTTCTGTTCGATTCTGGTGCCTCTCACAATTTCATTAGTCGGAGCTTTGTTGAGGGTAAATACTTCAATATCATTTCCCTAGATCCACCTTTCATTATAAAATCACCGGGGAGATGTATCTTATCACGGCATGGGTTAAAAGAAACACCACTAAATCTAGGCGGACGCACCTACCCCACATCTTTCATAATCCTTGACGGCCAAGGTATCGACATCATTATCGGGATGATGTGGATGAAACACCACCAAGCCCTCCTCGACATAGCTAACCGAGTAGTCCACCTAACCTCACCACTCGTCGGTTCCGTATCTCTAAGGTTAGATCACCCCAGCTCCACTTCCACACAAATCTGTCACACTGTCGGGAAAGGTTTGGAGGAGATACCAGTGGTGAGAGAGTTCCCGGATGTGTTTCCGGAAGACCTACCGGGGTTACCCCCAGATCGGGATGTGGAATTCAAGATTGAGCTACAGCCAGGCACGGCTCCGATTTCTCGTAGACCATATAATATGGCGCCGAAAGAACTGGCTGAGTTGAAAGTACAACTGAAGGAGCTATTGGACAAAGGTTTTATACAACCTAGCTCTTCTCCTTGGGGATGTCCGGCATTATTTGTGAAAAAGAAGGACCAATCCCTACGGTTGTGTGTTGATTACCGTCCTTTGAATGCGGTCACAACCAAAAACAAATATCCACTACCCCGCATCGACATCTTATTTGATCAGTTGGCTGGAGCTAAGGTTTTCTCCAAGATAGACCTTCGATCGGGCTATCATCAAATCAAAATTCGACCAGAGGATGTTCCAAAGACGGCATTCTCCACGAGATATGGTCTGTATGAATACTTGGTGATGTCCTTCGGACTCACCAATGCGCCAGCCCACTTTATGTACCTCATGAACTCTGTCTTTATGCCGGAGCTAGACAAATTTGTTGTCGTGTTCATCGATGACATCCTAATCTATTCCAAGACCACGGAAGATCACTCCGAACATCTCAGAACGGTCTTACAGAGGCTAAGAGATCACAAACTATATGCTAAATTCAGCAAGTGTGAGTTCTGGATTGATCGCGTCCAATTCTTGGGCCACGTGGTCTCCTCAGAAGGCATTGCGGTTGACCCAGGGAAGGTGCAGATCATTCTTGAATGGGAAGCACCAACATCGGTCCATAAAGTACGCAGTTTCCTCGGGATGGCAGGGTATTACCGTCGGTTCATTCCAAGCTTCTCGAAGATAGCTAAACCAATAACTGAGCTGCTCAAGAAGGGCAACCAGTTCAAGTGGACCGATACCTGCGAGAAAGCTTTCCAGACCCTGAAGAAACACCTAACGACAGCCCCAGTGCTAGCGCAACCCGATCTGAGCAAGCCATTCGATGTGTATTGTGACGCATCTGGTATTGGTCTCGGCTGCGTATTAATGCAGGAGGGTCGAGTGATCGCTTATGCTTCCAGACAGCTCCGGAAGCACGAGCAGAATTACCCGACTCATGACCTGGAGCTAGCAGCAGTCGTACTAGCACTAAAAGTATGGAGACACTACTTGTTAGGGAATCTTGTACATCTATACACCGACCACAAGAGCCTGAAATATATCTTCACCCAAAACGAGCTCAACATGAGGCAAAGAAGATGGCTTGAGCTAATTAAGGACTATGAATTGGAGATTCATTATCATCCTGGCAAGGCCAATGTCGTTGCAGATGCCTTGAGTAGGCATGCTCACTGCCACTACCTAGACCAGGGAATTTCCACGGGAGAAGAAGAAGTGGCCCTGCGAGTTCTACCTCATGGGGCATTGTACAATCTCGCTCTAATCCCAACCATTAAGGATGAGGTAGCGAGTGCTCAACGAGAAGACAAGGGAATGGCAAACATCAGACTCAGGTTAAAAGATAAAAAGATGCAGTGCTTCCGGGAGGATAAGGACGGGGTGTTATGGTTCAAAGACAGGTTGGTAGTTCCAAAAAGTCTTGTTCTCCGAAAGAAGATTATGGACGAGGCTCATCTGTCAAAATACTCCATTCATCCCGGTAGCAATAAAAATGTATCAAGACTTGACAAAGAGATTCTGGTGGACGAGGATGAAAAGGGAAATTGCAAAATATGTGGCCGAGTGCGACACCTGCAGGCGAGTCAAAGCAGATCATTTGAAAAAGCCTGGACTCTTGCAACCCTTAAGTGTTCCCGCTTGGAAATGGGAGGATCTGAGCATGGACTTCATAGTTGGGCTACCCATGACCGCTCAACGCCACAACTCCATCTGGGTAGTCGTGGACCGTCTCACAAAGTCCGCTCATTTCATACCGGTGAACACCAATTATCGAATGAAGAAGTATGCAGAGTTATACATCGCTCGAGTCGTCAGTCAACACGAGGTACCAAAGACCATTATCTCCGACCGGGGAGCCCAGTTTGTTGCTAGGTTTTGGGAGCAACTACATGCGGCTTTGGGTACCAAACTAATAAGAAGTTCCGCGTACCACCCCCAAACTGACGGACAGACTGAGAGGGTCAATCAAATTTTAGAAGACATGTTGCGAGCATCAGTGCTAAATCATGGCGGGAATTGGGATGAGTACTTACCCCTGACCGAATTTGCTTACAACAACAGCTACCAGGGAAGCATTCAGATGTCACCCTTCGAGGCGTTGTATGGTCGGAGTTGTAGGACTCCGTTGAACTGGTCCGAGTCAGGTGAGAGGGTAATACTTGGACCGGACCTAGTTCAACAAGCTGAAGAGAAAGTAAGGTCCATTCAATCTAACTTGAAGGCCGCCCAATCCCGACAGAAAAGTTATGCAGACAAAAGACGACGACCCCTGAGCTTCGAGGTGGGTGATTCGGTGTATCTGCGGGTCTCGCCTACCAAAGGAGTACAACGATTTGGGGCGAAGGGCAAACTAGCTCCGAGGTACATTGGTCCATTTTCCATCTTGGAGAAGTATGGACCGGTAGCGTACAAACTAGAATTTGCCAACTCACCTATCAGGGCTGCACAATGTTTTTCACGTGTCGCAACTGAAGAAGTGCTTAAAAGCCCCGACAGACAAAACCATACCAGAAGTGGAAGGGTTACAACCGGATCTGACTTATTCCGAGAAGCCTATCAAGGTACTCGACGAGAAAGAACGAGTCACCAGAACCCGGACCATCAAATTTTATAAGGTGCAGTGGAGCAATCACACGGAGGAAGAAGCCACGTGGGAATCCGAGGAATTCCTCCGCGCCCATTACCCCGACGTCCTTTCACCCTCACTAGGTACCACCAATTTATCCCACCCTGTTTCTAAATCTCGGGACGAGATTTCTTTTAGGGGGGAGGGTTGTAGCACTCCGTTTCTTTCATCGTGTGTAAAAGAGGGGTTAAATCAAATTAGAAGAAATTGCAAAAGAAAAATTTAAAGATTAAATAACTAACAAAAGTTTTGGGTAATTCGCAACTATCTCATTGGGTCCAAGAAACTAGTTAAACATTTGCAAAAAGAATCCTCGCGAATTAAAAACTATTCAAATTTGAATTGGTTAGCTTAAAAACTTTGAATTGCAAATCCAAATTTATTTAATCCTTGAAACCAAATTTTATGGGCTCCTGTCAAATTTCTGAATTTTCTGTGGTTTTTCTAAAAAATTTGATCGCCAGTGGGACCCACTGGTCAGTGGGCCCCACCAGGCAGCCGCTTCCTTCTTCTCTCTTCTCTCTCTGTTTTTCCTCTTCCCGCACGTGCACGCCAAACCACGGGCTCCCGACCGGGGCAGGCCGCTTGCGCCACCTGCCGCGCGCGGTCTGCGCCGCGCGCGTGCGTGGCGAGCGCGCATGAGCACCGCGGCGCACAAGAGAGGCGCGCCGACCGCCTTCCCCTGTTTTTCGCGCCGCTCTTTCTTCCTCCCTCCTTTCCTCGCGCCGTCCTTCTCCGTCTCCCCACCGAGCCGCCGCACCGCTTCACCGAGCCAGTCGAGTTCGCCGAAGCCGGCCACTTTTCCACGTGAAATCGGCGCACCGCAACCCCTTCCTCCCTCCCGAACCCCACCGCGCGACAAGTTTCCCAGGGACGCGCCGGATTTGGAGCCGCCGTCCGCCATTTCCCCGGCCGAAGGGGGGGGTCCCCGGTGAGCTCCCCGTTACGGTGAGGCACGACGCCATTACTCTCCTCCTTTAGCTCCGCCAGGCCGCAGAGATTCTCCCCGGCAAGGTCTCGCCGTCGCCCGCTCGCCGCTGCGCCGCCGCACCGTGGCGCCGCCGCGCGTGTGCGCGCCGCCCGTCGCCGCCACCGTCGGGCGACCGTCTTGGGTCCCACCCGGGCCAACCGAACTCGCCGCACCGAGCTCTGGCCGAGGGTGCCCGCGCCGCCGGCCGCCGACGCCGGCAATGCCGCCGCCCCTCCGCCGCCGGCCGGCTAGGGCTCGGCCCTAGTTAGGCTCGGTGCTCTTCTTTTTTTTTCTATTGTGCAAAAATCCATTTATTCGGCAGAAAGTTACAATAAATCACAGAAAATTGATTCTAGCTCCAAAATTCATCAACCCAAATGTTTTGGAACCAGGGAAAATTGTAGTTTTTAATAAAAATATAAAATCTCATTGTGCAAAATTAGTAATTTTCGGAATTTATTTAATTATCCAAAAATGACCAAAACCCTAATTAATTAACTTGCAACTATAAAAATTTGGAAAAATTTGGTAGAACCCTAGGTTTAAACCTGGCTACTCATTTGTGTTGCGATAGCATTGGTTAGGGTATTTTTAGGTACCTTTTGCGAGCAGTAAATTAGTTTAGGTCAAAATCGCCCCTCGACAAAACCCTAATTTTCCTAATTCGCTAGCGATTCCTTCAGTCTGCAGAAAATTGTGAACTACTGTTGACACCTTTGTAATTGCATCATGTAGACGCCGAAGTGAACGAAGTAGCTGTCGAGGCGGACCCTGCTTTTTCTGAAGACACCACCGTCGCCGACCCAGAAGACTATCCACAAGGCAAGCCCCGGTGCACTACTATTTTAAATTTTTTCTTTTTGCAACAGTATATGTGATGTCATGTGATGTGCATTTAGGTCAATAGGAGTTGAATGAAACCCTAGATGCATATGTTTCCAGTAGTACCTACATGGAATATTGGTACAGGTAGCCCGATGTAGCTGCTATGCTTAGGAATTCTCTTCGGTAGAAGTCGAGCAGATTGGACCCTGCTCGCGATATGTTAGGAGTTGATTGAAACTTCACTTTTACTAGAGAATTATTTTAGCGGTTTAAGTTTAATGGAAAGAAATCGGGGTCAGTCAGAGAATGATAGGAAGGCAACAGACCGGGGTTCTGTGTGCGGTAGCTCTGTCTGATCCGTGGGGCACAGTTGGTTGAGTATTGAATGTACTGCTCACATGCTGGGACTATGGGAACCAGTAAACCTAGGTAGCCTAGAGAAGGCAAAGCTGAACCTACCTTACGGTGTCTGATTGGCGGCGGTCTGGGGTGGACAGTGTGTGAACTCCACAGACACCGTCCGGGACGGGTGATCTGGTGGGACGCGGCACTGTTGAGGTAGCGTAAGAGGGAATTAGCTTTGCCAGATCTGGAGCGAACGGTTGCTACGTGCGGTTCGGGACGCGCACGTGTCGTGTGACCAGGTTAACCCTGCAGGTGTAAATCGTTTCGAACCGCTGACACTCTCAGTCTATAGTTTACTCAATCTCTCTGTCGCATATGTTAAGAAGTGAAACAAGAGAAGAATGATATTCATGATGTGATGCTTATGCTAATCATTGTTTTTCAACATGATTGTTTAGTTACAGTGTCTACTAAAGTTTATCTTCTCGAACTTAAATCGAGCTAAAACTTGAAAGTAGGAGCTACTTAGTAAGGCGTGTCCTTTTGCAATTATCCTACCCAGAGTCAGCCGTGCATGTCTAGGTGTCGGCTATAGACAGCCTGTTGACGGGTTAGTCTTGCTGAGCTTCTTAGAAGCTCACGCTTTGCGACTTGTGGTTTTCAGGATGGTTCGATGCGACCGGTGGTAGTGGTGGCCAATTCTGGGAGGAGTCGTCTCCGGGCTGGGGTAGTTTCCAGTGGGAGCCGCTCGAGTAGCCGCTGTCTGTGTGTGGCTCGTAGCAGGGAGCCGTTGGACAAGGCCCTTGCTTTTGCTTAGAGTCAGAGTCGGAGTCTGTATCTTTATTTTCCCTTTCCGCTTGTAGACTTGATCGTTTCCGCTGTTTATGAAAACTGTTCCTGTGGAACCAGACTCTGTAATACCACTCATGTAATACTTTTCTTCTGTCTGTAATCCGTGCTTTTTAATGCCTGTGTTGTACCCTGTGAACGCTCGCTTCGACGAACGTCGCCCAGAATGGATCCCGGGAGGAGGATCTCCCCCGCTTCAGGGGCGGTCCGCCACATTCGTCTTATTTAAAAAATTAATTTAAATATATAAAATTTAAAATTAATATTAAAATTTGTTAATAATAAATCAATTCTAACAGAACATTTAATATTTCTTATATTTTTTTAAATAAAAAAATGATCAAAATTATTGTTCAAAATTAATGATGACACCAGAAAAAAATAGAATTAAGTACATCATATCTCTACGAGAGTCAACAAATAATTGAAATCAAGAAATATTAGAACTTTATGGAGACCAAAGAGGATTGCTGATTACCCACAGAGGACTGAGGAGAGCACCTTGATGGAAGGGCAAATTGGTTCTACCCAGACCCCACCTGTCACCGGCAGGGCTCCTCGCCCGGAACCATCGAAGCCCCCCACACCGGCCCAGAACCTTCTAGACCGCGACTCCGTCTGGAACGCGACCTTGCCGTTCCGCCCGCCCAATATACACGCAACGCAAGTCCAAACTCCCTCCTCTCAAATCTTCGCCTCGGATTGAAAAGCCCTCGCCAAAATCTGAGAGATCCCGGTCGAAGCGGCGCGGAACCCTAGCCAATCGGTCGGCGCTATGGCGATCATTTCCGACTTCCAGGAGGACGAGACGCCGCGGCAGCAGGAGGCGGCCGCCCGTGTGGAAGAGGCCCTAGCGGCGGCGCTAGAGCACAGCGGCGGCGCGGCACTATTTCTCCAGGCGGCCATCAACGTGGCGCGCCAGCGCTCCGACTTCTTCCGCGATCCAACTGCAGTGAGCAAGGTCACAACCATGGCGTCCGCCGCCAGGGCACAGGTGGAGGCCGAGGAGAGGGAGGCCAAGAGGAAGGCGCAGGAGTTGGAGAGGAAGACGCAGGAAGCGGAGAGGAAGGCGGCTGAGGCGGAGAGAGCAGCTAAGGTGGCCGCCGCGCCTCCTCCGACTCCGGTGGAGAAGGCGAAGAGCTCTCAAGAGAAAGGGGAGAGCTCAGTGGAGAAGAAGGACAACATGGAGATCGACAAGGAGGAGAGCAACATGAGAAGTGAGTATTCCTGTTCCTCCAATTATTTGAAATTGATTTTGCTGCTATGTTCTTAGTTCTAGGCGTTAGGATAATTAGGCTTGTTCAGCGGATTAGGCTCGCGTAATTTAGTTCGATCATTTCTGTATATGTCATATGGAGTTAGGAGGAAGCGACATTAGGAACTGGATAGGTATGCTACTTTTGTGATCTGTTCCTACCTTGGAGCTGCAATCCGCAATTACCAGAACTTGCCTGTTTCAATTGATGAAACCGATAGAATCCTAAGTTAACTAGAAAATGTAATTGATCAAGTTGTATCGCTTAGTATTGTGGAGTTGGCCAGTCAAGTCAACCTCTAGCATGGACTCAAATGGTTCGATCCTCTTCAATCTGTAATACGTTACATTGGAAAAAGATGGAATAGTCCTAACAGAATAGAACATGTTTAAAGTGAAATTCACTGGTCATATTAATCATCAACAAAGGCATACTCTCTCAGTTCTTAAATTGTTGTCATTAGGACAGTTCAAACTTGAACTAAAATTCTTGTCCTAGTGACAAAAATTTTAACATAAGGGAGTGCTTCCCAAATCACTCTGTTTAGGGGGATACACTGATTTGCTTTGTAAACTATAGAATTTGTTTGGTGATCAAATCTACCTAGTCTGTTGCAGTCTCAACAGTTCAGTCTGATGTCTTCATTCTTTTCATTGATACCTGGGTTGCCGATGTCATGGTTGTGGGCATATGAAGAAGATCCAAGTTGTCATGCATTTTAAGTCTCATACAATATACTTTGGACTTTTAAGGTCTTCTAACTGGAATCTCATCTTGTCTGTCCTACAAAACAGACCCAAATGCTGGCAATGGCCTTGATTTGGAGAAGTACTCTTGGACTCAACAGCTGCCAGAGGTTAACATCACCGTTCCTGTTCCTCAAGGAACAAAGTCCAGGTTTGTTGTCTGTGAAATAAAGAAGGACCGCCTGAAGGTTGGGCTCAAGGGCCAGCCCCCTATTATTGATGTAAGTATTTATAACTGATTTATGGCAACAATGTAGTTTTGGGTTAATGGTATATAAGATACACCTTGTGATATGGTATTCTAACTAAATTATTTATCAGGGCGAGCTCTACAAACCAGTCAAAGTGGATGATTGCTTCTGGAGCATAGGTGTGATTTGCGAGTTAGTTTTGTATGTTGTAGATCCATTTGAAATATTTTCCTATCCCAGACCCCTTGCTAATAACAGTATATTTTTTATGACGCTCTTCAGAGGATGGAAAGTCGCTGAATATACTTCTCACTAAACATAATCAAATGGAATGGTGGAAAACTGTGATTAAAGGTGATCCTGAAGTTGATACTCAGAAGGTGGAACCAGAGAGCAGCAAACTCTCTGATTTGGATCCTGAGACTAGACAGACTGTGGAGAAGATGATGGTAAGATATGCAGAATGGCACAATTCATCTGACGGATTGATACCCTTGAATGGGGAAGTATCATCATATGAGCTAAATTTCTTCTTGACTTTGCAGTTTGACCAACGCCAGAAGCAGATGGGCCTTCCAACAAGTGATGAAATGCAAAAGCAAGAAATTCTCAAGAATTTCATGGCTCAGGTAAGTTGCACCAGGGAAATTCTTGCCACATGTATTGCAAATTGATTTCCCGATCTACTTGCATCTGATTGAACTTTTCATTACAGCACCCAGAGATGGACTTCTCGAGAGCCAAAATAGCTTAAGGTTGATTTGTCGAAGGCATTGAACTGTGGAAGTCTGCCAACTGTCAGGGTTGGAATGGAGAAATTGCTTCTACCGTAGTAATGCAGAGACAGGGATTGCTTCCACCGTAGTAGTAAGACTGGTTTTCTATGATGGGTTGTGATGGGTCGTTTGGTACCATTAAGACTTGGTCATGTTTTTGTAGTGGTTCGGAAATATAACTTTGATCTGTTTTGTGAACCCAATCAGTCGCTGAGTTCTATAAAATTTTGCAATCAGTCCATCGTCTTCTTCATGTGCTGTATTTGGCGACCTACTGTTCTGTATAATGAGCGCCAGATAGCTATATCCATTATCCAGCTTCTTCCGAGTGCTCATAGTGTCCTGAATTTGTACGTGCGCGTCTTTCCTTCTATCGCTACCAGGTGATGCTGTTAGGTCATTTTCCATTCCCAAACAATCTGTGACCTGTTTGAATGCTTGAAATTAACACGCTTATATTCACCAATAATCATTGCACGAGCACTTCCCGTCCTTGAAATGGTGGAACCGATTCCTGTCCCTAACAACAATCTCTCGCTCAAAGACGCGAGACACGAACTTGGTCGCCTCATGGCAGTCTCGACAGACCCTCAAGTTCTTGGTGATGCGCATTGTATCGCCGGGCCTGGTGCGCAGCAGCCCAAAGGCGATAGCCAGCTTCTCGCTGTGGTAAAGCAGCGGCGCCTCCTTCTCCTCGTCCGCGACGTCGTGGAGCACGTCCCTCGTGTCGGGCGTGTAACCCTCGGCCCCGATCCTGCTCATCATGTCCCTGGCCATGGCGTACACCTCCGCTGCCTGGGCGTGGCGCAGGCTCCCACACTGGAACTCGCAGACCTCGCCGTCGACCTCGATGGCTGACCACCCGGCTTCCTTGCTCACGTTCCGCTCGTCCATCAGCCGCCGGACCTTAGCCACGTCTTCCCACCGGCCGGCACTGGCGAAAAGGTTGGCCAGCAGCACGTAGCGCCCGCTGTTTTGGGGATCCAGCTCGATGACCCGCCACCCGATCGCCTCACCAACATCGACGTCGCCGTGTATCCGGCACGCTCCAAAGAGTGCGCCGAGGACGCCGACGTCCGGCTCCATTGGCATGTCGTCGATAACCTTCTTTGCCTCGTCCAGTAGCCCTGCTCTTCCGTACAAGTCCACCATGCAGCCGTAGTGCTCCATCTTGGGCTCGACGCCGTATCTCTGAACAATGTAGCTGAAGTAGTGGCGTCCTTGGCTGACCAACCCCGCGTGCGCGCAGGCCGTGAGGACGTTCACCAGCGTGACGTCGTCCGGCGCGACACGCTCCCTCTCCATCCGACCGAAGAGCCTGACGGCGTCCTGGCCCCGCCCGTGCACTGCGAACCCGCTAATCATGCAGTTCCATGAGGTGAGGCCCTTCACCGGCAGCGCCTTGAACACGTGCCACGCCTCCTCGACGCACCCGCACTTGCAGTACATGTCCACCACTGCGGTCGCCAGCTTCGCGTCCATCTCTATCCCGCTCTGCTGCACCCACCGGTGCACCTCCTTCCCACGAGCCAGCGCGCCGGCCCCCGTGCACGCCACCACCGCGCTCGCCGCGACGAACCCGTTCCCCTCCACTCCCAGCGCTCGCATTTCCTCGAACACGTCAAGCGCGTCCAGGAACCGCCCGGCTTTCACGTACCCGGAGATCATCGCGTTCCAGGAGATCAGGTTCCTCTCCGGCATCTGGTCAAACATCTCCCGCGCCTGGTCGACCAGCCCCAGCTTGCACAGCCCGCCGACCATCGTGGTCCACGACACGACGTCGAGGGTCCGCGACGCGCTGGTGTGGAAGGCGCGGGAGGCGAGGTCCGGGCGGGCGTTGGCGAGGTACCCGGCGAGGAGCGCGTTGAGGGACTGCGCGTGGGAGTGGAACCCGAGCTTGAGGAGCAGCGCGTGGAGCTGGACGACGAAGGGGAGAGGGGCGGCCGGGAGGATGCGCGGGAAGGTGAAGTGGTCGGGCGGCAGCGGCAGGGAGAGCATGATGGCGAGGAGCTGCGCTGCGTGGCGCGGAGGTAGGGCGGCGAAGAGCGGGTTGAAGAGCGCCGGGTGCGGGTCCGGGTGGTGCGCCAGGAGGCGGGCCGCGTATGGGAGGTGCGCGGCGGGGTTGCGCGCGAGGAAGGCGAGGAGGCGGCGCGCGTGGGTCGGGTGGGCGGCGAGGCCAAGGCGGACGAGCTGCGAGTGGTGCTGCCGTAGCTCCACGATGGTGGTCAGCGGGATGGGAGCCGGTATCGGGGCGGTGGCGGTCATTGCCGGAGCTCGGTGGCGTGACCACTGGGAGGATAAGGCCACGGTGGCCTGTCATAAATAAATCGTTGCGACTTGCGAGTATCGGGCAAAATCTCGTGCACAGAAAGCAGGGCCTTTTGGCCTTTTTTATACAGTATATATATACATATATATATATATATATTTTTTATTAGATTTCCTTTATCCACCTGTGTTTTTGTTCTTCACTCTTGGTTCTTGGGCTATTTTGCTGCAGTGATATGTTTGTTACTACAAAAAGTAAAATCTCTCAGCGTGACGGTGAGGCTCAACACGGTCAGTTCCTACCACAACCTCAATTAAAAAGATTTTTTTTTCAATCACTTCAAAAAGATGTGACAAAGTTGCTTCTCATAGTAACATAAGGCTAAATAACCATTTAGAAAAGAACTTACAGGAATTATTTGAAATGAAACCACTCGGAAAAACAAAACAGCAGTAAGTTACAACGATGCGTAGCGTAAGTAGGAGGACGAAAATAAGATGTGAATAGATCGGGACTAAGAGGATGGAATCATAGATAGCTCTCTATCATGGAAACAACCAGGGAGCGTACTTAGCAAGATCATCCCAGTTACGAGGGATGCACCAGTCCTCAAGGTGCTGTGGCTCGGTGAACGGGTTGTAACTGCACACTGTGTTGGGGTCGCAGCAGTTGGTGTTGTCGAACCCCAAGCGGCCAAGCCGCACTTGCTGCTGCAGACCTCCAGCGGAGGGATGCAGTCACTGTCCTGCAGGAGCCTCCGCATACCCAGCTTGGTGGCCAGATTGCCACGAGCGTCAGTGACGGACCGACTCCAGGAGGCCAGCTCTGCCACCGAGGCCGCCGCCGTGCTTGTCAGCAACAGAGCCTGCAGGACGATCGCTGGTGCCAACTTAACTACCATAGTCGATGGCCCTCAGTCTCTTTCGCTTGATCTTTGGTTTTGCAATGTCCTCTTCTCCATTCCGTCCTTCTTATAGCCAGTCGGACGAGAAAACAATGAGGAAGTCTGTCCTCGTCATTATATTGAGGCCAGTCTCAATGTATAGTTTCATTAACGATTTTCAAAAATGCCATGTCATATAAAGAACAGTATGAAACTATGTTCTCTCAAGACAAAATTTCATTTCACCATTTCATAGGATAACATATTAATTGAATGTTGCATCTAAGTGACCAATAAAAATTGATGAAATGTGTACGGATGAAATATATTTCTCTCAATGGAGTTTCGTTCTAGCTTCATAGTGTAGGAAACAGTGTAGAAGTAGTTTCATTCCCATGAAACCCAAACATCCTATTCCGTAATATATGATGTGTCATATCACCATTTTTACCTATGTAGCATGTCAATTAATAAGAATGAAACTCTCATGAAACTAGGATTGAGACTGGCCTTAGCATTTAGTAGAGAGCATTCATGACTGGCATGCAAGGAGTGCGGCACATTTTTTCGAGTGCGCCCTAATTACCAAGTAAGAATACATCATCTTCAGACTATCCTATATGTTTAAGATAAATACACGTGAGGCTAAATTTACATTGCTCTGTATCTTTCTGTATGATAAGAGTAGGAACTATACAAAAGGAATGGTAACCCAGAACTACATAACCTATTTACACTTTTTGTCTACATACAGGACATGAACCATGGTCAGTGAACCATCTATCAACGCATGGCTGGTGGAAAGTGTGAAAACACTTTGGCAACTTCCTTGCTGTCTCTCCGGAAACAATATCCTAAGAGCAGAGCAAAGTGTTAGATGTCAAAAATAAGTTCAGAAGAATAGATGATCACTTTTTCCTAAATCAACATAAAAAATGCTCAGTGATTATGTCAAGTCAAGAAAAAGGGTACTATTTAACTGTAGACCTGACGTTAACAGAATAAATATCATGGTTGTTCATGCGCTACACACCAAACTCTCCCAACACCCGCTCGCTAACTGACTTTTGTCAAGCTCGTTTCCACGAGATCGATTTTCATCACATGCTTATGAAAACCAGAGCCCAGCATCCACTTTGTTGCACTTTGTACAAATGATCCTAGTAGTTATCACCTCTTTCAATGTAACTACATGGTTGACAGAAGTGATTTAACAACTTAACAAATTAAATCAAGCTGCGATATTGAGCGATAAAGTGAGGGTGAGATTACAATTTTTCTTAATACATACAACACAACTCCAAAAGCAAATGAGGTATTTATGTCATGTGAAATTATCAAAACACTCTAGGGCCAGTTTCTGGACAGTAAAATACCTACAAAGCAGAGAATTAGTGCAGATTAATGTTCCGGTGAACTAGTACCTGCAGGCAAATAGGGCAAGACAAGTTTTCACTAACAGTCTCCTGCTTCTGATCAGTTACAACATGATGCGGTAACTTCCTGAGGGTATCTCGCGAGAGCCCATCAGATAGGACTTCTTCAAGGACATCGTACAGATCATCATTGTTAAAGTCTGCAATGCCAACCTGCTGAGAAAAGTGTATATTGTCTGAGTAAAAATGGATATGCTACTATGGATACTACTGGTGTTATTGATGATGAAGGTGAAATAAACCATTTAGGTGCTTTCCAGTCATAGGGGATTCAACCAGAGTTAGTACCACAACTGACCTGCCAACGATATGCCATATATACTGGCGGCTCATACTGTTCTTGCACAAAGCGAGCATGGAGCTGCTCTATGAAATCCCCCTGGAACCCAAAATGGAATTACCTTACAACCACGTCTAAGATGGATGAAAAATGACCATCTGGCAGAAAGGAATGATTATCTACATATCTACTCTCTATATCTACACCCTCCACAGGAACTATTTTTTTATTTTATTTAAGCATCCACAGGAACATAGCTTTGAATTGCAAGTCATTTCTACAATTTTGGTGAAAACTAACAACTACAGCGCAAGAGAAAAATCAAAATGGAGTTAAGAAACTTCACTTTCGGGTTAAAAAACAAGATCACGCATTCTGCTAAATCCTAATTGAATCGGCAATAATATTAGTTTTATACGGGTTAAATAGCGGGAGAAGGTAACAGACCATGGAGGATGAGCTCTGCGGGCTGGATCGATCAGCATTCCAGTACGCGCGGGACGCCTCTAGGACTTCGATGGAGAGCACCGCCCCGGCAAACGCCCCCAGCCCAGCTCCCCGGAGCACGCCACTGTCAGAGGCCCTCCCCGCCAACGCGCCGGTGAACGCACCCGTCAGGCCTCCAGCTTCAAGGCAACAGCGCGAACCCGCGTCAGAACCAGACAGAGCACGCAGCACGCGGCAGAACCGCAACAGAAGGCACTCCGGAGCCCTAACGTACCGACGGCGAAGATGCCGGTGAGGACCCCCGAGAGGACACAGGAGAGCAGCCTTGGGAGGAGGCTCGACCCCGTCGCCGCGCGCCGTTCCTCCTCCGACGCTATTGACGGCAGCGGCACCGCCTCCATCGCGCGGGGGCGTCACGGCACAGGGGCCTCCACCTGACCACCTCCAAGACCACGCCGGCACGGCGCAGCCACCGCGCCGATCGAACGTCACGGAAGGGCGCGGCAGGACGAGAGGGGAAAGGGAGGCGTGAACGCTTGACGCAGAGCCCGAGTCCCCATCGTGACTCCTGGGCTTCTTTGCGCGGAGAAGGTAATTTATCTATTTATTATTGTTTTAAAAGATCTAAACAAAATTTTGAAAATTCTCGCGCAGCTCACAAAGCTAATAACGTGGCAGCCATTTGATATTTTGAGAGTTAATTTTAGGGAACTTGTTGGTGAAAAGAGGCTTTCTTTTCTTATAATTTTGGGAGCTCCCAAATACAGTTTTCTGTTAGCCCATTTTTTGGATCTCATGGAGACGAGTGTCTGCAACAATTTAAATCGACGTTTTTCTAAAGTCTCGTTTCAAAAATGCAATAAAAAAATAACCCATCATTAGTTCCTAAAGTAAAATTTACGCAGCATATAGGCACTTTGTATCTTGCCATGGTGGGTGACCACCACATTCACCGGCCATTTCTAACCTTTTTTTTTTAAGACCTAAAGGGCTAAAACATACTATTGGAAGGTTAGTATTTGTTTCACTGTTGGAGATGCTACATTTTCTCCCCAAAAGAAAATGAGGCCAACTGGTCACAGGAGAGAGGTGCAGCGCTCCGCTTTTCGGGCCCAAAAAAAAAATTTACTTCATTTAAAGGTTTAGAATTTAAGTATTAATTCATTTAAGAAATTTACACGAAATTGTTCAAAAAGAATTTATTTAATGGTCAGAAGAGAATTTGTAAACTTACTTGAATTCAAAATATAGTAAAAAATTTTAAAACCTAGTCTAAACCTTTTGAATTCGAGATTCAAATTTCGGATTTGCATCTCCGCCCTTTTTAAATTCAAATTCAAGTTCTTTCCAAATCCTGAAATCCAACTGTGGCCTAATTCAAATTCTAATTCCAAGAAATTTTGTTTAATTTTTGAACTCCTCACTAGTGGGGCTCACTGGTCAGCAGGCCCCACTGGCCGGCCTCCCTTTTTCTCTTCTCTCATCCTCTCTCTCTCAGGCGCGCGTGCGGCAGGAATCGGCCGCCACCTGCCAAGCGCTTCGCACTTCGCAGCGCGCATAGCCTGCGTGGTGCGCGCACGACGCCATGCCGCGGCTAAAAGCCGTGCCTCGGCCGCTCCGTCGCATGCCTGGGTCGCCACATCTACCTCTTCCTCTCGCCCGCGCTCTCTCTCTCTCGTTCTCTCTTCGGGTTCTTCTTCACCGAGCTCGCTGCGAGCAGCGCGCCATTTTCGCTCGAATTCCGTCGAATCCGTCGCAATCCAGAGCGCCAGAGGGCCCTCTCCTTCACTCCGGTTCAAGCCGCCGGAGTCCGCCGAATTTCGAGGAGCGCCGCCGCCTTTTTTTCCCGCCGAACAGGGGAAGTTCCGGTGAGCTCCTCTTTCCCTTTCGCGCCCGAGCTCGTTGTGATGGTTTTATACTCCATTGGACCTCACGAAGCTTGCTGACACCGCCGTTTGTCGCCGCGCAGTGTGGGTCACCGGGAACGAAGCTCGTCGCCGCCAACCACATTTCGTTGAGGGTCCTGGCCATCATCCCCCCTCGCTAGCTTCCTCGCGTCGCGTATGAGCTCTTGGGCAAGGGTAGGCGCACCGCCGCGCGCCGTGGCACCACTTCCGGAGCTTACCACTGGCCGTTGTCGTGCCTACCGTGATCCCCGCATCGAGCTTGACCCGTTGGTACGCTCGCTGCGGCCTCTCGTGGCCGGTAGCGCCGCCGCCATCGCCGGTCGGGGCTAGGGCAAAAGCCCTAGCTAGGGTTTCCCTTTTCCGGATTTTCAAAATTCCAACTAAATGGACTAGGCATTAAATAAATTATATAAAATCAAATTTGGCTCAACAAATAAAAGTCCAATTGTTCTAGAATCAGTGAAAATGGTAGTTTTTATGAAAAATATAAAACTTCATGGTTATAATTTATTAATTTTGAGACTTTATTTAATTAACAATAAATGGCCAAAAATCTAATTAATTGAATTTCAATTATTAAAATCTGGAAAATTTTGTGTAAAACCCCAGAATATACCCTTGATGTTAAAAAGTGTTTGATATGGCGATTAGAGTTGTTTTAGATGCTATTAAATTGTTTAGCATAGTGTTAGGTTAAATTTAGTCCTCGGCCACTTTAATTCCTTAACTTGTTATTGATCATTGTAACTCTTTAGCTGTTCATTAATTATTTCACCTTTTACTTGCATCATGTAGACGCCGACGTGAACGAGGTAGCAATCGAGGTGGACCCCGAGTTTTCTGAACAAACCGCCGCTACATACCAGGAGGAGCATCCACGAGGCAAGCACCGGTGCACTACCGTTTTCTAAAGTTTTCCCTTTACAACAGTGTATGTGAGTCATGTGAAGTGCATTTAGATTGACAGGAGTTGAATGAAACCCTAGATGCATATGTTTTCAGTAGTGCCTACTATGAAATTTTTGGTGCAGGTAGCTGATATAGATGATATGCTTAGCAATACCATTCGGTAGAAGTCTAGCAGATCGAACACTGCTCGTGATACGATAGGAGTTGTTTGAAACCTCCACCTCTTGTTAAAGGACCTGTGGCGGGTTCATATCTTCATGGAAAGGAAATTAGGGTCAGACAGGGAATGATAGGAAGGCAACAGACAGGGGTTCTGTATGCGGTAGCTCTGTCTGAACCGTGTGGCACAGTTGGTTGAGTATTGAATGTACTGTTCACATGCTAGAGCTATGGACCCAGTAAACCTAGGTAGCCTATAGACGACAAAGCTAAACCTACTCTTATGGTGTCTGATTGACGGCAGGCTGGGGTGGACAGTGTGTGAACTCTACAGATACCGTCCGGGACGGTTGATCTGGTGGGATGCGGCACTGTTGAGGTAACGTAAGAGGGAATTAGCTTTGCCAAATCTGGAGCGAACGGTTGCCACGTGCGGTCCGGGACGCGCACGTGTCGTGTGACTAGGTTAACCCTACAGGTGTAAAACATTTTAAACCACTAACACTCTCGAACCGTGTGACCAGGTTAACCCTACAGGAGAATAATGATGATTAAAGTTGTGATGAATATTATGCTCATTGTTTGCCAACATGATTGTTTAGTCATAGTGCTTACTAAAGTTTACTTTTCCGAACTTAATTTGAGCTAAAACTTAAAAGTAGGAAGCTACTAAGTAGGACGTGTCTTTTTCGCAACTGTACCGTACCCAGAGTCAGCCGTATATGTCTAGGGGTCGGCTGTAGACAGCCATGTTGACGGATCAGTCTTGCTGAGCTTCTTAGAAGCTCACGATCTGCGACCTGTGGTTTTCAGGTGGGTCAGATGCGTTCGGTGGTAGCGATGGTCCTTGGGAGGAGTTAGCCCCCGGATGGGGTAGTTTCCACTGGGAGCAGATCGAGTAGCCGCGGTGTGTGTGGCTAGTAGCAATGTGCCATTTGGCAAGTCACTTGCTTTTGCTTAGTGTCGGAGTCGGAGTCTGTAATCTTATCTTATCTTTCGCTTTCATTTGAAGACTACCTTATTTCCGCTGCTGTTTTCAGAACTTGGTCGGGTGTAATCAAACTCCCTATAATAACTACTCATGTAATATTTTCTTCTGTGTGTAAATCGTTCTGTTATCTACCTGTGTGGTATCCTGTATATGCTCGCTTCGACGAGCATCGTCCAGAATGGATCCTGGGAGGAGGGACCTCCCTCATTTCAGGGGCACTGAAATGTCGAGAAACCCGTGTTGCGTCAGCAAAAGTAGCATTCCGTACCATGATGGTATGGAAGGAGGTATTATGTTCATTGTAACATAGTACACCCCCCTTGCCGTTTAGGAAGAGAAGCGGACCTCTACCGTACGAGGTGTGGGTTACGGACCTGTTGCGAATGCAGACCTTCGCAACAGTGGCGTCTTGTGTCTGTGGCACACAAGAGATGAGTCTGTTCTTCACGGCTTAGGTCTTGCAGAACCTTCTCATACCTCCGCTGCCAGAGGTGAAGTGCGGTCTGTCGCCGCACAGTGAAGGTCGGACACGTGATCACCGTACGTGGCCTACTCGGGGTGACCCATATGGCAATGATATGGGTTGTTATTTTTACTTTCGATATATATTTATCGAACTGCCTGTGATGCGACTTTCTACAGGTATGCTAACCCGTTTGCGTAGGAACGCGTAGACACGACTGACTTGAGAGAACGATTCTGCCACCGATTAACGTATTAGGTTTTTATTTTGTGAGGACGTATAAGCTGATGTAGGACTGCATTGCATAGTATAATTGAAAGATCACTTTAATCTAAAACATCTAAACTTTCACACCTAAGGAACGTTAAAATCCGTCAAACTTATAGTAAAACCATCCAAGAGCAAACACTTCCATCAGTAATTGTTTTAGCGGTCGTAACCTTGGGTCCAAGGAGTAGGTCTCTCTTTTTCCAGATATGTGAACGTTCCATTTGACAGAAGCCTCATGCATGCTTGAATTAGGTGTCGACATGAGACTTCTGTAAAATAAAGTATTGTTGTACCTGCAGATGTCGAGCAACTCGGTTGAGAATGGTTCGAAGGACTATGGGGTTGAGAACTCCACCCCCACTCGGATGACCCAAGTGTCAGGGCATAGGGGTTTTTCGAGTTGCTCCGTTAGACACTGCATTCCTTAGGTTGTATGGAGGCCCCGTGGTTCCAGATTCGGAAGTATACCCAGCATGGTCAACACCACAGTTCTGCCTCAGTCATGATTCCCGCGCACCCTCACCGAGCGGAATGGGAAGTCTGGACCACCACATGTATTGGTTCGGATAAGACCGAGGTAATCGAGGCCGCCGCTCATGAGGCTCTGCTTGGGCTCTGTGAGAATTACACAGAGGACTTGGCAGACCATCCGATGGTGTTATTTCTGATACGGGACCAGCATGACAGTACCTGATGCCAGAATGTCACGGCAGCCAGGGACGAGACCATAAAGGGGCGAGGAGATTTTGTGACCCTGCTGATCCTGCACAGTGTGGCTATGCTCAACTTATATCAGGACACAGCAGCCAAGGCCATCTATGATCGTTGGGCCCTGGGGCGTACACACAAGAAGCTAACTTTTGCTCAGGAAAATATTTGAGCCCTGGAGAGCAGGAACAATGGGCTACGTGCTCGTTGTGACGACCGGGCACAGCGCATCACCAAGCTAGAGCAGCTCGCGGCAGCTAGGCTTGCCTTGGTGCATGCCAGGAACGCCGACTGCAACGCCATGCTGGAGCAGATCCATCAGTTGGAGATTACGCGGGATGAGGCCGTGCAGGCGGTCGAAAACCTCGTCCATGAGAATCACCACATGCAGCACCAGATCGCTGAGCTCTTAGAGGCACAGCAACAGCAGCCTCCGCCACCAGCCGACGAGGGCGCACCCGAGTCAGAGGTGTCAGACCCAGATGCGTCGGGCCCTGAGTCCGATGAGGAGCAGGGCAGTGGAGGTGACGCCAGCCCTTAGGGTTGTGACTCTGTAGGCTTGTTAGTTGGTAAGGTGTATTAGTTATAGAAGTGAATGGTGCTTCGCTAGTATTCGTGTGTTCCGATTGTATCCCCTATGTATGGTTTACCATGGTAGCAAGGTGTTGTATGCTGATGTAAGACCGGAAATGCATGACAATGCGGGTTGTAACTGAAACCGATGTATTGTCGTGATTTTGGGAATGGATGCAGTTTTTGATTTTGGGAATGAATGCAGTTTGTTTCCTATGTGCGTACTATGTGTGTTACATATGTGCATTTTTTTGTTGTACCATGATGAGTATATTTTTGGAAGACCACACTAACGGAACCCTCAATCTTTGAATTCAGCATGGTGCGAAGTGAGGAAGGGAGTTCTCATGGGGGGGGAGGAGTAAAACCCACCACCCCCACCAAGTGCTCCCACTCTCACAGAAGCTATGGCGGCTATGATGCACAACTCCCTGCAACAAGGGGAGATGCTGCGGGTCATCATAGGAAAACAGCAACCAGAACCGGGAACGTCGTGGTCCGCGTGATAACAGCACCTATTCGGACTTCATGGCTACACACCCTCCTGAGTTCAGGGACGCTAAGGAACCGCTGGACGCAGATTATTGGCTTCATACCATCGAGGCCAAGTTTGGGCTTATCTAGTGCACTGAGCACCAGAAGACTCTGTTCGCAGCTCAGATGCTATATGGACATGCCGGCGCATGGTGGGCCAATTACATAGCCACCTTTCCACCCGGTACTGAAGTGCCATGGGAGCAGTTCAAAGAAGCTTTCCATGCTGATCACATCCCCGCCGGGCTGATGCAGCGAAAGGCCAAGGAATTCATGGCCTTAACTCAGGGGAACCGCTCCGTCCATGAGTACTCCAGGGCGTTCAACCAGCTATCACTTTATGCTCCGGAGCAGGTTGACACGGAGGGGAAATGTAAGAGTCGCTTTATGGAAGAGCTGGATACCACACTTCAGTCCCGCATGGCTCTGAACCAAGGCGGTACCTTTAATGAGTTCGTCAGCAGCATCCTTATCGCTGAGGAGTATCTTGAGAAAGAGCAGCACAATAAGAAGCGAAGCAGTGGTGGCTCATCCAGCACGCCACCTCTGAAGTATCGCTTGGTCTACACTGCACCTGACAGGAGGAGGTTCAGATCGGTTCCTCAGCTGGGGCCGTCCTTCCGTCCGCCGCAGCAGCAATACCAACCCCCGCAACACTAGCAGCAGGGCGGATACCACGTGCCACCACCCCCACAGCAGCAGGACCGGGATGCCCGTCCACCTCAGCAGGGCAACCGGCCGGGACCCGGAGCTCCATGTTTCACTTGTGGGCTCCCGGGGCATTTCGCTCGTGAATGTCCCACCCGCAGGCAGGGTAATCCAGGTCGCCAGCAGAGTTCAGGGCAGAACCAGTCAAAGGGGCAGAGGGCAACCAGAAAGGGTCGGGTAAACTATACCACGACTGAAGACATTGCAGAGGGGGAACCTGTGCTGGCGGGTATGTTCTCACTCTTTGGTTACTCCGCTTCCATTCTGTTTGACTCTGGTGCCTCTCACAATTTCATCAGTCAAAATTTTGTTGACGGTAAAAACTTCAATACCATTCTCCTAGATCCACCCTTTGTCATAAAATTGCGGGGGGGGGGGGGGGGGGGGGGGGCAGGGAATATCTTGTCACGGTATGGGTTAAGGGAGACACCACTAATTCTAGGCGGGCACACGTACCCTACCTCTTTCATAATCCTTGACGGGTAGGGTATCGATGTTATTATTGGTATGAAGTAGATGGAACACCACAAAGCCCTTCTCGATATAGCTAACCGTGTAGTCGGCCTAACCTCACTACTTTGCGGGTCTGTATCCTTAAATTTAGATCACCCCAGATCTACTTCCGCATAAATCTGTCATATTATCGGGAAGAGTTTGGAGGAGATACCAGAGTTTCCGGATGTGTTTTCAGAAGATCTACTGGGTTTACCCCCAGACCGAGATATAGAATTCAGGATTGATCTACAGCCAGGCACGGCCCCGATTTCCCGTAGACCATATAAGATGGCGCCGAAAGAACCGGCCGAGTTAAAAGTGCAGTTGAAAGAGCTGTTGGACAAGGGTTTCATACAACCCAGCTCTTCTCCTTGGGTTGTCCGACGCTATTTGTGAAAAAGAAAGACCAATCCCTAAGGTTGTGTGCAGACTATCGCCCTTTGAATGCGGTCACAATCAAGAACAAATATCCACTACCCCGCATAGACATCTTATTTGAACAGTTGGCTGGAGCTAAAGTATTCTCCAAGATAGATCTTCGGTCTGGCTATCACCAGATCAAAATTCGGCCAGAGGATGTTCCAAAAACGGCATTCTCCACGAGGTACGGCCTGTATGAGTATTTGGTTATGTCCTTCGGACTCACCAACGCACCAGCTCACTTTATGTATCTCATAAACTCTGTCTTCATGCCGGAGCTAGACAGATTTATTGTCATGTTCATCGATGACATTCAAGTCTATTCCTAGACCACGGAAGACCACTCTGAACATCTCCGAACGGTCTTGCAGAGGTTGACGGATCACAAGCTGTATGCCAAATTCAGCAAGTGCGAATTTTGGATTGATCGCATCCAATTCTTGGGCCATGTGGTCTCCTCAGAAGGCATTGCGGTTGACCCATGAAAGGTACAGATCATTCTTGAATGGGAAGCACCGACCTCGGTCCATAAAGTACGCAGTTTTCTCGGAATGGCAGGGTATTACCGTCGGTTCATTCTAAGCTTCTCTAAGATAGCTAAACCAATAACTGAGCTGCTCAAGGAGGGTAACCAGTCCAGGTGGACCGATAACTGTGAAAAAAGCCTTTCAGACATTGAAAAAGCACTTGACAACAGCTCCAGTGCTAGCGCAGCCAGATCTGAGCAAGCCATTCGATGTATATTGCGATGCATCCGGTGTTGGTCTCGGATATGTGTTAATGCAGGAGGGTCGAGTGATCGCTTATGCTTCCAGGCAACTCCGTAAGCATGAGCAGAATTATCCGACTCACGACTTGGAGTTGGCAGCAGTAGTACTAGCACTAAAAGTGTGGAGACACTACTTGTTCGAGAATCTCGTGAATCTGTATACCGATCATAAGAGTCTGAAGTATATTTTCACCTAGAGCGAGCTCAACATGAGACAACGAAGGTGGCTTGAGCTAATTAAGGACTATGAATTAGAAATTCATTATCATCTTGGCAAGGCTAATGTCGTTGCAGATGCCTTGAGTAGGAATGCTCATTGCCACAACCTAGACTAGGGAATTACCACAGAAGAAGAAGAAGCGGCCCTACGAGTGTTACCTCATGGATCATTGCACAATCTCGCTTTAATCCCAACCATTAAGGATGAGGTAGCAAGGGCCCAACGAGAGGAAAAGGGTATGGAGAACATCAGGCTCAGATTAAGAGAGAAAAAGATGCAGTGCTTTAGTGAGGATAAGGATGGGGTATTATGGTTCAAGGACAGGTTAGTAGTGCCGAAGAGTCTTGAGCTCCGAAAGAAGATTATGGACGAAGCTCACCTGTCAAAATATTCCATTCATCCAGGCAGTAATAAGATGTATCAAGACTTGAGAAGAAAATTCTAATGGACAAGGATGAAGAGGGAAATTGCGAAATATGTGCCGAGTGTGACACATGCGGGCGAATCAAAGCGGATCATTTGAAGAAGCCCGGACTCTTGCAACCCTTAAGTGTTCCCGCTTGAAAATGGGAGGATCTGAGCATAGACTTTATAGTTGGGCTACCCATGACCTCTCGACACCATAACTCCATTTGGGTAGTCGTGGATCGTCTAACAAAGTCCGCTCATTTCATATCGGTGAACACCAATTATCGGATGAAAAAGTATGTAGAACTGTACATCACTCGAGTCGTCAGTCAACATGGGGTGCCAAAGACCATCATCTCCGATCGGGGGGCCCAGTTTGTTGCTAGGTTTTGGGAACAACTGCATGGGGCATTGGGTACCAAGCTAATAAGAAGCTCTGCGTATCACCCCCCCCCCCCCCAAACTGACGGACAGACCGAAAGAGTCAATCAAATTTTGGAAGACATGTTGCGCGCCTCCGTGCTAAATCATGGTGGAAATTAGGATGAATACTTACCACTGACAGAGTTTGCTTTAACAACAGCTACCAGGGAAGTATTCAGATGTCACCTTTCGAGCCGCTGTATGGTCGGAGGTTGTAGGACCCCGTTAAACTGGTGTGACTCGGGTGAAAGGGTAATACTTGGACCGGACCTAGTTCAACAAGCAGAAGAGAAAGTGCGGTCCATCTGGTCTAACTTGAAGGCCGCCCAATCCCGACAGAAAAGTTATGCAGACCAAAGACAACGACCTTTGAGTTTTGATGTGGGTGATTCTGTGTATCTAAGGGTCTCGCCCACCAAGGGAGTACAATGATTTGGGGTGAGAGGCTAGCTGGCTCCGAGGTACATTAGTCCATTTCTCATCCTTGAGAAGTGTGGGCCGATAGCGTACAAGTTAGAATTACCAGCACACTTGTCAGGATTGCACGATGTCTTCCACGTGTCGCAACAAAAGAAGTTGCCTAAAAACCCCGTCGGACAAAACTGTACCAGAGGTGGAAGGGTTACAACCGGATCTGACTTATTCAGAGAAGCCTATCCGAGTACTTGATGCAAAGGAACGAGTAACCAGAACCCGGACCATCAGATTCTATAAGGTTCAGTGGAGCAACCGCTCTAAGGAGGAAGCCACGTGGGAGTCAGAAGAGTTCCTTTGTGCACATTACCCCGAGGTCCTTCCACCGGCACTAGGTACCATCACTTTTTCCGCCCTTGCTTTTTAAATCTCGGGACGAGATTTCTTTTAGGGGGGAGGGTGGTAGCGCTCCGCTTTTCGGGCCCCCCAAAAAAATTTTACTTCATTTAAAGGTTTAGAATTTAAGTATTAATTCATTTAAGAAATTTACACGAAATTGTTCAAAAAGAATTTATTTAATGGTCAGAAGAGAATTTGTAAACTTACAAGAAATTCTCTCGAATTCAAATCTAGTCAAAAATTTAAAACCTAGTCTAAACCTTTTGAATTGGAGATTCAAATTTCGGATTTGCATCTCCGCCCTTTTTAAATTCAAATTCAAATTCTTTCCCAATCCTGAAATCCAATTGTGGTCTAATTCAAATTCCAATTCCAAGAAATTTTGTTTAATTTTTGAACTCCTCACTAGTGGGTCCACTGGTCAGCAGGCCCCACTGGCCAGCCTCCCTTTTTCTCTCCCTCTTTCTCTCCTCTCTTCCGCTCTCTCTCAGGCGCGCGTGCGGCAGGAATCGGCCGCCACCTGCCTAGCGCTTTGCAGCGCGCATGGCCTGCGTGGCGCGGCTAAAAGGCGTGCCGCGGCTAAAAGGCGTGCCTCGGCCGCTCCGTGGCACGCCTGGGTCGCCGCATCTCCCTCTTCCTCTTGCCCGCACTGTCTCTCTCCTTCTCTCTCTCGGATTCTTCTTCATTGAGCTCGCTGCGAGCAGCGCGCCATTTTCGCCTGAATTCCGTCGAATCCGTCGCAATCCAGAGCGCCAGAGGGCCCTCTCCTTCGCTCCGGTTCAAGCCGCCTAAGTCCGCCGGATTTCGAGGAGCGCCGCCGCCTTTTTCTCCCGCTGAACAGGGGAAGCTCTGGTGAGCTCCTCTTTCCCTTTTGCGCCTGAGCTCATTGTGATGGTTTTTATACTCCATTGGACCTCACGAAGCTTGCTGACACCACCGTTTGTTGCCCCGCAGTGTGGGTCACCGGGAACGGAGCTCGTCGCCGGCCACCGCAGAGCTCGTCGCTGCCAACCACGTTTCAGTTAGGGTCCTGGCCGTCATCCCCCCTCGCTAGCTTCCTCGCGTCGCATATGAGCTCTTGGGCAAGGGTAGGCGCGCCGCCGCGCGCCATGGCGCCACTTCCGGAGCTTACCACTGGCTGTTGTCGTGCCTACCGTGATCCCCGCATTGAGCTTGACCCGTTGGTACCCTCGCTGCGGCCTCTCGTCGCCGGTAGCGCCGCCGCCGTCGCCGGCTGGGGCTAGGGCAAAAGCCCTAGCTAGGGTTTCCCTTTTTTGCATTTTCAAAATTCCAATTAAATCGGCTGGGCATTAAATAAATTATATAAAATCAAATTTGACTCAAAAAAATAAAAGTCCAGTTGTTCTGGAATCAATTAAAAAGGTTGTTCTTATGAAAAATATAAAACTTCATGGTTATAACTTATTAATTTTGAGACTATTTAATTAACAATAAATGGCCAAAAATCTAATTAATTAAATTTCAATTATTTAAATCTGGAAAATTTTGTGTAAAACCCTAGAATGTACCCTTGATGTTAAAAAGTGTTTGATATGGCAATTAGGGTTGTTTTAGATGCTATTAAATTGTTTAGCATAGTGTTAGGTTAAATTTAATCCTCGACCACTTTAATTCCTTAACTTGTTACCGATCATTGTAACTCTTTAGCTGTTAATTAATTATTTCACCTTTCTACTTGCATATGTAGCCGATGTGAACGAGGTAGCCATCGAGGTGGACCTCAAGTTTTCTGAAGAAATCGCCGCTGCAGACCAGGAGAAGCATCCACAAGACAAGCCCCGGTGCACTACCGTTTCTAAAGTTTTCCTTTTACAATAGTGTATGTGAGTCATGTGATGTGCATTTAGGTTGACAGGAGTTAAATAAAACCCTAGATGCATATGATTCCAGTAGTGCCTACTATAGAATTTTGGTACAGGTAGCCGATATAGATGCTATGCTTAGCAATACCATACGGTAGAAGTCGAGCAGATCGGACACTGCTCGTGATATGATAGGAGTTGTTTGAAACCTCCACCTCTTGTTAAAGGACTTGTGGCGGGTTCATATCTTCATGGAAAGGAAACTGGGATCAAACAGGGAATGATAGGAAGGCAACAGACAGGGGTTCTGTATGTGGTAGCTCTGTCTGACCCGTGTGGCACAGTTGGTTGAGTATTGAATATACTGTTCACATGCTGGAGCTATGGGACCCAGTAAACCTAGGTAGCCTAGAGACGGCAAAGCTGAACCTACCTTACGGTGTCTGATTGGCGGCGGGCTGGGGTGGATAGTGTGTGAACTCCACAGATACCGTCCGGGACGGGTGATCTGGTGGGATGCGACACTGTTGAGGTAACGTAAGAGGGAATTAGCTTTACCAAATCTGGAGCGAACGGTTGCCACGTGCGGTTCGGGACGCGCACGTGTCGTGTGACCAGGTTAACCCTACAGGTGTAAAACATTTCGAACCGCTGACACTCTCAGTCTAGAGTTTGCTTAACCTCTCTGTCGTATATGTTAAGAAGTGAACTAGGAGAATAATGATGATTAAAGTTGTGATGAATATTATGCTCATTGTTTGCCGACATGATTGTTTAGTCATAGTGCTTAATAAAGTTTACTTTCCGGAACTTAATTTGAGCTAAAACTTAAAAGTAGGAAGCTACTAAGTAGGACGTGTCTTTTTTGCAATTGTACCCTACCCAGAGTCAGCGGTACATATCTAGGGGTCGGCTGTAGACAGCCACGTTGACGGGTCAGTCTTGCTGAGCTTCTTAGAAGCTCACGATTTGCGACTTGTAGTTTTCAGGTGGGTCAGATGCGTTCGATGGTAGCGATGGTCATCCTTGGGAGGAGTCAGCCCCCGGATGGGATAGTTTTCAGTGGGAGCAGATCGAGTAGCCGCGGCTTGTGTGTGTGGCTAGTAGCAATGTGTCATTGGACAAGTCACTCGTTTTTGCTTAGTGTCAAAGTCGGAGTCTGTAATCTTATCTTATCTTTCGCTTTCATTTGAAGACTACGTTATTTCCGCTGCTGTCTTTAGAACTTGATCAGGTGTAATCAAATTTCCTGTAATAACTATTCATGTAATATTTTTTTCTGTCTATAAATCATTCCGTTATCTATCTGTGTTATATCCTGTATATGCTCGTTTCAACTAGCTTCGTACAGAATGGATTCCGAGAGGAGGGACCTGCTGAAACACTCCCTCATTTCAAAGACGGTCTGCCACAAGATGACAGTTGATAAAAGGATCGATTGACCATTATAATTGCAGAACAAGTACGTGCTATGCAGCTGGCAATTGTTAGTACGCACGAACCAGTATCTAATGGGCATTCGTTACGCGTCACTCACTGACGATCCCGCTTGCAATACAGATCACTGGTAGTGACAGCAACAGCTCCAACAGAACATAAGGACGGGCCAGGAGCTTCTAGTCTTCTATACATGAGAAGATGGGGGCGAGAGGAAGGGAATCGAGCCATACATGAGACATGATGAAATGAAATTATTGAACCCAGCGACACGATCAAGCACCAACTGGCAGGCAGACAAAATTCATCACAATCACAACCAAATACTTATTCTGTCACGATTCAAACATAGATACCACAAACATAGCAGAGTTTTGGGGTAACGATATACAGGTTCAAAGGTCCAAACGATGGTCTAGGGTACATATGGAAAGTAGACCCATATTTATTTATGCAGTAACAGGATTTAGTGGTGGAAGTGGAAACGAACATTGCCTAGAAGGCAGCCATGATGGACGCTTAATCATCATAGTCGTGGCGGCGGTGGTGGTGGTGCCTACGCTGCTTCTTTTCTTCATCAGAATAATCATCATCATCCTGTCAAAGAGGCAATCAAGAAGTATTTAGCATCAATGAAGAATGTTTCAATTCTTGACATTTAAAAAAAAAAAACTAGCAACATACACTAGAAGCAAGATATTGGTTGCTTCCAAGTAACATCTGTAGCTACTCTTACTCAACGAATAGAAGAGTAAACAAAAAGGAAGAACCATCATAACTTGCTAGCAATACATGAGAACAGAAAGGGAAAATGCACCCACGATTAAGAAGTACATCCAATGGAAATTAATCAGTAATTTTTATTTGATCAATCAATTACACAACAAGATACCATAGCATGGTGATTAAGTCCACAACAAAAGCACATGTCTGCATTCTTACTGCATGGAAATGAGTGACTACTAATATTTGCATAGCAAACAATTGTCTAACAGATAAGCAAAGGTGACAAAAACATATCATACAGTCAACTATTGTTCCCTCACAAAAAACATAAGTCAACTGTTGTTCTAAACAGACACACTACCAGAGAAATCAACAGTGCTATTTATTACCAAATATAAAGATCAAGATGGTTGTGCAAGCAAATACTGTACTGAATTTCTAGTTCAACAGAAACTAAAGAGCTGCTCATATTTAGTAGTGTAACATACAAACCGGGAGCTATCTCCTGCAACAAGAGGATAAGACACACTGACATAGTATATCAACTTCTTTCAACATCTAAAACCTTATATACTCTATTATCAGCAACAGTTATGTAGTACGAAATATTTCATTACTACAATAAGAGACACTGAAATACTAGTAGTATGAATTGAAAGTCCGGTTTGACAAGCTCTATTACTTATGCCCTAGTCATCAACTGATCAACAGCAAACATCTTGAAAAGGTCATAATGGCCAGACCAATTACCTTCATCCTAGTGCACTAAATGCAATATGCAAACAAGTAGTATCATGTTTATTACTTAAACTTCCATCACATGAATTTGCACTATAATATGCATCGGCATAGCAAAGGTAATCGAAAACATACTATCGCAACACAATTCAAATGCATATAAGAACTTACATGCTTCTTGCGGCCATAGCTCCCCTGATACTCCTCTCCACCGCCATAGCTAGGTCTCTCATATCCACCACTCTGATATGTGGGCTTCTCTCCATAACCGTACGAGCCCTGTGTCTCCTCTCCATACGGCTTAGGCTTCCCGTACCCACCAGAGCCATACGCACCTTCATCCTCCTCAGACGCCTTCTTTCCATACCCATACCCATACCCAGAACCACCATATCCCTCTTCCTCAGTCTTCCTGTCATAACCGTACCCCGAAGAACCATAGCGCTCCTCCTGAGGCTTCCTCCCATACCCACCACTTTCGTACTCCTCCCCGCCTTCCAGGCGGCTCCCATACCCTGATCCGTAGCCCTCCTCTACCTGTGGCTTCCTGCCGTAGCCAGAGCCGTACTCTGATCCGTAGCTCTCTTCCACCTGAGGCTTCCTGCCATAGCCGGAGCCGTAGCTCTCCTGCTGCTGCGGCCTACTGCCGTACCCAGATCCATACCCTGTGGAGCCGTAGCTCTCCTCCTGCTGGGGCCGATCGCCGTACCCAGATCCATACCCTGCGGAGCCGTAGCTCTCCTCCTGCTGCGGCTTACCGCCGTATCCAGATCCATACCCTGCGGAGCCGTAGCTCTCCTCCTGCTGCGGCCTACCGCCGTACCCAGACCCATACCCTGCGGAACCGTAGCCCTCCTCCGGCCGCGTCTGGCCGCCGTAGCCAGAACCGTACCCGCCAGACCCGTAGCTCTCCTCTGTCTGCGGCTTCCTTCCGTACCCGGATCCGTAGCCGCCGCCTTCCTCCTCGGAGGTGGGTGGGGGCCTGGACCCATACCCGCCGCCGTAGGACGGCTGCTGCTCCTGCTGCGGGCGGAACCCGTAAGCAGGCTGCGGCTTGGCGTGGTGGCCGTACGGGGACGGCTCGGACGCAGAGTAGTGGGGCGCCTCGTAGGAGGAGGTGGAGGGCGCCGAGCACGGGTAGCAGGTCTCCTCGGACGGCGGCAGCGGGCGACCGAAGGTGACGAAGAGGTCGTACCCGCCGCCGTACGGCGTGGGGTCGAACTCGTCAAAGTCGTCCGGCTCGTCGGCGTCGCCGCCGCGGGGCCGTGAGCTCTCCCAGTACGTGGTCGCCATGGCGGATTCGGCTGGGGGCTCGATTGGATGGCAAGTGGCGAGCGTGGTTTGGACTTCGGAGTGTGGAAGAGGAAGGATGCGTGCGTGCGTGCTTGCGTGGGTTGTATCGTGCTGTGGCAAGCGCGTTGCGACGGAGAGCTGGAGGCGCGGATGGATCTGGTGGGGGAGACGTGGAGGCACCTGGTGCGTGGAGCCGGGAGGACTGGGACGCTGGGTGCACGGCGACGGGATCGCGGGGACGGAAATGGGGTGGGTCCGTGGGTCGCTGTCGGCGTCAATCTGACCGCAGACGACTTGTATGAGCTGGTTCGGGCGTCCTCTTTCCGGAGCCAGGGGTTCAGTGTATGCCTGCTGTAAAGTGAACCAATAGTGTGTACTGTAGTAGGTCGTTTATTTGTTTTCTTTACAGCAAACAATTATTTTTTAATAAAATAAATAATTAAAGTTATGGATCAAAAAATCAACGACGACAAGTAAAAAGAAAGTAAGGGAGTAAGATTTATCTTCCCTTCTGGACTAGGCAATGGTGAAATTTGGATGTAATATGTGGATGGACAATCCTTTTGTTCTATGGAGACAATGAGCTCGATTTGGTTGATATTTAGAGGTGAATACAATGAGATTTAAAGATGGTGATGTAACTTTCGTTTATGTGGTAAAGAGAGGGGTGGTGATCCTAGCGCTCTTGGGGTGAGGGTGTTAACGTGGAAGCAAGGTCAGATCTAATTGTGAATCTCGCCTCTTAACATACAGGCCCCGCAAGGAATCTTGCATGAGCTGGACCTCGACTATGGGTGTGGTCAAGCAACCAACTACGACATGGTCACACTGGGCCTGGTCGGGTCTAATGCAGGATTTTAATTGGGTATGCTATTTTTATGTGTTGTAAAATGAGCAATAACCATAATTGATATTGATCACAATTTTTTAAATTTTCAGAAAACATTTGATAATCCCTTTGATATGCAGCAACAACTGTACAATAACCATATGGCTTATCAGAGTGGTCACGATTTTTTTTTGCAAGGGTCAACACTCGTTTTAGTCAAAATTTTGAACAATATTAAAGAAGGGACGGAATAAAAGAAATTTGCATGAATTCAGATTCCACAATTTGTTAAATGTATCATGAGTTCATGGCCTTGTCATGAATTTAGATAAGGAGCAACTCAACTTGCTCTCCCATGCACGATTATTACTGATGCTCTTTGGCATGTAAATTTCCAGAAAAATGTGTACTCCATCTGTTCTCAAAATGCTAGTACCGTGCTAGACAACAACATTAGTTTAATTTTAAATTATAATTATTATTGTACCGTGATTGCTGCATATTAAAACACTCCCTCCATTTTTATATTGGCCGTACATCACCAGATGTAGTACAAGCCGAAAAGTTTAAGGGCCAAGAGAAAAAATATACTCAACTTTTTTCCAGTAAAGAATGATGATTAAAGAAAAACTACAGATTTTCTTTGGTAATCTAGCTGTCAGTTACAACGAATTGTTGACATGTCATATACACAAAATGCCCTGCCAGAGGGCTTCATCAAGCTGCTAAGAATGAAATGAACTCCCTGCTGAAATCAGAAATCAGTGAAATTCATCGGGCCGTAAACATGAATACTCCACCATTAGGTTGAGGACTGATGACAGAAGGCTCAAGTTTTACCTGGCACAGTATATGCTCGTAGCTTCAATAAGCCATTGAACCAGCACCATTATTATGAGGAATTTTTTGCCAGTTTGTTTTCTTCTGCTCCATGGAATGTGTTGTTATCCGATCATGGCTGCCATTAAATGGTCCACATGCTTGGTAGACTCTTCAGGCATCTATGGATAATCTAAAGTTGTGTTGAAGGAAAGAAGTACCAAAAAAATTCACCTTTTCACCAGAGCTGCATTTGGCATTACTGTACAGAATGGTGACATAGTTACAGATGGGCAGGTGCTGCAAGCTGGGAAGGTAAGACAGACAATTGCAGTCCTTTTTTCCTTTCGTTCAAATCGTGTAAGCTTCTATTTATCTCCATTTTTTACTCATCAGTCAGTTGTGCCCGCCTTTTGTAGGTTGGTTGGCGGGCATGTTTTTCAGTAACGGTCTTAAGGCAGCCATGATATCTGAAAACGATGGCCGCATCTTTGGATCTCTACATACAACAAAATCACAACATAACTGAGACACTAATTAGGATAAATAAAATATTAATAAAATAAGCCAAGAAGAGTACCATGTATCTACTTATCAGCATCGCAATTAATTTGCTAAATATCTATGTTTTTCTTTTTACTAGCATAACATCAAAAAAGGTTTTTGTTTTTATATGTACACACACTTTGACTTCTTTTTTCACAAGCTTATATGAGTATAATAAGATGCATAAATTTCAAACACCATTGCAACCCAGTAAGTTAAAGCATACTAACGTTTGCCAGCATTTCTCGATTATCTCTGCTACAGCGGGATCCACATTGCCTGGAATATTGAGTCGCCGTTGCTGAAAACCAACAGCACCAACAACTTGCATGGGATTCATGCCTTCCCATGGCTGTAATAATGTACAAAGTTCCCATAATATAACCCCATAGCTGAAAACGTCACATCTGAAACACATAAACATACACGAGGCCTTCAGTTATAACAAACACCTTTTTTTCCTTTTGTGATGAATCACAAACACCATTGAATACAGAGGCATGAAAAACGTACTTCTCATCTGATGGTTCATTTCGAAGTATTTCTGGTGCCATCCACTCCGCCTACATGTGATGCAATACAGGTAGTTAGGAATCTTAACTAGAATTTAAAAGCAGTAAAGAAAGAAACCAGCTAATTTAAAAGCAGTAAAGAAAGAAACCAGCTAAATATTTCTGCACATTTTCTTCTGTGGGTATGGTATAAATGGGTTGGATAGGATTGATGGATGATGGCAAATATTCAGAAATACCCACAGCTATAAAAAAACAATCTCGAGGAACTATTGCATGTCTGGCATTATCTAAACTTGTTTCCAGAATATGTGTGACAGTAATAAAAGGGCAGTCCAGTGCACGTAGCTCCTGCTTGCTCAGGGTCTCGGGTGTTAAGGCCCATACAGTCCAGGCCCATTCTAGGCCCTATTATGGCTATATACTATTGACTGACTAATAACTGATCATCTTCTATAATCCCGAGGTTAGTAACATGGCATCAAAGCATGGTTAGGGTTAGGGCTAATCAAATTTCCTGATCCCTCCCCCGATCCAAAATTGTTTTTGGAGCCGCCGTCGCCGCCTTGTTCTGCCACCGCCGCGGCTCTCCTCCCTTTTCCTGCCGTCGCGGCCGTTGTTGCCACCGTCGCGGCAGTTCTTCCTCAGCAGCTGTCGTCGCAGCTGTCACTGCCGTCCGTCGCTTCTCAGCAGCCGCCGTCGCGGCCGGGTCTTCAGGTAGAGTCCAGGGAGAGCCTTTTTGGATTTTTTTTTTCTCTAGTTACCCGTTTTCCTTCTCAAACAACACGTTTGATTTCCTTCCTTATACCAAATTCCATCTTTCTCTTGCCGATCACATCCAAGGCATTTTGTCGGAACACATCCTGTCTTTTCATCTTTGTAGTCCTATGCGCCGTCGCGGCCACCATCCAGCCACCGTCGTGGTTTCTTCTCTAATCCCAAGGTTAGTAACATCGGGAAGGGTCCGACCACTTTGGGTTTTTTGTACGCAACCTTTCCCTGCATTTCTACAAGAGTCTATTTCCAAAACTTCGAACATGTGACCTCATGGTCACAAAACAACAGCTTTACGCTTTGCTAGGGCTCCCTTCATATGTGTGATAGTAATGAGTTTGACAAATACTACCTCCATTTTTTAATTGTTGACCCTTTTTAGTACAAATTTGTACTAAAAAGGGTCAACAATTTAAAAATGGAGGTAGTAAGCCGGAACCAATGCACAAGCTCATATATAATAGATGCTACAAATGCTTATCTTTATGGTGGCGATGAGAATAAGGTTCTTATCATCATAATAAATGGAAAACAGCTGATTTGACATAATCATATTCAAGCTTACTGTTCCAGCTGTGGATCTTGATGAAAGGAAAGTACTATGCTTCATTCGTGACAATCCAAAATCACAAACCTAAAAAAGAACAGTGGTTGTATATTTAAAAATTATTCACGAAAAATATATTTAGAAATGCCAAAAATCGAACCAACTCATGGTTAATGAACCTGTTTATTACCTTCACAACCCAGTTCTTGTCAACAAGTAGATTTGGAGACTTCAAATCTCGGTGAACTATGACTGGGCTGCAATTATGTAAATAATTCATGCCACGGGCCTGTGGAAGCAAAAACAAAATATTGAAAAGAGATACTTTGAAATTACAATATGAATGAACAACTTAAGAAACTTACCACATCAAGCGCCATCCTTAAACGTCGTCTTTCATCCAACTGGTTGCTGGGCCGATGGATCAACCGAAATAAACTACCTCTGCAAAGCAAATAATACAGTTAGCAAATATGCATTAATGTGAAGTAAATTAATAAACAAGATAAAATAATGATTTATGACCATGATAATCTACATCTGAATAAATTCATGCAATGTGCTTAAAGTTTCAAACAGTTGTTTCACATCCTATTACCTACAGTGCAAATTCATTGGTCAAAGAGGGCAAATTTCATTTATCTAAAAGAGTATAACACACAGTGCTCCAGTGCTATGGCACAAATAAGAAGAATAAGCTTAAAAACGTGTGAGGCAGCTATAGACTACAAGATGGATGAATTTAAATTATTACAGTCCTACAATGTTTTTTGTTATATGACATATTTAACAGAAAAAAGGCAACCATTGAATAAATAAATTGGTGCTGTCATTATACTCCATTAGTCAAGTGCGGACCCGAAACCGAAAGCTGCAAAAATCATCAACAGCAGTACGTACCTCGGAAGAAATTCAGTCACAATAGAAAGGTTAGGTACGCGAGTGACAGCACCCATAAAAAGAACAACATTAGGATGACGCACTCTCTTCATTATTTGTATCTAAACAAAAATAAAGGGTGTTATGAGTAAAACGAAAAAAAAAAGGAGGGCAGGTGTATTTCTGATCAATATAAAGTATACATGTCAAGAGGGGTAGGGGAAATTTCATCCTATTCAGTATACTTGAAAATTCAAGTGTATACAAGATAATATAACTACAGCATAAAAAACTGATGTTGTGTTCAAGGCAAACAACTATATCTACACAATAGTGATGAAATGTTTACGTTCTTCAGAAAGATATTACTGTTTAGTACCCACATCTTATGTTAAGTTGGTAAGATATGCATGTTCACACTTTACCATTGACTGAATGAACTTCTCATGTTAAATGGGAGTGTCTAATTTTTAATCAATTGAAAGTAGGGGGTCCTTTCAATCAACGTTCATAGCCCTTAGATATAGATAAGAGAGTTACTACAACAACTAAGCTTTTTAGTCCCAAACAAGTTGTGGTAGGCAGATAAGAGCGCTACAACTTACAAAAAAATTCTAGTCTATAGATTCCCAAAAATTTTTCTAATACATAGCCCTAAGAACAGACAAAAAAAAAAAAACAAAACACTAGCGTGCATTGTCCAATATAGATCTAAGGGCTGTCGGACCTTTGATTTCAATCAACTGAAAAATATCCTTAGTTAAATTGTTTTACACGCTTGCCTTGATTAGCCATACAATGCTGTTGCTATATTATTTTTACATCTGGTAATAACGGAATTCTTAAGTGTGTAAGTAATGCGAACTTCATCTCTTAATAAAAATACAATGGCCCACATTCCTCAAAATCTGTCATAGATTTCTGATTCTAGTTAACTATAGAAGTTGTCACTATTAGTTAAAAACAAAACAACAATATTGAGCACAAATCCAACCTCAGCCAAATGGAAGATATGTGAGTTCTGCATCCATATGACTTTCTGGGCTCAAAATTATTGGTTCATTCATATTAGGAAAATAAAGCATGTCAGTCATAAAGCTAACAACTCCCCATTTGTTGCCTTCAAATATTTGCATGCAGAATTCATATACCTCGGTTCTAAATTCCTCCAAAGCATCACTTGTAATATCTTGGTGCAGGAATTTCTTGACTGCAACTTCCTACACGAGGAGAAAATTGTCATAATTCACTAGGAGCAGAATAAATGGAAGTGGTAGACATTACAATTCACAGCAAAACAAAGCAAAATAAATGAGGGCTAGTGGTTTTTCTTTAAGGAGGGAGAGGGCTCTTATATTCACGACAAAGTAATGGAAAATATTTAAGTTTTCACAAGGTGAAAACACATATATTCTTAACAATATTTGAAGTTTTATTATGCTATAGGAACCTAATCTTCACTACAGTGAAATTCATTCTAGAATCTTCTCTATTAAATATAAAGATATGCAGCTCTCCTGCGTTTTCGAAAAAAAAAATTCATTTTAGAAAAGTTAAACCTGATTCCACACTGGCCTGGTAATAGTTTATAAATACCAAGAGACACTTTAGATGGAGTACTTACAGTCCCATGCCATTCCCCTCTGTACACTTCTCCGAAAGATCCTGAACCACAGAAGAATAGAGAATTGGACCAGCATTGATAAATACAAGGCAGCATAATTTCAAGTCATGGAAATGAAAAGTAGTTCATGATACCGTAAATAAATTTGTAATTAAAATGAAGTAGCATAGATATGAAGAAATTCAATTCACAGAAATAAAGAGAACAGCACCTAGTCCAACACGTTCTCCAAGGGTTATTTCTTCCCACTGAATTTCAAACTCAGAGACATCATCTAGACCAATCTCAGATCTGGCACTCTCAGTCCCAGTCGACCTGTCAGAGATTCTTTCAGCTTCCTGAGGCACTTCAACAGAATACTTTTCTTGGTCAAGTGCATTAGCTTGTCCTTGATTTACTTCCAGCCGATCATTATCCCATAAGTCATGTCTAACTTTTTGGATTGCTTTATTTGAAGAACTTGGCAAGCTAAGCAGCTGTTGACTAGGATCTAAGTATTCGTATTGTTTATTGACAGCAGCAGTAGTAGCAACAACTGCAGCAGCAGTTGCAGCTGCTGCAACAGGCACATCAAGTTTAATATCACTGTTAGACTTGGCTACCGCAACGACCATTGACGATGCAACCACTGCAGCTGTTGCGACAGCAGCAGCTGTAACAGGCATTTGCTTCATAATTTGTAATGCACCATCCTGGTGAGCTGCGGATGGTTCAGACGGAGGAAACGAGGGAGTGGCATTATCCCGGATATCTGAGGGATGTTGAATACCCATTCCCTGAACAGGCTTAAGGTTCAGAGGCCGATACGGAACAACCTTTGTTTGGAGCTCATGATCAGGATGTTGTGGTAATGAAGGACAATGATCAAGACCTGTGTTTGATGTGGATTCAAGCTCATTCATTGTCCTTATCATTTCATCTCTAGTTTCAAAAAGAGAGGTGTTATACACAATAAGGTCTTTTGGCTGCTCCATAGATGCTTCTGAAAACAAGTCAGGTGGTGGCACAACTCCACTTTCAAGTAGTACAGCATTGATTTTTTCAGCTAATTGAGGATTCTCTTTTGCAGCACTGATCATATACTCTGAGACATCTTTAACTTTCATCCTTCGTACAGCTGGAGTGCTACCCGTCCCAGAGGATGGAGGTGAACTTGATGATGAATTATTTGATGTGGTAAATTTTTCTGTTCTTTTGACAGTCAAGGTAGTGTCCGTATTTATAGATCCATGAGCTACAGGCATATTTTCACTTGTAGTTGTGCTGACTGATAGCTCCTCAAATGAACTTGATACCCCAGAAACTTCATTCTCAGCTGCTCCACATGGACCAAAGTCTCCAGCATAGCTATGTGCAGATCCTTTTTCAACTGGTTCATTGTCAATAGAACCGTGTACTGAACTTGAAGCGTCACTAAAAGAAGACACTATCTGGGTGCTGCAATCATTTTTTGTAACATGTCGATCATCAGCAAATAGACTTTCATCAAAATCTCTACCCAGGTCAGCACCATCTGATGGAATAAGAGTGCCGGGATCTGACATGAGATCAACAATGTACTCCCTGCAAACATGAGAGACATTAGAGAGGGTCAAATATTATGTAACACAATTTTCATATCCCCATCGCAAGCTTAACCCCCTTATTCCCAACATAGTAAGTATAATAGAGACACTGCCACATAATTCATAAGCACAGTACCTTCCATCATTAAATTTTACAATGTTCAAAGCTCCATCATCAGATCCAGTGTACTGCCTTCCTTTAACTAGCCGACAAGGGACAGCAAGATTGTCGGCCAAAATCTAAATGTACATGTGCACAGATACAGCGATCAGAAAAAGACAAATATTGTAAGCATTGAACCACATGTAATGAACTGATATGCTAATGAGTCCAGCTGAGCACAGAACAAGAATAAAGTGAGGTTTTGACAGTGTGGTTTATGGTACTAGTTGAACAAGAAGAACCGAAAGTGCTCAAGTCAAATTATGTACCCCCTCCATCCCAATTTAAATGTCGTTTTAGACCTGGGCATGGAGATTAGAGAAGGTACCTTGCACAGAAAATAAGGAGGAGATAGAGATGTATTGGAAAGTGAGAAAGATGTATTGGACAGCGAGAACACCAATAATTTGGAAAACTTGAGAAGTCTAGAATGTTATTATTTTGGGGGGGACGGAGGGAGTACTGAACAACGGTATTGCATACCACAATAGTTTGACAATTTACCATCGCATGTCTAATGACAACTGTTTGTGGACAGGAATATATGATTGGAAAAAGGAATATAGCTTATAGAAAGCTGCCTGCAATGCTGTTTGGTACTTTGGTACTCACCTTAAAAAGCAGCGCACGGTGACGAGCCAAGCCAATTCTTAGCTGGCCAAGGGGCATGACTGCACTTCTAATACTGGTTCTCAACGAACTGCTCATATGTTGGTACTTCAACAGCATACTTTCTGGGTCAATGACTGGTCCACCCATGTAGTTGGAAATTAAATTAGCAAGAGCATGGACCAAAGTAGGGCCAACAAACTCTGCTTTTTTCGAGCGGAATTCCACAACCATGATAAATGCCTTCTGCTCAAGTGCAACAAGCTCAGAATCTTGTGTTCTGTCGACCAATACAGCTTCAACCTTGGCTCCATGTGAAAATGGTAATGCCTGTAGCTCCATCAGGGAGGGTATGGTTGATGATGCAGGCTCGTCCCCATTGGCACAAATGTCATAGAAGCCATCCAAGATTTTGTCATCATAGCTAAGGGCATTGAAACTCTGTGAAGCATGAACAAATCTACCATATGAGGCAAGTAAGAAAATGGTAAGCACCACAAATATGTTGGGCAATGTTTTACTTTGTAACAATCTCTGATGAAGCAGAGCCGATTCATGGTGACTATTGGCTATGTCTAGACTGCAGATTTGAGCCTTCAGAGTGCATTGCCGATGCAACTCATACTAGGCTTTTAAGAGGCAGCCTGGCTGTTCATTATGCTCCAACCAAAGCCAGTTTCATAAATGACAGACCAAACCAGAGTGTGCTAACGTAAAGTTCAGAAATGCTACCATATTGAGCAAATTTACATAAGTTCACGCAGCTCTCGCGCATTCTATTCAAGTATTGAGTTTAAAGGTTATCCGAAAGAACACCACGATCTATATGACAAGCCTGATTTCCACTCAAAAACGTTCAACTAGAAAAAATATAGCACGAGTGAGGTCCATTGCAGAAAGGAAACAATCTAGATGATATATGGATGGAGAAGAGGCGGTGGAGAGGCTGAGTACCCAGTATCGGAAGGCAACGACCTCCGCAGGGGAGCTCTGGAGCGGGCAGGAACCGAGGCTGATCTGCTTGGCCACCTCGATCTGCATGGCCTCGGGGTCCTCGCGCACGCTCATCTCTAGCGCCAGCTGCATATGGTACTCCTCCAGGTCGGCCTCCTGCTTCTCCTTCTTCTCCATCTCCGCCTCCCTCTTCTTCTCCTCCTCCGCCTCCTTCTCTTGCCTCACCCTGTTCTCCTCCTCCACCCTTCTCTCTGCAACCAACGAAGCCAACGCAGCCGTCTCGTCCACCGCCACAGCTGTCGTTGCAGTAGCAGCAGCAGCAGGAGCAGGACGAGAGACCTGCAAGGGAGGCGGCTGTGGCGGCCGCCCGGTCACGGAGCTTAGCCAGCCCGATATTCCGGAAGCATGCTTATGCTCCCCGCCGCCGCCCTTTTTGGATGGAGGCGGGGGAGGTGCCGCCGGCGACGAGGCACCGTCGCCGGCGGAGTCGCCGATGTGGAGCTTCCTGAGAAAGTTCTTCATCCCTCGCCGCCGCCGCCGTAGCTACCGGTGGTGGGGCGGTGGATCCAACATGGCTAGGATGCGGGGGCAGGAGGTGGAGTGCTCGTATTGACCTGCCGTCCTGCCCTGCCCGCGAGCAGCCCAAGCCGCATTAATTTATTCCCGTTAATTGCTTCGCCCGCTGCGACTGGCTCCTTGCTTGCGGCTGCTCCAAGCCTCCAACGGCGACTAAAGTAGCCTAGGCTTCTCTCCGGGAAGAGCTGACGAGGAGGGTGTGCGCGTAATTTGTTCAGAATCAGTACTACTACGCCAATTTGAATAATCTGATAAGTAAGGTTAGGACCGTTTGGTTATCTGCATTATGCAAGCAAATGCTAGTAACAAATAATCTGTCTACAAAATATAGATTCAACCATCCAAGTCCGAATTTTACGACAATCTAATCAAGGTTTCATTAGTTTTTAGTGGGTTGTAAGAGTATTACTAACACGGAATTTGGTTCTAATTTAATACCATCATCAGCATTATCAAGTAGAACTAAAAATGTAAAAACAAATAGATTATGGTCATTATAGTAGATTAATGTTGAAAATAAAAAATAGTTTTAAAGCTAATTTAAAAGTTGTAACTTACACATTTGACATTTTCAAGTTTTATGGACTATAAAAATTAAGTTAGCTCATGTAATATATTTAACTATCTTTGAAAAAACAAAAATCAAACCTTTAAAACAGTAAGTCTCCCTTTAGAACATAGAATTCTCGACAAAATAATAAAGTAAAACATAGGATCACAATTATAATTATGTAGGAATTTATATTGAGGAAACTTTCCTATGCAGCTTTTGGATAGAACACAAGAAAAATGCAGCAACTGAAGGTAAGAGAATGACACAAAGGAACCTTTCCAAGAGGTTGGACCCATTGTTAGAATTCCTCCAAAACTGCTAGAGGAAAGACATTCCATAATAATTTCATAGGATTTGTAAGAGTTCAATTCTTTGTTTCAATGGGTTTTATAAGAAACTTTTCTATGGATTTGAATCTTCCAAAATTCTTATGTTCTCACTTTGTTCCAAAAGGAGGCCGAACAGGTTTACACTATAGAATGTGCACAATCCAAGTTTGAGTTCTACAATTAGAATTTAGATTGTGTATAATACATGAGCAAACAAACATGCTCTTCACAGGTCAAAGGAGTGTTGTTTGTAAAGGAAAATGTGCTTTGACTAGCGGCTTGTCACATTGCACCTAATGGAATCTGAAAATATCCACAAGGTAGTGAGAAAGATCGTGCAGTCTCCGTGTGACCTAACCTAGAGTATTTGGACAAGCGAAAGTTATTACTCCCTATGTTCCATGGTAGGTGACGTTCTAAGTGTGAATATGAGAATTAAGGAGAGATAGAAATGGTGAATGTACAGAAAAAAAAAAGAAATAGGGATGTATTAAAAATACAAAAATGAGAACGTCAAGTATTTTTTTAAAAAAAATAAAAATAGCTACTAAGAGATAAAGAGTACACCAAAAGAGTAAAGGGCCCTTTAGAAAAAAGAAAGGAGGCAAGCTGCTCGGATGTCGGACCTGCAAGCGCGGGCCCAGCCATGCTCGGCACTGATCGCAGTGGACGGTCCACTGAGTGTCTCGTTGTAGGACCAAATGGAACACTGTAGTATGTATCTGACTGACCGATGGGATCGGAGGCGATTGTCCTACTACACCGGATCCTGTGCGCTGTAAGCAGGCAGGGCAACTTGGCCAGTGGCGTACGGGCGCGGCTGGTGGCTGCGTGCGGCCGCCCAACCCCACGCAGCCACGGGCGTGTGGGGGCTAGCCTTGAACTGGGCAAGGTCTTTGTGTTAGTACTAGCATCTCCAGACATTCGGGATTTTTTATTAAACTAGATATTGTATTTTTCTAAAGGGAAAAGTATATTTTGTTTGATGGAGTAAAATCGAACCAATATTTGGTTTAGAGGTAAAATGAACAAAGTATATTGTTTAGGGGGACTCAAATACAGAGTATTTTTTTTCCTTTTTAAAAAGTATCTCAACATGTCTCAAAAACACTTTGTCCTATTTGACCTCATATTTTTCCTTTGTCTATCATTAGGTTTCCTTTAAATTAAGATTTTAAACCAGTTTTAATGATACTGTTGGAGGAAGGAAGAAATTTTTTTTAAATAATATCCAGTCTGCTCCTAAAAATAAATTTCTTCTAAGAATTTTTGAATATAAGATGTTCTTAATTAAACAAGAGTTCTGCTACACGTCTAACATGAACGTGCGGTTTTTGCTCCGACTGGAACTGGAGACACATGCTAATCACAGCCATCATCACATTTGTGGAACATGGGAATTGATGGTCATGAGTCTAGTTGGACATTTTGGTCGTACCCATATAGCTTTTTCCTTAAACTAAATACCTTCTGTGCTGCCATTGGAGAGTATGACGAAGGGATATCCAAGGTACTTGCTTGCATGTGGCTTGTACATGTAGCTACGATGGCATTGAAATTAGTTATTCGATATACTACTAAGGTCCTGGATCATGCACTTCAGTTTTTTTAAAACTTGGTTATTCGAGGTTTCGATCATTGACGATCCAAACATACGCAAGCTAAAGTGAAGGGAGACAGGGACAGAATGATCGTAGTAATGACAAACGTAGTACACATGCGAGAGGACTTGAGACTTGTTTAATGCCAGATTATGGAGAGAACCAAGTTTGGAGCCTCGTGCGAAGCTTCGCGTGCACACGATGGTGAACACGAGGAGCTCTCGAGTGAAACAGTCTGGGAGAGATCGAAGGCACAAGTTGCACATCCACTTGGTTGGGACTTGGGAGGAGGCACACAAGATGTGACAGTGGGACAAAAGTTACAACAAATGGTGAGCCTCTGGTGGCTCTAGTGGGGGAAGTAATTAAGTGAAGTACTGCAGTAGAGTGTGTCCCATTTGCTATAGACGGATCTTCACTATTATGATCTTACAATAATTATCTGTGACAAAATATGTTTTTCATAGCAATCTCAGAACTATACTAACAATTAGTCTAGACTCCAAACGTCCAACTGAGACTAGCTAATTGTTATTGAACTAGTAATTGTTAACCCAGCCTAGCAATTAATTTGAGTGTGTCCAAATAGAACCTAAACCGTTGCATCTAATTAGGCTAATTAGTTTAATTCAATTCAAGTTATAATTCTATTTTTGCACCTTATATCAAATTAGAAATTAACATGTTCAAACAAATATCAAAGACGTTAATACAAATAACTTGAACCTTTTATCTTCTTTTTATTATAGGGCTTATCGTAGCTTGAAAAGTAAGAATTAAATGCATACTACAAATTAACGTCGTACATATATACAGTAGTAGTACCAATTGGCTTGCATTTAATTTGACTTGTGCTCTATTGATACAGCATTTTTTTTTATGGATGATCACATTGTTTGTCAATAAAATTGATCGTCTTACACTTTCAATCCAAAAACTATCAAATAGTCTCTCTCTATATATATATATATATGACATTTTTCGGTAAGCGGAAAAATGGAGCCACAAAGACAAGGCAGCACGAAAAAGAGCAATCACGCGCGGTGAGGCGAAATGCACGCTTTTGTCCCAAACCAAATGATGCGCTCAATTTGACTGCATTAGGTGGTGCGGCATCTACCAAGAATATTCAAAAAATCTGTATAAGGCCGTTATGTATGAATGAATTGTTTCCATTCACCGAACCAAACATATGGACCTTATTAGATATAGACGGTCCGATGGATGAATAGGTCATCGAACCAAACACTATCAGCGACCTCCGTGTGAGATCACAACTGGACAATGGAAGGTGGCTTAATGAACTATTTGACTACCACTGACCTCCATGTAAGATCACAACTCAACTATTGATGAACTAACAGTGAAGAAACACAAAGTGGAATAAAAAGTTACTTCTATGATCTATTTGATCTTCTAAAGATTACTCCTATCTTTTTTTAACATTGCATAGTTAATTACTAGTGACTAGTATTAGTAATTGAACATTGAAGTCATTTTTGTATCGTAGGATTTTCATAGAAATCACTCAGAAATTTACTAGAAAAAAAGTTAAGTTTTACAAGAAAAAATGTAAGATTGAAGAAAATTTCCCACAATCAAGGCCTTAGCGACGGAACATCCGCCACTGACTCGCTAAGAATTCGAAAAACAGAGCGAGAAAACAACAAACTCGCTAGAGGACGTGTACGAAGAATCTTTGCTAGGAGTTAGTACAAACAGAACAGAACCCCAAATTGCGGGGGGCCCTCCACTTCGAAGCAGCCAGCGGCAGACCGAGCAGCCCAACTTCCACCACCTACCACTACCACCCGCCGCCGCGATCGCTCATCTCACTTGTTCCGCCGGCTGCCTCCGCTCTGCCGCGCCCGGCCACTGCAGCCATATAACCCCAGCTCGGTCGGCGCCACTCCTGTCCCCATGGCTCTCCACGCTGCGTCGCCGCCCTGCGCTGCGGGCCGCATCCTCCCGTCCTCCGCACCTCCTAGCGCCGCCGTCGCCGGCAAGTGCTTCCTACGCACACCCTCCGCGCGGGCCCGCAGCTTCGCCTCCGTTGCGCCGCTCCGGGTGGCGGCAGGTACTCGATGTTCTTGGCTGTTTGTCTGTCAAGACTGTGCCTTCACTGGAAAGCATACTGCTGATCCCGTTAGGCATTAGCTGCCAGTAGTACATGATAGTACTTGCAAGCGATTGGGGTCAGGATTGAGATTTATGCTGTTCTAGCAGCCTATGTTGCTTAGTCATGGCGTCGCTGACTTCGGATTTCGACGAATGAAGACACTGTTCTGTAGTAACTGAAACGTTACATTAGCCAGTTGTGTGGCTGGGCACATGGCCTTGTTTGTGGGACAATTGCCTGCCTCTGCAAGCGTTGACTTTGTATGACATAGGCACAGGCAGTCGTAGACTGCTACTCAGGGACGTCTGGAGTAATGCTCATGTTTAAATCGACAGAGATTTAGGAAGAGGTGGAATGAGACCAGTCTGTAATTTGCAAAACCTTTAATTTCCATTTCAAAGTTAGCAGTACCAGCACATAACTTGGATTTTAGCCTCACTATCATCTACCTACGATTCCTCAGAATTTCAGGTTTTTCTGTGTACTGAACTCTTTTTTTTTCGCTGTATGTTATTCTATTCATGGATCAACTCCTCCCTTTCGTAGAACGGTGTTGGATAACAGAAACGTACTTATTGCCTGAGCTATAATTCTCATGTATATTCGTGACGATTTGATTTGGTTCCTGTTCTATCCAATTTTTCTTTATCAGTTCAAACGAAAGCATCGTTAAGCAAAGATGGTGCCCCTGGTATTAGCGATTCTCCGCATGTGGTGTGTTTTGGAGAATTGTTAATTGACTTCGTTCCAACTGTCAGTGGCTTGTCATTGGCAGAAGCTCCAGCCTTTAAGAAGGCTCCAGGAGGTGCACCGGCCAATGTTGCAGTGGGAATAGCTCGTCTTGGTGGATCAGCAGCTTTCGTTGGAAAGGTAAAATAGTTGTCTTCATTGTAGTTATCCATGTTGTTTGAACAATTGATGTCATAAGCATGTGCTGCTCTCACTGGGACCACGAAAGTATGAGCAGTGCAAATCTGTTTTATCATTTAATGCAGGCGTGCTACCCATATCCTTAACTAACGAGTATTACTTTCATTGCTCAATACATTCATTTATATTCTTGATAACTATTTGCTGCTTATCCCTTGCATGTTCAGTTAGCCAGGGCTTTGTTTGATATACAAGTAATTTAGTTTTGATCTTCTTGGAGTTCTACTCATGATTTTTACATGCAGGTTGGTGATGATGAATTTGGATATATGTTATCAGATATATTGAAGCAGAATAATGTTAACAATCAAGGATTACTGTTTGATGCTCACGCTAGAACAGCGTTGGCTTTTGTGACACTCCGAAATGATGGTGAGCGCGAATTTATGTTCTATCGCAATCCAAGTGCTGATATGCTACTTGAAGAAAAGGAACTTGACCTTGATCTTATAAGAAAGGTATAAAAGAGAGTTATGCTGCCATTTTTGTAGTTTAGTCCTCCACTACTGACGCTTTCTTTAATCATGATATTTGTGACGAACTGAAAGTGACTTGATCATTTTGCTTGCGATAGGCAAAAATATTTCACCATGGCTCAATAAGTCTTATAACTGAGCCCTGTAAAACTGCACATATTGCAGCTGCCAAAGCTGCTAAAGATGCTGGAGTACTTGTTTCATATGATCCAAATTTGAGGCTCCCGTTGTGGTCATCAGCTGAGGATGCTAGAGATGGTATTCTGAGCATATGGGAAACCGCTGATTTTATCAAGGTAACGTCTACATAGTGATTCATGTCACATGCGAAACTTACTTTGTAGGGGCTGAGTATCTGGTTTGAAACAGGTAAGTGAAGAGGAGGTTTCATTTCTGACTAATGGAGGGGATCCATATGATGATGCTATTATAAAGAAACTTCTCCACTCAAACTTGAAGTTGCTTCTGGTCACTGAAGGTCCAGATGGCTGTCGATATTATTCTAAGGTAATAATTTACATTCTTTTTTGAGGAAAATAATTTTACATACTTATTATGTGGGGACTACTTTTTTTAACTTCTTGTTGTGGCATACCATTACTTTCCTATTCCTCCTGTAAGTACTTGGCTGTTGGGTAAAAAACACACAAAATGTGTTACAATCCGTTGGTGAGCTAAATAGAACTATTTATTTGTAGTTACATATTCAGACCCTGATCTTACAATCCTTTTGTTGCATGTGTCACTTTGTAACCATATCAATTGTCATACAAAAATAGATCTATAAATATAATCTAAAGTTATTGGTAAATAACAGAAATTTAGTGGGAGAGTTAGTGGATTGAAGGTAACTGCTGTTGATACAACTGGTGCTGGAGATGCATTTGTCGCTGGAGTTCTATCCCAATTAGCCACGGATTTTTCACTTCTCCAGGTATGAATCGACTTCCTGAATGTGAGCCTGTACTCTACTCTGTTTTCTTTTATCTAGGTTTAGAAAGTAGGGTATGAATGTGAAGCTCTTATCTGGCTGTCCTGCTGTTTTACTCGGCACCTTTCTCCATGTTTCTATTACATATGATTTTCATGAAACCATTTTCAAATGAACTAAAGTGATCCATGTATAGTATATTTAGTTCTTTACATAGAGCCCAAGATACTTAGTTATAAATATTGTGAACTTTTTTTGCGAGTATAAATATTGAAATCCCCCTCAATGTGCTCATTTGGTCAACATCTGCATTCCAAACTTTGCCTGAGTTACACTGCTGGCTCAAGTTCATCTTGGATCTTTGTGGACATGGGTCAGTTTTGGGGGTGCTTTTCAGGACAATACTGTCCCTTTTTAGTGCAATACCATTGGGTGGTTCTTCCCCACCAGTCATTTTTTTAGCTACGGATACTAATTTTGTTGCCGGTGGCTGTGCGATACTAATGGAGCAGCTGAAGAGAGAAGTCATTTACAAATTTGCATATCTAAATTCTCAAGTTAGCCAACTGCAGATGGTGAATCTGTGAAATCTATGTTAAATTGTATTCTATGTAGATTGAATGTTAAGAACAGGCCTTAAATTGTATTCTATTGTGTGCCTAAAGTTAGCCTCACTATTAACAGGAAGATCATTTTGGCTTTTCTTATCATCTAGTTTGATGTATGACACCAAACCATTGCCTTGTAAGGGTAGGAAGGAATATACAATTGTAGCAAGATTCCAAACAACCTTCCATATATATGTGCCAATTGCAGTTACATTTTGCATCATGGGTGTGATACACTTTAGCATTGGTGCTTTTCTGATTCAGTGATTTGCTATCGACTATTTCAAAAATGTACCCAGATCATGTACCGAGAATGTGATAAGCTAAAGTCTGGGTGCATCTTCAGTAGGCGCCCTTAAGTTTCACTTTCACTCTACCCTGTTCTTCTGTGTTTGCCGCACGACATGAAGGTACAATACAGGGCCTAACTGCTGGTACTCTTGTTTTCCTTATGTGGCTTAAACAGGACGAAGGACGATTGAGAGAAGCCCTGAAATTTGCAAATGTGTGTGGAGCTCTCACCGTGACAGAGAGAGGCGCAATTCCTGCACTGCCCACACGACAGCAAGTGCTCGACGCCCTGGTCGGTGTTGTTGCCTAAGCGCAAGTGTACATATTATTGCGAACTGGCCTGAGCACCATCATGTCGTGTTATTAGAGTAGGTGTGACTTCGTGTGCGTTCAGCTTGGCGTTTGGCTTTGGAGGTGTGCATCTGGATTCTGGAAGTCCCCAGCCGAACCAAATAAAAATCAGGTGCAAGACGCAGTTTCCTGACCAGTTTTCCGTGTAAGGTACTAACTCCTTGGTGAGCATGTATTTGTACAGCGTGTTTATATGCCGTATGACAGTAGTGTTGCTGAAAGATCATGCCGTATAACAGTACAATAACTCGAACCAGTTTAGCCCCGCAAGCATGATCTTTTCTGGTTGCTAGTACTACAATGCTGCTACATGCGTTGCATTTTGGGCCCAGATTTTAGCCTCCCTCCTGTTAGTCTTAGTCCACACAATCACAACTACAAATTCCCTACTATACGATTCAAGGCCAAGGGCACCTTCCAGTTTGTGAAGTAGCTTGATCTGTACGTACGCTCGGCCTCGGCCCCATCTTGTTTCTCGGGGAGGAAAACAAACGAAAAGAAAAAAAGGCAAACCAATATGAATCCCTCACTTTGTAGGCTAGACACCACTCCTGAACTTAGGGGGTTGGCCTTTCGCAAGGCGGCAGACTTAACCGTTAATCCACCCCTGAAGAATGTTTGGCCCAAACCACGGGATCCTGTCCCTATAAACATTTTCTTCCGTTAGGCCCTCCATGTTTCACGTGCAGAGCTATGCTTCGACGACCTTCCCTCCGAGCCGCTGAAACGGGACCGCAGACAGCCAATCGTCCTCCACAACCACAAGGCCAAGATCGACTCACCCACACCGTGATCATGGAGTCGTCCCAGAGCCAGAGGCCAAAGTCTTTGACGGGTGTTGGAAATTACTCCAGCAGTCGTCAGTTCCGGCATGCGCGGGCGGGGGGGCGGGGGGGGGGGGGGGGGGGGGGGTGAAGGAGGCGCCGCCACCCACGCCGAAATCATGGTTCACGAACGCGCAAAGCTACAAACCAATACTGCTACTACACCTCACCACTGGCGCTGGAGGAGGCAGGGGTTGGTGTGTGTTTTGCGTGCCATCACGTGTGGACACACCGAACTGGAAGAACGAGCAGCCGATACAGACCAGTTCTCCACGGATTCAGCTCGCCTTCCGACGCGGTATAGAGCAGAAATCGGTGCTTGCAATTGCATTTGTTTGCCAGGCACACAGTTCCGAGGCCCACCAGCTGATCTGCTCGGCCCCATTCCAACAAACCGATCTCATCCCAGATCTCGCAACTCCTTTTTTTTTTTCCCTACTGGTTACTACGATCCACGCAAACGCAATAGTACAAGCAAGCAGAGCTGAACTCCAATGCACGCTGGTCCCGAAAATTTTTTAGAGAAACCCGTTGATGCGTGTGTTCCAAAAACAAACTACGGCAACCTCTGGTCCGTTGACGAGTGGCCGAGGTCGGCTGACCGGTCAAACCTATCGGCGAGCTCGGTCAAAACTCGAAACCACGGGAGTGGTGCTGCGGTAGAGAGGGATTGAGGGAGTGACGATGATGAGTGCGGACAGCGAGAGCACATGCCCGGTTTCATGGGGGGGCATAAACAGGTCTTGGTTGAGCGGATCGAGTTAAAGAGGATACTACTAAACAGGAGCGCAGCAAAAGAGCGAGCAGAGCCCCCGCAGAGTGCACGTACATACAACCTGATCTCGAAAAAGAAATAGGAAGAAGATAATAAAAGTGTTCACGATCACCCAAGTTGTTTTGGGAAAGATAAACGTTTGGACTACCGCCCGCCACGGCGGCGCCAAACAATACAAAGAAGGGAGTACGTAGTTGGTAAGACAATAAATAACTCTAGTTTAAAAAGAAATTAAGAATACTATCCTAAAAACCATACTACTACGCACTATACAGTATATTTTTTACAAAACAGAGCGTATTTCATTTATCTGATCACGTGCAAGTGCAATCGTGCAAAGCCATCCACCATCCCTGCGATGCGAGCGAAACGGATCATGCGAATGCGATAGCTCAGCGGCATCGAATTCCATAATCTTGTCCCCCGACATCCGCACCCCACGTGGACCCGATCACGCGCCTCTTTTTCTGTGCGCCCAACGCGTCGATGGGCTCGTCGCAGCTGTCCGTGCGTTCTTTCTGGGCCAAGTTTTCTTTTCCCCGAGCTGGGCCGCACGCCTCCTCCTCCGATGCTGTGCTGTGTTGTTGTTTTTTTCTTTCTTTCTAATTTTACGTATTGCAAAGGTCTAGGCATTACGTGTCAAGCATGTGTAACCAATACCCTGTCTCTTTCTTTAGAAAAAAATATATAAGTATCCAAGCTGTATACGAGGCCCTTGCAAAAACAAAAAAGCTGTATACGACGCATAAGAAAGATCTTCTCAACTGATATTACGTGACAAGAGAATGTGCGCTGTGACAAGTGGCACACAGGGCCATCATATCTACCCTTGTAAAATATTTTTCGTGATCTCTGAACACTACTGCGCTTCTATTCTGAGGGGGGCGAAACTTGACCTAAAATCCAAAGCGAGACCAACTCCCTACATAACAATAACCATTTTATTGTTCATAGAGTATACAGTATTGTTTTGTTGACTTTAATTATCAAATTTATCATTCGTCTTATCCAATAAATTATAACAAAACATTTTTGAAATAATAAAGTTTTGCGCTACTTGTTATTATATAAGCCAATTGCCATTCTGGATCACAAACACTCACTCACTTCCATTCACTTGCTCTCTCTAGTAGATGTGGTCGTCATACCAAACGTCACATACTACTCAATATACTCATAGAACATACTTTAGGACCACATCCATGATCCATTTTTCCTCCCTCGATTCCTTACAAACTAGTATACTAGAAGTAGTGCCCACACCGAAACTTTGTTGTCAAAGCACTAACAACAGTTGAATTCCGGGAAACAGGGCTTGGAAGAGGGGCTAGTCTAGCTCGGGAGCCAAATCCCCTATTTCATGCAAACAATCCATATATATACATATATACATATATATATAACATGCACAAAACAAAGCTTCCTTTTGGATAAAGAGAAGGGAGAGAATGCGTGAACATCCGCTTAAGGAAAGAACATGGCCTAATGATGCTCCGTTTGCCCCTCGTAAAGCTAGGTTTTAGGAAGGCGATGAGAGAACATTTGGAATCTCGACACAAATAGTAAATTTGCTAGCAGCCAGGCGGCAGAGCGAGCCTTTCCTGTATCATCATCGTCGTCGTCCTCTGCTTGCCCCTCTTTTTTCTTTTTGTGGTCCAACTCTCTCTCTCTCTCTCTCTCTCTCTCTCTCTCTCTCCACTTTAGTAGGAGCACTAATGATTTCTCCTAGACGCCGCGCGCCGTTGTGCAACCGCTGGACAGGGAGGTGCCGATCGATGTGCAAACAGCAGAAACAACATGCTGCACTCTCATCTCATCTCTGCAGAAGACACGGCCGGGTCTTGTGGTAAATATAGGTGGTGGTTCAGAAACATGTATGGCAAGCAGGACGATGTTAACGGTCACCGGAATCGACGAGCATGGCGTGGCCGAAACTTTTATCCCGTGTACGGAGCGAGACCTCACCCAAAGAAAATTGATTTTTAGTAGAAGATGCGGCGGTTTATTTACGGGGACAAGCACGCTCAAAAAAGCCTGCCATGCAACACCACTCTCTCTTGCGCTTTTGGGCGGGTATATTCGTGCAGTGCAGCACCTCTTTTTTTGTACTCTCCTCTGCTACAGGTTAGGTTAAGTTGTACGAACAACAGAGAGCAAGGGGGCAGGGGGCAAAAGGTACTACTATTACCGTCCGTATGAAGCCTAGCATAAACAACCGCGGGATAGGATAGTTTTAATCTGCACTTACAGCAGCATCCGTGGACCAGCACAATGTGCGTCGTCGCAGTCCCAGGTTGGCTCAGCTCAGTTGTGCGTCGTAACCAATCTCTGCCCGTGCCGTCGTCCGTGTGCGCCGAGCATGAGGCAGGCCAGCTTTAAAATGTTCGGCCACCAAAAGTCCTTTTTTTTTCTTCAAACGGTGCACCGCGCCCATCATCGCCATTTAACCACCGGGATAATAGAAACAGTCGACACGGTAAGATATTTTCCGCCTACGGAATGCAACTCGACCAGTCCAGACAAGCTGCGAGTGAGCGATCGAATCGAGCTGCATGCCTTCTTTTTCACTGAGCGCCGCGACCGGGCAGAGGCCATAATGATGATGATGGCCGGGCGTCGCACGCGGACGCGGAGGCCGGCTGGCCGGGCCGAGGACGGAACGGAACGGAACGTCGGAACGGACAGGAGCTGCATGCCATTGCCATGCCCCGCGCGCCTCTGGCCTGCTGCGTAAAAAAAACCTCTCACTTTTGCGGGTGTTCCCCGATCTAATCACCGCTCCCAACCCTCCTGTTCCTCCCCCCCCCCCCCCCCCCCCCCCCCCCCGGGCGATCTGTGGCCGGTGCCCTCCCTCCTCCAGTCCTCCCCAGCTCTCTCTCTCTCTTCACCGGCGCGCGCTGGGAACAGCGCGGCGCAACGCGACGAGAGCCTGGGGGAGCTCGGCAACGCACTGGCGAGCACGGCTTTGATTATTCGCGCGGCTTTGGAGCTGCCCCGCAGCTTTTTGGTTGCCCTGTCGGCGCCCGGGCGGGGCGGGCGTGGGCGCCGTACAGGAGGTGTGCCCTCGCGAGTTTCTATTTTCGCGGACCCCATACGTGGAGGCTGGTTCACCGTATACCGTCGCGTGGAAAGCACCGGTTTCGATGGTAAATAATCATGGTATAAATAATCTCTACTACTAGTTCGAATTAAATCTAACTAATACCTCAGATAATAATAATTATATAATCTCCAACTAACAACTGTTTAACTATTTCATCATCCAACCAAAGCTAATGGTGAGTGGTACTACTTCAAAACATGCTAATAGAAGTTAATTGGTGATAGATGATTATTTTGCCCTCCGGTACTTCTAAGCAAAAAGAAAAAATGACAAGGATATAATAGACCAACTAACAATCCAACCATTATTATCCAAGTGTTTGCAACAAACTAATTATTTTGAGTAGATAACAAGTATTTAGCCAACGTGAGGCGCACAAGAAGTCTTTGGTGCGTATGGTTATAAACTTTTTGGACCTTCTAATATTGATGGCCTAAAATACTGAAAGTTTAAAAGGTCATCCACAATTTTAGCAACCATAAATCCATGAGTGTTTCCAAAAAAATTGCTCCATCAATCGAAACTCATCCATAATTTTAAACTATGCATTAAATAGTAAATAATTGTAAATAATTCCAGTGTAGTTGTCAAAACGGTTAGAATTATTAGTATTCCCTCCGTTTCAAAATAGAGTTCGTTTTGAAAATGATTTTAGTCAAACATTAGGAATATAAATTATGAATAATTTTTAATTTATTAATTTTAAAAATATAAAAATTATATGATTAGATTTGTTTTGAGATGTACTTTAAGAAAAGTATACATGCATTATTTTTTAATAAATATTTTTATAAAAAATAAAAGTTAAATTTATATTTGGAAGACCGTATCGTTGTCTAAAATGAACTCTAATTTGAAACGAAGGAAGTAATATAGATAGTCTTCAGCAGTTAGAATTTTAAAATAAGCCCACTATTTACATTCCTTTTAACCCATGCCTCATTCAGTCATTCCCCCTGCCCTCTCATGTCGGAGAGTGTGCAGTGGGCATCGAATGTGTATAAATAATCACACACACCCCTACGGCCCCTTCCCCTCCCTCCTTCTCGCCCCATCAGTCATTGGCTCCGCAGCCAGACTCCCCGTCCACCGCTCCACCTACTCATCAGTATCACACTCCCCCCACCGCACCTCCCCATAAGGGTGTCGCTCCGGCGCACGCACGTCGAGGAACTTCCGGCAAAAACTGTGTTTCTTGGCGAGTCGTCGGCGGCGGCAAGATGATCACGGGCGCGGACTTCTACCACGTCATGACGGCCATGGTGCCGTTGTACGTGGCCATGATCCTGGCCTACGGCTCCGTCAAGTGGTGGCGCATCTTCACGCCGGATCAGTGCTCGGGCATCAACCGGTTCGTGGCGCTCTTCGCGGTGCCGCTGCTCTCGTTCCACTTCATCTCCACCAACAACCCGTACACCATGAACCTGCGCTTCATCGCCGCCGACACGCTCCAGAAGCTCATCGTGCTCGCGCTTCTAACGGTCTGGAGCCACCTGTCCCGCCGTGGCTGCCTGGAGTGGACCATCACGCTCTTCTCCCTCTCCACGCTGCCCAACACGCTCGTCATGGGCATCCCGCTGCTCAAGGGCATGTACGGCGACTTCTCCGGCAGCCTGATGGTGCAGATCGTGGTGCTGCAGTGCATCATCTGGTACACGCTGATGCTGTTTATGTTCGAGTACCGCGGCGCGCGGATCCTCATCACCGAGCAGTTCCCGGACACGGCGGGCGCCATCGCGTCCATCGTCGTGGACCCCGACGTGGTGTCGCTCGACGGGCGGAACGACGCTATCGAGACGGAGACCGAGGTGAAGGAGGACGGCAAGCTGCACGTCACCGTGCGCCGCTCCAACGCGTCGCGCTCGGACATCTACTCCCGCCGGTCCATGGGGTTCTCGAGCACCACGCCGCGCCCGAGCAACCTCACCAACGCCGAGATCTACTCGCTGCAGTCGTCGCGGAACCCGACACCGAGGGGGTCCAGCTTCAACCACACCGACTTCTACTCCATGGTGGGGCGCAGCTCCAACTTCGCTGCGGGGGACGCGTTCGGCGTGCGCACCGGCGCCACGCCCAGGCCGTCCAACTACGAGGAGGACGCACCGCCGGGCAAGGCCGCAAACAAGTACGGCGGCCAGTACCCGGCCCCCAACCCGGCCATGGCGGCGCCGGCTAAGGGGGCCAAGAAAGCGGCGGTCAATGGCCAGGCCAAGGGCGAGGACGGCAAGGACCTGCACATGTTCGTCTGGAGCTCCAGCGCGTCGCCCGTGTCCGACGTGTTCGGGAACGGCGCCGCCGCCGAGTACAACGACCCCGCCGCAGTCAAGGCCGCCGCCTCCCCGCGCAAAGGTACTACTAGCATACTTCCCGCTCCCCTACTGTTCCTCCAACTGAGCTCCTGCCGCACCGCCGCTATTCTAACTAGTTCGTTCCACTCTTGTACGTTGGTCAGTTGCAGCTGACGGGAGGAAGGAGAAGGGCGAGGAGTACGTGGAGCGCGACGACTTCAGCTTTGGGAACAGGGGCCCGGCGGAGAGGGACGCGGAGGCCGGGGACGAGAAGGCGGCCCTCGAGCAGGGGAAGGCCGGCATGGCAGGGCCCGCGGCGATGCCCCCAACAAGCGTGATGACGAGGCTCATCCTCATCATGGTGTGGCGCAAGCTCATCCGCAACCCCAACACCTACTCCAGCCTCATAGGCCTCATCTGGTCGCTCGTCTGCTTCAGGTGACCGCTCTCCACCTTGATTAACTGACCTGTCGGGCGAGATTCATCAATGGGAGTTTGATTGGCCATGATTGACTGACCATTTCCGCGTCTCTTGCAGGTGGAACTTCGAGATGCCGGCTATAATCCTGAAGTCCATCTCGATCCTCTCCGACGCCGGTCTCGGCATGGCCATGTTCAGCCTCGGTTCGTCGTCCCTCTCTCTCTGTTGTGTCTTCTCCCAGTGTGAATGGAACAGTGAACATCGTACTGACTGTAACAATGAATGCAGGTCTGTTCATGGCGCTGCAGCCGCGGATCATCGCGTGCGGGAACAAGGTGGCGACGTTCTCCATGGCGGTGCGGTTCCTGACCGGCCCGGCAGTCATGGCCGCCGCCTCCATCGCCGTCGGGCTCCGCGGCACGCTCCTCCGCGTCGCTATCGTGCAGGTAACAAAACCCGACGAAAAAAAAAAAACACTCGACCAAACCAACCAACCGCACAAACACGCCGGCACCGAGCACAGGCATGCCACTGACAAGAACCGCCTTTTGACGAAAAAAGAAACCGGAGCAGCTGCTCTAGTGGCCGGCCGGGCATGCCGATCGATATGCCCCCTGCGCCGGAAAAGCGCAGCACCTCTCGCTTTCGGTTTAGACTACTTGTGCGCGCTCGCACTTTTCTTTTCACCCCACACGTCCTGTGTCGCCTGACGTTCGTTTTGTTTACTGGTCGAGCAGGCAGCGCTGCCGCAGGGCATTGTCCCCTTCGTCTTCGCCAAGGAGTACGGCGTGCACCCTGACATCCTCAGCACGGGGTAAGCGACTCACCTGCTCCTCCGTCCGTCCCTCGGCAACGGCAAACAACACCGAGATTCCCAATTCCCTGCTGCCCTGCGCGTGAATTTGTCTCACCCGCCGTTCGCTTATGCTGTGTTTCTTTTCTTTGTTGCAGAGTCATCTTCGGCATGCTCATCGCGCTGCCCATCACGTTGGTGTACTACATCCTGCTGGGGCTGTGAGATTAAACAAGAAAGAAAGAATACAAGCTGTTGTGTTGCAGGTCACTCACAGCTTGCTATGCAGGACAGGATGGATGGGGGAGACACAGGAGGGGACAAGGACCGCGCGTGCTTTGCATTTGCAGGGGTCACAGAGGAGGTTGACTAGGATTAATATTCTTAGGTGTAGAGATCATGGAGGGTGATTAGAGAGAAACAAAATGCTTAGGGCAAGAGCTGGGTGCCACCCTCCATTCTTGGGTTAAAAGAAGTAGCATTGTTCAAAGCTTTGGGGTGACAAATTGTAAGGTTTCTTTGGGGTTTTAATTAGGAGATTTTAGGGGGGGGGGGGGTCCATGTAAAATGGATGGGTATCATTCTGATGGAATGGTAGAGCTCTTGCTCATGTTAGGGTACACTATTTTACCTGACAATGTTCCCGCTTCAGTAGTATGTGAAAGATTACTAGGTCAGATATTGTGCTGCAGTTAAGTCAAGTGAAAAGTGCATGTTTTTTTAAGAAAAAAAATGCATGTCATATACTCTGAATATTCGGTGAAATGCCACGAGTCAGAAGATGCTACTTGTGTTCTTAAATGTGTGGTCCTGGAAGAAAGATACCCTACACATTACTGTTACGCACTCGTTCATTATAAAAGTATTATAGCATAATATTTGAAATTAATAATAAACTAGAGTTATTTTCATAACAGTGATAATTAAGAACAGAGGAAGTAAATAATATAAAAAAGCTCACTGCCCAAAAAGTAAAACCAAAGCTAGAACTTGTGCATTGTGAAAAAAAAGTGTTGTGGTTTCATGTTATTTTGAGAAAAAAAGGAAATATTTTGTTAACTACCCTTTTGTGGCTTGGATGTAATTTTTTAAAGTGGGATTTTTCCATGCCTAGGAGCCACGCTCAGCAAATGAACAAGCTTGAACGAACCTAGGTATAAAATATGACCATAGGCTCGCTTCGACTAATCCAGATTGAAGAATTGCCTGGTGCTACAATCAATCCAGGACAAAGATAAATTGATGATTCAATGTATATGCAATTACTCCCTCCATTTCAAATTAGAATTTGTTTTGGACAACGACACGGTCTTCCAAATGTAACTTTAATTTCTATTTTCTATGAAAATATTTATTAAAAAATGATGCATGTATATTTTTAAAGTACTTTTTAAGATAAATTTAATCATATAATTTTTATATTTTTAAGCTTAATAAATTAAAAATTATTCATGATTTATATTTCTAAATATTTGACTCAAACTATGTTCAAAACGAACTCTATTTTGAAACTGGGAAAGTATAATTATAGATTTAAAAAGGCCTAATGGCGGCTAGCAGAAGGCTACCACGCTGAGACTACTTTAGTTAATTGTTTGACACAATATGCCTAGTTGCCGTTGAGTGATGAGACCAATTGTGTTATCTCAATGTTAGAGAAACATACTGGATAAAGGGATAAAGGAGAGCTGGTAGAAAACCACTTATGTTTGAGTTGTTATTTAACAGAACTTATTTTTTTAAAAAATGAAATTTGCAAATTGTTTCAGCTTTAGGAAGAACAAAATGTTCCATATATTGACATTGATTTTTCTGAAAATATATCTAAGAGATAAATAAAATATCAGGTAGCTGAGAAAGAGACATACCCATAAGACAATGGCCAAATATAATGCTAAAAATCGATGGTGTGAAATATTTGTGGAAGAAGTTGTATTTTTCTTGGTAGGCCAAACTGGAGGACGGTTGGTATAACACATCGACGTCCTACCAATACGTTGTCCCCGAATGTATACTCCGTAGTCCGTACTGTCTGTTGTTAGGTTTCTCAAATCCTTTTCATTGTCTGTATGGTGTTCAAAATCTCTCTCGGCACTCGGCAGGGGAGCCAGGTTCGGCAGCAATTCAGGGACCGGCTGGAGGCCGGTACGTACGATGAGGATGAGGAGACACGATTATTCTGTACGTACGCGACGTAGATAGTATGTGTTATGTATTGGAGGAGTGTGTGCCTACTTGCCAACTGACCGGGCGACGGGCGTGCCAATGATGGTTTTCTACGAAAAAGAAATACTCCTACTCCTATAGGAAAGGAAATTGCGCGCGGGGTAATGATTTCTCATGAGAACGAGGGGAAAGGTTTGTTCCGTTCGATCGATCGATCTGCATTAAGCACCGCCCACTAGCTAAAACCACCAGAGAGACGTCATTCATGTCTTTGCTGCGGTAGAGCGATGTCAGATCAGGTGCTGCTTCGTTGCGTTTGTGAGGGAGGGAGTGACTTCTATTTTATTTCGCAAAGGGTGGAGAAGGAGAAGGACGGGCGATTAAGACGTGAGGCGCACTGTCTTTCCCGGCTCCTTTGCCGGAATGTTTGATATCCGTCCCATCTGGGGTGATACGCATCGATGATGATGAACGAGATTTTCCTAAAGGCTACCTCTGCTGCTATATGTATGAATTCTGTTTTTTTTTTTTTCTGAGGTTGATCGTTTTTTATGGTTCGTGGCAATCGCAACACCTTTCAGCAGGTCGGCGGCAGTGAAGGCGGTGTTGCACATATGCATATACTTGAGATTTTTTTTTTCAGCCCCAGAAGTAGTTAGAGTAGATCAGGAGGACCGCCCGATCGGGACGCTATAACGAACTGAGCAAAAGTACGCGACGGCGATGCCACAGGTGACAGCCGGAGAGGGAGAGAGTGCCAGACTTGCATTGGCGGAGGCCGCAATGATGGCCGCTCACTCGCTCGGCAACTTCGGGGCAGCAGCAGCAGCAGCAGCGTGCGCGGAATCATGGAAAGGCGCCGGGGCGCGCATGATGCTGCGCCCGCGCGGAGGAGCACGGCGGGATGGCCGGCCACCACTCATGACGCCCACCTCGCATCCAACGCAGGGCTCGCGCCCACAGGAACAGAACCGAGATAAACAACCCGGAAAGCGCGGGGCCTCCTCCTCGTAGTCCTCGGCCTGCCCGTCCGTCCGTCCGTCCTCGATCGCTCCCGAACTAGCCCGTCCGTGCCCGACGCACACAATCACATACCGGGTGGCCGAGTGCGTTGAGCACTAGCCGCGGCTGGGCTCGGCTCGGCAAGCGGGGGCGAGTGGGGGGCAGCGCGCGCGGCTTTCGGCTGGCACCAGGCTTTGCCTTTGCCGCGCGGGGAGCTTGGGAACAAGTCGGGTGCGTGCGCAGAGCTGGTACGTGTGGTGTGGCAGTGGCCACTGGCCGGGGCCCCGGCGCGAGGTGGGCGTGGTCCTCGCGCGGCGCCCAAAGACGGGTACACGCCGGCCCGGCAACTGAGTTGGCGCGCTGGCCCCCTTGCCTCTTGCCAGTGCCGCGCGTGTGGGGTGTCGCGCTCCCGCCGGCCGGGCGCGTCACGGATGCCGGGCGTCGCGCCAAAGCCTCAGCAGCAGCTAGTAGCACCAGTGTACTGCTGCAACTGACCCAAGAAACTTTTTTTTTTCTTTTGCCTCCTCTGCCTCTGCTGCGCTGCGCCTTCGTCCTTGCCTGGCTATCAAGATCTCCCGAGCGAGATACGGGGCACGCTAAAAGCTCCACTACCGCGACCGCTATATTGGTGCCTCGATCTCGCGCCGTCTTTTTGACGATTCGATCTACCCGGACACAATGAGATCGGCATTGAACCCACACAGGAAAGATGGTTATCCGAGCCCGACATTTTTGAACCGACGGCGCGGCCCATGTCCATACCCGCCTCTCGCTATGCAATCGATCGATCAGATCACCTTTGTTTCCTGCTAGATCGAATACCGCTGTAGACAAGTCGTCAATCAAATCGGCCTTGAAAGAACGTCTGAGCTGAGTGCTGGCTGGGTAGCGGTGCGGACCGCATCATCGATCGTGTCAGGCAGGTGAGAATCGAATGATGCCACGCTCGGTCGTACGGAGGCCAGTCGGATGGACGAGCAGCAATTCTAGCCGCTGTCTGTATCCAACAGCTGTAAAGCTATACCACCTGAATACCTGATCTATTTCGCCGCCGTTGAAGGTAGATACCGTGCCGTGACGGAACGGGCGATTCTTACCTTCAACGTTCTCTACTGACTCGTGATTGATTCGCTGGGGTCGCTGTCCACAGATATTTAACTGAATAAAAAGGTCAAGGGATCGATGACAACACACCCATCAGTGTAGTGCTGTAACGTGCCGCAGCAGGTCCACAAGAGCACAACAAGACCGTTCTTCCACTTTACTCCTCAAATTCTAGTTCGGATCAATGGAAAATGCTTACCCTTACCCAAAGAGAGAGCCAATGGCGACGGTGTAACATGGACGTACGGCTTTCTATAGCTTGGGGTAAAGGGGCGCCACTTTACCACCACTTTCACACATGCTCCAGCAATCGAGCACCCTGAATATTTTTGTTTCCTCCCCACTTTCTTTTCCAGCCCGATCGAAACGTGCGAGGTATGTGCGGATCCAATCGGAAAAATCTCAAGGCACGCCGGGGGCCGAGCGAGAGGCGACGATGCTGGCGGGCAAAGCAAGCGCCCACACTCGCGCCATGGTATACTAGTAGTACGAGAAAAGCTCTGCTCTGCACACGCCGGCCGTTCCTTTTTTTTGTGTTCCAGGTATCCGGCAATATCGTCGTATCAGTACACAGCATTTTCTGAAACCGTTGCGTCTGTCAACGTCGATCGGGAGAGATGGGACCGTCGCTACCTTGGAGTCCGAGAACTTTGGGGAAGATGTTGGTCCGTTAGATTCATTATTCATGAGAATATGAGATACGTTGGCCGTCGGCTCATATAGTATATGTTTGAGAAAAAAAAGGGACTGTCTACTTTTTAATCACATGAAAAGACCAGATGGTTTTAATCCATGTGTATAGCCAATAGAAATGACGGGCTTGCAGCACAAATTAGTTTGATCAAAACCCACACTTCGCATGACAATCGACGGGTCGAAGCGTAATACTCAGTTGACTGATTAGAAGCATTCTAGGAAAGAAAAGGTGTGTGTAGTTTCATGAACCGTAAGCAGCTTTTTGCCTCCTGAGATGTGTGCTGGAACTGCCTTCAAACACAACTTCTGGTCCGGTGGATTCCGTTGACTCTCTAGATGACAGAGTATGAATATTAAGAGTGAGAAAAGGTTACTAGAACTTAAAACAAAGACAAGAGAGAGAGAGATATTGAGATATAATTAAAAGAAAAAAATGTGTCTTTTAAAATAAGAACGACGATAGGATAGAGATATTTTCTGTATAAAATAAATCACACTAATTTTCTCAAAGAACATAACATGTAAAAAACGATTTCAGTAAAACTTAAATTTAATCAACATATTTCAATCTCATATAAATAAAACTATATAAAATTTTAGAGTAAAAAGGAATAAATCATCAATCTATTATGTATAGCAAAGAGTTATTTTAGATCAACATGTGACATCTGATTTTTGGCCTTTAATATCCAGACTTTACGACATAACCATATATCAGTAATTACTGACGTTTACTAATGCCCCTTTTGGTAAAGCTCCACGGAGCTGATTCTCAGAGAGAATTTGGGGAGGTCTGCCAGACGTTGTATTGTAAGAGAAGTGATTATTGATGATCTGTGGAGTGATTCTCTGAAATAAACTAAGAGACTGGAAGCTAAAAAAAGTAGCTTCTCCTGATTCTGTGAAGTGATTCTCTGTCCTAATTGTGAGAGTATATCATAGAAAATCAAAGAGAATCAATTTTAGCCACAGAATCACTTCTCACTAAGATCACTCTCCGGGAATAGAAAGGGGCCTAAATCTCCCCTCACAAACACACAACTTGATTCTCTCCACACTGAGTTCAGACTCCGTAACATCCCAAAAATTTAAATCATATTAAAGTCGCTCCAAATTAAAATTTTTAGGTTTTGCGATGTATATCACCTTTTGTTTTTCTCTCTTTAAAAATAAAACTCACTAAATAATTAAACTAGAATTTGCAAAATGGGATTTTCAACTTTTAAGATATAATTTCTAAGTGCTTGTTTGTAGTTTGATTTTCTTGTTTCGGATTTATTTCAATGTGTTAAGCTTTATTTTTAAATCTGAAGTATTTTAAATTTCATATTGAACCTTGCTCGAATTGAATTATATCAATTTCTTTTGAATCCCAAAATCTGGAAAAGATCATGCCTCTCCTCCTTCTGTATGGGCCCAAGCCCATTCCCTTTTCCCCCACCAAGCCCCGCCAGCCCCCTCTCTCTCACTCTCGACCACGCCCCTCCTTTCCTTCTTCTCCGGCCCAGCAGCCGCCCTCCCATCTTCCCTCTTTCTTTTTCCCGAGCAGGCCACCTCTCCTCTTCTTCCCTTGGCCTGCAAAGCCGGCCCGGCCCACGTGCGCACTACCTTCGTCTTCCTCCTCCGGACGGCACGGACAGGACGGATGGGACGCGCACGTCGCGCGCCGTCGCTATGCCGCCTTGTCGGAGCACGAGCTCCATGTGTGAACACCGCGCGCGACGCCGTCACCGCCGTCCACTTGTCCACCATTGAACAGCGAGCTCACGAACCGCCTTTGCCGCGCCACAAATATCCCCGGCCGTCGCCTCCATCCACAAATATCTCCGCCGCCACCGCCATTGTCGGCCCTATATATAGGACCGAGCACCCTCCTCTTCCTCTCTCTCTTTCTCTCTCTCTGTCCCATCGGCCTTGAGCACCAAGCAAGCCCCAGCACTGCGTTTCTCCCTCACCCCTGTTCTTCTTCCCCGACGGGCCGTCGCCGTCGATCTCCACCGATGTCCAGTCTCCGGCTGAACCGAGCCCTTGGTGAGCTTCCCCGTCCTCCCCTCCTCCTTCCCAAGCCCTTGATTGACCTCTACGGCTCTCTCTCACCTTGGCACCGTGCGCTGCCGTCCGCCACCGCCATTACTCGTCGCCGGCCGTCGCCGTCATTTCTCCGGCGGCGTTGACCACCCAAATGGGTTCCTTGAACCCCCGCGCACCCCGCGAGCCCCTCAAACCCGCTCCAACGCACACGCGCGTGCATTCCCGCAATCCGCCCCTCTGTGCCAAGCTTTGGCGAGCTGCTGCCACTGCTGGCCGTTGTCCTCACCCACGCGCTCGCCGCGTCGCGTAGATGCCCGGCGTGCACTGCTTCACCCGAACCGAGCTGCGCCTCCGCCGCCGACGCGGCGTCGCGCGCTGGTGCATGTCCGGCCGCCGCCATCTCCCGCCGGTACGCCTCAGCCGTCCATCTAAAGCCAACGACCCAGATTAGAACGCCACTAACCCACTTGACCCGGTCCACCTTGGACCCATGGACCGAGCTCTGCTCCTGGTTCACGAGGTCCATGTACCTATTCCACAATATTTCCAGTACAAAAATAATTCGTTTAACTCCAGAATATCCACACTTTTGCACAAAGCCCCTGTCTTTTTATGAATCAACCCACCATCCTCTCCAGTTCTGTTTTGCTGACACCCTTGTACCTTCCAAATAATTCTGTTTTAGCCCTTAATTGTGTTTTCATACTTTAAATCTGAATCTTTTATAATTAAACTTAATTATTTACTATTATAACTTAATGTTTTGTGATTATTGTTAGTAAATAATGTTTTCTCAAATTAAAATTAATAATATTTATTCAAAATAATTATATAACTAGAAATCTTTTATGAAAGTATAACTAATACTAATGTTTTCTAAAATAGAATTAATAATCTTTCTTCAAAATAACCTCATGATTAGGAAGTTTTCATGAAATTATGATTCGTGTTAATAAATCATGTTTTTATAAAATAACTTAACAAACCTTACTTAAAATAATTAAATAATTAAAAAGTCTTTCTAAAATTGATTAAACCTTTTTAACTTATAATTCATTCGTTTTTAACTCTGAATTTTATGATTCTTTCACCAATAATTTTCTAAAATTAATGTCTTTTCAATCAAGCATGATTTATTCTCAATATATCGGTGTTTTATTGGATCTTAGTCTAAAGTTCATTTGAGGCTTTATTTGAAGACTTATATCTGGCTTTATTATTCGATTTTTGATTTCTTTTGCTATAGATTGTGACGATAGTAATTACGTACTGTAGAGTACGTCGACTGTGAAGACGATCGTCAAGATACGGAGTTCGAGGACAAGCGTGAAGATCTAGAATTCGAGACAGAGATTGAAGACCCATTCTTCGAAGAATAATTAGGAAAGCAACTTGCAAGGCAAGCCCTAACTTCCTTGACCATATTTATCCTATGTTTTGAAATCGCACCTATTGGCCTGTTTAAATTATAATGCATGATATTTTATTATTTTACTGATTAAGTAGTTACGATCCTACTTGAATTATTATGATGATGTTATGTCAATAATTAGACATTATATCATGACCTCCTTGAATATCCATTGATAAACCTGTTCTTGATTACCATAGGTTTCTCCGTCATTAATCTTTTAATGAACGAAATATGCCTTGATATTGGCATTGCTTAGGACCCTTGCAATGACCTGCTATGGTAACATTGCCACACTATAACTCATGCTTTTGCGAAAACAGGTAAAATGTGTTTGGTGGTGTTTTAAAAGTGGCATGGGTGATAGCAACATAGTGATTAAGTGAAGTGGTGGTTATTGGCTGAGGGCGAGGCAAAGGTGATTGTGATAGCAGTGTAATCTTCGGTATAGTCCACCTGTTGTGGAATGATGGCGCTCGCCCTAGCCACAAAATGCGGATTGGTTTGTTGGACCTCAGCCTGGTGATCTTCGTACAACCATAGAACCTGATGGGCAGGACTCTTCCTACCTTCTTGGTGACTACCGCATGAGCCGCCTGTAGGCTGGTAGGTGGCAACAGGAGATTGAGTCGAAGAAGTAAATGTCCGTTAAAAAGGCCTCACGTGGCTCGGACGGGCTCATGTTATGTCCCTAGGTGCGTCCTGAGGTGGAATTGCGGGGCCACTCGGAGAAGATGGTTGAGCATTATGTCACTCCCTTGCAAAAAGTGCATAGCATGTGGGTAAAATGTACAACCTGTGCAGAGTGTATATCCGGATAACCGTTGTCACGGCATGACACACTATGGTCTTGATCTCACAACGATTATAGTCTCTCTGTTTTTCCTCCTTGAAGTGTGTGTGGGTAGTGGCCCGTGTTTTTGAGAGTATTGGCAGTGTGTGCTAGAGTCGGTAGGACGTTGGTGTCTGAAGGCTCAATTAAAATATTAGAAACTGGCGGGATGGACAGTAGCTCCCATAGGGCCAACCTATTAAAATATTAACAACAAAATTACTTTTACGAAAGTGATTTCAACTGCTTTCAAAAGAGCCCTGCATGAAATATTACTTTATGCAAGCAAGCCCTAGAGCCTTATCCTTGCTAATGCCAAATATGCATTTATATTTCCCTTGAGTAGTGTTAGGGTTTGCAGAGTACCCTATGTACACACGCTATGCTTTTGTTGGATTCAGAAGATGAAGACTACGTAGAAGACGACGAATAGGGTTTCGTTCTGCCTCGAGTTTGCCTGTGGATTTGTCGTGAAGCTCGCTTCGTTTCTTCAAGTTTTTGTGGTTATCTCTGATAGTCATTTCTGATTGTAATCTATCAGATGATTGTAAGCTTGTATTTTATATTTTGTAATTCAAAGTATTTGCATGATATGTACTTTGTTTGTGCGTACAACCTACTGATCCAGTAGATCTCGAAATGGGGTCTGACAGACTCTTTATTTTTTTCTGTGTCATTATTTCTATTTTCTATAGTACTGTTTTTAGTGTTAGCTTATTTCTATATATTTTTCTTTTATCAAATCATATATCTTTTTTCAGAAATGTACAATTTTTAAACATGGTTATAAACACCTACTAATCAATGTTGTGAACACAAATAGAAAATGATCAAAAATTGATTAAATTTATTAAACTACTTAGTATAATAACACTATTAGCATAAAAAATTCAGAAAGTCCTAACCAAATTCTACTAGATAATTCACATAAAAAACAAGAAGTGTATAATTTAGAGTTTACAATAAAACAAATAGTTGTTATCTTACCATTATCTTCTTTTGATTAGATTATCATAAGCGAGTAGTTTATTCATAAAAATCAACCGTAGAAAAATTTAAAACGTTTTTTATCTTCAAAAACCACACAAATAGGGGTGAAGTTATACCTATTAAATTCATAATTGTATATATGAATAAATACAAAAAATATACATTGTCAAATTAGAGTATTTTTCTCATGTAGAAAATAATAGTTTAGCGTAATATATAACTTTAAGTAAATTTAAGCTCATTTCCATACGAGAAGTCACCTTCCATAATACATTTTCCCCTAAACAACCTGCAGTAAGTCTAAGGTTGAGAGATCCATCAAAGTCTGGAAGTCCAAGACCCCCATAGTCTTCTTTGGATCCTAGGACTTTTAAAGAAATATTGTAATAATTTCACAGGGATCAGTTCAATTTCACAGGAAAAACATACAAAAACAAAAAAATTTCCTTCAATCTAAAGATGTTGGTAGCATATTGTATTATGACTTCTATATATATTACCGTAAAGCTAGTGCCAAGTGTTAACTTGTTTTGGCGTGATCCCGTCAGTCACACACAATGCATATTCGCACAGTGCAACTCATCAGTCTAACTGAACACATCGGCCATGTTACAGATCCAATGATTTCAAAAGTTTTAAATACGTTTTCAAGCAAAATCCGATCAAGTTGTTTCCTGAGAGGTTTTGTTGTATCAGTCGGTCGTTCTCACGAACTCTGCCCATCAAGCCCAGCTCCGCACCCCGCCGCCCCCCCCCCCCCCCCCCCCCCCCCCCCCCCCCCCATCTGCTGATAACATTCGAATACGACATCCCCACTGATCCATCAGATCCCTAATCAATCTATCTCTGATGATGTCTATAACTAGTAGGGCATGCTTGAATGAATGGCTCCTTCCATGCATGTTCCCCTGCTGCGTGCCCGTTTTCGCTTGTCAGCTTCCACTCTGCCAGCATATAACAGAAACTGTTGCCGACCAGCGGACGAAAAACCATTAATCAAACACTCTGCGCGCTCTTATGGCACAGCTTCTCTGTTCCGAACCGGGGGCATGGAGATGGAGGCATGCGCTAGCAGCCAAATTAGCATGGCGAAGCCGGGCGCCGCGCATGACGACGTGGGCGCCCTGGCGCCTGCCGGCGGATCGATCAACGGTGAGTGAGACTGTGCGAGAAGGCACCCTGCTGTGCCCATCCTCCAGAAGTTGTGCTCCGATCGCACAACGCAACGAAAGCACGAGTCCGGCCAATCGCCAGAGGTAGTACATGTATCCATTCCGGCGGCGCGGCGCTATCGTATATATCTCTGCGAGGATATGGTGTGGGCATGTGGCCCTGTGCACATGCACGAAACGAAAATCGTTGCGTTTACGAGAGATCTCAGTATCTCACGCGGAGAATATGCTAGCTTCATTGGCCGGTCGTCTCACGCACACGCTCGGTACGTACGTACGTATACATACGCGTGTGTGCATTCGGCATGCATGCAGATGGCGGCACACGGATCGATCGATCGCGACGTTGCACGCGGCGGCAGTGCCGTAACGCGATGTGCCGTCCGGACGCGCTCGGCCTGAGGCACCCACGCAGCATATATCATTCATCGGCGGCGTCTAGATTGCCTGCTTGTTGTCCCCAACGACGTCGTTTCGGTAGCCCGTGGCGGCTTCCTTCCGGACGACGACAGGAAGCGATGGGCCGCCGGTGCGCGACAAGACGCGCGGCGACAAAACGGTCTCCTCCGGCTCCGGGGGAGGCAGGGTGGGGGCCCTCACTCTGCGCACGCACGTCTTCGGGGCCCTAGTTAGCTATAGCTTCTTCTATCCAGTTGCTCACTACCCCTGTCCATACCATGCGTGTCTCCCCCACCCAACCAACCGCCCCCTTCGCCGCCGCAAGGCCGCAAACGACGAGCGGGGAGCGTGTGCTCCTCCTCCGCTCCGTCCGTGAAGGAGATGCTGTGCGGCCGTGACGAGGCCGCACCGGTTTAGTATTTTGCAGTGCTCGTAGTAGTAGCTCGCTCGTGGCAGTTTCCAGCTTGGACGCCCGCGAGCGGCGATATCGCAGGGAGACCGGAAGAGGGACCCGTGCGCGAGCACATGCGGGAGAGGGACGCGTGGCGTGGGCCGGCACCGGCACCGACAAGGCAGGCAGGGTCCAATGCAAAGTGCACCGTCGGATTTTGGTCCCGTGCTTCGCCACCAACTCGGCATGGGGTTCAGGAAAAAAGAAAACTCGGCGTGGGGCAGATGCGTAGCGCGCGCATGCGCACCCAAAGGCCCAGGGAGGAGGCTTCGGCGACGGCGCGCGGCGTTTTTCGCGATCGATCTTCTTCTCTCTACGACTGCGACTCCACGCCCAGCGTTTTAATGCGGTATGGCGACTGCCGAACGCGCCGCCGAGCCGCTGGCGCCGTGACGCTGATCCGGCACTGTGCTTCACCTCAACTATTCAAACCAAACAGTGAAGCTAGTGCCTAGTAGTAGTACTAATAACAGAATCGGAGGATCTCTGATCAATAGGTACGTGCCAAACGAAGAAATCTGCGACCGGGCGCGACGTACGTATAGTTTCAAAGAACGGCGCCGTCACGCTGACAACGATGAGTTTTTCTTCTTTATTTTTTTCTCTGTGGGCGATGGTGCCATGTGCGCCTCTGGTACGCGTATATTTCCACGGAACGGAAAGGGACGCGACCTACGCAATACAGTGCTCCCTTCCGTATACGCACACGCACACACAACTCGCCCAACTGTGGACGACGCCAAGACGTTGTGATGGCTGAACACGCCCATACCCCGCCACCATGCACGCCGCCGCGCGCCAGGGTTTCCCGTTAATTTACGCGTAGTCGCGTAGAGAGAGGCAGGTTGGCAGCGATGAAGAATACGAGAAGCGACGCCTCAGCTCAGCGTGAAGAATCAGGGCGCGCTGAGCTTTCTGGAAATGGACACATCCGACGGCGTCCGTGGCGCGTCGGCAGGTTTACGCCCCCTCAATGCCCCATGCAAACAGCTCCCCCGGAAAGCGAGTCCCGGGCTCCCGGCAGCTCAGTCAGGCGTACGGTACCGTCACGCAAGGTGCCACTGACGATCATCCATCTCTCCTTCCCTGCCAGTGTCCCACAGCCCCAATACTAGTACTATAGATGTAAAACATGGACCAGCAGGTATATGCTGCTCAAGTGATGGCCGGCACTTGATGAGCTCGCCAGCTCGATCGGGGCTACTACTACTTCGGTGTCACACTACTATGTTCGTGTTTCGGCCCCTTGGGAAGCTTATGGATGGCATTATATGCTATCGCCTGACTCTGAGACGTGGGAACCTACAAACTTCGACGCCACATCTGCAGCTGATAACGAGATCGTCGGGTGCACAGTAGCTTATTAGTGTGTACCCTGTCAATCAGACCTCAACGATCAATCGCTTCGTGCAACAGGCACCTGATCTGAGAGGTTGCAGTGTATTGGTTCTGCCCAATTTGCAATCGGTTAGTAGCAGCAGATCCGAGATGCCCGGTGACCACGAAAAACAACAACCGCTACGTGTTCCGTGAATAGAGTGTGTAATTGCAACATGACCACGCAGCAGAACGGTTTATTACTATCCAGATTCACGAACACGGGATTTCTTTTCTGTACAACGCGGGTGGGGGGGGGGGGGGGGGGTGCGGGCACGTCCATTGGACTTTACTAGCTAGTGTGCCACGAAAGTCGGAAAGTGTCATCCTTAACGCAAATCGGCCGTGTGTTTCATGTCACTAAGAAGCACGATCGAAACTGATAGTGGACATGCACCATCCCTCCCCTTATGCCCCCCTCTACCTATAAGGCTATTAGCCATTGCAAAACATAATTGCAGCGAGTGACGAATGGAAAATAAGTAGGAACAGCAATATCTTTATCTTATATAACAGTCTGCTTTTGGTCGGGGAATTTGAGCAGCAGGTGAAAGAAAGCAGAACTGCTGACATGGAATGCATAAGGAGACATATCAACTCAGTGAAAATGTCAGCTGTTGTCGTCACGACTACATTTGAAAAAATTGAAGAAATAAAAATGTAGTGAAGAGGTCACAGTGAATTGACAATCCACATAGCAAGCCCACGCACTTATACATAATGCTTTCATAAGCCTGTACAAAAAAGACTCATCACCAAACACGGGCAAAAACGTGATTAATTGGGAATTCCCACTATGCAATCATTCATGCATAGTTCATACCAATCATTGAAAGTTTGGTCCGGAAGTGTTACAGAAACATGAAGAAAGAAAGAACTCAATCAATGATTAATGCAGCAACTCAACTTCATGCAAAGGGATGCTTCATCAAAGTTTGAAAAAGATGCATCTGTAATGTAGTAGGTAGAAATCCGTAGAAAGATATCTAACTTGTTGTGGGGCAACGGATTAGGATAGCCCAATGATGATAACTTTAGTGCTAAAATTCAGCAATCACATCCTTAAATCACAAGGTGCAACCATTAATGTGCAAAAGAAAAAAAAAATGGAATAGCAATTTGTCAATTTTTCACCATTTTAACCAAAACGCCGGTTACATAATCAATTTTCACAAGTTGCTTCTTAAATTAACCACATCATGTAGATATATAGCAATACAATTCCCCTTAATTTTCAAGAAACAACAGGTTCAAACAAAAATTCTCATTTTCATGAGATGTCTCTGATTTTTATTGACATTTTCTGTGATACACAAAGCCAAAAAAAAAAAAAAGGTAATTCTATCCAGGTAAAACTCCAATAAGACCCCACCACCTCTCATGTACAGCAGAAAGACACATGCGGCAAACCTGCACATCTATATCCTCTGATATAAGAAAGAGACATAAGATCAAATGACAGGGAATTCACATCAGCACATCTCTAAATTTAGTGGTATGTCATGTTTAACCGATTTAGGCAAATGTTGACATCACATATCTCAACGGCAAACAGTAGAATGGTAGATTCTTGCTCTCCAACAAACATTCACTACTAGCTTGGATAGAGTGTCAATTTGTGGGGTCTGTTCAGAATAATACAAAGGTAACACTGTGACAGCCGATAAGAGGAAATAGAAACACTTGTCGTTACATGTAGACATCTTTGTGCACAAAAGAGCCCTAACTTACAACTAAATGTAGTTCCCACAAAAACCAAAAAATTTAAATAGTATATGATGGTCTGGCTACAATAATCTTATCCAATATTATCACAGAAGGTAAACATCATATTGCTGTTCAGATATATTTATTTTCCGCTTATATATATGGCTCATGCCCTAATTCCAAAAGAGAAGACAGTAAAAATTTGTACTCCTCAACAATGGATGTCAACGTTCTCCTATCACAAGAAAGTAGCAGTATTGCCCGCACAACTGCTCAGCTACATAAATGGCTGCATATTCTTTAAATGCTTTCGAAAATTACATCATTTTATGAAAATTTAATTATGGTTGAAATATCTTCTTGACCCAATATCAAGATTAAGAAATTTCTCATATTACTAGTTTTACTACTCCTACTAAATAAGACCAAACAGTGCATCCAGTCCAGCAGGTGCTTCCATTGCTGTAATTAGTTCAGACAAAAGTGCATTTTGCCATCTTTATTTTGACAAAAGCATAATACCAGGTAAAAAACGAATCAAATTTTGACATAGTTCAGCTAGAGATAAATCGTTAGATATAAATTTTTGTAAAGTATTAGTATTCGATACAAATACAACAATAGCTTCTTTGCAAATGATTAGTCAGAAGCAAGTCTAAGAAATACTGTGGTCCTATTCAGAAATAGTAGGCATAATTTACATCATTAGGACAAGCCGTTGACCAACAATAACTCTATTAATACTATAAAATGGGCCTCAGGGAGTACCCTATATCGTTAGATATAAATTTTAATAAAGTATTAGTATTGGATACAATTTCAACAATAGCTTCTTTGCATATGATTAGCCAGAAGCGAGTCTAAGAAATACTGTGCAACTGTTCAGAAATAGTAGGCATAATTTACTTCAATAGGACAGGCCTTTGACCAACAATAACTCTATAAATACTATAAGAAATGGGCCTCAGGGAGTATCCTATATTTTTGCGTAGTTTATATACTGAATAATGAACAGTGTATCTGTCATCCTTTTTTGAAGGAACGTATATCAGCAGATCAAGGAAGTCTAAACAAGAAACAAAATATATACAGTTAGCTCTTTACCAGTGTGATTTAACCCATGACTTTTGGGCGCCATCCAGCAATTACATCCTCTGTCAAAGCTCGAGTTTTGACAAAAGAATCCATTGAGAAAATAGACTGCAAAATAAAAGTAAAATGCTCACGTAAGGAACGATTTCAGTACAACTTCCATTGAAACATGTCGAACAAAGTGATAAAGCAACCCAATATAAAACAAAGGCTAGCAGCAAACTCTTCAAAGCCCTCATGTCCTGCTAATATTGAATTGTGCATACAACATAAGTGTCGACGATTGGACCGGACCTTAGGTTAGGCGTGGGTTTCACTTTTGGAGAATTCAATCACGAAGACAACGGCGATTTTATACTTCTTCAGTCAACCCCTCCCCGCCCACCCCCTTCCCTCCCTCGCGACAGGCGGAGTAATAGCCCTATGTACAGTTGGTGTTTTGTCTATTGATCGTCCAATTCCTTGACTAGTAACTCGCACCCGGTCTGTGTACAAGAGAATCAGATGGCCTCTCCATGAGGGTGCATACATATTTATAGTCCTATCAGATCCACCTACCCCCTAACCTGGATCTGATATGGACCCCTACTACAATAAGAAAAATTACATTTACAGATCTTGTTTGACTAGGGCTACGTTTTGCTAGAAGTTTCTGGCTTGGTTATAGGGCATCGTCAATAAGAATGGGAAATTAGCAATTAGGTACATGCCATTGCAAAGATTTGTAGTATGACATATGCCATCAATATCTCAGTGATAGATGGGAGCCACCAATGTCACTGACAGTGGCAAATACCATATTACAAGATTTTGCAATGATATGTGGCAATTTTTCCCTATGGATAACCAATTTGTGTTAGATAGATGAGTCAACGCTGGTTTGGTTCAGGAGTCATCCTCTTGATTCTACTTTTTAATTGCCAATGAACAGTCCATTTCCTTTTTTGTACTGCAAATATGTTCCTCACACATTTGTACCAAAACACATAGTTCATAAAAGTTCCTTATTTGATATTGAGAACTATATACCTCATTTATCTACCGTCCAAAATATATACTTATAGTCTTATTTGCCACTGGTTTTAGATTTGAATCCATTCGATGCCATTTTCTTACATTAATGAGAAAAATACTGTTATTAGACCCTTCCATCCTCTCATTTAGTTGTTTTGATTTATTGCTTTGCTGTCCTCCCTTTTTTTATTTTCTCTTTTCTTTTCCCGTCTTTCTTTTATCTCCTGTTTGTGTTGGGTCTTATGGGTTTCATCTCTAGCCTAACACCAGTTGTTTGGGACTAAAAGATTTGGTTGTTGTTAATTGTTATTGTACAAATTGCCATGCTGCATCTTTAGGTGTAGTGTAGCACTTGTCAAATACTGGTGTCTGATGTTTAGGTGAACTATGGATTAGTGAGAAATGCATTTACACTTTAATAGCTACCATAGTTCCATGTATACTTTTTCATCAGTAAAAGTAGGCCTAGAAGAAAGACCGAACAACAATTACCAAAAGACAAACACAAAATCGCTTGCATGAAAGACGACAGATACCTTCATGTATGTTTTTACACGTGGAAGTGAATCTGGAACAGACCAATTCTTGTAGTGACCAAGTGCTATCTCCATGTGATATAGCTTAGGTCCAAGAGAGAGATCAACAGCAGAAACTGTTCCACCATTGACAAATGGACCCTGCACCGAACAGCGTCTCAGAACAAGAATATACAGGATGTCAGGATTCATCTTTTACACATTGAATGTAATTTAATATGCTATATTACAAATTCATATTAGCTGATAACGATTGATTAACTGAGCTAAGTTAATCTAAATAATTGTGCACAAGGCCGCTCCAGCCTCCAGTTCTGATTACAAAAGACAGGTCAGTGTATTCTAAATGTCAAATAGACGATCTAGGTGAGGCAGCTATTATATTAAACAAACTGAGCATGATAAAAGCAATATAGATTGCATATGAGCACACAACTTGTAAAATCGAGGTAGCTTGATATGAGCAAGCATTTAGTTTTTTAAACCACTCGAGGCCACATAATACAAGTACATAGAAACCTCCTACACGTTTCGACATAACATTCAGGATTAGAAATCAGCTTTGGCCTAACTTTTGATATGCAACAATGAACCACGTTTGTGCAGCATCATGTAGCTTATTTTCTTATTTAAGAAACCTCCTAGTCCTAACCTTTTCTAGGGTCATTCAGGATTAAAAGTCAGCTTTGAACTAACTATTGAAGTGAAAAAATGCAACCATGTTTCTGCAGATTCATATATTTTATTTCTAATTTGTAAGCATATATGACTTCAAGACAACTCCAGAAACTTCAAGTCATATATTGCAATAATCAGTTTATTTTCTGATTCATATATATTCCTCTGTTTGGCTATGGGCCTCAAAAGTTGCATTTTCACAATATTTGTTTCCATTGAATGAATGCTCCATTTTTCCAAGAAACATTAAATGTTAACTGTGTTTTTTGCGAGATCAGACAATGCATGTAGAGTATTTAACAGTCAACCAAATGATTATTTGTTCCCTTCACCACTAAAAATGTTGTTCCATACCTTTCGTCGCAAGTAGATTACCAGAATACGAAACATGAGTATGGTACTTGGCATCCAAATAAGAGATAGAAATTTTGTATATCAACTTACAAATGTGTACCCGTCATTATAACTTAAAAAAGAGTCCCATAAACATGCAAAAACAAGAAAAAAATGGATATGTTTTGCATATCTGTGATCCAATGCACGGTACGGGTCATGCAACACAACAAGGGAATTTCTAAAAGGCACCTTTCGAAAATGTGCACGTGGATCCGGCAGCTCACATAAAACCACCACACAACTTGAAGGAAAATATTTATATTCTAATTACCACTAATCACTTACATTGTCTTTTAGATAACTCTCAAACGAAGTCAGCTCATCAAGCAGTGCCTGTTCTGTTCCATCACTGGGATCTTTGCTTTTGAGGAAGCCGATGAAAGCGGAAAATATTTTTGACCCTCTGCAAACAAATTTGTACACAATATAGGCAAACCAAAGCAAATAACCAATATCTACAGATAGAAAGATACAAATCAGAATGGTGTTCTGATGTAGCAAGAATACAGTCACTAGTTATTTTTTTTTTAGCAAAGTCACTAGTTTAGCATAAATGACAACTCTGTTAGTTATAGGGTACATTTTTGAGCAAGAATGACAACAGCACCGAAATATAATAGTTGGTATGGTTTCACATTCATAAATGATCAGGGAAAAAATGAAACAGATAAGGGCAAAAGAAATATTCATCGATCACTCAACATCCACAACAAGTGCATAGGGTGTCTTAAAAAAAAATAACAAACAGGGGGCACTTAGAGCACTGGAAATATCACCACATACATTGAAGCTTTATCTGGTGGAGTTGCCAAGGACGGTTCAGGGTACTTCTCTTCTATTGCTTGTGTTATAACATCAGAATCAGCAACCCATTTGTCCTCAAGCTTTACAATAGGCACCTTACCTTCTGAGTTGAGTTGAAACAACCTGATGAAACAAGATAAAAAGATGGCTGATCGTGAACGGACTATCAAGTACATTAACAGCTAACAATATAATTCATAAAGGCTAGTAGATACCAGTCTGGTTTATTAGCTAGATCAACAAGCTTGAGATCATATGGCAGATGCTTCTCCTCTATTGTCAACAAAACTCTCTGTGTGAAAGGACCTGTGGCCAGCATGTTTAATTTAAATAAGAATGTTGACAATTGACATATTCCAAAAGTAAGAGCATAAAAACTAGGAATGTGCTTTGACCATCAACAGACACTGTGTGCTTTGTATTGCCATTCTAGGAATATGAATTCAGCGCACCTATTATTCAGTAATAATTTTTCTTTACTGTTACTATGAAAGGATTAATCAAATGTAAATGTTTAAATTGAGCTTGCATAGTCATCATCTTTCCAAATGTAAATGTTTAAATTGAGCTTGCATAGCCATCATCTTTCCACGCGCGATCTTCATACAGTTTATGACAACGAGGATTATTGTCGTAAAAGCATGATTTATTCTGGCAAATATTACTGAAAAAGGTGAACGGGAAGCAGTGGTTCAACTAGGCAAGGAACTGAAACCAACTCCAAAGTCCACCGTAACATGTCCATTTCCTGATATACAAAATTAACATTCGCAGTGAAACTTGATGATTAATCAAAAGCAGATTGGTGCAGACTGCCAGACCACAGCATGTGCTACTACAACAATCGCACATATGCAACAACTATCATCCGTTTTAGTGCTACAGTTTCTGCTAAAACCTGTGCGCAGCGGCCACGCATGCAATGCAGTGCTTGATTGTGTTGGTTTCTTATATTAGGCAAGTTATCATTAGCTAATCACCAATCATGGCCCAAAATCATTATCACTCAACGTGTCACGAATTAAGGCTACAGCTTATTTCCTGTCTTAACGCAGCAAATTAAACTGACGGCGAGAGCGCTCACAGTCGCCGAGCCGGCCGGGGACGGTGCTGGACTCCTTGGCGCAGACCTCGAGCGGCTGCACCGAGGCGCGGGCAGCGAACGTGCGGCATGGCGGCGCGCCGCGGCGCAGGAGGCGGCCGTGGCGGAAGGCAGTGGCGAGGAGAGCGGATGAGGGGGCTGCGGTCGTGGCGGTGGCGGAGGCGGTGCTGCGGAGGAGGACAGCCATGCCTAGCTCGCCGGTGGGATCCCGGCCGGTTGCCGGGGAAGTGAAGGACGCAGGAGCTTCGCGAAAGGGCGCGGCGACGAGCGGTGCGGGGGGGAAGCACAGGTGTGGTGTGGGGGAGCCGCGCGGAGCTTATCATCGAGGAACACCCGGCGAGCGGCGGAAGTTCCAGACGCTTCAGCGTGGCCTGCTGCTGCTGGCCCCGGGGCGGGCCACCGCGGAAGGAGACGTGAGTGTATTGGGCCATAGTTCGTTTGTCCAGAGATGAAGCCCAACAAATGCTGAAGAAGAAGCTAGTTGTACCAGTTGGGAGAACGAATCAAGTGTAAAGCTCAATCAAACTGACCAGGTTTCGACATATACACGTCTGATGCACACACAAACTTAAAGTGTAATTATAATTACAATAAAATAGATCAAGTTTATCGATCGCTCGGTCTTATGCACACACATAATGAGAACTATATAATCACAATCCATGCTACGGCTGAAGCTGAACATTTATATCAGCAGGTTCGTTCACCTTAAGCCTGCACACCATCTTCGTCGTCTCCATCCGCTACGGTGGCCGAGTGAGCGACGCCAGCGCCTGCCGAGTGCGTCATCATCATCTCCGTGGCGTTGACGTCCGTCCGCATCTCCTGGTACCGCTTCTCCGCCTCGGGCATGGTTCCCATGATGGCCTTGAGCCGGAGGCTCACGTCGTCGAGGCGTTCGTACACGGCGTCGTTGGTGAACATGCCGGCGCACACCATGGAGATGGTGTCCCAGCTCTCCACAAGCGGGAGGAAGATGATGACCGCCGACCCCACCGTGCCCCACGCGATGGCGATCGCGGCCCACAGCGTGAAGTAGCCGACGCTGTAGCGCCCCGCCGGCAGCGACAGCACCGGCCAAAGCACGACGATGACGCCCGTGAAGACGAGGCCCCAGCGCACGATCCACCGCTTCGCGTGCACGAGCCGCTCCTCCTTGAGCTCCTCCGCCACGGCGTCGTCGTCGGTGGCCACGCTCTCGACGGTGGTGATCTGCCGGCAGCTCTCCCAGTCGTAGCGCTCCGGCCACGCCAGGCTGCACGCGGCGTGCACCGCGCCGCCCACCAGGATGGACACCAGGTTGCCCGCCAGCATCGGCGCGTTCCGCCCCGTCGAGTCCAGGTCCACGCGCCCGTACTGCACCTTGGCCGTCGTCAGCCAGACGGTGACGCCGAGGACGCAGCCCGTGACGGCGCCGCCGATCGCACCGACGGCGTTGGCCTTGCTCCAGAGCAGCAGCAGCGCGATGGGGATGACGGCGGAGCCGATGATGACGCCCATGGCCAGGTACATCCACCCGAGGGAGACGCCGGCGAGGTTGAGGATGACGGCGAGCACGCCCATGAGGCAGCCGAAGACGAGGATCACGGCCCTCGACACGCGGAGGATCTGCTTGCCCGTGGCGTTCGGGTTGATGTAGATCCGGTAGATGTCGTAGGTGCAGAGCGAGGAGACCGCCACCAGCTCGGCCGACCCTGCCGAGGTGACGGCCATGAAGAGCATGGTGAGGAGGAGCACCGAGCCGGACTTGCCCATCAACGCTGTGGCCGTGGCCGGCGGGACGAGGCCCCTCCCCGCCTCTTCCGCCGTGATGGGGAGGTCCAGGGCGAGGGCGCCGAGGCCCAGCGAGGTCGCCAGCGAGAAGGGCACGGCGAACCATACCAGACCACCCAACAAGTACCCCTTGTGCGTCGACGACGGTCGGGCAGCTATCGCGCTCATCCAGTAACCCTGCATCGCATCCCATCGCATAAAAACAATGGAACTGGATATGATGAATGAATGTAGCAAAGCAAAGGCTAGCATTTCTAAGCTTAATCTGAATCCAAACTATACGTTGTCGACGAAGACCGTTCCGAAGTTCCCGACGATGTTGATGATGCCGAAGACAAGGCCTCCGGAGCTGAGCATGGTGAGGTAGGACCCCTTGAAGTTGCCGTGGACGGGTCCGCACGCCTGGTCCGGGTGCGAGAGCGGCGCCGCGCAGCTCCGCGCCGCGCTGGCCACGGTCGTGAGGTGGTCGTGCACCACCCTGGGGCTCCCCAGGCTCCGGCCGGAGGTGTACACGAGGAAGACGAAGATGACGAGCACGACGTGCACAACCACGGAGTGGATGTAGCTGGCGAGGAAGGTGGCCTTGAGCCCGCCGGCGAGCGTGTACACGACCACGCCGAGCGGGATCAAGAAGCTCGCGGCGTACACGTTGATGCCCGTCAGCGCGTTCGCCACCGCGCTGCCGCCCAGCAGCAGCATCGCCGTCACGATGACGTTGGTAACGAGGCAGAACACCAGGAACACGAAGTGCGCAGCGCGGCCCCACCGCGCGCGCACGATCTCGCAGACCGTGTGCGCGTTCGGCGCCTTGCGCTTGATCTCGATCGCCATTACGCCGAACAGGAGGACCTGGATCGTCGCGCCGCTCGCGTACCAGAAGGGCCCGCTCACGCCGTACTGCCACGCCACGTTCGAGCTCTGCAGGATCGTCGCCGCCCATGTCCACTGCTTGTTGATTCCGCGCAGGATCCAGTAGCTTATTAGCCCGTTTGTTCGTGACTGACGCAGAGGACAGATAGAGGAAAAGTGAAAACGAAAGAAGACGTGCCTGGGAGACGATGACGCTGGCGATGAGGCCGGTCTTGACACTCCGGCCGGCCGTGTTGAACCACTCAGAGGTGTGCTGCGACCCCACATACCGCTTCTCCAGCCAGACCTGCAGCACAATTACACATGTGCATCCATGAATGACATTTTCAACAAATTATATTGATACATGTATATTATCTATCATCACTTTTCACGTTATCACTTCATTTTTTATGGCAACCATTTTCAACAAATACATATACATGTCTTTCAAATGCATTCCATATGACAATGAAATATGCTAAGAGAAGTGAGTAGTGCTTACAGAGCGATACATTAAGCACCTGTATGTACAAAAAATCATTCTTACCATACACAACACTTATTGGACCTTAATTATTATTTTTTATAATCTTTTGCGCAGCTTAAGGCGTGTCATGTAATGTAAGATCTTCTTAAATGCAAATGGAACAACAAAAATGCATAATATATTTCCTCCAGATAAATTCAACTAAATACTACCAAATTGTGTTGTGCAACATGATTTTAAAAACATTTGTCAACTATCACATGAAGACGACAGCAAGGGGGTATACTAGTGGATCGTGGTACTTTGATTTAAAATAGTGTTTCTGCTAAAGATGGCCAAGTCAACTATATCCTTCATAGCTTTCACTTTTGCAAAGTCATACTTGTTTTAAATCACTTGTATATGTAGATGGTGGCATGGTGCTTAGATATATATTACGATGATTGTTGCCAAAAGAATATCCAAGTGTGACAAAAGAAAACAGGAAAATTCGAAGTCAAAACCAGCTGTGTGAATGAAGCGCCGTATTGTTCACTTCTGCAATGGCATGAAGTGAGAGATTCATGCCTATATATAGTAATATGGAATCAGGCGCATAGAATCATTCTATTTCACACAAGTTGCAAGATACTATCCAAAATTTTGATAAACTATCATATATATGCTTGCGTCATACTCAAAATTTCATTATCATGATTCAAATTGTCATGGTTTCCAATGGTGAACCGTTTTCAATTGAACAGAATGTCATAAGTATGTATTTATGGTGGCATGGTGCTTACATATATATTACGGTTATTGTTGCCTAAAGAATATCCAAGTGTGACAAAAGAAAACAGAAATATTCAAAGTCAAATCCAGCCGTATGAATAAATCGACGTACTGTGTTCACTTTAGCAATGGCATGACGTCAGAGATTCATGCCTATATATAGTAACATGGAATCAAGCTCTCATAGAATCATTTTGTTTCTCGCAAGCTGCAAGTCAACTATCCAAATTTTTTGATAAACTATCTTAAATGGTTGCGTCATACTCAAATTTCATTATTATCAAATTGACATTGCTTCCTATGGTGAACTCTTTGCAACTGAACAGGCTGTCGTATTAATATGAAATTAGATGAGATACAAAGCTAGCGGTTCCAGTTTTGAATCACTAAACTTATAAACGATAATTCTAATGGTTTGCCAAGATGTATGTCGCTGAAATGTAGAAGATCGTGTGTGCATGTCCACAACTCGTGTCGTATGTTCACTTTGCATGATTATGTATACTCCTTTTGTTCACAAATAATTGGCGTCGTTGACTTGTAGCATCAAATTTGATCACCTATTCAACTTATTCAAAAAATTAGTTCAAATTCGTAAATTTAAAGTTGTGGTTCAAATACCTTTAATGATAAAACAAATCATAATAAGATATACGACATTTATCGTACTTTAATTTTCTGAATAAGACTAATAGTCAAAGATAATGTTAAAAGTCCACGACATCAATTATTTATGAAAGTAAGGTGTACTATATACCGGCCTACCGTAGCAAAATGAGATCATGTCACTGACAACCATTCTATTTCATGTGAACTATTAATTATTCAACCAACTTTTTTGGATTGCTTCAATTTTTCTGAATTACGTGTTTTTTTTATGAAATTGAATTGGTTCCCAAAAATTTCCAATATGTTTTTTTTGTGTGTGTGTGTGTTCAAAAGGATCAGAGCTCTTAACAAATTTAATCAAATGGACATATATTTTTACATGTACTACATTTAAATTTTAGAGGTGGTTTATCTTGAAATGGTCTTTTATCATGAACTTTGATTGAATGTATTATATGTTCATACCATCTTTAACTTTATGAATGTACACAGAAATGCAAATTTCGTGACAGTAAGAGGCTTTTTTATTAGGTCCCAAAAATTCTGTTTTGCCACAATAATCACCACAAAATTCTGCTGCCAGGTCCAGTCTGCAAACAGCCACAAAGATTGTATACCAAAGCCAAAGAGCCAAAGAGGTTTGAACATTGACAAAACGGACTGGTTGAAAATACATAAGCGATTCCGGGCATCAGTAGCCTACTTACGGACGCGATGGAGACGTTGATTATTATGATGGACTGGAGGAGTGGCAAGGTAGTAGTAAGATATTTTACCAGGAAGGATGTGAAGAGCGCGAAGAAAGCGCCGAATCCGAGGACGACGGCGTACCCGACGGCCTGGTCGAGCACCGGCTTCCCGCCGAAGTAGCTGCCGGCGCGGGTGCACACGCCGTCCACCACCGAGTAGAACTCGCCGCCGAACGCCAGGCCCGGCGGAGGGCACGCGCCACCACCAGCAGCCATCGGATCGATCTGTACATATGCACAATAGGAATTAAACACGATGAGCCATGTATGTATAATAACTGGCGAAAGCGCATAACCTTCGACAGGTTTTTGTTACCTCGATCAAAGTCCGGCAGAAAAGAGGAGGAGGAGGAGGAGGAGGAGGAGGAGACAGACGCTGGCGGCGGGGCGAGGGCTCCAAGTGAAGCGAGGGACGACGGCTCCAAGTGATGGCTCCGTGTCTTGTATATGGGGCGATCGAAGTCGAAGGCCGCCGCGATCGCTGTCGCGGTGCTCGCGCCAACAACTCTTCTAATTGGGGAGAATCTTTGACTTGGTTATTCCGGTACTCGAGCTGCCGCCAGTCGCGCGGTATCTCTTTCTTTTCAGAATTAAAATAAAAATAAAAATAAAAAAGTAAAAATTGGGCGCACGAATGCGGCGGTATCTTGTGTATTGATCGCTACCTTATTACTATTCATCAAACCGATCGTGAGCTCAGCGGACGATCAACAGCAGGAACGGGTGCGCACGGATCATAAAGCACGTTCTCATCATTTGGCAAAGGCGCCGTAACTGGCCGCCGGAGAACTGCTTGAGCGCGTGTGTATGGCGGCGGCACAGCACAAGGGCGTGGCTTCCAATTATCCACGGGCTGGGGACGGACGAGCAACTTCCTACTACGCGCCACCGGCCCACCGGCACCGGCGTACCTTGGAGAAGCAACGTCCTCGAGACCACAGTTTGGTTGAGGGTGCAGGGGTGCGGGCGGTTGGCTTGTTCCAGTTGCAGGTCCAGGCGCCAGGCGTGCAGCCTTGCAGTTACAGGAAGGGAGGTGGACGACCGTGCCGGCCGGAGAAGGCGTGGAAATGGTGCCCTGCAGTGCTGCCGGAGATGGGCCGGATGGAGCTCTGCACTCGGGGCCTGGACCGTTGGCGTACAGATAACACCGCGGCCAATGAAGTATTAGTCAGTCGGGCCCGTCAGGCTGGCTTTTTTCATTGGGCTGGAGCTTTGTGGTCGGCTTGTCGTTCAGTGTCAGCTCACGCAATGGGCAACCAACAGGCTGTGCCGACGTGACCGCACCGGCCGTTCGTTTCGTTCTGCACCCGCTGCGTGCGACAGTGCAACTTGGCGCGACACTTGCTGCGTCAGCGTGTGCGGTTGCAGAAGATATCGGATTCTGATATGGTCTTGCGTCACATTCACATGCACCGCGCGGGCCGTGCCGAAGGAACCCGTAACAAATTTAATCGATATACTCTGTCCCGATAGAGTGTTCCAAGCCTCCAAGGTACTTTATCTACATATTTATTTTGTAAAATCAATACCATGAAAATAATAAATTTAATCAAAAAAATTTATCCAAAATTATCGTCCAAGGTACTCCTTGTTAATTCTCTTTTTTCACGGTTTTTTTTTTCAATCGAGCTCCGTTTCACTCCATGACGATCAACCTTGCCCAAGGACAAGGCGTGGGCCGTCCCGCCGTCGGGCCGGCCGTCGGCGTCGAGCCAACTGAAACCATCCCAGCCCCAAGCCCCACAGGCCACAGCCCATACCCTCCGCAACGGCCACCCCTCCCGCTCCGTCCTCTGTACCCCCACTGTCTGTCACTGGGCCCTTTCCATTCCACGATGTACCCTGTCACGTGAGCCGCTATGCCTGTCCCACATATCATAGAAACAGACACCTGAGGGGCGAAGCCAGAACACGAGGGCACCGGGGTCGGCATGCTTGACGCCGGGGTCGATTAGCTTAAACAACAATGATCAACAGTGTAATTTCACTACTTTTGCCGGAAGTCGTCGGGGTCGGCGGACCCCAACGCTACCACGCAGCTCCGCCCCGTCCTGACGACTACAGGAATGTGTACTCAAGCACTAGAATCTGAGCAAAATATCGACACCCACTGATATGGGACGGCCTGGGATGCTGTCCGTGGGACCCACGTATCAGACCAGATGATTATCACGAAGCAAAGATGGCGGCGGTTAGGTTAATTCCGCTGCGCCGTCTCACGAGCAAGTGGGGGCACCGGCGCCCAGAAACCGCTTCCCCAAATAAAATCACGCTCTCCTCAAACCCCGCCGCCTGAACAATAGACCAGAGCCAGACGATCCGTGCCAGACAAGACACGCGCAACGCGCCGTTCCCCGACTAGACCCCGAACTAACCGCCGCCGCCGCCGCCATGGACGCCAGCGCCGCGGCGGGTGGCATAGACGACGCGGACGCCGCCTTCTTCTCCCGCCGCGGGCGTGGCCGATGCTGCTGCTTCCCATGGCCTTCTTCTTCTTCATCGTCATCGACGTCGTCGTCCCCTCACGGCCGTCGCGCGGGCGCCGCGGACGAGGAGTGGTGGCACGGCGTCGGAGAAGGCGGAGCGGTTGCGGCGCGGCGGCGGTGGTGGCGCCGCGGTGTGGACGCGCTGATGAAGGTGCGGGAGTGGTCGGAGCTGGTGGCCGGTCCGCGGTGGAAGACCTTCATCCGGCGGTTCCGCCGCGGCGGACCCCGCTACGCCGCCGCCGCCGCCACCGCCTCGGGAGGAGGAGGCGGCGGCGGGACGGGGCGGAAGCTCAACTACGACCCGCTCAGCTACGCACTCAACTTCGACGAGGGCCACGGCGGCAGCCCCGAGGGCGACTACAAGGGGTACCGCGACTTCTCCACGCGCTTCGTCGCGCCGCCGGCCTCCGCCAAGGCGTCCATGGACCTCGGCGGCCGCGACGCGCCCCCGCTCTTCCACCACCTGCACCCGCACTCCCCGCGCACGCCCGCGGCCTCCGCCGCCGTCGCCGTCGCTGCGCTGCGAGGCTGACGCCGCCACTCACGGGCTTTCACGGATTGGCCGCAACTGACGGCTGTTGCCATTAATTCGGCGGCCGCAGAGGCGATAAGGGATGACGTCCCTTTCGTGTTCTTGGGCCGCCAGTGGTGGTTCTTGCTTGTGGATAGATGGTGCGATAGGATTTTTTATTTTTCGCCATTTTTTTGTCCCATGTCATTTACTAGTATGTAAAGAAGATTATCCTCCAAAATCGTGAGTCCCCACTATAATCATGGATAGAACTCATACTGAAGGGAGGAAATCTGAGACAAGTACATTGCCATGGTTTTTGTGTGGACAATTCTTGTGAGATCAGATCTTTCCAACTAGTTTTTGGTAGTACCCTGTTGTACCGTGCACATACGACAGTGCCTTGATCGTACGGAATTCACCTGAATCTTGTGTGAAAACTGACCTGCTTTTAGCGGAATTCCAGTCAATTTTCTCTAAAACTTTAATAGATGTTCGCTGGCCTGGAGTAGCTCTATAGCAGCAACACTCGTTTGTTTGTCTCTGATGATGAAGTGATGATAATTGATGCCCCCGTGAGTTCAGATTTTTGGCGATGCCGACACGGTTCGTGCAATCACGTCTCCCACGCCACGAGCCCCTCTCCTTGATCCGCATCGTTCCCACACCACGACTAACCAAGAATCTGGAATGACTCGTCTTAATTTTTTCTTTCCATAACCAGTCAGTCGATCGGATCGGCACCGTACCGACCTCTCTGCTCCACGCCCGACCTCGCCGAGAAGACGCCGTAACGTTAGGCGACGGGGCTTGGCTCGCTGTGTCTGCTCTCAAAATGAACCGATAATAAGTAAGGCATGTTCACTTGATCCCGGCCACCTTCTCCGCCTCCAGCGTCACCATCATTACATTGGTTTGAATGATTTGGGATTGATGCACGCCAAACGCCATCGTCCGTCAGTGGCTCGATCCGTGCCATGTTTCCGTGTAAAGACGGAACGACGGAACACAGATAGAAGATGATTCTGAGGAGCTACGCAACTGAAGAATCGAATATGCCCCGATTTTGATGTTAACGTCAGACCAATACAAGTCTCTTGCTTCGTTTCCCGGAAGACTGATGGAGCACTTATTACTTCACCCTCCAGTTTCCTAAATCTAGTCGTTTTAGACGCAATCTCACGTATCAATAATTAATAAATAGAGCTACTTTTTATATGTATTTAAATATGTTTAATAGCTCAAATGGTTAAGGATTGGGGCTCCTAATACATGTAAGGATTGGTTATATTTTATTTTTTTTCTCGCACTAAGCACGTATTAATTATTGAAAATCTTATTAATAGATAAAATGCTCCAGCGACTTGATTTAGGATATTTTTATAAAAACTCTCTAACAACTTAATTTAGTGACTTGAAGGGAGTATTTTAAAAGTAAGTGACCCAAGTCATCTATACACGTCTCTCTCAAGGCAGGCATAGTATGAAATTTAACAGAATTAGGTACTCACTTCCAGTGGGGCCAGTTTTCGATGGCCCGTTCACACGACTATCACCGTGCTAATTTTAGCCAAAAAGAAAAAAAAGGCTGCAATAACCAGTAAGTGCTGGCAATGTGCCATCAGCCCATCAGTTAACAGCAAACATAGCATCCTGCCAGACACTGATGGCACTGAGACGGTGACTTTCTGACAGCACAAGATGAAAACTGGCGAGTCAAACCAAAAGCAGGACGCGACTGTTCATTGAACAGCGCCAGCTTCGTTTGTTCCGTTGCTCTTGTCCACTTCGGTGGTGCCCGAGTCTGGCCTTTACAGATGAACAGCTGCATCTGGGAAGAAACAAGGGTCGTGCACTCGTGCTGTGCTGAAAGAGCGAGTTTTTTTTTCCTACAATAATAATATTTTAATGATTAATTGTAAAATTAAGGGTTGTTTTTAAAAAATTGCAAAATAGAGCCCATTCAATGAACGGTAGGGAACCTATCGGTAACCTAGTAACCGATTTTCCTCGTGGCACAAATGTGACAGCGACGTCACAAGTCGAGCTGAGCAGTCGAGCCTCTACAAGACCTGTCGGCTTCTGTACGCCCGATATGCCTGTTGGACATCCAGCCGACAGGTCTGTTAGGTTCTTACTCCATTCACTCTTTAGGAAAGGAGATACATTAAATTTAAAATATAACTTGCACCTATACAAAAATTGTACTGTTATTAAAAAAAAACTGTGGCGGAGCGCCCCTAAAACGGGGGAGGTCCTCGATACCAGCTGTGGCGGACCGCTCCTGAAACGGGGGAGGTCCTCCTCCCAGGATCCATTCTGGGCGATGCTCATCGAAGCGAACATTCACAGAGTACAACACAGGCAGTAAAAAGAATAGTTTACAGGCAGAAGAAAAATATTACATGAGTATTTATTACAGAGTCTTCAGTTCACACGAACCAGTTTTCGTAAACAGCGGAAACGATACAATCCTCAAGCGGCAACGAAAGATAGAGATATAGACTCCGACTCCGACACTAAGCAAAAGCAAAGGCCTTACCCAACGGCACCTTGCTACTAGCCACACACATGCAGCGGCTACTCGATCTGCTCTCGCTGGAAACTACCCCAGCCAGGAGCCGACTCTTCCAGAACTGCCCATCGCTACCACCGGTCGCATCAAACCCACCTGAAACCACAAGTCGCAGAGCGTGAGCTTCTAATAAGCTCAGCAAGACTGACCCGTCAACGAGGCTGTCTACAGCCGACACCTAGACATGCACGGCTGACTCTGGGTAGGACAGTTGCAAAAGGACACGCCTTACTAAGTAGCTTCCTACTTTCAAGTTTTAGCTCTAATTTAAGTTTGAAAAAAGTAACTTTAGTGTGCACTATGACCAAACAATCATGTTGACAAACAATGATTAGTATAAACATCACAACTGTAAACATCATTCTTCTTCTGTTCACTTCTTAACGTATGCGACAGAGAGATTGAGTAAACTCTAGACTGAGAGTGTCAGCGGTTCGAAACGATTTACACTTACAGGGTTAACCTGGTCACATGACACGTGCGCGTCTTGGACCGCACGTGACAACCGTTCGCACCAGATTTGTCAAAGCTAATTCCCTCTTACGCTACCTCAACAGTGCCGCATCCCACCAGATCACCCGTCCCGGATTGTATCTGTGGAGTTCACACACTGTCCACCCCAGCCCGCCGTCAATTAGACACCATAAGGTAGGTTCAGCTTTGCCGTCTCTAGCCTACCTAAGTTTACTCGGTCCCACAGCTCCAGCATGTGAGCAGTATATTCAATACTCAACCAACTGTGCCACACGGATCAGACAGAGCTACCGCATACAGAACCCTTTCTGTTGCCTTCCTATCATTCTCTGTCTAACCCCAGTTTCTTTTCATGAAATATGAACTCGCTACAGGCCCTTTATCAAGACGGGCAAGTTTCAAACAACTCATAACATATCGCGAGCAGTGTCCAATCTGCTCGACTTCTACCGTATGTTATTGCTGAGCATAGCTTCTACATCGGGCTACCTGTACCAATATTCCAGAATAGGCACTACCAAAAATATATGCATCTAGGGTTTTATACAACTTTTAAAAACTCACATTCACTGTGGTAAAAGGAAAATTTTAAAAACAGTAGTGCACCGGGGCTTGCCTTGTGGTTGTTCCTCCTGGTGTGCGGCGATGGTGTCTTCAAGAAAAACGGGATCCACCTTGATGGCTACCTCGTTCACGTTGGCGTCTACATGATGCAAATATAGAGATGACATTAGCAATTAATAATCTTCACGAAAATCTAAGTGGTTGATAGTGATTTAAGGAATTAGGGTTGCCGAGAAAAAGTTTTTGACCTAAACCACGTTAACGCTTTGATTAGCATCTAAACAAACCCTAATCGATATTTCATGCTCTTCACAACATTAAGGGTACATACTAGGGCTTATAAAATTTTTTCCAAAACTCAATAGTTGAAAATTAATTAAATAGCATTTTTGGCCATTTATTATTAATTAAATAAATCTCAAAAATAATAAATTCACACACTGATGTTTTATATTTTTCATAAAAACTACATTTTTCTTTGATCTCAGAACAATTGGGTTTATATTTTTCTGAGTATTACTTGATTTTATATGAATTAATTAATTTTCAGCCGAATTAATGGAATTTTGGAAAATAGAAAAGACAGAAACCCTATCTAGGGCCTTGCCCTAGCCGGTCGGCGGCCGGTGACGAGTACATCGGCGGCACAAGCGTCACGGGAGGAACCCGATTGACCACCCTTCGGCCGCCGGCGGGCCTCGGAACCACGGTGGCGACGAGCGGCGCCGACCACGTCGCGGCGGCGCTGCGGCGCTCGCCGGCGTGCCAGGCCTTGCCGGGGAGGTTCCTCGCGGCACAGCGGAGCTAGGGGAGGGGGAAGATGGCTCGGATTCTCACCGACAGGCGGAGTTCACCGGTGGGCTCCGTTCAGCCAAGGAACACGGCGGCGGCGAGCTCTAAATTCCGGTGAAATCAATGAGTTCCCGGCGGTTGGTGGTCGGTAGGAGGGAGGAGGTCCTCCTGCGCGTTGATTTGCAAAGGAGAACGGAGAGTGGGGCGCGAGCACGGTGCACGGCGGCGCGGCGCGATGGCTCGGCGGGGAAAACAGAGAAGCACGATGCGAGGAAGAAGAAAGGAGAAAGGAGCGGCGCGAAGTGGAGAAGAAAGAGGCGACCGAAGCGCCCTTAAACGCGCCCGAGCGGGTGCGCGCGCTCGCCACGCGCGCTCGACACGGGCCGTCGCACGGCAGGTGGCGCGCACGCTCTGCCCCGGGCAAGGGCGTGGAGGGGCGCCCCGCGCGGGAAGAGAGGAAGCAGAGAGAGTGGGAGAGAAGAAGAGCAGAGGAGGGGCAGCCCGATGGGGCCCACTGTTTAGTGGGTCCCACTGGTAATATATTTTTCAGAAAAGCCTAAAATTTCGCAGAAATTTGATAGCAGCCCAAAAATAGATTCCAAGAATTACAATAAAGTTTGAATTTTAATTTAGTGATTTAAGCTTAAATTTTAAATTTTTTACTAGCTTTAATTCGCGAGGGTTTCTTTGCAAGCTTTAATATTTAAATGGACCAATAAAATAATTCTTTTTCAGCAATTACCAGAAATTTTTGTTAATTACCTTAAATCTTTAAATTTTCTTTTGCATTTTCTTTTAATTGATTAATCCCCTTTTGAACCCAAAAAGAAAACGGAGTGTTACAATAACAAGGAGAATTTACATAAATTTTAAAAAAGTTCTAGGTATTTAAAAAACGTAATCAACTTTCAAACACACTTTTGAAAAAAATAATTACCATTTTTTAAACCATCTACCCCTTACGTGTCAAGAAGGATGTAATTTAGGATAAGATTCTAGTTAAACATTAAGAACATAAATCATGAATCATGAATTTTTAAATTATTATATATATAAAAATCATATGCGTAGATTCATCCTGAAAATTTTTTTTATAAAAGTATACATATGTCACTTTTTCATAAATATTTTTATCAAAAATTAAAGTCAAAGTCTTGTTTTAAAGACTGTGTCATTGTCCTAAGCTATTTTCTTTTTGATACAGAGGGAGTATTGACTAATTTGTGGCTTAAATGGTTGCAAAAACACTTAAGCTACCCTCAAATTTTTTTTGTGATTTCTTTTTGTTTTGGAATATCATGTTTTATATTTTTGGAGTAAGAAATGATTAGGTAAGAGAGGACTAGTCGGGGCTGCAGTTACTATCGGACGGCCTGTGATATATGTTCGATGGCCGCCTCTCCTCCCGACAGGCCAACGTGGAAACGACGTGGCATGTTTTATTAGGCTCCCAGACACCGAGAGGTTGTAATCGGTTGCTGCATTACCGATAGGAGGCCTATCGGTCATTGGAGGCCAGATGGGCTTCTATTTTTGCAATCTTTTGAAATCAAGCCCTACTATTACAATTAATCATTAAAATACTATTATTTTGGAAAAAAAAAACAAAGACTGAAACCAGTGGCCACCATTTTCACGTCCAGAGCAGTACCATTGTGAAAAACAAACAGCACCCGCCAACTAACAAATAATGCTCATAATCATTTCAAGATTTGATCAAAACCAAACATTTTAAATTTTATTTGAATATTTTTTTCCATACGTTTAGATTTGAGTTCTGAATCACCCTTTGGAACATGGGAATTTATTTATGTTTTCTACGTTTTTCTATGAAAATGAATTGATTTCTGTGAAATCTTCTATACAATTGATATGTCAAAGGGCACCTCGAATGCACATATAACAATCTAAGTACTTCCCGGCACTAAGAACAAATTGGAGGTCAAAGATTTTCTTTCTTGTATTGTACTAGTACAAAACATTCTTGGTGGACGAATGCTGCTTGGAATTTGTTCAACTCTCAAGCAACTGTGTTAAGGCCAGCTATCAGCTAACAAATGTATTGCAGTATAATTTCAGTAACGGTAAGAATATGATCCTCAACATTTGATATACTAAACCAACACTACCACATAATGACAGCACTGAAGATAAAGGCAAGGTCCAGGGAACATGTTGACGTCCTGACAGCACAAAGCTGGCGAGTCGAACAAAACCAGGGCACGAACTACGATGGTAACAACAGGACTCGTCAATAGAGTGACTCCAATTTTTTTTGTTCTTGTCCGTTTCAATCGCCTGAGGCCTGTCCCTTTGAAGGTGACCAGCTGCATCTGCATCCGAAAAGAAACAATGGCCTGCTGTACTGAAAGCCTGGAATCAATAGCACTACTTTTATCATCGGGAAGATACTACAGTATTGTGAACCAGCACCAACCAGCCTTATCTGATCAACGGAGCATATGGGACCTGACGAAATCGAGATCTGGAGAGCCTATCACAAGTTAGTTTATTTTAGATCTGGTTATTATTAACAATAATAACTAGTATCTGGTTACTCAATGAAATACTGGTAGATCTGGTATACGCACAGCAGGAACATCAGCATGAGCGGATCCATACCTCAGATCCCAATGCAAAACGCCGCACATACTGTCTGTTGAAGATGCTCCTTCAGTCCGGCTTATAGTGGAGGCATTTTGGAGCTACCACTTCAAAATACTTTTATGATTAAAATTTAACTAGAAGGCAGAATGACCACATTATATAACATTGAGGTCCACTTCACCAAGCAATTGGCTCATCAAAATACTGTACCATGAAAACTAATAGTTTCACCCAGACTGGCCACGGTCCAGTGTCCACCATCACAAGATGCATTAAGCTAAACGATGATAACTTTTTCAGTTGGATATATCATATCAATGCACAAAGTGAGCCGACAGCGACCGAATGGTCACCCTTCCATAGAGATGGAGCACCAACCAACGCAAAAGTGTTGTTAGCTCCTCTTTACCAACTTGCCAGCTGACATATGAACAGATTTTGTGCATCTTAAATTTCTGTATTATAAGATGTAAGGAAAGCCAACGAAGTAATCGCATGACATGAAATTGAGGATCAATGAAATACAAGTAACACAAATTTGAACTAGTGAGTGTCAACAATCGAAAAACGGAGATAGTACTAAGATATGCTAAAGCTGACACATCCACATTGAGCACTATGGGTTTGAGGGTAACCCAGGAATAAAGCAAAGCACAATGCATTTCTTTCCGCCAATTCCAAACTATTTTGTTTCAAGAAGATTTTTGAAAGAGAGAATGAACAATTCAAAAGGTCATCCCCAAAGGAAAAGGCATCGAGAAAGGTAGCAGATGACTGACGGAATAAAGGGGAACGAAATATGCTTATGTCAGTTCAATCATTACAAATACATGTAGATGTCAATCATTCTGCTGATCAAAAGTTGGCAAGGGCAAAGGCAAATACAAGACATGCTTACCTGGTACATGAGCATGAATTCACAAAGCTGAAACTAGAATAAGTCACAAAGTACACACTTCAACAATACCAGAATTACAAAGTAACTAAGGACCTCCACATTCTCAACAGTGACGTCTCATTGTCTCAAGAGCATCCATGGCACGAAAATATAGGGGAAAAGATGCATTTCAAGGCAACATGAAAGGTGAAGAGTAAAACATAACCTTCTATTCTTGAACTATAAGCTGACAGTGGGAATTCAGGAATATTACATACAATATATTTTAAAACTGCGGCGGCGAAATATAAGCAGAATATTACCTTTACAGTTCTATTAACGCATGAATATACTTGCTCATAATAGCAATAAGATACCTTTTTGAAGCATTTCCTCAAGCGAATACTAAAACACAAGAAGTTACTGGTATATGCCATTTATACTCTGATGTGGTCATCCCCATAAGGCAAGCTGCAAAAACATGAACACACACACAAAATAAAAAAAAGAAAGGTAGTTTTAGAGACAGAAAATAACAGACAAGCTAGAAATCACATCACTCTAAGTCATCACAATCTACATATTGCAGCACAATAAGCTAGTACGACAAGCAGAAATCATCACCCCAATGAGATTGACACATTCCAATCAAAATCAGCACATGACAGATTAGACAAGAAAAGACTACAGGTAAGCTAGTATTAGGTGAGCAACACTAGTAAAAGAAAACATCAGCTACTGTCATAGTACAGAGTCACAATGTTTCAAGTATCCCCGGCACCGCCGCCTCTCTTCATCCATGATGGAAGGCTCCCCGCATCTGAACAATCATCCGAACCAGCAGGAGCAGGTAGCTTGCCCTTCAGATTAGACCACTGCCAAATCTTCGACACAGAGAAACTCTCCCCTTTGTTGCGCGCACAGATCTTCTTCCCCTCCATAATATCGGCATTGATCGAACTTAACCCAGGAGGCCTTCCTCTCGCCGCACCACCGGTGTTGTTTCGCATCCGGCCTGGCTGGAGGGCTACCCGGAGCTCGGAAGTGCCGAGAACATACTGATAGGTGCCCATGGAGAAGCACCTCCTACCATCCAAGCTGCTGCTGCTACTCTCCCCATGATCCCTACTCAGCACCCTAGCATCGGCATTGCCACCTTCCACGGCACCCTGGGTTCCGACGTTCTTGAACTTCCCAAGCCTCACAGGAAACACTCGTTTCTCGGCCACCGCCGGTGTGTGCGCCTTCTGCCCAGGCAACCCGAGCCCGTCCTCGTACTCCTCGGACAGACGGCCTTCCTCCAGCCGTTCCTGGAAACCGAACATCGGATTGTCCTCGTCCATGAGGCCGGGGACGAAAAGCACCCCGCGGCAGAGCGGGCAGGTGGAGTTGGAGAGGAGCCACGTGTCGATGCAGTTGAGGTGGAAGGCGTGCCCGCAGAGCGGCAGCAGGCGGAGCCGGTCCTCGGCGTCGAACTCGCACAGGCACACCGCGCAGTCGAACGGCTCCTTGTCGCCGTCACCGCCGCAGCCCACGACGATCTCTCGGTAGGCGAAGACGGGCAGCGCGTCGATGAAGGCCTGGTCCAGCCCGGCGTCGTGGAGGTGGAACAGCTGCTGGAGCTGCCGCTGCAGCGCGGCGTCGGCCTCCCCTCCCACCGCCGCCCCCCGCGCCGCCGCCGCCGACGACGCCGACCGGCCTCCTCCGCGCCCGCGACGGTGCTGCTTCTTCATGAGCAGCCGCACCAGGAGGTGGAGCAGGCCGGAGATGAAGAACACCACCGCGAGAATCACGATGATGAAGAGCACCGCGGGACTGATCTTCCCACCACCGCCTCCTCCTCCTCCTCCACCCGCGCCTTGCACAGGCGGAATCGGCGGCGGCGGAGGGGATGCGGGAAAGCCGCCGTACGGGAGCGTATCCCTGACGACGCCGGCGCCATGGAGGAGGCGGCGAGGCGCGGAGGATCCGGACGAAGAAGTGGCCGCCGCTTCAGTCATGGCTCCTACGAGCTCGGGTTCCGCCACCACCCTCGCATCTCATCTGATCCAACCCGGACGCCCCAAAGATGCGATCTCTGAAGGAGACCAGCGATCCGGCTGAAACAGGATGCGGAAGTCGCAACTAAAAGCGGCGGGGGACCGGAAACGGACAAGCCGCTAGGGACCAAGAGACCTGAAACCCTCGGGACGGGAGCAGAGCAGAGCAGGCGAGAGCCGCCGCGGAGGGCCGGAACCGGAACGGAGGAGGAGGTAAAGAGTCGCGGGGATCGGTCGGTCGCGGCCGCGACTTGTCGCGAGCCCGGATGGGGGAGCGGAGCGCACAGGGAAGGGGAAGTGGTGGTGGGAGCGCACGAACGACCTGGGACGGCGAAAGCGACGGCAGCCGAGTGAGAGGCCCTGCGGTGGCTTTTGGATTTGGGCGTGTCTGCCTGCGTGGTGCGTGTGCGGCTGTGCGCGTCGCTTTCAGCCGCGGCGCGTTGGTGTTCGGCTCGGGTTCACAGGTCCGCCACTCGCCAGTTGCTCGCGGACGCCATGTCACCATCCCCACAATGAAGAGGAGTTGGGTGCTTTTGTTGCGTGCAACGGAACAACAGCAAGAACCAAGAAGGCTGACGGGTGGCAAAGCACTGTTTGAGTGTGCATGATGGGAAAGCCTGACGGGACCCGGTCCGGTGGCAAAGCACTGTTCCAGTGTACATGATGGATTGACTGCCTCAGGCTTGGTTGGTCTACTTCCGTCGTGCAAGTGCAACCGCAGCATGAGTGCATGACCGACCTGGTACTGCCGGGCCGTCTGGCTCGCCCCGTACGAAAAGGTGTCTGCATCGCCCCGTACCGGCTGCTTCACTCTGATGTGGTTTGGTAATGGCAGGTGCATCCGAAGCATATTACAGTAAGTATGGTTTTAGGCCAAAAGCGCACGCCGGAATCCGCCAGCGAAGTTCTTCAGTGCAGAACGGCTTGCCCTTGTTCGCCGCTCTGCACGATACACGGCACGATTTTCCACACTTGTTCGAACCATCGGTCACTTCGATCCACCCTTTGACCTACTGTACTTTTCTGGAGCAGCAGTCATGCAGTGCCTGCGTAACCAAAAAAGGTGTGTCGTCATCATCTAACCTGACTCGCGGCGAGGACAAAGAGCAGGCCGGCCAACGCCGTCCGCCCCATGGGCCACGGCGCCGGCTAAAGTAAGCGCAACTACGCAAGTACGCAACGTCGCCACCGCGGCGCGGAGCCCCCTCCCCACGGGCGGCTGCGTCGCACATGGGACACGAATGCCGTGAGCTCACCGCAGCGCACGGTGGCTGCGGCCGTGTCTCGTGCACCGACCCATGAATGTCGTCCATAGTCAGTCCAACCAAAAAGTGCAGCATACGATCAAGATAGCTCATCAAACGGGAAAAAAAAAAACTTGAGTCCCAATCGCAGATTCGCAGCACAAGATGACATGAAAACCGCTACGAGACAGGAAAATAGCTGAATAAACCAGAGTCCCAATTGCATGTCTGATTCAATTCACCACCACGACCGTAGCGTTCGGTCGGAGATAAATTACGCTTTTCTGCGTCTGCCAGCCCATTCATCTGGTAATGATACAACAACCGTTTGGCAAATGATTGAGCCAGGAACGCCAACATCCGACCCTGAGTGAGTAGCGTGTCAACCCAGACGAAAACAGCCCAATCATCATGTTTGGAGAAGTCAGGAAACCATTGTTCACTTCTTACGCTGGACGACTCCTTTCTCGGTCAAGTACTCCACGAACTCATCAATGAGGTAGGGCCAAGCGCCTTCCTCGTCATAGTTGGATAACTGTGGATCGATCGTCTGCATTGATAATATCAAAAGTCAGGAAAAATCTATATAGTGTAGTAAGTAGCAAACTAATGCTAGGAATCCTTTGAGTTTTAAATGGAGGCGTTCTGACTTAAGAACAGAACTGCATGTTGCTTCCGTATAGATTGGAAAGCTCTGGCTTTTGTGGATAGAAAACAGATATATAAATCACTGATTCACTGTAACATCTGTTGCAAAAGCCACTGATCCACACCAATCCTTAAATCTGGCAGATTGCAACAGTGACTAGCAACCGAAACCGTAGTGCGTCAGCTAATCCATCTCAATGATGGATTATCCTATACCATCTCAATCAGGTGTAGGTCACAGATTGTAGAACCATGAAATCACCACTTAAAGAATACTACTATATAGTTGCAACCAGGCTGAGTGCAAGTTTTGATTGACACCTAGGCGTTTAATCCATGAGAAAGTGAGGAGAAATGGACATCGTTACCTTTACAAACTCCAACAACTGGCTCCATGTGTCTCTAGATATGGTTTTATTATGCCTCACCTGAAATATGAAAATCTCAATTACTGCTGCAGCAACATCCAGAACCATTAACCTTGAGAATGACTTAGATGGAGCTGTGTTCGAGCAATACCTGTAAGAACTCACACCAGTGGTCAATAAGGGGCCACTGCCTTTCAGCAAATAGCAGCTGCCACATTCCTATAGCAGTCTCTAATGAGAGAGATTTTTGTCCCTGTCAAATACACGGAATGTGTTCACAAAAGGAAAATCCATACAGAACAGAGAATACTACTTCCTGGATGACCAAGAGTTGCCATGTCAATGAATATGGTCAACTCTTGTAAATACTTGAATACATAGTCTGCAACTAAGGCCAACCTTTTCCCTTGCCCAATTGAATGTGAAGTTGTATATCTCACGGAATTTATCTGGATGACAAAGGAGTAAAGGAACAGGTTGGTAACAGAAAAGAAAAGGAAACCATTTCACAATACACATCTATCCTAATTTAATATAAACACAACTTCTTCGTATTGGAGACTGACACTCTCGATATATAATAATACCAGGTATAAATTCTAAGGTAATAACATTAAATTTTGCCAAAAGAAAAAAAAACTCACGGTCGTCTTTTAGCTCAGCTCGTAATGTTGGCAACTTTTCACGAAACTTCTCAATTGAATCTACCCTGCATATTGATAACATTTTTTTTGATAAAACATGTTATTAAAAAAATATAAAAACAACTAATTCTTACAAGAAAACCATGGGCAACTGTGTATGAACAACAACCGGTCTTAAACTATCTCATACAGGAATGCTATAATTGCAAGTTGCACTCACCCAATTGACTGCAGTCCAGTAATGAATTCCTGGTGGGTAAATTCACACATAGTGGCGGCTTTCATGTGCCATGATATGACAAGCTGTTAACAGCACACAGTATTACTACAACTCTACAACTAGTAACAACAATGATTCCATCACTGTAGACTTAAAAAAATAGAAACATTTCACTGCACATAAGAAATTATCTGCCTATGTACTATGTTAAGCATTAAATAGAACTGAAATTAACTCCAGTGGTTGCAGCTTGAGGGACTATATGCCATATAATTAGTTTGCAATCAAACTTCAAGAAGGTAAAGCATACCATAACAATATCCTGAGGATCCACCTGAAAAATGAACATGGAATCTGCACGTTAGAAATAGGGGGAAAACAACTATTGATACCCAGAGCTCACGTGACACTAAGTATATATTATCACAGCACTTCAATGTTCAGAAACCTCACGTAAAAAAAATTTAACCAGAAATAGCATAAACACTAAATCATACAAAATAACAGCACTTCAACAAACCTCACGTAACAACGATTCAATATATATAATGGCAAGTGGCTGTTAAAAATTCACAAAATAAAACTCACCCCAGATCATTACCAAAAGTCCAAAACAAGCACAGTGCAAAAGTGAGATTAATGATTGGCCAATACATAAAAAGCTGCAGATAATAAAGACAAACTAGATATGGAATCTTGTTTGCAGTATAGCTTGCTACATTTTCTCGGGCCTTGTACATTTTCTGTAAGTATCCCTTTCTTTTGTTTAATAACATTTACAGCAGGGGACGTCCGCACTGTTGTACCACTAAGAACATCCGTAGTGTACAGCAGGGGATAAAAAAAGGGTAAGTCCTGACCCTAAGCAGTAAAAAAAAAACAATGTTGTACCACTAAGATCTATCTCTTCCCAAACATTAAAATAAGCCTGATTGAACCAAAAACCAAATACTTGCAACTAATAATAATGATGATGAATCCATTGTCTGTATACAAAAAAAGTATAATATGTTTTGCGCCATTGTCGTGAACCTGTCGTTAGACGTGATGGCCGACCAATGCAGTCGAATCAGTGCTCATATTTTTAAATGTTATGTATCCCACTTGGATGGATGCATATTTTTCATTTTTTTTTGCATGTAAACAGACATTGCCCTTAACATTTTTACACATTACATATGGCATAATACTTATTTACATGCAAAAAAAAACATGAAAATGTGTATCGATACAAGTGGCATACACAACATTGCAAAATCTAGGCACAGATTCGGCTGCAGTGGTTCTTTCATATGGCCGTCACGTCCTAGCTAAGGGCAGCCTCTCGACAATGGCACAAAACATTAAGGTTTGCAAAAAATATGGCCTGCACCATTTTTTTGTGATGCCAGATACCATATTACACGAGTCTGCATTGGCACACAACAAATTATCCCAATTAAAGATCAAAGAATACGAAAAGTATATCTGCTAATGAAATTGCTGCCAACTTCATCCCAAAATATAAATTTATGATAACATCTTACGTTCAAGATGTGCACGACCTTTTAGATAGAACTTCTTGGTCAAAATTCTACCTGTGTACTATACCAATGTCCTAAAGTATTTATATTTGCAATCAGATGAAGAACAAATGCTGATTGGCTATTAATATCTACTATAAAAAAGTAAATGCGCCTTACCAGCAAATCGTTGCAAAGTTGAGATATTCCCTCCACCATGATCATGTCAGCATCAGGTTCTGAAAACAAACTTAACATTAACCAAAAAAAAAAAGACAACTTACAGGAAACAGTTTTAAAAAAGAACATACAAGTATCAATACCATAATTTAGAAAGCTATTGTGTTATGGTAAATAATAATGCAAGGATCAAATAAGTCACCTTTGTATTTATTGTACATATCTTCAAGACGCCTAGTATTGGCTACTGAAATCTGCGGCTGGTTGTAGAAATAGTCAAAAGCTCCTTCCAAATGCCAATCACTAGCTTTCAGTGCCTGGAGGGCAACCTTCTCACTGCATCAGATAAGAAAATTGCTTATGGGAGATATCACAAGTGAATTCATAAAGCAAATAAACAGACTTAAAAATTGTGGGACAAATACAGCAGCTGATGCTAAAACATATTAAACAAATATCAATGTAAAACTAAGAAACCAGCACATTTGAAGGTTGCATTATATGGTTAGCAAGATTTCTGCACAGATTTATCAGCATGAGATATTATACAGAACGTACAAACTTCCAAGCAGGGCAGAATTTAACAATCTTATTATCCTCGTATAGACCACATACAAGAACCAAAAGACCAAATGCTTATCCTACTATCCGTAGACTTACTGGAAGAAGATTATGTTGATGGTCCAGCCAAGTACAGAGGCCAGTTATGCAAATAAATCGGTAGGTTACTGGTTATAAGGCTGTAGCATGCATTAGTGAAAAATGTAGTACAAATATTTGGACCAATTGGATATCTATATTAATCTTCTTCTGATTGGTACTCAACTTTTCATTTGCAGCAATAGCATTAGCTAATGATACATGAAACAGTAAATGTAGATAATAAAATTCAAACTTAAGATAGTTAAACAAACATGAGGTTAATTGGCATAAACTCCACCAGATAAAAGGCGAATGGCCGAATAAGGCATAGACCACTAGTTAAATCAAGGATGTAAATCCCCTAAACAAGAATAGCATAACATGGATTCGCAGCATCTTTATTAATTGTTACACATTAAGATGCACAGAGTCACCTAGTAAAGTTTCAACTGACTTGAAACGCATGTGAAACAACCCATCAAAATACACCAACCCAAGATGCGGCATAAGTAACAAAAATTGGGCTCCGAGAGGGCATGTAAATTAAATTCAGTTCAAAGGGAATCAAGAAACCGCACCTGGCGCCGGTTATTGTCATGAACTGCTGCACCTTCTCGCGGCTTCCTCTCCCCAGCTTATACTGCAGATTGCACACACAAAACACAGTCAACATCCCTTTTCCCCCAAAAAATAAATACCCATCAGATTTCAATAGTTGGAACATGGGATTAGACCGGTTAGCTCGCAAATCGAACAGCGGGAACAAGAGGAGACGGGAGTGATTCTCGCACAGGTAGATTCAACCACCACGAAAAATAATCGCAAAAAGGAAAAAAAATAGAGAGATGGGGTTGAATCGACCAAAGAGACGACCAAAACAGAGACGGTTGGCAGAGACTGACCATCTTGGATCGAGTGACGGGGAGGAGAAAGAGGAGACCGGCGGAGGAGGGGAAGGGAGCGCGGAGGCTAGGCTAGGCCTGGCGTTCCTCGGCGAAGCTTGAGCCCTTGCGCTCTCTCGCCTGCCTCGGCTCGCTCCTCCTGTTTTTTATTCTCTCTCTCTCTCTCTCTCTCGGCGGCTGGCTGAGGCAGAGTGCTGAGGCTGCTGACTCCCACAGCCAGCGTGGCGTGTAGCTGCAAATGATGGCCATGGGAGAAATGACAAAAATGCCTGGGCATCACATTGTAGTTTCTACCTCAACACTAATCTGTCTAGTAGTACATCCTTATTTTATTTGCTTTACTCGCAAAAAAAAAACGAACAAACTCGTGTGCGAAGAAAACTTGTGGTAGCTCCACTGATTAGGTTCACTGAGGCAGAACTACTTAGCAGTAGGCGATATGCTTCGTGTCTAGTGAGTTTTGTTGTAGAACGAAATGGAAAAAGAAATAAACGAAATTGCTCGTGTTAGAAAAAAAAAGGGGCTTAGCCAGTTTAAGCCGCACGGGCTAGATCATCCCAGATTTGGGCCGAGACGAAAAGCAGAGAGAAGTCTGCGATCCAGAAACAGTAATGGAACCTTGTATCCAAGTGACTATGGGCTTCCGAGCCCACCTATATCCCTTCCTACAGCCCTTCGTGTGTCAATCATTCAGCCGGCCGACCTGCATCGACGCCGCCACGCATCAGCGCCACAGTGGTGGGGTGGGTAGCATACGTTACTGATCGGTCACCGGCGAAGCGGAATCCTGCTGGCTCCGGACGGCGACAGACCCCTCGGCCGTCGGCGCGACGCGACCGACATATGGACGTCGACGCAACCCGCAATACGTACCCCGTGGTCGTAGCTGTAGCCCGTAGGAGAGGAGAGAGTGGCCGCGTATTGGTGTGGGGGCGTGTCGCCCCTGGTCACCTCGCTCTCACTGCCTCTGTAGGTATACCACGCGTACGTGCACCGTCGCGCGCGGGTCGTCTCGTGCAGAGAGGTGGGTGCAGGGTACCTGCTAGCGCAAAAAAAAAAAAAGGAACAATCGAAGTCCGAGTGCATGTTGCGATTCGCCGACATGGACGACGACGCCGTCTGACTTTTTTATCCGATCGTACGTGGTACGTACGTACGTAACGTACGTTCCGGGGCTCGACCGAACCGACCGACCGCCTCCCCTGCGTGCGGACGGCACGGACGGTCGGTGCGCGTGCGTGACGCCATCGGGACGATTATTTTGCTTCGATGGATCGCGATAGGGGGAGTAGTACGGTACGGGGGACGGAGAGCATATCTCTTTCGTTCGCGCACGTAGTACGAACGGGTCGCTTGTCGTCGGAGTCAACTCTTTGCTTTATGCTTTGCTTGGGTACTGATTGGCCGGGTACCATGTAGAAACCGTGTCGCGAGTGATAAGGAGGGTGTTTGATAAGTTTTACGAAACTGATTATATAAATAAATTATAGTTTATAAATAATTATAATTATTAAATACTTAAAAATTATGTTATTTTATGAATTATAATCTGTTTATATAATTAATTTTATAATTTCTATCAAATAGGTCATAAAAATACTTACGTTACGTACACCTACTAAGTACGAAGTATTAACGACATGTTTCTTTCTTTTGGAATAAAATCGGAGTCACTAGTCAGTCACGCATGATATGATGATGATGCTCTCGCTGTTCGCGCACACAGACGGCCCCCCGGGCCTGGCCGCGGCGAGCAGGGGACCAATAGAGAGAGACCAGCACCGGCCCATCCATCCATCATCACCCTTGAGAGAGAGGGGAAAAAAAAAAAAAAACTCCCGGTGCGGTGACCCATCATCACCCCGCACCCACACGCCTCCCTCCCCTCTCCCGTCGGAATCCTACACAGTTCCAGCGCACCGGCCCCTCCTGGGTCCTGCTCCAGTCAGCCCGGCGTCGACAGCGCCGCGCGATCCGTTATAATGGCAGAGGAGCCTCCCACTCGCTCTCTCTCTCTCTCTTTCAACTGATGCGTGGGGCTGGCAAGTGGCTACCACCTGACGCCGCCGGCCGGATACTCGCGGACTGGCCAACTAACCCACCATGCTCTCAGATCGATCGGGCTGATGATTGACGAGGCTGGGCGCGCCAGGTCTGCGACAGTACGTGCGGCCGCCAGTCCGTAGTAGCGGTAGACGACCGACCGGCCGGGCGTCTCACTGTCGCGTGGCATCCAGTTCGAGAACGTCTTTTTCTCTAGCTGGTTCCTTCGTTCCTGTGCGCAGTGCGCTCGCCTACTCAAGATCGAAGGTGGTCGATCGGTCGACCACTGTGTGCGTTATTATTTACTAGCGAATTTGTTCAGTAATACTAAATCTTTCGTTCGGAGGAGCTTGCACCTGCATGCACATGCCTCACGAGGTTCATCTCGCCACCCAAAAGCGAGCGAGAGCGAGGGTCGTAGTGCGTCCGGCAGATCGGTCGTCGTCGTCGCATCACGCGCACAGCAAAACGCTGGTCATGCAACGCAAAAGCGAAACACCCACGATATATCTCATCATTGGGGCGTTGGATATACATGCATGATTGGGGGGAGGGGAGGACCGACCGCCGGAGGCGAATCGATCGGGGCCCTCGGAGAGCCGAGAGTGAGTGCGGTCAAAGGCTTCTTGCGTTGCGTCGTCCTGTCGAGGACGACGGACATGTACGTTCACGTACATGTAAGGAAGGAACGGGGGTCGCCTTGCCTTTCTCCTTCTCAACGACGTCGGTGTCGTGTCGCAACCGTTCGCAACACTAGGCGGCATGCGCGCGCGTATAAATACAACGTGACAAACACGGCCATGCTTTGTCGTACTGTAGCCGCTTATATACTATAGTACGTATACTACTTGCCACTTCGTCGTTCGAGTATTTTCCCCCAACGAAAAGGTGAAGCCCAGTACTAAAGACTCAGCAAATGATTGGGGTTAACTGGTAATAGTAGAATTAGTAGTAGGCAGTAGAGAGTAGAGGGTGATTAGGGATTAATGATATATTGATATACGATCGACCGATTTAATTAGCGCTTACAGATCGTAGGTGGAGCTCGGTACGCCGTGCCGCCATTGTTGGCAACAGGACGACTGGACCGCGCTGGAGCCTAAAACCCCTCGCCGGGCTTCCCACCCACGTCGATGAAGTAGGACGACGACGACATCGGGACCGTGGCAGCCCCGGCGGCAGTGCTCGCGCCAGCGCCCGCGCTCTCGCCGCGTTCCATGTTGCCGTGGTGGCAGTGCACGCTGTACTCGCCCACGACCTCCTCCTCCTCCTCCTTGGCGGACGGCGCCACGCCAGCACCAGCAGCAGGCGCGGGGCCGGATGATGGTGACGACGACGCCGGTGGTGGTGGCAGCGGCGGAGCAGGGGCGGCGGGGACGACGGAGGGAAGCTTCGAGAGCAGCGCCTCGAGGCTGCTCATGGACGGCATGATGTGCATGGCCGTCGCGGCAGGCGGGGCCGCCGGCACGGCGGCAGCGTTGCCGTAGGGGTCGTTATAGAGGTCCATCGGCCCCGCGTGCGGCGGCGGCATCAGGCCGGGTGGCCACGCCGCGAGCTCCGGAGGCGGGATTGCGCCCATGCCGCCGCCCGGGAACGCGCCGGCCGACGACGGGTGCGGCAGAAGCACCCCCGGGATGCTCTCCAGGTACCCGAACTTGCGGCGCAGCATCACCACGTAGCTCAGGTCCTCCGCCACCTGCACAAGACCCCGATCGACATCAGCGCATTGGTCCCGTCCCGTCTAGTCTACTCTACCCATGCAGTAACCAAACACACTGGCTGGGCGCTGGCCAGACCGGTAAAAGCTTTTGACGGAACGCGACCGCCATCGCATCGCATCATCCGCGCACACACACATGCACGGAAAGGATACTGGTACGCTCGCTGCAGATCACATGCTGATGGTGATGGATGCCGCGCGCGCCTCTCGGTTCTCGGGAATCGGGGGGGGGGGGGGGGGGGGGGGGGGGGAGGGGAAGGAACGCACCTTTTTCATGGAGCCGAGCTGCACGACCCCCTCCCTGACAGCGATCAGCGCGATGGTCTGCACAGCAAGCAAAAGAAGAAAAAGAAAGAGAGAGAAAGAGCGCAGGTCAGCAGCGTCACTGCAGCATCAGCGAACAAACCAGCTACTACTGCTGCGTGCGTAGCTGTGGCGCGCAGCTAGCAGACCCTCTCTCTGATCAGAAAGGATTGCGATTTGTCAAGGCCTAAAAGTGTGTACCTGGATGCCGGACTGGAACTGCGCCTCCCACGTCCTCGGATGCTGAAAAAAAAAAAGACGTCGTACACGGAGCACGGATTAATTAACGACGACATCAACCACTAAACACTGACCATCAATTAATTAGTGTCGGAACAGTGTGATTAATGCGATGCTTACAGAGTCGGCAGGGTTGCTCCAGGAGGAGATGAGGTTGGTCTCGGTCTCCGGGGGCTCCTTGAACACCCACTTGTGGCTGTGGTCTGCCGCCACTTTCCCTATCAACCTGTAGGAAGCCGCACCAAGAACAGATGGGAGGGAAAAAAAAAAAAAAGAGGGCAAAGCCATCATCACCTAGGTAAGTAAGAAAGGTTATTTCCAGTGTGAAACTAGTCAGGCAGCCACCTACCCTTCGCCGTAGTTGTAGATGTCGTGGGACATCTTGAAGAACAGCTCCGGCTGCAGGCCCTGCTGCTGCTTCGCTGCTGCCTCTTGCTGCTGCTGCACAGCTCCCTCACAGTCGCCGCCAGCCGCATACGCAGCAGCGCCCTCTTGGCCGCACGCGGCAGAGGTGGTGGCCGCGAAGTTGCAGAATCCGTCCTCCCATGCCAGGATCCTAGGTGAAAATCGCAGGAACGCCAACTTTTACATACAGAACACAACAAAGCAGGGAAGACAAGGGAAGACGAAGGGAACATATGTTGCGCGCGCGTTTTACCAGTTCCTCCTGTTTCCTCTGGTCCTGTCGTACGCCGAGCCAGGGAGATCCCATCTGGTCAAATTTAAGATTATTAAGCAGCCAGGAGTCAGTCAGTGAAGAAAAACGTGTGTTTTGGAATGCACGTTAGTATTGATGACAGCCGTCCTGCCCTTGTGGAAGGAGGAAGAAGAAGAAGAAGAAGAAGAAGAAGAAGAAGAAGAAGAGGGAGGAGGAGACGCACTTGGGAGGCGGGTAGTTCCGGGGCAGGATGCGCCAGAAGACGGCGTAGACCCACTGCGGCGGGCCGTCGCCGGTGCAGAGGCTCCGCAGCGTGTGCTGCAGCAGGTGCGTCACGGCCACCGGGCTCAGCTGCTCCTCCATCGCTCGCCAAGCAAGCCGGCGAACGATCGAGCGAGCTGTCTCTGTCTCTGTGTGTGTTCGAGCTCGCTCACGCGCGATCGGCCGCCGCCACGGCTGACTGGCTGCCCAGATGGTACCTACCTGCACGCGGAGTTCGGAAGTGAAGAAGAAGCTGAACTCTATCTAGCAGCCGCTGGAAGTGGGGATCCTAGCCAAGAATCTTGGAAGGGAAGCACTAGCCCAAGCTTACTGCTGCTGCTAGCGCCTTCTCTTCTCTTCTTGCTTTTGCTTACCCGTGTTGTGTGTGTGTGTGTGATCTCTGTATGGCTGTGACTTGTGAGGCCAAGGCACCACCGAATGGGAAAGCCACAGCTGCCCAAAATTTATACTACAGCCCCCCACTGCCTTCTCTCTCTCTCTACCCCTCTATCAACCTCTAGACTCATGAGAAGGAGCTGGGCCCTGTCCTGGTTGCCAATATTATACCACTACTTCAATGAGAGCAAACTAATAATGCGTCTCTCTCTGTACATGGTCCACAATTTCGCTCGTATTTAATCCCGGAAATGAGAAACCCTGCTCGGTCGTGGCTTGGTCCTTGGATAGATTTGATCCCAACTGTCTCCTTCATGCCCGCACACAGACTCAAATGTAGAGGACTGTTCTCGCCGTACGGACTCCCCTATCTCCGCCGAATAAATTGCGGTGCAGGGAATCGCCGCCGAAAATCGCCATGCCTACCGAGAGGAGCTCCTCCTATATATGCAACCAAAAGATGACAGAATAAATAGACACCGGCAAATCCGGCATCGCGGCTACGATACGAAATAATAGGGAGATCTCTTGTACGTGCAGGCATGGATACTTTGGTAGCAGTACATCAGAAAAGAGTAAAATGCCGTGAAGACTGAAGAGGAAAGCAACGCTACTGTTGTGTACTAGTACTGTACTGACTGAGAGCTGCATGCTAGAGAGGCTCCTTTATGAGTTCTCAACAGTCTTATCAGAGCAAAGCTTCCGTGCATCTCAGTATGCTTGTCTATACTTCAATGCAACGGGTTTTGAACTCGGGTGATCTATTCAGATTTCAGAACATGTGATTGTGGGGGTTTTTTTTTTTTCAGGACCGTGCAAGTGCTAATCAAAATCGATACGAATTTACTGCCTTTTTCCTTACATTTATACTTACGTGCAAAAAATTTACATTTATACCAAACTCCTAGTAGTAGTGCTAGTACTAGTAGTATAGCAATCCTCCATACGGCAGCAGGGCCTATTTTTCTGTGAAGTGCAGAGCCCAGTGGCTGGACTGGAACACCCAGGAAATGTTTTTGATGGCACTCATTCCCTCTCTCAGCACTTGTCACATTCTCTCTCGGCCGCTGCTTTACCACTGGCACCCGCGCCCGGTTCACCAATCCGACAGTCCTGGCCCCCGTCGTGCAGGTGCAGCACTGCAGCGTTGCAAAGGTTCATTCACAAATGGAGACCTGTGTGTGGTGTTGTGTGCCCCTCCTCTGAAATTATGCTCGAACATGGATGGACCATCCTCCTCTTCCTCCTCCTCCTCCTCCCCTGTCAACAATATTATTGCTGCAATGCGATGCAGGTCTTCATGAGATCTGCATTAATCCGATTTGATGCGCACTCAGTGCGAAGGTTTGAACGTCGAGTTCACATGTGAGATTAATCGTCGATGCACAGATCAGAAAGAATCAGTGTACAGGATACTAGGAGGAATAACTTTTTTCCCTGGCTCTGAACTTGACGACCTCCTGCAAAATCCCGTGCGTCTTGGATGTGAAGTAAGACAAGGGGAGTGAAAAGGACCAATCAGGTCCCTCTCTCTATCCCTCCCCCTCTACTGTCCTTTTCATAACCAGAAGCCAAAACGGCGAAACCCACCACCCTGCCAGTTAAAACTTCACGTGAATACAAATGCGCTAATCATCTAAATTTGTTTTCTGATGGAATTGGGAGTCACACTGCACCGGAGAGGACTCTTTTCTTTCCAAAGATGCCGTCTTGGATGGAAACGGGGTCCCTCAGTCTGTATCGTGTCCCCTGAAGATTGCGTGATGACCAAAAGGGGCTGGGTTTCAGAGATGTATGCTGTCAAACAAAAGAGGCAGCTTTTCTCACATCTCTTTTACAGTCGTCTGACGGATGCTGCTGCTGCTGAGAGGCAAAAAAAAATACTGGCCTTTGGCCCTTGTGACCTTTCGCATTCACATACTCTACGTACTGTGCGACACGCCACCGCACTCCTCAATAAGGAAGTCCTTCACCTGCGTCATTTTGATCTGGATTAATGCCGACGAACAGGATGCGAATCCACCCTAGGAAAACATGAGATGAACTTCTGAATGAGTTGTATTTTTGCTGGCGCTGGCACTGCCCATTACCAAAGATCCTCTTACACTCCCCAAAAGCATGGCCAATGCCCATATGACAGTGACTCGCACTAGCATGTCCTAATTGCAGCAATGTATAGCATATATGCATTGGATAATGTAAAAGAATGAGATAAGGATTTCCTTCGGCTTCATCAGGCTGAGGATTTTTATTCCCTTTTTCTTTAAAAAAAAGGGCTGAGGAGCCTGATCGTTGAAGTTTCACATGAGCGGCAGCAGGTGATGCACCTAGCGAGGAAGGGTTCTGCCGCTGAGAAACGCGAGCGTTGCGCCCTCCTTTTCCACATGCGTCGCGCCATGCACGACAGAGGCCATCTGTCCCTGTCCATGAGACTCTGAGAGGGACGAGAGCTTGAAGAGGAACAAGGGTCATTCCCGGTTAGTGGAACATGGATGGCTTGGGCCAAAAGGTGGTGCAAAAGAGTGAACCACATGGATAATATTTCCACATGTTTTTTTTTTTGGGTCGCATGGTAGTACAGTATGTATTTTGAACGTAATTTTGTCTCAGTTCATATGAAAAGTCTATGTACAGTCCTCTGTAAGAAAGTTGAGAAGAAATCATTGCAGAAAACAGCACCTCTCATGACCATTTTGTTTTTTCTCTTTGGGGCAAAAGGATCCCAATAATGAGCCCTCTCTGTTCGTAGATTCATAAGTCGGATTTTAGACGATCCTGTATGCTACGACTGCCAGTTTGGGAGGAGCCCCCAAGCAGCCAAAAACGTGCTGCAGTGCTCTGGACCAGGGGGCTGCCAAAACTTTAGCCCCAGATTACGACTGGAGGGGTAGCTGCAGGGTACGGCAACAACAGCCAACATTAATTCTCGAACAAGAACTATGATTGCCCAAAATTCCTTTTACTTCAGAACAGATTTTTTTTTTTCTTTTTTGGATTAATGAGCAGCTGTGTTGGGATTGTACTGTACGTACTAGTACTATTTCGCTATTTCTCTACAGTAACGTAATAGTGCGAAGAGGAAAATAACGTCCCAAAGCAATAATGCTAGTCCAACAATACGACAGAGTCACTCGCAAAAATAAGGAAAAAAACGTTAGAGTAAAAAAAGAATTTTGTGTCAGTAATACAATGCACAGTACGTAGAGGTAATAATGCATGATCTGTCAGTCACCCTTTTCTACAAATACAGCTTGCCAAGTTTGACATGCTCGAGCAGGCACTTTTATAATCAATGAGATAATTACTTTTATAATAATGAGATAATCACTTTTTTATTCGTTGTGTGTTTGCACGTGCTTCATCTTTACTATCTTGGAAACTTGTGAAGATGGCATCTAGATTGTCTTAGAATATGTTCTTTCAAATGAAGAAGAAACGGAATTATTAAGGGCCTCTTTGTTTCCCTCTTAGATTCCACAATCCAGATTATACAAGTGGAAACTGAAACAAAGGATCAGATTTTATTTCTAGATTCCACAATCTGAATCTTTAGATTTCATAATTTTATAAACTGGTCTATATCAGCTTTTGTCACATTGTGCCTCACATAATTACATCTCTACCACTGAGGTCCACTTGACATGACAGTAGCTGAATTATGTAATCTAGACAAACAAACACCCCCTTAGATTTTGACATTCAGATTCTAAAATCTCAAATTTCATAATCTACAATTTATAATTTAGATTTCATAATCTAAAGCTGAAACAAAGAGGACCTTAAGATAGTATTAGCATGTTTCTCTTTGTCAAAACTGCAACTGTGCTCTTCTTTTTTGCTCCTGGGTTCTGATAACTGATGACGAGCATAGCGTCAACTTCATAGTACTCGCTTTCGTACAGGTACATGCACTCGAGTAAGGATGTACATACACACATGATTATTTTGTACGGAAAAAAACAAAGAGATATTTGAGTGATGGAGATGCTGGAATAATCAGTGGATATAGGTTCTCGAGCGAATTAATCGCGGCATCTATAAACGAGACTATAGTTTCGAAACTTATGTGACGTCCCAAATAAAAAGAACGATATAACATTTTATTATTACTTCGTGCTCTTTCTGTTTTTTTTAAAAATTATCGTCACTATAAAATTTTAACCATTTATTTCATTCAAAAAATTTATTCAAATATTGAAAAAACGTAAAGATGTGAGCAATTTGGAGCAGGCGCACGCACCACTTAAAAGATGACACGTGAGCACCGAAAAGGCGCTGCGATGCGGTCCATAAGCAACATCTGCATGATGATGAATTGATGAGCTGATCAATGGATCCTCTCTCTCTCTCTCTCTCTGCGAGTTCGCTGGTCAAAACGACCACCGGCCGCAATCGCTCGATGATGAGCTGGATCGGAATAGGCCAGCCAGAGAGCATGCCCGATCGCCGGCCCCGGCCAGCTCCGGCTGGGTGGTGGAGCATTTCCACTGCCACTTCCAGCAAATCGTCCCAAGCGAGTGAGAGCGGAAAATCCCCAGGACGGATTGGATCACGTGACACCAGCTAGCTAGTGCCGTTGTGTCGCCTTTTTTCCCTGCCGCTTTCTGCAGGAGCCGCAGCAGCTCCATGATGCGAGCCAGTGCAACGCAAAACTCCCCCTTCCTTCCTTGCTCGTCCCTACTCCCTCCTCCTCCTCCTCCGCTTTCCCCATCGGCAGCATGGACGGACGCCCTCCACGCCGCCTTCCTTCACTTCGCGCCCATGCCGCCCGCCAGCTGCACGCTGTTGACGAACCCACTTACACTTACCCGCCGCGCGCGTCGTCGGCTCCGTCGACCGAGCTACTAGTTTCACGCGGGAAACAACCGATTTCTTCTTCACGACTGACGAGTCCAGCAATGCGACCGATGCACGGCTTTTGCACCGACTGTTTATCCCATCGCGTTAGGTCGTCGCTTCGTCCTCCTCAGACCTCAGTAGTAGTAGTAGTAGCAGCAGCAGCAGCAGTAGTAACCAGTAACGGCCATTACCCTTTGTCCATGGCAAGTTCGCTGGTTTTGCACACCGCGATCAGCGCAAACAGCCCCCGGAAAAAATCACAAAGCACAGGTCTACCTACATACTGCTAGTACAGTACAGGTACAGCGGTAGGCAGGCGTACGACCGTCAGGACACCCCTGGGAGCAGTGAGTCTAGCTAGTTCCAGCTCTCCTGCTGCGGATAGAGACAAAGCCTGTGGGCTGTGGCGCATGAGCATGGAAAGCGATCGGGCGTACGTACGACGTCGACGCCGTCGTCTTCCTTCCTTCCCCGCGCCGACGCCCGCCGCTGAGGTAGCCCATTGCATATGATTGGCATATGGTCGTGGAGCGCCCTGTTCATGCGCATGACACACAAGACACGAGACGGTGCATCAACGCGCGCGCGCACGCGACTTCAGGCTTAGTCCAAAGAATTCGCGATCCTCCATTACTCGATCCGTATCAAGAATTTTACATGTAGTAGCAGTAGTAATTATGACCGACACAAACATTTCTTTCCGGTCACTGAAAAGCCTGAACCGCACGAGAGAAAATTTACTACTAATCAAACGGCACTCACTCTACTACATACGTACTGTACTCTCTACTCGTACCCAATAACCTGTGATTCATCATCCATCATCTGCCGGAGGCAGGCAGGCAGGCAGCAGGCATGCGCTTTTCTCCACTTAACTGAACCGCGCATATATACTGGCGTGGCACAGCGCAGCGCTGCGCGTTTGCAAATTCTTGCGAGCTGCTGCCGCTTTCCCGCTGCCTGCTAAACATGGTCCCTCTGCTCTGCTGCCTCTGTGTGCTCTGGTTGCTGTTGCTGCAGAGCTGCCGCTGCTCAACAGTTGCTGTCAACACAGAATACAAGATTCTCTTTTGGATTTCAATGGGCCACTGTTACTTTCACCTTTCCATTCTCACCTCGCTCGTATTCGACTCATGCATGGATGGGAAGTGGTGGATGCAGGCAGGAATGGAAAGCTTTCACCTTTGCATTTCGATATACTACTTATACTGACATCTGTACGTGTGTGTGTCTGTGCAAACGAACGTGCATCCAAAGCTTTCATCCGGATCGATCCGGGCCGTCTACCGCGCTGTTTTCGATCGCACGTATCGATCTTTGAAGCTTTTCCTGACCCTCACCAAGACCGAGAGCATGGAGCAGCGTATCACGAAAACCATCTCCGCTCGAGTGAACACCGAACACTGTACGCCCTTAACTTCATGCCCTGCCTGTGGACGAGACAACAGTACCTCATAAGCAGGGAGACGGCCGTATATGTAAAGACAAGTATATGATTATCGAAGCATGCGTGCGGCAACAGTGCCGCCATCTTTGTTTTATACGGAGAGCATGCATATAAGAATGAGATGGTTGGCATACGGAACGGAAATGCACGCAAGCTCTGAATGTTCTGATGAAACATCAAGCTTCTGAATCCTTTTCCTGAATCCTGCACATGGTTGATTGATTAAACTAAAAGGACGTATATCAGCCAATTCTGACTTGTGCCTTGAGGAGTAGACACTGGATTTGGATTTTCTGAAGCAAAACCCAGTGAAATTTTTAGCTTTGACAGAGACAAAGCTCTTCTTTGAACTATATATATACTGTACTTCAGTATGTACTAATATGAATTGTGATTGTAATGGTTTATGTCAGCTACAGATATGATATATCGACACTGCACAATAATTTTTTCAGTGCCCACATCAGTCCACCAACGCGAAAGCCTGGTCCAAAGTCACCGATAGTCAGTCTTTGAAGATTTTTTGATATAGGCTTCGATATATCAAATCACCTGTGTATTTGATCCAAAAACATATATCAAATCATCACGTAGCTGTATCGTCGAGAACGATTGACACCACTCTCATCGAGAACAAAGACGTACTTAATAAACCATATATCACGAAGAACTAACGCCAGACTGTATCGAAGTCAAACACAACGACAAGCATCGCACTCAGGCTTTCAGTTGACACACACGCACGCACACGAATACGCACGCACGCCAGCATTATTGTTCAGGAACAGTCGGGCGAATTGTCATTGGCAGATGCTTCCAGGTGTTGTTGGTGTAGATGGTTGACAGGCGATTGACAACAACAAGCTACTATTACTACATTTCTAACGACAACAACGCCATAGTTGCTGGTTCTCGGAACAACATTACGATATTAGTATCCCGCTCCAGATGGAGATGATGGTGGCATCTAACGAACAAAGGTCCCCAGCGCTGGCTCCTACTATACTATTGCAATCATGGTAGTAAACAGAGATCGGCGTTGTATCCTTTTGCAGCCGCGCACAGAAGGCGTTGTGTTTGTGTTTGTGGTGGCCATTGCCATACAGTTATGCGATCCCTGTCACTATTGACCGAGCCTTACTGTAAGCCTACAGAAGCACACCACTCATGATTAAAGAGAGATTTTTTTTTTTAAAAAATTCCTGCTACAGGTTTGATTGAATCATCATCAGGCAAGAACAAAACTTCACATCGTAATGTAGTAACAGAGCATGCATGTCGATGGATGATTCAGAAATTAACAGTGGAGGGTTCTAGTATCTTAAAATGACATAGTACAATATCATGGTAATTTCCGAAGTTCCATTGCGGCCTATGCCTAAAGAGAGAAAGAATGAGACATGCTGTGGCAGTGGACATCGACAACCTACCAGTGTCTAGTGACTACTCTCCTCTGTAAAATGATGGTCAGGGGGGCACAAGCGTCACCTCATCACTACACACACACACACACACACCTGCCCACCGAGTTCCTCGTCTCCCCCGGCCCGGTCTCACCTTTACAGAGCGGAAGGCACATGGAAAAGCACGGAAATTATTGGGGGGGCATCAGGGCTGATTTCTTGTCACCATTGGGTCTCTGCTGACTCGTTCCCACACCCTCTCCCCTGTCTGAATTCTGATTGATGGATTCCTCACCAAGCAGCAAAGATGCATGCAGGCCAGCATCAGTCCATGGGGTTCACAGAGGTAGGGAAAGGAAGAGAGAGAGAGAGAGAGAGAGAGCAATGAGATACTAGACAGGGAGATATCTCCTTGGAAAATAACAGCCATCAAATCAGGAAAGGTTGGACGACGACGATGAGGAATTTCAGGCTTTCCAGTGAATGAAATGCTTGGGCAATTATTCGGACCAGCGTGTGAGTTCCCCACACCCGGCTTACTTATAAGACTGCTTCGCCAGATAGGTGGTGTGCATGCACAGTTTAGGAGCTACACCCGCATGCAGCTTGTGGAACCTATATAAGGGCTTAGCTATGAGGGCTAGCAGTAGTTTTTATTTGTATCTTTTCTTTGCAGCTTTACACTACGTTGTGTATCAATGTTTGATATTGTTATAACTTTTAATATCATTTGTGACCATTCACCTTATTCAAAATCAACTCGATACTACTATGAACCCATATAAGCATATTTTGGAATGCAATAAGAACGTAATTAGGACACACATTGCATCTTTCTCATGATCACATTGTGTGTTGTTTGTTGTCAAGCAAAGTTAATTGATACCATCATTTTCAACAAGGTGCGTTTGTGCATGTCGTCCGTATTCCAATGTAGTAGTAGTATGCATGCATTTAGATAGCTGACACAAGCAAAGCAACTAGGCATGAGTTGTCAATGACAAGATAAAGTAGTCCGAACAGTTCACATGTTACTACTACTAGAATAACACCGTGGCTTCATTTACTTGTCATAACAAAGCTTACCTTTATGGATTGAGCAAACTAGTAGTAGTGGAACGTTTTCAAGTCTACCATAGCGGCAGCTTCAAATCATGATTCAGTGTCCTCTAAAAAACGTGTTATCAATCGACATAAAAACACAAAAGAAGGAAACTACCCAGCGTGACGAAACAGATGACCGTTGCTCAGTAGACCAAAGTAATTGTTTTGAATCAGCATTTTTTATATAAAAAAACATTATACCATCTGAAAAAACTTTGCATTTTCAGTACTAGCTAGTACTACGTACGTAGATTGCAAATCAAGCCCCCTGACGATTGCACATTAAAATCGCCAACAAATCACTTTGATTCTCAGTCCAACTTGTACGAGTGATAGAACCGTGTGTAAGCAGTTAAGCACTCAGAGATTCATCGTCAGCGATGAGCAGAGCAATCCACCAGACCAGTGCGCAAGAGGCCCGGCCGCCCGCCCGGCGGATGGAGATTGGGGATGCTCGGGGGAACCGCGCCTGCAGGTAGATTTGACCGGCGATCAGTACACATGCCTCTCGTCGTCGCTTCTGCAGTCGATTTGACCAACACGTTCGCCGTTCGCGGAGGACAGCGTGTACGAACGAACGAGGGGGTGGGGGTGGGGGAAGAAAAGGACCCCGCACAGGAAAGCGGCAGTAGTGGATGGTTTGGTCCACGAGAAAAGCACAGAGCAGCGGCAACAGTACCCATTCGGGGGAAGCATCTACGGGTGTTGCGTCATGTCTTGCCGTCTGCGATCGGAGAGAGGACGGAGGAGATCGGCCGAGGCATGCCAAGCAGTGTTCTTGGTTGCTGCTGCTCGACTATTTTTCTTTTTCTCGGAGGAGATCGCTGAATGGTGGCAGGAGCAGCGGTGCATACTAGAAAAAAAAAATCGTGGATCGTAGGATGAGGAATCTATGCACACAAGCTGTTGTCAGTATTTTTGCATATAATGTGTCATTTGCACTAAAAATTTCACCGAATGAAAGATCAAAGAGAAACTTATGGCCTAATTTAGATGTAGGTATATTCTCTCCAATCCACATTGTTTGAAGAGGATAGAAGGAGAAACTAGTTTAAATACGCTTCAATCCATACTAATCATCTTCAATCCACCTACATCCAAATTAGACCTAAAGAGGGAAATTAGTCGAGGAAAAGATTGACGGCCCACTTGCAACTTCAGCCGGTTCAGGAATGAATGATGACAGCTTTGGTGGGCCGTGGGCTGTTAGCATGCGCTTTCACCAACAGAAAGTTCGGGCTCGCAGCGCATCCACAGGCCAGAGGCCACAGCCGCGCGGGCCCAGTTCGGACTCGCAGCAAAGCTCCGACGGAGCCGACCCACCCAGCAAGAATCTCTCCATTCTCAAAAATAAAAAAAAAGAAAATAAATAAATAATAAAAAAAAAATCTCCCGTCTTTGCCGTGTGTCTGTGTCTACTTCTGGCACACCACCTTCGTCCTTCCCCGGCGAGATCAAACCCTAGCTCGCCTCCATGGACAACAGCAACGGCCACGCCTCCGGCGGCAAGCGCAAGCGCGGCCGCAAGACGAAGAAGTCGTCCGCTGCCGCGCCCGAAAACAGCCACCACCACGCGCCGTCCTCGTCCCTCGCCAACAACGCCGCCGCCGCGTCCGACTCCCCGGACCCCGAGCCGGCGTCCTCCTCCCCCGGGCCGCGCCGCCGCGGCCGCAAGTCGCGGCGCGTCCGCAACGAGGCCCCGACCGATGTTGACGGTGTCTCCCCGCCGCCGCGGCGGGGCGGGCCCAAGGGGATGCCCAGCGGCGGGGCGGAGGCCCCCGCGCCGGCGGAGCCCTCGCGGCGGGAGCTGGCGGTGAAGGTGCCCGCGGCGATGGATCCCCTGCAGTGGGAGCAGGTGGTGAGAGTCGTGCCGTCGATGGACGCCGTGGTTAAGGTGTTCTGCGTCCACACCGAGCCCAACTTCTCGCTGCCGTGGCAGCGCAAGCGGCAGTACAGCTCGAGCAGCAGCGGCTTCATCATCGGAGGGCGCAGGGTGCTCACTAACGCCCACTCTGTCGAGCATCACACCCAGGTCAAGCTCAAGAAGCGCGGCTCAGACACCAAGTACCTGGCCACCGTCCTTGCCATAGGCAACGAATGCGACATGGGTATGCATGACCTTTTTTTTACTCGGCTCTCATCGTGAGTTCTTGCGTTGTCTGCCAAATGCCAAACTTTATATAGTAGATGCAAGCCTGCAACGTAGCATTTTTATTTTGAATTCAATATCACTTGCATTTGGGATTTACGGTGCACCACCGCTCCATTCAGGAATTGTTTGACGCTTAGGACAACAAAAAGGCAACTACTTGTAGGCCAATTGATATGTCTGGAACGTTAACAATTCTAGAATGGAGGATGGTCAAGTTAGACAACAGTGTGCATCTGAAATTTATGTAATAAATGAACCTCGTAATATTTCTGGCAACTTAATGGTGAGAGTTTTGAGATAAGCAGAAGGTCACGTGCAGTCTCACGCCACCACAAATCAACTTAATATAGGAAATTTAAAATAAATGAAAACACCCTGACCTGGAGACTTTAGAGCTAAACTGCTTATATATGTGTTAATCTTAAAAGCTTAAAAGCATGCAGGTAGAGAAAATACAGTACATTTTGCATAGTATGCTGCAATTTTTGGAAAAGACAACAACAGTAAACTAGGTTATATCATGTATTCAAGTGAAGCTTTGTCAAAACTATATGCTCCTGACAAATTATCTCAAGAAGATGATTTTACTTTCTTGTTTACTTTATTAACTAGTAGTGACTAGTGGCCTCTTGGTTTCAGCAATGTTAACTGTTGAGGATGATGAGTTCTGGGAAGGTGTTTCACCATTGGAATTTGGGCCACTGCCAGCTCTCCAGGATGCTGTCACTGTTGTTGGTTACCCAATTGGAGGAGATACTATCTCAGTGACTAGTGGTGTCGTATCTAGGATTGAAATACTTTCATATGTTCATGGTTCTACTGAGCTTCTTGGATTACAGGTATTTAAATATATTTTGTATTATACTCCCTCCACCTTAACATTATTGTTGCCAGGACAAGAACTTTAGTTCAATTTTAAACTATATTTGTTGTCCTAATGACATCTTAAGAACAAGGGCGTATGGCTTTATCATTTCATCTATGTAACTATGAGTCTTAGCCTAACGTCCATCTTAAAAACTTCTTTAACCTGAACAGATAGATGCAGCTATAAATTCAGGAAATTCAGGAGGACCTGCTTTTAATGATAAGGGGAAGTGTGTTGGTATAGCTTTTCAGTCTCTTAAGCATGAAGATGCGGAGAACATAGGCTACGTTATACCCACCCCAGTTATCGAGCACTTCATTGAAGATTATGAAAAAAATGGAGAATACACAGGTATCTCTCTATTTTCTTTTTATTTGTTATCTAATCTCTTGAGTGGGGGTTATATGTGATGTTGTGTGAGTGGAATGAATTTTTGTTTGCACGGTCCCGACATAGCCTGTTCCAAGTCTGGATATAGGAGGAGGGGTTATGATAGGCATGGCTAGCCAGCAATTTTTACCTATTTTTATGGAGATAAAACCCAATAATATCTTACTGTGCTTGGTGGTTGTTGTTGTTGATAGTACAGTAATATCTTATTCTTCTTATAAACATGAGGGTTTATATTGTACTTTGCACGCGTCTTGGTAGAGAGAGTGAACAATTCCTCATTAAATAGCCATATAATTCTCAGTCTATACACGTAGTTATTAGGCAAAAGCAGAAACTTAACTCCATTTCCTATATTAGTTGTTACTTGTTAAGAGAGAGATCTGTTTTTCAACTCCATATTACATGATGTTTCCCAGTGAGCATGGTCCAGCTGTGATGTGGGATCAAGTTCAAACTGCAACGCTGCTTACTATTAGAAGGGATATGGTCATAGGGATAACAAAAAGCAGGTCTATAACTGGAACTGTCTGCCTTGGAACTCCAGGTGTTTCAATATCTAAATGTAAAACCCTCAGAAGGCTGAGATTATGGGAGTTAGGCTTAGTTGTATCGACAGTTCTCTAGTTTCATAAAATTATGAATCTCCAATTGCTCCTCAAAATTTTGTATCATTGATGAGAAGCTTGTGCAACATCATTTGAGCTGGTTTGGATGTAAGGCACCGGTGTGTTGTGGGATAATAAGACTTCCTGATAATGTGGAGGCAGAGGAAGACCAAACTTGACGTGAGAATTGAGGGGATTCTGTGAAGAGGGACATGTCGGATTGGGACACCTCTAAGGAGTCAACCATACTAGAACCTTGATTACTTCTGCTTGTCACAACTCTTTTCCTCTCCCCCCCCCCCCCCCCCCCCCCCCCCCCCCGCTTTTTTTATCATTTTTGTCTGTTGTTTGTGTTTGTGTTTCACCCTTTTTACCTTTAGTTGTTTTGGTTTATTGCTCTTTTCCTCTTCCCCGCACCCCCCCCGCCTCTCTGTCTGTCTGTCTGTCTTTTTTGTCTGTTGTTTATGTTGCACCCTATGGGTTCCATCTCTAGCCTACCCAACTTGCTTGGGATTAAAAGGCTTGATTATTGGTTGGTTTGGTGCTTGTCCTGCTCCCTTTGGTCTTATTATCTTTCGATGGGTGGTGATCCTTTTGTATCATTGAAATTTTGGCTTATATAGATAATATTATTATGTGCATTCCTTTCAAGTATGCTTTTCTAAATCTGGCATGTGATCATTTCTCAGGTTTCCCTATACTCGGTGTTGAATGGCAGAAAATGGAAAATCCTGATCTCCGCAAGGCAATGGGAATGAAAGCGGACCAGAAGGGTGTTCGTATAAGAAGGGTTGAGCCAACTGCTCCGGAATCTGGATGCCTCAAACCTTCTGATATTATTCTTAGCTTTGATGGTATTGACATTGCCAATGATGGTACAGGTTAGGCCTTGCTTTGCATTACTATGGATTCTACTTTCATTATTTTTATGAATTACCATGTCTAAAATGCCTGAATGATTTTGTATTATAAAGTGCTTTACATCATTACACAGTAGTCTTATAGCTATCATTACACCATAGTCTTATAGGTATAATTTGTCATCAATTACCCTCCAATGATTTATCATTGACCTAGTCACTTCTTTTTCTACTTAGATAGCTTATGTACTCGATAGTTTTTGATGTGTTGTGGTCCAAAATACCATTATAGCATAGGATAAGGTAACTAATAGCTCTCTTGTATATTAATACCCTCATCTATTTAATTTGCCATTTCATGTTTCCCAGTGAAAATTCTTGTGAGAAAGCTGAGTACATGTTTAGTTTTTGCTCCTTCTCATTTCTTGGTCATCCAGTTCCTTTTAGGCATGGAGAGCGTATTGGCTTCAGCTATCTTGTTTCTCAGAAGTATACTGGCGAGAAGGCTCGCGTGAAGGTTCTGCGCAATTCGAAAATCCATGAGTTTAACATAAAGCTTGCAACCCACAAAAGACTCATCCCTGCTCATATAAAGGGAAGGCCACCATCATATTACATTGTAGCTGGCTTTGTTTTTACGGCTGTATCTGTTCCATATCTTCGATCTGAGGTATGCTTTCCTCCTAAGGCCTTTTCCATCATATATGGAACAATGTTCAAGATTGTAGATCCTCATTTGGCTGCTGGCTGTCAGATTTCCTGCTTACTGCTGCATGCGCAGTATGATTTGGTTGAAATCCTAGACAGTTTGCTTTGACTCCATGCATCATTTGCATTCTTTTCTCTAAGTTTGAAATTTGGAAATGATTTTTCTCATTGCTAATAAAGCCATCTATAGTCCATCCATTTGATGGGACATGCTCTAGAGGCCATACTTGTTTTTCTTACCTGATGGAAGTGCGCGAGCAGTTCTATTCTTTGTTTTATGGACTCTTGTGTGCAAATTTGGTGATGTTTAAATATGGAGTTATATAATTTTGCATGTGTTTTCTACTAGAAAATCTGTTTGTGAACTAGGGATATCTATGTCCCTAAAATTTTTTCATTCTTATCTGGAATTTTCACTTACGGTTTCCTGTGCAAATTGCAGCAATTTCTTCATTTAGTTTTTTTTTTCCTCTCTTAGTCCCATGACTAACTAGAGTGCTGCCTGGCAGTATGGAAAAGACTATGAATATGATGCCCCGGTCAAGTTGTTGGACAAGCATTTACATGCAATGGCCCAATCAACTGATGAGCAGCTTGTAGTGTTGTCACAGGTATGTATTAGTGGGTCACAAAACCTTCCTTTACAATATTCTGGCTGGTCCATCCTGCTTTGGAGCTTATTTTGCATGGTAGCTTACTTGATTTTCTGATAAACTTTCAGGTGCTTGTGGCAGATATAAATATTGGTTATGAGGAAATCGTCAATATTCAGGTAATAATGACTAATATTATAGAGTCATTGCTTGATTCTAGGATCTCTCTTTAGATTTCATTGTATGATTTTTTTGTTGTGTATGTAGGTTCTGACCTTCAATGGCACACCGGTTAAAAATTTGAAACACCTAGCAACAATGGTGGAACAGTGCAACGGGGAATTCATGAGATTTGATTTGGAATATGATCAGGTACCTGCTGTGCAAGAGAAAGCTGGTGTCGTTATTCTTGGTCCCGCACCCTCCTGATTGCTTACTGAAATATCCTCTCTTTTTGTTCGATGCTTTCTGTATATTATCTGGCAGGTTGTTGTCCTGGAGACCAAAACAGCAAAGCATGCAACTCTGGACATCTTAGCAACACATTGTATACCTTCAGCTATGTCAGAAGATCTGAAGACCTGAGGTGAGCATGAAGCTGGCTGTTATGATCGAGTGATGATCGTGCATTCCTAGCTGGGACTCGGACATTCTTGATCAACACAGCTACCATTCTGTGAGAGGTCCTGAAGTTGAAGGAGGTCAGTGCCGCTGCTGTTTTGGCTGTTGAAGAGCAGAATGTAGTCCGGTTACACCAAAGAATATGGTAGGATAGATTGATTAGATTTGATAGCACATCAAGCCATTGGGAAATGGTAGTAGAAACAAATTTTTGGTCCTATTTGTATTTTAGTATTGAAAGGCTACATCAGAAAACAGAAAATCATCCTGAGTAACGTTGCATTTTCCCATTTGCTATGTTTGGTCTGACGATACTTTAGACGTGTGCTGTCCTCCGCTTGCTCTAGTGATCATACTTTTCTGTATCATCATTACATGTTGTGTGGAGTGCTTGGAGTTCTTGCCGGCAAAATCGTATTTTGAAGTGTCCTTGGCACCAATATTTTTGTTCGCTTTGATGAGCCGTATGCTGTCTGAGCTGTCGATTCCCTGTCGTCAGTTGTTGCCACGTCAATTCGCTGCGAAAGAGAGCTTGGCTTCGAGCTCAAGGGATTAAGGGAAGCGGGATTTGCTTGGGCGCAGCCTCTTTTGCCCGGCTTTTACATCGCGTGCTCCCGTGTATCCCTTCATTTGGAAGCAAATCCGCCATGCCGTTGTGTTGTTCGCGCACCTTTCTCGTCCTCCTGCTTTGGCACGATCCTGGTTGGTCGCTGCCGCGATTCCCGTCCCTTTCGTTCCAGTCGCGTCGTTCCAAATCGTCCAAGTTGCTGACCGACCAACCTGTAGTGTAATGCTTGGTTTCTACGTAGGCTTCTTGCGTCTGCCATTATTGGGCATTGGCCGCTCTTCTCGCTCGATCTGGCACGACGAGCATGCTCTGTAACAGTCTGCATTATACTACTGTATTATATGGACAGACATCATCTCCTTGGTCTCAGCGCCGGTAGGGACTGTTGATACAGAACAAGGTTCCAAAGACGCAGGTGCACGGTTACATTACACCGCCAGGGCACTGGCGCCGCACGCCCGCACCACGCCCACGCCCGGTACGTGATGGGCAGGAGGCGACACACGCCTGCGTTCCCGCCTCTCCACTCCTCAGTCCTCACCATGTCATCCACACGCGGCGCGGCGTGGTGGCGCTCCTGCCCCGCAAGCCGCGCCGCACCGCCGCCACGTGACGATGCCATGCATGCCATTGCTGTCAAAAAATTAAAGACTGCAGCCCTGGACACCCAGATGACAATGTTCCCATATACGGTTTGCACATGTTGATGTTGGTGGGATGGCACGTGAAGTGAAGGGCGCAGATGCTCTTTCAGAGCTTGAACATAAATATCGTGTCGGGCAGTCGCTTAACCCCCGTACAGCGATCGTAAAACTTCTGAGAAGAAAAAAAAAAGGTATAAAGAGATTGTAAATCGAGGTAACGGAGCTCTGCCAACTTTCGATGTGCAGCGGCGTCGGTACGGAACGAGATCCACTGTAAGCGTGCAGTTGTCGTTAACACTTGAGGCTTGATCCCACGAGTCAGCGGCACCTGCACATGGATAATAATGTCGGACGATCCGTGCCCCGTCAATACACTCAATCAGACAGCGTCCATCAATCTTGATTATGGAGTATCATTAGTCCTCACGACAAACGTATAGTATCGAGGATCTCAATCATTATAGCACCGTCTATAGCGTGTAAAGCGAACACCAGACAGAAATGAGAGAACCTTCATCCCGTTTATCCCTTTTAGAAAAAAAAAAGGAAAGTCTTCGACATCTACGTATACGTTACCACACACAACGTTCATTATTGGTACTACATAAATTTGTGATACGTTATAAGTCGTTTAGACTCGCAACCAAAGGAGTCTGGACTCAGGAGAGAGTATTATATAACATAAAAAATCTCAACCAGACACCATGAGTTTCAGATTGTCGCACTATGTAATGGCCGAAAAGCATAGTAGACCCCAGAGTAATAAAGAGCTTAAACAGCTCTTAGTCCCAGTTTAAGTGGACCTACTTTGAATACTGGAGAGGATCCAGGTCCCTGTAGGCCATTGTCTGAACTCTAAAACAGGGGCAGCACCCGGACAGCAAGATAAAAAGGCGAGGGGAGATGGCTCTCTAGCGAGAGGACTGGGCTGAGGTGCAGTGAGCCAGTGAGAACTTCCAGAGACATCACGACAAGGCAGATATAGAGAGAGAGGAAGCATGTGACCCCTCCTCCTGTCTCTCTCTTCCTCCCCCGTCACTCGGGGCCTTCGCTTCATCAAGAAGCCACAGCGACACCAAACAGCACAATAACACATCCTCACATCTCGTCCCTTCCCCTGCATTCCTTGTCTTGCTTGCTGGAAGCCTTTCAGCTGCGGCCATGGCGTCCAGCGCCTCACGGTTCATCAAGTGCGTCACGGTGGGGGACGGCGCCGTGGGCAAGACATGCATGCTCATCTGCTACACAAGCAACAAGTTCCCCACTGTAATGCATCTTAATATCTTATCCTTCTGTTCCCATATCCCCACTAATCGTGGTGAAGATGTTGGGTTCTTTCTACTTCTTTGGTCGATTCCGTCTTCGGTTCACGCTCTTTAGTTCTTAGGAAGCGTTTACTACTAGTTTGCTAGTAATACGGTGGCAAGAAGAGGTGCTTGGTATCTTTGGAATCCCAAGATCATAAACATATTCCCACAGTTTCAAATTTCAAACATCTCTGTTGCTTTGTGCTCTCATTTGGCAGGATTACATACCCACTGTGTTCGACAATTTCAGCGCAAACGTGGTGGTCGATGGCACCACCGTGAATTTGGGCCTCTGGGACACTGCAGGTATTTTTTCAGAGTCTCTGTTCGTAATCTAGCTGCAGAAGTCTTACTGTTCTTTTGTTTGCAATCTTTGATCGCTGTTGGTGATCTTAAGAGCGTGGACATGTCGTCTGCAGGGCAGGAAGACTACAACAGATTGAGGCCACTGAGCTACCGCGGCGCGGATGTATTTGTGCTCGCCTTCTCGCTCGTCAGCCGTGCTAGCTACGAGAATGTTCTGAAGAAGGTGCGCCATCTCCTATTACAGTTTGGATTCGAGGTTTCAAATCACTTGTTTCAGATGAAAAACCCATCTACAGCTACAATTTATTTTATTAGTGTCCTTGTTCCCCTTTCAGTGGTTACCGGAACTTCAGCATTATGCGCCCGGCGTGCCCATAGTGTTGGCTGGGACCAAATTGGGTGAGTTGTGTGACAACGAAAGCACGCTTCCGTTTTTTTTAGTTGCATATTTGTGTCTCAGATATTGTTAATGGTGGGATGTGGGATTAACAACCTGTCTTTAGTACCACGGTGGGTGTGTAGGACATATCTTCATTTGTTTTTCTTTAGGATGTTATCAGCTTTAAGTTTGGCGTGCGTCTCCTTCTCAGGTGACTGAGATTTTGTATATTTCTCAGTCACATTTTTGAACATTAGATTTGTGAAGCTGGAACAATTTGTAACTGAAGGCGAAACATTTAGTTCTTTGGCTGGAACAATGGAACATTTTTAATAAAGAAAATCTGAAAATTGTTCCACCTAAAATACTAAATGTTCTAGCTTCAATTGCACATTGTTCCAGCAGTAGAAACAAAATGTTCTACACATTGATCTTGATTGTTCCAAAAATGTGACTGAGAGATATGCAAAATCTCATTCACCTGGCATGGAGCAAATCTCTTAAGTTTGACCAGGCGTTATGATTTTGATGGGTGGATTTGTAGTTTGAGCTAAATTGTTGCATTTGATTCATATTAAACATGCTAAAACTAAAATTACCAAAGAAGGGCATTTTACTTTTATGCAAGAATTTTCGGGGAAGTTGCTCTTGGAGCGTTGGTTCCACTCTAGCTAGTCAAGATATTGAATAGTCGCAAAAAAAAGGGTAAAAATATTGAATACTAATAGAAGTGATATATTGTGCTATCTATTGTTCAAAAATTCAAGTGACGAACAACATTAGAAATTGAATCTAGTAAGAACGTTATGTTTACTTACAAATTTGGAAATTAAATTCGTTCCTGTCACTAAACAAATCAGCTATTTGGTGGTCCTGATCCATATCCATTTCAGCAAATAATCAGTTTGGTATATATCGTTTTCATCATATATAGTCGAGCCTGTTTATTTTTGTGCTCCATAGCAATTTTTGTTTGATGCACCACTTCATTTTGCAACCTCCATATTTTCAACATGGGGTTTAGGATCCTTGGCTATTTCCCCAAACAGGAAAGTGACTCATACTCCTATCTTGTACATTGAAGTTTCAATGTATTTAAATAAAGACAAAAACTATTATTGATATTTGTTGCTCGCATCCTTTGTTGTGCACTTCTTGTTAATGCCTAGGAGTTAGATCATTTATTGTTAGGATTATTATTTTAAAAGTTTGAGTTCTTAAATTGAATTTTAACTTTTGGAGGTCATAATATTGTATACAGATCTTCGTGAGGACAAGTATTACTTACTTGAGCATCCTGGTGCTGTGCCTGTTACTACAGCACAGGTCTTAATTATTTCTTCTACCTACACTAAATTTTTGAGGACTGGAGGATCCTAGTTATCGAGTTTTTCTATATCTCAGCATTGATTGTGGTAGAAATGCCTATCAGCGTCTCATAAGTATGTGCTTTCCTTTCCGCCTAATCTTGTAGGGAGAGGAACTTCGCAAGCACATTGGTGCTACTTGTTACATTGAGTGCAGCTCAAAAACTCAGCAGGTGTATTCATCTTGTTCACTCTGATGATACTCCATCCATTTTGAATTTGTTTTCGTTAGGACAACAATTCTAATTCAAAAAATGAGCTAAGTTGTTGTCGTAACAACAATGATTTAAGAATAGAGAGTATATTTTGTACTTTTTCCTACTGTCTAAAGTATTTCTTTTGTATCCTTGCCACTGTATTTGGGGCGCATTTGTTAACATCTAAATATTTTGCTACTATATGTAGAACGTGAAAGCTGTGTTTGATGCTGCGATCAAGGTGGTAATCAAGCCCCCGACAAAGCAGAAACAGAGGGAAAGGAAAAAGAAGAAAGCACGGCGAGGATGTTCAATATTGTAAGTAGAGCTTTCGAATAGATTTTTGCCTTAACATTAGCTATTGTTTTAAAGTACATGTGCAATTGGGTTGTTATTTTTCCCTATATGAGACTTCTGTTACAACGATTCTAGAGTGAAATATACAAAGCACTGTCTTGAGCATATGTTGAAATATACAAAGATCAGTAATTTGTTCCACCTTTTCAATACTTCATAAACTTTAAATTGCTTGCGAACTATGCGTACACCAAAAGTCACAATAACAATAGCATACACCAGTCCTGTAACTTTTAAGTTATTTTTTACACAGTAGAATAACTTTCTTACTTAAACAAAAAGTATAGTAACTTTTCACCACCTTTGTTGCAGTTGTAGCCGCATCTTGCATACACGAAGGCTAGTGTGCTGCCTCCGTTGATGATCACCTAGTTTGAAAGTGCTCGTGGCCCTTCCTTGCTTTTAATGTGTATATTTACGTATCTTTATGTTAGCAGTTGACTTGTAGGAGGTATATTTTTAATCTATTCATGTATGATTAGCTCATAATGAGCCAGGAAGCTCAGTACATCCTGAGTAACAGTATTTTATTTCATCCTGCTTTTTTGTTGACTTCTCATCGATTCTTGTCTTTTATCAACTTCTCATCAACTCTTGTGAGCGAACATTAAACTTTCTTTGTGATGCATAATTCAAGGGGATGAAATAGTACGTTCGTTAACCCAGTAGCACGACATGATCCAAGTGTGAACATTAGTATATTCTAACAGCTCAAGGTCACAACATAAGGAGGGTGACAAAGCTGCAAACAAACACACAAATAACTACATTGCTGAATATATATGAACAAATCAAGAGAATAAATGACAGATATGCATCAGTGAAAATGAGAAGGCAGTGACAAATTATCTTATATTGGGAAGATATGTATTCATACATTGCTTGTACATTCTCAATCGCGATGATTTTTCAAACTGTTATAAAATATTATGAGTAATAACAATGACAAGTTAGTACTAGAGGCAATATAAAGGAATGATTTTATAAGGTGTGAAGTAAAATTCCAAGTACCCCGCAAAAGAAGGTAAAATTTTAAGTTCTATATACACAAAATTATACGCTCATGTAGTGTATTAAATTTTCAAAAAACATCATATTGTATTACAATTAATTAAGACTTTGAAATGTTGTTAAACGTATGTCTAAATAAGATTTTATGTAATAATTATCTATCTTCTAACTTGAAATCTTGTTGCAGCCGCATGTAATTTCTCCATATCTCAAATTATGTTTCCTCTTTTTGTTTATTCAGTGAAGTCATGTACTAATACCGTCTTAGTTAAATTTGAGTTGCAGCTGTGGTGTGATGCCACTATTAGAATTTGTCTTTACAATGTTTATTGTGAGTCTTACTCTTACAATGAACTCCGTAATGTGCATGTTATGTCTCCATCAGAAATAATAAGTAACTTTATTGATTATTCAAAAATTATGTGATAGCGGAAAGATTTTAAGTAACACACTACTACTATTCTTGTCATGTTTGCAATCTCATATAAATATATAGGACTCTTTTTCTCATTTCAAAGTTCATTAAAGTTTAAATACATTATTGTTATTGTTGGTGTCACTTTATACCTATATTGTTTGTAGAATTTACAACGACAGTTTGGTCGAGTATTGTATGCAACCATAGCAACAATCGAGCATGATGATTTCAGATACATAACCATGAAATAAAATAAAATTTTTCTTGATACATAAAAGGTGTGGTGATGAATTTAGGGATCAAAGGATGTTGTAGCTGGATTGTGTGAGATTTAGCTAAGCTTCATAATTGACCCTTAATAAATGGATATAAAAAGCTTGTATCTATTCACACAGATAGTTTTTTGACCTCATCCTCCTCTAATTAGAGAAGAGGACTAAAATTACATTTTTATCCTCCCTACTGCGTATCTCCATCAATATCTTTGTTTTTAGATGTTAGATATGAGACGGTAGATGACCCATATTATCTGCATTAAAATATCTCAATAAAATGTGATGATCCTTGGTTACCTGGTTACGAGAAACCCTATTGCTGTGGAGAGCAGACGCTGGTTAGAAGAGTTTGAGAGCTCATCGAACATGGAACTAATGTGTGGATGAGCAATTGATGAATAATGAAGCAACAACACGCTGCAATCTCTCCCGTTCGGTGGTGGCATTGTCACGTACGTCACCGCACTGCAGGCGGCGGTGAGATCTCGGCGATCCTCTGGAGCAGCACGTCGTTCCACATATCGACGGGCCCGGGCAAGCACCAATGGAGGCAGTCGCTGGCATTCCGTACCCACCGCTTGTCGTAGTGCCCGCCGGGGTGTCCGTCCGCGCGCAGCATCATGGCCTTGGTCACGTCCAGCACGCCGAACCTCTTCTCGCTCCCTCGGGTAGTCGTCTCCCCCCTCGCCCTCATGACCTCCTCGCTCTGCACCCGCCTCAACTCCCACCCGATGTGCTCGGAGCTGACCTCGCCTTCCTCCAGCGGCCGCGTCCTGTTGCAGTACCCGCCGTCGAACCAGGACCCGTGCTCGAAGTGGTCCGGCGTGTAGGTCCGCAGGAACGCGACGACCTTGTTGTTGCAGTCCCGGCACCGCGCGACGGCCTCAAGCGCCGCCCGGACCGTGCGGCGCACGGCGTAGGCGATGCCGAAATCGGCGAGGCCAGCCTCGCCGCGGCAGTTGACGCAGCCGACGCGGCGGCCGCCCTCCCAGAGGTAGTTTACCCGGAAGAACCAGTTACCACCGGAGAGGACGGCGTAGTCCAGCCCCGGGAGCCGGCTCGTCCAATTGGAGTTCAGCCGGTCGAGGTGGATGTCGAAGGACGCCGTCGACTTGCCGGCGGCGTCCAGCACGGGGACCGCGTGCGCGAAGAACTCCGTCCACATCGCCATGAGCGTGAAGTTGTGCCCCGGGAAGTGCCACGTCCGGAACTTGTCGAACGCGTCAGCGTACACGTCTACGGGCGTCTCTGCCTGCGCGCGTCGTTTAACAATAATACTAAGCGTTACGTACAAACTCTGGTACTGAATCAATGAAAGCTGGCAGGAGTCACTACAACGTACACGTACCTGAGACAAGAGGCAGAGCAGGGACTCCATCTGGTTGCGCGCCAGCGAGTCGCCGATGAAGGCCAGCCGCCTGTCGCGGACGAGGTCGAGGAACCGCTCGGGCACGAACCGCGGCAGGTCGCAGCCGTCCGGTTGCCACCGCCAGAAGAGGTGGCCGGGGTCCTTGCCGTACTTCTGGCAGTTCTTGAAGTCCGGCAGCGTCGGGCACGTCAGGTTCGTGTACACCGGGCCCTTGGGCTCGCGCACCCACTTGCCCATCGACATGTCGCACTTCTCCTCGACCTGTATTCCTTCTACCTCGCATATACGCATGTGAATGTCGTTATTAAACGCTTTGAACACATGAGTCAATATTGGTTGGAGAAGTGGTTCGTGTAGTAGGCTGACCGTTGACAGAGCCTATTAAAAAAAGAAATGCACTTTGATTGATCACCTGGTTGTTCTGATGTGCTTGGAGCAGAAACCACCGCAGCCGGTGTGTTTGCAGATGGCAAGGAGATGCCTGCAGCTGCAGCCTGGCTCTGATCTGCTGCAGGGACGATCCGAATCCGTCCATCACCTTGCTCGTCGTCTCCTGGTACCAAATGGCCCACGTCAAGGTCCGGGATCAATGGGCTCTGCGTGATCCCTTGTCTGGTCGTCGCCGACGCCGAGTACACGACGGAGAAGACGAAGACAGTGGACAGCACCAGCAGGAGCAGGAGCGAGGACTTGACGTTCCTCTGCACCACCACGCTCCACTCGCTATGACCGCTGTTGCTGTTGCTGTTGCTGTGCAGCAGCGACCTGCTAGGACTCGCGGTGGTCGTGCTGCTCGAGGAAGGCGTGGTTGGAAGAAGTGGGGGCGCCATGCTGGTCTCTCTCTTCAGAAACCAACACAAGAATCCTACCATCAGCAGCTTTTGAAGGACTTCTTGAGTGGTTGTGTTTGTACTTTGCCTACGGGGTCTTTGGATTTGTTCAGTCGTTGCAGCAACGCTTTTTTGGTCGTTTCTGGTGACCCGAATCCTCAGGAGGTTGGTGTTGGCGGTCGAGCTAGTAGCTCACCAACCTGTACACATGGCCAGGTTTCCAGTTGCTCGCTGCTTGCTTGGGTTATTAGTTTTTCGGTTGTAACACATTTAAAAAAAAAAAGCTTATGAACCATAGTGCATTGCGAAACGAGAAATGGACCGATACACAGAACGGTTGGGGTCGGTTGGCCTGCGCACGGAAACGTGGTGCCTTCATCTTCCTGGCGCAAAATGTCACGCCTATGTGGACCTCTCGTGCCTTCATCTTCGAGCTCACCTGCTGAAGTACAACGTCTAGTGTACCGACCATCACGTCACAGTTTTGTATTTATTAGTATTATTTTGGTATTGTTGACACGCACCTTGACCTATATGTCAGTAATATTGTACAAGTAAAGCTGAGCCGGCCCAACTTATAACCTGCCTGGCGGCACTCACAGCGGCCTAACTCGGTTTACGTCACTACCTGCGCTGCGCTCCCCATGACCTTGCACGCCACGAACACCCAACCCAACTTTCCAAGCAGGGCACGTCGACGACCCCGGCCGAGACCACCACCACCACGACGTCCGTGGCGGGCGCCGAGGTACCCGTCCACGGCTCGGTGACCACGTCCAAGGATCGCGGTGGTGTCGCCCCGCCAAGGCGTAGTCCTCTGAGAGTGCCCCTCCGCGCGCACGAAGAACGGCAACCAGAGTATGTGGACACGCGTCGACTACGCCCGGGAAGGACCACGCCAGAGCATGCGCCCCAGGCGCTCCTCGTACCTGTGCGCCGTCTCCGGCTCACTGTCGTTCCGAGGACCTGTGACGCCGTGTCCACCTCCCGTCGCCGTAGTCGCATCGCAACCACTCTGCCCAATTAATGGCAGATCAACCCATGCATTGGAGAGAAAATTACCTTGCGGAGGTGGCGGGTGAGAGAAGGGCCCGGTCCTTGTTGGATGCTCTTGACGTGTTTGGATTGGAACTGGCGCGAGCCGATCGATGTAGGCGACGAAATGGATGGACAACAACGTGAGAAGCAGAGAACAAGTAGAGAACAACCGATAAGCTTTCTCTCTGGGGAACCACGGCCATGATCTGCTCCGTTTTCTTCGGTTCCCCATCTCTGACCATGCTTTCTATGTGCACCAAGGTGCACTTTGATTAATTGGAGACATGTATATGATCAGGCTAGCTGTGACTGCTGCTTTGGCAGTGATTTTTTCATGAATATGTCAGAAGTGGGGCGCATTTGTCCTTGATTTGACAATATTTTTAACCACTCATCTTCTTGAAAAAAATTATGACATATATTATATATTTTTATTATGGTTTGATTTACCACTAAAAATAATTAAACCGTGACTAATAATTTTATGCATTTGAAATATTTTTTTCAAAGAGACGAGCTATCAAAGATGGTGTTAAAAGTCAAATCTGTCATAAAATAAAACAGAGATAGTATTTTTTAGTGTTCAACCCCACTAGATTATGACTAATGGATTAACCGACCCTATAGGGAATAGTAAAATTGATATTTCAATTCTAAAATCACTACTAGTATTTTGAAGTTGTAGCCGTGTTGGCCTCGGTAGAATTAAAGCACATGTGAATTGTCGGAGATGTTAAATTGTGGGGAAGTGCTGGCCACTGGCGGCACACCTTCCTACTTGAAGCCTTGAAGGAGAACATGGGTCTATAGAGAAGGCACCGCGCAATTAGATCCATGAAAAGAATCGAATTTACTTGGCGTGGCCTGGCAATAGCAAAATCCCATTCTTTTTCTAAACCAGAAAGACTACTTTTGAAATGGTTGAAATGTGTTTTCTCTTCCCATTAACCAACGTTTTCTATACGCTTCATCAAAACTTTAAAAATATATTATTTATATTTTTTATTCACAAGTATAAATTGAAATTGATCAAAGGCAGTGATCGGCTGCACTAGTTCAGCTGCAGCTGTGGCTGTTGTCGTTATACTATGCTGCAGCACAAGAACAATATTTTTCACTTAAAGGCTGCTGCAGCACAGCAACAAAACCAGCAGCCTATCGGCGCTAAAATTGTAATGCTTTGCCATATCATGGCTGTGGCGATCAGCTGCCACTGTAGCAATTTTTTTTTTCTCCCTTGTGGCATTCCAATCCAAGTAGTAGCGAGCATTACTTTTCATGTGTTGGGATGTGTTTGTTTTCACTACGGATTGAGAAATTATTATGCTTCTAGCTATAAGAATATATAATGCCAACAAGCATCCTGCAGATTTTTAAAATTCTCACATTTCATTTGTTAGATTTCCACAATATCGAAATCGATCAGTCTCCTCCAAGCTATTGACTGATTTGATACATTGTGAGAGCTCACAGTGGTGTTCACTAAAAAAGGGAAACAGTGTCAGTCTGTCAGAGAGGCCATTTACATAACTAGTCCTAGCTATACAAAATTTGGACTTTGTTGACAAAGTCATACTCCGCGGACCACTCACATTCCTGAATTGGGAGTTGACCATTTTGCTGGTATTTATACATGCGCATTTAAGAGAGATTCTCTTCTGAATTTTCATGTTAAATAACGCCACACACGGAAGGCCCTAACCTTTTTCAATGTCAAAACTCATCCCCCAAGGCAGGTAAGCAAACCATTAATCTCGTGATGTCCGCTTTGCTTCGCGCATCGGCATCGTAGCAAGCTAGTTAGAGATGGCGTGGTACCACGACCACCAGCTACCGTACCCCAACAGACAGAAGCCATCGAGCACAGACCGTGGCTGCTTCGTCCCCAAAGGCGCCTGCCATGGGCTCGTCTTGGCCTTCCTCGCCCTGGCCGCCCTCCACATTCTCTGCTGCTCTCCCGGCGGCACTCAGCACCCGCTGTTCGCTCCTGTGCTCCAGTACATCAACAACACTTACTCCTTCGTCTCGTCAGTGTACGTACAAATGTTAAAAGCTCTCGAGTATATCTTTTTTCTCAGTTTATCCTCGTGTGTGCACAGATCGCGTCTTAATTATGCAGTTTGGTGTCTTCCTTGTTGTTGCAGGCCGGGACGAGGACCAGGGCGGAACTGCAACTACTCGGAAGGGCAGTGGGTGTGGGCACCCGGCTACGCGCGGCGGTACAACAGCTCGCTGTGCAACGCGAAGGAGAGCCACAACTGCATCCGCAACGGGCGGCCGGACACAGGTTACCTCGACTGGCGGTGGCAGCCAGACGAGTGCCCCCTGCCGCCGTTCGACGCGAAGGCGTTCCTCTCGGCCATGCGCGGGAAGCACGTGGCCTTCGTCGGCGACTCGATGGCCAGGAACCAGGCGCAGTCCCTCGTCTGCCTCCTCAGCGCGTCCTACCCGTACCGCCTCTTGCACCGGGATCCTGACCCCATCAAGGATAGAATCTACGCGTTCCCGTCGCACGACGTCACGGTGTCCTACTACTGGGCGCCGTTCCTCGTCAGGGCCAACGGCAAGCCGGAGGACGACAGGATCCGCTACAACTACGTCCATCTCGACGAGGCCGACGAGCGGTGGGGCGCCGACGCCGAGACCATGGACGTCGTGGTGCTAGCCGCCGGCCACTGGCTGCTCAACGGGGCCATCTACTACAACGGCAGCGACGCCGTGATCGGCGCCCACAACGCCCCCGAGCTGAACCACACGAGCATCGGCTACGCGCAGCCGCTCCGGATGGTGTACCGGAAGGCGGTGGAGCGGCTGAGCTCCGGCGACCGGCCGCGGACGGTGGTGCTGGCCACCTTCTCCCCGTCTCACTTCGAAGGCAGACCGGTGCACAGCCCCACGGCGTGCACGAAGACGGAGCCGTACAAGAAGGGCGAGAAGGAGCTCGAGTGGATCTATAAGGAGGTGAGGGACATCGTCTACGACGAGGCGAAGGCGGCCAAGGAGAAGACCGCCGGCGCCGCGGCGAGGATGGAGGTGCTGGACGTGACGACGCTAGCGGCGATGCGGCCGGACGGTCACCCCGGCGTCTACATGCACCACAACCCGTTCGCGAACGGCGTGCCGGAGAGGATCACTTCGGACTGTCTCCATTTCTGTCTGCCTGGCCCGGTCGACACGTTCAACGAGGTGCTGCTGCAGATACTACTGAAGAAGAGGCCGTGAAAAATTACCGTGCGGCGTGTGCCTCCGGACTGATGCGAATTGGTTAGCCATTGGGTAATTGTGGGTGAAACACTAAAGTACATTTGTTTCTATATTTAAATTAAATAAATAAATCTAGTTCATTTTTTTAATGTTTTGAGCCGATCCATGATCTAGAAATTAATTGCAAAGCTTATTGTATCCCTATGTAGAAGCGAAACATTTTATAAAAATACTGTATGTTTTTCTAGAAAAACAATACTGTATGTTCATGTAAACCAGCACTCGTGTTCCAAAGCTCTTGAAGCATTTTTTTTCCCACTAAGACATGCTCCATTAATTAAGATGAGCTGACTTTAAATTGATGATTTAGAAATTAGCCAGTGTCCCATTATACTATATTTCTTATTTTAGGATTCGAAATTTGTCCCATAATATTTATCATTGTTTCCTCTGATTGATTAGTACATCTTTAACTTATTGTTATCTCTCCTCGTTGTCTGCAAACTCTACCTTTTCCACCTATCTCTTGTCCACACCTCCACCTTTTCCACCTCTCTCTTGTCCACACCTAGAATGACAAATAAAACTGAACAGTGTGAATGCAGTGCTATGCAGCAAAAACTCCCAAAAGTTATATGTGTCATCAGAGCTATGTATGGATGATGGATCTTAGTTGAAATATGCATGTATTCTAGTATTAGCCTAAAGATAAGCAACCAGCTTCCTATAGGCTTTTTATTTGACACAATTGATGAAAATGAATCCTCCCTCCCTATATTTGTAGTTAAATATTCGAGAAGCAGTAATAATAGAGAAGATCGAAGGACAAAATGCTCATTTCATAGATGAAAATAGAATTTTGTTAGACATGTTGTCTCTGAACGAATAACATAAAATTTGAGTGTCTTTAAGGTGAATTCGAGTTTTTTAATGACCCTCTGACAAAGTCGCGAAATGTGGGTGTCTCTCAGTCAATTTTGTTATGATATATAGATCGATGATATTAACCGGCCCAATAATTACCTTGCCATATAGAATAACACAAAACGTATCCGACAAAATGCTGTTTCGGTCAGATTGCCAGATACATTAGTGAACGGCATGACTTTTCGTGATTCTATTGCAGATTACCAAATCAGTGCGGCAGCTCAGTTGCTCAGTAAAGTATAGTGTCAGTCTGTCAGAAGCTACGTACAACCTGAACTGTTGACGGAGTCATATGTCATACTCCGCGCAGGCCACGGACAGACCACTCACACTCCTTGATTGGAGTTGACACTTGCAAATAGAGAAAGATTAACTCATCTCCAATGTAAGCAAACCATACAGTGCTGTCTGGTACTCTGGTTTGCTTCGCGCCACGGCCGGCAAGCTAGAGATGATGGGGTCGTACCAGATACCGACTCCTAACAGCCAGAAGCCATGGAGCGCAAGCCGAGTCTGCTTCGTCCCCAAAGGCGCCTGCCAAGGGCTCGTCTTCGTCTTCCTCGCCTTAGCCGCCCTCCACATCCTCTGCTGCTCTCCCGGCGGCGCTCAGCGTACTGTGTTCGCTCCTGTGCTCCAGTACATCAACAACACTTACTCCTTCGTCTCGTCGGTGTACGTGTAACAACACATGATAAAAGCTCTCAATCAAGCCTCTCTTCTTCCAACATTTCATCGCTCGCATACAGATCGTCTTACATTACATGCGGTTCTTCTTCTTCGTGTTGTTGCAGGCAGGGAGACGACGGCGGGAGGAGCTGCAACTACTCGGAGGGCCAATGGGTGCGGGCGCCGGGCCACGCGCGGCGGTACAACGGAACCTTGTGCAACGTGAGGGACAGCCACAACTGCATCCGCAACGGGCGGCCGGACACGGCCTACCTCGACTGGCGGTGGCAGCCGGACGGGTGCCCCCTGCCGCCGTTCGACGCGAAGGCGTTCCTCTCGGCGGTGCGCGGGAAGAACGTGGCCTTCGTCGGTGACTCGATGGCGAGGAACCAGGCGCAGTCCCTCGTCTGTCTCCTCAGCGCGTCCTACCCGTACCGCCTCCTGCACCGGGACCCCGACCCCAGCAGGAACTGGCTCTACGCGTTCCCGTCGCACGCGGTCACAGTGTCCTTCTACTGGGCGCCGTTCCTCGTTCGCGCCACCGGGAACGCGCAGGACCGCAACATCCGGTACAGCCACGTGCGTCTCGACGAGCCCGACGAGCGGTGGGCGGCCGACGCCGAGACCATGGACGTCGTGGTGCTCGCCGCCAGTCACTGGCTGCTCAATGGGGCCATCTACTACAACGGCAGCAATAATGTTATCGGCACCCATAACGCCCCCGAGCTCAACCACACGAGCATCGGCTACGCGCGTCCGCTCCGCACGGCGTACCGGAAGGCAGTGGAGCGGCTGATCGTGAGCTCCGGCGGCAGCCGGGCACGGACAGTGGTGCTCGCCACCTTCTCCCCATCGCACTTCCAAGGCAGCCCGATCAACAACCCCACGGCGTGCTCCAAGACAGAGCCGTACAAGAAGGGGGATAAGGAGCTGGAGTGGGGGATCTACAAGGAGGTGAGGGACATCGTGTACGACGAGGCGAAGACGGCGAAGGAGAAGATGGCCGCCGGTGACGGCGACGGCCACAACCACGCGGTGAGGATCGAAGTGCTGGACGTGACGACGCTGGCGTCCATGCGGCCGGACGGGCACCCCAATGTGTACTGGCAGCGCGATCCGTTCGCGAAGGGCGTGCTCGTTTCGGACTGCATCCACTTCTGTCTGCCAGGGCCGGTTGACACGTTCAACGAGGTTTTGCTGCAGATACTACTGAAGAAGAGGCGGTGAAATTTGCGTGCGGCGTCCTTATGTACATCGTCGTCGTATTACCTCGCAGCGTCTACCAATATGTCATCGTCTACACTACTTTGCAGGCTGCCACCTTGACACCTTGTATTGTAGTACTATATTTGTTTTTTTAATTATGAAACAGGGGAGGAGCAAACAAAAATCCAAAGGAAAATTAAAATGAAAAAAAGCCAAAACGATACACTAGAATCTAGCCATCATCATTCACTTAAAAGGGAAGTATCGATCTTCGGTCTGCTTTGCAGTTTGCCCGATGAAGCATCAACTTGAACTCAGTTTTCCGTTCAAAAAAAAAAAAACTTGAACTCAGTTCCATATAACACGCTGAAAAGGGATTTTTTGCAGTAGTTTTCCCTTGGTTCTACAATAACTCCTTGAGGGAAGACATGGTAGGCGCCCATAATCAACCTTGAGAGGGGTCAAACAATCAAATTTGTATATTGAGAGGCATGCCAACACTAATTTTTGTTAGGGGCTTTTATCCACAGGATACTCAATAAACGCAGCTTGATCTGTAGGACACTGTAAAACCTGATTTTATATCTCTTTGGCGCTAAAAAATTATGATATTTGTCTACAACACACTCAAAACAAGAATATACACTATTTAAAACTTTTTTATCTCGATGTTCAAAATGAATTACCACTTGAAATTTGACATGAAAATAGAATGTTGTGTTCACTGTACATGTGAATTTTTATCTGACTGTTTACGTAATTTGGTGGTAAAAATAACTATAATTTTTCTATAAAATTTATAAAAACAATCAAAATAAAATCAAATAAAAAGCATAGAAGCAGGGAACACGGTATTATATCTTTTTTCTTTTTGTCAAATTCAAGTTATGAAACATTTGTTGCACTAAGATTAAAAGTTTAAAAATCATTTATTTTCATGTTTCAATATGTTCTAGATAAATATCACAATTTTATAGTGTCTAGGAGACAAAATCGAGTTTTATAGTATCTTACAGATCAAGCCGCGTTTATTGAGTGTATTGTGCACAACAATCCCTTTTTATTAAATTACATGATAGTTTTTAATATTTAAATATAGAGCCTCTCAATATATAAATCCTATTCATGGTATATTGAGAGGATATATATTTAAGTATGAAAAACTGTACCAACCTTGGCAAGAATTTCACCGAGCATAGAGGGTGTTAATTAATTAGGTCCCTTGTAGTCTGGTACACTGCTATAGCCCCCTTTGGCTTAGCCTAAACAGTGCACTTCTTATTTAGACTACATTACTATTTTAGAATTACTAGGCTATAAGAATTCTGCCTAGGACTTGGCAAGTTAAAATTTTTGAACACCGCCTCTCGACACATCACGTGAAAGTAGACTTTGGTAGCTGCAGTAGTCCTGGTGACATGATTTTCTTGTAAAGTACGCTCAGGTCAAACGAGAACTACACGTGTAGTACTGTACGATTCAGTGGAGAAACTGCTTGTTTTACGTCAAATCTACGACCAAATTAAATGCTGGCAGCATGATTTGATGCGAGATCTAGAGATGCATTTGCATGGAGATCTACGTTAGTGGAATACCGTATCGAGCGCGAGAGAGATCTGAGACTGAGAGCGATTGATCTCTAGCAGCTTCCGAAGAATCGCTATTGTCCCGTGCGACGGTTGTTTGTAGCCAATCTCGAGAAAGTTGTTCCGAGATACGTGCAAACAGGGTACTCACATTAACTACCTCGTAATAGCGCGTAAAGTATTGATCATCACTTCAATATCGAGTGTCTCTAGTTCTCTCCAAAGTACATATAGTGCTTAAAATTGCATCTAATCTTAATATTATTTTTTAAAAAATGGATAACAGATCTTAAAATTTTATAATTAAAAAAATTCAAGCATATTGTAAAGATCTAACACACTCGGATCGGTGTTGTAGAATGACACATCTACATATATGACACCTGAGTGTTGTAGAGACTTTTGCAAGTTTTAGACGTTATTGACTTTTGAGATATATTAAGATTAGATCCAAATTTGCATATATGCTAATAGAAAATTAAAGTGATTTAAAAGGTTGTAACTATATACGAACTGTAATCTGATTTAGAAAAAAAATCAAGTGTTGAAAGACTTCATAGCAACACCTTTTTGTTAAGTAATATTCCCTTCCTCTAAAGCACAAATAATTAAAATATTTATTTATCAAAAAGTAATAAAATATGTATTCTTATAAAAGTATTTTTCTAAGACAAACATATTCATATGTTTTTCACATTTCCAACGTCAATAACTAAAAGGTTATTCATGATCTATATTTTTAATGTTTGATCAACATCTAAAACGGCATTTTTTTATATGAACCTGAGGGAGTAAAATTGAAAGTGTTGTAGTATTCTGAAACACTTTGTTGTTTAACTTTCCGCTACAAATAAATATACAAGTATTTGAAAAGGAACAAAAAGAATCGAGCAGCGGTATTCTTTAGCTATACGATCGATACCTACCGCTTCACAGAGACTCAGCGTCATCCACGGCCAGATTGGCATGATGAGGCAAAAACGACGACGCGGTCTAATAACGTACTACGTGCCTGGCACACAGCGTCATCGATGCAACCTACGTACTATACCAGCTAGGCAGGCAGACGGACATCTTCACCGCTTCGTCCTGAGCATCTGCTGCAGAATCTCGTTGAAGGTGTCGACGGGCCCGGGCAAGCAGAAATGGAGGCAGTCCGCCGAGATCCACTCCTGCACGCCGTTAGCGAACGGGTCGCGGTGCATGTACGGCCCGGGGTGCCCGTCCGGCCGCATGACAGCCAGCTTGGTAACATCCAGCACGTCGACGCTCATGGTCCCGCGGGCCTTCCGCGTCGCGGCCTCCGCCTCCTGGTACATGATGGTGCGCAGCTCCTCCTCGACGGGCCGCAGCCGCTTCTCCCCTTCCTTGTACGGCTCCTTCCTCGGGCACGCAGTGGTGGCGGTCCGGCCTTCGAAGTGCGCCGGCGAGAAGGTGGCCAGCACCACGTTCCGCTGCCGCGGGACTCCGCCGGAGCTCGCCGGCATCATCAGCCGGTCGAAGGCCTTCCGGAACGCGAGCCGCATCGGCAGCGCGTACCCGACGACCGTGGCGTTGGTGATCTCCGGGTGCTGGTGCACGCCGAACAGCTCGGTGCCGTTGTAGTAGACGGCGCCGTTGAGCAGCCAGTGGCCGACGGAGAACACCACGACGTCCATGGAGTCGGCGTCGTTGGCCCACCGGTCGTCGAGCGCGGCCAGGTCCACGCGGTTCTCGGCCTGCGACGCCACGCTGTCGTTGGTCGCCTTGCCCGTGGCCCGCGCCACGAACGGCGCCCAGTAGAAGGACACCGTCACGTCGTGCGACGGGAACGACCACCGCCAGAAGTAGTACCTGTACGGGTTCCGGTCCCTGTACACGACGCGGTACGGGTACCCGCCGGAGCTGAGCAGGCAGACGAGGGACTGCACCTGGTTCCGCGCCATCGAGTCGCCGACGAACGCCACGTGCTTGCCGCGCATCTGAGACAGGAACGCCCGCGGGCTGAAGGCCGGCAGCCGGCACCCCGGCTCCGCCGGCTGCCACCGCCAGTCCAGGTAGCCCGTGTCCGGCCGCCCGTTGCGGATGCAGTCGTGGCTTTCCTTCACGTTGCACAGCGTGCCGTTGTACCGCCGCGCGTGGCCCGGCGCGTACACCCACTTCCCCTCCGAATAGCTGCAGTTCTTCGGTCTGTACAGCAAATGGTAAGAAATCAGATAAATACATGAGATCATCTGTGCTGTGTGCGCATGAAAATGAACAAGAGACAATTAATCACGTACTCAGACGAAACGAAGGAGTAAGTGTCGTCGAGGTACTGGATCAGAGGAGTGAACACCGAGTCCTGGTTCGTGGACGGCGAGCAGCAGATGATGTGGAGGAGGGCCAGAGAGAGGAAGCCGAAGACGAGCCAAGCACAGACCGGTTTCGGCAAGAAGTAGCCTCGGGTGGGAGACGGCGTCTTGTGCTTGTGATGAGGCTGGTACGCTCCCATCTCGAGCAATGCAAAGCGCAGCTGCAATGGCGAACAGCAACTAGTTTATGGTGTGGTTTTGCATAAAAGCCTATTACGGTGACCAGTTCGATGAACATATATAGGGCTGCAGGGGACCAGTATTGTAACCTTCTCAATACGTATCTGGAACGTTCTATGTATGTGTGTCGGCTGAAATAAATAACATTTGTTGATCGGAGCTTGTGCGTATGTCATTTTTATCGTCCATGTATATGTTGAGGTTTATGTTTCAGGTTTACGCGTCCTTATTTCAAAGTTACTGGGTGTTATTTATTTATATTGCGATGAGTTACTGGGTATTATTAGTCATTAGCATGTCTGATTAATTTGAGATTGGACCATGACCAACTTTCTCCAGAGTTTGTGTACACCTGAAGCATAAACCTCAACATATACAATTATACATGGACGATATAAACGCGGGTCTATCGCTTTGTTTCTCTTTTCATCTCTTTATGAAAAAAAATTGAGATGAAAACAGAGAGAAAACGAGCCCCTTGCTTTGCGTTAGAAGACGCAATAAATTATGAGATTTAATTGACCTCACGTTCTGGACTAGCTAACTGATGCACCAGCACCACAGACCTCCAACATTGTGAATTCATGGGAGGCACGTTCTCTTCATATCGCTTGATGAGAAACGCGGCACTTATTCGGACAACTAATAACAAAATTCGTTAATAATATCATAGAAAAATAAGGCAGGTCAGCCAACCATGTCGCTATATATATAGACATCGATGATCGATGAACAATTAATCAAATTCCACTAGTATGTTCATCACTCCATGGACTCGTTTGGCTGGTAACACTCATTTCCATGACCGTGAGAAATATATTTGTTTCTTACCTTTAGTGATCACCTCCAGAAAATGTGCCGCTCCACAGCTAGGTGAGAATGCTCTGTCAAGGTTGACTCATCAGTTTCAACCGGCTCTCTTGTGCATTCTTAAAAATACGGGAATGCTTGAGTGTTTTTCAATCAACGTCCATAGGCCTTAGATATAGATCTAGTGATTATAAGTTGTTAGTTATATTTTTTTCTATTTTTGTAGGATATGTATTGGTTATAACCCTCATGCAGGAGCCCCGACGGATTGGTGTCGCTCAGTTCTGCAATCAGCAGTTTCTATATGTGAAATTTCTATACTTTGACTTTTTAAAATGATGAAATCGAGGGCAAATGCGCCCCACGTCTGATATACTACATGAATATATAAAATCTCTGCTCGTTGTTGACCCTTGAATTTCCCGCCATAGACGTACTCATGAAGAAATCACAGCCAGCATGATCATGCATACATGTCGTCGCCAACCATCGACTCATCGAAGTGCAAAGCAAAGAAGCATCGTCAGAGATGGGAACCACTGAAGAGGAAGGCCGTGGTTCCCAACCGAGAGAGCTTCTCGGTTGTTCTCTGTTTGCTCTCTTCACATTGTCTAGTATCGTCTACTTCATCTTCTACTCCCCTCTGTCGTCCTCCTTCACCGCCTACACCGATCTGTTCGCGCGATTCCAAACGCGTCAAGCAACCAAGAGGGACCCTTCTCGCCCACCTCCACAAGGTAATTTTCTCTTATTAATTCATTTCTCAAAATGAAGGTCTATTATTTCACGAACTGAGAGCGGCGATTGCATTCTCAATTGACTGCCGTTAATGGGGCAGAGTGGTTGCGATGCGACTACGGCGAGGGTAGGTGGACGTGGGACGACGGCGTGACCGGCCCGCGGTACGACAGCGAGCACTGCGACATGAAGAGCACCGAGAAGTGCGTGACCAACGGCAAGCCGGACAACGGATACCTCCACTGGCGCTGGCAGCCGGCGGGGAAGTGCAACCTGTCGGCGCTGGACCCGGCGGCGTTCCTCCGCCTGCTGCGTGGCAAGCGGTTGGCGTTCGTAGGCGACTCCACGGCGCGGAACCAGGCGGAGTCCCTCGTCTGCCTCCTCGCCACGGCGGCGCGCCCTGAGACGTTGCACCGGCACGAGGAGCGCCTGGGGCGCAAGTTCTGGCGGTGGGCGTTTCCGGCTCCGTACCGCGTTAACGTGTCCACGTACTGGTCGCCGTTCCTCGTGCGCGCCGAGGGCCACTCGGAGGACTACGCCATGACGGGCAACACGGTGGTCCTCGACGCGCTGACCGAGCCGTGGACTGCGGACCTCGCCGCCATGGACGTCGTGGTGGTTTCGGCCGCGCACTGGTTCCCGCTCCCGGCCATGTACTACGAGGACGGCGTGGTCGTCGGCGTGAACAACCGTCCGGACGTCGCCAACAAGACGACCGACATCGGGTACCTCGGCGTGTACCGCAAGGTGATGCGGAGGACGCTCGAGCTCATCATCGCTAGCTCCGCCGCCGCCGCCGGCGGCGGCGATGATAAGGACAAGCTCGTGGTAGTGGCCACCATCGCGCCGTCCCACTTCGACCGCAGGTACAGCTGGAACCACCGCGACGCATGCTCGCGGCCGAAGCCGTACGAGGAAAGGGAGGCGGAGGTGGCGGCTGCGGACGCCGAGATGAGGAAGGTCGTCCTCGAGGAGGTCGCGGCGGCGGCGGCGGCGGCGGCGAGGACGAGCTCGTCAGGGGCGGTGCGGGTGAGGTTGGAGGTGCTTGACGTGACGAAGATGGCGACCATGCGGCCCGACGGGCATCCGGGCCCCTACCTCTTCGTCCACTCGTACACCAACCGCCCGGTGCCGGAGACGGTGGCGAATGACTGCCTGCACTGGTGCGCGCCGGGGCCGGTCGACACGTTCAATGACATACTGGCGCAGATGATTGCTGCCGGCGGCTGAACGGACGTTGGTCGCCGGCTCACCCATTTCCTTGTTTCCCGTGAGCAAGATATTTGTTGTTTATCATATTTTCCTGCTGGTATCACCGCGTTTGCACCGCAACGTCGCGCCGTTGCGGATTGGTGTCACCCAGTTCTCCGACACGGATTATTGGTTCATGGCCCTACAGCAGGCTTCGATTTACGAAGAAAGCCGGACAACAAGCATCAACAGCAGAGCAAATTAAGTAAAGCAGGCGATAAGTAGAAGAAACTTGCGGACGAGGTTAGGCACTTCCGCACTTGTTCCAGGGAACAGACAAAGAGAAGCAAAGGTTGGAATTGGAAGGTGCTAGCATATAGTACGAACTAGTACTATTCGGCATCGTCTTTTCGGAAACCCAGCTGAACACAAGAAGCAAAGGTTGGAGTTACAAGGTAGCACAAACAAATATACATCTCCATTGCCGATATGAGGAAGCATAACGTACATTAAATTTCAACAAAATAACATGGTGACAGTACCGTCAGACTGTCACATAGCAAAACACGATTAATTACTCAATCTCTCATAATTAAGTTCAGTAGGAAAATCACTTGACACAACTTCTAGAAGTGGTAAACAATAATTCAGTCTTTCAGGTAGAATCATAATGATAACAGCTGTTTACATCCAGCGATATATCAATGCATACCATAGTAGTAGCTATTCATGCAAATGAAATCTCATTACCAGATTGGTCACAAACACTGCATTTCACTGAAGCATTTGCCTCAAAGATCCTGCAGAGCCTCATCAGGTATCGTTCGTCGACTCTTGGCTGAACCTTACCAGAAGCAAGCCTGACATTCAGTCTCTTTAGCATTGGACTGGATCCGAGCAAAACCTCAAAGAAATCCGCCTCATGATCAGCTACAACAAAACCTTGAATTTCGACGTCTTCCAGATAAGGCAAGGAGAGTCGTTCGTTCGTCCAGTCTCCATCTTGACCACAATCACAATTCTCTGAGCAGCCTACATACTACAGTATAAACTAAAAGTATCAAAATCATGTAACATTTCATATATCCCACTTTTACTTGAGAACCAAAAAATGCTAACTTGAGGAAATTTGCAGAAAGTGTATAGAAAATTTGGAAAATTTACCCAGTTAGCATCAATCACGACAAGCTTAAGACTTTGTATGGAAGTTCGAATCCGGAGCAGCTCCAATGCAAGCAGTCCAATGACATGCCCCAGGGTTCCAATATTCAGCTCCAAAACTGAGAAGTCGTTCACTGGAAGCTGCGCTACTTCCTGCGCGATGTTCCGTGCGGCAGTAATACCATGAGGAAGCAGCCAACAATATAAAATAAATAAATAATATCTACCTTGAGTAGAACCGATACTCTAATGCAAGCTGCTAATGACAGAAAACTGTGGAGCAGAGAGGTGAGACACACATGATTGGCGAAAATAATCAGTGACAAGACACGAATGCGGACTCGACGGTGCGTCAAGATCATGTTGCTCCACTCCGTCCACATCCTCAAATTCAAGAGGCGCCACTTCTTGCCTAACACCAACCACAGGATGCTGACAACAGTATTCCAACATAAACTCCGCCACCTTCGGCGCCGACAGAGAAATGGTGAATTCTTCAGACTCCAAAGAAGAAAAGCTGAACTTTGTGAGCTCGGGGGCCAGGATGACGAAACCAGTTCTCTCCACGTTCTGCGCGGGCGAGAAGTCGAGCTTCTGTAGCGACTTTGAGTCGACGGTGACAGTCTCCCTGTAGTGTCGTCTGAAATGGACCTTGAGCTTGCGCAGGCGTGGGCAGCGGGGAATGAGCTCGCCGAGGTCAGCGTCAGTGTCGTCCAAACTTAATTCCAAATGCTCGAGAGAGGCGAACTAGCCGGCCGGCACTACTGTGAAGTCGAGGGTCGAAAGGATCAGCTCCAATGAAGTGGTGGCTCGGAAGCAGGGTAGCTCAAATTTGGCCGGAATCGCGCCAAGAAAACCATTGTTGAGCCTCACGATAAGCTCCGCCGGCCCGATTCGGTCAGCGGAAGGGAGCAGCGAGGAGATCCCTACGGCAGTCTCCGGTATCGAGGCAGCGTTCCAGCGGTTCAGATGAAGGAGATGGACGCTGATGTCGAGGTAGTCGAGGTTGGGGCGGACACGAGCGAGAGCAGTCTCAAGCGCATCGGGCGCGACGCGGTGAACTCCAGCCCACGAAGCTCGGTCCAGAGGCCGCGCCACAGCGCCATCTGGTGCGCGCGGCTTCATGGGCACACTCAAGACGGCCTAGAATGTCGAGGAGCAGCCCCTCTGGGAGGCCGCTGAGCAGGTCGACTCCATCGCCGTTGCCGCCCCCTGGCAGCGCAGACAGTAGTGGTGATCTTCTTGCACCTTCGCCGAAGGTTGCACCAGGCGGCCACGACCTGACCGGCAGGAACTCCATGGCCAGTCTCTGCAACCGTGATAAGGATCAAGGATTAGAGAAAGTTGTAGTTTTCACAAACCACAAGTAATCGAGAACAGAAATACGTAGAACGTCAAAGCAGCAAGCAAGGAAGGAAACCTTGTTGCAGGATTGATGATTTGATGGGGCGCCGAGGTGTCCTCCTGCAGCGAAACTGACTGGGGTGGTGGGGTTTGCATTACCGAGAGAAGCCCAAGAGACTGACGGAAGGCGCGCGGCCGGCGTCGTGTTCATTGGCTGCGGCTATCGGCGCGGTAGGGGCAAAAATTTTAACTCGTGACTGTCACGTCAAATATTTAGATATTAATTAGAAAGATTAAATATTAATTATTTATAAAACTAATTACATAAAAATATAGTAATTAACGAGACAAATTTTTTAAATATAATTAATTCATGATTAGCATATAGTTACTGTAGCACAACAGTCTCAAATTATAGATTACCTAGGCTTAAAAGATTTGTCTCGTCCATTAGCCTTGATATATTAAATTAGTTTCATAAATAATTAATATTTAACATTTTAAATTAATTTTTAAAAATTTGATGTGATAGGGACAAAAAAAATTTTTTTAACCGGATCCAAACACCCCTTAAATAAATGGACCTAACTTCCCAGGGAAGAGCACTTAAAAGGCCACGACGTTTCCCAACAGTGGAGATCCGCATGCGACGCACGTGTTCCATCTAATTGCTTCACTCCATGCAAACAAAATTCAGCCGAGTATACAAGGGTTCTTTCACTCAATGGATCTAGTAAATCCTGCAGTCAATACATAATTTTTCCCCATAATCAACACATTTTCCTACAAAGCAGAAAAAAAACAGATATTAAAGACAATTTAAATTTACTGATTTGAAAATTAGCAGTTCGAACAAAAAAAAAAACATCATTAGTCCAAATCAATAGCGTACAAGACTGAATTGGCCTCCAACAAGATGAACTGGGGGACACCAATCCTCGAAATTTTTGCCTTTATACTTAGAAGGAAGAAATCAGGCTAGATGTTTGTTCCCCACCGGACCGGTCTTGTTGTCTTGGTTCTCATTTTCCTGTGCGTTCACCTGGTTCCGTTTACCATATTTTACCGACCGTTTTCGACCGGGAAATCATCGGGAGCGGGACGGGAATGGGAGATGGAGCGCGTCGGAATCGGGAACGGGAATGGGACAGCTGTTTTACCGATCATTTTCGAGTTTCCAGTTTTGTGTTCGGAAATTTCCCGGATTTTCCCGTTTAATAGACATCCGGAAATTGTGTTTCCTGTTTCCCATCGCCATGGCATGAACAAGCTCCAACAGCTCCAATCAACATATAGGATTGGGGGAAGAGGGAGAGGGAGAGGGCAGCCGGGGAGAGGAGGAATCGGGTCATCGGGTCATGGCGCAGCCATTTGAAGCATAAATTTGAGACGCTCACCGTGAATTGCGTGTTGGTCGTCTCTAGTCTGGCGTGGTGGGTTAGCCCTGGCGGATTGGTGTCGCCCAGTTCAACTCTTCTGGGACACAGGTTATTGGTTTCGTGGGCGCTTGTTCCGGGCTGTTTCAGTCTGAATGAATAGCACAGCACGCTTTGGTTACGGCGAAAGCCGGACGACAAGCATCAACAGCACGGCAGATTAAAGTAAAGCAGGCGATAAGTAGAAACTTGCGGGACGAGGTTAGGCAATTGTTCCCGGTACGAGACAGGGCACATGCGGCCAGGCTAGGAAACTCCTGCATGTGATGGAGATCCGGACAGGGTTTTTTGTTGTTGAGATTTCAGATCAGTCTTACGATGCTCCGTGAATGAATAGCATTCGTGCGTGCACTGACCAACATCGCTAGCATGATGGTGCATCGCACCCCATAAACTTAACAACAACAGCAGGTCATCTGATTTCCTGAAATTCCTCCAATTTCCCCATAGTATTTGGTGCTCAATAATTCCTAAAGTTTGAACTAAGTTACTACAGATTCACTTTCACACACTTAAACTAAGCTACAGTAGCAGTAGCAGTCCACAAAAATCTGAACCTTAAGCTACAGATCAGCGGAGGATGGTCTGGAGGAGGATCTCGTTGAACGTGTCAACGGGCCCGGGCATGCACCAGTGCACGCAGTCGTTCTGCACTCGGTCGCGAGCGCCGCCGCCGGCGAACGGGTCGTTGTGCATGTACGGCCCCGGGTGTCCGTCGGGACGCAGGTTGGCCAGCTTCGTCACGTCCAGCGCCGCGAACCGCAGGCCGGAACCCGAGCCGGCGTTGGCCGCACGCACCGCCTCCACGACGGTCTTCCGCATCTCCGTCTCCGTGTATCCCAGCTCCTTCTCGCCGTTCCTGTACGGCCGTTTCCTCGGGCACGCGCCGGCCTTGTCCCAGTCCCCCTCGAAGTGCGCGGGCGAGAACGTGGTGAGCGCCACCACCTTCGCCCTGCCCGCCGCGCCGTGCCGCCGCGTGACCTCGGCGAGCGTCCGGTGGACCGCGTCCCTGAACGCGCTGAAGAAGCTGGTCTCTGTGCGGTTGAGGTCGGAGCAGTCGTGGCAGCCGATGACCTCGCCGGCGTCGTGGTATACGCCCGGGATCAGGAACCAGTGGCCCACGGACAGCACGGCCGCGTCGATCCCGCCCAGCTCCGACATCCACCGCTCGTCGAACGCGTCCAGGAACACGTTGTTGTGACGAACGCCAGCGCGCTCCGCCTTCTCCGCGACCTTCACCAGGAATGGCGACCAGAAGACGGACACCGTGGCGTTGTGCTCCCGGAACACCCACCGCCGGAACCTGTTCTCTTCACCATCGCGGTACACGAGCTCCGGCCGGGAGCCGGAAGCGAGGAGGCACATCAGCGACTCTGCCTGGTTCCGCGCCAGGGAGTCGCCGACGAAGGCCAGGTGCTTGTTGCGGAGCCAGCCGAGGAACGCCGATGGGGAAAAGGCCGGGAGGTCGCAGCCCCGGGGCCGCCACCGCCAGTACAGGTAGCCGGTGTCGGGCCGGCCATGCGCCATACAGTTCTGCCCGTCCTTTATCGTGCCGCAGCTCGTGCCGTTGTAAAGCGGCGGCCGCGCGTCCGGCACCCACTCGCCGTCGGAGTAGTCGCACGGCGACCGTGGCGGCGCCGACAATTCAGCTATAGGAAGCGACACCACAACAGATTAGCAAACAAGACGAATTCTAAGAGCAAGTGTTGTATGAAAATTTTCAGAGCCCAAGATCAAGATTTGGTCACTATGCACAGAGCAAATTGAGCATCAGAATCTATGCACAAAAGAAATTTCTACTCCGAACATTATTTCGCAAAACAAGCACGAGAAATGAACTGCAGAACCCAATCTATGTACCTTGTAGATTCGTCGATGGTCCATTTCCTTGCTGACCAACAGAAGGAGGAGGCGGAAGCTTATCAGACGCGTCCACCTGAGCTGAGGCAACGTCCACTACCTCCTCCTGCAACCGCGGCACCACCTCTGAATTCTCAGGTGCGGACGCAGGGTAGAAGAGCAGGTAATGGAGGAGCGCGAGAGCGAGGAGCGCGTAGAGGGCGTAGGTGGCGAGATGCTTCTTGGGAAGCGCGAGCTGGTGGTTCTGGAACTGGTACTTCTGCAGGAAGTTGGTTACCATGGTTTCGAAATGCGGTGGCGGCCGGCCGCGGGGCGCTCAGGAAGAGGAATCCATGGCGCAAGCAGAGAGAGACGAAGGTGGAACCAATGGGCAGGGGCAAGGTGGGAATTCTATACTGACGGCGGTATATTGTCTTAAATAGCAGTACTAAGTTCTACTCCTACTCCGCTCGGGTCCAGCTGGAACTGGTTGTTATAGCCTTGACTCTTGTCGTCGCGGGATCCTGCCTAGTAAAAAAATTAAATTGAGCCTACTATAGTCTTTCTTCTGATTTCTTTTATTTAACCTTCTATAAATTTAGTGAATTTTAAGAATTGGTCCCATTTGAACTCACCAAATCATACAATAGGCCAAACAGTTTAACGTGATTTAGTATCACATCAAATGATCATCTTAAGTCAATCATCTTTTCTATATGGCACTTGGTCACGTTAGTAGTTTTACACCATATACATCATGTAAGACTTTATTACACCGTTTAATAGAAGGAAGGGAGTTTCATGCTAAATGTGGTACCCGTATAAAGACCAATGACTACAAGTACTATATGCTAACGAATTGTTTTGATCTTGCCATCTTGTAAACCTTCTATGATTACTCAAAAGGTATAAATAAGGCTATTGCACTCTTCGAAATATACGAATTGGAAACTTAATACTTGAGATAATCTAAATATGAAACTAAAAAGGAGATGTGGATCGAAGAGAAACAAAAGAATTGTGTAAATAAACTAACAACATAATAATCATATAATAGTGGTAATAAGATTAATATTAAAATGTTGAATTTTAAGGGAGGGAGTAGTTCATTAGTCAAAGTTAATGACATGCAACGTGCTAATTTTCAAACACACTCATTTGAAAAAAAATACTGATTGGACATTTAAGATATAGTATAGGATAATAAAATATATGAGAAATATTAGTTAGTATTATATAACTAATGTATTAATAATTTAAAAGTAACTTTATGAATTACTTTATTTTTACTCAAAGTCAAGAAGTAACAAACAACTTTGTTTAAAAAAAGTTATTATTCATTATATCATCTACAAACTTACAATAATAACATTCTATTTAAAATGGTACCATTATTGCACATCTCCTCTATATATTGGGCACATCTTCCTTAACCACTTTGATATACATTTCATATGAAATATGTATTTGCATTTAAGACGTATATAAGATTTTTGATTTTGTATTTGCTCATGAACATTCTGACATGATTGAGAATTCTTCTATTTTCCTAAAAGCACAACAAGAGAGTGATAACTTCAATGGGAGTAGCATTGATAATAACTTTCATAAAAATTCAGAATCAAATGAATTTAACACAAGAAGTGAAAGGATATAAGACATTGATGTCATAGAGATCATACACTATAAAAAGTTTTCTTGCACCGCTGCTTTTGGATTGGAAGATTAATAATGTTAAAAGAAATGTAATAGTGATTCGTGAGTGTGCGATCCGACAATAAGCATATTCAAAGTTCTGTTCTATGGTGCTGTTTGGATTCCGGGCTAAAAGTTTAGCCCTTGTCACATCAATTTTTTAAAATTAATTTAAAATATTAACTATTAATTATTTATGAAACTAATTTAATAGATGGAGGCTAATGGATGAGACAAATTTTTTAAGTCTAAGTAATCTATAATTTGACAATGTTGTGCTACAGTAACATGTGCTAATCATGAATTAATTAGACTTAAAAAATTTGTCTTGTTAATTACCACACTGCTATATAGTTAGTTTTATAAATAGTCAATGTTTAGTACTTCTAATTAGCATCTAAACATCTGATGTGACATGAGCTAAAATTTTAGCTCTAAATTGTGTATGAGAAGTAGAGGTAGAAAGGGTGAGGATACGTGAGGAGACAGGTCGCGAGTGGGCTGCCTCTATGTCTTGTATATGTGATTGTGTATTATTTAAATTAAATTATTTGCTCATCGCAAAAAGAAAAAAATTCATTTCGCCGCTTCTCATACTATCGTTCCATGTCAATATCATGCAAACTCTAGTAGAGGAAAAGGAAGAAGTAAAAATTATAGAGCAAAGCTAAATAAATTAATCATTATTGTTGTTAAGCAATTCATATCTACAATAAATAAAGAGAATCATGTATATATGAATTGGCACTAACAAAAACAAAGAAACAAATAGTTGCAACATCAGCTACAAGCATCTAAACATGATTTTTTTAACCTAATACAGTAGTATATAAACGCAACAAATATGTGTACGTGATGAGTGGTGAACAAGCTGCACGCAGCCGCTGTTGAGCTGCTTTTTCAATCAGCCCACCCATAGATATGAGTACTGCACACGATGTATCTATACCTCTATAATAACCATTGCCCACTATTCCCCTATTCTCTGCATCCACAGCGAGCCACATCATCAACAAAACCAGTACCGTCCATTCATCCGATCCGATGGCCTACATTCCACTTCCACCCGTCTGTTTCCCTGCGATTCGGTCGTCTTCCCGAGCTTCCTTCCCAGCCCACTCCTCCGCCTTCCTCCCAGCTCGCGCCTTCGCCGTCGTTTCGTCCAGGCCTCTCCATACGCCGGCCGGCCGCACGCCTTCCTCCCAGAGCCCGTCGTCAGCCCCCCCGCTGCAGGCCCCTGCTCTCTTCCTCCTCGACATGGCCCTTCCTTTCTCCAGCCCCGCCTCCCCACCTGCCCAGCCCGCTCCTGGTTGTCTTCTCCGGCAATCCCTGGCCACTGAACGACCAATGGTGCTCACAGCCACCCAATACGCTGGGAACCTCAACCGTCTCACAAATGCTTGCGCCCAGGTTTAATGGCTCTCCACTCCTCTCTTGCTCTTTACTCATGGAAACAATAAGACATTAATATTCCATCAATACTAATCACAGCATTGCGCCCCTGTACTTCTACATCGTCCAATTGCCGTCCGTTTACTCTTCTCTTGGCTCCGGCAACCATTGGCTCAGGTAACGAAAGTTTTGCTTCGACTCCAACCATCGATGGTTCTCTGGCCAACTCATATTTTACTATTTTTTTAATGCCTAACAGACGACCTTGCTACCGCACTGTGTTTTTTTGTTGACCCAAATTCGAGTAGGATTTTAGCAAGGTAAAGCTTGATGAGATGGATTACTCCTCCTAATTTCCTTTCCTTCCTTCTGTTGCTGCTTCATATAAGTGTGATGCCTACGTTGTCATACCTATAGCATGTACAGATATATATCATATTTAGGTCTGCAATTAGGTCTACAATTGTTTCTGCTTCTTTGGATATAACAATTTCTGGTTTGACATGCCCTTCTAACTTTGAATATTATCTATGTATTCCTAGGTCTACGATTTGTTTCCCCTGTTTTGGATATTAATAATTTCTGGTAGCCTTCTTCAATTGTTCAGGTAAACAAACAAATCCTGCCTCTTATTAATTTCGCTTTTCCAGTTATTGTCTACTATTGTCACAGATACTACACAAATTTGATATGGCCTTTGCCTCCTACATTTATGCAATTATAAGTATCGATATAATGGATACTGCAGAGGGTAGTTCTTCATGTTCTCGCCGTGGCCCAGGACGGCCACGTCGTCATTCATCCGATATAACGATTCCTAACCTGCATGAAAGTACAGCTAACCAACGTATCCGCAGCTCACGAATCAATGCTAACAGAATCACAGATCCCTATACAGTTAGAGTTGTGCTTTTCCTCTATAACATTTCCCCTTTCAGTTTTCTAATAAACTAAAACAGTCTCACATATCTCCTCTTCTTGCAGCTACATCTTCCGGCCAACACATCGGCCAAAACTTGCCAAACCCTGATGCATCCAATACCTCATCTACTCCGATTCCTTCCTCTTCCTATCGATCATTTAACCATAGAAGTAAGATTCATTCCGTCATCTCACTAACATTAAGATATTCCTTTCCTTCAAACTCTCTAATTCTAATTTTTCTAGGAACAATCTTTACTCCATTAAACCTTGGAGGGCCAGGCTTTTCATGTAGACATTGTGGTGCTTTCTTTTGGTATGAAGAGCGTACACGATGAAACAGAAACACATCAAACCCGACATATAATTTGTGTTGCAAAGGTGGCAGAATTTTGCTTCCACCTTACCAACCTCCTCCTGAGCCACTTCTTAGTTTGTTGACTTAACCTAACATGCCTAATTCAAGACACTTCTTTGATCACATCCGACAGTACATTCCATGTTTGCAATGACTTCTATGGGAGCTAAAGTTATAGATTCCATTAATGATGGTCATGGTCCATATGTTTTCAAGATCAATGGTCAAGTTTGCTATAGAGTAGGCTCTTTGATTCCTTCTCAAGGACACCGGCCAGAATATGCACAGCTTTACATATTTGATACAGACCATGAGGTTTCTAATAGAATTGGTATTGCTTCATATTCACGGACTCCTTTTCATGCTAATGAAGAAATTGTGCGCTCCTTAAAACAAATGTTGGACACACATAATCCTATTGTCTATTTAGAACTACACGTGAAAGATTGTCAGAGAGTAGTTCAGATGATCAGTATAGTATTAGGCTGTTTGGTGACGTGGATGCACATGGTGATATCTATAGTTTCCCTGTTGCATCTGAGGTCGTGGGCCTGGTAGTTGGTGATATTGGGCACACTGAATTGGGCAGGGATCTTATTATACAAAAGCACTCTTCAAACTTACAACAGATCGATGAAAGACATCGAAAGTTTATGTCCATGCAGTATCCTATCTTATTTCCCTATGGAGAGGATGGCTTCCATGATGGACTATCCTATAATCAAACCTCATTATCTGCGTCTATGCGCCGTCGGAAAGCAACTATGGCAGAATTCTTTGCTTACAGGTTACATGATAGACCAAGTGATTTTAACACTCCTTTACGTTGTGGTAGAGGAACTCAAGCTTATGAGGTGGATTCTTATTGCGGTGTTGAAAGAGAAAGAATAAACTATTTCCGAAGCCCAAGGTTCCAATGGAAATATCAATCAACAACATATAATTCTTTAGTGACCAATGTTTCAAATGGAATCAGGTCTGGATCTGCTGCTGGCCAGAGAATTATTTAGCCAGCTTCATTTACCGGGAGCCCTTGCTATATGTACCAAAGTACCAAGACTGCATAGGCATTTGCAGAAAATATGGCTGTCCAGATTTATTTGTCACATTTACATCTAATGCTGCTTGGCCTGAAATCGCAATGGCTCTTCCTCCAGGCCTCCAGCCTTCAGACTGCCCAAAAATTGTAGATCGGGTCTTCCAAATGAGGTTGAATATTTTAATGGATGATATTAAGAAAAGAATTTTTTTTGGACCTATAAATGCAGGTAATAATTTTATTCTCACCTCTTTACTCACTACTTTTAATTATCTTTATACCCATCCCAAAATCACATATATTTCTGCAGTTGTCTAGACAATAGAATTTCAAAAACGTGGCCTTCCCCATGCCCATATTATTATATGGTTGGCAAAAGAAACACCTTGGGATGCTACAATGGTAGATACCTTCATCTCCGCTCAACTTCCTGATCCTGCAATTGATCCAATTGGATATGATGCTGTTACTTCATTTATGGTCCATGGGAAGTGCTCATGTATGTCTAATGGGAACTGCTCAAAATTCTACCCAAAACAATTTTCTGAAGAGACAACTATCCTTGAAAATGGTTTTGCCCGGTATGCCCGTCCAAATAATGGATTAGTTTACATAAAAAATGGAGTTCAAATTGACGATAGATTTATTGTTCCCCACAATGTTGATTTGATAGTTAAGCATCAAGCTCACATAAATGTGGAACGTATTAACCATGATGGTATGCATAAATATCTTTTCAAGTACGTGACAAAAGGGTTTGATTGTTCTAGAATTGGAATCCAAAGAAATCCTTCAGCTACAGGCTCATCCAACGATATAGTCGATGAGATAAACAATTTTCTTGAGTGCCGTTTTGTAACTCCAAATGATGGTGCTTGGCAATTGCTTCAGTATCACATTTACTATACAAACGCATCAGTGGAGCTTCTACATGTCCACCTACTTTTGAAAATAATGTTGTTTTTACAGAAGAAGATAATCTTGAACAAGTCATTCAAGACCCAAACAATTTAATAACTAAACTCACTGCTTGGTTGGAGGCTAACAACAATTTTCCGTCAGCACGTGAATTGACTTATGTAGAATTTTTGAACATTTTACATGGCATTCTGATGGAAATTACTGGGATATACGTGGTGGACACGACAAAAAGATTGGTCATATAGCAAATGTGAACCCTACACAGGGAGAAGCCTATTATCAACGCATGTTGCTGCACATTGTCAAAGGTCCAAGATCTTTTTCTGAAATCCAAATTGTTGGAGGACAGGAATATCCTACATTCCGTTCTGCATGTCAATCTTTAGGACTTCTTGGTGATGATCAGGAATGGTCCAATGCTCTACATGATGCCCCAGAATGGGCATCCTCTTACTAGTTATGACAACTTTTCATCACATTATTGTTGTTTTGTGAAGTGTCAGATCCTGAAAAGCTTTTTCATGATCATTCTACTAATACGAGTGATGATATTAGATACCAAATGAATCAAAACTCTTTCATTGAAAGCAACTCGCATGCTGAACTCTTTGTTACTTCATCACTCCTATTTGAGTCGGATAAACTGCTAAGAGATTCTAGATATTTTTTATCTAGTTTCAACTTACCAATCCTTGATAATATTGGTAATGCTTCCACAAACAATAGGCTTATATTACATGAGCTTAGTTATGACACTACAACCTTGGCGGCATCTGTAGAGCATGATATTCCTAAGTTAAATAACAACTAGAAGAACATTTTTGATGCCATCTGCAATTCTGTTGTGACTAATGAGGGTCAGACATTTTTCATGTACGGGTATGGAGGAACAGGTAAGACATTCTTATGGACAAGTTTGCTGAACTACATCAGGAACCAAGGAAAGATTGCACTAGCTGTTGCATTATCAAGAATTGCAGCTCTCTTACTTCCAGGTGGCCGAACTTCACACTCACGCTTCAAAATCCCTCTGGATATACGTGAGAATTCCATGTGCAGTGTGAAAAAACACTCACACCTGTCCGAACTTATTCAGCAAACATCTCATATTATTTGGGATGAAGCACCACTAAATCATAGATATTGTTTGAAGCATTAGATCACACTCTTAGAGATATTCTTTCGGATAACGGTCCTACTGCTCAAGAAAAACAGTTTGGTGGCATAACCGTTGTGCTCGGTGGAGATTTTCGTCAAACCCTTCCTATCATCCAAAATTCTTCGAAACAGCAGGTCTTAAAAGCCTATATTGTCAATTCTTATCTGTGGCAGCACTGTACTGTTATGCATTTAACTGAAAATATGAGACTAGATTCAAGAAGCCTCTCACCTTCAGATAGAGAAGAACTATGCACCTTCGCAGAATGGCTACTTAGAGTTGGCAGTGGTACAGAACCTTACATTCAAATCCCAAATGAGCATAACAGCACATATATAAAGATTCCTGAGTCTTTACTTCTACCGCAAGAGCACAGAGATCTTGATGGTCTTATTTCATTTGTATACACCTCTGGGTGTGATCCAGTTAATGTTTCATCATATTTTTGTGATCGTGCAATTTTAGCTCCGACAAATGATGTGGTTTCAGCTAAAAACAATAAAATGATTGAACAACTTACGACAAGCGAAATGTCATACCACAACTCTGACTCAATAGATGACAGTTCTGCTAACCATTCTACTTTGGAGGCATTATATCCCACTGAGTTCCTCAACACAATATCAATCAGTGGGCTTCCAGAGCACATGTTACATTTGAAAATTAGTGTTCCAATAATGCTCCTCTGGAATCTTGATTATTCAAGAGGCCTTTGCAATGGCACAAGGTTGATTGTAACACAACTCACAGCTAGAGTTATTGAAGGAGAAATTATTAAGGAAAAGGTAAGGGAACAAAAGTTTATATCCCTCGCATTGTTACAACCTCTACTAAGTCCAGATGGCCCTTCAAATTGAGACATCGGCAGTTCCCTATACGACTTTCCTATGCGATGACCATCAATAAAAGCCAAGGACAAACTCTGAGCATAGTTGGAGTATATTTGCCATCTCCTGTCTTCTCACATGAATAATTATATGTTGCTTTTCACGAGTTACTTCACAAAAGGACTTGCGGGTTCTGGTAGAAAATAGTCATCCTTCATTTGAGAATTGTACAAATAATGTAGTATATGCTGAAGTTTTCTCACATATCCAGTGATACAAATGTATTTCATATATTATGTCAGATAAAATTCAGAATACAATGCATTCTCTCTACTGCAGCCATCATGTGATAATTTTTACTTACAAGCATGTCTACATATCAAATCTACCATGTTGCATTTTTCAATTGCAGCATACTATTTTCATGTTCTAGTGAAACTCTACTAATCATTTTCAGGCAATCCAGAGGTATGAGCTCCACAAAAAAGCTTCAAGACATCACTTTAGGCCAACAAAACTGCCACATTGTTGGTCGCCTTGCTAGGCTATGGGATTCTAAAAATATGAGAACCAAATCTGCAGGTCCCCTCATTAGTATTGATGGGATCATAATTGATGAAACTGTAAGAATTCTTTTCATGCTTCAGCTTACTTCTACAACTCTTGATTTCATAGTCATAACTTTGATTTTCATGTTTTGACAGGGCACAATGGTAAAAATCAATGGTACAAATCTTAATGCTATTGACATCAAACACAGGACCTATATCTATCACCATCAAAAATATATGCTCCAGGTCCAGCACACCACCAAGGTCAACCATATTGATTCATAAAGTGATAACATCCCACATTCTGCATTCAGCTTCTGCCCATTTGATCAGCTACCATCAAAAGACATTCTAGCCAAACCACTTCTAGGTATGACAATTCCCCTACCTTACAATTATTCCATAAGTGTACATCAGACATCTTATACAAATTCTTTCTCAGATTTAATAGGTGTCATAAGCCATATAGGGCCACATGATTTTGCTAGCGCAACATCAAGTGCAAAACTTGAAAAGTCACGATTCAAGATCAACAGTTTGTACCTTCATGCAGATCACTTATGTTTGATGACAATTAATTTCTTCTACACATGATTCATAACAAAACAATGTTTCCAGGGAACAAACACAAGAAGTACAGCTCTGGGGTGCACACGGCAAGGCATTTTACGAAGCCGTTGTCCTTGCAAAATCTAAACAAGGCATTGTTGTTGTTATATTCGCTGATTTAACTGCAGGAAGCTTTAAAGGTAAATACAAAAGAACGTATGTCATTACACATATGCACCCTTTTCCAATGGAATATTCATTTTCAGGGGTAACACAGGTATCATCAAGTTCTGCAACTAAAATATTCGTTGACTTAGACATTCCTGAAGTTGCCAAGTTTCGTGAAAGGGTTACTCAATTAAAATTACTTATTAATTTTCTTTTCTAATTATTTCCCAACAAACCAATGATATATATATATATATATATATATACACTACAAATTGGAATCTCCAACTCTACAACACCATGAACCCCATGTACTTCAATTACTTCCCATCCAAGGAGCTCGGAAAATATACAAGCTCATTGAGATAACTGATCTACCAGAGTCCTCTTTTTAGGTACAAAATTTACTTTGCTCAATACAAAAGAAATCATATTTGCTGTCTCTGTACTACAACAATTCTAATGTTTTTTGTTCAATCCAAAAAAGGGAGGTACAACATACAGCTGCATTGCAAAAATATCTGCTATAGTTCCTTTCACAAAAATGGTACTACAAAGGATGCAAAAGTTGTAAAGTGGCATACGACAACTTTTACGAAACACCAAGATGTCCATGCATTGCTTCCCAACCAATGCCAATGTAATAGTTGTTTTCTTCCCTACCACCATGCCTTTTAACATTTAGTTCATCCACCATTTTTTTGAATAACTAACATTCTTCTCCATCATTTTTTTGTGCATAACTAACATTGTTCTACATTGCAATGGGTACAAGTTACGTCTTACACTTACAGATGATATTGGAACAATCGACATAGTAGCTTTCTCTTTGATAGCTGAAGAATTGGTTAAACGTAGTGCTTTTTATGTTTCCCAAAATATGAAAATAGATGCAACAGATCATACCGTTACCCTGGAAAAGCTATTGGAAAAACAAGACTCTTTTCCAATGAGCACTAATATGTTCTCAAATTTTTCTATCAAATATGTCATGCATAAATGTTTTCCTGTTGACAATAACAGTTCAACTCCAAACCTACAAAATTCAGAAGTTATTCTTATTCATTGCTAATTTCATTACATTCTTACTTTATCTATATACTGTTTATCTAACATGAAAAATGGTATTTCTATTTCAGACACCTCCCATCGTACCTACATTGCCTTCTCCAGCTATCAACAATGCACATAATGAAAGGTTACACACTCCCTCTCTAACACATTTACATATCACTATAATTAATTTAGTCCATATTTTTCCCTTCCAGCTCAAATGCGAACAGATCCTTAGATTTTCATGATGACCAACATTTCATAGAAGCACAGTCAGAGGCCTCCTCTGAAATGATTCCTAAACGTGATAAACCAGAGTAATTTTCTCTAACACCTACATTAATTATTTTACTAAAGCAAACATATAATTATAATTTGCTTTTAAATATAGACTTGGAGAAAATAGCATTGCAGAGGAAGAGGACAATCCAAAATAATAATAAAAAACAATCTCCCAAGCAGCAAAATATAGGTACTACAAAACATCGAATACATAACATCAATGTTATATCACCCCTACTAATATTCTTATTACTCAATTCACAGGTGTTTCCCTTCATCCATGGCACCTTACAACTGCAGCTTGGAGTGCGTCATTCTTCAAATTTACATTTTTATGCCCAAATATACTAAATAAATGAATATTGTTGTAATCTAAACAATTCTATCACACACATCATATATGTGTCAAACTAAGACATTGATGATATAGTTCCTTTTTGCATATCAGTGTTATAGCAGTTCATGTGTTTTACTATTCTAATTCTTTAAAAAATGTGCTTGCCGTGCTAATTTTATATCCACCATACTCCTTATATTGAAAAGTTAAATTGTCACTCTCAACCAGTAAGTTTCAGATTTTGTCTTACACTCTAACTCCCTTTTATTCCAGCATTACATTTTTTATGGGGCATTTATTACATTAATGCAATTACTGTAGTTACTTTCATTTAAAACTATTTAATCGCTAACATTTTGTTGAGGGTCAATACCAGAGGTGACCATCATTAACGTCCAGCGGCCTTAATAGCACAAGGGAGGCGAAACAATCTCCGCCTCGCCCGACCCCTGTGCCGTATGAACACCCGACAGGTCGGGCCCACGGTAATCTCCACCTCGCCCGACCCCTCCCGAATAGGGGTCGGATTCCCCAACTCATCCGGTGCGCTCGACCTCACCGCGTCGAGGTCGGGAGACCGCACGTGGCTCCGCCTCGCCCGACCCCAGGGTCGGACGAACTGGCTACCATACCGCAAGTAGGAAGGACGGTGACGGTTGGACAATAAATACCTGCACTTCCGCATCCGCGGACAGGAAAGGGTAATGATTACTTGGGCAAGTGGGCAGTAAATACACATGACGTGCGCCGGTCGAAGGACTGTCACTGTTGCTACAGCTCCTGTTAGAAGCCCACTCTCCTACTAGGACGAGACACTTCCGAGCGACGGCTCGACGGGCACAGGAACAAGGACGCCGACGCCACTCCGACCGACCCCTGCCGAAAGTCATTCCCCCATATGACGGAACAATCTAGATTGACAGACACTCCCAGCACCGACGGATCGGACGGACACCGCCACGCCGGTGACACCATTCACAGCGACGAAGCCCAACTTGAGGCATACGGCCACGATCACCACCCCGGCAGGTAACCCGGGACATACCCCTTGCGGTATAAAAGGGGAGACCGGGGACGAACAACGGGGAGGAGGCAAGAACAACGGACAACCAACACTTCTCCACTCACACGCCCCTCATTCATCCAGAGACTTGGAGGCCGTCTCTCTCTCGTCCGTTTGTAATCCCCTACTACAAACAAACGCAAGTAACACGAGCAACTCAAAATTGGACGTAGGGCACAATTGCCTGAACCAGTGTAAACCCTTGTGTCTTCTTGCGAATCATCCAAACCTCCAAAAAGCGCATCCTATGATAATCACTCGTCGGTGGTAACGAACACCGACACATTTAATACACAATGAATTTTCATTCATTTTCTCCATTGGACGTCACAACAACAATCTATATATAATCCCTCTTCCCCCTCCCGCACCATACACCATCCTGTACAACTATATTCTCATCCTCATTTTGCAGCTAATGGATCACAAAAAAGCATCGCAAAGGTACTTTCAACATTTCTATTATCCACTTACTATGTTTCTAAACTTATGTATTTCCTAACAAACAGTCTTTCCATCAGCCTGACACCAGCAACCTCAGATGCTCCACTTCGTTCCTGTACCATGACTAAATATATGGATGCAATCAATGTCCTCAAGGATTGTAAGAAACCAAAAGTTTGCCTTACGGTCAAAGGAAAATTGCAAGATAAAGATATCAACAAGCACCTGTCATCAAACATTCGAGGCATAACTATTACCTACACAAAGAATGGAGAACCACACCTCGAGGCATTTCTTACGTGAAGCTGCGAATTAAGCATTAAAGAATAAAATAATGCCACCACATAGATACATGTTTTTTGAAGCATACTCTATTTTTTATCTCTCAAAATTTTGAATGCTTCTTATTATCTACCATGTCTCTTCTTATCAATTTAAATATTGAATTACATGTAAAATCCCGCGCATCGCACGGGGTTATCAACTAGTACTAATTATAGTCAACATGTCACATGCAAGGTTACTGGGCGTGTGAGCGTAAAAACTATCTTGCACCATTCCGTGAAAGTTCATGTTTGACTAACTAATTATACTCTTTCTATTTTTGAAGTAGGTGGGATAAATCAAAATGAAAAATCTAACATTAACTTTCGGGAATATGGATAAGTTATATCCCTTTCCTATCCTAATGACAAATAAGAAACTTTTAGTTCCCTAGCATATGATAAGCTAAAATGATTATGTTCAATTAACAAACCCCACCTGCTCATCTTTTATGCATATTATATATGGAGGCACACATTGGATTAAGACATGATCATTGTCCTAAAAGAATGAGGAGTGCATCTTGCTGCGAAGATACATGCCTTCTGTTAGAAACTCCCACAATAGAGATCTTCGCAAAACATAGTGGATGTTGAGCAATAGATTAAATTATACGAGTGAGTTTCATTTCAGTCTTTCTGTTTTTGATGATATGTGAGCATGCTCTGTGGGAAACAGAATTGATCCATAGGAAAACTTTGTATTGGTTTACCGTCACAAGCATCGTCTAATGACGTGGAGATCAATTTTTTTTATTTACTCGATGAAATAAACTTCTCTTATGTAAAATCTTAATAACAAATTTATAAATGGAAAGAGTAGCTGAAATCATTGTTGGGTGTTTTTTGAAATCTTAATGATAGTTTTTTAAATAGAAAGAAATCAGAGGCTCTTGCAATCACGTAATCGGTAATCCTATTGATATTGACCAACCGTTTTAAACGAGAAAACGTATTGCATATTCAATCGCAAAAGAAAAAATAATATTCCATATTGACCAATTGACCAACATCTTAGGATAAAAAAATGTTTTTACTAGACCCCGAGTCGATTAGTCGACCATCCGTCCATGCAGCGCCATCTCTACCGTTAATAAAACAGTACTGTACGAACACAGGCACCCACCGGCGCCCACCGCCGCTTCATAAATCAACAGCACTGCCCGCTGCCGCCGGCCGCTACCAACTTGTATCTGTCGCCTCCTCTCCTCCCTGTGCATCTCTCGCACCCGCCCCCTCCGTCCGTTCGTACACACGGACAACGCCTGCAAGAAGCCGCGGGGAAGAAACCGAGACTCCATGGGCAACTGCCAGGCGGCGGAGGCGGCGACGGTGGTGGTGCAGCACCCGGGCGGGCGCGTGGAGCGGCTTTACTGGGCCACCAGCGCCGCCGAGATTATGCATGCCAACCCGGGCCACTACGTCGCTCTCGTCACGCACCGCGGCGGCGCCGCCGCAGGCGACGAGCACAAGAAGCGGCCAGAGGCAGAGCAGGAGCAGAAGCACCACCAGCGGCACGTGGCGGCCGCCCCACGGGTGACGCGGGTGAAGCTGCTCAAGCCCCGGGACACGCTGCTGCTCGGCCAGGCCTACCGCCTCATCACCGTCGCCGACGTCACCAAGGCGCTGCAGGCGAAGAAAGATGACAAGAACAGGAGGGCAAAGCAGCAGCAGCTTCCCCAATCCAAGATGCTGCAGGCTGGAGGTCGGGCCGGTGGCTCCGGTGGTGACGGCTCACAGCTGGACGACGGCCTTGATCAGGTATTGAGAATTACTAGTACGATTACCATCCGTTGCCGTTCAATCCCTCCCCTGTTTTCTCGTTCATCGTAGCTGTTCTAAAACTATTAGACTATATTCAATTAGTTCGAGCATAATTCGAATTTGATTGAGATATGTGGCGCATTAATGAATTATTATGAATATAGTAGTACGTTCTTCTGTCAATGAGTATTTTGCAAGGCGCTCTTTTACAGGGTTGTGTACAAAGCATGCTCTGCTCCAACTTATAGTATACTCTCTGACATTGTTCACATGCTCTTCTTTCGAAATACTAGTATAGCTGTTTGTAGTTTTGGAAGTTACTGCCTCCGTTTTTTTCCCTCCGTTTTTTTTCTCAAATTTGTATAGAAAATTTGTCACCCGTTCACGAAGAGCACAGGGATTTTTGCCTCCCAGTCACGCCTCATGCTTTATTTCACTACTATAAGAATTAGGGGCATTAACAAACTTTTTAACACTTTCTTATTCCAACTGGCATTTCACTACTATAAGAATTAGGCTATGTTGCTCTATTCTTATTCCAACTGGCATTTCTATATCTAGCTGCCCATCCTCCTGTACACTAGTACCTAACCAACCAACCAACGTATTTGATGCTAAAGATATCATGATATTGTAATTGTACATGAAAAAGATACAAGAAATAAGCCACATAATTTACTCTGAACACGATATCATTGTTCCATCATTTATAGTGCATAAAACCAGACTAGATAGTGTCGCAATAATACCGTGGTCACATCTTGCTGTTTGCTTATTTTACTCCTTATGGGATAAACCCTAACGATGGTGGCTGATAAAATATTTGTTGCTACCTCCTAAGAAAAAAAGAATCTAGATAGAGGAACTAGTACAAGTTTGACATTCCTCCAGTGCAATCAGTTAGACACAATGAAGAAATGTGGAACATGGCTGCATCATGATCGCAGAGTGATCCAACTGTGTAGTATTGGCATTGGCAACCACTTACTACTAATGGACAGGACAATAACGCACAAACTAAACTTTACGCCTTTCTCTTTCCATCGCGCGAGCAATTTTGTTTTTGTTGCAAGTCTAGCAAATTAGCAATCGTCACTTGCTGTTAATAAACTACTGTACTAGATCATCATCAGCATGATAGATCTCACTCTACTACTCTACTGCCGCCCATTCAAAAACAGGACAGAGACAGCAGCCGGAGCAGCACCACGTCGACGCATTCCTCCGGGGCAAGGCACCATCGCCAGTGGCGCCCTTCTCTGCACAGCATTGCCGAGAAGTCAGTAGCGGCTGACGGTGCAGCAAATCAGAATCAGTAGCAGGTGACCGATTGAACCGTCGTCCGAGGACTTCATCAGCCTGATGCATGCCTGCAGTCTACAGAAGAAGAAGAGATCGGTAGAGGTTTTCTCTGGGTCTAGCACTTCCAAGACGAAACGAAGATATAAACAACTTGATGTACTACTCTGGAAGGTGCTGCTCGTAGGTACTATAGTAGAATCTCTAGGCAATGTGTAAGAAGAAGTCACAGATCTTATTACTCAGGTCGTTTTTAGCGAGTTGAAGATATTGTGTACGCTTGCATCGTCTCATCAGATACTCATTGGAAAGACAGAGAACTGTTGTTAAATCAAGCAGCAGTGCGCGATGATGTACTGTTGTTATATTCTGACATGATGCAAAAGCGCCAGACCGAGCATCTCTTTGCAGGTAGGTAGTATAGCTTTTGAGGATCTCGCTCGCTCGTCGGGTATGATAGCGTACGTACAGTATAGTATAGTATATGCTCTTGCTAAGCCGTTTTCGAGAGAAAAAAAAAATGCTCTTGGTAAAGCCGGCCGGCCGGCCGAACTGGCAATCATGGTCTCGGCTGCAATGATGCGGCAGAGGAGGAGCTGGAATCCACAGACGCGCACTTTTCCATGTTGGAAATGGAAGCGAGCGAGCTTTATGCATACGAAGAGCAGATTCGCGTTTGTTGTTGGTGCACCTACTAGCTACGGGGCCTGCGCATAACGCGTTGTTTATGCAGATATACAATGGTTAGTTGATGATTGGGAGAGATCGCGCGCGAGTAGGAGTAATGGTCTCCAAAACAGAGCCCACTGCCCACCCCCCACACACACACACACACCTGAAGGATGTACTTGTGCGATGAACGACGCCAGTACTTGAAATGATTGTCTCGGTTGGTATGACACTAGTTAGCAGGCCATGTTTTATATTCACTCTAAAATATCCTGCAAAGGACAATGGTTTCATTACCGGTTCTTATTACTAGTGTACAGTAGTATTGATCTGGACCCAGGCTAGCCGTGGTGCGCTGCTCCTCCTAAGACATGAATCGTAGTCGTAGTTTTGCTCGCACGAACGTGCCGGATGGTCTGATCGACAAGGGACTCTCGTGACTCGCGATGATGATCGAGTAGCCGCACAAAGCAGGCGCCAGAGATGTCGGATCGCTCATCGCTGCTCGCTGCATTGACCACCCAAAGGAACAAAGCCACCACTTTCACTTTGTCTGACGGCCGCAGCGCATATGTTACAGCCTTACAAGCAAGGCAGCAACACGTACGCGCTCACTGATCAAGAGAATCTCTCCTCCCTCTCCACTCCGGAGTTGCAGATTTGGGTTCCTCTTTTTCTGCAGAGGCCGCAAGCAAGCGGCCGGCCGGCCTGTAGGCTGTAGTGCGCACGCAACGGCTGGCCGGCTGTGCCCACACCATCCTCAGCAGCAGCAGCAGCGGGCTCGATCGGCGCTTTTGAGAAGTGACTTTGGCCGAAAGGGAGACTGGCATCCAAAACGCACACATCGTTTTGGGCGATTGCAAAGCGGTGGGGCTGTGGGTTTTAGTCATCTTTTTTCTTTTCCATTGCCAATTGGTTCTCTTAATTTGAGTCGCTTCGGAGTGGAGGAGGATAGTCAGTAGTGTGGTGTCGGGCGTGCGGCAATCGGCAAAGCTGTTGTAGGCATGTGCGCGCAGTCTCGGGCTCGTGCGACCATTGGTACCGTAAATACTACTGCACTAGCACTACTAGTCGTTTCTTCTATTCTCTATTTTTTTCCCCCTTATTTTATGCTCGAAAGGCAATAATGTACTGTATCTTCGCTGTGTTGCACATAATACTGAACGCACCACCCTGCATTCCACTTAATCTAAACTACTACTACCTCTATATTTTAATTGTCGACACTTTCTAAGTATAAATAGTACTACAGTACTTCACTAGTAGTTTTAATGCAACTTAGAGAACAAGTGCAAGTTAAAAAGGTAAAATATACATTCCATAGTATAGTAGTACAGAATTGTGCTAGTACACTTTATCTCGGAACGATTATGCTTCTATAGTATTAGTAACCAGCAGATTAGTGTGACCCTGCCTGATGGCAGCACACAAGCTCTTTCACAACTTAGACAAGCCTTGATAAAATCTTAATTAAAAAGTGAATAAAAAATTCAACCCTCTCCACAACTAGCTAGTTCATTTTACATTTGGAAAAAAGTCTATTATTTTATTATCCCCGTGAACAACTGACTTTGTTCATTTTACTTTCTAAACAAAATTTTGGATCAACCTACATTTTTTACGATATAAAAAAATAGACACTATATATAGGAACGAGTACTCATCTCTATGAATACAAGCATGCACATTCTACCCCTATAAGCGTCAACAATTGATTGAGCCAACCTTTCTTGAGAATCACGAAGTCACCGCATACGCCCGCTGTAGATGGAGACATCACGTACCACTAAAAGAATAATTAACATAAATACAACGCCCGTGTTAAATCTAGTATTTGAAACCGGATTGGTTAGTTTCTGTAACATCCTAATTTTTAGATTTCGAATTGTTATTAAAAATAGCTTAGACATAGTGGTGTATTCCATTTTATTTTATTGCAAAGCAATTATTTTTTTTAAATAATCTAATTGACTATAGAATATTAAGGTGATTGTGCATTCATGCTGAGTAGACTTGTATTAGGTTTTATTGATTTGTTGAGTGCAGCTTGATTAAATTAATTAAACGGTTTAGTTAAAAAGAATTAATTCAAACTAGTAGCAAATAATCAAGTGTTTTTCTTTACTGGGCCAGCCAGCCAGCCAGCAGCCCAGCTAGCCGGCCGGCCAGCCCAGCCCCGCGCCAGCGCCCGCTCAGCCCACTCCTGTCGCGCCGCTCGCTCACGCGCTTCGTGCCGCGCCGGCCCAGCTCCGCTCGGCCCAGCCAGCAGCGCGCCCCGCCGCTGTTCCTCTTCTCTGTCGCGCGCCGTACGGGCTCCCGTAACGTTCGCGCCGTCCATCTTCGTAACGCGTGGCAATAAACCTCACTACTCCTTTAATCGGGATCCCCGCACCTCCCTCTCTCTTTTTCCCATAGCAACACCGCCTCGCGAGCACCGTATCGACCACGCGCCGCCGCCATAGCTCCGCCGAAGCCCGCCGTCGTCGCCGGCCGCCGTCGGACCACGCCGGCGCCCACGGACCCCGTGCCGGTCTTCTCTCCACCGAGCCGCCCCCGTCCGACTTCGGATCGACGCGGGTCCTCCTCGGAATCGTCCCCGAGCCCCCGCCGAATCCCCGCCGCCGCACGTCGCCGTCGCCCGCCGCCACGGTCGCTCGATCGCCGTCGATAAACCCTCGGTGAGACTCCACGTGCTCCGCGCTCCATTTTAGTGCTCGTGCCTTTGAGATCCGTGCGCCGTAGCGTTAGATCGAGGCGCGCCACCCCTCGCCGGCCATGGCGCCGCCGCACACCGCTGCCCCGCCGCCTGCCGCGCCACTTCGATCGCCGCGCGCCGTCGGGTCCAGATCCGACGACTGAGGATAGATCCCCCCCGCGCTGCGCTATGAACCGGGTCCACGGACCCGTAGACCGTACTATTTACTGTAGCATAGATCCGGCTTACGGATTTTGTAATATAAAAATAATTCAAAAATCAAAAAATCATTCTAGCTGTGTAGATTTTACAGTTAGGCCCCTTTAGTTAGCGGTATTTACAGATTAGTCTGTCGGTACTGTTTGTAGGGTTAGATTTAATTTTTTATAATTATGAATAGGTCCCTGGTAGCTCTGTTTTTGGCAGATTAACCCTAGTAACTTTAGGAGGTCGTAACTTTTGATTCCTAGCTCCGTTGTTAGCGGTTCTCGCAGCCACGTTCTCACTAGTTCGAGTAGAATCTATTAGAATTGTTTGTTTACTATTTTGTACCCGTTTGATGTACTATTTTTCCTAATTATTGACTGTGACCTTGTTTGATGTATTGTTCCGGCGGTAGAAGGACAGTCCGACCAGCAGAACTTCCAAGATCAGGAGTTTGGGCAGTACATTCCGCAGCCGCCACCTTCGCAGGTCTACTTCCTACAGCCGCCGTTTGACCAGCAGCAGTATTTCCCTCCGCCACCTTTTCTACCACAGTACTATTATCAGACCGGAGAGCCAGGCAAGTGTCCTTGACCATAATGCGCCTATTCTTTCTATCTGTCACTTTTATGCATGCAAGTTAATATGAATCCTATGGTCATGTCCTTCCTGCTTTACCTTGTCGCCTGTGGTTGGATATTAATATTGTGTAGTTCATGCTTAGTTCTGCTATAAATTGGGATGATTAAACAATGTATCTTATTGTTAATCTTGATTAATGCTCAACTTCAACTAAGAATCACCATGGGGATGGTAATAGTTAGCAACATGGCATAGGAGGTCCCGACAGGTGGTTGTGGATGATGATGTGGGTTTACACAGGTGTTTTGTGTAGTATCCAGTGGGGGATTATGGTGGTTCCTGTTCGAGATTATTTTTACCGCTTTATGGAATGCGTAACCATGACAACAGCATAAATCACAAGTTGATTTTGGAAAACTTGATTAAGTAGTTTGTTGATTCCTTGGTACCACTGCGATCAAGGGAAGGGTACGGACAGGTAGTCCAGACCTAGGGGATGTGTAGGCGGGTAACCTACACTACCCATGGCGCAAGAGGGGGTTGCCGTGGAAACAGGAAGCTTCCACGCCAGCGAAACCTTAGTGGGATTACAGACGGCCTAGGAATCACTTTCGAAAGATCATGCGGTGGTCTCTTGGCTTCACACCTTACGAAATCACCGACTTGTGGGTACAGTTATGCACTTCTGCAGAGTTTTAAACTATCTTAAAAGATAGCCGCGCTCGCGCTCATGAGCGGCATGGACACTTTCATAATAGATAGCATGGTTTGGTTGGGATCTGGTGGGGTACACAGGTCCAGTATGGTGCTGGTGGGAAACTGGCATTAGGGTGCAGGTGGGTAGCCTGTGACTTGGTTTGAGGCAGGGTAGACTCATGGTTGACAAGTGGGTAACTTGTCATTGTGCACCGGTGTGCACATGGATATATTCACCTAGTAATAGGCTGCTAAAATATGAACTAGACATAGGTTGCTTCTTGCTTAAACCTATGAAAGCCTTCCTTTTTGTTGAGCCACTCATGTCATATTTTTACTACACTTACGGAGTACAATTTATGCAAATAAATTATACTCACCCTTACCATATACCAATTTTGCCTGTTCAGAGGATGCACCCGAGGCAGGCTTCTTCGGTGGAGACTCTTCTTCCTAAGCAGGCGTTCCCCCGTTCGACTGCTGTGGCGTTATGGGGCCTTCGTCCGCTAGCTCCGTCCGCTGTCGCATTTAGCCCTTGTGTGGCAATTTTGTACTTTTGACTCGAACTATGTAATAAAGACGGTGGAATACTTTGTACTGCTTATTTCTGTCTCTCATGTGATAAAATTCCTGGGCACACTTGAGCTCGACTTATTTTCACGGGTGTGACAGTTTCACCACAAGAAACTTAATCATTTGAGATAGGCTCAGTTTGTGGATCAACCACGATTTATGCCGTTGCAATCTACTCTATACAATTTTTTATTTTCTATTTCTATTTGTATCAGGTAAAATAGACCTTTTTTTCCTTTAGATTTTTGAAAGTTTTAGAACATTCACTTTACATTTTGATGGCCAGCCTTTTTACCAGGGCTAGGCCTATTTGGGAGTAAAATGCACACGAGCTTAGCGCGGGCCGTCCCTTGTCACACACGGAAGGCCCGCATAGGCTTAGGCCGAAAAGACCCAGCTTTTCCCTACAAGCCGGACTCATCATTCAGCGCAGTTACGGCCTAGTAGCCCAATAAGGCGCTCACAGCCCAACAAGGCCGCCCCAAACCTCCTACGCCGCCGATGCCCTAAACGCGCCTCTAGTCCTCTACACTCCCAGACGGCCAGGCACCGTCTCGTCCGGTCGCCCTCAAGACATCCGCCGCACGCCGCCGACCCTCGCGCCCTACCGTTACTGCGTCCCCTTCTCGTCGCCCTTCCCTATGACGAGGACCAACGGCGCTAGCGCCGGTGGCGGGCAGCAGGCGACGGGGAAGCTCCCCCGGAAACGGTTCTACCGCGCGCGCGCGCACAGCAACCCGCTCAGCGACTCGCACTTCCCGGTCCCGGTGTCGCCCGATGAGTTCGACCTCTCGCAGCACTACCCGCGGTACTTTCCAGCGGACAATGGTGGATGCGAGCCGGTGGCTGCGGCGGCGCCACGGATCCGCTTCGCGGATGTAGGGTGCGGCTTCGGTGGGCTGCTTGTCGGGCTCTCGCCCCTCTTCCCCGACACGCTCATGATCGGCATGGAGCTAAGGGACAAGGTAATTATGGTTTTTGTTCCTGTTTCCCCCTTATAACTGCTTGGATGATTGTAGTTGTTGTCAACCAGAAGACTTATAAAGATAAACAATGCCCTGGGTTTGTCTTATAAAGCAACATTTTCAGAACTCTACTGCAAGGGCATTCACATAATTTGATAGGAACGTTTCTGGGTTCCTTTTTATAATGGCCTCATTCATACCGTTTATAACAATGTGAAATGCTTAATAGATCAATTCTGGCATACGTACTGAATATTTACCTTTGGACACCTACGCATTGTTGAAGTCACAAACTTCTCAAATTCTGAGCTTGGATAGGATGTGAACTTTTATTTCAGACAACTCTGATTCGAATGGCCTAGTTTCAGAATTCAGGGAGTAAGATCTGACTTCACTGTGTTACTTGTCATGTATTCTGGTACAGGTAACTGAGTATGTCAAAGAGAGGATATTGGCTTTGAGAGCATCAAATCCAGGACAGTACGACAACATATCTGTTGTGCGAACCAATTCGATGAAATACATCCCAAATTACTTCAGGAAGGCCCAGCTCACCAAGATGTTCTTCCTGTTCCCTGACCCTCACTTCAAGGAGAAGAACCACCGAAGGAGGGTTATTAGCATGCAGCTGCTCGATGAGTATGCTTATGTGATGGAAGTGGGAGGAATCATATATACTATTACTGACGTGGAGGAACTTGGAGAATGGATGCGGTCATGCCTTGAGAAACACCCGCTATTTGAAGCTGTTCCAGATGAAGAGATAAAAGCTGATCCAGTAGTCAAGTTACTATCTAGTGCCACAGAAGAAGGCCAGAAGGTTGCTAGAAATGGAGGGCAAACGTTCCAGGCTATCTTCAGGCGTATCTCTTTACAAGAAGAATAGGCCTTTTAGGAGGTTATACACTTCATTAGATTGTTACATGTATTTGTGGCATTTCTATACATGTTCATAGTAGAAATTTTGATGTTGAAGGTGCATCAAGTACTAGATTTCCATTTTTTTTCTACATGTCCGGCTCTATATTGGAAGACCATATCTGAACCTCCTTTGCATTGATTTTGACACATTTGTAGCCTGCTAGAAATTTGATATGTGGAACCTGGCATGTGTACACAATCCTGTTTTGAAACATGAAAAACGAATGTTTAAGTTTTCATTTAGCAGTAGATTTTGGGTTGTTTATGTGGTTATAAAGATTATAGCATGGATGTATTTTCTCATGCAGATAACACTGGCCATGTTGCGAGTCCCAGACCTAATTTTGATACAAGTTGAAGAACGAGATGGCTTTACTATATGCTGACAATGTTAATGTGAGGTAACTTGCCTTATAACGTGGCTGGTTCGATTACAATCTGCGGCTGAAATGATACTACAGTTATCTACCTCAGTTGAGATACACCCAGCTGAAACAATATTAGCCAAACACAATTGTGGCACACCCAGCTAAAAGGCAACGGGTAGAATTTTGTATATCACCTTAGGTACAAGCATAGCCACACAACCCATGTGGAAACAACCAGCTGTCCAGCTAAAACATTTGAATATACGCAATGTGCACTTTCAACGGAACAGCTGCAGATCCCTGTGATGTTGCCTAAACTTTGCAGACAAAGTCATCCCGGATGATAAAAAATGATATTTATTTTTCTTATTCTTTTACATGTCTATGGTGTCCAGTGTCCTACATAGGTTGTTCATAAATTTGGGTTAGAACAAGATTGAGAATGAAGGAACAATTGTATTAACCGAAGTCTCAGACCTAATTTATTGTCATATAAGCATCCACCTGGTTGTTAATATGGAGTATTTGCTCTTCCTTAGTCTCGCATTTATGTCCGGACAAAACTAAAAATCCATGTGTCCTGGAACAGTCTTGACAAGCTTTGCAAGATCATATGACTTGAAATCTCTTCCAAAACACATGCTTAAATCCAACGCAGTTCTTCCATCCTGTAACAGTACATAGGGGAAAAAAAAACTCAAATAGATTCATGGAATTCAGGCATCAATTTTGTTTCTTGTGCAACATAAAAGGATAATTATTCATCCATCTAGCTTGATGAGCAACTATGGGTAGAGAGACATAGTTGCACTGACATCAAGAAGTTCAAGGAGTTATCTGACATTATTTGTGCCGCTACATAAAAAGACATTGACTGTAGACAAAATAGACACAGCAGCAGCAACAATGGAAAAGGGAAACGTTGCACCGTATAGGCATACCTTGGTTTTTCTTGACCTATCTGCACCATTGACCAGCAAGACTTTTGCTATATCCCTGTTTCTACTTTGTATGGCTATATGTAGCGGTGTCCATCCATCCTATATTCATGGAAAATATTGTAAAAGAAAATAGCATGCCCCTTAAAAGGGTTAGGATGAAATATGCCCATTTAACTCACATTATCAGCAACATTGACATCAACCTTGTACTTAATCAGTAACTTCACGGTTTGCAAGGCACCAGCTTGAACAGCATAATGTAATGGTGTGGCTCCGTCCTGCACATCAGGAGGATTAATTCAAGGGCCGATTGAATGGAATCTCAGAATTAGAATCGACAATTGCATTCTAGTAGTTGAGGGATCAATCAATGTGACTACAGCCCTCTCTTTGCACTACAGATTTGGGGAATCTGATTGTATAAACTGTAGTGCAGATGATCAGGGCAGATTTTACCTTAGCTGAACCCTCCAAAATCCAATATCTCACAATCTATTGTGCCCCAGATTTTGCCAAATTTTGTCCCACAATCCCTAGTCCACAATCTAACAATCAGCTTGTTTGTTTCAGCTTGTGTACATACTTATTTCCCTTTTTTCTTTTCTAGGTTTTCACAATCCCACTAGCAAACAAACAGGCCCTACATCTAACACTTTCAAAAACGCTCTAAATTCTTACTGCATTTCAATCTAGTAACAATATGTAACAACTAATCCACAAGAAGACTGCCAGTTACCCACTTACCCTATCTCTCACATGGGGATTTGCCCCTTTTCTCAGAAGATGGCTAATAACAGACTCCTTTTTACCTATGACCGCCTTGTGAAGAGGGGTGAAACCGTCCTGAACCCGAAACACTACAAACATTAATTCAGCTGCCAAAATAGGGTTTCTCAGCCATAAAAAATTGAAACATCATCAGCATATAACCCACTTTATCAAGTAAATTGATGTCAACACCACTGTCCAGCAGCCGGTCCATGAGAGGTATCTGCAGCGCCATTGCGTAGCTATGAAGTGGATGCCATTTTGGCTGCACCAGACAATCCAACTTCAGGGTTTAGAAGTAAGATCTAACATTTCAGAGAGAAAGTCAAATCAAGATTCTATGCATTCATTTCAAGTTTGACATTCATCCCTTACTCCACTGTGCAAGAAATTTATCATGTACTGTACTAAAGATAGTTCCTCGTTTTAAGGAAGTGGAAGAAACTTAACTGATGATATTTTGCTGACATCCAGGGTCTCGTTCTGGTCCAAGATTGCCCTTTCTTCGGGAGTTAAGAGAAACTCGATTTCTAGGCAAACAAGATAGCGGCAGAGAATTAGAACACAAAGATGCTAGTACGTGTAGATGACTAAAAATGGGAACCAAAAACATCGCAATTATTTATCACAAAAATCAACTGCAGTTTGCGTAATGGAAGTACAGGGAGCTACGAGGAGGTTACGGAAAGGGAATAAAAATATAAAAATAAGGAGTAAATAGACCAGTTCAAATCAAATATACCTCTCCGGAGCTCTTGCTCCCGCTGCCGCTCCGCTTCGAGCCTGGAGAACGGCGACGGGGAGGGGAAAGGCGAGCCCCTCCTCAGCTGGGCCGCTTCATCGTCTTCGTCCTCGTAGTCGCTCCCGGACCCGTCGTCTGGCTCCTCCCAAAAGGCGTCCCTGTTGGAGGAGACGGTGCGCGGTGAGGCCCTGAGGCCAGGACACAGCCGCCGCGGAGGCGGGCGATAGAGAGGAGGCGGAAGGCGGGAGGTGGCGGCGTCGAGGAGGTGGAATGAGGAGGCGGCCATGGTGGCGGTTGCTGCACACAGGAGCATCGTGCTCGTGCCACTCTTCTCCGGCGGGTGCTCGTGCCACTGCCGCTCTTCCACTTCGGCGCTTCCCAGTTCCCAGGCCTTGACCCCTCGACCCTCGACTCTCGCTTCAAGCGTGGATTAGATGCGAGAAACCGTATCCATTGGATTCAGATTTGACGGTTTGGATAATCAGATTAAATCCCCAACTTGAAACGAAATGGAAGAGGAAGACAAGGGAATACATACAGCAGCAAGAAAAGTATTTACCACCATTTGCAACTTCCTGACTTAGTCATTTTATTGTAGAAAGTACTAGGAATTCGAGAGTATTTGGTAGAGAATACAACCATATTACTCACCCTTCACTCTAACTCTATTTATAAATAATTGATGCAGTTGACTGTATTATATATTTAATTGTGATTTATTTTACCACTAAAAATATTTAAAACATACTTATGATTTTATATACTAAAACTAACTTTTTGATAATTTAAATGATACTCTAAAGGTTAATGATGTTAAATATTTATAGATTTGTTAAACACAACTACACAAGAAAAGAAAACTTGAAGAATTGCACGGAGTAGGAAAGAGAATTTCGAACAAAAAGAAGCTGCAAGCTCGCACGCAATACCTGTGCTGTGTAGAACCCGCCTCCACGCCACCGCGCTGCCCCAGAAGAAAAAATGCTAGCTAGAACCCTCGCTGCCAGGGTCCGCGTCGGCCCCTGCATCGCCCCGCCGCTCGCCTGCCTCCTCCACCGTGGCTACACTACCCGTGCCGCCGCCGCCGCGGACGACATCGCCATCGAGGCGGACCCGTCGCGCGCCGCCTCGCCTTCGTCCTCCGCCGCCGCGGTGGCGGCCACCGTGCCCACGGTCCTACAGCCGCGCGTTCTCATCTACGACGGCGTATGCCACCTCTGCCACCGTGGTGAGCGCGAGCGCGACCTAGCTCTTTGGGGCTCTTCCGTGGGGGATCATTTCCGTGTCTCCTAATTGCTAATTGGGGACCATTCGGCGTTTGATCGGACTTGTTTGTACCTTATGTGGACCGTTCGTAGGGTGAAATTGATCGATCCTTTGCAATGCAGGGGTCAAGTGGGTCATCAAGGCAGACAAGCACGCTAAGATCAGGTTCTGCTGCGTCCAGTCCAAGGCTGCGGAGCCGTACCTGAGGCTGGTCGGCATGGACCGGGAGGACGTCCTACGACGAGTGCTCTTCGTCGAGGGGCCTGAGGCCTACTACGAAGGCTCTACGGGTTAGTGACCCTTAGTCAGTCAGATAAGGTTGTTTTTGGGTGCTGTTGTGGTATGAACAAAACTTGCAATGCGATGCTGGGTAGTGTTCATTGCATGATACCGAGAACAATACTATCAAATGCTAGTGTACGCTGATTGGCTATTTGCATAATGTTTGAAATTCAAATTCTGATACCAGTGAGTGATGATAGCGCCACTTTTTACTTGTGTTAGGTGCCTAGATTTGGTGCAGACTGAAGTCATGTTCAATTGTGCTGAGGTATCTAGTTATTCTGGTGATATAGCATCTGTTTAGCTATTCCGCTAGAGTTCCATTGTAGTATCATGGAGATTGAATTGCTGAACTCCTTCGCTTCGGGGACGAAGGTCCTACGGTAGGTAAGAGCACGCACAAGCACTTGACCGAAGGGGATTTAGGACTTTTCCATATATCATATTGGTGCTTATGTTATGGGCCAGTTCATTAACCAGCCATAGGAAGGATAGCAACATACTCCCTCCATTGTTAAATTGTTGTCGTAGTTCATTTCTAAACTAGAATTGTAGTTATCCATAGGTCCATCTAAGTTTTTATAACTTTGTGGAATGTAGTCAACTTGATCCATCCTATACTTTCTTTGAACAAGCTATTATTTTTGACAGCCATTCTTGCGCCCCTGTAAATTTTACAAAGTTTTAGAATATGCATTTTTGTAGAGACAATGAACTACATATGACCTTTCGAACAATTCTCATTTAGCCACAAAAAAGGAGTGCAATGTGCCCTGGTTCATATATTTTTGTGCTGTATCAATTTTCATGGCAATGGCATGATGTCAACTGTTGATCTCAATAGCGATGTTGCATTCTCTACAACCATGGTACTAACACATCCATATTTTGGTTGCAGCTGCACTGAAAATTGCATCGTACCTGCCTCTTCCCTACTCAGTCTTGAGCTCCTTGCTGATCATCCCAACCCCACTGCGGGATGCAGTCTACGATTACATTGCAAAGAACCGCTATGACTGGTTTGGCAAAGATGATGAATGCATTGTCACCAAAGACAAGGATATTCTTGAGCGCTTCATCGATCGGGATGAAATGCTTGGTGGTGGTCCCAGCAATAGCTTCTTCTGATCACCTTCAGCTGTGATGTTGCTCACACGTAACTGTAGGTGAGATGTAAATAAGCATCACATCAATCTAGGTATCCGTAGTTAGTTTTCTTGACTTCTGGAGTTTCTTCTATATATCCATTAATGGTGATGCACCGGCAAGGTTTGACAGGTGCATCCCGTTTGTACCACAAAGGTTCTGTTAGTTAATACCAAAAGACATCAATCCTTTCATAATGTTGGAATTGGAATCCGTGGAAGGCATGAAAGTTAAAAGTTTCTCTTGTTTGAAATATATGGCATTTCTTTACAAGTCCTGTGCTAGTTTAAATCATTGAGCCATCACTTTACTATGTACAATTTGTTGCATGAGCCATCACTGTGCCTTGCATATATTTAAGGATATAACACAATGTAGATCCTTTCTAACCCAAGAGTAACCAGCTAATGATTTAAACGTTTTATACACAACAGTGGAGCAATAAGCTTAACAAAACAAAATATAAAGCATTGTATGAACAGAGACTGCTTGGATGCTTTTAACAAAGGTTGTAAAAAAGCATAACAGGTCCACCGTATTAGTCACAGCACAACAAAAGGGGAGGAGCTATGAACAAATAGCTTTACAACATACATTCTCTACAGAAAGGTCTCGAAACAGTTAAAGGTTACGCTCGTGGGGTTCCAGCCAAGGATATCCAAGTGTGTCGAACACATCCTTCTCAGTATGACAGTTCACTATCGCATCTGACCTCCTTGCCTGTGAAATTCACGAGAAATGAAATGAAGCTTATAAATGGATTTTTTTTTATTTGTGGTGATATTACTTGAGCATACATACACGTTTTCCACCACTGCCCTGTGTAGCAAGATATAATCCAGTGTCATCGAGTACATATCCTTTTGATTCTGCTAACAGTCTTAATCTGTATGTCGAAAATATTGAACTTAGCCTTGGAGAAGCTAGTTTTGTTCAGGCTCATAAGAACAAGAAAAGGGTAGGTCTGGAGTTCATACCTCCGATTTAGTACATCATTTCCAGTCCATGCAAGCAGCCCACATGCATATCTGTTCCTTGGGTATACCTGACAATACACAATGTTACGAGCTAATAACTTGTATAGCTCCATGAATTCATCATTGCTGGTGCCAACAGCAACAGAAAAATAATATGATCATTATATGTCCAATTCATTTAATTACTATGTATAGGTAATAGTACTTCTGATGTTGCTGCAAAAGCATCAACATCATTAAGGATATGCAGTCGAATCTTCATATACCTTGAAGTCGATACGATGTCGTAGGTCACGCCCAGGATATGAGCAAAGACCAAAATAGGTGTCAACCCCACTATCAGTCCCCTGTATCGGTTCAGTCAATTCAAATCTTGTCATAAATTTATATAGGAGATGAATAGAAAGAAAATACTGATTATTACGAGTTCTACTTGATATCAATCTACGCAGTTCTACTTTCGTAAGAACTGCCAAAGAACTGCAAGATCGCCACTCATCCAGTGGTTTTGAACAACTTACATCAACACTGTGTATGCTAAAGACAAGATCTTCTCTCAAAAAGTTGATTTCCTTAAGCCTTTGAACAAACTTTGGTAAAAACCCAACATGACTGGAGAAATAAAATCATAGAAGGTTACTTAAACATCCCAGCATTTACACCAATAAATATCAGATAATAGAAGCCAATAAAGTTTGTAAACTGTTAACTTTACCTGTCTCCATCAGGATGAGTTATAACAATATCCATGTCACCACAAGAAGCCTTTCCACGTCTATATGATCCTCCACAAACAATTATTACCTTCAAATAAGGAAAAGAAAATACAGTCAATTTTAGTAAAAGCATGAGTTTGTACTTCAATACTATGTCTAACTCATTTTTAAAAATAATGGAAAAAGGCCATAGAGAGCTGCAATAAAAATTGTGAAAGTATTTCATCTCTAAATAATGCTTGTTATTGATGGAGCATACATTGACATCGAACAAATTATATGTAACTCACCCCAGGCAAGATATCCTTCCCAACATCTTGCAAAAGCTTCTCCATCTCACTAACCTAAATAAGGGTAAATGCATGATATATGAGATCAATATATGAAGCCGAGTAATTTCAGTTATGTACCTCATGCCGGGGGATCCTTTGCTTGATATCATCAAAGAACTTCAATCCAATCCTCTGAGCATATGTAAGTGAATCATCCTTTCGCAGATCATCAAGAGTACGATGTCCCTTCTCATATAACTTGAGCGCCGTTGCAGGACCAATACCCCAAACTTCACCAAATAAACTGATGGTCCGTACCTTAAAATTAAATTGTGTTGATATCTACAGATGTGGCTGTATATGTCTTAAGTGTAAACTACTTGGTCCATACCTTTTCATCATTCTCAAAGTGTTCGAGCTTGGAGAGTTTACCAGTAGTCACTATTTCATTGATCTGCATGTAGGGATTATTAGACTTGGTTGTGATCATGGATAGAAGGCCTAATCATGAATGTAAGGTTCACATATTTTGTTGGAATCGTACTAGCGGGAGTATAGTAACGGCAATTTCGACTATCCTGATATCATTTAGACCAATATTGAATTTGCCTTCTACTAGAACCCGAATATTATGGATTTGCTATATGACCCATGTGATACTGAAAAACATGAGACAGTAGGTCTCTTTCACATTATGGAGCCAAACATGTACTTGCTGCTTCACTTATTGCAATTTGTAGATGGTACATCAGCAAAATCACTTTTAGAAAACAATAAAAACAGCACAAATTGACAGATTTAAATCACACATACATGGTCTTTCAATGACTTTCCGATAGAAGGGAGGCCTTTGACTTGGTCGCCACTTTCTATTTTGAACGACAGTTTCTCAATCACTGGTATGGCCTTGTAGTAGCTAAATGATCTTCTGTCATCTCCCAGGGCTTAGGTAAGAAAAATGATATATTAAAAAAAAACGCCTCAGGAATGAGAGAATTTGCATGTAGTGCACTTACCCCTATAAATATCAATAAGTCTTCCAAAAATCTTCGTTATGTTCCTGTTCAAATCTGCTGGAGCATAAATGCTGGGTCCTCCAGAAGAGGCTTCCTGGTCATACAGTCCATGAATGAGCACTTGAACAAAAACATCCACCTAATACATAGTGAATACAGATGGGGATGACACATAGCTTTCGTCTAAACAGTTTGAGACCTTTTTGCAGTAGGATACTTGTGCTTGGCAGAATGGTAAATGTGAGATCTGGCATTATCCATTCAGATATTGTATTGATGTTTGTAAAATTAAGCTCCAAAATTATTACCAAATGATATACATTTGTTTATTGTTCTCAATATATATATAGACCTAGTACAGAGTTGAGAATTCTCAACTGAAGGAAGGATTGCAGAGAAATCAACATAATTCAGGATAAATGGAAATGAACCTTACGTATACCTCTATGTCAAAGGCACCATGAGAACCTGCGGTATCTCCGGAGCTGCTTTGGCTACCTACATATTGGTTAGGCTTCTTTTCAACAACAGAACCTTCATTCACATTTGCAGATGCATCTGGATTCCTCGGGTCGTCTGATAACATCCTGCTTCTTTTTGCAGGCTGCAAAGCAACTGAATCTGTGGTATCTGTCACCTTCTTTGGCTTGAATTCCTCTTCATAGTTGATTGCAAATTTGTGCTCTGGGAGCTTTTCCCCAGTCTTGAGGCACTGTTCCAGCCACTCGAAGGAAACCACACTCTGCCATCAAAGTTCAGTCCTTAAATTGGCATAATAGGAATAAAAATCTACTATCAATAATGTAAAATTCCAACAGAACTCGAGAGGACTACAAGATTGCCAAATGCAGAAGGTATATAAGGTCTGGCTATTGGGCAATAAGAAGAAACAAATACAGATGCTCGCATAGTGCATTTCTATTATTGACACTGTTATGGCTTCTTCTACTAATCGGATGGGTCATGGGAGGCGCGGTGAGCAGCAATTACCCCGCGGAAGCGGTGGAGCCAAGCGGCGTCGAGTTCCCGGAGCAGCGCCTTGGCGTCCATGGCGAGCACGTGGTTGACCGCCGGCGCGCCCTTTTCGATCTTCTCAAGGACGCGGCCCCCCATCTGCAACAGCTTCTGCTTCCACACCTGCACCGCACCCCCACAAGCATAAGCACACGACACGACCTAGAGCCGCCGACGAGAGCAGACCAGACATGCTAGGAGAACCTCAAGGCGGCGACTCTGCACGCCGTGGGGGACGAGGAAGGCCGAGACGCCGCGGAATATGCCGTCGAGGTCCCGCTCTGCCCCTGCCCCCGCCCGCGCGGGCTTCCGCTTTGGCGCCATCGAAGATCCCTCCCGCAGTCCCGGCTTGTCCCCTCGCCGCTTCCCGCGGGGTTTTAGAGTGTTCTAGTGATTGACTTGGTCACCCCCCCACAACTTCCAGTTGAAAGCAGTCCAGCAGCTTATATACGGTAACAACTTAACGAAAGAACACCGACTTTTCATCAGAAGGCACTACAGCAATAAAACAAATAAGGGCTTGTTTGGGAGTCCAATATTTTAATTCCTTTATAAATGTATTACACTTATATTTATTTATGTACAAGAAAATAACTATAACTATAGGGTATTATTTACCCTTCCAAAGTATTGTTTGGGTAATTAAAAGAGTGTCACGGATGCCTACAGCCACCGTGTTCGCATCAGAAATAAGATCAGACAGAAGCTATGTTGGAGAACTAAACTATATGAATATGAACCTGATCAAGTCTGCTAGTGCAATTACACACTAAAATATACATCAGAAGTGAAGCTGACAAATTGACAACTATACCAACATCTATGTTTTTTCTTAAAAAAAAAATCAAAGCTTAACATTTTTAGTGCTGCCGTGACTTTGCTATCCAAATTATCATGCCGAACACATCAATAAAATCAGATCAGCGGAACAGCGTATGCTGAAGAACACCAAAAATTCCATAAAGCATAACAGCTAAGAACTATCAGATTAGCCCACACAATTTGTGTAACACCCTAATTCCAGGATTTAGCAGTTTAATAAAAATTTGTTTAGACATAGCCGTGTGACTCATTTTATTTTTATTGCAAAAGATTATTTTCTAAATAATTTAAACTGCTATAGAATATTAATGTGTTTGGTTGGAGGGATAGGAGAGGACGAAGAGGGATAGGGATAGACGTATTCGTTATAGTGTTTGGTTCGGGGACGAGGGACGGCGTCAAAGGAATATTCTTCACAGATGCGGGATAGACTCATCCTCCAAAAACGGGCGGACAGCCTCGTCCCTCCCCCGCGCGGGCGCGTCCGCTGCCACCCTCGCGCACCCCGCCGCCGCCCTTGCGCGCCCCGCCGCCGTCGCCCTCGCCCGTGATAGCCGCCGCTGCCGCCCTCACGCGCGCCGCCGCCGTCGCCCGCGCCCGCCCTCGCCACTCATGCGGCCCGCCGCCGTCCTCGCCCAAGCCCGCCCTCGCCCTCACCCACGCCCGCCGCCAGTCGTCGTCCTCGCACGGCCTACCTCCCTCGCTCGCGACCGCCGCCGCTGTCGCCCGCGCCCGCCCTCGCCACTCGGACGGCCCTCGCTCGCCGCCCTCACCCACGACCGTCACCGCCCTCGCGCGCGTCGCCGTCGCCCCCGCGCGCGCCTGCCGTCCTTGCCCATGCGACTCCGTCACCCTTTGGCCCTCGCCCGCATGCTGGCGCACGCCGTCACCCTTCGGTTCTCGCCCTTATCCTTCTTCATCCACCCAACCAAACATTATTGAGGATGAGTCTATCCCTGACACTCATCCTTCCAACCAAACATTATAGGGGATGACTCTGTCCTTTCTGTCCAGGGATGACTTTGTCCCATCCCTCTTGACTCCGAACCAAACGCACCCTAAGGTGATTGTGCATTCATGCTGTGTAGGATTTGCATTAGGTTTTATTTATTTGTTAAGTGCTACTTGATAGTTAATTGAGTGTTTAGCTAGAATGACCTAGGTTTACTAGAAAACAAGAAAAGAAACCCTTTTCCCTTTTACTGGGCCAGCCAGCCGGCCAGCCCAGCTCCCCCAGCCCCGCGCCAGCGCGCCGCTCGGCCCAGCCGGCCTGCCGCCCGCTCGGCCCAGTCCCGCTCGGCTTAGCCCAGCTCCGCGCGTCGGCCCAGCGCGTCGCGTCGCTCGCCCGCGCCGTTCGGCCCCGCTCGCACGCGCCTGCCCCGCCACTGTTCCTCTTCCCCCCTAGGACCGAGCGGCTTCCGAAACCGTCGCCGCCGTAACGCGTCCCACTAAACCCCCCCGACCCTTTAAACGGGATCTTCGCACCTTCCTCTTCCTTTTTCCCCACATCGACGCCGCCCCGCGAGCACCGTGTCGACCGCACGCCGCCACCGTAGCTCCACCGAACCGCGCCGTCGTCGACCGCCGCCGTCGGTCATCGCCGGCGACAACCGACCCCGTGCCGGTCTTCTCGCCGCTGCGCCGCCCCCGTAGGACTTCGGGCCGACGCGAATTGCTCACGGAATCGTCCTCGAACCGTCGCCGAACCCTCGCCCCCGCTCGTCGCCGTCGCCCGCCGCCTCCGTCGACCGGTCGCCGTCGAGAAGCCCTCGGTGAGGACCCCCGTACCCCGCTCTAGCTTTTAGTGCAGCCGGCGTTGAGAATCATGAACCCTAGCGCTAGATCGCGTGCGCCGCTCCCCTCACCGGCCATGGCGCCGCCGCTCGCCGCCGCCCCGCCGCTGTCGTGCTTTAGCCGCGCGCGTGCACCGTCGGATCTAGATCCGACGGCTGGCAATAGGACCGCGCCGCTTCAGCCGCCGCGCACCGTTGGATCTGAATCCAACGGCTGAGAATAGATCCCCCCCCGAGCCGCGCCATGAGCCGCGTCCACTGAACCGTGGACCGAGCTCATTACTATATCGTAGACCCGGCTCACGAAGTTTGCAATATAAAAATAATTCAAGAAAATCAGAAAAATCATCCAGCCGTGTAGATTTTACAGTTAGGCCCCTGTAGTTAGTGGTATTTACAGAATAGTCCGTCAGTACTGTTTGTAGGGTTAGATTTAATTTTCTGTAATTACGAATAGGTCCCTGGTAGCTCTGTTTTTGGCAGATTAAACCCCCTTAGCTTTAGAAAGTCGTAACTTTTGATTCCTAGCTCCGTTTTTAGCGGTTCTCGCGGCCACGTTCTCACCATTTCGAGTAGAATCTATTAGAATTGTTTGTTTACTATTTTATATCTGTTTGATGTACTGTTTTTCCTAATTATTGACTGTGGCCTTGTTTGATGTATTGTTCCGGCGGTAGAAGGACAGTCCGACCAGCTGAATTTCCAAGACCAGGAGTTTGGGCAGTACATTCAGCAGCCGCCACCTCTGCAGGTCTACTTCCTGCAGCCGCCGTTTGACCAACAGCAGTATTTCCCTCCGCCACCTTTTCCACCGCAGTACTTTTACCAGACAGGAGAGCGAGGCAAGTGTCCTTGACCATAATGCGCCTATTCTTTCTATCTGTCATTTTAATGCATGCAAATTAATATGAATCCTATTGTCATGTCCTTCCTGATTTACCTTGTCGCCTGTGGTTGGGTATTATTATTGGGTAGTTCATGCTTAGTTCTGCTATAAATTGGGATGATTAAACAATGTACCTTATTGTTAATCTTGATTAATGCACAAACTACAACTAAGAATCAGCATGGGGATGGTAATCGTTAGCAACATGGCATAGGAGGTCCCGACAGGTGGTTGTGGATGATGATGTGGGTTTACACAGGGGTTCTGTGTAGTATCCAGTGGGGGATTGTGGTGGTTCCTGTTCGGGATCACTTTTACCGTTTTATGGAATGCGTAACCATGACAACAGCACAAATCACAAGTTGAATATGGAAAACTTGATTAAGTAGTTTGTTGATTTCTTTGTACCACTGTGATCAAGGGAAGGGTTCGGACAGGTAGTCCAGACCTAGGGGATGTGTAGGTGGGTAACCTACACTACCCATGGTGCAAGAGGGGGTTGCCGTGGAAACAGGAAGTTTCTACGCCAGCGAAACCTTAGCGGGATTGCAGGTGGCCTAGGAGTCACTTTCGAAATATCATGCGGTGGTCTCTTGGCTTCACACCTTAGGAAGTGTGGGGTAACACGGAGACATAGTCACTGACGGGTGACGAAATCACCGACTTGTGGGTACAGTTGTGCACCTCTGCAGAGTTATAAACTGTCTAGATAGCCGTGCTCACGGTCATGAGCGGCATGGACACTTCCATAATAGTTAGCCTGGTTTGGTTGGGATCTGGTGGGATACACAGGTCTGGGATAGTACTGATGGGTATATAGCACTAAGGTGCAGGCGGGTAGCCTGTGACTTGGTTTGAGGCAGGGTAGCCTCATGGTTGACAAGTGGGTAACTTGTTAATGTGCATCGGTGTGCACATGGATATATTCATCTAGTAATAGGTTGCTAAAATATGAATTAGACATAGGCTGCTTCTTGCTTAAACCTATGTAAGCCTTCCTCTTTGTTGAGCCACTCATGTCATATTTTCCTACACTTGCGGAGTACAATTTATGCAAATAAATTGTACTCACCCTTGCCATACACAATTTTTGCTGTTCAGAGGATGCACCCGAGGCAGGCTTCTTCGGTGGAGATTCTTCTTCCTAGGCAGGCGTTTCCTCCGTTCGACTGCTGTGGCGTTGTGGGGCCTTCGTCCGCTAGCTCCGTCCGCTTTCGCACTTAGCCCTTGTGAGGCATTTTTGTACTTTTGACTCGAACTATGTAATAAAGACGTGGAATACTTTATACTACTTTATTTCTGTCTCTCGTGTGATAAAATTCCTGGGCACACTTGAGCTCGGTTTATTTTCATGAAACCGGGTGTGACAATTTGGCACTCAATTACTGCAGCAGATGCCTAGATCTATGATGAATTACAAAGAAAGAATTAGTGCAAATCCACAAAAAGTCATAGAAGAGGAGCTCAAGGAGGTGCTCCATGTGAACGGCACCCCTGCTAGAGGAGGGACGGGCAGCAGCAAGGAGAAGCTGCTGGAGGAAGAGCACTTGAAGCCTGTGAGGCTGTGAGTGCGGCCGATCGAGGACCGTGCGGTTCTCCTTGGTCTGACCGAGGTCAAGGTGGGAGGAAGGAGACTACGATTTGTTCCGCTGTAACCCATAAGATAGATCGCCGCAGCTTGAGCGTAGGCCCCGCCACCACCGTCTTATAGTACAAGAACTCATTGGCACTGCGGGTAGATCCATAGCTCTTGGGAAAGGAGGAGGGATGACGACGCACAGATCAGGAGCCGGAGCCAGACCGGTTCCTCCTCGGCTTCTCGGCGCGCCGCTGATGTTGCCACCAATCACCGAGGTGCCACGGGCTTCGGGAAGGAGGAGGCTGCGGCGGTGTTCGAGGAACAAGTAGACAGTGCACGTGACAGCGCTCGCCAACCCCAGCCGCGAGGAGTCGGAGAACAGTCAGCACCGACGACAGCGGCGCAAGGAGTCGGAGAACGGTCGTCGTCGGTCTGCTTCCGCCTCAGGGGGCGAATGACGCGTGGTGGATAGGGCACAGGAGAGAGACGCTCCTGATAAACGTCGTTTTCTTTTTCAGGCGTGCGGAGGTTTTTATTTTTTTTCGTCTGATTCAAGGAAAAACAGGTGTAAAAGAAAACAGCCAACAGATCTTCCAAACATTTTTTTTTCATGAGGTCAGTAAATTTTATAGGCTTGTATTTTACACTGATTTTAGGTCTAAAACTTGGTTTCCAAACAAGCCCTAAGCGAGCAAACACAGTAATTACTTGCATTAAATCATTTACATCACCTGATGTACATCAAGAACAGCAGCAGAATCAAACCGCACACGAATCCTATTTGCAACCTCCTCACCTCCAAACATGGGGAGGAGAGGATTATTGCTTGTAACAATCAAATCAATACCTATAGTTCTTTTTCCCTCAAATTTTACAACTCAAGCCTTGTACAATGAAAAAAAGCCCCAAAAACAAAACACACCAGACTATCAACAGCAGTGTTCGGGCCATCTCTGTTAAAAACTTTTGCTAACTAGTAACTGTAACTGGCTAACCGCTGTCTCATGCAGTTTCTGCAGCGTCCTCTGTCGCCGAGGGCTTCTCAGTGGCAATCTCAGGCGATGGCGGCTTGGCAGCGCCGTCGTGAGACGGGTTGTTGCTGGCTATGCCTTCTTCCACTGATGGAGTGTCAGGGGCTGACTTCTCAAGAACGACGTCGCCCTCTGATTGGTTGACACTTTCGTCCTCTTGTAGTGGCTTCTCAAGAACCACAGTATCCTCTGATGGCTTCACATTTGTAATGCGTTTCTCCAATAAATCCTCATGAGCAGCAGAATCTTCTGCTAGCTCTGTACTTGCCTTACCTTCCACCAACGGCTTCTCAAGAGCAACGCTGTCATCCGATGGCTTGGCACTGACCTTGCCATGATCTCTGGGTTCCTCGAGAGGAACATTATCTTCGGATGGATCTGCATTTTCCTTGCCTTCCTCCAGCGACTTCTCAGTAGTTGCTATGTCCTCTGAGGGCTTCGCACTCACCCCATCTTCCTCTATTGGTTTCTCGAGAGCACCACTGTCTTCCGATGGCTTTGCAGTTGCTTCGTTTTCCTCCTTCAATGGCTTCTCAGGAACTAGAATGTCCTCGGATGGTTTGTCACTCACCTCATCTTGGTCCAATGATTTCCCAGGAGTAACACTATCTTCCGATGGCTCTGTGGCTGCCTTGCCTTCTTCTGACAGCTTGGTACTCACCTCTTCCTCAGATTGTTTTCCCTGAGCTGCGCTTTCCTGTGACGGCTTGCTGCTGATTTCTTGTTGTGTTGAATGCTCAACACTCATGCTGCTTCCAGATGGTGTTTCTGAGGTTACACTGCTTTGACGTGGTGTCTCGTTAGAAATGTCGTCTTGTACAGGCATTGTGTCAGTAGCTGAGCTACATTCTGATATTTTCTCATCGTCTTGAGGCTGCAAAGGCTGATCAATTGACTTATCAGGAGCAGCAACAGCTTGAGGTTTTGTTGGCTTTGTTGGCTCCATGGTAGTTGTGTCGATTAATGACTCTGATGACATATCTCCAGTTGTATTGCTCTCAGACTCCAATGGCTGTGCTAATAATTTGGATGTGGCTGCTTTGCTTTGAAGCCCAGAAGCCTCATCACTAGCTGTGGTTTGATGTACTTCAGGCTTCTCAACTGGTTCATCACACTGGGGTTCTGATGGCTGGCTGGTTGACTGGTCTGCATCGTTTTGTGATTCCGCCAGATTTCCAGCAGCTATGTCACTATCAGCCTCTGATGACTCCTTGGAAGTAGATTCACTAACAGGCAGTAGTAGATTCTCAGGATCTGCATGTTGAGGCTCCAGCTGCTGCTCCGTAGATACATCGTTCTGACATTCTGATGGTTGTTCCTTTGGAGTCTCAGCCAGTGCAACTCTTTCAGATTCTGCTGAAAGCCCTTCATGTTCTGATGGATCCTTGGTTGATTTGCAAGAAGCAGTATCACTTTCAGGTTCCTTTAGAGGTGGCATCTCAGGAGATGTTTCACTCTGAGCCGTGCCCTTGGCAATCTCTTCACTTTGAAATGGCTTCTCGGCAGCCTCTTCAGTTTGAAGTGGCTGCTTGCAAGATTCATTAGTTTGTGATTGCTCCCCTGCAGCATCTTGAATTGATGGCTTCTCGGGGAACGAAGCGCTTGGAAGTGGCATCTCGACAGCCATGACACTTTCCAATTTGCTATCAGCTGCCATAGTCCTGTCTAAGATATTCTGATCAGATGTATCAACTTGAGATGGGGTATCAGAAGTATGAACGCCCTCCTTTGTATCTGTTTCAGCGCTCAAAGTTTCTTGTTGTGGTTCCTTGGTAGGTACGCTGCTTTGCAACATTTTCTTGACCACGACATTGCTTTCCAGAGGACTCGAGACAACAGTCTTGCTTTGCAATGGCTTATTTTTCAAGTTCTTATTATTGCTACCTGTATCACTCTCAGGCAGTTTCTCTGGAGCCACACTTCTTTGCCATGACTTCTTCCCAGTCACATTGCTCTGCGATGGCTTAGCAACAGCCACGCTGCTTTGGGCTGGTTTCTCAGTTGCAGTATTCCGCTGCCACAGTCTTTTGACAGTTCCACTGTTTCCAGCCGTCTTTGAATCAACTGCACTGCTCTGGTCAGTGCTTATATTCCGTTGCCATGACTTTTTAACTACAGGGGCAGTGTTTCTGTTTCCTGATGCCTCCGCATCTTCTGCACTCTTTGTTTCATCTATACACTCTGTATCATTTGTGCGCTTCACATCATCTACAGTAGCTTCTGAAGGTTTCTCAAGGGTTTCAGCAAGTTGCTGTGGCTCAGGGCCTGCTGTACCGGTTTCTGTTGGCTTTGCATCAACCATGCTTGCAGATGATTTCTCAGTATCTACATTACTCTTCAGTGACTTCTGATTGAACAACCTACGTTCCCATGGCCGTTTAACTTGTGTGGTGCTTTCTGATGGCTTTATATCAGTCGGTGGCGATGACTTCTCAGTTGGACCACTATTCTGAATTTGCTTTTCAGTAGCAACAATGCGTTGCCATGGTTTGGTGACCCCTTGGCTGTTTTCTGATAGTTTTGAATCATCTGCACTTGTCACTGCTGGCTTATCTGATGGTGATGGTAAACTGCTTTGCGGTGGATTCTCAATAGCTAAATTTCGTTGCCATGAACTTTTTGCTACCGTACTGCTTTCAGACTGCTTTGCATTAACTCCATTACTTGATGATGGTTTCTCCATGGCAGCACTACCTGGTGACAGTATATTATCGGTTGTACTACTTGGTAGAGGTTTATCTGTATTAAGGTTGCGTTGCCACGGTTTTCTTACGCCAGCACTGCTTACTCCAGACTTCACATCAACCACAGTGTTCTTCAATGACTTTTCTACAGTACTTTCTGATGGCTTGTTGCTAACAGTGTTACTCTTTGTCTCACTCTCAGCAACTCCTCCACTTTCTGCTGAACTCTGCAGTATTATAGTGCTTTCAGTTGGTTCTGTGACACCAATGTTGCTTTCCAATTTCTTTTCAGCTGCAACATCATTTTGTGATGATTTTTCAGCTGCAGGCTCACTTTCTGATTGTTTACCATCACCTTGATCAATGTTCTTGGTACCTTTTTCCATTCCCAGTTGTTCACCAGTAACCCTTTCTGCACTCCCAGAGCTCTCAAATTGACTGAAATTTCCCTTAACCATAAACAATTGAGAATGGTGGGTTTTGCAATAAAGTTTGCCTTCTTGCATGATATGATTGGATGGGCTAAGCATACAACCACCATGGGTGCAGCGGAAGCATGATTTATGGTATGAGGTTCCATTAAGGCCAACCTACAAACAGAAAAGAATTGAACTCAATTTTTGTTATTCATGAATCTCATTAGACTGTACTTTGTAAGATAGATAGAAAACGGCTTGGAGTGATGTGGTGAATTGCTAACAATACAAACATATTGGCATGGTATTCATCTCTCTTTAAATTGTACTAGTACCCTGAAAAGAAGCTGATGACATTTAATACTGTAACATTGTGTAAGATACATATTACTACCACCGTTTTTGAACTAGCAAGTGTCAAAAAATTAAAACGTAGGGGATAAATAGGAAAGGTTTACCCTAAAAGAGAAATAGGAAAGGTCAGTGTGGTCTCAATCACATGCTTAACAGGCCATCACTTTGGTGGAGATAATACCACTTTCTCTTTTTCATTTTTATGGGTAAAGAATAACATTCTTGATATGATTTTTATAACTGTTACATGGAAGGGCAAAAAATGATCAAACATGTTTATGTATGCTACCAATTGCAGCTAATATGAAGATTTCAACAATGGATATATTAAAATTTGATTATATTTTGCATTTTTAAGACAACTAGGCCTACTTACTGCAGATGAATATTTGTCAGCGAGCAAAAAAAATGAAGTAAAATCTGCTTAATTACCATAGCTATAATATTTATTGAAGTAGCACAAGTCAGGGATAAATAATACCACCTTTTCAATAGGGTACACAGTCTTGTTACAAACAACACACTTTTCTTGGGTACCAATAAACATGCTAGAGAATCTACTATTTTGCTGGCCCTGCATTGTACAAATACACAAGGGAAGAACCATAAGTTTTTTCTTGTATAATGTAGCACAAACCAAATAATTTAGGTGGCAGATACGAGCTTCAACACAACGAAAGGTGCAATCTAGAGAAGATCAGAGTACCTTAGGTCCATTTGACTTTTCCGACTTCCCTGATCTGGTCACACCTGACAATATACAGTATTGGTTTAGAGAACTACAATAGCGCGCTATAATGAACCATTAGCTATATTAGAAAAATGTTAAAAAGAGATATCAGGACATCTGAGGGGCTTATGAGGTCAAATTGAAACTTTATATGTGTAGTATGAATAAACATTCAATCATGGGCTAAAAAAACTGTAATACAACAAATATATGTTTTAAACAGGTTTACATATATTGTAGGTCTAGACATAAAAAATCTTAGGGCAATTTGTGTGGTTAGTACTAATAAACAAAAGTTTATGCGTCCATTGAATATTTGATTGTCTTGGGTACTAATAAACAAAAGTTTATTCGTCCATTGAATATTTGATTGTCTTGGGTACCTTCAAAACTTTTGTCCAAACTGCCTGTTGATTTCAATATCTGGTCATAGTGTGGTTTGCAGTATAAGACGCCTTCGATGGAGTTGTAGTTACTAAACTGCAGGATCAAGAATCAAATAAACAAACTAATTGCACAATCAGTTTGATTAGGCTTCACAATTAGTATGATGTGGCATAAAGGATTCATAACGATGATCATTATTGCTCCGGATAAGGCTACATGCCCTACCAACAATTGTGCTATGAAAGAATAACATGCATGCCTAATTAGGTACCTAAATATCACACATATCGGAAAGTTATTTGTCTTGCATTGCATTATTGCTGATTATGTCAACTTCTGACAAGAACCATGATAGCTAGGAACATGGTTTTATGCACTCTGAAAGAACATGTAACAAACATGATTTCATAATTTCTTTTTTGGGTTGGGTTGGGGACGCAGACACCCCATGTGCAACGAAAAGCAAGTACAAAGAACTCAGGATATAGTTAAACACTTAACCAGTACGTCATATCAAAAAGTTTAGATAGATTCCTCCAAAAGTTGAATATGTTATTATATTCACAATGTATTCATAAGGACAGCAAGACATATGCCACGAAATCATTTCGTTGTACCCCACTACAGTTAAAATAATACTTTTCAGTTATCATGCATTCATCAATAGGAGACAGGTAAATGTCCACTCAGGTAATCAATTAGCATTTGCAACTTTGTTTGCAAAAATAAAATAGAATAGATAAAAAGGAGTTCGAGTACTTTCCCATATGGTTGCATGAAGGGGGAAAAAACATTTTTGACAGCCACCACGATAAGTTTGGTTGAATGATGCCTAAACCTTGCGTTTTCGTGATTCGTATGCAGTTCGCTTTCGATCTACACACATGAGCATGAGCTAGTGGATATGAAAATTAAGCTCCAAACAACTCAATCCGTGTGCTAATTCTGCGTAGTAGCAGTCAACATAAGCCTGCAACCAAACTTCTCGGCGATATGTCCGGCTGACAAACCTAACCCACACTAACAAGTAGAGCAACAGAGCACCTAAATCATCAATTGATCGAACAGCACGAAGCAAAGACAACAAACACTGTACTAGAGGATGCTGGACCAGTCCAAGTCCAAGCTCGCAGTACTATTAATAATGTGTACTAATCGCGAAAGTACAGCACAGCACAGCACCGCGCCTGAAGCTGCTGATTCACAAGGATAACCCCTCAAGAATAGAATCAACCGGGCAAGCAGGGGAGAAAGAGAAGAACGCGATGGAGGGGAAGAAGAGGAACCTGGAGGGTGCTCTTGCAGTGGTGGCACCGGAAGCAGGGCCGGTGGTAGACGCGGCCGTCGGCGGCAAGCTCCTCGACGGGGTACACCTTCCGCCCGCACGATGCGCACTTCTGCGTGGTGCCGCCCCACGCCCCCGACATCCCCTCGCCGCCGGCTCCGTTCCGCGCTGCTCACTATCTTTTCCTCACGCGCGATAAAGAGAGCGGCTGTGTGCGTACGGGAGAAGGATCGGAGGAAGATGGAAAGCGACGGCGATGGGTGGGGGGTGGGGTGGATGATTGGCGAAGGTTGAAGGCCGCGGCAGCACAGCTCAGCTGAAGCTCAGAGTCGTGGAGGCAAGGGGCGGGCGGGGCGGGGCGGGGCGGGGGGAATAACGGCAGCGCGGACGGGGAAGTTGGTGCGATGCGCGCTCCCGGCTGCTCGCTTTTGTCAAAGAGGAGATAATTGATACGGAAACCTGCAAAATGTACCCCCTTCCTACCTGGAAATGTGCAGAGCGTAGACCTTGTTTTGCTACCATATAAACATTGTTGCAAAAGTACTATTTTTGGGAAACAGTATATATTTGTTTATGGTGCCATTTGGTGTTTAAAAATGCTGTGACAATTTTTATTATCCAAATAAATTGCCTATTTAGTTTAGAATTATTGGATTAGGTGCAAAATCTCATTGAGTCACATCATCCTTTCTACGACCCCATTGTCTCTGTTTTCAAAGCAAGCATATGTCATTTCTTCATCGAATGGTTAGTCAGTCATCCTGTAGCTAGCTAGAGTTTTATATTTTATCATCTCAAAGGATTTCCATCAACATTATGGGTGTCAAAACTCAGATAACAAATTGTGAAACCAATTATTTAGACTTGTAGCAAAATATTTCTGGCTCTCTCTTCCTACAGTCAGGGCTTGATGTGCCGCCCAGTCAGTATAGTTGATTCTTTTGGGTACGCTCGCTGAGTTAGCTTAGCATCTTGTCACCTACCTGAGCAGAATGATGACCGCTTGTACTGTATCTTTCCAGGACCAACAAAATCACCGGTGAGATTAGCACCTGCACGCATGACACGTGTGACCCACTACACGAGCTCCCCCCACCCGGAAGACTGTGGTAGACAACAACAACACCCCGTGGCGTGGCCCGTACCGTCGTCTTTTAAAACCCGCGACGATTTTTCTTTCTCGTTTTCTCCCAACCCGGCGCCGCGCAGACCTGATCGACTTTTCGCCACGAACTTGGAAGCGGCCGTGGCCGGCCGCTCCACCCGATCCTGCTCCTCCTTCCTGGCTTTTTTGCCGGCTGGAGGAGGCCCACGCGCACGGCGCACCAGCCTCTGGAGTCTGGTTAGGCGCCGGCGCCAGCGCCGCTGTGGATTGGTTGGATTCGGGGAGATTACGAGTCGTACTCGTGGACGTCGATTCAAACTGCCCGCCGAAAGCAACGGGGGGGTCCGGTGCGCCGCGCGGCCTCAATCAGCTACATTCCTCTCCTGGTCCTGGAAATAAAAAGCCGCTCCGTGCCGACGCACAGATCCGCGAAGCGACTGCGAGCCGATCGATCACTCGCGCTTCGGCGGTTATTAGGCGCGTCCGGGCTGTCGCTTTTCGTTTGCGTTAGTAATCTAATCGATGTAGTGGAGTGCAGCACCGTGGGTGGGTGGGTGGGTGGGTGCCTGTAAAGCGAACAAGGCTGTTTCGTTTTTGAGATGCACCGCCACCACCGGTGCGATCGCGGGCGGAGACGATGTGGCAGATTCCAGCACGCTGACGCAGGGTGCGCGGAATCATTGTGCCCGGTGGCGCGGTCGTGGGTCGCCTTGCTCGCGCCTGCCTGACCTGTTGTTTCTCGGGTCGCACTTGCACGAGATCTCCTCTCCTGATCCGGCCCGCCCAACGATATGGAGCAGTGACTGGGCCGAGAAGCATTTTCTTTTCTTGCTGGATTTTGGTGTAGATGAGAGCAGAAACTCCATTTGCTTTCTACTGTTGATTGTCGTCGGTCTGTGTCCTGGGGAAAAAAAAATTCTGGTGTGGGAGGGCCGCACAGACAATGTGTCGCCATTTTACTACCTTAAAAGGTATCACACTCTGATATTTTATTATTTGTTATATTGGACTATTTCTTGTAACTTAAAATTTAAGTAAACTGAGCCATAGCATGTTAAACCAGACAAGTTTGAATAATCTGTATATTTTGGCTGAACAAATGGACGAATATGCATGCTTGGGATATGTAGTAATCATGAAAAATAGCATGCGACAGAACGTGGCACATTCAGGTTATTTAATGCTTTGATTAAAGAACGTCGGCATATTTAGATGATCATCATGGGTAACTTTTAGCATATGCACTAAGTAATGAAAATATGCAGGAATATCAATCGTCTACAAAGCTTTCGGTACAATTAAACTTGACCGCCGGTATATTAATTTAGCCCATAAACAATATTGTCTGTTGATTTACCAAGCACTGACAGTATTTACATGACTAGCCAGCGAGTATATATGATGGAGCACATGGCACAATAATTTGTGTAAGTGTAACCTGGCCAGAAATTATGATTATCAAACATGTTGAATCAACATGCACGGTTACTCGATCGTAGCTTAATCATTACTGATCGTAGCTGCACTCGAGCGGCGTGTTGTTGTTGAACCTGGCGCGGTCGGAGCAGTAGTTGTAGTGCATGTACTTGCGCTTGACGCCGTCGTACGCAGCCCGCTGCTCGGCGGTGATGCTCCGGTACCCGGCGCCGTTCCACCAGAAGGTCGACGAGTCGCACGGAGCCCCGCCGGGGACGACGCAGCCGTCGACGTCGAAGCCCTGGTACGCCGCGGTGAAGGGCGCCTTGGACCAGTCGGCTATGGTCTTGCTGCCGTCCGTGGCCTAGTCGGAGCCGTCCCAGATGGTCGCGCGGATCAGCATCGTCTGCTTCGCCGGGAACGCGTACCCGGGCACGGTTCCCGTCAGGTTCCGGCGCACACGGATCGGCGTGTCGTCCACTAACATCCTGATGATGTTTTGATTGGATCATCAGGCATGTGAAGTTATACTGTAGTACTCTACTAGTTGGTATCAGTAGCTTGCTCTCTTATTAATTACACGAGCTGGTAGGTGTTCCAGAGGATCTTGTAGTCGTGGAAGTCTGCGGCGGAGTCGAACCACAGGTGCAGCCTCTGCTCCCGGTTGCCGCGGCCGTTGACGTAGACGTTGGTCTGGAGGGTGACGCGCTTGCGGTCCTTGTCGCCCAGGAACTCGAAGTCTACCTCGTCTTTCACACGGTTATCTTCTGGCTGAAAAATGAGCTGATCGCGAGCATGCAAGAGATTTTTTGTATGATCGATCAGGATTCAGGGAAATGCATGAGAACGCGTCGTTAATTAAGCAACGGCATGTTATTTAATAGGGATAATATCTTGTATGCTATTATAATTTCTCGTAGATCCGTATTTGTCATTATAATTTTGTTTATGTCGTACGTACCATTCAGTTGCAATTTTATGTCTTTTTACCATTCCGTCAACATCTGTCAAGTTTGCCGTTAAGTCATTTCTTACTGATGGGCTCAAGGAGTAAAAAAGTAGGAGTGCAGCTACCTTTTTATGTTTTAGTATGCATGACCAGAGGCAGGCTAGTTTAAAATCATGTCAAATTTATTGATTGAAGTTCAAACCAACACAAAATTATTTGAACTGAAAACTTTTCAAAAGGTTTGAAAAAAATTAAATTAATTTCCAGATAGCTAATCTATAACGTTGTTTAGATTTTTAGTGTAAGTAAACCTTTAATAAAAAAATATTAAAAACTACCTAAATTCATTTTTTTAGGCACCAAACAAATATTCAAATATAGCTTTATAGTGTAGCTGACAAAATGAATTTAGCTATTTTTAATTTAATTTTTAGAAAACGTTTACACACTAAAAATTTAAACAATGTGATAGTCTGACCATCCGGGAAGAATTTTAATTTAAATTCTAGTAAACCTTTTCAAGTATTTTTAGTTCAAATGGTTGTGTGTTGTTTTAAATTTCAATCAATAAAATTGACATGAATTTTAAGCTATTCTGTCTCTGTTTATACTTAATAAGAGGTAAATAGTTTTTTCTACACTGCTGCTTTTCTATGCTTGGCCCACTTGTAAGAAGCGAGTTAAGGGTAAACTTGACGGATGCTGACGGAATGGCAAAAACGGGTATAAAATCGCAACTTCATGACACATCCAAGATAAACAAAATTACAATGTCAAATACGGGTATACAGAAAACTACAACGGCATATAAGGTATTGCCCCTTTATTTAATATGCCATACGTAGAAGGTAGTCACGACGCCGGCCGTGTACCCGGCGGGCAGCTTCATCCTCATGTGGAAGAACCCCGAGCCATACATGGACTTGGACCGGAATCCGGCACCTGCGCGATCGATCACACACGCACGACAGAGTTATCTCTATTTGTAATTGTAAAAAACGAAACTATATAAGCTCATGCCAGTACATAAGTACAATGCAGGTAAGAATGTGGGGAGCAGCAGTGCACCAACCAGAACTCTGATCCAAGGATAGTTTAACCACCGTCCCCTGATCGATCAGGTGATGGCCGTCTGCACCCCAATCCGCCACATAGTTCTCGTCCATCGCCGCCGTCCCCTCACCTGCGTCGTGAAGCCAGCTGCTACCGCCGCGGCTAGGACGAGGGCGAGGACAAGCCATGGGCACTCTTTGGAAGCCATCTCGATCGATCGCAAGCAAAGAGGGATCGGATGAGAAATGTGTATGCTAGTAGCTCCTAGCTAGTGAGCAATGGCTCTCGTTGTGCACAACAAGGATCAGCTACCACATGTGTGGCCTTATATAGCCGAGATTCAGAGCCTGAGAGAGCATCTGCAGCGTGCATGCAAACGTCTGCTTGTCGACCTGCTGTCTGCCACTGCTGCACATCGTGCGTACGTGGTCGAGTGTTAATTCGGCCATGCATATATATGTGCACCTTGAACATATTGTGCACGCCTCGGTCATTCGACATGTCTAGTATGTGGTGAGTGTGTTAAATTAACATGAATGTCGTCATTTGATCCTTTTTGAGACTGACTTGATTATTATTATTATTATTATTATTATTGTTATTATTATTATTATTATTATTATTATTATTATTAGTAGTAGTAGTAGTAGTAGTATTAGCCCTTGATTAATAGTACCTGCTTTTGTGGCCTGCTTGGACTGTGCCTTTGCGTCATACTACCATTTTTCCATTATTTTTGGCATGGTTACATTAGTAGTGTGTGTAAAGTTAACACACTTGGGTGTTTGGCATGGCTCTGCTCCACGACAGAGCAGCTCCACTCCAGAACTCCAGGGAGCAGCTGCTCTGCTGTGGAGCTGGAGCTGTATATTGAGGTGTTTGGCTACAAGGTTGCCTTCAGCTCCAAGTTACATGGTAGTGAGGGTATAAGGACATTTTTACCCTTGGATGTAACTTAAACACATGTAATGAAACGTATATTATTTGAAAAGACTTTTTTAAAGAATATAATAATTAATTTTAAAACTTAATAAAAAATTAATTTGATTTTGACATTGTGCCAAATTTCAAATTTTGATTTCGCAAAATTTGCCATGATTGTGCCTATATTTGTAACACATTTTCAGTTAAGTATCTCAAGCAACAATTATATCAAACATAAACATATAATAGTCTCCATTTTCCAACGACGAAATGAACTCCAAAATATTACAAGTCCATAATATTTGACCAACTGAAATGCAAATGTTTTAGATCCTAAATTATTACAAGTCCATAGTTTACTACGCAAAGAAGATCACTTTCACTCACACATTCCACGCAAGCGAAAGAGATGTTGCTACATTATCACGAAACATGTCCATTGTTTGAATACTAGATTCACCAGTAGAAGAATCGGATGCATGGGTCGACACTGCATATTTGTCGTACCTATCCGGGATTGTAGGCACATAATCAGGGTCCCTATCACAGTTAGCAAAGTCGACATTGCCACTTGAATGTTCCCGGATAAAATTATGAAGAACCATCGTGGCAGCCACAACCTTCATTTTAGTGAGCATTGAATAACCAGGCATCTTATAAAGAATTATTACAAGTCCATAGTTTACTACGCAAAGAAGATCACTTTCACTCACACATTCCACGCAAGCGAAAGAGATGTTGCTACATTATCACGAAACATGTCCATTGTTTGAATACTAGATTCACCAGTAGAAGAATCGGATGCATGGGTCGACACTGCATATTTGTCGTACCTATCCGGGATTGTAGGCACATAATCAGGGTCCCTATCACAGTTAGCAAAGTCGACATTACCACTTGAATGTTCCCGGATAAAATTACGAAGAACCATCGTGGCAGCCACAACCTTCATTTTAGTGAGCATTGAATAACCAGGCATCTTATAAAGAATTTGCCATTTCATCTTCCATAGTCCAAACGACCTCTCTACAACATTGCGGATAGATGAATGCATGCGATTGAACTTCTCCCTTGGAGTGTTCGGTTCCATACCTCGATGCCACTCCGGTAAGTGGTACCTTTCACCCTTGTAGGGAGCTAGATATCCCGGTCTGTTAGGATAGCCAGCATCGACGACATAGTATTTACCTACACGTGAAATTCAATCATTAGTTACAGAAATGAAATACAATGAGACATATGAACATTTAACTCAAACATGAATTATTATACCTCGTGGAGGATGTGGGAACTCTTTTCTATCAGTTTCCATTGCGTGATACAGAACACTTGTATCATGAGTAGAACCCGGTTGACCAGCAGCGACATAAGTGAAGCGCATATCAAAATCACAAACAGCCAAAACATTTTGAGTTGCTACTCCTGTCTTTCCAATGTTCCTCACTTGTTCTTCAGGTGGAAGTGTGACACGTATATGAGTCCCATCAAGTGCACCAATACAATCTTTAAAATGTGGATATGCTCTTTTGTCATCTCTAATTCTCTTATGAATTGTCCGGAAATTAGGATCTATTGGCCTCAAATATTCCTTAGCCATTGCAATCAAACATTCTAACACCTCATGGAATTTTCTACTTATGGTTTCACCAGAGTGTTTGAACCTATTTTGCCCCTTCCTATTTGACTCACATCCAGCACAAGTGAAAAGAAAAATTGCAAGCATCTCATAAGTGTTCATATGTTTCGATGGGTGTAGTCCGAACCTTTCCACCAAGACATCATGAAGATCAAGAAATATTTCTCTGTTCATTCACAACATTTTATGACACTCTCCTGGAGTATTCAAGGTCTCAGTCAACCAGCCCATTCCACTCAGTATTGACACCCTCGGCTCTGCCTTGTACAAGTACAAATCACAATAGATTTCAGCTAGCTTCGCCCCTTTTGATATTATTTCAAAAAACTGCTCACCATCATCACTGGAAGCATCACTCTCAGAATCAGACATCTGTACAACAAGGAAATAAATACAATCAATAGAATGAGTACACAAAACTGAAAAATAAATGACTTACATGAATTTAATTAATAAACGAAATACTGCAAGCATCACTATTAAAAATAGAAGAAAACATTGGTTCTAGCATTAAACAAATGAGTCACAACATGGATACAACTCACAACACATTGTTCTACCATAAAACAACAGGACCAACACATAGTTCAAGAAAGGGATACAAGCCACAACACAGTAGTCATGACAATTTCTAGATTCCTTCTCCATATTTTGCCTTATACTTCCTAGTAAGCCAGGCGAATCTACTATCTTCAGGCAAGGTCATAAACATCTCCCTTTGCTCCTTTTTTACAAATAGCTCAGATGCAATGAAATGTTCATTTGAATTGTAGCCAGCACCACAAGCAATCACGTGCTCCATCACTTCAGTAATAGTAAACTTCCCTTCCTTGCTTAAAGCATATGAGTTTGCCGAAGTTGCCATGCTTGTCACTGCCTCTTGGATAATTAGGGTTGTGCCAGTCTTAGGCTTCTTGCCCTTATCGAGGACAATCCTTGGTGGTCTCTTCCCATTTGGATTGGTAGGTGTCACTTCCTCAAATTCATTGGTGTCAACATACTGAGCACCGACTTCGTCCTCTTGTGACTGACCAGTGCCACCATCTTCTTGCGTTTCAGCACCACCAACAGTAGACGATGCATTGGCCATATGAGGAGACCAATGATCAACACCGATACTTGTGATATCTGCAAAACACCTCTGCAGCTCGTCCTCATTTTGTAGCCCTAATTTTCTGAATTTACCACATCCTGGGATATCCTGTAACATAATGACAAAATCAAGAGACCAATCAGATTGTGCATAATGTTTGAAAAAATGGAACAAAAAAAAAGAGAGGAAGCACTTACAGCTCTAGCTTTCTTCCACCAATCATCATCCATAACAATGGTGCCCTTTACAGGGCACCAACCCGTTCCCGTTTGCCTCATCAGTAATTTCTTCCATGCCTTGTATTCTTCTTTCAACTTATCCCATTTATTTTTAATTTGTCCCTTTGTGGCCACTATCCCTAGTCTGTCTTTCAAGCCCTTCTCAATTTCAGCATACCCAACAGAATTGAAATGAGTATTCGAGCGATTTCCTCTTTCAACTTGTTCGGCAAACAATTGGGATAGGACCCGTGTGGCCTCGGTGTTCCAATCAATTTCTGGCATCTATAATCGAACTCAGAACAATATATTCAGTTCAGGACATTAGCATCACCATGTTGAGAACATGTTGCATAATCTAAAGTTAGTTGAACTCCGTGTGAGTTGGGTCTGCTATTGGTAGTGTGAAAAAAATAAAAATAACAACCATGTGTGCATTGCAAGTAGGAACAGAGGTCTGAAAGTAGTACTGCTTCAGTGTCACAACCATTGTGTAACGAGCCCATGCTCAGAATTCCTTCTAGGATAGTACGGTTTTCAGAGAAATCATGTTGGTGTTGAAGAACAGTGAAAGGGAATGTTGGCGTTACTTGCATTCAAATATTTCACCTATGTACTACACCAGTGAAAATTGTTTGACTGAAAGATTGACTTGATTTTACCTGCGCACTGACTTCTGCGACTGTGCCACTGTTCGAGCTGTCGCTGTTGGCCTTTTTGTACCTTTCGATGGAGGACTTCACACTGCAAATTATGGTGTTCATTGTTGAAATTATAACATAGGCTATGATGTTGAACTGAATCAATTAAGAAAACAGGAGAATGCATAATCACATGCTCATAAAGCAGCTCCTGCATGTTTCAGTAATCATATGCTCATAATCATATGCATGTTTCAGTAATCATATGCATGTTTCAGTAATCAAATGCTAATAATCATATGCCAGAATGCACTCTGCGGCCCTTTTACGCTTTGAGGAGTAAAAATGCGAAGGAGATCAAGTAGTAGAGTTCAGCATCATACTAGAACACAGTGGTCTGAAGCCTCTGCTATCACAGCTCACAAGTCATATGCTGTTGCAGAGGGGTGGCGGGGGAGGGGGGGCCGAGCGGCGGTCGGGGGTGGGGGGGAGGGCTGAGCGTGGGTTTTTTTTTTGGGTGGGGAGGGGGGGCGGCGGCCGGGAAAGGGGGTGGGCAGAACCGGCGGGCGGCCCGGGGGGGGGGGGGGAAGCCGGATCCGGGGGCGGGGGCCCGAGCGGCCCCCCGGGGGGGGGGGGGGGGATGGGGGCAGAGCGGCTTGTGGGGGTGTGGGCAGAGCGGCGGCCGGCGGGGGGGAGGGAGGCCGGAGCGGTGGGCGGCGTGCGGGCGGGGGAGGCGGAGCGGCGCCCCGGAAGGGGGGGGGAGAGAGAACGGCGGGCGGGGGGAGGCGGAGCGGCGGGCTGGGGGGGGAGGGTTTCGTAGAGCGGCGGGCGACACGGGCGGGGGAGGTGGAGCGGCGGGCCGGGGGGGGGGGGGAGGGGGCGGAGCGGTCGGGCGGGAGGAGCGGCGGGCGCCCGGGGGGGTGTTGCAGAGCGGCGGGCGCGGAGGAGGGGCAGAGCGGCGGGCGCGGGGGGGGGGGTGGGGATGCGCGGGTGGGGAGGCATGGGGAGGCAGACGGGTGAGGAAAACAAAACAGAACGAACCGTTTTTTGTGTAACCGGTGGCAAAGGTGGGTAATTACCCCCCAACTCCGAGGGGAAGTCTATTTTAAGAGTTTTTGGAGCAGGAAAAGAGGTACTCTAGAAAAATGAACTGGAGCTCCACCAACTCCATGGAGTTGGGTCGCTCCACCTTTTTTTAGAGTTTAGGTGTTTGGTTAAAAAAGAACTACTCTTAATAGAGTTTTGGAGTGGAGCCATGCCAAACACCCCTATGATGTCATCAAAACAACCTAACGTTAATGCTTAGTTGTGACTCGGACTTGTACGTGTGGCCGCTCTACCTGGTGAACGGAGTTCCAGATTTCCTGAACTCTGGATAAATGATTTCCATTTGGGAAACGCCAACTCGCCAAGATGAGATTATCTTGCGTGTACGTGCACTTCTTCAATCGTCTACGAGATGGAACACAGTATATATCCCAGTTTCAAACAGACCATACGACTATCCGAAGCAAACCATATGGCATCACGGTCGGCCATTCCAGTAAATAAAATGCTATATATATATATATATATATATATATATATATATATATATATATATATATATAAAACACCCTGGGTACTGAATAAGTTATTCAGTACCCAGGTCTATATTATAAATAATTAGTACGATCATAAAATGTCAATATTTTCATCTCATATTGTCTCTCTTTTTTACCCTCCTTTAATTTGGTATATATTCATTTGCTAGTTGAGACATTTTATGAGCATGTAAAAAATGTAGTTTCAAATCATAAAAATTATATTAAATTATTTACTTGTCTTATAAAACTATAAATATTATTTACTACGATCGTAAAGTGTTTACATTTTTATTATGCTATGCTGTCCCTGTTTCTTTACCCTACTTTGGTTTGGTATTATATACATTTGCTAGTTGAGACATTTAATGAATAAGTAAAAAATGTAGTTTCAAATCATAAAAAATATAGTTGATTATTTTGTTAGCTTATAAAACTATAAATACTATTAACATAACCATAAATTATTTTCTATCAACATAAAAATAGTTTAACGAAATATAAATTTTTTATTGCTAAACGGTTTTTTTATAGAAAATAATTTGTTTTGCCACGACACCAAAATATTTTTTCACCATAAAAACATACTTTTGGAACCACAAAATTATACAGACTTTTACCATGCTCATCAATTTGCTTGTTGTTCTAAATACGTTTTATTCTTTAGTATAAAAGATGTGATAAACTAATATTACTATACGTTCACATGGAAACATATTAAAAGAACCAATTAATTTGTGATAGAAACTAATTATAGTTCCACAAGTGTAATGATAACTATCAAACAAGTATGCGAAAATAAGTAACCCACGTGTGGTGCATATAAAATTCGATTAAAACCAGTTTTTGCGGGTGCATATACGTTTTACACAATGAAAATAAATTTAAAATTAAACCACACATCTTTGAGACTATTAGTGCAAAAACACACCTATTGCAGTACGCTTTTTACACTTCCGACTTTGATAGAAAAGAATCAAACAAAGATTTTACGTGTTGAACTGCAGTAAAGTGTGTCCAATTATAAAAAATAGTTTTGAATTCAATTTTTTAGACGCGTATTGAATCCTTTGAAATTACGGTCAAGTTTTTATGAGTGTAGCTAACAGGTTTTATAAGTTTGAACTATAAAAACTATTACGAATAATGATAGTTCTTTATAAACTACTTTACCACAAGCCTAATGTTTATAATTTGTAAGTCCTTTTATGTTTATAGAAAAAAATTACTTTACCATAGCATCAAATCCTTACGAACGAAAAGTTGATATGTCAGGTGACGTAAACTTATTACAACTTTATATGAGAGGGTTTAGAGATCTCTTTAAATTAAAACTTTTACTGTTCATATATGTTTTTACACTTAAAATACAACTTTTTTAGATTGAATGTTTTTACGCAATAGAAGTACAATCACGCTATTTTGAGACTGAATAAAAAACATACATATTGTAACTTTCTCAATTCAAGTTTTTACGAGTGTAAGTAACATGTTTTTACACTTCCGACTTTGGTAATAGCAAATCAAACAAAAATTTTTATATGTCAAACTATAGCCAAATGTGTATAATTATAAAAACAGTTCTGAATTGACTTTTTTCTATGCTTATTGAATTTTTTGATATAACGGTCAAGTTTTTACGATCATAGCTAACAGGTTTTACAAGTTCGAAATGTAAAAAATGAGCAAAAAATACCTTGTAAGCAAACTAGTAAGAAAAAAAAATAAAGACTCACCCATCCCACCTCCTACGTGTGCTTCAAATGAATTAGGCGTCTGGTCAATCAAGGATTTTTTGGTGGCACCATCTATTTTTACGATGAAAATATAATATTTTACGATCATGGTAATTGTTTACAGTTTGTACCTGGGTACTGAATAAGCTATTCAGTACCCATATATATATATATATATATATATATATATATATATATATATATATATATATGGTGCACACTATATATTTGATGCACATACAATTTATTATATATATGTATATTTTTTTTTTGCGGAACAGTTTATAATGTATATGATGATTCGCTGGCTAAATGATACTATTACAATTAACAGGGATAAACCTTCAATTTCCTCTTCTGAAAAAAAAAATTACCCATTCAATTCTGATTTTTTTAATAAAATTAAAGCCAAATTGCGAGCCTATCCTCCTAGGGGACGTCAAAGAATGCAACTCAAACAAGGCATAAGTATGACATTATTTTGAGAGTCTTTTTACAGTAAATCATTCTTACTGTCATTCACCCTGTAGTGTAAGATAAGATAACAAATCTGGACCGTTGATTTATAAAGAAAAAGTTATCCAATATGTTAGAATTATTGGGCTAGGCTCATTTGAAATTCAAAATAATTCCTAGAAAATCTCAAAGGCCCATTCATGCAAGTGGATGATAGGAGGAAGAAGGAAACGTGCGCGGCCTCGTTTTGCTGTTTTTCCTTTTTTGCGGTTTCGTGTTCAACATGAATACGATCTGATATCGTAACCGATCTGGACGAGAGATCGTGTCCACCACGGCCACGATCTGTAACCGACTCGGTACGATCTGATATCGTAACCGACCTGGATGAGAGATCGTGTCCACCACGGCCACGATCCGTAACCGACTCGGTACGATCTGATATCGTAACCGACCTGGACTAGAGATCGTGTCCACCACGGCCACGATCTGTAACCGACTCGGTTGAGGGACGCCTCAACCCTAGCGGTTTCCCCCCTATATAACCAGGCCGAAGCCGCAGCCAGAGGGCATCTCTCGCAATCAAACGCATCCCAACGCATCTAAGTTTTCGCCTCTGCTATCGCTGCGACGCCGCTGCTGCCTACTCCATCCCGATCGCCGGCGTGCACCGTCGACCGGGAGAGCAGGTCTCCGGAACCCTCGCCCTCAGAGCTCTTGCACCGGGAGAGGACGAATAAGGTTTTTGGGAAGCGCTCTGCGCGACTGCTCGATCGCTTCTTCTTCATCGCTCCGGCGCGTTCGTCTTCAACTTCGTCACCACGGCTCGACTTCCGCGCCGCCATCTGACGCGCACCGCTCATGATCTTCTGCGCGCGATTGCTATTCGGCGCGGACATCTACGCTACCCTCCGATCGTCGTCGAAAAGGAAGCGTACGCTCTCGAATCTACTATCATGTCTTCTATTCATGCTATGGTGATCTACTATATGTTCATATTGTTTGAGTGTATGGTAGAATCTATGATTCTGTTTGACATGATAGACTTGTTTAGATCTAGCATAGATCTATCTAATATTTGCAATCTGCTATGTGTGATCATGATTTATTTCTGGATTAAATTAAAACTAAAAGTGCTGATTGATTCAACACAATATAAGGAAAAGGATAATAAAAAGATAAAAAGAAAAATGAGGAGTCAATAGATGAAAGCAAAGTATCAATTCCGGGTTTAATTTGTCAACAAACTATTACAGCCTAGGATACAAGACTTTGTCACATGCCTCGGATCTACACAAATGGACGTTCATAGTTATTTGGGTCTATCGTAAAATTTGGCTATTTTGATGACCCAGACCGTTCCAACCTTTTTAGTTTTTACGTCAGAAATCAACATAACTTATACACACGCACGTCACAATAAAGTGATGGTTTTTTATCCGACGCCGATCGACACAAAAGCCGCTTGTTTTGCTGCTAATCGTAGCTGCACTCCGGCGGCATGTGGTTGTCGAACCTGGCCGTGTCCTCGCAGTAATTGTAGTACATATACTTCTCCTTGACGCCCTCGTACGCCTCCCTCTGCGCGTCGGTGACGATCCGGTACTCGCCGCCGTTCCACCACAGCGCCGGCGAGTCACACGCCCCGCTGCTGTCGTCGGTGGTGGTGGCGCAGGCGTCGACGTCGAAGCCCCGGTACCCCGCGGTGAAGGGCGCTTTGGACCAGTCCACCCTTGTCCGCCCGCCGTCCGTGGCCCAGTCCGAGCCGTCCCAGATGCTCGCGCGGATCAGCATCATCTGCTTCGCCGGGAACTTGTACCCCGCCACGGCGCCCGTCAGGTTCCTCAGCACACGGATCGGCGTGTCGTCCACGAACATCCTGATCGGTGATGACTCTTTAATTCGATACGTAAAATTATTGATAAATCCTAACTAGTAGTAGTGTACTGTACTAGCTAGATTTCATTATTAGTTTATTACTTACACGAGCTGGTAGGGGTTCCAGAGGATCTTGTAGTCATGGAAGTCGGCGGCGGGGTCGAACCACAGGTGCAGCCTCTGTTCCCGGTCGCCATGGCCGTTGACGAAGACGTTGGTCTGGAGCGTGATGGGCTCGCCGTCCTTGTCGCCCAGGAACTCGAAGTCCACCTCGTCGCGCTCACCGTTTTCCGGCTGCGAGATAAGCTAATATATATCCACCAGAGAATTAAGAAGAGAGCAAGCGATCCCTCGGTTGGTTATTAGCAGTCGTCGGCCTCGATCAGGAAATGATAGAATCGTATTTATTGTGTGTGTACGCCGGCGAACTCACATAGAAGGTCGTCACGACGCCGGCCGTGTAGCCGGCGGGCAACTTCATCCTCATGTGGAAGAACCCTGATCCGTACGTGGACTTGGACCGGAACCCAGCACCTGCACGATCGATGAGAATCATCAGTCAATCGACAAGGTTATTATTATCAAATTTACAAGACCCCCTAGCGACGTCGTTATTTATTTCTTGCTTGCCTAGTGCACGCACAGCGCGCACGTACGTACCAGAGCTTTGATCCATGGCGAGATTAACCTCCGTCCCTTGATCGACCAGGTGACGGCCATCGGCACCCCACTGCACCTCGTAGTTCTCGTCGAATTCCTCCTCCGCCGCCGTGGGCGTCAGGCCAGCGGAGACCACTACTGACGACGCCATAAGGACGACGACGACGACGGCGGCGCGGGGAGGAAGCCATGAGAACGCTTTGGGCGCCATATTGACAGGCGCCAAACAGAAAGAAATGATTTATGCTTTGCTATGTATCACAGACGCAGGCAGAAAGGTTGTGGGGACGTCTGCTTTCACCTAGCACGGCCTTATATAGCTGCTGAGTGATGACGGCCCATGCTCGCCGGCCGGTGAGGAGGAGGGAGAGAGAGCTTGTGAGGTTCGTCTTGTGCACACGCTTGATCTATTGCACTCGCACAAGTTATGTGTGTGCCAGTAAGGACGTCGCAGTGTGTAGTATGCACGTGACGCCGTCTTCGCTTCAGTTAAGTTCCTCGCTTAATTAGCTACCAAAAACACAAATGCATATCTCAATATCTCTGTGGTATCAATGCATGCACACGTCTCTCCTCCGAGCCAAATCACAGGATGCATGGTATGGGCTGTTCCTTCCCCTTGTAGATCATGTAGAGATACGGTTCGGCAGCAGTGTTCCTTTCCTTTATATCTTGTCTGAGTTCTGGCGTCTTCAAACGTTTTCCAAAATGATTGGGCTTGAGTTGACTCACAGACGTGACGGATTATCAGCAACGCGCTTAAAACTTTCAGAAATGGCGGCGGCAGATGGATCGACGACGCAGAGAGATACCCTGACCGATTTGATTTCCAAAGTAGTTGTAGTCAAGACCCACGCCGATGCCGTGATGTCACCAACCAAACTAAACATGCTTCTATGCTTGTGAGAGCAGCTGTTGCTTCGTCCACTGGCCAAGGAATAAGTAGTTTTAAGGACAGCATAACCAATCGCATGACTGGGCATTCGTAGTGTGGGTTAAACACCCTGATAATTAACAGTTTGTGAAATTGGAATATAAATCTACTTGATTTTCTATTTGTACAAATCTATCCCGTGAAACTCAAAAGCACGCATAGGTCTAATAAAGGGCTACCAACATCCACATTATGGATGGCGTGAGATCAGCCTTTACTGAATTTTAAGCACGCAAGCAGACATATACATAACAAATCCACTGCATAATTCCAAGACAATCGTAATCATATACGCGAAACAGAGTCAGCAGTAGATTTGAAAAAAAAAAAAGGCCAGCAAAGGGGGCACAGAAACCACAATGTAATATGTATCGTTCATAACATGTCCAATCATCTGAATGGTCAGTCAAAATTAACGCCTCCAACAAAATCGCATATAAACAGTTGAATGTCTAACCTACAGAGCTAACTAGTTCACCAAAATTATCTATACAAGCATAAAAAATGCTCTACCCTAGTTTTATTACTAGACCTACTTAATGAAATAACGCCAAAAAGAGTTGAGCCAGTGACGACATATTGTCCAGAAAGCATTGCATTGCTTTCAATGCCATTGTGGCCGCTACTGTGCAGAGAGAAACCAGGAAGCAGCTAAAAGTAAATGTCTATCTCCTTTGCGCTCATCTCATATACATGATCCCGTGCTTCAGTCAAAGCAACCTGTATTGACTCAAATAAGACATGGTCACTGTTTAAAATTATCATCACATATAATAGTTGAGATGAAACTAACCTGTCCAAATTTAGTGAAGAAATTATTTGCAAGATTTAATGAAGTGACTGCAAGATCTTCATTAGCCTTAAGTGCTTGTGCCAATGCAAACGCTCCATCATCCTGTTCAGGATATTAAGAATATGTTGAAGATAGGGGTCACACAACAATTCCACTGCTAATAAAATGAAAAAAAAATGTTCACTCACTCTAATCTCATTGAAACCCAAGTCAAGTGACGTCAATGATTCATTGATTATTTTAAAACTTCGTGCCAAGCATGTAGCACCCTTCACGAATAATTCAGTTCAGTATGAGTATTAAGGATCATGTACCACAGTGCAAATTATATCAAATAAAAACAAAGATTGAGCATACCTCATCTCCAAGACCATTTGCTCGCAAATCCAATGTTGATAGTGTTTTGTTGTACTTCAGGCAATCAGAAATGAACTCTGCACCTGGCACGCCTATCTGTAGGATATGTAACTCAGCTGAAGAGGCAATAATACTTAGGTGCTCGTACAATTCTATTCACTTCCAGGGATTACCTGGCACCAGCCAAGCTTAAGGGTTTGGATCTTCCCGTGGAACTTAAGGACATCGCACAAAGCCTTTACCCCATCCGGGCCAATTGGGTTATAGCTCAAATCCAACTACAGAACATATTGAATCAGTTTAGAACTTATTTCATAAAGTAGTCTGAATGAATGACACGCTGACTTACTGTTGTCAGCACTGCATTCTCCTTCAAAGTTTCAGCTATTGCAGAAACCCCTTTAGAGTGAATGTTGTTACCACCCTGAAATGTTAAGGCTCCAGGGATTCAGCATGTCTGCTCTATCTGACTTGGGTTACGTCCCATATGGAAAACAGGGAAAACATGGACTCTTACAGGACAGATAATGTCCATGAAAATATCTAATCCCAGAGAGGGACCATTTTAGAAGATATATGAGATTCTGACTCCAACATGTTACAGTAAATGAATGCTCACCAAGTCTATTGTAGATATTGTTTTGTTATGTTTCAGAGCATCGGCAACCTTTTCAGCTCCCTGGTCACATGAATTAACATATATGTAAAAAATGAATCAGAAATTAAACAAAAAAATTTAAATGGGCATGCTTATACGCTGGACGCTTGGGAATAAATTTGGGGAAATAATGAATATACTTATTATGTTTTAGGATAAAGTCCAAATCACTACCACCCTCAAGACAGCCCATGTGTCAGCTAAATCGGATTAGCAAATTGCTAAAAGGCGAAAAGTGGCCTGGTTTAGCAAATTGGTGGGTTAAACAAACAAAGTCAAAGGTTAGGGGTTATCCAGACTCCAGCCATACTTGAGCGTAGTGATTTGGATTTTACCATACAAGGTGCTGTAAGTAAAAGTATTGACCATGGGAATGCACTAACTTAATACAATCATGAAAAACAAAGTGACATAATTCAAACTATACATGTTGGGTTATTATTGATGGACTAACAATAACAGCCAAAGCTCTATAATAGCCACTAGACATGACAAAGTTCTATAAAACAACAATGAAGCCTTAAATCCTGTTCTGTAGTGGCAACCAATATGAGGTACAATCTATACACTGTTGAATGATCAATAAACAATGTATTGTGCCTTTGTGATTCATGAGTGCCTATATCCTGGTCATCCATTTGCCAGCATCGTAATTATGTTTTTCTACTTGTTAGCATATCGCTGAAGGAAATAATAAAAGAAATAGTACTACCTCGTCGCTGATGTCGTTCATGTAGAGACTGAACCACAGTAACGATTTTGTCCTCCTGATGAACTCAGCAACAGGACGTAGACCTTCTGACCCAATATTGTTGTTGCCAATATCCACGACTGTGATCTTTCCTGTAATTCAGCAAGAATGCAGAGTTAGGAATTAAGCAGTCAATCAAGTTTAAGCTTGTTGATACTTTGGTCAGCCAGAAAAGAAAAACACCTCTGTGAGAAGATAATGCTGACATCAACTCACGCAGCCCCTCATTTCCAATCCCATTACCATGCAAGTGAATTTCCTATCAAAATTTTCAGGTCAATCAACCATTCAATGCTTATAATATTATGCATTGATGAACTCAGGAACAATTTAAAAAGGCACAATCAACAGCTATGTTTTTAAGGCGGTAGGGGAGGCGTGTCATGCTGCACCCTTCCAATCGCCTAGGCGCCCCTAAGGCGAGGCAAGGCGACGCCATACAAGCTTAAGAAATAAGAAACAGAGCTAGGTAGGAGGGAAAGAAAAGGAAAAAAGAAAAAGAAAGAAGGGAAAAGGAAAGGAGAAGGGAGGACGCTTGGCCCAGCCCACTAATGAGCCCAGCATGCCTCCCCAACCCCTAGTTTTCTGCCAACCAGACCAGATCAAGAATGGAGCCACCGAGCCAGCTCACAGCCTCCGCTTCCGCCATGTAGGGGGCGCCGCGCCTCGCCTAGTCGCCCCCTCCTCTTCCGGACAGCCTTCTCCCCCCACCGTCTCACTCTCGCGAGGCCAGCGCCGTCGCGCCGCATGCGGCCTCCCGGGAGCGCCGCCGCACCCCCTCCTCCCCCAACCGCCGACCCCTTCCTCTCTGTTGTGTGCGTCGTGAGCTCGTTGGCGCTACTAAGCCCTTCCAGATCGACGCCGTAGAAGCCGACGGAGAGGTTCCCAGCCATTCCTCCCCTCTTCTCCCTTCGTTGTTCTATTTCACATCAAATTTTGGTAAGGTGAGGTGGACGCCATGGCTCCTCCGAGCGCCTGGACGCCTAGGTGACGCCTTAGAAACATAGATCAACAGACAATCAACACAATAAATAAGAACAAAAGAGGGTTCAACAAAGAATCAGCCAGGTCTGAACAGTCCAAAAAAACTCACCACTCTAGTAAGCAAAAAAGATGTATGTCACGACTTGAAGGAAATAAATGTCTAGAGTAATACCCTCAAAGACTTGTTCCCCAAAATTCCTCGTGCTAGAGTGGATGCACCAAGAGGACCGCCATAGTTACCACTACAATATATTGAACAGAGTGCACAATTATTTAGTCAGCAGTGACATAAAACTAACCATATATCGAAGGCTGCACAATTTAATATGCACATTTGATATAAATAACATGAAAGGCCACGGGATTGTGAGTGACTAACTTGAGATACAAGCTCCGTATTGCATTATTCTCTAGAAGGGCTTCTGCAATACTAGCAAAACCCTGTTTTCAAGGCAGAAAAAGGAAAAGGCTTTCATTTCACATAAATTCAGGATATAATCATGTAATAACTCCTTTTCCCACTAATTATTCAAGTGCATGTGTATTATTCAGTGAATACATACACTGTATTCAATTGTATTGTTGCTAAGCTGCAGAATACGTATTGTCTTATTCTTCTTCAGTAAATTTGAAACTGCTTTGGCTCCCTGAAAAGAAATGTCCAAGTCACATAGCAACAAAGAGGAGGAGAACAAAAAAGTGCGAGTGGGGGAGCACACACCTCATCTCCAATATTGGTACTGTTCAGTAGGAGCTTCTGAATACCTACATTTTCGACCAATATATCTGAAAGACACTGTAAGCATTCATGAGTGTTACATTCAGTCAGGTGTAAGGAAAATGTATTCAACTTAGTCTTAATGAACATTTGAAATTTATTTTTAATAACCCTTGGAAAACATGTTAACTTTAGTAAGCAAATAATAACCATAGATACTCAGGTATCAATGATGAAATCATAATACGTCATATATTTGCATAGTAAATCATAATCCCTCCGTTCTGTTTTTGTTGTTGTTGGTTAGCTCAAAATGAATTAGCTGACATCAACAGAAAAAGAACAGAGAAGTATGTAACTAAAAAATGATGGATAACAAACTCAAGAAGACCTTAGCTCCTTCATCTCCAATGGCATTTCCAGATAAATTGAGGGATTTTAAAGTTGTATTTATCTGAAGAACACCATCAAAAGCTTCTATCCCCACAGCCGTGATCCCATTGCCAGAAAAGTCAACATCTTCTGCACTCTGTAAATACAAAGAAGTCATTTTGAAATGATTAGGATGAGATCATGCTTTTAAACCATGAGAAAAACTAGGTTTCCAGATACGAAAGTAGATTGAATCAATCATTTCATGCAATTTCACCTTGTTATAGGCTAAGCTTTCCGCTAGAAAAAATAGACCCTCATCCCCAAACTGACGACCTGTCAAGCAAGTGACATGAAATTTTTTTCTTTATTAGAGCATTATCACACCATTTCCTGTCAAAGTTTATTTTCCCTGCGTTACCTGCCATGTTAACAGTTTTCAGAGTCCGGATTTCTTTGTAGAACTTATTAAGATTTTTCCTCGACTCCTTCTCAGCACTAGCAGTAGAAGTTGCCAAATTGGAACCAGCAGCGAAAGACCACATGATCCCAGAAGGCTTAGATTCTCCAGAATCATGGTCCCTTGTCTTTCCAGGAAGCAAATTCTGAACCACCTTCCATAAGACTGTCCTCTGAAACAGTGAATTAGTAACCATTCGAACACCACTCAAGAATCAAGGTGCATGTGTACAACATCATGTGATCATATAATGAATTATCTTAAAGTTATGTCATGCTGGAATGCCATGCTTGTTTATGTACTACCAAACAAGTACAAAGTTAAAACGCTATATATGCTCAAAATTTATTTGTATGTTTAAACTACCACATTATCCCTCTTTTGTCTAAATAACTATCTTTTGTCCGTTTGATGCTGGCTATTAATGGCACGGAAAATGGCTTCTACGCGCAGAGAATAATGTGGGGCCGCAACAGTAAGCAGCGGTGTACGTAAAAAGGAAACGGTAGAGACCGTACCAAAGCTCAGCACGAGCACCGCGCCAGCGGGCACGACGTAGGGCGCGACGGCCCTCGCGGCCGCCGCTGCGGGTGGCACGGCCTCCTCCCCCTGCGATTCGCGGTAGGCCCTCTGGCGTGCGCCCCCGCGGCCAACACCGGGTGACCTGTCCTGGCTGTGAGCCCCGTGATCAAACGTCTCGTGCGTGGCGGCACACGGAGCAACGGGCGGCCGGCGGCGGACGAGGCCCAGTGGCTGCGTAGTCGGAGGCCTCGCGCGGAGGGAAGCGTGGCGGCGGCGGGCAGAGGGGAAGGGGAGCGGGAGGAAGGGCTTGAGGGGGCGGGCGCCAGCGGTGGAGGAGAGGAGGGAGGACTCCATCGCCGCTGGACGCGGCGGCTGGGAGGTGATGGAGGAAATGGGGAGGGATGAGGCCCGCGGGTTTTGGAGTGGAAGGCTTTTTGAGGGAGGAAGGTAAGGTTCTGGATCATGTCGGGCCGGGTTTGGATCTGTATTCAAGTGTTCACTTCAGAAGTCACCATGCCGAGCTCAATTTCAAGAATCTCAAGCCGTTTTGCTTGGAATTCAGTTACTGTTTCAGGCAATTGTGATCGCAAAGCCATCGCTTTCCAGTCTAGAAGGAAACTGCTGAAGAACCCTTTTTTCTCTTTCCTTGAATGAAAGGGTATTCTATTACTGACTCCGTATTTAAATTTAAATGAAATTATCCTATGTTGACTCGTAACATGAACATTGACCAATCATTTTATTTTAAAAAACTATTCAAGTATTTTTAGTGATAAAGAAAACTATAATATATATATAATATTTACTTTATATTTTTTAATAAGATGAAGGAATAAAGCCAATGTGGGACTAAAATTTAAATACATAAGTACGTTTGACAAAAGAAAAATAAGTAAAATACAAATCCCTTGCTTGAAGACCCTAGAAGGCAAATAAAATACAAAGAAAACAACTACGTTTCATACCTTTTATTCAGTTATGCATGTCTTGAACATTAGAGATTGACGCAACTCTCACCATGTCTGAATTAACTGTTTATTAATATATCTTAGCATCAACTATCATCCATCAACAATGTAAATGATACGGAAAAGGCCATGTATTTACACCAAGATAGAGTATTTACAACAGCCAGCCCATATGTATAGTCCTCACATCAGGGAACGTGACTCTTCCTCAAAGCTACAGTATAGTGGCCACTGGCCAGTATGGGCTTCAGAAATAAGCAAAACTAATTTCTTTACATTTCTAAATTATCAGGCTTGGACACGATCTTTACAGGAAATAATTGGGTGGCTATGAAGGGAGGTAACAGCAAAGGGAGGATTTGCTTTGAGAGCCCACAGTGAATATGCTTTGTTCTTCAGTTGATTGTTGATATGGAGGGGATTTACCTATAAGACCATAGAAAAGAGGAAAGGTGAGTTTTAATTGCAGATAATACATAGAAAAATAGAACAGGCTGCCGGGCAGATAAGTACATCGCTCAGCATGGCTTTTTCCTGTCAATCTTGACAGGGATGTTTAACCATATCTTCCTTGGGAGCCGCCATTTTGATTTCTTTTCACTGGAATTATCATCGTCACTTTCAGATCCCTCCATGCAGTGATCCTTCACTCTCTTTTCCTTCTGTTGATGCTTTTCTGCATCACCTTTGGGCACTTTCAAAGGGGACTTCATCTTATTTTTGCTGGAATTCCGTTTTAGAGGTGGGACATTGATGGTATAGGAAGCATGGATTTCATTCCTTTCCTTCAGAAGCTCATCAATCTATGAAAAGCACCTGAGTGAGAAGGTTGTAGGAAGTGGAAAATGACTACATTCAACAGACATACCGTTTGCACTTCGTGTGCATATCTGCTGGTCATCTCATTGAATTTTGCCAAAACCTGCAAGGCATCAGCATTTGAAAATAATGAATGCCAATTCAATGCCAGATACACAAAAAAGAACCCAATGGGGAATAGCAAAACATTAGCACATACTTCCCGATACTCTGATTCGAACTTGGACAGCTCAGATCGTTTCATAAGTATCTTTGCCTCAACACTCCGTAGCTTCTCCTTTTCAGCAGGGAAAGATTCTCCACAGACTACCTCTATAGTATAACTTGCACTCTTGAAGAAATTGTCACCTGAGAGAAGTAACAGACTTCAACAATTTTTAGCTACCTCAATCAACAAGAACTGCAAACAATAAGCAAAGTGATATACCATAGACAGCAAAAACGTGAGTTCCTGGTTTCAGCTCATGTATGTCGCATGGTTGAAAGCTGTCCAATCTTTTAAAGAATGCACCATCAGAATCCTTTGCAGAACCAACCTGAAACAGGTGAATGGAGCTTACAGAGGGCAGGGTCCAAAGGAGAATCACTTGGATAAAAAAAGGCAACCAGTCATGTAAACTTACCGAGCTATTTTGTTCAAAACGGTAGACAGGAAATCCAAGAAAATACATTCCGGCAGAAGTACCTTTCCCGGTCTTCACACCATCTTCCTGCAACAAGCTGCATGTTAGTTGAAATAATCTTAAGATAATTATTTGTTCTTATATTTGATGAATGAAGGTATCAAAGTGGAAACATTTAGTCAACATGATATAAGCCTTAAGTAACTCTGACAGAATCCTCAAACATATTAGTGAAGTTATAAAATATAATATGGAGCTATGATATGCCATATCTAGAGACATAGTATAGCTGAAACTACAAAAAGGAAAGCAATTTGCTTCCAGGATGCCAAAGGTAAATATTTAAGATGGCCTAGCTAGAGTCATTTTTTAGTGTATAGTAGCATTCTTTTTCACAGTTTAATTTAAACAAACAATTATTACTCTCCTAATAGCGAGTAGCTTAGGAACAAAATGAAAAGCAGATAAGCTGTTACAAAACCTGCAGCGCAAGACTCAGCCCACCATTGTCCTCTAGCTCAAAATAAAGCAGCTGAAATGAAGGAAAATCTATGAATATAAATGGGTCTGGAACACTTGAAATGTACTTCAATTGAACAAATGCTATGTATGTTAAGCAGGGGAGCCATTCCGGATAATAATTTCAGAATGAGCAGTCAAACCTTTTGCTACTTTAACAACTCACGTGCAAATTATTTAGATTTGACCCATAGAAAATAGATACTCCAACTTTTTCATTTGAAAAGCAAGAACATGATGCCTGATTTGAAACCCAATTGCATTTGTCTAGTTATGAATCTGTCACGCCAGTGTTTTGACGTGCCATTCTATTTATTAGACAGCTGTAACTCTACATAATTATAGCTTGTTCATGCAAAAATAGGCGAGGTAACTTTTTGTCAATTTATGAAAAAAATCTAGAAATGGTCTACAGAATAGATAGAGCATAAATTTAATTGTTTTTTATATATCTTCATACAGATATAGATTAGCAACATAACCCTTTGCAACCAGTAGACTTCGTTCTAAACAAAGCTCTATCAGATAGTTTTGAAAGAGGAAATCAAAGTCAAACTCCGTACGCCAGCACAAATTTCAGATCCGGTACAAAACTCATGCCACTTGAGCTTGCATCCCATTTTAGCCATTGCAGGGACGAGAAACTTAAACACAAAACAAGGTTTTGCATCTACTAGTATTCAGTGATAAATATAACTCCATGTCAAAAATAATATCTACATAAATTATCCAGCCACGCAACCACACTGGATCCACAACTAGGCTAGAAAATATAAAATATTAACAGAAGAAAGAAAAGAATATAATATATAGATTATAGAAACACAAGGATAACATGAATCATGGTTTAATAGTGCAGATAAAGAAAAAAGAGCAATTACTTGCTTTAACAAACCTTGAATTTACTTTTAGCAGTTGAGTGAACACGACAAACTAGCCCCATTTTGGCTTGTTTTTCTGTTATGTCCACGGAATAGAAATGAGCTGATTGCTTTTCCACCTGGTCACATGCAACAAGTAAGCATTACTGATCAAAAAGGAAAAAGAGAACTTGCAGACAACTATAGGTGCCAACCTTCCTTTGCACAGCCTTTCCTAGCTGGAGCTGAGAGACTACGACGGACCCATTCAATGCGTCCTCCAAAACTGTTGCTGAAACAGTTGTTTTAATTGGTACACCGAGCTTACTACATGTATTCCACAAATGCAATCAACAAAACTGCTCAACAAAAGCTAGCAAATAATCATGTAGCATCATTCAAATGTTCACCTAAAAAGAGCTGCAAACATGGTGTTCACTGTATTGAGGCTTGATAGGTCCAGCTCCAGTTCCTGGCTGTCGGATTCGATGGCCTGAACATAACACAAAACGTTGCCACAACATGCTCAACTGACAAATAAGAGACTGAAACACACCAATTCAGTTGTGAATTACCTCAAATCCTGAGGTGTCGTACTGCCTCCTCTTATCTGGATCTGACAGTATACTGTAGGAGAATGTGACTTCTTGGAACAAATCTGATGCAACGGGGTCATCGCCATTCTTATCCGGATGGTACCTAGAACAGATTAACAGAAGCAGCAGCTAAATGAGTGTTTCAATCGTAAACAGAGTCTACCCCTATGCAGACCAACCAATGTTCGGACAGAAATGGTTGGCAACTGAGACAGGAAAGCAAAAAATGGCTAGACATGGCCGAAAAGTTCGCCTAAACAAGGACGGATAATCCGCCTGAAATGTGTCATGTTCTGCACGGAATTCGAACGAAATCGTGCGCAAAAGGCCGAAACGAAAGGGGGAAAATTCCGGCAACAACAAAAGCAGAACGAAGTGCCCAAATCCGAGAGAACGAGAGAGACGGCGGCCATACTTGAGCGCCATGCGTCGGAACGCGCTCTTGATCTCCTGTTCGGTGGCATTGCGCCCCACCCCGAGCACCTCGTACGGGTCCCTCCGCTGCGCAGCCCCGCCAGCCGCCGCCGCGGCTGCCGAGTCCCCCTTCTCCGACTTGAACGAGCCGAACCTCGAACCCGCCATGTCCGCCTTTCCTCCTCGTCTCCCGAACCCACCGCCGAACGTGGACCCCCTTCGCAGAGCAGCCGCGCGCCCTCGGATCTCGCGCCGCAGTGAGGACGGCCGAAACCGCACCCGCTGCGCACTGCCCCCACGCGAGAACCTACGGAGGCGGCCGTGCTAGGGTTAGCTCATGGGCCAGCTCCGGCCACACTCGCGGCGGCGAGCTCAACTAATGGGAAGCCAGGCGGACGGCGAGAATGGGAGGGGCCAGTGATGTGAGGTCGACGGCGGTGGCATATTAGTTGTACCTCGTGGTGGGACCACGGCGCAGTGGGTGTTGATGACTCCACCTCGTCCTGGTAGGCCCCCTCTAGGAGGACGGCCTGGATGCGCTGTGCCACCGTGGTGGTTAAGCCTGTGGCGGTAGGATGGACCGCTGCTGGGTCCCGGTTCGTCGCGCACGTGAATGGCAGTTAGGCCGCTCCGTCTAACTGAGCCCGCAAGTCAGTGACAGGGAACAGTAGGGCGCTTGAGTCGCCGGGTCCAGGAGGCAGGTGATGAGTGACACCTGGGTCCACAGTACGTTGGATTTCGCATGTTGGCCCACAGAGCAGTGAATGCTCTACTTTGGCAGCACTTCACGAAGCTGCGATTGCAAACTACCATCATCTTTATGTTTACGTGGAGTATAATTTTGTATGCAATGACGAACTTGCAGTTCTTTGTTTACTCTACCATTGTCTGCACTTGCACGGCTGCATCTGCATTGCACTTGCACCTGACCTGCCTCCAAATCGGGATTCTTGGGAAACAGACGGGAGCAAAGAAGACACTCGTCCAAAAGATATCAGCAAAGAAATCTTGCCCCCTTTTGTTTTATTTCAGACATTCTGAAGCAGCAGAATTGCAACCACTCCGTAATAAATAAATAAATATTGCACGGAACATGACTGCTCTTGGTCAACAGTTGAAGCGAAGAGCCAAAGACGATAGATAGTTCATCATGATGCACCCAAAGTGGTGGTTACTTCTCAGACTCAGGTCAAATAGCTCTCAAGTTCCCCACATGATGTTTCCAGCAAAACAAGTATGATATCCCAGTTACTAATCTGTTAACTGCACTATAAAACCTAACTGCATGAAACAATGAAGCGAGCTGGCCAGCTGTCAACATCAGATTGCTCCGCTACAAAACCAACACCAAAGTGCGTATCAATATCCACCTCTTGACCCACCGAAGCCGCAAAACACACCTTTCAAGCGGAGTAGAATGGAAGCACTTCACGAAGCTTGCACACATAAAATGAACCCAACGCAGAAGAACCTTTTGAACAGTATCGGGTAGGGCTGTTTCATTGCCGGGTTAGGAAATCCGGCAGAAAAAACCATAGCTCTCTCACACACTTGTGCCGTGCAGTTCTTCAACGACCTCATACTGCCGTGCAGTTCTTCAGCGACCTGACAGTTTTGTTACTGGTTTGCTCAACTCAAATGATCAGCTGCTGCCTGTTTTGAGAATAACATGCAATGGAAAGCTTGATGGTACCATGTGCGTAAGAATGGGCTGGTTGGTGTGAGGAGTAGCAAATGCAGTTCATAGTTATTTTCAAGTCTGTAATTAACAGGACATTTTTGGACAACTCATCAGTCTCATGCCGTCCACTTCTCATTGAAATTTCTGAAGTAGAGTAATGAATGTAGGGATGCAGCCTGAGGCTGAGATAGAGATGGAAGCTCCACATGATCACAAAACCTGAAATATGAGGATAAAGCTGTCCATTCTCTTTAGACTGCAGTTCACATTTAAACTCCATAGCACATAAATTGTTTCACTACTGATGCTGTGGAGAGGTTCTAGAACCTCTTCTGGAAACATCATCAGAAATTAATTATGCCTACACAGGAAAAGAACATGTCAGGAATGGTACAACAGATCATTGCGGCAACTAGGTATACATTTCACATAGCAAAAAGTGCATTTTCCATGAATAAAGTTCAAAATAACCAAAAAGCTATAAGACATGACAAAGGGACCATACTTCTGAAGCACCAATAAGTCATAGTTCTTTCTAATGGAGCTTGAGAGAATTTGAACAGAATTAAGAAACAGCCACAGCAGCAATGTAACAAGCTCAGTTACTTCTCACTGACAACTTTTTATAATTAATACCTTGCAAAGTTTTGTAATTCTTTAACTGGACAGTAAGAAAGTCTTACACCAACCTCTTCAATACCATGTGTTTAGCCTCTTCCACAAGTGCAGATGTTCAGTGAAAGTGGTACACTTACAAAATGTCAATGTTGAACAACAAGCTCTTATTTAGTTGTGGAACGAAAATAAACCATTAAACAAAGTAACTTACATCAGAAAAACAAAGATATAACAATGATAGTAAACAGTATTGCATAACAGTAACACATGTGTCTGATGTACAAAATTTCTCAAGCTGTTGTGCACTGTGAGAAATGTTGTTAGTCACAAGTCAAAAGTAACGAACCTTAACTATTGCTGAATATTCTCGCTGACACAACAGTAACGTTCTAGTGGACATGCAGCATTAGGACGCTTGTTTTTGTCACCTCCCAACTTTTTGGTACATGTTTGGCAAAGCTTCCCATGGGTAACAAACAGACAATTCAAATCGAACTTCAGATCAGCTGGAATTTTATTATTAAGATGAATGTATGCTTTCTCCCTGGTAGATGTTGTAGGGACCCAACCCATAGCCTTTGTAATGTCGAGTACCTGTTCGCAGTATTACATTTGTCATTACATATAATGATATACACAATGAGTCAATGCATACTGATGGATCCTAGACTTGACTTGTCAGTGATAACTGACAAATGAGTATTCACATACATGAGTGTCTACTGGAAAATCATCCTTCTGAAGATAGAACATCAGCACACATGCCACCTGTCATAAGATGTGCATATTAGAAAAGGCATCAATGTGTCCTTGTTTACTCCAGCAGCCTACCTTTAGAGGATGTCATCCAACAAAATAGATGGTATCAAACAGCATAAGTTATAAGAAAAAACCTATTGAGATTTTCACCGCACTTTTTTAAGTAGCATAATATCAATATCATTACATTTATGAACATTTGCAGCCTTCACCGAAAAAGTGAATTTCAAGCTAAATATGCTAAAGAAGAAAAATAAATGAGCCCAACAAGAATATTCTGCATTGCCCGTTCATCTCTATCTGATGCATCTCATCACTCATCAACTAACCACGGTCGTTCAAAATTCAATACCCTCTCACCAAGTCTCCTTTATTGCAAACCAAAAGCACTCTCAATACTTCACAATGGAATGCATCAAACAGCAAACATTCATAAACAGAACACTGTTTTCATTGTTTGAAAAGTTTGAGTATCCCCAAGGAGCACAAAATTTAGATGCTGAAAACTGACAACTCCAGCACTTGACATACAAACGTTAGTCAAGTACAGATATTTATGAACAGCATTGCACTCCCAGTATAAGAACCTAGGACAAGGGACACACAATCGGTATGCAGTTTTCAGTCCCCTGTTTATGTTGGCCATTAATTCAGAGAAGGAATGACTGTCTGGTAGGCTACCACCAGCTTACATTAGCACTCGCGTTAAAGACATCAAGCAATCCAACTTTCCCTCTTTTTTTAAAAAAATGGAACAGGAGAGATCAAAATCATTTATGCACGTTTCAGACATTTTACTCATAACAAGCCTGGAAAGTTATGTTAAGTTTCCTTTTTAAAAAGTGGCATAAAAGGTACTACTAGTGCACATTTGCAACCTTCACAAAAAAAAAACAATGAATTCAAGCTACATATGCATAGATCAGTCCTAAATAGGTTCCACATGGTGCTTTCATCGTCATTTTGGTCCTGCCACCACTACCCCAGCTAACAACTGCTGTTCAAATGTCAATGTGCATGGACCTCTCAACAGAGCTCCTTTACAACAAATCAAAAGGTACGAGTTTGCTTCACTATAGCATGTACCAAAAGTAGTGAAAGTCCAAAAAACAGAACAACAGATCTATGTAAAAGGATAAGAAGATTAAACTCACGGTCTTCGGCCCAATCCCTTTGAACTGGGAGAGCTCCCTCTTCATCTCATCCACGGACAGCTCCCGCAGGTACTCGAGGCAAATTTTGCCCCTGCGCTCTCTAACGCCCCTCAACATCGCCCTTATCCTCGCTGCCTTTGTTGCCGCTAAGCCGCCGCACCGGATGGCGTCCTCCAGCCGTCTCCCCTCCTCATCCACCACCTCCAGAAAGAAGCACATCAGAAAACAAGGAGCGCCTAAGCTATAGAGAATGCGGCCTTGAGGGAGGCGAAAGCGCTGATAGGCAGCGATTTGCTTTTCGCTTGTAACTCACCTGGTCCCAGGATGGGAATGCGGCCTTGAGGGAGGCGAAAGCGCGGCGTGAGGTGGCGTCAGTGGTGTTCTGGGAGAGGAGCGTCACGACGAGTCCGTCTAGGACGGCGGGGGAGGGAGGCAGAGCCGGGGCGTCACCGTTGCCGTCCTCCGGTGGGCGACCACCCAGTCGAAGGACACGGAAGGGCGCAAACTCCTCGGGGAAGCCGTGGAAGTCGAATAGTGCGTCGCGGACGGCGCGGCACTGCTCCGGGGTGGGCGAGGAATGAGAAGGGTAGGGTTCCGGCCAACTGGCGCGCCTCGCCGGCGAGGCCGGAGACTTCCGTCCTAAGTATATACGAATACTGGGAACCATAAATAGGTATGCACGCATACTCGAGTGCGTTTTTAAAGGTAAGAGTAGTTATACTTTGAAAGTAGAGAGGAGTTTTCTACTTATTGAATTCTTCAGTCAAAAAATATCGACGATGATTATTGAAGTAATATAATATCTATTCAATCATAATTATAGAAAAAATTTATAGTTCATAAGTTTTTTAATTTACTAATTTTTATTTTTATGAAGAATAGCAGCTTCGTGCATATATATGTCTATATCCTGCACAAAATGTCACACTTCAACAGTGTACTACAGTATCCCTAAATAAAAATACATGTAGACACAATGAAAGAAATATATTTTTATGTATTATATGGGGATTAGATTTCTAGTCTATCGAGTAGAAAGGAAAATAAAAGAGCGTGTATAAAACAAAGGAAAATAAAAGAGCCAAAAGGAATAACTGAAAACTAATTGGACCCGGCACCCTTATTGGGCCCCCTTCATGCGTCAAACTGTGGATGGTCCTATGGGTCACCTCAGTCTCGTTCCCATCCGGCTCCGCCCTGTCGTCTGCTCAGTTCCCGTCCGCCGCCAAGAAAAAAGCATTCCCGTCCGCCGCGCGCCGCCACATCTATACGGCGGCACGGTCGTCGCACCTGTAAGCTGGGCGCCCGCTGCCTCCCTCACAACTGAATTAGCCTTGCTCGTTTCCGGCGATGGTGGAAGACTAATCCCCATTTTAGCCTGATCTGGTCACTGTCGGTTGGTTGGTTACTCAGCCGCCGGCAGATCTACATCAGCAAGTATGAGCGCGTGCAGATCTGCGGCATTCAGTACATGATGAGCCCCCTCGCAAAAAAAGGTACATGATCAGGCAAGTTAATTCTCTCAAGTTTACATGGTAATTCCCTCCCCCAGATTTGTGTATAATCCGGATGCATGCGCGTTTTAGGCCTCCATTCCGACTAGATATCGGATGCCAATCCGTGTTGGAATGTTGGAATCCCTCGAGGATTCCGATTGTTATAGTCAGATCCGACACGCCCGATCTATATAAGCCCTAGAGGGGTAAGAAAGAGCAACTCCGGGCGAAGAAATCGACAGTCTTGGAAAGCTCAGTGAATCCGGTGATACCAAAACAATGGCCAAGCGGCCGGCGGCTGGCAGTGGCGGCGACTGCAAAGGCAAAAGGCCTTGGGGGACAGGCCGGAAGCAGCATCTCTACCTGGTGTTGAGTGACTGGGACAAGGGGTACAGCATCCACAAGGTGGATATCGGCTCCGACGCCGACCCAGACGCCACGGCGGGGATGGCGAAGCACCTGCTTGACGCCCCGCTGCTGCGCCTTCAGGTCGCCGCTGACCACAGGTCAACGTATTTTGTGGCCGTGGACAGCAAGATGGTCATCATGCACACACTGTGGGATGATGAGGCTCCTCCTGCTTTTGTCTACGACACGGGGGCGGCGGCGCTGGCCGTCGGCCCTCGTCTGCCGCCGGCGCTCCGGTACGGCTTCGACGTCGCCGTGGCCGTGGGCGGGAAGCTGTACGTGTTGAAACCGCGCGGCGGATGCCAGCAACACTCCTTCGAGGTGTTGTCGCGCTCACCACCCCGGCCCGCCGACGCTGACCTCGTGTGGCCGCCGCGGATGGTGGAGGAGTGGTTCTAGAGCACCGTCCCTGCACCGCCACCGTTCTGCAGCGGCGTCATCATCACAGGATACGCGGTGCACCCAGACGGGTGCACCATATTCGTGTCGGTGGAGCGGATGACTATCGTGGATCTGGCCAACCCGAGCACCTACTCCTTCGACACCGAACGGTGCGTGTGGAAGCGCCATGGCGACTGGCTGCTGCCATTCCAAGGTGAAGGTCTGTACGACGCTAGGTTGGACGCCTGGGTCGGTCTCTGCGATGATGGGTTTCCATGTGCCTGTGACATCCCGTCTTGCGACGGGGATCCTTCCATGATTTCGGCGCCCGGTTCGAGGGTGGGCAAGGATATGGTGTTCCGGAAGAGACCCAGGATCAATGCCGAGGTCGTCCTTGCCCGTGTCGACAGCGGCGAGTTCTGCGTCGTCGAGCTCCAGTTGCCGGAGGGTGTGGACGTTTTCGCCGTTGGTGACGACGTAACGCGCGTGCTGCACTGTATCAGTATTTGGCCTGTGTTTATAATGAAGCAGGAGAGCTGCGGACAACTAACCATCGTCGTGCTATCACCGCGTACCAGGTGACCAAGTACGACCTTATGTTTAGAACGAAGGGATTCTGGATGTGATTGTGGCTTGCTTGGTGCAGCCGTAATGATACAAATCAGAGAAATGAAGTCGTTGGATGCGTCATCTTTCTTGTTCCTTTTTTCTAAACCTATTTGTTACAGTGCCATGGAAGGAATTTCTCCCAAAAGTAAATCCTTTTTGTCTTCCACTGTCTTGATTAATTAGATACGGTAATGATATGCAAAATTCATACTTTTTCTGTCTTTTTTTTCTGTTGCAGTTGACTTTGACTATTTGTGTTATTAAAAAATATGAGAAATGTTATATGTTTTCTTATAATTTGATTTACACTAAAGACTTTTAAAACATAGTTTTTAATTTTACATATTTGAATTAATTTTAAAATAAAACGAATAGTCAAAGTTAATGATGATAAGAAAATAATAATAAAAGGAGTATAATTTTCCAATCTGTAATTAACAGGATATTTTTGGACAACTCATGAGTCTCATGCCGTCCACTTCTCATTGAAGTTTCTGAAGTAGAGTAACTAGTTGAATGTAGGGATGCAGCCCGAGGCTGAGATAGAGATGGAAGCCTCATGATCACAAAACCTGAAATATGAGGATAAATCTGCCCATTCTCTTTAAACTGCACTTCACATTAAAACTCCATAGCACATAAATGACGCTGTGGAGAGGTTCTAGAACCTCTTCTGGAAACATCATCAGACATTAATTTTGCCTACACAGGAAAAGAACATGTCAGGAATGGTACAACAGATCATTGCAGCAATTAGGTATGCACATTTCACATAGCCAAAAGTGTTTTTTCCATAAATAGTGAAGTTCAGCATAACTAAATAGACATAAGACATGACAAAGGGACCATACTTCTGAAGCACCAATAAGTCATAGTTCTTTCTATTGGAGCTTGAGAGAATTTGAACAGAATTAAGAAACAGCCACAGCAGCAATGTAATAAGCTCAGTTACTTCTCACTGACTCCTTTATAGAATTAATACCTTGCAAAGTTTTGTAATTTTTGACTGGACAGTAAAAGTGTCACACCAACCTCTTCAATACCATGTGTTTAGCCTCTCCACAAGTGAAGATGTTCATGAAAGTGTTACACTTCCAAAATGTCAATGTTGAACAACCAGCTCTTATTTAGTTGCGGAAGGAAAATAACCATTAAACAGAGTAACTTACATCAGAGAAACGAAGATATAACAATGATAGTAAACAGTAGTACGTATTGCATAACAGTAACACACATGTCTGATGTACAAAATTTCTCAAGCTGTTGTGTACTATGAGAAATGTTGTTAGTCACAAGTCAAAGTAACGAACCTTAACTATTGCTGAACATTTTCGCTGACACAACAGTAAGGTGCTACTGGACATGCAGCATTAGGATGTTTATTTTTGTCACCTCCCAACTTTTTGGTACATGTTTGGCAAAGCTTCCCATGGGTAACAAACAGACAATTCAAATCGAACTTCAGGTCAGCTGGAATTTTATTATTAAGATGAATGTATGCCTTCTCCCTGGTAGATGTTGTAGGGACCCAACCCATAGCCTTTGAAATGCGGAGTACCTATTCGCAGTATAACATTTGTCATTACATATAATAATATACACAATGAGTCAATGCATACTGATGGATCCTAGACTTGACTTGACAGTGATAACTGTCAAATGAGTATTCACGTACATGAGTATCTACTGGAAAATCATCCTTCTGAAGATAGAACATCAGCACACATGCCACCTGTCATAAGATGTGCATATTAGAAAAGGCATCAATGTGTCCTTGTTTACTCCAGCAGCCTACCTTTAGAGGATGTCATCCAACAAAATAGGTGGTATCAAACTGCATAAGTTATAGAGAACAAACCTCTTGAGATTTTCACCGCACTTTTTTAAGTAGCATAATATCAATATCATTACATTTATGAACATTTGCAGCCTTCACCAAAAAAGTGAATTTCAAGCTAAATATGCTAAAGAAGAAAAATAAAATGAGCCCAACAAGAACATTCTGGATTGCCCTTTCATCTCTATCCGATGCACCTCATCACTCATCAACTAACCACGGTCGTTCAAAATTCAATACCCTCTCACCAAGTCTCCTTTATTGCAAACCAAAAGCACTCTCAAGGCTCTCAATACATCACAATGGAATGCATCAAACATTGCAAACATTCATAAATAGAAACATTTTTCATTGTTTGAAAAGTTTAAGTACCCCCAAGGAGCACAAAATTCAAATGCTGAAAACTGACGACTCCAGCACTTGACATGCAAACGTTAGTCAAGTACAGATAGTTATGAACAGCATTGCACTCAAGTATAAGAACCTAGGACAAGGGACACACAATCGGTATGAAGTTTTCAGTCAACTGTTTATGTTGACCATTAATTCGGAGAAGGAATGACTGTCCGGTGGGCTACCACGAGCTACATTAGCACACGAGTTAAAGACAACAAGCAATCCAACTTTCCCTCTTTTTACAATTTTTTTTTTTGGAACAGGAGAGATCCAAATCAAATTATGCACGTTTCAGACATTTTACCCATAACAAGCATGGGAATTTATTAAGTTTCTTTCTTAAAAAAATGGCATAAAGGTACTCCTAGTGCACATTTGCAACCCTTCACAAATAAAAACAATGAATTCAACCTACATATGCAGAGATCAGTCCTAAATAGGTTCCACATGGTGCTTTCATCATTTTGCTCCTTTCACCACTCCCCCAGCTAACAACTGCTGTTCAAATGTCAATGTGCATGGACCTCTCAACGGAGCTCCTTTACAAAAAATCAAAATGCAATGTCTTTACGAGTTTACTTCACTATAGCATGTACCAAAAGTAGTGAAAGCTTAGAAGGATAAGAAGATTAAAACTCACGGTCTTCGGCCCAATCCCTTTGAACTGGGAGAGCTCCCTCTTCACCTCATCCACGGACAGCTCCCGCAGGTACTCGAGGCAAATCTTGCCCCTGCGCTCTCTAACGCCCCTCAACATCGCCCTTATCCTCGCTGCCTTTGTTGCCGCCAAGCCGCCGCACCGGATGGCGTCCTCCAGCCGTTTCCCCTCCTCATCCACCACCTCCAGAAAGAAGCACATCAGAAAACAAGGAGCGCCTAAGCAATGGAGAATGCGGCCTTGAGGGAGGCCAAAGCGCTGATAGGCAGCGATTTGCTTGTCGCTTGTAACTCACCTGGTCCCAGGATGGGAATGCGGCCTTGAGGGAGGCGAAAGCGCGGCGTGAGATGGCGTCAGTGGTGTTCTGGGAGAGGAGCGTGACGACGAGTCCGTCTAGGACGGCGGGGGAGGGAGGCAGAGCCGGGGCGTCACCGTGGCCGTCCTCCGGTGGGCGACCACCCAGTCGAAGGACACGGAAGGGCGCAAACTCCTCGGGGAAGCCGTGGAAGTCGAAGAGTGCGTCGCGGACGGCGCGGCACTGCTCCGGGGTGGGCGAGGAATGAGAAGGGTAGGGTTCCGGCCAACTGGCGCGCCTCGCCGACGAGGCCGGAGACTTCTGCTTGGGCTTGCGGGGCATCGTTCGATTGCGGCGGCCGCCAGCGGGGGCGCCTGTAGGATTTTATTATTATTTTACCCATTTCAAAGAACGTGTTCAACATTTTCGTTAAAAATATTGACATACCACAGCTTAAATGTTCATTTTTTTAATTACTGGTTTGTGCAGAATTGGTATGCCCTATTTTGGACCCTAATTTGTCTTGGTTCGTGCATTTGTTTATATAAAACATATATTATAATACTATCTTCGTTTTTTTTATTGTCTGTTTTAAACTAATCAATGATAATAGAGAAACGGATGTGGTAGTATTTTTCAAAACTTGTGGGAACGTTTGGCTCCAATTTAATGGGCGGGACTTAGGACTTGCATAAAAATTCCTGTCGAATCACTTAAACCTATCATTGATTTAAACCTAAAAGAATCATGAACAATGATGTTGGCAAGGGGAAGGGAGGGAGAATGATGTTCTTTGACCATAGCTAAGCTTCACCATTGTACAGTGTGCCTAGCTAGCTTTAGTGCAAGCTTGAGATCGAGGATATGGTTTTGTTTATAAAAAGGAGGTAGTGGCTCCTCTTAGACAGCAATTTATCTGAAATTGGGTGCAGTATTATAAATCCAAAAGTTTACTACCATCCAACCTGGTGACGTGGCTTAGTGAACCCCACCTTTCGTACTGAAACAAATCTCCTTTACTCATGTGTGAAGCGTAGGTAGAAAAGGGGGTGGCAAAAAGGTGAAGAAATGAATCTGCAAGCTCTCAATTTTGCCGGTGCCTTTGGTGCCCTTTAACCCTTTTTTTTTTTGTTCCTCAGTCGCTCCCTCCATGTATGATTCTTTGTGCGTCCTTTCTTTACTTGGTTCCATCCGGAGACTTCCAGGCATCGAATTTCCTGCACTTGTTTTCAAACTAAGAATGATATTCTTATTCCGTCTACAGTATATATCAGTATTACATAACATAATACAGTAAAGTAGTAATAAATTCATAAACGATTGCTACTACCAGCTGCTAGTGCGCGCTGAACTGTCCTTATCCGAGTGAAGAATTATTTCTACGCAAGAGAACACTAATTAGCTCCCTTTTCTTAGGCCATAGTAGTATAATCAACAGAAGATGCGCGCCGGAAGGTAGCAACGACCACACCAAACCGTAAGAAGTTGCACCGGAAGTCCTGTGAACTGAAGGACAAAACAAACATTCCGCAAAAAAAAAAGATAAATAAATAAACGAAGGACAAAACAAACGATAAGATAAGAGTACGAAGAGTTTGTGATGATCATTCCACTGTATAAAAACATTGTTCCTTTTTTTTTACTTCATAGTATATAACAAAAAAAGTAGTTATTCCTCCCAAAAATTCGTACCAGATTGCGTCAGGATCACATTTTTAAAAAAAAAACCGTTCGTTGAGACGTATACTATGCATCAGATCAATCCAGGCAACGCCAACCATAACACAGCCATTAAAGAAACGATCAGGCATGATCTTGCGCTGATTAATTGGCCTCCATGTCTCTATTTATAAAACGAGGACCGAGCAAATGATTATTACAATCCAGTCGTCCTGTCTGATCGGTATCTATGTTCGCGGTACGAAATTTTAATAATCAAATAATTAAGAACACACGTTCTCTAAAAACTGGCCCCCGTCGTCTCAATCTGTCGCAAAATCGTATGCTCTATGTGACCGGATCCATGCTTACAACAGCAACGGTTCGCCGGTGATGAGGTCATCACTGCAGAACAAGTCTTACATACGGACGGAATCCTGCGTAATCGAACTCGTCACTCTCGATGTCCTCCGTAAGAATCTCGAAGCTGCTGGTAATAGCAAGTCAGATCGTGGATCATTTATCTTATTTTAAAATTATAGTAAATATTATATTAATTTGATTTACCACCAAAAAATTCTTTGTTGAAGATATTTAAACCACAAATCATATTTTATATATTTAAATAATTTTATTTATTTTAAAAATTAATGGTGTTAATAATTCAAATACTGAAAGAATACTAATAACTTAATTTTGTTATGGTGTTTGGAAGGTACCTCTTTTTTTTAAATTAATCCTAATAATTGATATTAATAAATTGATACTGGACTCACTCATTTTAATACTGATCCATCACTTTAAGTACCTTTTAGTAGATACTTTCATATTTTTAACCGTTAGATCTGATTAAATGAATGATTCCTGTTAATTTCAAATACCGTAACAAACCTCAAAACTTAAATACTAAATACTCATGAGAAGTTGGAGATTCCTCTTTGTTCGTACCTTCCAAACAGATTGCGGTTACAGCGTTACCCTAGCAGAAGGCTGCTCCAGCGTGTGTACTCCTTTGATATCCTCAAATATTCGGTCTGGTCCTGTTTGTCCTGGCAAGCCTGGAGGACACTATAAGTGCCACTGCTGGACCATCCGATCTCACGTCTCAAAAGTTTGATCATTCTTTTTCTAAAAAAAGCCTTGTTTTCTTTCAGAAAGAAAACAACTTTTGATCCGTCACACAGTGATCTGATCCATACGGTGTGGCCAAAAGAGACCCGAACGTGCATAAAAGCCAATTTAAATCCTTCAGCTAGGGAATGGCTTGACGCGCTTGGATCATTGGATGCTCCTCTCTCCACGGACGTGCCTTGCATGCCACGAGCATATTTGTAACCGCCAGCAAATACCGTGTTTTATTAATTTTTTTAAGGCGTAAGGGAGGGGAGATGATCCCCACCTGAAATATGGGGTCGGACTAGAGCCTGTCCATCCACTTAAAGTTTTACATAACGAGTCAAGCATTACATTATATTGATAGGAAACAGAGAGAAAAAGAAAGAGCACCATTCTTTAAGTAACATAGGCAGTGGCAACGGACAGTCCGTGCCCAAAAACGATCTTATGAAGATGAGAGAGAGTGGAAGACCACATCATACCTGTGTTTCCAGAGATCTCAACAGCACAGCTTAGTGCAAACATTAAAGTGTTTGAAGCCAACAGCTTCTGGAAGTTAGTTCCAACAGTCACACAACAGGTGGAGCTTAGCTTGCGTCAATGCCCTCAACCGGTGAGACGTTCAACAAAATGCCCTCCGCCGCTACCATTGGACACTGGCCTCTGGTTCCGCATTTTCCTTTTTGTTTTCATCATGAAATTGCTATGACTAAATCCAATGGCCATCTTTTCCCCCTTGTCCATATGTATATGATTCATGAACTTTAGTGTGGCTATATGTAGGATGCGTAAGCACCTAATATTTTATGATTAATCCAGGTTATCTCACTCAATTCACAATAATCACTCAATTAAGAAATGCCGTCAACCAGACAATGAGTTGACGGACATGACTTTAAATCCCTCGATAAGTTTGAAATATCATTCGGAATCATTGTTTTGGATCCATCTATTATCAATGCGAGGCTCCCTTCCTCACTTGATTTTCTAGCCATTCAAATCAATATCTAACGATTCAAAAGTGTCGCAAAATCCAGCGGTAAGCTTCTTCTTCTATTGATGAAGCAATAAACTTCTTTCTTCGCAACGAATACAAATTCGCAAAGCTTCTAATAGTAGTTCTAGCTTGTTAGAGATAGAAAAAAGAAGAGGTGCTAAGTATCAATCGGTTGAAAAACCGGATCATCTTCAGTCGACGAACGAAGACCATTGACTTTGTATCCGATAGTCTGACGCGCGTCTTCAGCCTCTTGCTCACTCTGCTTCGTGCCACGCCTGCCTCCGCCACTGACAGCCCTCGCTGGCTTATATGCCCGCTGGGAAAAGGCACCGGCAGCTCCCTCACCCCAACGCTAGTGATAACCGCCGGCTCGTGTTGTGGCGCTGCCGCGCGACGCATGCATGCTCGCATCCACTCAGCTGCCGCATCTATTGAACCATTCAATCGATTTGGAAAGTAGGATTTCCGTAGAGATTTATCATGTCGCTATAAATTCGGACGAGCAAATTAAATCCTGCCTATTTGTCATTTGGCAGGGAGAGTAAGCAGTTGACAACAGGGAGTCTCGAAGCGAATGAGCCGAGACGCGCACAAAAACCCGCACGACGCAACTGCCAAATCACTCACACGCATTCATCCCCGCAGCCGCAGGGGCACCGGGCACGGACAGCTGAGAGGCGCGGTTGACCCGGACCCCATGGCCATGGGCACCGGACGGCCGTGGTGGGGACCGCCGTCCACGGCTTCGGCGGCAGCCTCCGCCCCGCCGCTCCCCATGTCCCCTTCTTCTACTTCTTCTTCTCCGTCGTCCTCCTTCACGGCCGACCCGCCGGCGGAGTTCCTCTGCCCCATCTCCGGCACGCTGATGGCCGACCCCGTCATTGTGCCGCCGGGTCAGACCTTCGAGCGCGCCTGCATCCAGGCCTGCGCCGCGCTCGCCTTCTTCCCGCCCGCCGTTGCCGTCGACCTGTCCTCGTCGTCGTTCTCCTCCTCTTCCTCCCCGCTCGTGCTCATCCCCAACGTCGCGCTGCGCGTGGCCATCCTCAACTGGTGCGACCGCCTCGCGCTGCCCTACCCCGCCCCACTGTCACCGGACACCGCGCGCGACGTCGTGCGCCGCCTCATGCCGAAGCAGCAGGAGGAGGAGCAGCGGATCTGGGCCTCGCAGGTGAACCGGCCGCCGGCGCAAGGCGGCGCGGCTTCCATTCGTGCCAGGAGGGACAGCGTCACCACCGAAGACTTCGTGCAGGAGGAGACCGCGCGGACGGGCGGCGGTTCTCTGGAGGAGGAGATCATGGCGGCGCTCGGGGCGGAGGACGCCACCCCCGCGGAGCTGGCGTCGGCGATGGCTTCGCTGCGGCAGGCGACGCGAGAGAGCAGGGAGCTGAGGCGGCAGCTCTGCACGCCGCGCCTCCTCGCCGCGCTCCGCCCGATGCTGCTGTCAGCCGATGCCGACGTCCAGGTCAACGCGGCGGCGGCGCTAGTCAACCTGTCGCTGGAGCCCGAGAACAAGGCGCGGATCGTGCGGTCCGGGGCGGTGTCGCCGCTGGTGGACGTGCTCCGCGGCGGCCACCCGGAGGCGCGGGACCACGCCGCCGGGGCCATGTACAGCCTCGCAGTGGAGGACGAGAACCGGGCGGCCATCGGAGTGCTCGGCGCCATCCCGCCGCTCCTGGAGCTGTTCGCCAGCCCCGGCGCGGGACACCGCGCGCGCCGCGAGGCCGGGATGTCGCTGTACCACGTCTCCCTCTCCGCGATGAACCGGACCAAAATCGCGCGCGCGCCGGGGGCCGTACGGACACTGCTCTCTGCTGCAAGCGAGGCCGATGATGCGGTGCGGAAGCTGGCCCTGATGGTCATGGCGAACCTCGCCGGCTGCCCGGACGGCCGCACGGCCTTGATGGACGGTGGCACGGTCGCCGCGGTCGTCCGGTTGATGCGCAGCGGCGCCGTCGCGCCGGGAAGCGCGGAGGAGGAGTACTGCATATCGGCGCTCTACGGGATGAGCCGCGGCAGCCTCAGGTTCCGCGGCCTCGCGCGCGCCGCCGGGGTCGACGCCGCGCTGCGGCCTGTGGCCGAGGGCGACGGCGGTGTGGGCCGGGACTTGGCGCGGCGCACGCTCCGGGCAATGAGCGGGGAGGATGACGACGGGCAGGCCATGGCGGCTGCCGGGCTGCTCGGACGACAGTGGGACGACGGCAGCAGCATCGTGTCGGAAGGCCTCGTGTCGATCCGGCGGCCGTCACACCGGAGCAACTACGCGGGGCCGTCCGGGTCAAACACAACACAGTTCTGATCCGAAAAAGCCAAGTCTCCGTTTCTTCTTCACGCTTGCTTTTGGAAAACTGTATTTAACTATTTACAGTAGCATTGTTGGGCACTTTCTGATGTGTAAAACTGCAAGGTAAATTCTTTTGTTCGAATTAAAATGTATTTTTATTGGATTGGAGCAAATGTAATTGTTGGGTACTTTCTGATGCTGTAAAACTATTTACAGTAGCAGTGTCTCGTGACTGTATGCTTCTTATTTTATATCAATCCGATTTTTATTGAAAAAAAGTTACTAAATCAAAAAACTCGTGAATTAATAATTTTTTATAATTATAATTGGATAGGTATAATATTATCTCGATAATCATCATCGGTGTTTTTTATGAAGGAAATCTCAGTAAATAGAGTTGTGAAGAATAAAAGCTTTTTTCCTACTCTCGGTTGTAGTTACTTCCATTTTCGGAAACACACCTTGGATATGCGCACATATCCATTTATCATTTTGAGTACGTGTACGTACTCAATTCAAGATTTTTCAAAATGATAACCATGAAAAGGTTTTGAAGAGACATATATTATTTAATATACACTAAAATATTGAATTATTTATGTGTATTTATACATTTATCACTATATAATAAAAAGTATGAGTTTTATTATAATTTGTTCATTATTATCATTTTAAAATTCTTAAATTAAGTATATACAAATATTCAAAATAATAAATAGGTATGCATGCATACTCAAAGTGCGTTTTTAAAGGTGGGAGTAGTTACACTTGGAAGTAGAGAGGGGTTTTCTACTGGATGAATTCTTCAGTAAAAAAAAACACCGACGATGATTACTGAAGCAATTTTTTATAATATCTATCCATCATGATTATAGGAAAAATTCGTAATTCACGAGTTTTTTGATTTACTAATTTTTTATTTTTGTTCAGTAAAAATCGATGAAGAATAAGAAGTTTCATCCTGACGAAGAATAGCGGCTTCGCGCATATATATGTATATATCCTGCACTAAATGTCACACTTCAACAGCGTAATACAGTATCCCTAAATAAAAATACATGTGGACACAATGAAAGAAATACATTTTTATGTATTATATGGGGATTAGATTTCTAGTCTATCGAGTAGAAAGGAAAATAAAAGAGCATGTATAAAACAAAGGAAAATAAAAGAGCCAAAAGGAATAACTGAAAACTAATTGGACCCGGCACCCTTATTGGGCCCCCTTAGGGCATGTACAGTGATACAGACGGCTGCCGTTTATTTCATACTTCCATGTCACTTTTAGACAGCTTAAAATGTATACTCTATAATGGTTGTCTGTTTTGCTGTCTATATGACAGTCTATTTTTTGCATGTCTCTAAAAAAGTACCAATCAAGGGTGACATTTAATTTTATAGTCTGTTTTGTGTTATTTATTTTATTTTAATATAATACTTTAATTTTAAGTGTTGATCAATTGTGAAAACAAAAAAATATTATTTGTAATGTTTTATTTGTAAGAACAATAGGTACTTTATTAACGGTATTTCATTATAAGTGAAGTGACATAAATAAAATTATTTGCAAAAAAAATGCTGAAATAGTAGGCTTCTTTTATCTGAACTAATCTTTATGATGCACTTGCCGACGCACATCCAAACAAGTCTTCAGTTCTTCTTCTTACTTGGAAAATTTTCCCCAATATGTTGGATTAAGTCTTTCTTGAGCTGTTTATGTGTCGGCCTGGCTCGAATATTTGAATTCGTATCTAGCACTTTCTTAAAGGAGATGTTACGCATACTATTGACTTCTGGTGGTAGAACATTCATGACCCGGGTGCCTCGTTCAAGTCCAAAGGAGCATTAAGTCTCTCTCTTTCATCTTCAACAATCATATTATGAAGAATAACACAGGCTTCCATGACTTTAGCACAAGCAACTCGTTTCCAAAATCATGCAGGGCGTCGCACAACATTGAAACGTGATTGTAGTACCCCAAATGCCCGCTCAACATCTTTTCTTGCTCCTTCTTGATATTCTGCAAAATGTTTGTCTTTCTTTATTTGAGGAAGTGGCACGGTCTTAACAAAGACAGCCCATTCTGGATAAATTCCATCAGCAAGGTAATAACTTGTATCATATTGATTCCTATTGACACTGAAATGCACTTGTGGAGCTTCACCTTTTAACTCATTAATAAATAATGGTGACTGATTAAGCATGTTAATATCATTATTAGAGCCAGCCACACCAAAATAGGCATGCCATATTCGAAGGTCATGCGATGCAACTGCTTCGAGGATCATAGTAGGGACACCGTGATCACCACGAGTGAATTGCCCCTTCCATGCAGTTGGACATTTCTCCCACTGCCAATGCATGCAGTCAATGCTTCCTAGCATCCCAGGAAAACCACGAGACTCGTTAATTCGAAGTATATGTTCAACTTCGTCACACCTAGGGGGACGTAGATATTCTTTGCCGAACACTTCAATCACACCGAGTGCAAAGTGATTCAAGCACTCTAATGATGTGCTAGCAGCAATCTTCAATGTCTCATCAAGTTCATCCACTGGTGTGCCATATGCCAACATACGGATTGCGGATGTGCACTTCGTAAGCGGCGAGTGCCCTGGTCTATTAGTGGCATCTGTCCTGTAAGTGAAATAAGAACTATAATTCTCTAGAGCATTCACAATACGTAGGAACAAGGGCCTTCTCATTCGAAACCTTCTATGAAACATCCGATCAGTATAGAGAGGATGTTAAGAGAAATAATTATCGACGAATGCTTTATGAGCGGCTTCATGGTCTCTCGGTACGAACGTCCTCGGACCACTCTGACGGCGAGGACGTTCGGTACGGCGGGTTTCAAGTTTTTCCTTCAATTTGGCACTGATCCGTGAGAAAATTCCATCCAAGACATCTTGTTCTGCCATGATGTCTTCTAACGTGTATATCTCCGTTGGATCAAAATCATCAATGTCATCAGAACCAGAATATGATCCTGAATCGTATGACATATTATAGAGCGTCGGTGATAAGGTCCTATATTAGTGAATGGCGACATCCATAAATTAATTGTATGCAATGATCGGGGATAGGAAGTAAATGAATGATGAGGGAACCAGACTAGCAACTAGACATGGGTGTATGATGAGGAAATTGTTGTGGAAAGGGAAATGGTGGAGCATTCTGAAGAAAGTTTACGAAGCCGCCAAATGGACGAGTATTATTACCCCTATAAAGAGAAAATAACATAAATACTTGTCCTACAAAAAAAACTTATGTAGCAATCTCACTTATTATGGAATGGAAGCAAGACTGCAAGATATAATTATTTTGATGATAACTTGTACTGTCAAAGACAAATTAATAACTCATACTGATAGGACAAATAAATTTTATACTAACTTGCACTGAACAGGATAAAATAATTTGATTGTATCTGCAGGTTAAAGCTATTTCATTATCAATCTAAGCCTGACATTAATAAGTAATAAATCTAAGCACGAAAGAATCTCGGACATCTTCATTTACCAAAAGGAAGAAGAAACAGAGCAAAGTAAAACCTACGCTGCTAGTCTGCTTGCCAATGCATAGATTAGGAATTAAAATGAACAAATAATACCAGTTGTTCGGATCAAAAGATGATGGAGATGTAAATTCCTGATGCGCTGCTTGACTGCCCAGCTCCTCCGAGAGGGAAGCATGAGCTGTGGAGCTACTAGTACATGTGCCACCCCAGCAAGCAGCAGGATCTAAAGTAGCAGGTCAGGGCATCCCTGGTGGCGGCGACGGCGCATCTACCCGTGTGGATCGGTGCGGCTTCTTCATCGCTCAAAAGGGACCACAATCAGTTTGATATTACATTGAAGCTTGAGGATTGAGAGGAAAGCTGACGCGGACCCACCTAGAAAACCTCGTCTCGGGACGGATCCGGTCGGTCGTTGAGCCAGGATCCTGTTGGACAACACTCGGCGAAGCGAGCGTACACACGATACAACACAGGCAGGAATAAACAGCAATGATTTATAAGGGGAGAGAACTTAATACATCATTGGTGCATAGTTTGAAACTTAAGTCTTACGGTGAATCAGAGTACGCAACTAAAGTTTTGGAAATAACAGCGGTAGACTTCATCGATTACAGACTCCGACGCTCAGACTTAAGCAAAAGCATGCACCGTGCCCACGAGCGTCATGCTACTAGCCACTTCAATGTTCACTGCGGCGACTCGCACGACTCCCACCGGAGGTTCCCGATCTCGGGGTGAGACTCCTCCCAATGGATGCTACCAGCTCGGTCCTGCATGTCGGCGCCTGAAAACCACATATCGCTAACGCGTGAGCTTCTAAGAAGCTCAACAAGACTTACCCGTCAACGTGGCTGACTACAGCCGACTACTAGACATGCTGGCTGACTCGGGTGTTTTTACTTGCAAAAACGGACTCACAAGCCTGTACTACTCTTGGTCAAATTTTAGCACCAGATTAAGTGATTAGAATATAAATTTAGTTCGCCCTGAACTAATCAAAGATAACAGAAGCAACAATAGCAATAGTAATAATCATAATTCATTCTCATGGTTTCTCAACCTATTTACTAGAATGTGACAGAAAGTTAAAGTAAGCTCATAGCTGAGAGCGACAGCGGTTCGAACCGATTTTTATACCTCTGCAGGGTTAACCTGATCGTACGACACGTGCGTGTCCCAGACTCGCACGTGGCAACCGTTCACACCAGCTCCTGCAACGTCAATTCCAGCCTACGCATGCCTTAGCAGCGCCGCATCCCACCAGACAACACGTCCCAGACGGTTTCTGTGGAGTTCCCACGCTGCCCGCCTCAGATCTCCTCCTAATCAGACACCGTAGGGCAGGTTCGACGTTACAATCACTAGGCTACGTAGGTTTACTGGGGCCCATATCACCCAGCATACGATCAGTACATTCAATACTTGCCCAGCTGTGCCACACGGATCAGACCAGACTACGGTCACCCTGGTCCCGGACCAGTCGTCGACCTACTTGTACCCGGTCTGACCCTTAATCTTTTATCTTTCTTACTTATTCACAAACATGTGGCACATCTCATGTAATGGTTTCATTCAATATCTCCTACCACTCGCGAGCAGCGTCCACTCTGCTCGACTTCTACTGGTAATTATCTGCTAAGCATAGCATACTAAGGGTATCTATACCAGCTACCGTTAGGGTTTCCTATGGGAAACAATGCAACTATGGATTCAATCAACTCCTAGCACTTAATGCACAAACAAGACACACTGAGTTATAAAAGCAAAATTTTAAATATCGGTTGTCCACCGGGGCTTGCCTGCTTCTTCGGCGTTGTTGACCTCTTCTGTGGAAATCGAAGAACCCGGATCTGCAGCTACCTCATGAGCACGCGCAGATCTGCGGCATTCGGTACATGATGAGCCCCCTCGCAAAAAAAGGTACATGATGAGGCAAGTTAATTCTCTCAAGTTTACATTGGTAATTCCCTCCCCCAGATTTGTGTATAATCCGGATGCATGCGCGTTTCAGGCCTCCATTCTGACTAGATATCGGATGCCAATCTGCGTCGGAATGTTGGAATCCCTTGAGGATTCCGATTGTTATAGTCAGATCCGACACACCCGATCTATATAAGCCCTAGAGGGGTAAGAAAGAGCAACTCCGGGCGAAGAAATCGACAGTCTTGGAAAGCTCAGTGAATCCGATGATACCAAAACAATGGCCAAGCGACCGGCGGCCCGTAGTGGCGGCGACTGCAAAGGCAAAAGGCCTTGGGGGACAGGCCGGAAGCAGCATCTCTACCTGGTGTTGAGTGACTGGGACAAGGGGTACAGCATCCACAAGGTGGATATCGGCTCCGACTCCGACCCAGACGCCACGGCGGGGATGGCGAAGCACCTGCTTGACGCCCCGCTGCTGCGCCTTCAGGTCGCCGCTGACCACAAGTCAACGTATTTTGCGGCCGTGGACAGCAAGATGGTCATCATGCACACACTGTGGGATGATGAGGCTCCTCCTGCTTTTGTCTACGACACGGGGGCGATAGCGCTGGCCGTCGGCCCTCGTCCGCCGCCGGCGCTCCAGTACGGCTTCGACGTCGCGGTGGCCGTGGCCGGGAAGCTGTACGCGTAGAAACCGCGCGGCGGATGCCAGCAACACTCCTTCGAGGTGTTGTGGCGCTCACTGCCTCGGCCCGCCGACGCTGACCTCGTGTGGCCGTCGTGGATGGTGGAGGAGTGGTTCTGGAGCACCGTCCCTGCACCGCCACGGTTCTGCAGCGGCGTCATCATCACAGGGTACGCGGTGCACCCAGATGGGTGCACCATATTCGTGTCGGTGGAACGGATGACTATCGTGGATCTGGCCAACCCGAGCACCTACTCCTTCGACACCGAACGGTGCGTGTGGAAGCGCCATGGCGACTGGCTGCTGCCATTCCAAGGTCAAGGTCTGTACGACGCTAGGTTGGACGCCTGGGTCGGTCTCTGCGATGATGGGTTTCCATGTGCCTGTGACATCCCGTCTTTCGACGGGGATCCTTCCATGACTCCGGCGCCCGATTCGAGGGTAGGCAAGGATATGGTGTTCCGGAAGAGACCCAGGGTCAATGTCGAGGTCGTCCTTGCCCGTGTCGACAGCGGTGAGTTCTGCGTCGTTGAGCTCTAGTTGCCGGAGGGTGTGGACGTTTTCGCCGTTGGTGACGACGGAACGCGCGTGCTGCACGTATCAGTATTTGGCCTGTGTTATAATGAAGCAGGAGAGCTGCGGACAACTAACCATCGTCGTGCTATCACCGCGTACCAGGTGACCAAGCACGATCGTATGTTTAAAGAGAAGGGATTCTGGATGTGATTGTGGCTCGCTTGGTGCAGCTGTAATGATACAAATCAGAGAAATGAAGTTGTTGGATGCGTCATCTTTCTTGTTCCTTTTTTTCTAAATCATATTTGTTACGGTGTCATGGAAGGAATTCTCTCAAAAGTAAATCCTTTTTGTCTTCCACTGTCTTGATTAATGATATGAAAATTCATACCTTTTCTGTCTTTTTTTTCTACTGCAGTTGACTTTGAGTATTCGTATTATCAAAAAATATATGAGAAATGTTATATGTTTCGTTATAATTTGATTTACACTGAAGACTTTTAAAATATAATTTTTAATTTTACATATTTAAATTAATTTAAAATAAGACGAAGAGTTAAAGTTGATGATGATAAGAAAAAAAATAATAAAAGCAGTATTATACTAAAGCGACAGCGTAAATATAGATCGGTGGAAGCACTTGTTCAACAGGTTCCACTGAGGGCACGGCTAGGCCAGGCCAGGCCAGGATGGTCGATGCATGATAAGGAATATATAACCTTTCAAAACAGATACACACATTATACAAAAGAGTAGAATATTGTGATGTTAGATGGTTCTTCTACCTGGGTTTAATCATGCGTCGACGCAGCAATTAGGTACTGAATCACATAATTTGTAGTATAATTGAATTATGCATATAAGGAGACCTAAACAGTAGAGGCAAGAAAATCTTTATTTTGGTTCACTACAGTTGTATCTATACACATTCACAACCATCTGATTGCATCCTTAACGCTTTCATTTTTTTCATCCAAAACAACGTGTTATATCTGTACACATTCACAACCATCTGATTCCTATCCTTATCGCTTTCATTTTTTTTCATCCAAAACAACGTGGATTACCTACTGCTTTATAGCAAAATGTTATACTGTTCTTGCATTTTATGACATACAGAAACAACTATTTCCTCTGTGTCTATCAGATCATCCTAATTTGATCCTACAAATATATACAATGATACTTAACTACAAATTTTAAGTTTAGAATTTTCTAGTGTTGTCTGTACAGGCTAGACAAGCAATTACTGTGCATATTTGAAACAGTTCGTCACTTCCAGAGATTTAGGACCTACATCACCTTTAGATATACTGTGCAGGTTGACCAAGCTACCTGTGCATCAAAGAACATTTAAGTCAATGTACAAGTTGACTACCTATGCACCATTAGTAACTGGATGATGTCACTAGATATAGCTTTATATTATAACGACATATATATGGAGTATGAGAAGTTAGGTTTTGCATATTTGTTGTAGGGCTTTAGCAGTGAGGAAATTTAATATTGACTGTATGCTCGCAACGAATTGTACATTAAGATTAGGAATGGCAACCGGTACATCTATCAGGTTTTGCTTTTCCATACCCATACCCTTTTAGCTATCAGGTAAAAGTTTTTTCTCATACCTATACCCATGGTTATTTGGGTACCAATTAAGCATGTGAGTTAAATCATATATTTATAATATATATAGTCATTATAGAAAATTAATTTATTGATACATAACAAGTTAATTTAATACTCCTTGCATCCCCTTTTATTTGGAGTTCTAGCTCTGGTACGGAGACTAAGAAAAAAGGTCAGCGCCGAATGATGGCACTTCTCATATGGACAGTGACAAACTCTTGATGAGGTAAGTGCTCACTCATTGTTTGCTTTGCATGTGGTTGTATACATTTGCCTCATATGGTAGGTTATCAAAATCAGGAAGTGTGACATATACAACTATTACCCGGACTCTAATGGAGATCCAATCCTACAGAAAGGGGTCATATGTGTTCACCTTAACTAAAATACAAACAGGTTAGCATGTTAAATGGACATTTATCAAAGTATGTTGTTCAATGGTCATTTCAACAACCTCTACAATAGGAAATAAAGCGAGTGAGCTCTTAATATTATTGTACTAGTAGGTACATGCTCGCTTTGATCTGTATATGTAATTTCTATAAACTAATTGATTGCTGGTGCATGCCATTTTTACCGCAGCAAATTGTCAGCAGATGACTCCCTAATTGGCTCTTCATTTGATCCATTTGACGACAATCTGGTGCTACAGTTGATGTATGGACATATATGCCTCACTGTTCTACGAGGAATATATGACCAACCAATGTAATCTGTCATGTAGTAATATAGTGTGTGTTAGATAAGTTAAGGTCCTCTTTTGTATGACTTCATCTATTACATAAACCATGGTGATAGAGCTGGAGTGTCCGATCTTTCGGTGAGTGAAGATAAATTTGATTTGGTGGAAGTAGACCCTCACGATCCGACTACGACGAGCAAGCCCGAGGCGCCAATGCAACCGCTAAACCAACTCTCGATGGTTACCAACCTTGCTGGTGCAAGATCAGCCTGATCACGAAGATCGGATCCTACGCGCAATCGAAGAACGAGCAAGAAAGAGATGCAAGCAATCTGATCTATTACTTGAAGGTGGAGTTCTGAATACACGTGGCAGCGCTGTAATGCGTGCGACGGCTGTAGCTAAAGCTAACAATTAAACAAAACTCGAAGACTAACAGGGGCGTACCCCGGACTAAATACACAAGAACGGGGGCACAACCCTAAGGTGGGGGTGCGGCCAAGGAGGGCGCACGTCCCTAGGTGGGGGCCCACATAGCGCGTGCGCGACAAGGGCTGAACACACGTGCGGCTCTAGCTGGTCTGATCGCCTGTCGATGCTTCTGGGCCTTGGTTCTGTAGCAGCGTGACATAGTTGATTTCCCGAGCACAGGCCCGAGTCATTGGGCCTTGATATGGCGCCACAGCTGAAGTCGAAGTAGAGTCGGACTCGGTCATGGCATCAGGCGCAGCCTGAGGAAGTGGAGGCGCAGGTGCTGCTGTTGGAGAGTCGATGTCCTCATCATCCTCCCCTTCTTGAGCTGAAGTCGTCCTCGATGGTAGCTCCTCATCCTCACCCGCATACGGTTTCAAATCTGCAACATTAAAAGTAGTCGAAACACCAAACTCCACAGGCAGGTCAAGAACATAAGCATTATCATTGATTTAGTTAACAGTTTAAATGGACCAGCAGCACGAGGCATTAATTTAAAGCAGCGCAAAGCAGGAAACCTATCCTTACGCAAGTGCAACCAAACCAAATCATCAGGCTCAAAAGTAACATGCTTGCGCCCTTTACTACCAGCAATTTGATATCTAGCATTAGCAGCAGCAATGTTTTGTTGTGTCACCTCATGCAAATATTTCATGTGATCAATATGAGCAAGCGCATCAACATGGGGATCATCCTCAGTATCCAGTGAAAACAAGTCAATAGGCGCCCGAGGAACATACCCATAAACAACCTCAAAAGGACACATCTTAGTGGAAGCATGTGTAGCACGGTTATAAGCAAATTCAACATGAGGTAAACAATCTTTTCAAAGCCTCAAATTTTTATCCAAAATAGCCCGAAGCATGGTAGACAAAGTGCGATTCACGACTCAGTTTGCCCATCAGTTTGAGGATGACAAGTGGTTCTAAAAAGTAACTTAGTGCCTAGTTTATTCCAAAGACAACGTCAAAAATGACTAAGAAACTTAGCATCACGATTAGAGACAATTATTTTAGGAATTCCATGCAAGCGAACAATCTCTCTAAAGAACAAATCAGCAATCATGGATGCATCATCAGTTTTATGACAGGGTATAAAATGAGCCATTTTAGAGAACCTATCAACAACGACAAATATGTTGTCCCTCCCCTTCTTAGTGCGAGGCAATCTCAAAACAAAATTGTGACACCCCAGGTGTCACCAGGGCAAAAATCAATAACTGTAAACCCTAATCCGTAATTTCACTCACTTTAAAGCAGATTCAATCATGGGAATAAAGGAAATATTGTTTAAAATGCTTTAAAGAGATACTATGAAAAGTTTGACAAACAACAGAGCACTTTAGCAGAATCCGGAGACATCTCACGTAGCAGTGTCGAAATCTCATTAACTGGACGAAATCCAAACCCTAACTCTTGGCCATCAAGATTTCCACAGAACCCTAGCCATATTTTTACATAACAATTAAGCACACTTCAAAATAGAATTTTGGGAAATTATTCAAGATTTTTGGAAAAGATTTAGACCTCTTAAAAATTCACACATACTATAATCAACTTAGAAATTCAAGAATTTTTAGAGACCAAATCATGACTTGAACCTTAAATGAAAAGTGTTCCAAATAAATTCCTGAGCTTGTAAAAAAATTCGCAAAATTTTTTGAGCTCGGGAAGTGTGCCAATTCATTGAATTCCTTTCCAGCCTTAAAGAAAAAGAAAAAGAAATAAACAAAACTGTTGCCGGGCGGGCTACAGTGCCCCGCCCGCCCGACAACAGGGCGCGGCAGGGCAGCTGCGCCGCCCGACACAGCCCCCTGTGGCCACAACGCTGATTCAATTGCCGGCCGGCCCCCCCTACCTCCTCCCTCCCTCACTTCACTCTCTCTCTAGCTCGTGCTCGCTCTCTCTCCCTCCCTCCCTCTCTCTTCTCTGCTCCGCCGCCCGAGCCGCCCGACGCCGCCTCACTGCTGCCATGACGCCCCCCCTGCTCCCTACTTCCCCTACCCCGGCCCTCCTATAAATGGCGCGCAATCCTGCTCCACCCCCCCTCTTCCATTTCTTGCCTTCCCCGCGCGAGCACCCCTCCCAATTCTCTGCCCCGGCCGCCACCGACTCCATTGCCGCCGCCCCCAAGGTGACACGCCACCCCCGGCCAATTTCAATCAAATTCCCTCACCAAATCAGCTCCTCTCCACCTCGTGAAGCTCACAGCACCTTCCAATCCTCCGAACTCGAGCCACCTCGTCGGAATTTCATCGATCGCCGCCGCCCCGAGACAACCCCCACGGTGAGCACCCCTCTCACGGCCAAAACCTTGATGAATATCATGATGCCGAGCTTCGTCATGTCATGTGGATCGTGAAAAGCCAAGGTTCAACGGCCGGCAACCACCCCATCGTCGGGAATTGGCCGCCGGAGCTCGCCGGAGACAGTGCCCTGTTTTTCTTTTTTCCTATTTATTTTCCAGATTATTGCTCTGTCTTCTAAAATCCCTAGAAATTCACAGGAAGATCCAAAAATGCCAAACTAAAATTTCTTAGAACCCTGGTGAAAATTACTAATTTTATGTTAAAGCACTTTTTAACAAATGACCAAAAATTTGCAGAATTAATAGAAACACTCCTTTCTGTTTTTGAATTTTAAATTGCATTATAGAGTAATGCTAGGGCTAACCTTTGGTCTACAAGTACACCATGGTACTACACACCCTCTGGAATTTTATGAAGATTTTAGGAACACGAAATGACGTCTAACCCTATTAAATAACTTCAATCTTCCTAGTTTAAATACCATTTTCTAAAGCACATTGTAAAGTCATTTATAAGGATAGACCCCAAAAGAAAAGTTTCAGATCTGGTTCTCAGGAATGCTCACATAAAATTTCATAATTTTATACTAATGTTTACTAGTGCTTTCTGATTTTACAAGATTTAAAAATAGGAACTTTGATGAATTTTTATAAAATATAAAAAATTCATCTAGGCCCCACCCAAAGCCCAAAATGCTTATTCTAGGGAGTACTACCAACTAAAAATAATCCTGAGAAAGAATTAAAATTTTCATTTTAACCCTAGTTTAATAGCCGAAGGAATTAAATAATATTAACCGATGAAACGTGTTGAATTAACTTAACTAAAGTTGAAATGGTTGAACATGCCAACTAAAAGTCACCTCAGGAGAGTTTAATAGACTTCTTTAAACATCATTCACAGATTAAGAAGTTAATTTAATCGACGGCGTCGAGTAATTAGGGTTAACCCTAATTCTGGGCGTCGCCAATCTAAACCCTAGGTTATTATTGATAATAACAATAAGTTTCTATTTCATTGAACTTATCATAATCCTACTGCATCATGTAGATTCTGACGCTCATGAAGTAGCTGCGGATCCAAGTTCCTCGACCCCAAGCCGAAGAAGTCAACATCAACTCAGAAGAACCAGGCACGCCCCGGTGCACAACCGAATTTTAAAGTTTTACTTTTACACTAAGTGTGTCTTGTTTGTGCATTAGGTGCTAGGAGTTGATTGAAACCATAGTTGCATTTGTTTCCTATAGGAAACCCTGACGATAGCTTGTTTGGATACCCCTAGTATGCTATGCTTAGCAGGTAGTTGCCGGTAGAAGTCGAGCAGAGTGGACGCTGCTCGCGAAAGGATAGGTTGTTTAACGAAACTATTTCATGAGATGGGCCACACGAATGTGAATCAGTAAGAAAGATAAAAGTTTGAGGCTCAGACAGGATACAAAGTAGGTCGGCGACTGGACTGGGTCCAGGGTGACCGTAGACTTGTCTGATCCGTGTGGTCCGAGACTGATCGAGTGTTGAACGTACTGGTCGTATGCTGGATGTTATGGGCCCCAGTAAACCTACGTAGCCTAGTGATTGCAATGTCGAACCTGCTCTACGGTGTCTGACTAGGAGGAGATCTGGGGTGGGCAGCGTGGGAACTCCACAGAAACCGTCTGGGACGTGTTGTCTGGTGGGACGCGGCGCTGCTAAGGCAGGCGTAGGAGGGAATTGACGTTGCAGGAGCTGGTGTGAACGGTTGCCACGTGCGAGTCTGGGACACGCACGTGTCGTACGGTCAGGTTTCCCCCTGCAGGGTATAAAAATCGTTTCGAACCGCTGTCGCTCCCAGTTAGTGAGCATGCTCGTGAAACGCACCACATTCTAGTAAATAGGTTGAGACACAAGGAGAATGAACATGATTATTACCTTGCTATTGTTACTTCTGTTATGTTTGCTTAGCTCAGTGCTAATTAAATTTATTTTTCCTAATCACTTAACCTGTGCTAAAATTTGACAAGAGTAGTATAGGCTTGCGAGTCCTTTTGCAAGTAAACCCACCCGAGTCGGCCAGCATATCTAGGAGTCGGCTGTAGCCAGCCATTTTTGTCGGGTAAGGTCTTGCTGAGCTTCTTAGAAGCTCACGCGTTAGCGTTTTGTGGTTTTCAGGCGCCGTCATGCAGGAACCAGCAGGTACCTTCCATTGGGAGGAACCGCTCCCCGAGTTCGGGAACCTCCAGTGGGAGTTGTGCGAGTCGCCGCAGTGATTGTTGAAGTGGCTAGTAGCATGACGCCGGTGGGCACGGCGCGTGCTTTTGCTTAAGTCCGAGTGTCGGAGTTGTAATTGTTCTAGTCTTCCGCTGTTATCGTTTTCAAAACTTCTGCGTACTCTGAAACAATGTAATAATCAACTTCAAAGTTATGAACCAATGATGTATTAAGTTCTCTCTTCTTGTAAATTATTGCTGTTTATCCCTGCCTGTGTTGTATCGTGTGTACGCTCGCTTCGCCGAGCGTTGCTCAACAGGATCCTGGCTTAACGACTGACCAGATCCGTCCCGAGACGAGGTTTTATGGGCAGGTCGTGTCAAAAATCCATTGAAATATCATGCCAAGGAGCAGAAGGAACAGGGAGAGGCATATACAAACCATGGTTACCCAAACGAGACTTAGCTTTTTGGCACGTAGGGCAACGAGCAACGAAGCACTCGATGTCACGACGCATCCGAGGCCAGTAGAAGTGTCGGTCAGCACTTCTTGTGTTTTGAAAACACCGAAGTGACCCATGAGGCCCCCTCCTTGAGCTTCCTGCAACAATAACAAATGAACCAAACCAGCTGGAATACACAGCTTGTTAGCACGAAACAGGAACCCATCCTGTATATGAAACTTACCCCATGGTTTGCCATCCTTACAATGTGAAATAATATCATGAAAATCAACATCATTCATATAGTGATCTTTCAAAGTTTGTAAACCAAAGATTTTAAAATCTAATTGGGACAGCATGGTATAGCGACGAGACAAGGCATCAACAATGACATTTTCCTTCCCGTTCTTGTGTTTAATGATGTAGGGAAAGGAGTCAATAAATTCTATCCATTTAGCATGTCTACGGTTCAGATTAGTTTGGGTACGAATGTGTTTCAAAGCCTCATGATCAGAATGAATAATAAATTCGCGAGGCCACAAGTAATGCTGCCATGTTTGCAAAGTATGCACTAAAACATATAACTCCTTATCATAAGTTGAATATTTCAGGGCAGCGCCGCTCAATTTTCTCGCTAAAGTAAGTAACAGGTTTACGGTCTTGTAGCAAAACAGCACCTAAACCTATGCCACTAGCATCATATTCTAATTCAAACACTTTATTGAAATCAGGCAATTGTAAAAGAGGAGCATGAGTTAACCTGTCCTTCAAAGTGTTGAATGCATCTTCCTGTGGTGCGCCCCGAGTAAAGGAAACACCTTTCTTTGTGAGCTCATGCAACGGGGCAGCAATAGAGCTGAAATCACGCATGAACGTTCGGTAGAATCCGGAGAGGCCAAGAAAACTCCGAACCTGCGTGACCGTCGTTGGTGTAGGCCAGCTCTGAATGGCCTCCACCTTGCTGCTATCCACCTCAATTCCCTGTGATGTAACAATATAGCCAAGAAAAGAGACACGTGCGTGCAAAAGGTGCATTTTTCTAAGTTACCGAACAAGCGAGCAGCACGTAAAGCATAAAAAACAGCACGCATATGTTCTAAATGCTCATCCATAGACTTGCTGTAAATAAGAATATTATCAAAGTAAACAACAATAAACAGTCCTATGAATGGTCTAAGAACTTCATTCATTAAGCGCATGAAAGTGCTGGGAGCATTAGACAAACCAAACGGCATAACCAACCATTCATATAAGCCAAATTTGGTTTTAAAAGCAGTTTTTCATTCATCCCCTAATTTCATCCTAATCTGATGGTACCCGCTATGTAAATCAACCTTAGAAAAAAAGAACAGCGCCACTAAGCTCATCAAGCATATCATCAAGGCGTGGTATGGGATATCGATAACGGATTGTGATGTTATTAATAGCACGACAATCGACACACATACGTCATGAACCATCTTTCTTAGGAATAAGTAAAACAGAAACCGAGCAAGGACTGAGTGACTCACGGATGTAGCCCTTGTCCAGTAGTGCTTGCACCTGGCGCTGGATCTCCTTCGTCTCATCGGGATTAGTGTGGTACGGGGCGCGATTTGAAAGCTGGGCGTCGGGGATGAGATCGATCTGATGGTCGATGCCACGGATAGGAGGAACACCCGGTGGCAAGTCCTTGGGAAAGACATCGGCATAGTCCTACAAAAGGTTAGCAACAGCAGGGAGAATATCCAAGAACGGTGCCTCATGAAGTGAAACAAGCATGTTGGAGCAAACAAGTGCATAGCAAGGCAAATTATCATCACGCAGCTCAGCAAAATCAGCATGTGTAGCAAGCAAAATAGGGGTATGCAACTTGATTTCAGATCTAGCAGGGGCGGCTGGAGGTGATTTGTGAGACTTTGCTGTCTTGGCCGCCCGAGCCATGTCATCTTTCAAAATTTGTTCCGGGGTCATGGGATGAATGATTATTTTCTGACCCTTAAACATGAGTGAATAATGATTTGAACGACCATGATGTACACTATCAGTATCATATTGCCAAGGTCGACCAAGCAACAAAAAGCATGCTTCCATAGGGACAACATCACAATCAGCATAATCCGAATAGGTGCCCAGAGAAAAGGGAATACGTACCGAGCGCGTTACCTTTATTTTGCCACCATCATTGAGCCATTGGATGTGGTACGGGTGAGGATGTTGGTGAGTGGGTGAGGATAATTGCTCTACCAACGCCGTACTCGCCAAATTGTTGCAGCTGCCACTGTTGATGATGATCCGGATCGCTCGTTCCTGTACCACGCCCTTAGTGTGGAAAATCGTGTGTCGCTGATTGTGCTCGGCCGTGGCAACCTGTGTACTGAGGACATGCTGCACAACAAGACTCTCATACCTATCGGCGGCGCTGGAATCAACATGAACCTCCATATGATCTGCATGGTCAGTGGAAAGCATAGCATGTCTAGTCTCCTCAGTATCACTAGCTGAAGAGTACTCACCATTGTCACGGATCAGCAAGGTACGCTTGTTGGGGCAGTCCCGAATCACATGACCGTAACCTTTGCAACGATGGCACTGAATGTCCCGAGTGCGCCCTGTGGAAGGAGAGGCGCCGTGGGTCAGAGGTGCTGCCGGCTTGGCCGGCTGCTCGCGTGGTGATGCGCTTGAAGTGGACGGCGCACGCTCGCGCGGCGTGGAGCACGACGTGGAGGACGTCGGGCGAGGGGCTGGGGTGGGAGCTTGGCCGCGTCCTGCAAAAGAGTTAGCGCGTGTCGACGATCGCCGTCCCTGCACTTCACGTTCAGCTTTGCAAGCAAATCCAAACAAAGTGGTCATATCATCATATTCCTTGTAATCAAGGATGTCCTGAATTTCACGGTTCAAACCACCCCTAAAACGTGCCATAGCAGCGTCCTCCTGCTCAACTAAACCACAACGAATCATACCCTTTTGTAATGCTTGGTAATATTCCTCAACAGTTTGGGAACCTTGCTGAAATCGTTGCATTTGGTTGAGCAAATCACGGGCATAATAAGAAGGAACAAATCTGTGACGCATGGCAGTTTTTAGTTGATCCCGAGTGGTGGGAGTGCTATTGAGAAACTTTTGTTTATATTCACGCCACCAAATTAAAGCAAAATCAGTAAATTCACTAATAGCAGCCTTAACTTGTATATTAGCAGGAATGTCATGACATGAAAATTTCTGTTCGACCTCTAATTCCCAATCAAGATAAGCAACAGGATCATATGTGCCATTAAAGGATGGAATGCGAAATTTGATCTTAGCAAAGGAATCAGGAGGTGGGACACGTACCCTGCGTGCACGACCGCGTCGATCACCATCGTCCAGCTCTGTATCACCGTCATAGTCGTGCGCTTGCTGCAACTCCGTTAGCTGCGTGGTCAAGGTCTCAAGACGAGTCATGATCGTCTCGAGCGTGGCGTGGGCGGCCGTTTGAGCGAGGTCAATCTGGTCGAAACGCTCGGTCGATGAAGCAATCGTGGAATCCAGCCGTTCATGCAGCGTCTTGATGTCGCCGGCAAGGCCTTCGATGTGCGCGTGCATGTCATGCAGTGTAGCGTCCATCTTGGCGTCGTCTCCTGCCATTGTTAGTGCAAACACGAAACAGCCACGGAGAGGACACTAGATAGCAGGTGTATGGTGGGAGGTAAATCGCTCAAAATAACGCTGTTATCAAATTCTTACCCGTTCTTACCAAGCACACAGGGGTGAGCTGCAACCAACAGGTAGAACCGGTAAAAGATTGGAGGAGCGATTTCCTGGAGAACAAAACCTGCTCGTAGTAGAAATATGTGTAGTTCTGGGTAGGCTGCACTCAAGTCAAGGATTAGTACGATCAAACAATAATTGCAAAGTTGAATAATAGTGCTAAACACGTATGGACGCTGCTGGAAACAAGTGCGAGAAAGAGCTAGGGTGGTTGTAGGAGAAGGTAATGCACTTTTTTCGAAGATGGCAGGGGTAAAAAGGTAATTAAAAGATACTCTCTCTCTGTCTCTATAGAGTAAGGCCGAACTTATCAAGGAGCCGATGCTGCAGAACAGGGACAGACTTACGAGTCCAACGAGGACACACGCGAACCAGATCGGTTGGGATTGTCCTAGCAAAACCGATCACGAGAAACAAACCTCTGCCGTTCAGTTGTTTTTTTTTATGGCACACTTGCGTGCTCTTTTCTCTCTTTTTCTTTGTTTTTTTTTTGATTGGACTATCACGAGTGGAATTCGGTGGCGTGACTGGCCGGGATTTGGCACGGCAGGGCGCGGCCGATCTGGACTCCGCGCGGCAAGGTGTGCTGCCGTGAGCGAACGGGACTCGGCGTGGCAGATGTGGTGCACATGGTGCAGCAGGAAGCGAGAGCGTTACTGGGTAGGACTTGGCGGAGGCGCGCGCGGCGGAACCACAAAGCACGGGCGTAACCGAGTTGGCTTCTGGCGCGGCGCTGAAGCAGCAGCTCCTAACCGAGCAGGACTCGCGCGCGGCGCTGAGATAGCAGATCGTAACCGAGCAGGACTCGTGTGCGGCGCGAAGGGAGCAGATCTTGGCGCGTACGGCAGTGGGGGTAGTGTTAGGGTTTGTGGCGGCTAGAACAGATAGATAAAAACACAAGTAATCCAGCAACAACGAAACGCGCAGGCACACAAATTCAACAATGCAAATTACTGATCGAAAGTGCAAGGCGCAAGGGGGTGCTGGGATAACAGATCTAACCCAAAAATTTTTTATTTTTGGTTTTTGTGGACTATAGGATGAACGAAAAACACACGAAAAACTCACCGAGAAACACTGGAATCTGATACCACTTGATAGAGCTGGAGTGCCCGATCTTTCGATCAGTGAAGATAAATTTGGTTTGGTGGAAGTAGACCCTCACGATCCGACTACGACGAGCAAGCCCGAAGTGCCAATGCAATCGCTGAACCAACTCCCGATGGTTACCAACCTTGCTGGTGCAAGATCAGTCTGATCACGAAGATCGTTTCCTGCGCGCAATCGAAGAACGAGCTAGAAAGAGATGCAAGCAATCTGATCTATTACTTGAAGGTGGTGTTCTGAATACACGTGGCAACGCTGTAATGCGTGCGACGGCTGTAGTTAAATCTAACAATTAAACAAAAATCGAAGACTAACAGGGGCGCAGCCCCGGACTAAATACACAAGAAAGGGGGCGCAACCCTAAGGTGGGGGTGCGGCCAAGGAGGGCACGCGTCCCTAGGTGGGGGCCCACATGGCACGCGCGCGACAAGGGCTGAACACACGTGCGGCTCTAGCTGGTCTGATCGCCTGTCGATGCTTCTGGGCCTTGGTTCCGTAGCAGCGTGACATAGTTGAGTTCCCGAGCACGGGCCCGAGTCATTGGGCCTTGATATGGCGCCACAGCTGAAGTCGAAGTAGAGTCGGACTCGGTCATGGCATCAGGCGCAGCCTGAGGAAGTGGAGGCGCAGGTGCTGCTATTGGAGAGTCGATGTCCTCATCACATGGTCTGTGTTACCTTTATGCATGTTATATTATCTGGATTCGACATTGAGCAGCCTCATAGGTCTTGCAAACTTGAACCGCTAAAGCACTTTGTTCAGAATTGTGTTTCATGATAGTGTTCAGATTGAACAAATGACCTGGTACATCTTGAACATTCATGCTTTGTTTTTTCTTTTTCTTGTCGTCTATTTGGTTTAATGTATTATTTTGATGAAAACTTTTTTAAACGTCAAATGTATGAGCCCGGGGCAATGCCCGAGGTTGCTGCTAGTTTGTACATATAGTATATAGAAAATAATAAAGTGAGAAATACCTCAAAAATCGACGTGCCCGGCGTCAAAGAGTGCTTCCTGAAGATCACATAATAGCTTAGGGTACTCACTTAATATGATATACACATAGTCACAGTCAGTAAAAGCCAATATCCCATCAGTCCATACATTTTTTGGCAGTAAATGCTGAAGTGCATTACATATCAAGCGTAATAGACCATATATGCTATCATCATAGAATGTTTGGAGATTAGTCCTGGGATCAACTCTATTGAAGGTATCATATAGAAAATTGTTTGATAGGGTCTTCTTTTTCCAGCCTCGGTACTTCTGAAGTTTACTAAGAACAGTTGTGAGAGCATTGCCTCAATACGATCTAGAATCATGAAACGGTTGTGCATCCGATAAAATAGTGCAAGATTTGTGAGCGAGCCTTGCACTGAAGAATGATTTAAGATCAGATCCTTGTTTCCCACTGGATTCTTTTCAATTCTTGACAGCCATCTATTTATTTAAGAGGGAATCTTCTCCTTGCTGAACAAGTCGTTCTTGATGCAGGATGCAAACTTGTTCTAGTCATTTGAACCCCTTGGCTCTCATCATATTCCTTTAACAAGGCTTGATCTATCATAATGCAATCTTATTTGAAATTGACTGTTGACACAAAAGTTGCTTAGATCAAAGTGTCCATCAATACTGTATCCTTCAGAATGCAGACCATACATCAAAGCAGCTGTCCGTTGTAAAATTGTATTTGCTTCTTCTTTGTAACCTCGATTAGTGGTTGCTGTAGGCTAGATGGGGCAATATGCTCAACAAGATTGTTAACCAAGGCATACTTCTCTAGATCTACTCCCGGGCTGGGATCAAACGGATATACGAAAAAGGAATGCAATTTGTGGCAAGGATGCTTCATAATATTGACTTTGGTATAATTGCCAATCGGCAACAATCTCCATTGCTTGGCACTACAAGTTAGCAAAAGGGCTATTAAATTACAGCCAAGTTCATGATGAAGAATAGAATGCTGCCAAAGAGTTTGGTAAAGAATAAATTCCATTCTTCCAGCCATAAATGATTAGGCATCTTCAATTTTTTTTCTTTTGCTCGTTCATATTTATAGCCTGCCAGTTTATGATATGAAATAATTGAGACAAAGTGACAAGGAAAGAACTTGGGGTGAAAACTACGTTGTGAAAAATTACAACTTCAGCATATTCATCAGTGCGACACTACAGTATATAGCTAAAAACCAGATCTTTAAATAAAGCAAGTCTGGTTATCTGTTTTATTTGTTCTCGTCCTTTCATTGATTTTTTTTTAATGTTATGGCGTTGGCATGTATGTATTGTTCGGACATGTGTATATTCTGTGCATAGCTGCTGGACTATTGTGGTTCTGAGCTAACATTTAGATTCAATTTTGATCCCTAAGCTACCAATCAAAAGGTATGATGCTCCAAACGTTTTCCTAATCAGATCTTCAAACTCTTTCATCGATGCTATGTGACACCCCGATCCAGGGCTTAATAGGATTAATAGGATACTCATATCAACAAGTTGCAACTTCTTTTCCGGTAGCCTAGTTCTGAAAACCTCTGAGGTTAAGCGTGCTTGGCCTGGAGCAATTGCAGGATAGGTGACCGACCAGGAAGTTATTTCCGAGTGCGCACGGGTGAGGATAAATGTGCGTAGAAAAGACTTGTGTTGGTCTGTGAGGCCAACCTACGTCCTATAAAAAAAGCTACCTGATGTAAGCGGGCCCGGCCTCGAGGAGGCGGGACATTACATGCTAGTTCTGTACAACCATGAAAAAGGAGCTACAATGGTCCTGTCAAAACAAATAGAATTCTGTATCGTACATACAGGTTAATCCAAGTAACCGCTGTCAAAAAAGGGAGAGCATGACATGAAAGACTAAGGATAACATTCCCACTACACTACAAGCTCCTTGCCATGGTTTAGGGGGAAAAGGGGGGTCTTTAGTTAAGCTACAGATTTAGCAATACTCGTTCATCAAAATACATATTTTGTTACATCCAAACACCTAATCTATTGAACCAAAGTATTTGACTATTTGTCAAAAACAGTAATATTTATAGCAAACTCCAAATAAGACTTGTAAACGAATGATTCTCTGAACTCAAGTACCTTCCAATTTGGAAGAAATCAAATGTGTGGCCCATCCACTTCTAAAATTCTAGGAGAATGCAGCACCAATCAAGTTAGCCAGAGCCTTCATTCAAAGAGAAGAAAACCTTCAACCTAAAACCTAATTATTGGATCATAAAGACAAGTAAGCAACTTTTCTTTTCTTTTCTTTTTACCTGCTGGACTTCTTTTTCATAGTCAGTGTATCCACTTGAACAGATACGCAAAGAATCAACACCTTTTATACCATTCAGACCCTCTAGGGGCTGATACACAACCTGTTATGTAAGCAACATAAACAATAGGTTGTATTATTCCTGTAGGTTGTGAGCCGTTATTATGGGAAACAAAGAGATAAATTATACAAGTCACAAATTAAACATGGAGATAACTCTATTACCTTATCATGGTCAACTAAATGCCCATATTTCAAGAGATGATCTACCTAGAGACTATTGACAATGATCTTACCCTTTTCTCGGGCATGCAAGCACTCATTGTCATCCTAGATGGATAATAAAGCATGCTATATGAGTTAAATTAATCGTTTCAATCAATTTCAAACTGATTATAAAAGAAAAATATTCCTTACATATGCAAGGTTATCACATATAAGAGATGTGTAGTCACTCTCATCTTCAGAATCTTTGGCACCTAACAGCTTCAGTGTTGAACCAATCTGGATACATTTGGATAAGTTAATACTATGTACCAAGGACCTTTATCAATGCATTCAAGTTCCAGTTTAGCAGGTTCCATACCTTCATCTCAGTGAGCAGGTCATATCCAATTAATGAATATCTCACGCCATTAAGTAATTTACAGCTGGCTGCACCTCTAGTGGAGAAAGATACTTGAACATTTGTTCCTCTCACATTGTGGGGGTCGCTGCCACCATTTATGAAGTCCATCAATGGCATTCTGACAAGACTTTTAAGCCCTATAAAGTTTAGTTTCTTCCAGTTAGTTCATACAGTAAAAAAACTGAGAATACTAAGTCACACTGGGATATAACAAATATAAAGCACCTATTCACTATCATTTTAGTTCTATCAAAAGATGACGCCAAATAACTCCACCTATGTTTTAGGACATAGCCGGTCCCAAGCCCAAATAAAGGAGCAGGGTGTGAATTGTGATAGGCTTGGCTAGCTAGCAACTATGTTTAACCATTCTTATGGAGATGAAACCAACTGAAAATTGGTTATTGGAAAGATAAGCAACTATAGATAATCACTCATCACCACGTGCTTCCCATGCTATCATGCTATGTGAGCTGAAGAGAGCGGTTCATACTGATTGCTCCCACGGCAACTGGTAGAGCAAATGGAACTCCGATATGGATCACAAAGAAAATAAATAATATTTGCGTTGAAGTATAAGTGAATTTCCCACCTGTACCCATTAGCTTCTCCTGCTCCTAAATTCCATGTTTGCACCTTACGAGGGAGGCTGCACAGTGATTGCCCACATTTCCCCATTCGCTTAGGCGTTTGGGTGAGTTGGTAGGTGCACGTGAAACCCAATAATATGTTGTAGGTAAGCCGTAGTGGAACAATTCATACTTTTCTAACAGTATCGTCACACTGACATCATTTACACTTTCCGATGTTCGAACATTTGGAACAAAGTTCCACAAAGTTTACTAAACTGTACAGTTACTAGTACATGACATTAGGATGCACTCTATGACTAGAAAAACATAATATGGAAATGATGATGTGTGGATACAGAACATCAAAGCCAAATTAATGTAATCATAAATCACATGAAATTGGTATTAGACTAGTCGAAAATTCACTCCCTCAGTTTCTAAATCTGCTAGCTTACCTTTCAAGTTTAATTATTAACACACATGCTTCTACAATTCCAAGATGATTTTTAACTTAAAGGCCACTTATCTATGATTGGAACAAAACATGCCAGCACCTAGGGATAATAAGTAAATATAATGAAGGTTTGATTGAAAAAACATTAACTATACTGTTATCCACACTAATGATCCACTTGTTGTTCCAATATCCTAGATGACATATATCTGTTGACCAAATGACCAAAATATCCTATGGAATGAGTATTACCTATTACACACTTTCTGTTAAATGGTAACTGTCACATGCCGCTAAACACAGTACAAACAGTTTCTTCATCAATAACTTAACAACCTATTGCATTATTTGTTTATTAAACTTTAAAGTAATGAAATGAGCAAATGACCATTCAACAAAATCATTATCTATAAATAAAACATGATTAAAGGAACTCTAAATGTTAAAGTCAACTGAACATTCAATGCAGACAAATATGCACTACTTCTCTGAGTACGTCAGAAGTAAACTGAGCTAAAATTTACAGGCAGGAAAGCACATGTTCTGAAAGCAACCAAGAGAATCTGACATTTTTGATGCTAACGTAAAAAGCAAAGTAACTGATCTGCCTACATAATCATTAGCGCATCGAAAGCAAACTACTGCTTATCAAGATAAACCATTAATGATCCATCTCCTTGTGTACAAATCTTTGATTTCATCGTCGCTTCATCTCAGATAGTGAAACTTAAAAGAATGAAACAGACTGATCCAAAGGTGAATATGTGACGAGGATACCTAGTTCGCGGTAGACATTTAGTTCTTGGCGGATTAGCGCAATTCTTGGCCGTTAGACGCTTCTTGAACGGTGGTGTTTGTTGGGGAACGCCGGAGAACAAATCTTGGAATCCCCCGACTCCCCAGATGGCGTCCGCCGAACCACGGGCAGTGGCAACACGGCTTCGGCGGCTCGCGCAGGCGGTGGGCGGCGGCCACCGAAGCACGGGCAGCGGCAGCCCAGCTCTGTCGCCTCGTGCAGGCAGGGGGTGGCGGCCACCGAAGCACGGGAGCGGCAGCCTGGCACTGGAGCCTCGCGCAGGCGGGGGCGGCGCCACTGAAGACCGGGCAGCGGCAACGGTGGGGAACAGTGACGGGAAGATCCGGCGGTCACTGGTCAGTGGGGCAATAAATGTCTGGCACTCCCACGCTCGCTGACAGATGGAGCCGTCGATTACTCAAGCAAGTGGGCGATAAATACACACGAAGTGCACCGTCCAAAGGACGGGCGCCTCTGCTACAGCTCCTGTCAGAAGCTGACCATTCCATTGTGATGGGACGTCTCCGAGCGACGGTCATGACAACAATGCCATTCCGTCACCGCCAACAGGGACCGTTCCTCCATACGGACGGGAAGGGCACCACCATGCCGATGGCGTCACCCGCCGTGGCGCAGCCCAACTTGGACGTACGGTCACGACCTGCAACACGAACCCGAGCCTCCCTATTTCATGGTATAAAAGGAGGAGGAAGCCGAGGCGACAAGGGGGGGGGGGGGATCTAAGAGACAATCATCCAACGAACGGACAAGCGAGTACACGAACACTTCTCCACACTCGTTCTTTTCTTCTAGAGATTTGGGAAGCTCTCCCTCTCTCGCCCGTTTGTAACCCCCTACTACAAACCACTCGCGAGTAACATGAGCAGCACGAAACTGGACATAGGGCATCGTTGCCTGAACCAGTATACATCCTTGTGTCCTCTCATGAACCATCAAGACCCCAAAACGTGCATGCCACGATAAATTTACTAGTCGGCGATAACGAACACCAATAGTTGGCGCGCCAGGTAGGGGCCTTTGCTCGTTTTCGCCGATCACCTTTCAGGTTTCGATGGCCACCCACGGCGACGGATGGATTCCCGGCACGACCGTGTGTTTCGGGAGTCTTGACTTCGTTGGCACCTCCGAAGGCAACCTGGCGCTGGCTGACGTACCAGCCTCGCCGATCGTCGCCTCTGATTTCCGTTGCGTACCGACCGCGTCGGTCAATGGAAAAACACGATGATCTGGCAAGAGTTCGCGCTCTTCGAAGCCCTCCCGCAGGGGTCCGGGCACAACCACTTCCCCCGGCCGGGCCAGCGCCGGCAAAATTACGATGACCTGCGTGTCATCGCGCGAAAGCCCGTGCACCACGGATATCGAGTTCGTGGGAATGACGGGCTATGCGTCGGAATCTTTCTTCGACCTCCTCGACGAGGCGAATGAGGATTTTGGCGCAGAACACAGTGAGGGGAGCCACAACCCCTCTCGTGAATGCCTCATGGCACATTCGGAAGACCCCCCTAACCCGGGGAGCGATCTTCCCGCTACCTTGCCACTGGCGATGACCGGAACTCCCCCCCGCGACGTACTGCCCGAGCAGTTACAAGCAGGGAGGGAGGAGCTCTGTGAGGCCAAGCGCTAGTTGGAGCAGGAGCAGGCAGAAGTTGACCGTGAACACGCTCGTTGCGGGGCCGACGGACGTGCTCGCTCCATGGCGCGCGATGTGTGTCGACGGATCATCGAGGAAGGTGACGGACTCCCGCGTTTCAGCGGGCGAGCCAGAACCTCGCCGCAGCGGTGGCGTTACTTCGGGGGCTCCCTGAGCCCGCCACGCCTGAGGCTCGACGCACTCCACGCGAAGTTGAGGTGCTGCTGCAACGAGCGGCGGCATAACAAGCGGAGAGCTCGCGGTCGCGAATTCGCAGACCACATACTCTAAATGTATCTGTCCAACAGACACGACCGGGGACAGACGAGGCCTCGAAAGCCTTCGTCCGCGGACGCCTCGGGGCAAACCGCGACACCCGTGCCACCTTGGAGGCGCGCCGGCGCCAGCCGGAGTACGTCTTCGGAACGGACCAAGTCCGCCACCCACGCCGAGGTGGGCGCCACGACAGGAACGAGGACAGGAGCCCGAGCCCAGACGCCCCGGGGCCTCAAGCCTTCAGTTCCCACATCTGCGGCGCCCCGTTTCCCCGACGTTTCTGGCCTCCTACCAACGTATCGAAGTACACGGGGGAAACAAACCCCAGCCTTTGGCTCGAAGACTATCGCCTCGCCTGCCGAGCCGGAGGAGCGGATGATGATCATTTCATCATCCGTAACCTACCATTCTACCTGGCCGACTCGGCCAGGACCTGGCTCGAGCACCTCCCCGCCAATCGGATCGCGAGCTGGTCCGATCTGAAGGAGGTCTTCGTAGGGAACTTCCAAGGGACCTACGCGCGCCCAAGCAATCCCTGGGACCTCAAGAACTACCGACAGAAATCGGGGGAGACCCTCCGGGAGTACGTCCGGCGTTTTTCCCGACAATGCAATGAGCTGCCGGACATCGGTGACGCCGACGTCATCGGGGCATTCTTGTCCGGGACAACTTTTCGCACCCTGGTCCACAAGCTGGGTCGCAAGAGTCCACGAACGGCCAAGGAACTTTTGGACATCGCGACCAGCCACGCTTCCGGTGAGGAAGCAGTTGGCGCGATTTTCAACCGCTCCCACGAAACGAAGGGTAAGCGGGACGAGGACGCCGGCAAAGGCCCCTCCGACCGCTCCCACAAGAAGAAAAAGAGTCGGCAGCCCTCGTCTGGGGGACGGATGGTTGCGGCCGCCGACCGCAAGGGCGCCAAGGCGCCAGCGGCGGACACCTCGGACCACTTCGAGAAGAAGTGGAACGGGCCGTGCCCCAACCACGAATACCCCATGAAGTACCTTAACAAAGAATGCTCGCTCATGAAGCAGTTCTTGACTCAGGAGTCAACGAGGGGCAAGCCGAAAGGCAAGCCCCGACAAGCCCCTGGGGGTGCTGACGACGGTGGCGGCACCAGCGACGGCAACGATGGTTTTTCAGAAATCGACGGATGCCTCATGATCTTCGCAGGCCCAGAGGCGCATAGAGGAAGGCGCCACGCGAAGGTCGAGCGTCGCGAGGTTTTCGCGATCGAACTCGCTACGGCGACGTTCCTCCAGTGGTCAGAAGCACCGATCACGTTAGATCGGTACGACCACCCCAGCCACGTCCCACGACCGGGTCAATACCCTCTGGTAGTCGACCCCATCATCGGCAAGAAGCGTCTCTCCAAGTTCCTCATGGATGGAGGCAGTGGCCTCAACATCCTCTATGTGGAGATGCTCGACGCCATGGGCATCGATCGGTCGCTGATCCGACCGATCGGAGCGCCTTTCCATGGCGTCGTCCCCGGGAAACAAGCAGTCTCGCTCGGGCAGATTGACCTGCCCGTCATCTTGGGGACCCCGACCAACTTCCGGATAGAAACCCTCACGTTCGAAGTGGTCGGCTTCCATGGGTCATACCACGCCATTTTGGGGCGGCCATGCTAGGCGAAGCTCATGGCCGTGCCCAACTACACCTACCTGAAGCTCAAGATGCAGGGCCGAAGGGGGTTATCACTATTGGCGCTTCTTTCCATCGCGCCTACCAGTGCAAGACGGAGAGCGGCGAACTCGCCTCTGCAACCATCGCGTCTACGAAGGAACTCGCTGCCATCCGGCAGCAAGTCACCGAAGACGTGCCCGACTCCAACCGCAGCGCTAGGTCTTTCGAGCCCGCCGAGGGCACCAAAGAGATCCAGCTCGACCCCGACAATGCCCCTGAGAAGGTGGCAAAGGTCAGGAGGTCCCTCTCCCCTAAATAGGAAAGCGTGCTCGTCGACTTCCTCCGCGCGAACATCAACATCTTCGGGTGGAAACCCTCGGACATGCCCAGCATCCCGAGGGAAGTCGCCGAGCACTCCTTGCACATCAAGCCAGGGTCCCGACCGGTCAAGCAACGAATGTACTGCTTCGACGAGGAGAAGCGCAGGGCGATCGGGGAGGAGATAGCCAAGCTGCTGGCAGCCGGTTTCATCAAGGAGGTGTATCACCCCGAATGGTTAGCCAATCCCGTTCTGGTACGAAAAAAGAATGGGAAATGGAGAATGTGTGTTGACTACACTAGTCTAAACAAAGCGTGTCCGAAGGATCCGTTTCCTTTGTCACGTATAGACCAGATCATCGACTTGACCTCGGGGTGCGAAGCCTTCTGTTTCCTTGATGCGTATTCCGGATACCATCAAATCCCCATGAAGGAGTCCGACCAACCCGCGACATCCTTCATCACGCCGTTCGGATCGTACTGCTACGTTACGATGCCGTTCGGGCTGAAGAATGCAGGCGCAACGTACTAGTGCTGCATGATCAGATGCTTCGACGAGCTCATCGGAGACATCGTTGTCAAATCTAAGAAGACCGACCAGCTCGTCACCGACCTGGAGCGGACTTTCGCCAAGCTCCGAGTGAAAGATATCAAACTCAACCCCGAAAAATGCGTTGGTTGTAGAGCGGACGGAGGAAGGCCATGCTCTCAAGGTCCAACGCCCGGTCTACTACGTGAACGAAGTCTTGTCGGACACAAGGAGCCGATATCTTCAGATATTGAAGATCCTTTATGGTCATCCTCGCTAAAAGGAAACTCCGACATTATTTCAAATCACACCTAGTAACCGTGGTCAGCTCCTTCCCCTTACGCGAGGTCATGGAGAAGCGCGACGCGACAGGGAAGGCGGCGAAATGGGCACTCGAGTTGGTGGGTGAGGGAATCACATACGCTCCCCAGACGGCAATCAAATCGCAAACCTTGGGCGACTTCATAGCCGAGTGGACCGAAGTACAACTACCCGCAGCTCCTGTCGATCAGGAGTACTGGGTGATGTATTTCGACGGCTCGCTGATGCGCAAAGGAGCGGGGGTCGGACTTGTCTTCGTCTCCCCCTTGGGGGTGCGTATGAAGTATGTGATCCGCCTTCTGTTCCCTGCATCCAACAACGTGGCTGAATACGAGGCGGTCATTAACGGGCTCAAGATCGCCGACGAGTTGGGAATTCGACGACTCGAAATTCGGGGTGATTCCCATCTCGTCGGCCAGGTTATGAAGGAGTCCAGCTGCCACAACGAGACCATGACTTATCCTTTCTGAAGGCTTCGACCCCTCGTCCCATGTTTAAAACTTAGAAAGGAATGTTGTGGGCAGAAGAAGATGTGAAGTCCAGTTGGTCGGACTGCGTAACGCCTACGACCCCCGAAGGTTACAGCAACGACGCTCACCAACTAGATGGATCGCCGACACTGCCCATGGCCTACAGTTTCTAAGTTTCGAAAACAAGGAAAAAGGGGATGAACGCTTTCATAAGTTTGTGAAGGAACACCTTCGCAAACAAACACGCTTTAATGATCAAAAGACATTCGAATTACTCTTTTGAATCATAAAAGGACTGGGCATTTTGGCCTCGGCCGTCCTATGTACAAACGAAGACTAACTATTTCCTATTCTACGGGGGTCGGAGGGGGGTCGTCCGCTTTCTCTTCTGCCTCCATCCTATCAGCTAAGGCGTGCGCCAGAGGGGCCACCTCTTCCTCGATGGCGTCCATCTCGGCATCGGTGTAGCCGGGAGCAAGGCCCTCACTCATTAAGTCGGGGGCTATGCTTGAGTAGTGCAACCGGGCGACGGCGAACGCCCGGTGCACCCCCCGGCGCAACCCATCCAACTTCACGGCGTGCGCCCGGGCGACAAGACGATGGACTTGGTGTGACACCCCAGGTAACACCATTGCATAAATCGACAAATTAAAACCCTAGAAGTCGAATTATACACTTAAAACCAAAATTGACACTGGCAGTAAAAAGAAATGTTGTTTGAAATACTCTAAAGAAACACTATGAAAATTTTGACAAATAACAGAACACTATTAGTAGGTTCGGGAAAAATTGGTCTAGCCGTGTCGAAAACCTTCTTCATCGGGGAAGAAGTCAAACCCTACTTAGGAAGACCTATCAAAATTATCTTAAAACCCTAGCAATATTTTTGCATAAAAATTAAGCTCACTTTAAAATAGAATTTTGGAGATTTAATCACTTTAAAATTCACACAATCTAGAGTATATTTGGAAATTCAAGAATTTTTAGATGCTGAATTAGGGTTTGAACCTTAATTGAAAAGTTTTCCAAATAAATCTCTGAGCACACACAAAAAGTTTCAAAAATTCTTGAGCTCGGGAGGTAGGGTTTTCAATTGACTCAAATGAAGGTATTTGAAATAATTAAAAAGCAGAATTGAAAATAGGGTGGCGAGCAACAGTGCCACTGCCGCAGCCGACCACTGCCGTGGCTGGCAGCCCGGGCAGCGCCGGCCGGCCATCTCTTTTCCCCCTGCACGCCATTACTCCGAAGTAATCAAGCAAGATCTTGGCGAAGATTTTCCCTCCCTTCCATCTCTGTCCCTCTCTCCTTCCTGTCTCTCACTGGCGCACAGTGCTTCTCCTTGGCGCACGCCATCTTTACTGCTCTTCTTTGCTGCACGGCAACCGCCGGCACTCCCCTATCCGTGGCTGCCATTTCTCTGCCCAATCCACGGCGTGCCACCCTTTTCTCTCTATCCCCCCCCCACTTGGCTCACTCCTTCGAGTATAAAAGCCTCAAGCAAGCACTCGCTCCCCTAGCTTTTTTCCTCCCTCTGTTTCTGCCGCCGCCGCCATAGCCGACCGCCACCTCCACGACACCGCACAGTCCAGCCGCTTCCGAGCCTCGCCACCGTGCCCGGAAGGCTCCCCTCCACCTCCTTCTGCTCTCTAACCATCAAGCCTGCCGGCTGTGCCCTAGTTTCGCCGGAACGCTGCCGCCTTCCTCTCGGCCAAGGACCTCGCCGCCGGTCACCGTTCTTTGAAATTCGTCGTCGTGGTACGATGCTTTTCCAATTACTCTCGCCGGCTGTTCCCTGTGGTTCTTGCACACCCTTTTGACAAGTATTGGTCGCAGCTCGTCGCCGGTGAGGGAGAACGCCTTGCACCGCCGTCGGTCGTCATTGGAACCACCGCCGGAGCTTCACATCGCCGACCTCCGTCCTCTTTACTCCTTGGCCATCTTCATCGACAAACCAGTTCCTTGAGTCGAGGTGAAGCTCCACGACACTTCAATTCCTGCCCTAGCCCTCTCCTCCGGCTCACCGGAGCAACCGCCGTGCCCTAATCCTCTGTTCTGTCGTCCTGTTCCATCAATTTTTCCATTTTCCATTAATTAGCTAGAGCTTGTAAACTGTGTAGTAAATCATGTAAAAGTCTAAAAATTATAAACCTAATTTTGTTTGAGTCCTTGAACAATAAACTAATTTTTTGTTAAAGCACTTTTTCAAAAAAGTCCCTAGAATTTCCTCAATAATTCAGTGAACTATTTCTATTTTTCAATTTTATTTGAAGTTCCAGAAGCATGGTGCATCTCCTTCATTTTTATCAAGATTTTACAGCCACATTGGGACATGCATGTCTTTGGAAATGCTCCTAATTGGCTAGTTTACTTGTCTTTTCTAAAATGCATTAGGAAAGTCTTCCAAAGCCCAAACCCTTAACCAAAACTTTAGTTTAGATGCTCACTGGTACTTTCGTAAAGTGTCATGATTTTTCCATAGGTTTTAGTACATGTTTCTGATTTTAAAATTTTGAAAACAGAACCTTGTTAGATTTTTAATAAATTCTTGGAAGCTCAACTTGACCCGAACCCAGAGCCAAAAGTCTTAGTTTAGATCCTACTTTGAACTAAAAATGGTCGCACGCCTGTAACTTAACTTTGATTTTCATCATAAAAGTCGTAATGACTTTTACGGTATCGTTATGGTATTCCCGATGCCGTAAACGGGCAAGGACAGTCGGAGGGCTCGTGTTCCTGCTAACGCGAGTCAAAACCATTCAAACTTAGTATCGTAGTAACCCCAAGCCACTCAGTGAAGCCAGTACATGAGATGTGTTTTGGGATTTTTTCCGAAAACGACGTCCGTGTACCAACCGATATCGGAACCAGAACCTGGGAACCGGGAACCCGTGTCCGGAATCGGTAAAACTGTTTTCAGCATAACTAAAGCTGTAGACCTCCGTTTGACATGGTTCTTTTTATATTGTGTTCGTAGTCTCAGTAGCTACCTAATGCCAATACTAACAATTACCTTTATGATTGTTATTTTACAATAACAAAACATTGATAAAATCGAACAATAAGTATAACAATAATGCTAATAATCATCTAACTCTAGTAAGTACATATTATCAAACTTAAAGCTAATAACAACCCTGCCCCAACCCATCCTCTTAGAGCTGCTAATTAAACATAAGTAATTTTAAAACTAATGGTGACCTTAATCCTAATTAGAGATCTAGTGCTAGTGGCGATTCAAATGGTTAAACAACAATTAACAATAAGCATCTTAAACCTGCCCCTTTAAGAATAATTAGGATTTCGATCATGAGCTAGACCCTTGACCATCATTGATTATCTCTAAAGAGTATAAGTAATCTAAGTGATACTAGTTCCCTAAAGTGTATTACAATGATAGTGACCTTAACTAATAATAATAATTCACTTTCATCATTTCTAGGGTTTAGTATTTATTTCTGATTTTACAAATTTAAATAACAGAAAGTTTGTTGAATTTTTACAAAATCTAGAAAATTCATCTTGGCCTCAACCAAAATTCAAAACTCATATTTCAGAGAGTGCTATCAATTAAAAATAAACTCATGTTATAATTTAAAAGTTTTTACTTTAACCCTAGTTTGAATGACGGCAAATTTAAATGAATTTTATGAAATCCAGAAAAATCAGTGTGACATCAAGTAAATTTTAAAACTCTTACTTCAGAAAAACTTAGTCAACAAAAATGGTTCTTGGTGGGAAGAAAAGTTCACTTAAACCCCCACTCGTTAAGGATAAGGCCTCTTAATAAAAACGCCGAAGTCAGAAATTAGGGTTAACCCTAATCACTAAATGTCGCCAACAGAAACCCTAGAATACTCTTTGATAAAAGCATTATGATTCTTTTCATCGAACTCATCGTGATCATATTGCATCATGTAGACTCCGAAGCGCACGAAGTAGTTGCAGATCCCGGATCTTCAATCTCTGTCGAAGCAGTCGACGTCAACTCCGGAGAACCAAGCAAGCTCCGGTGCACAACCAAGATTTTAACTTTTCTTTTGTAACTATGTATCGTGTTTGTGCATTAAGTTTCTAGGAGTTGATTGAAACCTTAGTTGCATTTTTTTTCATAGGAAACCCTAACGGTAGCTGGTATAGATGACCAATTAGTATGCTATGCTTAGCAAGTACTTACCGGTAGAAGTCGAGTAGAGAGGACGCTACTCGTGATTGGTAGGGTGTTGTTTGAAACTACCACATGAAACATGACACATGGTTGTGAATGATTAAGGAAAGATAAAAGATTAAGGGTCAGACAGGGTACAAGTAGGTCGGCGACTGGTCCGGGACCAGGGTGACCGTAGTCTTGTCTGATCCGTGTGACACAGTTGGTCAAGTATTGAATGTACTAATCATATGCTAGGAATATGGGCCCAGTAAACCTACGTAGCCTAGTGATTGCGTAGTCGAACCTGCCCTACGATGTCTGATTCGGAGGCGATTTGGGGTGGGCAGCGTGGGAACTCCACAGAAACCGTCTGGGACGTGTTGTCTGGTGGGATGCGGCACTGCTAAGGCAGGCGTAGGAGGGAATTGACTTTGTAGGATCTGGTGTGAACGGTTGCCATGTGCGGGTCTGGGACGGGCACGTGTCGTATGATTAGGTTAACCCTACAGAGGTATAAAAGTCGGTTCGAATCGCTGTCACTCTCAGCTATGAGTTTGCTTGAACTCTCTGTCACATTACATTACAATGAAGAAAGTTGAGATACAATGAGGATGATTATTATTACTATAATACTACTTTTGTTATGCTTGGTTAGTTCAGTGCCAACTAAAGTTACCATTCTAATCACTTAACCTGCGCTAAAATCTGACCAAGAGTAGTTCAGGTCATGCGAGTCCGTTTTGCAAGGTAAACCCTCCTTGAGTCAGCCAGTATGTCTAGGTGTCGGCTGTAGTCAGCCAATTTGATGGGTCAGCCTTGTTGAGCTTCTTAGAAGCTCACGCTTTGCGATATGTGGTTTTCAGGCGCCGACATACAGAACCAGGATGAGAGCATCCATTGGGAGGAGACCCACCCCAAGGTTGGGAACCTCTAGTGGGAACTGTGCGAATCGCTGCAGTAACGTTGAAGTAGCCAGTAGAATGACGCCCCTGGACACGGTGCATGCTTTTGCTTAAGTATGAGTGTCAGAGTCTGTAACCGTTCAAGTCTTCCACTGAATATTATTTTAAAAACTCTTTTACGTACTCTGAGATATTGTAATACCTAAACTTAAATCTATGAATTAATGTTGTATTAAATTCTCTCTTCTTGTAAATAATTACTGTTTATCCTGCCTGTGCTGTACCGTGTGTACGCTCGCTTTATCGAGCGTTGTCCAACAGGATCCTGGCGAAGACGGCAGGATGCGTCCCGAAACGGGGTTTTCTAGGGCGAGTCCGCGTCACCTGGGGAGCAGGGAGCTCGACCCAACTTCCGCGGCGACCCCGAGGTCGGAGAGGGCCGCGCTGACGGTGACCCGGAGTGCGTTGTGCTCCTCGGCTTCACGCTTGAAGTCTTTGTGGAGCCGCGACAACTCCTCCACACTCGCCTTCAGCTTATCAGACAACACTGCAAAAAGGCGGCGTAATGGTAAGTTCGCGACCAACCAAGTCAAAAGGGAAAAGGGGGGTCGAAGTCACGAGTTACCCGTCGCTCTAGTCCGGAGCTGCTTGAGTTTGGCGCGTCCTTGGGCCACCTCCACGGCCAGGAAGCCGTCACTCCCTCGGCGTCCTCCCTGGCCCTGGCCTCCTCCTCCAGGCCTGCCCTCGCCACCTCCGTCCACGAGACCTGCTCCACCGCAAGGGCGGTGATGGCGTCGCAGGCCCGGCGCGCCTCCGCCGACTCCGCCCGCGCCTGCTGCACTTCCTCCAGTGCAGCGTGGAGCCGGTCCTCCACCTCCAAAAGTCGCCCCGCCGCGGTCCGCTCCCGGGCGAGGGCGTCCGATGCCACGCTGCGGGCAGCGGCGAGTTGCTCCTCCAACTCCCCGTGCGCGAGGTGGCCCCGGAGTAGGGCTGCGACGGAGTCCAATGTGGACGCCACCGACAAGACCCCCTCTAGGGCCCACCACGTGCTCCCAGGCGCCAGGGCACCTCCTTCCGTCGGCCCCTCAGTCAGCGGGGTCGCCGGCGCCACTGCCGGCACTCCACCGGCGCCACCCTTCGCAGGCGCGACCGCCGTCGCCGCCTCCCCCGCCGTGGGGAGCCCAAAAACTGGCAGCCCCGGCTCGGTCGCCAGAGCCACCGCCGCCTGCTCCACCGGGGCCGTCGGCGCCTCCTCCGTTGGCGTCTTCGAAGGGGCAGCCGCCTCCACCTCCTTCGGTGCCGAGGGACCGGCCAAGGGGGCTTCCGGCCCCTGCGCCGTCGCCGGCCTCTCCGGCGTTGCAGCCCGCTCCTTGGGCAGCTCCGTGGCCAGCCGGGCCCCTACCATCAACGGGCGCGGGGGCTCCGAAGCCCCATCTAGGCCGGGTCTTGGCACGCCTGCGGGCCATCACCCCACCAGGGCCTTCTTAGGCGCCGTCCGGTGCTCCGTCGCCTGTACTCCGACATTGCGCGAAGAAACATGGTAAGTAAAGGCGCATAATAGACGAAGTGCACGCGACGCAGTTACCCCCGGGACACGAAGCGACGGGGCTTCGGGGTCCGCCCCCGTTGCTCTTCCACCGGCCGCTTCCCGCTGGCCCTTAAGGTGCCGCCTCGTCCGGCGCAGCCCGCGGTGTCTCCGTGCGGCTGGAGGGTCCGGAAGTCGACGGTCTCGACCCCGTCGGCTCGGGGTGGGCAGGTGTCCCCTTCGTCGCCGGTGTCTTCATTTCGGGGGCCGGCCGCGCGGCAGAGGTCGAGGGGGTCGAGGCCGGCGCTGCCTCCGACCTTTCAGGCTCCAGCCTCGGCTCCTGCACACGTGGGCGCACCACCTGCCCCTTCGCGACGGGACGAGGAATCTCCACGACCTCCTCATCCTCCTCGTCCTCCTCCTCTTCCTCCTCCTCGTCCTCGTCGTCGTCGTCGTCGAGGCCCTGGCAGTACCGATCCCGGTCCAGTTGGACCTGGAGCTTCCTCGCCCCCGCCCAGGCATCCTTCTTCCGCTTGTGCTCCTCGGCCGCCAGGCGGTTCGCCTCCCAGACGGCTGCGTCTTCAAGGAGAGGGGCGCCGGAGGGTCAGACGAGGAGGCCTGCCTTCTACCATTCGAAAAAGGGAGAAGGAGAAAAGTAAGGGTCGAAAGAGTCAAGAGAAGGAGAAAAAGCTACAAAAAGAAGGCAGGACAGATTACCAGTGCAATGCTCCCCTCGGCGGGGCGCGTCGGAGGGTGCTCGTCGAGGGAGGCCTTGGCATCCTCGGTCGCGAGGGTCTCCCGCAGACGCTGCCTCAGCTCCGACTCGGAGAGGGGCTCGGTCTACATCACCGACCCGGAAAGATCCGAGTCGGGCCCCATCTGCCACAGCCGGAGCAGGCGCACCATCAGCGGCAGCACCCGCCGGGCGTGGTACACGGCAATTACGCCGGTGCCGCGCACCGCCCGAGCCCGTAGGTGTTGGACGGTGTCGAGGAGGTCGTCCAACCGTCTCCGCTCCTTGGATGGCGGCCCCCACGTCCAAACCTCGGGCGCTGTGTCAAAGGTGCGTCCGGTGAACTCCAGCAAGGGGCTGGCAGCGTCATTTTTGAGGTAAAACCACTGCCCGTGCCAGCCCCTGTTGGAGCACCTCAGCCGCAGTGGGATGTAGGAGTAGGCGCGCTCCCCACGGAGGTCGATGCTAGAGCAGCCGACAGGCAGCGGGGCCCCCTCCTTCATCTGGAGCGATATGGCGAAGAAGTAGCACCATAAGTCGAAGTGGGGCGCGATCCCCAAGAAGCCCTCGCACAATGCCATGAAGGCGGCGATGTGCTGGACTCCGTTAGGGTTGAGGTGCTGGAGCTCGAGGCTGTAGTAGTGGAGGAGCACCCGCAAGAAATGATGCGCGGGGACTCCCAGCCCACACTCGTGGAAGTGGGCGAAGGATACGATGTATCCGTTCACCGGCACCGGCACCGTCTCGTCGCCGGGGAGCAGCCACTCCCTCACCTCTGTCCGCGCGGCGAGAAGGACGCGCTTCACCAGGCCATCGAGGCGCACCCCCCGGATCTCGGACCTCCACCAGTTCGCCATGGAAGAAGGCTGGGGGATGCAGGAAAGTTGGGAGAGAGAGAAAGGATCGCTCAGCGAGAAAGCATGGAGAGTGGAAAGCCGAGAGACGAAGCCGCGCGGGGAGATGAGGCGACGCAAATGACGAGTGATGGCAAATGGGCGCGCGAGGTGCGTACTTATACCCATTGTCTGCTTGGCGCTTTCCCCCAATCACTGCGAGCGGGGCCCGCATAGCCACCTCGCGCGGCGCGGGTAAATCTCCCGCCCGCTTGGCGTTTCTTTCCCGCTCGCTGCAAGCGGGGCCCGAGTGGCTGCCTCCCTCAGCGCGGACACCATTTCGTTTGCTCGACTTCTTTCTTCCCACTCGCTTCAAGTAGGGCCCACACGACCGTCCCGTGCAGCGCGGGAAAATCTTCCGCCCGCTTGGCGATTTCTCTCCGCTCGCTGCAAGTGAGGCCCGCACGGCCGCCTCGCTCAGCGCGGTATTAACTCCCGCCCGCTTGACGGTTGCCCCCCAGTCACTGCAAGCGGGGCCCTTGTGGCCGCCCCGCTCAGCGCGGGCGGGCGTGCAAGCGCGTGCACTCATGAGGCACAAAGACTAACGCAGCCGCACGTCCCATCGTGGCAGGCGCCTCTGCCACAAAATAAATATTGGCAGGCGGCGACTTGGGTTGGATATGCCCCGACGGCCCAAAGAGTTCGAAAACTGGCCCAGCGAATGGGTTCGACAGCCGGTCAGGGCAAAAATAGAGTGAGATGGGCCCACTAGCGGCCAGTACCCTGGCGCTCGATTGCCGAGGGCATCACGATCCACGTTCGAGTCCTGGTTCGAACCGACCCATGGGTATTTCACCGTAGAAAGGCAACGAGCCCTCGGAGCCTATCGAACGGCATCCGGGTACCAGATTGGGACGGCAACCGGGAATATTGAGGTCGACCACCAGCTGGTCCGTCGAGGTGCCCTCGAAGGGACCCCGGGGCTTCACTTGAACTTTCCCGTTAACAGCTCGACGAGCGTCATGCTTCGGCCCTTGCGGTAAAGCGTGGCCCTGCTCAACCTCCTAGTCCGGCGAACGGACGCGCTGGAGGAACGATGCAAGTAGAACCATATCCGCGAATGGACCACCGCGACGAGCGAAGATCTCGGGAAATGGAATAGCAAAAAGAGATCCAATACGGGATTGCAGAACGCATGGACTCGACATGGCCGAAAGCGAGCCTACAGTCGCGAACCTTCCTCTCCCGATTTGAGTGACCCCAAACTCCCTTTCGCATGGAGGTCAGGCTTCACTCGAGGGCTACTGTCGAGGGTCAATACCAGAGGTAATTGATCTTAATGACCCACGGCCTTAACAACATGATTAAGGCAGGAGCAATCTCCGCCTCGACCGACCCTCATGTCGTACAGACATCCGACGGGCTGGATTGGCAGGGAATCTCCGCCTCGCCCGACCCCCGCCCCCCCTCTAGGGAGGGGTCGGATCCGCCACAATACAGCCAACGCGCTCGACCCCATCCACGTTGGTGACGACGGAACGCACGTGCTGCACGTATCAGTATTTGGCCTGTGTTAATGAAGCAGGAGAGCCGGGGACAACTAACCATCGTCGTGCTATCACCGCGTACCAGGTGACCAAGTACGACCGTATGTTTAAAGCGAAGGGATTCTGGATGTGATTGTGGCTTGTTTGGTGCAGACGTAATGATACAAATCAGAGAAAGAAGTTGTTGGATGCGTCATCTTTCTTCTTCCTTGTTTTCTAAATCATATTTGTTACGGTGTCGTGGAAGGAATTCTCCCAAAAGTAAATCCTTTTTGTCTTCCACTGACTTGATTAATTAGATCGTGACGTACGGTAATGATATGCAAAATTCATACCTTTTCTGTCTTTTTTCTCTGTTGCAGTTAACTTTGACTATTCGTATTATCAAAAAATATATGAGAAATGTTATATGTTTTGTTATAATTTAATTTACACTGAAGACTTTTAAAATATAATTTTAAATTTTACATATTTAAATTAATTTTAAAATAAGACGAAGAGTTAAAGTTGATGATGATAAGAAAAAATAATAAAAGGAGTATAATACTAAAGCGACAGCGTAAATATAGGACGGTGGAAGCACTGGTTCAACAGGTTCCACCGAGGGCACGGCCAGGCCAGGCCAGACCAGGATGGTTGATGCATGATACGGAATGTACAACCTTTCAAAACAGATACACACATTATACAAAAGAGTAGAATATTGTGATGTTAGATGGTTCTTCTACCTGGGTTTAATCATGCGTCGATGCAGCAATTAGGTACTGAATCACATAATTTGTAGTATAATTGAATTATGCATATAAGGAGACCTAACAGTAGAGGCAAGAAAATCTTTATTTTGGTTCACTACAGTTATATCTATACACATTCACAACCATCTGATTGCTATCCTTATCGCTTTCATTTTTTTCATCCAAAACAACGTGGATTACCTACTGCTTTATAGCAAAATGTTATACTGTTCTTGCATTTTATGACATACAGAAACAACTATTTCCTCTCTGTCTATCAGATCATCCTAATTTGATCCTACAAATATATACAATGATACTTAACTACAAATTTCAAGTTTAGAATTTTCTAGTGTTGTCTGTACAGGCTAGACAAGCAATTACTGTGCATATTTGAAACAGTTCGTCACTTCCAGAGATTCAGGACCTACATCAACTTTAGATATACTGTGCAGGTTGGCCAAGCTACCTGTGCATCAAAGAACATTTAAGTCAATGTACATGTTGACTACCTGTGCACCTTTAGTAACTGCATGATGTTACTAGATATAGCTTTATATTATGACAACATATATATGGAGTATACTGTGCAGGTTTTCCAAGCTACCTGTGCATCAAAGAACATTTAAGTCAATGTACAAGTTGACTACCTGTGCACCTTTAGTAATTGCATGATGTCACTAGATATAGCTTTATATTATGACAACATATATATGGAGTATGAGAAGTTAGGTTTTGCATATTTGTTGCAGGGCTTCAGCAGTGAGGAAATTTAATAATAACTGTATGCTCGCAACGAATTGTACATTAAGGTTAGGAATGGCAACCGGTACATCTATCAAGTGTTGCTTTTCCACACCCATACCCTTTTAGCTATCAGGTAAAAGTTTTTTCTCATACCTATACCCATGGGTATTTGGAGCATGTGAGTTAAATCATATATTTATAATATATATAGTCATTATAGAAATTTATTTTATTGATAGATAACAAGTTAATTTAATACTCCTTGCATCCCCTTTTATTTGGAGTTCTAACTCTGGTACGGAGACTAAGAAAAAAGGTCAGCGCCGAATGATGGCACTTCTCATATGGACAGTGACAAACTCTTGATAAGGTAAGTGCTCACTCATTGTTTGCTTTGCGTGCAGTTGTATACATTTGCCTCATATGGTAGGTTATCAAAATCAGGAAGTGTGACATATACAACTATTACCCGGACTCTAATGGAGATCCAATCCTACAGAAAGGGGTCATATGTGTTCACCTTAACTAAAATACAAACAGGTTAGCATGTTAAATGGACATTTATCAAAGTATGTTGTTCAATGGTCATTTCAACAACCTCTACAATAGGAAATAAAGCGAGTGAGCTCTTAATATTATTGTACTAGTAGGTACATGCTCGCTTTGATCTGTATATGTAATTTCTATAAACTAATTGATTGCTGGTGCATGCCATTTTTACCGCAGCAAATTGTCAGCAGATGACTCCCTAATTGGCTCTTCATTTGATCCATTTGACGACAATCTGGTGCTACAGTTGATGTATGGACATATATGCCTCACTGTTCTACGAGGAATATATGACCAACCAATGTAATCTGTCATGTAGTAATATAGTGTGTGTTAGATAAGTTAAGGTCCTCTTTTGTATGACTTCATCTATTACATAAACCATGGTCTGTGTTACCTTTATGCATGTTGTATTATCTGGATTCGACATTGAGCAGCCTCATAGGTCTTGCAAACTTGAACCGCTAAAGCACTTTGTTCAGAATTGTGTTTCATGGTAGTGTTCAGATTGAACAAATGACCTGGTACATCTTGAACAATCATGCTTTGTTTTTTATTTTTTTTGTCGTCTATTTGGTTTAATGTATTATTTTGATGAAACGTTTTTAAACGTCAATGTATGAGCCCGGGGCAATGCCTGGGGTTGCTGCTAGTTTGTACATATAGTATATAGAAAATAATAAAGTGAGAAATACCTCAAAAATCGACGTGCCCGGGCGTCAAAGAGTGCTTCCTGAGGATCACATAATAGCTCAGGGTACTCACTTAATATGATATACACATAGTCACAGTCAGTGAAAGCCAATGTCCCATCAGTCCAAACATTCTTTGGCAGTAAATGCTGAAGTGCAGTAAGTATCAAGCGTAATAGACCATATATGCTATCATCATAGAATGTTTGGAGATTAGTCCTGGGATCAACTCTATTGAAGGTATCATATAGAAAATTGTTTCATAGGGTCTCCTTTTTCCAGCCTCGGTACTTCTAAAGTTTACTAAGAACAGTTGTGAGAGCATTGTCATCAATACGGTCCAGAATCATGAAACGGTTGTACATCCGATAAAATAGTGCAAGATTTGTGAGCGAGCCTTGCACTGAAGAATGATTTAAGATCAGATCCTTGTTTTCCACTGGATTTTTTTCAATTCTTGACAGCCATCTATTTATTTGAGAGGGAATCTTCTCCTTGCTGTACAACTCAGTCTTGATGCAGGATGCAAACTTCTTCCAGTCATTTCAACCCCTTGGCTCATCATATTACTTTAACAAGACTTGATCTGTCATCTGCAATCTTATTTAAAATTGAATGTTGACATAAAAGTTGCTTAGATCAAAGTGTGTATCAATACTATGTCCTTCAGAATGCAGACCATACATCCAAGCGGCTGTCCGTTGTAGAATTGTATTTGCTTCTTCTTTTGTAACCTCGATCAGTGGTTGCTGCAGGCCAGGTGGGGCCATATGCTCAACAAGATTGTTAACCAAGGCATACTTCTCTAGATCTACTCCCGAGCTGGGATCAAACGTCGACATACGAAAAAGGAATGCAATTTGGCAAGGATGCCTCATAATATTGACTTTGGTATAATTGCCAATCGGCAACAATCTCCATTGCTTGGCACTACAAGTTAGCAAAAGGGCTATTAAATTACAGCTAAGTTTATGATGAAGAATAGAATGCTGCAAAAGAGTTTGGTAAAGAATAAATTACCATTCTTCCAGCCATAAATGATTAGGCATCTTCAATTTTTTTTTTCTTTTGCTCGTTCATATTTATAGCCTGCCAGTTTATGATATGAAACAATTGAGACAAAGTGATAAGGAAAGAAATTGGGGTGAAAACTACATTGTGAAAAATTACAACTTCACATATTCATCAGTGCGACACTATAGTATATAGCTAAAAACCAGATCTTTAAACAAAGCAAGTCTGGTTATCTGTTTTATTTGTTCTCGTCCTTTCATTGATTTTTTTTAATGTTATGGCATTGGCATGTATGTATTGTTCGGACATGTGTATATTCTATGCATAGCTGCTGGACTATTGTGGTTCTGAGCTAACATCTAGATTCAGTTTTGATCCCTAAGCTACCAATCAAAAGGTATGATGCTCCAAACGTTTTCCTAATCAGATCTTCAAACTCTTTCATCGATGCTAGTTCTGTACAACCATGAAAAAGGAGCTACAATGGTCCTGTCAAAACAAATAGAATTCTGTATCGTACATACAGGTTAATCCAAGTAACCGCTGTCAAAAGAGGGAGAGCATGACATGAAAGACTAAGGATAACATTCCCACTACACTACAAGCTCCTTGCCATGGTTTAGGGGGAAAAGGGGGGTCTTTAGTTAAGCTACAGATTTAGCAATACTCGTTCATCAAAATACATATTTTGTTACATCCAAACATCTAATCTATTGAACCAAAGTATTTGACTATTTGTCAAAAACAGTAATATTTATAGCAAACTCCAAATAAGACTTGTAAACGAATGATTCTCTGAACTAAAGTACCTTCCAATTTGGAACAAATCAAATGTGTGGCCCATCCACTTCTAAAATTCCAGGAGAATGCAGCACCAATCAAGTTAGCCAGAGCCTTCATTCAAAGAGAAGAAAACCTTCAACCTAAAACCTAATTATTGGATCATAAAGATAAGTAAGCAACTTTTCTTTTCTTTTCTTTTTACCTGCTGAACTTCTTTTTCATAGTCAGTGTGACACCCCGATCCAGGGCTTAATAGGATTAATAGGATACTCATATCAACAAGTTGCAACTTCTTTTTCGGTAGCCTAGTTAAACCTCCGAGGTTAAGCGTGTTTGGCCTGGAGCAATTGCAGGATGGGTGACTGACCGAGAAGTTATTCCCGAGTGCGCACGGGTGAGGATAAATGTGCGCAGAAAAGATTTGTGCTGGTCTGTGAGGCCAGCCTACGTCCTATAAAAAGCTATCTGATGTAAGCGGGCCCGGCCTCGAGGAGGCGGGACGTTACATAATGGTTTCAGAGTCGACTCTCGCGGTTTCACAAGCGCGTGTGTCGCAGTTGCGCAGGCATGGTGTGCATGGCTGGTGTGGATCTAGAGTGGTCACACAGCATGACATATTGCGCTGACACTGGACACATGGACATGGCCAAGAGAGGACGTTTCTGGCTTGGGATTAACCGACGAGGACGTCGGTCTCTTAAGGGGGTGAGTATGTGACATCCCGATCCAGGGCTTAATAGAATTAATAGGATACTCATATCAACAAGTTGTAACTTCTTTTCTGGTAGCCTAGTTCCAAAAACCTTCGAGGTTAAGCGTGCTTGGCCTGGAGCAATTGCAGGATGGGTGACCGACCGGGAAGTTATTCCCAGGTGCGCACGAGTGAGGATAAATGTGCGCAGAAAAGACTTGTGTTAGTCTGTAAGACCAGCCTACGTCCTATAAAAAGCTACCTGATGTAAGCGGGCCCGGCCTCGAGGAGGTAGGACGTTACAGTCAGTGTATCCACTTGAACAGATACGCAAAGAATCAGCGCCTTTTATAGCTTTTAGACCCTCTGGGGGCTGATACACAACCTGTTATGTAAGCAACATAAACAACAGGTTGTATTACTCCTTTAGGTTGTAGCCGTTATTATGGAAAATAATGAGATAAATTATACAAGTCACAAATTAAACTTGGAGATAACTCTATTACCTTATCATGGTCAACTAAATGCCCATATTTCAAGAGATGATCTACCCAGAGACTATTGACAATGATCTTACCCTTTTCTCGGGCATGCAAGCACTTGTTGTCATCCTAGATGGAAAATAAAGCATGCTATATGAGTTAAATTAATCGTTTCAATCAATTTCAAACCGATTACAAAAGATGAAATATTCCTTACATATGCAAGGTGTCGAGGGTCAATACTAGAGGTAATTAACCTAAATGATACCACGGCCTTAACAACAGGATTAAAGCAGGAGCAATCTCTGCCTCGCCAGACCCCCAGGGAGGGGTTGGATCTGCCACAATACTGCCAACGCTCTCGACCCAGGGAGGCAGGACGGAGGCGATTGGGCAATAAATGCCTGACACTCCCACGCTCGCTGACAAATAGAACCGTCGATTACTCAAGCAACTGGGCGATAAATGCACACGGCGTGCACCGTCCAAAGGACGGGCGCCGCTGCTACAGCTCCTGTCAGAAGCTGATCATTACATTGTGACGGGACGTCTCCGAGCGACGGCCATGACAACAGCGTCATTCCGTCACCGCCAACAGGGATCGTTCCTCCATATGGACGGGACGCCCACGATTGACGACACTCGTCACGCCGTCGAACAGGAAGGGCACCGCCATGCGGATGGCGTCACCCGCCGTGGCGCAGCCCAACTTGGACGTACGGTCACGACCTGCAACACAAACCCGAGCCTCCCTTTTTCACGGTATAAAAGGAGGAAGCCGGGGCGACAAGGGGGGGGGGATCTAAGAGAATTTCATCCAACAAACGTACAAGCGAGTACACGAACACTTCTCCACACTCGTTCTTTTCATCCAGAGATTTGGGAAGCTCTCTCTCTCGCCCGTTTGTAACCCCCTACTACAAACCAGTCGCGAGTAACACGAGCAGCACGAAACTGGAAGTAGGGCATCGTTGCATTAACCAGTATACATCCTTGTGTCCTCTCGTGAACCATCAAGACCCAAAACGTGCATACCACGATAAATTTACTAGTCGGCGGTAACGAACACCGACAGTTGGCGCGCCAGGTAGGGGCCTTTGCCCGTTTTTGCCGATCACCTTTTAGGTTTCGATGGCCAACCACGTTGACGGATGGATTCCCGGCACGACCGTGTGTTTCGGGAGCCTTGACTTCGTTGGCACCTCCGAAGGCAACCTGGCGCTGGCTGACGTACCAGCCTTGTCGATTGTCGCCTCCAATTTTCGTTGCGTACTAACCGCGTCGGTCAAAGAAAAAACGCGACGATCTGGCAAGGGTTCGCACTCTTCGAAGCCCTCCCGTAAGGGTCCGTGCGCAACCACTTCGCCCGACCGGGCCAGCGTCGGCAAAATCACGATGACCCGCGTGTCATCGCGTGAAAGCCCGTGCGCCAGCCGAAGCACGTCTCCGGAACGGACCAAGTCCGCCACCCACACCGAGGTGGGCACCACGACGGGAACGAGGATAGGGTCTGAGCCCAGATGTCCGGAGACCTCGAGCCTTCAGTTCCCACATCCGCGGCGCCCCATTTCCCTGGTGTTTCCGGCCTCCGACCAACATACCGAAGTACGCGGGGGAAATAAACCCGAGCCTTTGGCTCGAAGACTATCGCCTCGCCTGCCGAGCCGGAGGAGCGGATGATGATCATTTCATCATCCGTAACCTGCCACTCTACCAGGCGAACTCGCCAGGGCCTGGCTTGAGCACCTCCCCGCCAATCGGATCGCGAGATGGTCCAATCTGAAGGAAGTCTTCGGGGAACTTCCAAGGGACCTACACGCGCCCAGGCAATCCCTAGGACCTCAAGAACTATCGACAGAAATCGGGGGAGACCCTCCGGGAGTACGTCTGGTGTTTTTCCCGGCAATGCAATGAGCTGCCGAACATCTGTGACGCCAACGTCATCAGGGCATTTTTGTCCGGGACAACTTGCCGCACCTTGGTCCACAAGCTGGGTCGCAAGATTCCACGAACGGCCAAGAAATTTTTGGACATCGCGACCAGCCACGCTTCCGACGAGGAAGCAGTTGGTGTGATTTTTAACCGCTCCCATGAAACGAAGGGTAAGTGGGACGAGGACGCCGGCGAAGGCCCCTCCGACCGCTCCCACAAGAAGAAAAAGAGTCAGCAGCCCTCGCCCGGGGGACGGATGGTTGCGGCCGCCGACCACAAGGGCGCCAAGGCGCCAGCGGCCGACACCTCGGACCACTTCGAGAAGAAGTGGAACGGGCCGTGCCTCAACCACGAATACCCCGTGAAGCACCTTTACAAAGAATGATCACTCATAAAGTGGTTCTTGACTCATGAGTCAATGAGGGGCAAGCCGAAAGGCAAGCCCCGACAAGCCCCTGGGGGTGCTGACAATGCCAGCGACGGCAACGACGGTTTTTCAGAAACCGACGGATGCCTCATGATCTTCGCAGGCCCAGAGGCGCATGGAGGAAGGCGCCACGCGAAGGTCGAGCGTCGCAAGGTTTTCGCGGTCGAACCCATGACGCCGACGTTCCTCCGGTGGTCAGAAGCACCGATCATGTTCGATCGGTCCGACCACCCCAGCCACGTCCGACGACCGGGTCGATACCCTCTGATAGTCGACCCCATCATCGGCAAGAAGCGTCTCTCCAAGGTCCTCATGGATTGAGGCAGTGGCCTCAACATCCTCTATGTGGAGACGCTCGATGCCATGGGCATCGATATCGATCGGTCGCTCATCCGACCGACCGGAGCATCCTTCCATGCGTCATCCCGGGAAACAAGCCATCCCGCTCGGGCAGATCGACCTGCCCATCACCTTCAGGACCCCGACTAACTTTCGAACAGAAACCCTCACATTCGAAGTGGTCGGCTTCCACGGGTCATACCGCGCCATTTTGGGGCAGCCATGCTACGCGAAGTTCATGGCCGTGCCCAACTACACCTACCTGAAGCTCAAGATGCCAAGGCCGAAGGGGGTTATCACTGTTGGCGCTTCTTTCCAGTGCGTCTACCAGTGCGAGACGAAGAGCGGCGAACTCGCCTCCGCAACCATCGCGTCTACGGAGGAAATCGCTGCCATCCGGCAGCAAGTCACCGAAGAAGCGACTGAGTCCAACCGCAGCACTGGGTCTTTCGAGCCCGCCGAGGGCACCAAAGAGATCCAGCTCGACCCCAACAACGCCCCTGAGAAGGTGGCAAAGGTCGGGACGTCCCTCTCCCCCAAATAGGAAAGCGTGCTCGTTGACTTCCTCGCGCGAACATCGACATCTTCGCGTGGAAACCCTCGGACATGCCCGGCATTCTGAGGGAAGTCGCCGAGCACTCCTTGCACATCAAGCCAGGGTCCCGACCGGTCAAGCAACGACTGCGCCGCTTCGACGAGAAGCGCAGGGCGATCGAGGAGGAGATAGCCAAGCTGCTGGCAGCCGGTTTCTCAAGGAGGTGTATCACCCCGAATGGTTAGCCAATTCTGTTCTGGTATGAAAAAAGAATGGGAAATAGAGAATGTATGTTGACTACACTAGTCTAAACAAAGTGTGTCCGAAGGATCCGTTTCCTTTGCCACGTATAGACCACATCGTCAACTCGACCTTGGGGTGCGAAGCCCTCTGTTTCCTTGATGCGTATTCTGGATACCATCAAATCCCCATGAAGGAGTCTGACCAACCCGCAACATCCTTCATCACACCGTTTGAATCGTACTGCTACGTTACGATGCCGTTCGGGCTGAAGAATGCAGGCGCAACGTACCTGCGCTGCATGATCAGATGCTTCGATGAGCTCATCGGAGACATCGTCGAAGCAAACAATGACGACATCGTCGTCAAATCTAAGAAGACCGACCAGCTCGTCCTCGACCTGGAGCGGACCTTCGTCAAGCTCCGAGCGAATGACATCAAACTCAACCCCAAAAAATACGCTTTCGGGGTCCCGAGGGGGATGTTGCTCGGATTTGTCGTCTCCGAGCGTGGCATCGAAGCCAATCCAGAGAAGATCGAAGCCATCAATCGGATGGGCTCGATCCAAAATTTAAAGGGAGTACAGCGCGTGACCGCGTGCTTAGCGGCGCTGAGCTGCTTCATCTCATGCCTCGGAGAACGCGTGCACCCTCTTTACCAGTTCGTGAAGAAATCCAAGCGATTTCAATGGACAACCGAGGCACAGGACGCTCTCGACAGGATAAAACTTATCCTAACGAAGCCTCCGATCCTGGTGCCTCCGACTCCTAAAGACCCACTCCTTCTCTACATCGCCGCAACGACTCAGGTCGTCAGCGCCGCCTTGGTTGTAGAGCGAACGGAGGAAGGCCATGCTCTCAAGGTCCAACGCCCGGTCTACTACATGAGCGAAGTCTTGTCGGACACAAAGACCCGATATCTTCAGATATTGAAGATCCTTTATGGTGTCATCCTCGCCAAAAGGAGACTCCGATATATTTCGAATCACACCCAGTAACCAAGGTCAACTCCTTCCCCTTATGCGAGGTCGTGGAGAACCACGACGCAACAGGGAAGGCCGCGAAATGGGCACTCTAGTTAGTGAGGAGGGGATCATGTACGCTCCCCGGACGGCGATCAAATCTCAGACCTTGGCCGACTTCATAGCCGAGTGGACCGAAGTACAACTACCCGCAGCTCCTGTCGACCAGGAGTACTGGGTGATGTATTTCAACGGCTCACTGATGCGCAAAGGAGCGGGGGTCGGACTTGTCTTCGTCTCCCCCATGGGGGTGCGTATGAAGTATGCGATCCGCCTTCTGTTCCTTGCATCCAACAACGTGGCCGAATACGAGGCGGTCGTTAACGGGCTCAAGATCGCCGACGAGTTGGGAATTCAACGACTCAAAATTCGGGGCAATTCCCAGCTCGTCGTCGGCCAGGTCATGAAGGAGTCCAGCTGCCACAACGAGACCATGGACGCATACTACCAGAAAGTTCGTAAGCTGCAGCACAAGTTTCACGGTCTCGAGCTTAGGCATATCCCGAGGCGGCAAAATGAAGAGGCGGACTCCTTGGTGAAAATGGCAGCCGGGCACGAGCAGATCCCACCTGGGGTCTTCGCCCATGACTAGAGCCAACCGTCGATCCGACCCAGAGACACACCGGGGGCCGGCACCGAGCCGTCCTCAAGAGAAGAGGTCGGACCGGGCGCGAAATCTCCCAGCCCTAGCGCCATGGAGATTGACGAGGCCTCCGCACCTGGTACTGGTCCTCCGACCGATTGGAGGGCGCCGTACCTCAACTGCCTCCTCAAAGGAGAGCTCTCCGCAGACAAGATGGAGGCTCGACGCGTCGCACGACGCGCCAAATCCTTCGTCATCGTCAATGGAGAACTCTATAAGAGGAGTCTCACCAAGATCGTGCCGCGTTGCATCCCTCTCGAACAGGGAAATATGCTGCTGCAAAACATCCATGACGGGGTCTGCGGCCATCACGCCGTGCACAAAACCCTGTCAGAAACGCGTTCCGATAAGGACTCTACTGGCCGACAGCCGTCAACGACGTTGCACAAATCGTGACCACGTGCGAGGGCTGCCAATTCTGCACTCGGCAGACCCATCTGCCGGCACAGGCGCTGCAGTCCATCCTCGTCACGTGGCCGTTCGCGGTCTGGGGGTTGGACTTGGTCGGGCCTCTCAAGAAAGCATCCGGGGGCTACACCAACCTCTTGGTGGCGGTCGACAAGTTCACCAAGTGGGTCGAGGCCCGACCGGTCAGGAGGATCCGACCAGAGGAAGCGGTCGAATTCTTCCTCGACATCGTCCACCGCTTCGGGGTTCCAAACTCCATCATCATGGATAATGGTACGTAGTTTACGGGGAAGCAATTCCTAAAATTCTGTGACGACTACCATATTCGAGTCGATTAGACGGCCGTGGCGTACCCCCGTATGAATGGGCAGGTCGAGCACACGAACGGCATGATCCTCCAGGGGCTGAAGCCTCGGATCTACAATCGACTAAAACAGTTCAGCGGTCGGTGGGCGGCTGAGCTCCCCGCCGTACTGTGGAGTCTGTGAACGTCTCCTAGCCGGGCGACGGGGTTCACCCCCTTCTTCATGGTATATGGCTCCGAAGCCGTCTTACCAACCGACCTCGATTACGGAGCGTCAAGGATCAGAGCGTACGACGAGGAAGAGAACCAGACATCCCTCAAGGATGCCATGAATCAGCTTGACAAGGCACGAGACATGCTACTCCGATCGGCAACATACCAACAAGCGCTACGACGTTACCATGCCCGGAACATGTGGGAGAGAGCATTCGACATCAGCGACCTCGTCCTTCGACGCGTCCAGAGCAACAAGGATCGCCACAAGTTGTCGCCTCCATGGGAGGGTCCCTACATCGTCTCCAAGGTCCTTCGGCCCGGCTCCTACAAGCTGCAGACCGCGGATGGACAAGAAATTGTCAATGCCTGGAATATCGAACAGCTACGTCGCTTCTATCCCTAGAACTCGTAGTCGTTTTATTGTTCCCATCGCATGGGAGTCGGACCCACTCGAGGGCTACAACGACAGGGTATGCGCACCGCGCGCACGCCCTGACACTTGTTTATTTTGCCTCTTGCTTGCAAAATTTTCGAGAAAGGATAAATGAAAGGATAGGAAAAGTTCAGGGTTAGACCGGTCGAAATGCGAAACGCTTACTACCTTCGAGGGTTACAGCTACGACGCTCACCGGCAAAACCAAGTACTTATCCTATTCATGACTTATGCTTTCTAAAGGCTTCGACCCCTCGTCCCATGTTTAAAACTTAGAAAGGAAAGTTGTGGGTCGAAGAAGATGTGAAGTCCAGTTGGTCGGACTGCGTAACGCCTACGATCCCCAAAGGTTACCGCAGCGACGCTCACCAACTAGATGGAACGTCGACACTGCCCATGGCCTACGATTTCTAAGTTTTGAAAACAAGGAAAAAGCAAACGAACGCTTTCATAAGTTTGTGAAGGAACGCCTTCGCAAAGAAACATGCTTTAATGATCAAAAGACATTCAAATTACTCTTTTGAATCACAAAAGGACCGGGCATTTGGCCTCGGCCGTCCTATGTACAAACTAAGACTAACTATTTCCTACTCTACGGGGGCGGGAGGGGGGTCGTCCTCTTCCTCTTCTGCGTCCATCCTATCAGCTAAGGCGTGCGCCAAAGGGACCACCTCTTCCTCGATGGCGTCCATCTCGGCGTCGGTGTAGCCCGGAGCAAAGCCCTCGCTCATTAAGTCCAGGGCAATGCTTGAGTAGTGCGACCGGGCGACGGCGAATGCCCGGTGCACCCCCCGGCGCAACCCATCCGCCTCCATGGCGCGCGCCCGGGCGACAAGACGAGGGACTCGGGGAGCAAGGGAGCTCGACCCAACTTCCACGGCGACCTCGAGGTCGGAGAGAGCCGTGCTAACGGCGACCCAGAGTGCGTCCTGCTCCTCGGCCTCACGCTTGAAGTCTTCGTGAAGCCCGCGACAACTTCTCCGCACTCGCCTTCATCTTATCGGACAACACTGCCAAAAGGCGGCATAATGGTTAGTTCGCGACCAACCAAGTCAAAAGGGAAAAGGGGGGCCGAAGTCACGACTTACCCGTCGCTCCAATCCGGAGCTGCTTGAGTTCGGCGCGTCCTTGGGCCAGCTCCACGGCCAAGGAAGCCGTCACTCCCTCGGCGTCCTCCCTGGCCCTGGCCTCCTCCTCCAGGCCTGCCCTCGCCACCTTCGTCCGCCAGACCTGCTCCACCGCAAGGGCGGTGACCGCGTTGCAGGCCCGGCGCGCCTCTGCCGACTCAGCCTGCGCCTGCTGCGCTTCCTCTAGTGCAGCGCGGAGCCGGTCCTCCACCTCCAAAAGTCGCCCCGCCGCGGTCCGCTCCCGGGCGGGGGTGTCCAATGCCGCGGAGTTGCTCCTCCAACTCCCCGTGCGCGAGGTGGCCCCGGAGCAGGGCTGCGATGGAGTCCAATGTGGACGCCGCTGACAAGACCCCCTCCAGGGCCCGCTGCGCGCTCCCAGGCTCCGGGGCACCTCCTTCCGCCGGCCCCTCAGTCGGCGGGGTCGCCGGCGCCGCCGCCGGCACTCCACCAGCGCCACCCTCCACGGGCGTGGCCATTGTCGCCGCCTCCTCCGCTGTGGGGGGCCCAAAAACCGGCAGCTCCGGCTCGGTCGCCAGAGCCGCCGCCGCCTGCCGCACCGGGGCCGTCGGCGCCTCCTCCGTTGGCGTCTTCGAAGGGGCAGCCGCCTCCACCTCCTTCGGTGCCGAGGGACCGGCCAAGGGGGCTTCCGGCACCTCCGCTGTCGCCGGCCTCTCCGGCGTGACCGCCCGCTCCTTAGGCAGCTCCGCGGCCGGCTGGGGCTCTGCCGTCAACGGGCGCGGGGGCTCCGAAGCCCTGCCGAGGTCGGGTCTTGGCACGCTCGCGGGCCATCGCCCCGCCAGGTCCTTCTTAGGCGCCGTCCGGAGCTCCGTCACCTGTACTCCGGCCCTGCACAAAGAAACATGGTAAGTAAAGCCTTATAACAGACGAAGTGCACGCGACACACTTACCCGCAGAACACGGAGCGTCGGAGCTTCGGGGTCCGCTCCCCTTGCTCTTGCACCGGCCGTTTCCCGCTGGACCTTAAGGCCGCGGCCTCGTCCGGCGCAGCCCGCGGCGTCTCCGTGCGGCTGGAGGGTCCGGAAGTCGACGGCCTCGACCCCGCCGGCTCGGTGTCTTCTCTTTGGGGGCCGGCCGCGCGGCAGAGCTCGAGGGGATCGAGGCCGGCGCCGCCTCCGACCTCCGAGGCTCTGGCCTCGCCGCCTGCGCGCGCGGGCGCACCACCTGCCCCTTCGGGGTGGGATGAGGGATCTCCACGACCTCCTCGTCCTCCTCCTCCACCTCCCCTTCCTCCTCCTCGTCCTCATCGTCGTCGTCGTCAAGGCCCTGGTGGCGTCGACCCCGGTCCAGTTGGACCTGGAGCTTCCTCGCCCTCTTCGCCGCCCGGGCGTCCTTCTTCTACTTCTGCTCCTCGGCCGCCAGGCGGTTCGCCTCCCGGACGGCTGGTCTTCAGGGAGAGGGGCGTGGGAGGGTCGGACGAGGAGGCCCGCCTTCTACAATTCGAAAAAGGGAGAAGGAGAAAAGTAAGGGTCGGAAGAGTCAAGAGAAGGAGAAAAACCTACAAAAAGAAGGCAGGACAGCTTACCAGTGCGATGCTCCCCTCGGTGGGGCGCATCGGAGGGTGCTATCGAGAGGAGGCCTTGGCATCCTCGGTCGCGAGGGTCTCATGCAGGCGCTGCCTCAGCTCCGACTCGGAATGGGGCTCGGTTCACATCATCGACCCGGAAAGATCCAAGCAAAGCCCCATCTCCCATAGCCGGAGCGGGCGCATCATCAGCGGCAGCACCCGTCGGGCGTGGTACGCGACAATTACGCCGGCGCCGCGCAGCCCCCGAGCCCGTAGGTGTTGGACGGAGTGGAGGAGGTCATCCAACCGCCTCCGCTCCTTGGATGGCGGCCCCCACTTCCACACCTCGGGTGCCGTGTCGAAGGTGCGTCCGGTGAACTCCGGCAAGCGGCTGGCGGCGTCGTTTTTGAGCTAAAACCACTGCCCCTGGCAGCCCCTTTTGGAGCTCCTCAGCTGCAGTCGGATGTAGGAGCAGGCGCACTCCCCGCGGAGGTGGATGCTGGCGCAGCCGATGGGCAGCGGATCCCCCTCCTTCGTCTGGAGTGATATGGCGAAGAAGTGCGCCATAAGTCGAAGTGGGGCGCGATCCCCAAGAAGCCCTCGCACAAGCCACGAAGGCGGCAATGTGCTGGACTCCGTTAGGGTTGAGGTGCTGGAGCTCGAGACCGTAGTAGTGGAGGAGCCCCCGCAAGAAAAAATGATGCGTGGGGACTCCCAGCCCACTCTCGTGGATGTGGGCGAAGGATACGATGTATCCGTCCGCCGGCGCCGGCACCGTCTCGTCACCGTGGAGCAGCCACTCCCTCACCTCCGTCCGCGCGGCGGGAAGGCCGCGCTTCACCAAGCCATCGAGGCGCACCCCTTGGATCTTGGACCTCCACCAGTTTGCCATGGAAGAAGGCTGGGGAATGCCGGAAAGTTGGGAGAGAGAGAGAAAGGATCGCGCAGTCAGAAAGCACGGAGAGTGGAAAGCGGGAGACGAAGCCGCGCGGGGAGATGAAGCGAAGCAAATGACGAGTGATGGCAAATGGGCGCGCGAGGTGCGTACTTATACCCCTCGTCTGCTTGGCGCTTTCCCCCAATCACTGTGAGCGGGGCCCGCACAGCCGCCTCGCGAAGTGCGGTTATGTCTCCCGCCCGCTTGGCGTCTTCCTCCCACTCGCTGCAAGCGGGGCCCGCATAGCCGCCTCGCGCGGCGTGGGTAAATCTCCCGCCCGCTTGGCGTTTCTGTCCCGCTCGCTGCAAGCAGGGCCCGAGTGGCCGCCTCGCTCAGCGTGGACACGATTCCGTCCGCTCGACTTCCTTCTTCCCACTCGTTGCAAGCGGGGCCCGCACGACCGCCCCCCGCAGCATGGGAAAATCTTCCGCCCGCTTGGCGTTTTCTCCCCGCTCGCTGCAAGCGGGGCCCGCACGGCCGCCTCGCTCACCGCGGTATTAACTCCCGCCCGCTTGGCGGTTGCCCCCCAGTCGCTGCAAGCGGGGCCCATGTGGCCGCCCCGCTCAGCGTGGGCGGACGCGCACGCGCATGCACTCATGAGGCACGAAGACTAACGCAGCCGCGCGTCCCATCGTGTCAGGCGCCTCTGCCGCAAAATAAATATTGGCATGCAGCGACTTAGGCTGGAATATGCCCCGATGGCCCAGAGAGTTCGAAGGCTGGCCCAGCGAATGGGTTCGACAGCCGCTCAGGGCAAAAATAGAGTGAGGGGTGGAAAGAGATGGGCCCGCTAGCGGCTAGTACCCTAGCGCTCGAATCGACCTATGGGTATTTCACCGCAGAAAGGCAACGAGCCCTCGGAGCCTATCGAACGGCGTCCGGGTACCAGATTGAGACGACAACCGGGAATATTGAGGTTGACCCCCAGCTGGTCTGTCGGGGTCCCCCCGAGGGGACCTCGGGCCTTCACTTGAACTCTCCCGTTAGCAGCTCGATGAGCGTCACGCTTCGGCCTCTGCGGTAAAGCGTGGCCCAGCTCAACCTCCTCGTCCAGCGAACGGACGCGCTGGAGGAACAATACAAGTTGAACCGTATCCGCGAACGGACCACCGCGACGAGCGAAGGTCTCGGGAAACGGAATCGTAAAGAGATCCAACACGGGATCGCAGAACGCGTGGACTCGACAAGGCCGAAAGCGAGCCTACAGTCGCGAACCTTCCTGTCCCGATTTGAGTGACCCCAGACTCCCTTTTGCATGGAGGTCAGGCTTCACTCGGGGGCTACTGTCGAGGGTCAATACCAGAGTAATTAACCTTAATGATCCACGGCCTTAACAACACAATTAAGGCAGCAGCAATCTCCACCTCGACCGACCCTCATGTCGTACAGACATCCGACGGGCTGGATTGGCAGGGAATCTCCGCCTCACCCGACCCCCCCAGGAGGGGTCGTGTCACATCCCAAAAGTTTCAAACTTTTGTGCTTCTGATTATGAGCTCACTGGCTTTGAATTGATTTCAACCATTTTTAGTTTTGAGTTTTGGATCAGGGTTTCAAGTTTTATCGTTTTCGAAAACCCTAATTGGCTGTTCAAGGAACCTTTTGTTTTATTAATGGAACTACCTCAATATTTTTACATAAAAATTAACTACACATTAAAATAGAATTTTGGAAATTTTATCAAAAGTTTTGGTAAAGGTTTAAACCCTTTTAAAATTCCAACAAATTTCAACTAAGTTGAAAATTCACAGATCTTTAGAAGCTGAATCAGGGAATCTTTCTATAACCAGAGTTGTTCCAAATAATTCACTTACCTCACACAAAAAGTTTCTAAAATTTTTGAACTCAGGGGCTAGGGTTTTCAATTCTCTCAAAGGAGGGTAATTGAAATAATTGAAAAGCAGAACTGAAAACAGCCTTACAGTGAACAGTGGCGCCGCCACCGCTGGCCAACCGTCGGGCAGCGCCGCCCCGGCCAATTTCCGCGCCGCCTTTACTTCACCGAGCAAGATCTTGACATAATCTTTCCCTCCACTGCTCTCCCATCTCTCTCCCTCTCTTCTCCCTCCTTCTCCCACTGGCACACGGCAAGCCGCCGGCACGCTACCTCCGCAGAAGCACCGCCTCACCACGCCTATCGCCGCCTGCTGCCCCTCTACTCCAATCCGTGTGCGCCACTGCTCTCTCTCCCCCCACTTGGCTCCTCTCCTTCGAGTATAAAGCCAAGCACCACTCGCTCCCCTCTTCTTTTCCCCCCCCTGCTTTCTTCCTTCCTGCCGAGCGCCGCCATTGCCATAGGCGAGCGCCGCCGCCCACCACCTCCACGCCGCTAGCTCACCTCAGCACTACCCGAGCCCCGCCACCTTGCTGGCTAGGTCCCTCTCCACTCCCTGCTACTCTCCATCCACGAAGGCCGCCAGTCATCCCCCGCTCGGCCCGGAACGCCGCCGTCCCTCCTTTTCGGTCAAGGACACGCCGGCGGCCACCATTCTCCAAACTTCGCCACCACGGTACAACAATTCTTCGATTCCTTTTGCTGGCAAGCTCCACTTGTTATGATGAATCGATTTGACAAGGTTTTGGTCGTAGCTCACCACCGTTGACGAAGAACGCCACGCGCCACCACCTCGGCCTCCATTAACACCGCTTCAGAGCTCACGTCGACGACCACCTTGCACTCTTCCCCATGGACTTAATCCTCTTCAAATCAGTGCATTGACTCACGGTGATGCTCCACGACTGCTCCATTCCCTTCTTAACCCTCTTCTCCGGCGAGAATCCCACCTGAGAGCCGCCACGGCCATATTTTCCCTGTTCTGTGATACCGTTCTATCCATTTTTCCATTTTCCTTTAATTAGCCAGAGATTGTTAAGCATGTAACAATCATGGAAAAATCTAAAAATGCCAAACCTAATTTTTTTTTTGAATCCTTGAACAATGAATTAATTTTCTGTTAAAGCATATTTTCAAAAAATGTCCCTAGAATTTCTTTAATAATTCAATGAATTATTTCTGTTGTTGATTTTTATTTGAAGTTCCAGAAGGTTTCTAGGGTTGATTTTTGTACCATAATTGTATCTTGGCATGATGCATCTCCTGCATTTTTACCAGAATTTTCATGAACATTTGTGCATGCATGTCATTGATAATATCCCTAAAAACCTAGTTTAATTGCCTTTATCTAAAGTACATTAGGAAAGTCACCCAAAAGCCCGAGACCTTTAACAAAAACTTTCTTTTAGATGCTCAATAGTAGATCTATAAATTTTCTTGATTTTTCCATAGGTGTTAGTACATGTTTCTGAATTTATAATTTTGAAAAATAGAGCCTTGTTAGATTTTTAATAAATTCATAGGAGCTCAACTGGACCCCAACCCAGAGCCAAAAGTCTTAGTTTAGAGCCTAGTTTAGAGCCCCAGAGCCTTGTTAGATTTTTAATAAATACATCTTATCGACGCATTTTTACTTTATAGCTTACGAACCGCCAGAGAGTGACGCGGGTGCTGCTATGGGAGAAGCACCGGAGGTTGATCCAGCTGCTGAGGAAGACAATACCGCTGTCGTTGAAGGCAAGCACCTCATATTGCTACCCAAAGTAATTTACTTAATGATTAATATGAATGCTTACGTATAGGACTGCATTAAAGTCGGGCATAGTGATAAAGTCGGGAACACCTATTATTGTTGCATGTACCCCTCCTTGGTATTGAATATGTCACCTTGTCAACCTGGGTAGAGTGTCTTTGTTCGAGCCACGAAATGCTTAGCCATGCTTAGATAACACGGTAGAAGTCGAGTGGTAGGTCCACTCGCACGTATAGGATTTATCCTGGTTGCTTATGAGCTTGTGGCAAGTTCATATGTTGGTAAAAGTTGGAAAGTGTTAAAAACTGAAATCCGGATGGTGGGATAGGAATGCAGCAAGACATGGAGGTCTTGTGTGCCGTAGGCCCCGTCTGGGTTGACCTAGGACCCGGCCGTGTTATTCTTGGCCTGAGCACTTTCCGTTCATACCACATGTCCGATATAATGGTAAGACAAGCTGAGTATCTCACTGCGTACCAACATTTGGCCGATGACTGCACGGTGTGTGGAACGAGGGATTCATGGGTGCCTGCGAGGCCGTGATACTCGACGAGGAACTCATGTGTGCCTGCGAGGCCGTGGTACTCGGCACCGTGTGGATTTTCCAACCGTGTGGGCACGAGTGTGAAAAAGGTTGACATGAGTACCCCCTTATGTAACTTTAGCGGGTTGCATGAGCCGTATGGTCCTCAGTCGTGTGGGTACAGTTGGACTCCCCTGCAGGGTGTAAAATCGGTTCAAATCTGCCGCGATCTCGGTTATGATCAAGCTCAGTGTCCTTTGGATATATCGTAGAGTGGTCACATAACATGATGGGAATTGGGATATCGTTGATGGAATTGGAATATGGGTATTGGTATCCATGGTTCGGATGGAACATGGATGATGGTATGTACATGGTTTATGGTTACATGGTACTTAGGGATTGGGTTTATTAGATGTTCATGCCCGCAAGAGTCCTTTTTACTTTATGCTTATTCACATATGCTTAGTTTTTGCTTTAAACAATCGAGTCCATTCCTATACCTCATTTACCTTGCCACAGCCTCATTGCATTATCCTTGGAGTCCGGAAATAATTCCCACAACAGGGTAAGAATTGCGAGTACCCTACTCAACGTTTGTTTCTTAAGTTTTTGCAGGTGAGGATGAGTTGGTCTTCGGCTACTTTGTCCCCGCCGATGCCGGCGAGGGCGAGGCGTAGTCAAGACATGCGAGTGACTGTGATTTGCGATGTTCGTGGGCTGGGCATCACAATACTTTGCTGTTTTCTTGCTGCAACCGCTGCGACTATCGTATTCCTTAGAATTGCTTCCGCTCTTTAATTTATTAGTTTCAAGACTTATGATGAACCTTGGTATGTAAGAATATTTAAATTTAATGTTATTAATTAATGTGACCTATGTGATGTATCACCTGTGATGTTACCGACATGCTTGGATCTTGGGCATTGCTTGAGAAGCATGTCGGGGGACTGCCAGATTTATATTCTCTTTTATCGGGTTGAGTTCTCGCATACCATGCGTGGACCGCGAGTCAACTTGGTAAACTTGAATGTAAATTGGTCGGGTCTCTCACAGGTCGGATCCGCCACAATACAGCCAACGCGCTCGACCCCATCCACGTTGGTGACGACGTAACGCGCGTGCTGCATGTATCAGTATTTGGCCTGTGTTATAATGAAGCAGGAGAGTTGCGGACAACTAACCATCGTCGTGCTATCACCGCGTACCAGGTGACCAAGTACGACCATATGTTTAAAGCGAAGGGATTCTGGATGTGATTGTGGCTCGCTTGGTGCAGCCGTAATGATACAAATCAGAGAAATGAAATTGTTGGATGCATCATCTTTCTTGTTCCTTTTTTTCTAAATCATATTTGTTACGGTGTCATGGAAGGAATTCTCCCAAAAGTAACTCCTTTTTGCCTTTCACTGTCTTGATTAATTAGATCTTTGACGTACGGTAATGATATGCAAAATTCATACCTTTTCCGTCTTTTTTTTCTGTTGTAGTTGACTTTGACTATTCGTATTATCAAAAAATATATGAGAAATATTATATGTTTTGTTATAATTTGATTTACACTGAAGACTTTTAAAATATAATTTTTAATTTTACATAATTAAATTAATTTTAAAATAAGACGAAGAGTTAAAGTTGATGATGATAAGAAAAAAATAATTAAAGGAGTATAATACTAAAGCGACAGCGTAAATATAGAACGGTGGAAGCACTGGTTCAACAGGTTCCACTGAGGGCACGGCTAGGCCAGGCCAGGCCAGGATGGTCGATGCATGATAAGGAATATAAACCTTTCAAATCAGATACACACATTATACAAAAGAGTAGAATATTGTGATGTTAGATGGTTCTTCTACCTGGGTTTAATCATGCATCGACGCAGCAATTAGGTAGTGAATCACATAATTTGTAGTATAATTGAATTATGCATATAAGAAGACCTAAACCGTAGAGGCAAGAAAATCTTTATTTTGGTTCACTACAGTTATATCTATACACATTCACAACCATGTGATTGCTATCCTTATCGCTTTCATTTTTTTCATCCAAAACAACGTGGATTACCTACTGCTTTATAGCAAAATGTTAATATTGTTCTTGCATTTTATGACATACAGAAACAACTATTTCCTCTCTGTCTATCAGATCATCCTATTTTGATCCTACAAATATATACAATGATACTTAACTACAAATTTCAAGTTTAGAATTTTCTAGTGTTGTCTGTACAGGCTAGACAAGCAATTACTGTATATATTTGAAACAGTTCGTTACTTCTAGAGATTCAGGACCTACATCACCTTTAGATATACTGTGCAGGTTGGCCAAGCTATCTGTGCATCAAAGAACATTTAAGTCAATGTACAAATTGACTACCTATGCACCTTTAGTAACTGCATGATGTCACTAGATATAGCTTTATATTATGACAACATATATATGGAGTATGAGAAGTTAGGTTTTGCATATTTGTTGCAGGGCTTTAGCAGTGAGGAAATTTAATAATGACTATATGATCGCAACGAATTGTACATTAAGGTTAGGAATGGCAACCGATACATCTATCAGGTTTTGCTTTTCCATACCCATACCCTTTTAGCTATCAGGTAAAAAAAATTTCTCATACCTATACCCATGGGTATTTGCGTACCCATTAAGCATGTGAGTTAAATCATATATTTATAATATATATAGTCATTATAGAAAATTAATTTATTGATACATAACAAGTTAATTTAATACGCCTTGCATCCCCTTTTATTTGGAGTTCTAGCTCTGGTACGGAGACTAAGAAAAAAGGTCAGCGCCGAATGATGGCACTTCTCATATGGACAGTGACAAACTCTTGATGAGGTAGGTGCTCACTCATTGTTTGCTTTGCGTGTGGTTGTATACATATGCCTCATATGGTAGGTTACCAAAATCAGGAAGTGTGACATATACAACTATTACCCGGACTCTAATGGAGATCCAATCCTACAGAAAAGGGGTCATATGTGTTCACCTTAACTAAAATACAAACAGGTTAGCATGTTAAATGGACATTTATCCAAGTATGTTGTTCAATGGTCATTTCAACAACCTCTACAATAGGAAATAAAGCGAGTGAACGCTCTATATTATTGTACTAGTAGGTACATGCTCGCTTTGATCTGTATATGTAATTTCTATAAACTAATTGATTGCTGGTGCATTCCATTTTTACCGCAGCAAATTGTCAGCAGATGACTCCCTAATCGGCTCTCCATTTGATCCATTTGACGACAATCTGGTGCTACAATTGATGTATGGACATATATGCCTCACTGTTCTACGAGGAATATATGACCAACCAATGTAATCTGTCATGTAGTAATATAGTGTGTGTTAGATAAGTTAAGGTCCTCTTTTGTGTGACTTCATCTATTACATAAACTATGGTCTGTGTTACCTTTGTGCATGTTATATTATCTGGATTCGACATTGAGCAGCCTCATAGGTCTTGCAAACTTGTACCGCTAAAGCACTTTCTTCAGAATTGTGTTTCATGGTAGTGTTCAAATTGAACAAATGACCTGGTACATCTTGAACAATCATGCTTTGTTTTTATTTTTTTTGTCTTCTATTTGGTTTAATGTATTATTTTTATGAAAACATTTTTAAACGTCAAATGTATGAGCCTGGGGCAATGCCCGGGGTTGCTGCTAGTTTGTACATATAGTATATAGAAAATAATAAAGTGAGAAATACCTCAAAATCGACGTGCCCGGCGTCAAAGAGTGCTTCCTGAAGATCACATAATAGCTCAGGGTACTCAATATGATATACACATAGTCACAGTCAGTGAAAGCCCATGTCCCATCAGTCCAAACATTCTTTGGCAGTAAATGCTGAAGTGCATTACGTATCAGGCGTAATAGACCATATATGCTATCATCATAGAATGTTTGGAGATTAGTCCTGGGATCAACTCTATTGAAGGTATCATATAGAAAATTGTTTGATAGGGTCTCCTTTTTCCAGCCTCGGTACTTCTGAAGTTTACTAAGAACAGTTGTGAGAGCATTGCCATCAATAGATCTAGAATCATGAAACGGTTGTACATCCGATAAAATAGTGCAAGATTTGTGAGCGAGCCTTGCACTGAAGAATGATTTAAGATCAGATCCTTGTTTCCCACTGGATTTTTTTCAATTCTTGACAGCCATCTATTTATTTGAGAGGGAATCTTCTCCTTGCTGTACAAGTCGTTCTTGATGCAGGATGCAAACTTGTTCCAGTCATTTGAACCCCTTGGCTCATCATATTCCTTTAACAAGACTTGATCTATCATATGCAATCTTATTTGAAATTGACTGTTGACACAAAAGTTGCTTAGATCAAAGTGTCTATCAATACTGTGTCCTTCAGAATGTAGACCATACATCCAAGCGGCTGTCCGTTGTAGAATTGTATTTGCTGCTTCTTTTGTAACCTCGATCAGTGGTTGCTGCAGGCCAGGTGGGGCAATATGCTCAACAAGATTGTTAACCAAGGCATACTTCTCTAGATCTACTCCCGGGCTGGGATCAAACGGACATACGAAAAAGGAATGCAATTTGTGGCAAGGATGCCTCATAATAATGACTTTGGTATAATTGCCAATCGGCAACAATCTCCATTGCTTGGCACTACAAGTTAGCAAAAGGGCTATTAAATTACAGCCGAGTTTATGATGAAGAATAGAATGCTGCAAAAAAGTTTGGTAAAGAATAAATTACCATTCTTGCAGCCATAAATGATTAGGCATCTTCAATTTTTTTTTCTTTTGCTCGTTCATATTTATAGCCTGTCAGTTTATGATATGAAACAATTGAGACAAAGTGATAAGGAAAGAACTTGGGGTAAAAACTACATTGTGAAAAATTACAACTTCACATATTCATCAGTGCGACACTACAGTATATAGCTAAAAACCAGATTTTTAAACAAAGCAAGTCTGGTTATCTGTTTTATTTGTTCTCGTCCTTTCATTGATTTTTTTTAATGTTATGGCATTGGCATGTATGTATTGTTCAGACATGTGTATATTCCGTGCATAGCTGCTGGACTGTTGTGGTTATGAGCTAACATTTAGATTCAGTTTTTGATGCAGACCCGCCCAGAAAACCTCGTCTCGGGACGGATCCGGTCAGTCGTTGAGCCAGGATCCTGTTGGGCAACGCTCGGCGAAGCGAGCGTACACACGATACAACACAGGCAGGAATAAACAGCAATGATTTACAAGGAGAGAGAACTTAATACGTCATTGGTTCATAGTTTGAAACTTAAGTCTTACAGTGAATCAGAGTACGCAATAAAGTTGTGGAAATAACAGCGGAAGGCTTCATCGATTACAGACTCCGACGCTCAGACTTAAGCAAAAGCATGCACCGTGCCCACGGGCGTCATGCTACTAGCCACTTCAATGTTCACTGCGGCGACTCACACAACTCCCACTGGAGGTTCCCGATCTCGGGGTGAGACTCCTCCCAAAGGATTCTACCAGCTGGGTTCTGCATGTCGGTGCCTGAAAACCACATATCGCTAACGCGTGAGCTTCTAAGAAGCTCAACAAGACTTACCCGTCAACGTGGCTGACTACAGCCGACTCCTAGACATGAAGGCTGACCAGGGTGGGTTTACTGGCAAAAAAGACTTGCAAGCCTGTACTACTCTTGTCAAATTTTAGCACAGATTAAGTCATTAGAAAATAAATTTAGTTAGCACTGGGCTAAGCAAACATAACAGAAGCAACAATAGCAATAGTAAGAATCATAATTCATTCTCATTGCATCTCAACCTATTTACTAAAATGTGGTGCATTTCACGAGCATGCTCTCTAACTGGGAGCGACAGCGGTTCGAAACGATTTTATACCCTGTAGGGGGAAACCTGATCGTACGACACGTGCGTGTCCCAGACTCGCACGTGGCAACCGTTCACACCAGCTCCTGCAACGTCAATTCCCTCATACGCCTGTCTTAGCAGCGCTGCATCCCACCAGACAACACGTCCCAGATGGTTTCTGTGGAGTTCCCACGCTGCCGACCCCAGATCTCCTCCTAGTCAAACACTGTAGGGCAGGTTCGACGTTGCAATCACTAGGCTACGTAGGTTTACTGGGGCCCATAACACCCAGCATACGACCAGTACATTCAACACTCGATCAGTCTCAGACCACACGGATCAGACAAGTCTACGGTCACCCTGGACCCGGTCCAGTCACCGACCTACTTGGTATCCTGTCTGACTCTCAAACTTTTATCTTTCCTTAATTAACTCATACTCAATGTTCATTGCGGCGACTCGCACAACTCCCGCTGGAGGTTCCCGATCTCGGGGTGAGACTCCTCCCAAAGGATGCTACCAGCTAGGTCCTGCATGTCGGTGCCTGAAAACCACATATCGCTAACGCGTGAGCTTCTAAGAAGCTCAACAAGGCTTACCCGTCAACGTGGCTGACTACAGCCGACTCCTAGACATGCTGGCTGACGCGGGTGGGTTTACTTGCAAAAGGACTCGCAAACCTACACTACTCTTGTCAAATTTTAGCACCAGATTAAGTGATTAGAATATAAATTTAGTTAGCACTGCGACTAATCAAACATAACAAGAGCAACAAAAGCAATAGTAATCATCATGTTCATTCACATGGTGTCTCAACCTATTTACTAGAATGTGACAGAGAGTTCAAGTAAGCTCATAGCTGAGAGCGACAGCGATTCGAACCGATTTTTATACCTCTGCAGGGTTAACCTAATCGTACGACACGTGCGTGTCCCAGACTCGCACGTGGCAACCGTTCACGCCAGCTCCTGCAACGTCAATTCCCTCCTACGCCTGCCTTAGCAGCGCCGCGTCCCACCAGACAACACGTCCCAGACGGTTTCTGTGGAGTTCCCACGCTGTCTGACACGACCCCGCCCAGAGAACCCCGTCTCGGGACGGATCCGGTCAGTCGTTGAGCCAGGATCCTGTTGGACAACGCTCGGTGAAGCGAGCGTAAACACGATACAACACAGGCAGGAATAAACAGCAATGATTTACAAGGAGAGAGAACTTAATACATCATTGGTTCATAAATTTAGAAGTTGAATATTACGTTGATTCAGAGTACGCAAAAGTTTTGAAACCAAGACGGCGGAAGACTTGAACGATTACAAACTCCGACACTCGGACTTAAGCAAAAGCACGCGCCGTGCCCAAGGGCGTCATGCTACTAGCCACTTCAACAATTCACTGCAGCGACTCGCACAACTCCCACTGGAGGTTCCCGAACTCGGGGAGAGGCTCCTCCCAATGGAAGCTACCTGCTTGGTCCTGCATGACGGCGCCTGAAAACCACAAAACGCTAACGCGTGAGCTTCTAAGAAGCTCAGCAAGACTTACCCGTCAACGTGGCTGACTACAGCCGACTCCTAGACATGCTGGCTGACTCGGGTGGGTTTACTTGCATAAAGGACTCGCAAAGCCTATACTACTCTTGTCAAATTTTAGCACAGGTTAAGTGATTAGAAAAATAAATTTAATTAGCACTGAGCTAAGCAAACATAACAGAAGTAACAACAGCATTAGTAATGATCATAATTCATTCTCATTGTGTCTCACCTATTTACTAAAATGTGGTGTGTTTCACGAGCATGCTCACTAACTGGGAGCGATAGCGGTTCGAAACGATTTTATACCCTGCAGGGGAAACCTGATCGTACGACACGTGCAGGTCCCAGACTCGCACGTGGCAACCGTTCACACCAGCTCCTGCAACGTCAATTCCCTCCTACGCCTGCCTTAGCAGCGCCGCGTCCCATCAGACAACGCGTCCCAGACGGTTTCTGTGGAGTTCCCACGCTGCCGACCCCAGATCTCCTCCTAGTCAGACACCGTAGGGCAGGTTCGACGTTGCAATCACTCGGCTACGTAGGTTTACTGGGGCCCATAACACCCAGCATACGACCAGTACATTCAACACTCGATCAGTCTCGGACCACATGGATCAGACAAGTCTACGGTCACCCTGGACCCGGTCCAGTCGCCGACCTACTTTGTATCCTGTCTGACCCTCAAACTTTTATCTTTCCTTAATTAACTCATCATCATGTATCATCAGGTATCAAAAGATAGTTTCATCCAACAACTTATCCTTTCGCGAGCAGCGTCCACTCTGCTCGACTTCTACCGGCAATACCTGCTAAGCATAGCATACTAAGGGGGTGTCTATACCAACTACCGTTAGGGTTTTCCTATGGAAACAAATGCAACTATGGTTTCAATCAACTCCTAGTACTTAATGCACAAACAAGACACACTTAGTCATAAAAGAAAAATTTTAAACAACGGTTGTGCAACCGGGCTTGCCTAGTTCTTCTGAGCTGACGTTGACTTCTTCGACGGGGGTCGAGGAACTCGGATCTGCAGCTACCTCGTGAGCGTCAGAATCTACATGATGCAGTAGGATTATGATAAGTTCAATGAAAAAGAAACTTATTGTTATTACCAATAGTAAGTCTAGGGTTTAGATTGGCGACGCCTAGAATTAGGGTTAACCCTAATTACTCGACGCCGTCGATTAAATTCAATTCTTAAACTGTGAATGATGTTTAAAGAAATCTATTCAACTCTCATGAGGTGACTTTTAGTTGGCATGTTCAACAACTTCAACTCTAGTTAAGTTAATTCGACAGTTTTCATTGGTTAACATTATTTAATTCCTTCGGCTATTAAACTAGGGTTAAAATGAAGATTTTAATTCTTCCTCAAGATTATTTTTAGTTGGTAGTACTCCCTGGAATAAGCATTTTGGGCTTGGGCGGGGCCTAGATGAAGTTTTTATATTTTATAAAAATTCATCAAAGTTCCTGTTTTTAAATCTTACAAAGTCAGAAAGCACTAGTAAACCTCAGAACAAAATTATGCAATTTTATGTGGGCAATCCTGAGCACCAGATCTAAAAACTTTGCTTTTGGGTCTAACCTTATAAATGAATTTTACAATGTACTTTAGAAGATGGTACTTTAACTAGGCAGATTGAAGTATTTTAAAAGGGTTAGATGCCATTTCGTGGTCCTAAAATCTTCATAAAATTCCAGAGGGTGTGTAGTACAATGGTGTACTTGTGCATCAAAGGTTAGCCCTAGCATTGCTCTATAATGCAATTTAAAATTCAAAAACAGAAAGGAGTGTTTCTAATTAATTCTGCAAATGTTTGGTCATTTGTTAAAAAGTGCTTTAACAGAAAATTAGTCCCTTTCACCAGGGTTCTAACAAATTTTAGTTTGGCATTTTTGGATCTTCCTGTGAATTTCTAGGGATTTTAGAAGGCAGAGCAATAATCTGAAAAATAAAAAGAAAAAGAAAAACAGGGGAGGTTGCGCCGACGAGCTCCGGCGAGCCATTGCCGGCGGTGGGGTGGTCGCTGACGGTCGAACCTCGGCTTTCCACAATCCACTCGACACGACAAAGCTCGGCAACATGCTATTTATCAAGGTTTCGGCCGGGAAAGGGGTGCTCACCGTGGGGGGTCTCGGGGCGGCGGCGGCCAATGAAATTCCGGCGAACGGAGCTCAAATCCGGAGGGGGAAAAGTGCGGGAAGCTTCAGGGGAGTGAGAGGGAGTGTTTTGTTGAGAGAATTGGATTGAAGGACGGCCGGGAGGGGGTTTTCACCGAGAGGGGCGGCCGGCAATGGCGTCGGCGGCGGCTGGGCAGGGAAAAGGCTTGCGCACGCGCAAGCGATGGACAAGGGAGAAAAAAGGGGGGGGGAGAGGAGGATTGCGCACCGGTTTTTAAAGGGGGCCGGGGTAGGGGAGTAGAGGAGTAGGGGAGGGGCATGGCCGGAGCGCGGCGGCACAGTGGCCGATCGGGCGGCGCGGCTCGGGCAGAGGAAAAGGCGGGGGAGGGAGTGAGCTAGAGAGAGAAGTAGAGAGAGAGAGAGAGAGAGGGAGCGGGGTGAGAGTGCTGCTGAGTAAATGCGATGTGGGGTGGAGGCTTGTGTCGGGCGGCGCGGTGCCCTGCCGCCCGTCGCTCTGTCGGGCGGGCGGCGGGCACTGTAGCCCGCCCGACAACAGTTTTATTTTTTTTTTTGTTTTCTACAGTTCAAGCTGGAAGAAATTCAATGAATTTGGCACACTTCTGGAGCTCAAAAATTTTTTAAAATTTTTGTGCATGCTCAGGAATTTATTTGGAACACTTTTCATTTAAGGTTCAAGTCATGATTTGGTCTCTAAAAATTCTTGAATTTCTAAGTTTATTATAGATTGTGTGAATTTTTAAGAGGTTTAAATCCTTTCCAAAAATCTTGAATAATTTCCCAAAATTCTATTTGAAGTGTACTTGATTGTTATGTAAAAATATGGCTAGGATTCTGTGGAAATTTTGGTAGCCATGAGTTAGGGTTTGGATTCCTTCCTGTTAACAGGATTTCGATACTGTTAGTTGAGATTTTTCCGGACTTCAGCTTTAGTGTTCTGTTATGTGCCAAAATTTTTATAGTGATTCCTTAGAGCATTTTAAACATAATTTCATTTTACTTCAATGTCGATTTTGCTTTTACGTGTGAATTTTGACTTCTAGGGTTTAAATCTGTCGATAACCTTTTAAGTGACACCTGGGGTGTCACACTGTCCACCCCAGATCTCCTCCTAATCAGACACCGTAAGGCAGGTTCGACGTTGCAATCACTAGGCTACGTAGGTTTATCGGGGCCCATAACACCCAGCATACGATTAGTACATTCAATACTTGCCCAGCTGTGCCACACGGATCAGACCAGACTACGGTCACCCTGGTCCCGGACCAGTCGCCGACCTACTTGTACCCGGTCCGACCCTCAATCTTTTATCTTTCTTACTCATTCACTATCGTGTGGCACATCTCATGAAATAGTTTCATTCAATATCCTATTACTCGCGAGCAGCGTCCACTCTGCTCGACTTCTACCAGCAATTATCTACTAAGCGTAGCATACTAAGGGTATCTATACAAGCTACCGTCAGGGTTTCCTATGGGAAATAATGCAACTAGGGTTTCAATCAACTCCTAGCACTTAATGCACAAACAAGACATACTGAGTTATAAAGGAAAATTTTTAAACATCGGTTGTGCACCGGGGCTTGCCTGGTTCTCCGGAGCCGTCGAAGGCTTCTTCTGCGGAGGTCGAGGCAACTGGGTCTGCAGCTACTTCGTGCGTTTCAGAATCTACATGATGCAATATGATTAAGATAAGTTCAATGGAAGAGAAATTTATTGTTTTTACCAATAGTAATCTAGGGTTTCGATCGGCGACGCCTAGAATTAGGGTTAACCCTAAATTACTCGACGCCGTCGATTAAATTCAATCCTTAATCTTTGAATGATGTTCAAGAAAATTTATTCAACTCTCATGAGGTGACTTTTAGTTGGCATGTCCAACAACTTCAACTTGACTTAAGGTTAATTCGATATTTTTCATTGGTTAAACATTATTTAATTCCTTCGGCTATTAAACTAGGGTCAAAATGGAAATTTTAATTCTTCCTCAAGAATTATTTTTAGTTGGTAGCACTCCCTGAAATAAGCATTTTGAGCTTTGGGTGAGGCCTAGATAAATTTTCTATATTTTATAAAAATTCATCAAATTTCCTGTTTTTAAATTTTATAAAATCGGAAAGCACTACTAAACCTTAGAATAAAATTATGAAATTTTATGTGGGCATTCCTGAGCACCAAATCTAAAACTTTGCTTTTGGGTCTAACCTTATAAATGACTTTTACAATGTACTTTAGAAAATGGTATTTAAACTAGACAGATTGAAGTATTTTAAAAGGGTTAGATGCCATTTCATGGTCCTAAAATCTTCACAAAATTCCAGAGGATGTGTGTGGCCATGGTGTATTTGTGGATCAAAGATTAGCCCTAGAATTGCTCTAGAATGAAAATTAAAATTCAAAAATAGAATAGAGTGTTCTAACTAATTCTGCAAATTTTTGTACAATTTCTAAAAAGTGCTTTAACAGAAAATTAGTTCCGTGTTCAAGGATTTAAACGAAATTAGGTTTGGCATTTTTAGATTTTTCCATGATTTTCTACACACCTAACAATCTCTGGCTAATTAAAGAAATTTAGGAAAATCAATGGAACAGTAGGCTGAAATAGAGGACACGGCAGAGGCGGCGCTCCGGTGAGCTCCTCGCCGGAGAAGAAGGCTAGGGCAAGAACCAAAGTGTCGTGGAGCTTCACCTCGACTCAATGCACTGATTTGTGGAGGATGGAGGCCACGGAGAAGAGGGAAACAAGGTCAGCGTCATGGAGGTCGAGGCGGCGACAATGGCGGCCGACGGGGTGGCACACGACGTTCTTCGTCGATGACGATCACCTGTGGCTGGAATCATGTCAAAGGGGTGCGCAATAACCAGAGGAAGTAACTGCTGATTTGAATTGCAAAACCATTGTACCGTGACGACGAATTTTGAGGAGGGGCGATTGGCGGTGAGGTTCTTCGGCCGAGAGGGAGACGGCGGCGTTCCGGCGAAACCAGTAACAGCTGGCGGGCTTGGTGGTCGGAGAGCAGCAGGGGGTGGAGGGGAGTCTCTCGGGCACGGTGTTGAGGTTTGGAGACGGCCGGCGTGAGCTGTCGACGTGGACGTGGAGGGCAGCGGCTATGGTGGCGGCGCACTGAGCAGGGAGGAGGGGGGAGTCTCGCGCGGGGTGAAGGGAAAAGGAGGAGTGGGTGGCGGTGCACCGTTTTAAAGGGGGCTCGGCGTAGGGGTTAGAGGGGCAAGAGGGGTATGGCCGGCATGGTCGGCCATGCCGGGCGGTGCTCGAGCGACGCGCGCCATGAAAAACAGGGGAGGGGCGGCAGAGAGAGAGAGAGAGAGAGTGAGTGGGTGCCGCGGGAGAGGGAGGAGGAAGGAACGGGAGAGAGCGAGGGAGCGCGGCCGACTTGAATACGGTGACGTGCGAAGTAAAACCAGCGAAAGCCGTGTCGGACGGGGCGGTCGGGCGGGCGGCGGCACTGTAGCCCGCCCGACAACAGCCCGATTGAAATTTTTATATATATTTTTATTTTAAAGCTGGAATGCAAATCAATGAAATGGCACACTTCCCGAGCTCAAAAATTTTTGAAAATTTTTGTGCAAGTTGAAGAATTTATTTGGAGCATTTTTTGTTTAGGGTTCAAGTCACTATTCGACTTCTAAAAATTCTTGAATTTCCAAAATTATTATAGCTTGTGTGAATTTTTGAGAGGCCTAAATCTTGTCCAAAAATTCTGAATAAATTCCCAAAATTATATTTTGAAGTGTAGTTAATTGTTATGTAAAAATATGGCTAGGTTCCATGCAAATTTTTGGTAGACAAGAGTTAGGGTTTGGATTTCTTCCTGTTAACAGGATTTCGATACTGTTAGTTGAGATTTTTCCGGACTTTGCTATAGTGTTCTGTGGTTTGTCAAACTTTTCATAGTGTTCCTCTAAAGCATTTTAAACAATATTCCTTTTTATTTCGAAGATTGAATTTTCTCTTAAGCGAGTGACATTATGGATTAGGGTTTATAGTTGTCGATTTTCGCCCTGGTGACACCTAGGGTGTCACATAGGACCACGAAATGGCATCTAACCCTTTTAAAATACTTCAATCTACCTAGTTAAAATACTATTTTCTAAAATGCATTGTAAAAGTCATTTAAAAGGATTAGACCCAAAAGCAAAGTTGAAGCTTTAGTGCTCATGAATGCTCACATAAAATTTCATAATTTTATTCTAAGGTTTACTAGTGCTTTCTGATTTTATAAAATTTAAAAACAGGAAATTTGATGAATTCTTATAAAATATATAAAATTCATCTAGGCCTCAACCAAAGTTCAAAATACTTATTTCAGGGAGTGCTAACAACTAAAAATAATCTTGAGGAAGAATTTAAAATTCCATTTTAACCCTAGTTTAATAGTCGAAGGAATTAAATAATGTGTGACCGATGAAAAATGTCGAATTAACCTTAACTAAAGTTGAAGTTGTTGAACATACAACTAAAAGTCACCTCATGACAGTTGAATAGGTTTCCTTGAACCTCATTCAACAATTAAGAATTGGATTTAATCAACGGCGTCGAGTGATTAGGGTTAACCCTAATTCTAGGCGTCGTCGATCAAAACCCTAGATTGCTATTGGTAAAAGAAGTAAGTTTCTTTGCAATTGAACTTATCTTAATCATACTGCATCATGTAGATTCTGAAGCGCACGAAGTAGCTGCGGATCCAGTTGCCTCGACCTCCGCCGAAGAAGTTTACAACGTCGGAGAACCAGGCAAGCCCCGGTGCACAACCGATTTTTAAAGTTTTCCTTTTATAACTCAGTGTGTCTTGTTTGTGCATTAAGTCCTAGGAGTTGATTGAAACCATAGTTGCATTTGTTTCCCCATAACCCTATCGGTAGCTGGTATAGATACCCTTAGTATGCTATGCTTAGTAGGTATTGCCGGTAGAAGTCGAGCATAGTGGACGCTGCTCGCGAAAGGTAGGTTGTTGGATGAAACTATCTTTTGATACCTCATGATACATGATGATGAGTTATTTAAGGAAAGATAAAAGTTTGAGGGTCAGACAGGATGCAAAGTAGGTCGGCGACTGGACCAGGTCCAGGGTGACCGTAGACTTGTCTGATCTGTGTGGTCCGAGACTGATCGAGTGTTGAATGTACTGGTCGTATGTTGGGTGTTATGGGCCCCAGTAAACCTACGTAGCCTAGTGATTGCAACGTTGAACCTGCCCTACGGTGTTTGACTAGGAGGAGATCTGGGGTGGGCAGCGTGGGAACTCCACAGAAACCGTCTGGGACGTGTTGTCTGGTGGGAACTTCTGTGAGTAAGTCAGAAGTAAACTGAGCTAAAATTTACAGGCAAGAAAGCACATGTTCTGAAAGCAACCAGGAGAATCTGACATTTTCCATGCTAACGTAAAAAGCAAAGTAACTGATCTGCTTACATAATCATTAGCGCATCCAAAGCAAACTACTGCTTATCAAGATAAACCATTAATGAGCCATCTCCTTGTGTACAAATCATTGATTTCATCGTCGCTTCATCTCAGATGTGAAACTTAAAAGAATCAAACAGATTGATAAAAAGGTGAATATGCGACGAGGATACCTAGTTCACAGTAGACGTTTAGTTCTTGGGGGATTAGCCCAACTCTTGGCCGTTAGACGCTTCTTGAACGGTGGTGCTTGTTGGGGACGGCCGGAGAACAAATCTTGGAATCCCCCGACTCCCCAGATGGCGTCCACCGAACCATGGGCAGCGGCAGCACGGCTTCGACGGCTCGCGCAGGCGGTGCGCGGCGGCCACCGAAGCACGGGCAGCGGCAGCCTGGCACTGGAGCGTCGCGCAGGCGGGGGTGGCGCCACCGGAGACCGGGCAGCGGCAGTGGTGGGGAACAGCGAACGGGAAGATCCGGCGATCACCGGTCAGTTGGGCAATAAATGTCTGACACTCCCACGCTCGCTGACAGATGGAGTCGTCGATTACTCAAGCAAGTGGGCGATAAATGCACACGACATGCACCGTCCAAAGGACGGGCGCCGCTGCTATAGCTCCTGTCAGAAGCTGACCATTCCATTGTGACGGGACGTCTCCGAGCGACGGCCATGACAACAGCGCCATTCCGTCACCTCCAACAGGGACCATTCCTCCATACGGACAGGACACCCACGATTGACGACACTCGCCACGTCGTCGAACAGGAAGGGCACTGCCATGCCGATGGCGTCACCCACAGTGGCGCAGCCCAACTTGGACGTACGGTCACGACCTGCAACACGAATCCGAGCGTCCCTTTTTCATGGTATAAAAGGAGGAGGAAGCCGAGGAGACAAGGGGGGGGGGTCTAAGAGACAATCATCCAACGAATGGACAAGCGAGTACACGAACACTTCTCCACACTCGTTCTTTTCATCCAGAGATTTGGGAAGCTCTCCCTCTCTCACCCGTTTGTAACCCCCTACTACAAACCAGTCGCGAGTAACACGAGCAGCACGAAACTGGACATAGGGCATCATTGCCTGAACCAGTATACATCCTTGTGTCCTCTCGTAAACCATCGAGACCCCAAAACGCGCATACAACGATAAATTTACTAGTCGGTGGTAATGAACACCGACAGTTGCCGCGTCAAGTAGGGGATTTTGCGCGTCTTCGCCGATCACCTTTTAGGTTTCGATGGCCAACCACGTCAACGGATGGATTCCTGATACGACCGTGTGTTTCGGGAGTCTTGACTTCGTTGCCACCTCCGAAGGCAACCTAGCGCTGGCTGACGTACCAGCCTCGCCGATCGTGGCCTCCGATTTTCGTTGCGTACCGACCGCGTCGGTCAACGGAAAAACACGATGATCTGGCAAGGGTTCGCGCTCTTTGAAGCCCTCCCGCAAGGGTCCGCGCGCAACCACTTCGCCCGGCCGGGCCAGCACCGGCAAAATCACAATGACCCGCGTGTCATCGCGCGAAAGCCCGTGCACCATGGACATTGAGTTCGTCGGAATGACGGGCTATGCGTCGGAATCTTTCTTCGACCTCCTCGACGAGGCGAATGGGGATTTCGGCGTAGAACACAGTGAGGGGAGCCACAACCCCTCTCGTGAATGCCACATGGCACATTCGGAAGACCCCCCTAACCTGGGGAGCGATCTTCCCGCTACCTTGCTAGTGGCGATGACCGGAACTCCCCCCCGCGACATGCTCGCTCCATGGCGCGTGACACGACCCGCCCAGAAAACCTCGTCTCAGGACAGATCCGGTCAGTCGTTAAGCCAAGATCTTGTTGGGCAACGCTCGGCGAAGCGAGCGTACACACGATACAACACAGGCAGGGATAAACAGCAATAATTTACAAGAAGAGAGGACTTAATACATCAATGGTTCATAAATTAAAGTTGAATATTACATTAATTCAGAGTACGCAACAGTTTTGAAAACAATAACAGCGGAAGACTTAGGACGGTTACAACTCCGACACTCGGACTTAAGTAGAAGCACGCGCCGTGCCCACGGGCGTCATGCTACTAGCCACTTCAACAAATCACTACGGCGACTCGCACAACTCCCACTGGAGGTTCCCAAACTCGAAGGGAGGCTCCTCCCAATGGAAGCTACCTGCTGGGTCCTGCATGACGGCGCCTGAAAACCACAAAACGCTAACGCGTGAGCTTCTAAGAAGCTCAGCAAGACTTACCCGACAAATGGCTGGCTACAGCCGACTCCTAGACATGAAGGCTGACTCGGGAGGGTTTATTTGCAAAAGGACTCGCAAGCCTATGCTACTCTTGTTAAATTTTAGCACAGGTTAAGTGACTAGAAAAAAAATAAATTTAATTAGCACTGAGCTAAGCAAGCATAACAGAAGTAACAACAATATTAGTAATAATCATAATTTCCTTCTCATTGTGTTTCAACCTAGCTTGCTAGAATGTGACAGAGAGTTCAAGTAAGCTCACAGCTGAGAGCGACAGCGATTCGGACCGATTTTTATACCACTGCAGGGTTAACCTAATCGTACGACACGTGCGTGTCCCAGGCTCGCACGTGGCAACCGTTCACACCAGCTCCTGCAACGTCAATTCCAGCCTACGCACGCCTTAGCAGCGCCGCATCCCACCAGACAACGCGTCCCAGACGGTTTCTGTGGAGTTCCCACGCTGCCCACCCCAGATCTCCTCCTCCTAGTCAGACGCCGTAGGGCAGGTTCGACGTTGCAATCACTAGGCTACGTAGGTTTACCGGGGCCCATAACACCCAGCATACGATTAGTACATTCAATACTTGCCCAGCTGTGCCACACGGATCAGACCAGACTACGGTCACCCTGGTCCCGGACCAGTCGCCGACCTACTGGTACCCAGTCTGACCCTCAATCTTTTATCTTTCTTACTCATTGACAATCGTGTGACACATCTCATGAAATAGTTTCATTCGATATCCTATTACTCGCGAGCAGCGTCCACTCTGCTCGACTTCTACCAGCAACTATCTGCTAAGCATAGCATACTAAGGGTATCTATACAAACTACCGTCAGGGTTTCCTACGGAAAACAAATGCAACTATGGTTTCAATCAACTCCTAGCACCTAATGCACAAACAAGACACACTTAGAGTAAAAGTAAAACTTTAAAATTCGGTTATGCACCGGGGCTTGCCTGGTTCCTCTGAGTCGATGTCGACTTCTTCGGCGGGGGTCGAGGAACTTGGATCCGCAGCTACTTCGTGAGCGTCAGAATCTACATAATGCAGTAGGATTATGATAAGTTCAATGAAATAGAAACTTATTGTTATTATTAATAATAATCTAGGGTTTAGATTGGCGACGCCTAGAATTAGGGTTAACCCTAATTACTCGACGCCGTCGATTAAATTAAATTCTTAATCTGGAAATGGTGTTTAAATAATCTATTCGACTGTCATGAGGTGACTTTTAGCTGGCATGTTTTAATAACTTCAACTTTAGTTAAGTTAATGCGACACTTTTCATCGGTTAATATTATTTAATTACTTCGGCTATTAAACTAGGGTTAAAATAAAGATTTTAATTCTTCCTTAAGATTATTTTTAGTTGGTAGTATTCCCTGGAATAAGCATTTTGGGCTTTGGGTGGGGCCTAGATAAATTTTTTATATTTTATAAAAATTCGTCCAAGTTCCTGTTTTTAGATCTTGTAAAATCAGAAAGCACTAGTAGACCTTAGAATAAAATTATGAAAATTTATGTGAGCATTCCTGAGCACCAGATCTGAAACTTTGCTTTTGGGTCTAACCTTGTAAATGACTTTTACAATGTACTTTAGAAAATGGTATTTAATCTAGGCAGATTGAAGTTATTTAATAGGGTTGGATGCCATTTCCTGTTCCTGAAATCTCCATAAAATTCCAGAGGGTGTGCAGTACCATGGTGTACTTGTGGATCAAAGGTTAGCCCTAGCATTTCTCTGTAATGCAATTTAAAATTCAAAAACAGAAAAGAGTGTTTCTAATTAATTCTGCAAATTTTTGGTCATTTGTTAAAAAGTGTTTTAACAGAAAATTAGTACTTTTCATGAGGTTTCTAACAAATTTTGGTTTGGCATTTTTGGATCTTCCTATGATTTTCTAGGGTTTTTAGAAGACAAAGTAATAATCTGGAAAATAATTAGGAAAAAGGAAAAACAGGGGAGGTTCTCGGTGAGCTCCGGCGACCAATTCCCGACGATGGGGTGGTCATCGGCCGTCGAACCTTGGCTTCCTACGATCCACTCGACACGACGAAGCTTGGCAACATGGTATTCATCAAGGTTGGGCACGGCAGAGGGGGCCTCACCGTGGGGGGCGGCGGTGGCGGCGGCGAAGTTAAAATTCCGTCGAGGTGGCTCGCCTTCGGAGGATTGGAGGGTTCTGTGAGCTTCACGAGGTGGAGAAGAGCTGATTGGGTGAAGGAATTGGATTGAAATTGATCGGGGGGTGGATTTCACCGTGGAGGCGGCAGCAATGGCGCCGGCGGCCGTGGGGCAGGAGAATTGGGGGATTCTCGCGGGGGGGGGGGGGAGAGAAGAAATGGAGGAGGAGGGAAATTGGGGAGGAGCCCGCGCCATTTATAGGAGGAATGGGGTAGGGGGAGTAGGGGAGCAGGGGGAGCAGGGGCCGGCGCAGTGGGCGGCGTCGGGCGGCTCGGGCGGCGGAGCAGAGAGAAAAGAGAGAGAGGGAGGGAGATGAGAGGAGTGAGAGAGGGTGAGCTAGAGGGAGAGAGAGAGCGAGGGGGGGGGGTGAGGAGGCCGGCGCGGCATGACGCAGCAACGTGCCACAGGAGGGCTGTGTCGAGCGGCGCAGCTGCGCGCCCTGCGCTCTGTTGTCGGGCGGGCGGGCACTGTAGCCCGCCCGGCAACAGTTTCATTTTTTTTATTTTTTTCTTTTTCATTAATGCTGGAAGGAATTCAATGGATGGGCACTCTTTCCAAGCTCGAAAAATTTTGAAAATTTTTGTAAGAGCTTAGGAATTTATTTGGAACACTTTTCATTTAAGGTTCAAGTCATGATTTGGCGTCTAAAAATTCTTGAATTTCTAGGTTGATTATAGCTTCTGTGAATTTTTAAGAGGTCTAAAGCTTTTCCAAAAATCTTGAATAATTTCCCAAAATTCTATTTTGACGTGTACTTAATTGTTATGTAAAAATATAGCTAGGGTTCTGTGGAAGTTTTGATGGTCAAGAGTTAGGGTTTGAATTCCTTTCTGCTAACGAGACTTCAACACTTTTAGTTGAGAATTCTCCGGACTTTGCTAAGATGCTCTGTTGTTTGTCAAACTTTTCGTAGTGTCTCCTTAAAGCATTTTAGACAATATTTCTTTTTATTTCCACGATAGAAACTGCTTTAAAGTGAGTGAAATTTTGAATTAGGGTTTATAGTTGTCGACTTTTGCTCTGGTGACACCTGGGGTGTCACAGCACGCGATGTGCGCCGACGGATCATCGAGGAAGGTGACGGACACCCGCGTTTCACGCGGGCGAGCCAGAACCTCGCCGCAGTGGTGGCGTTACTTTGGGGGCTCCCTGAGCCCGCCACGCCTGAGGCTCGACGCACTCAACGCGAAGTTGTGGTGCTGCTGCAACGACCGGCGGCACAACAAGCGGAGAGCTCGCAGTCGTGAATTCGCAGACCGCATACCCTAAACGTATCTGTCCAACAGACACGACCTGGAATAGACGAGGCCTCGAAAGCCTTCATCCGCGGATGCCTCGGGGCAAACCGCGACGCCTGTGCCACCTTGGAGGCTCGCCGGCGCCAGCCAGAGCACGTCTCTGGAACGGACCAAGTCCGCCACCCACACTGAGGTGGGCGCCACGACGGGAACGAGGACAGGAGCCCGAGCCCAGACGCCCCGGGGCCTCAAGCCTTCAGTTCCCACATCCTCGACGCCCCGTTTCCCCGGCATTTCCGGCCTCCTACCAACGTATCGAAGTACGCGGGGAAAACAAACCCCAGCCTTTGGCTAGAAGACTATCGCCTCACCTACCGAGCCGGAGGAGCGGATGATGATCATTTCATCATCCGTAACCTGCCACTCTACCTGGCCGACTCAGCCAGGACCTGGCTCGAGCACCTCCCCGCCAATCGGATCGCGAGCTGGTCCGATCTGAAGGAGGTCTTCGTAGGGAACATCCAAGGGACCTACGCGCGCCCAAGCATTCCCTGGAACCTCAAGAACTGTCAACAGAAACCCGGGGAGACCCTCCAGGAGTACGTCTGGCGTTTTTCCCGGCAATGCAATGAGCTGCCGGACATCGATGACGCCGACGTCATCGGGGCATTCTTGTCCAGGACAACTTGTCGCACCCTGGACCACAAGCTGGGTCGCAAGAGTCCACGAACGACCAAGGAACTTTTGGACATCGCGACCAGCCACGCTTCCGACGAGGAAGCAGTTGACGCGATTTTCAACCGCTCCCACGAAACGAAGGGTAAGCGGGACGAGGACGCCGGAGAAGGCCCCTCCGACCGCTCCCACAAGAAGAAAAACAGTCGGCAGCCCTCGTCCGGGGGACGGATGGTTGCGGCCGCCGACCGCAAGGGCGCCAAGGCGCCAGCGGCGGACACCTCGGACCACTTTGAGAAGAAGTGGAACGGGCTGTGCCCCAACCACGAATACCCCGTGAAGCACCTTAGCAAAGAATGCTCGCTCATGAAGCAGTTCTTGACTCAGGAGTCAATGAGGGCAAGCCGAAAGGCAAGCCCCGACAAGCCCCTGGGGGTGCTGACGACGGTGGCGGCACCAGCGACGGCAACGATGGTTTTTCAGAAATCGACGGATGCCTCATGATCTTCGCAGGCCCAGAGGCGCATGGAGGAAGGCACCATGCGAAAGGTCGAGCGTCGCGAGGTTTTCGCGGTCGAACCCGCGACGGCGCCGTTCCTTCAGTGGTCAGAAGCACCGATCACGTTCGATCGGTCTGACCACCCCAGCCACGTCCCACGACCGGGTCGATACCCTCTGGTAGTCAACCCCATCGTCGGCAAGAAGCGTCTCTCCAAGTTCCTCATGGATGGAGGCAGCAGCCTCAACATCCTCTATGTGGAGACGCTCGACGCCATGGGCATCGATCGGTCGCTCATCCGACCGACCGGAGCGCCCTTCCATGGCGTCGTCCCCGGGAAACAAGCAGTCTCGCTCGGGCAGATCGACCTGCCCATCACCTTCGGGACCCCGACCAACTTTCGGACAGAAACCCTCACGTTCGAAGTGGTCAGCTTCCACGGGTCATACCACGCCATTTTGGGGCGGCCATGCTACGCAAAGTTCATGGCCGTGCCCAACTACACCTATCTGAAGCTCAAGATGCCAAGGCCGAAGGGGGTTATCACTGTTGGCACTTCTTTCTAGTGCGCCTACCAGTGCGAGACGGAGAGCGGCGAACTCGCCTCTGCAACCATCGCGTCTATGGAGGAACTCACTGCTATCCGGCAGCAAGTCACCGAAGACGCGCCCGACTCCAACCGCAGCGCTGGGTCTTTCGAGCCCGCCGAGGGCACCAAAGAGATCCAGCTCGACCCCGACAACGCCCCTGAGAAGGTGGCAAAGGTCGGGACGTCCCTCTCCCCCAAATAGGAAAGCACGCTCGTCGACTTCCTCCGCGCGAACATCAACATCTTCGAGTGGAAACCCTCGGACATGTCCGGCATCCCGAGGGAAGTCGCTGAGCACTCCTTGCACATCAAGCCAGGGTCCCGACCGGTCAAGCAACGACTGTACCACTTCGACGAGGAGAAGCGCAAGGCGATCGGGGAGGAGATAGCCAAGCTGCTGGCAGCCGGTTTCATCAAGGAGGTTTATCACCCCGAATGGTTAGCCAATACCGTTCTGATACAAAAAAAGAATGGGAAATGGAGAATGTGTGTTGACTACACTAGTCTAAACAAAGCGTGTCCGAAGGATCCGTTTCCTTTGACACGTATAGACCAGATCATCGACTCGACCTCGGGGTGCGAAGCCCTCTATTTCCTTGATGCGTATTCCAGGTACCATCAAATTCCCATGAAGGAGTCCGACCAACCCGCGACATCCTTCATCACGCTGTTCGGATCGTACTGGGTGATGTATTTCAACGGCTCGCTGATGCGCAAAGGAGCGGGGGTCGGACTTGTCTTCGTCTCCCCCTTGGGAGTGCGTATGAAGTATGCGATCCGCCTTCTGTTCCCTACATCCAACAACGTGGCTGAATACGAGGCGGTCGTTAACGGGCTCAAGATCGCCGACGAGTTAGGAATTCGACGACTCGAAATTCAGGGTGATTCCCAGCTTGTCGTCGACCAGATTATGAAGGAGTCCAGCTACCACAACGAGACCATGGACGCATACTGCCAGGAAGTTTGTAAGCTGGAGCACAAGTTCCACGGTCTTGAGCTCAGGCATATCTCGAGGCGGCAAAACGAAGAGGCGGACTTGAAGCATCTAGGCCTTAATTGTGGTTTTGGTAATTAATGACAATCCATATTTGTGGATTAATGCGCTACTTGAGTCCTTGTTAGAAATTATTGAATATTTGAACCCGCTTTGTGAAATGGCAACAAATATACTGTCGAGCTCACACAAATAGGACAACGGATGGCGCAAGGCAAAGGTATGATCAATAGGTTTTTACTTTTACCGGTCATAAGGTGATTAGAGGAGAAAATGACCGGATTTTAGATTAGCGCCGTACTATTAACAGGGGTCGGTTGTCATTTGCTTGGAGCATCTATAGATTGCCATTTTGCTCAATTCCTTACCAATTAACTACAAAGTGTCCTTGAAATTTCCCTAGAAAAAGAAGAAAAATTATTGAGAGAAATTCCTATCAAAATCCTAGAAAATGAGAAAATCAAGTGTGCTGAATCAGGGTATGGCGGTCTGACCGCCAGCACCCCTTAGAGACTGTCTCTCCTCTGAGCCCTCTAGCGGTCTGACCGTCAAAGGGACAGTCTGACCGTCAGGGTCACTCCAGAGAGTGCTTGTTTCGGGCTCCTCTGACAGTCTGACCGCCAAAGGGACGGTCTGACCGTTAGGGTCACTCTAGAGAGTGCTTGTTTCGGGCTACTCTGACGGTCTGACCGCCAGAGGCTTGGTCTGACCGCCAGCTCCAGATTTAAAATTCCTCCTCTGTGCATTTATTGTAAAAATGAACGTTGCCAACCACCACGGTCTGACCGCCAGAGTCGTGGTCTGACCGCCAGCTACGCAGAAAGTCAATAACGGCTAGTTTTTTGATGTGAGGGGTATAAATACTTCCCCATCTCGTGCAAGGCACCCCTCTTGGCCATTTCCACTGCATACCACATACTCTTGAGCCTTCCTCTCTCACTCTTGACCCCTTGTTGATCCATAGAGAGTGTGAGAGCATCTAGTGCTTGATTTCATCGATTCGAGCTTTGTGGCACTAGTGATTCTCCAAGCAAGCGTCATTGACTTGTTACTCTTGGAGGTTGCCACCTCCTAGACGGCTTGGTGGTGGAGCAACCGTGAGCCCTTCAAGAAGATTGTGAAGAAGGCCCGGTTGATTGTTGTGAGAGGTGTGGTGCTCACCTCGCCGGAGTGGCAAAGGGCAACCCTAGTGGAATCGAAGTTTGGAGCGGCTCGAGAGATTGATTTGGCTCAAGGTCAAGTTGCTCTTTGTGAGCCCTTCTTGTTGGAGAAGTGAAAGCTTGATAGAGAAGCAAATCAAAGGCTTGAGTCCACCTCAACGTGGATTAGGGGTGACCGGCAAGTCATCGACACCACGGGTTAAATTTGTGTCTCTCCTTGTCCTTTTACTTTTGAGCTTTAATTTCCTAGAAGTCTATCTTGTTGCATATCACCCTAGGATTGCAAACCCCTCACTAGATTCAACTTAGGCTTGTTTAATTTTTACTGTTTCATTTATTTCGGTTGCTCTTGTGCTTATCTTGCTAGAAATTGATTTATTTTGGATTGTAAATCTTTGCTCAATTATCAACCTAGAAATAGCTTCTTATCTTGCTCTTGATCCGCTCTTTTTATTTCCGCACTAATTTGATCAAGTTGCAATTAAATTTGAAAACCGCCTATTCACCCCCCCTCTAGTCGGTGTCTTAGATCCTACAAGTGGTATCAGAGCCGGTATCTCATATTTGTGTGGATTTGATCATCTGGGAGTGACACAATGGCTAGCAATCACCTTGGGAAGCCTCCGTTCTTTGACGGGTCAAATTATGATTATTGGAAGACTTGTATGACTCGTTATCTCAAGGCTATGGGCGGTTCAATTTGGAGAATTGTTGATGATGGTCTTGTTGTTCTTGATCCAAGCAATCCAACCGATATTGAACAAGAGCTCATTCTTGCAAATGATCAAGCCATGAATGTTCTATATGGTGCTCTATCAATTAATGAGTTCAACCGTGTGTGCAAGCTAGAAACCGCAAATGAAATGTGGGTGGCACTCATGGAAGCTCATGAAGGCACTACTACTGTCAAAGAAGCTAAGCTATTCATCTTCAAGGGCAAATTTGAGAAATTCACCATGTTGCCAAATGAAGAAGTTGATGACATGTTCACTAGATTGAACAATATTGTGAATGAATTGAAGGGTCTTGATGTCAAGGTATCAAATGTGGATATCTCTCATAAATTTCTTAGAGCCTTGCCACCAAAATATGAGACAATTGTGACCTTGCTTGCGAGATCAAATTTGAAGGATACAAAGCCCACCGAAGTTCTCGGAGAAATTCTCACTCATGATATGTTCAAACAATCCCAAGAAGAACTTCATAATGCCAATGTTGATGAGAAGAAGAAGGGCATTGCACTCAAAGCAAAGACATCAAAAGATGATAATGATGATGAAAGTGAAAATAGCACCGATGAAGATCTTGCCTTGATGGTAAGAAAATTCAAAAAGTTTATGAAGAAGAAAGGGGGATTCAATAGAAGTGGAAGGCCATCAAACAAGAACCCCTTTGCTAAAAAAAATGCTTTGAGTGTGGAAAAATAGGTCACATCTCCTCAAATTACAAAAATAAAGAGGAAAAAGAAGAAGAAGAATCAAGCATGAACAAGAAGTATGAGGGCAAGAAGAAAGTAATCAAGAAGTACTACAAGAGGAAAAATGGCAAAGCTTGCTATGTTGAGTGGGATTCGGATGCTAGTTCCAATTCCGATTCCGATGATGATGATGATGATGATGATGCTCAACCTTCCAAGAAGGGTCTTGCCGGTATTGCTATCAAGGAGGCTCCATCTCTTTTCGACACACCTCTGTCTTATGGCAAAAGGTGAATCGAAGGTATGTGATGATGATACATTTACCTATGATGATCTTGTTGAGATGGTGAGCAACCTTGATGATTTGCTAGGAAATATGAAGGGTAAATATAGAGATCTTAAGAAAAAATACTCATGTTTGGAGGAGTCATATGAGGAGCTAAAGACTTCTCATGAGAATCTTAATGAAGATCATGAGAGGCTTAAGGAAGCTCATGACTCTCTCATTGCGTGTACCGACAAAGTGAAGGTTGATGTTGGTGTTTCTTTTGATATGCTTGAGTGCTTGCCATGTGTTGAACATATTTCTAAGACTAGCATATCTACCTCTTGTGATGACTTGCTTCCCATGCCTTGCTCCTCTAATATTGATTCTTGCATGGATATGTCAAATGCTTGTAATCCCTTGCTTATTGTTGAGAATGTTGAATTGAGGGAAACCGTTGATTCTCTTGTTAATGCTCTTGCTAAATGCCATAGGGGTGAAAACTCCTATAACAAGATGTGGGAATGTCAAAGGTTCACTCTCAAGCATGAGGGACTTGGGTATATACCCAAGAAGAACAAAAGTGCTTTTGTTGACAAAAGGACCACTTTCATGAAAGAATGTGGCTTGTATTGTGCTAAGTGCAAAAACACCGATCATCTTGAAAAGGATTGCACCGGTTATAAGAATGTGTCTCTTGCTTCTATTGATGCCTCCTATGTGCTTAAGAAAAATTCCGACGGTGTTGTTTATGCCAAGTTTGTTGGTAGAACTAAGAATGATGTGCATGCTTTTAATGGTAACACCTCTAGGAATGGCACAAAGAAAAAGGCCATATGGGTACCTAAGGCCTTGGTGACTAACATCCAAGGATCCAAACAAGTTTGGGTACCTAAAACGAACTAATCTTGTTTTGTAGGTGAATTACAAGTCCGGTGGAAGACATTGGATGCTTGATAGTGGTTGCACTCAACACATGACCGGCAATGGAAAAATGTTCACCTCATTTGATGATGAAGCATCGGTTTGTGACAAGATCACTTTTGGGGATAATAGCAAAGGCAAAGTGCAAGGATTGGGAAAAATTGCAATTTCAAATGATTTGTCAATTTCAAATGTGTTGTTAGTTGAATCACTTAGCTTCAACCTTCTCTCAGTGGCTCAATTGTGTGATCTTGATCTTATATTGAAGTTCTCTCCCACGAACGTTATCATTACAAGCATCAAGAGTGATGGGTTGGTGTTCAAAGGATTTTGCTATGGGAACCTCTATCTTGTGGATTTTTCATCAAGTGATGGAAGTTTAAGTACATGTTTATTCACAAAGTCATCAAAAGGGTGGCTATGGCATAGAAGACTTGCTCATGTTGGAATGAATCAACTCAAACGGTTGGTGAAGCATGACTTGGTCGTTGGATTAAATGATGAGGTGGTATTTAAGAAGAATAAGTTGTGTAGTGCTTGTCAAGCCGGAAAACAAGTTGCAAATACCCATCCCACCAAAAGTGTCATGTCTACCTCTAGGCCTTTGGAATTATTGCATATGGATTTATTTGGCCCTACAACATATAGAAGCATTGGTGGTAATAGTTATTGTCTTGTGATTGTGGATGACTATTCAAGATACACATGCGTGTTCTTTTTGCATGACAAGGCAAATGTGTTCAACATTTTCAAGAGTTTTGCAAAGAGAGCCGAAAATGAATTTGAGTTCTGCATCAAGAAAATTAGAATTGACAATGGCACCGAATTCAAAAATTCCAAGATTGAGTATTTTTGTGATGAGAAGGGAGTCAAGCATGAATTTTCGGCCAAGTATACTCCGGAGCAAAATGGAGTAGCTGAAAGGAAAAATCAGACATTAATAGAGATGGCAAGATCAATGCTTGCGGAATATAATGTTTCCGATAGCTTTTGGGCTGAAGCAATAAACACCGCTTGTCATGCATCAAATAGATTGTATTGCCATAGGTTGTTGAAGAAGACTCCATATGAGCTCCTTATTGGAAGAAAGCCAAACATCTCATATTTCCGTGTATTTGGATGCAAATGCTATATCTTGAGGAAAGATGCAAAATTGTCAAAATTCCAAAGCAAGTGTGATGAAGGTTTCTTATTGGGCTATTCATCAAATAGCAAGGCTTATCGTGTCTACAATCAAAGCACGGGCTTAGTTGAGGAGACAAGTGATGTTGAGTTCGATGAAACTAATGATCTCAAGATGAACAAGAAAATTTAGATGATGTTGAAAATGAAGGGCTGAGAAAAGCCATGAAAAATATGACTATCGGTGACGTCAAGCCTAAAGATGAAGAAGATCAAGAAGATGATCCATCGACTCCATTTCAAGCCAATCAACCTTCTTCAAAATCAAATAATCAAACCCAAGCCAATGATGAAGACAAAGATGAAGAATCACATCATCAACCGGAAAATGATTCTTCCACAAGCTCAACACAAGATCCTATGACTCACCTTAAGGTTCATCATGATATTGCTAAAAATCACCCCGTTGATCAAATTGTTGGAGATATACATAAAGGTGTTCAAACTAGGTCACGTCTTGCTTCATTTTGTGAACACTATTACTTTGTCTCTTTTGATGAACCAACTCGAGTTGAAGAGGCCCTAAGTGATCCGGATTGGGTAAGTGCCATGCATGAAGAGTTGAATAATTTTGTCCGAAATGAAGTATGGGAATTGGTTGAGAGGCCAAACAATTATAATGTCATTGGCACCAAATGGGTATTTCGGAACAACCAAGATGAAAATGGAATTGTTGTGGGAAACAAGGCAAGATTGGTTGCACAAGGATATTCTCAAGTTGAAGGATTGGATTTTGATGAGACTTTTGCACCGGTTGCAAGACTTGAGGCCATTAGAATCTTACTTGCATATGCTTCATCATACAATATCAAGCTATATCAAATGGATGTGAAGAGTGCCTTCTTAAATGGCAAGATCAATGAACTAGTATTTGTTGAGCAACCGCCCGGTTTTGAGGATGTCAAGAGGCCAAATCATGTGTACAAGCTATCTAAAGCTCTATATGGTCTTAAACAAGCACCACGGGCTTGGTATGAGAGACTCCGGGATTTTCTAGTCTCCAAGGGTTTTATGATTGGAAAGGTGGACACCATCTTATTTACTAAGAAGATTGGAGAAGATCTATTTATATGTCAAATTTATGTTGATGATATCATATTTGGCTTAACCAATCAAGATTTTTGTGAAGAATTTGAAAAAATAATGTCTCATGAATTTGAGATGTCTATGATTGGTGAATTGACCTATTTTCTTGGTCTTCAAGTAAAGCAAATAAAAGATGGAACTTTCATTTGTCAAAGCAAGTATTTGAATGATCTTCTCAAGAGATTTGGCATGGATAATTTAAAGCCAATCAAAACTCCTATGGCCACAAATGCTCATCTTGATCAAGATGAGGGAGGTAAATCGGTTGATTTGAAGTTGTATCGCTCTATGATTGGGAGTTTGCTTTATCTCACCGCATCTAGGCCCGATATTATGTTTAGTGTTTGCATGTGTGCACGGTTTCAAGCTTCTCCAAAAAGAATGTCATTTGGTCGCCGTGAAGCGCATCTTGACATACTTGAAACACACTCCGAATTTGGGCCTATGGTTTCCTAAAGGTGCTCAATTCATATTAATTGGCTATTCGGACTCCGATTATGCCGGTTGCAAAATCGATAGAAAGAGCACCTCGGGGACTTGTCAACTCCTTGGTAGATCCCTTGTCTCATGGTCATCCAAGAAACAAAACTCCGTTGCCCTATCCACCGCCGAAGCGGAATATCCATCCACGGGAAATTGTTGTGCTCAACTCCTTCGGATGAAACAAACACTTTTGGACTATGGAGTGAAATTTGATTGCATACCACTTTTGTGTGACAATGAGAGTGCCATAAAAATAGCCACAAATCCCGTCCAACACAAAAGAACCAAACATATTGATATCCGTCATCACTTCTTGAGAGATCATGTGAGCAAAGGTGACATTGTGATGGAGCGAGTGAGGACCGAAGAGCAATTAGCGGATATCTTTACCAAGCCACTTGATGAAACCTGCTTTTACAAATTAAGAAGTGAGCTCAACATTATTGACATTTACAATGTTGCTTGAGACCGTGTCCATGCTTGGATTTCTTTTTGGGTCTTATGGTATTTGTTTGATTTTTCTCGTTTAATCACTCTTTGCCACATTTAGGGGGAGCACTACACTCATTTATATATGTTGCTAACCTAAAATGTGAATATATCAAGGATGATGCCATAATAGTCCTCAAAAGCCTCTTTTGGTCAAAAAGTTAAAATCTGAAAAATATCGTATGGCTTTCAAGTTTCTTGGTTGGAAAGTGTTCTCTTATATATCTTGAATGTTTTGCAAAAGAGCTATCTCATTTTCAAGCTTCTATGAAGAAGCTGCCATTTTTGAGCTCTCATGAAGATCACTTTTTCTCTTTTTTTTTAGATTTAACTCGAATTATTCCATAGATTTTGATCTAGTGAGTTTTTGAGTTCGAGTTCTTTACCAAACTTATGCAACTCATTCTCATGAACTTTTTTGATATTCAAAACTTTTTCAATTGATCACTCTACTGAAAGTTATTGAGTTTTGAATCTCGCCTCTTTAAACCAATATGACCGTTCTAGTCACATTATGGCATCAAGTGAGTTTTGCTTTTCGGAGCCATATACTTCACATGTAATGGTTCACAAAAGTCCTCCAAACTCATACAATCCCCTTTTTGCAATCAAATCACGTTTTTCACCTCATTTGCAAAAATTCTCATTTTTATGTTTTTAATTGAATCAATTGAATTCCTTGCTTAATCGGTGTTTCAATCTCGTTTAATTGTTGATTCATGGTTTTTACTCATATCTTTGAGATCATATATCCTTGGAGTTCTCACTTTGGATCATTGGGAAAAAGAATTGAGCAAGATTTGAATGGATGGAAGGATTTTTTTCAGAAAATATACAACAAAATTCAGAGCTTCAGTTTCAATGTCTGGCGGTCAGACCGCGAAGGTCACGGTCAGACTGCAGGAGCAGAACAGAGTGCATACCCCTCTGAGTGACCCTCACGGTCAGACCGTGAGTCGGGAGGGTCTGACCGCTGCGCGCCTATCCAGAACAAGTCCTCTGGTTCGTCCCCGCGGTCAGACCGCGGCCACCACGGTCAGACCGCCAGGGGCGCAGCGCTGCGGGTCCATCTCCTTTTGTGGCTTATCTTCCTCTCCACATACCCCTTGCCCACACGAGAAACACACCTCAAAGCTCTCTCTCTCATGTGAAAAGGACCTCCGTCAAGGGAGCATCATCCTCATCGTTCCCAGTCCGACCGAGAGCGTCCCCGGTCTCACCGGAGGCTCCTCCACCATGTTTACTCGGTATTTTTCTCGATCCAATTCGTTTCACCATGGATTTCTCTCTAAGGTTCATTATGGCATGAAGTTGGGGATTCAAGTCTCAACCATGGATTTCTTGATTAAATGGCATGTATTGGTTTCTTATGCTCTATACTACATATGCCCTACGTTTGGTTGGTTGATTCCATCAGTTTATACATGAATCTGAGGATTAAATTTCGAGTTTATTGTTCTGTGAACAGTACCCACGGTCTGACCGACAGGGTCCCGGTCAGCCGCCAGGGGCAGACAGAAGCCGATTCATTTCTTATACAGTGTATTCACGACATGATCAATTCTATCACATATCTACCCTATTTTTTCTGTGACATATAAGAAAAGAGAAAGTGAATTCTAGCTATCGGTGTTCATCAATGAATGATGATTATGACTCACACATATACATCATTCTTGTTGATTGACAGTGGGCGAAAGAAATGTGCAGTCTGCAAACTTCAGGGACCACCCCAAACACAAGTAAAAAGAAGAAGCAGGTGCCATCCGACTCCGATCATGATTTAAATGATGATACCTATGAACCTTCACACACTGATGATGGGACTTCTTCTCGCGTTCAAGGGCAACACGATGCTCACATGGTCAATGTGAGTGATGAGGATGATGACTTTGATCCCCTTCAGTTTCACGGAGAAAGAAAAGTGTGGACCGCAGAGGAGTACTACAATGCTAGGAAGGTATCGGGCTATCAAGGTGCAAATAACTCTCCTTCTCCACAGTTTTATAGCTAAGTGCATCATGATGCATTCTATGGTCATCTAGTGAAGAAACCCGTGTTTCAACATCAATGGATTGATTGGGCCTTTGTCAATTCATATGATACACTTCGCCCCACTATTCAATTGTTTCAAGCCGTGGGTCTTTATGACTTTGCTTGCTACAGATGCAACTGGAATGAGACCATCATTCGTCAGTTCTATGCCACAGCTGAGTTTGATTGGGAAGCTAATGAGATTCAGTGGATCACCGGCAGGAACATGTACACTGCCAATTTTTCTGAATTTTCTGCAGTCAATCAGCTTGATTATAATGATCTTAAGGCTGGTTGATGTTTATGGTGATCCACATTTGGCGGAGAATTTGCGGCTTCAATACTATGAAGGCCCAAATACTAAGATTAACACTGTCTCGGGCTTGAAGGTCATTCCAGCAGTTATCAATAAAATTGTGCTAAAGACAGTGTATCCTAGAGTGGCAACACGGAGGCCATACGTTTTGCTCATTGGAACTTCATCCACAATATCATGACAGGTAAAAAAATGGATGTAGTGAGATTTATCTTGAAGACCATTGAGGCCATGTCCGTAACTGTGCAGAAGAATCTCTATTATGCTCCCTATAACATGTCTTTGATTCTTAGCAAGACAACATTTTCTACACAGAACTGTCATACCCCACATAAAGAGTACAAGCCTTTTCTAATGAGTCCAAATTTTCTTGCTCCTGTACATCCAGTTGGTGCAGAAAGTGCGGCTGCAGAAGATGTCCGTCATCATGATATGCCACCTCCTCCACCTCCTCCACCTGAGCATGGTCCTCCTTCAGACTTTATGGCCCAGTACATGCCCCAGATTCAGTCTTCTATTCAGCAGGGCATCCAGGCTGGAATGACTACATTCTATTCCACCTTCCATGAGCAGTATTACCAGCCTATGATGGCTCAGTTGGGTGACATGACTCAGACTATGGGGAATTTGCGCAATGATATTGATGCACTCACCACTCAATTTCAGACTTTGCATACAATGTCACCAGTTTGAGAAATGAGTTCACCGCCCATCACTAGGAGCTCCAAACCTTCAGTGACTACTTTTACCAGATGTATCCTCGTCCTCCGCCACCACCGGGGCCGTATCCTCCTCCTCCTCCGGATTTTGATGATCACTACCCGTACTAGTGCTTTTGGCAATTCGATGCCGAAGGGGGAGGAAATGAGGAAATAAGGAAAGTGAGAAAATTGAAGATCAAGACAAGAAGTGAAGCAAGTTAGAAAACTCCATGTGGAATTGATCTCATGCATTGCATTTGCCTTCTTTATTTTGACCTATGTTTCTATGAGACTCTATGTGCTTTTCGCTCTTTATTTGAATTTGGTGCTATTTGAACTTGGTTTGTATTGTGATGATGAATCATTGTGGCTTATCTATTTTCTAGTTCATCACATTTCAATGGTTCATGGTTTTATGATGATTGAAGACTCTCATCTCGATTATTGCAATTTATTGAAGAGAATATCCATCTATGATTCATGGTTATACGATGAATGAGGATTCTATCTCTATTATTGTGAATGATTGAGGACAATATCTATTGGCTACGTTTCATGGTTATATTCTTATTTTATCTAATTCCTCACATTCAACAAACAAGGTACACTCCACCGAAATTTCCTCTTTTACACATGCGCACACTTAGGGGGAGTTCACCTTGTTCTTCAATTTATTATCATTTCAAGTGGTTGTCATCAATTACCAAAAAGGGGGAGATTGAAGCATCTAGGCCCTTAATTGTGGTTTTGGTAATTAATGACAATCCATATTTGTAGATTAATGCGCTACTTGAGTACTTGTTAGAAATTATTGAATATTTGAGCCCGCTTTGTGAAATGGCAACAAATATACTGTCGAGCTCACACAAATAGGACAACGGATGGCGCAAGGCAAAGGTATAATCAATAGGTTTTTACTTTTACCGGTCATAAGGTGATTAGAGGAGAAAATGACTAGATTTTAGATTAGCGCCGTACTATTAAGAGGGGTCAGTTGTCATTTGCTTGGAGCATCTATAGATTGCCATTTTGCTCAATTCCCTTACCAATTAACTGCAAAGTGTCCTTGAAATTTCCCTAGAAAAAGAAGAAAAATTGTTGAGAGAAATTCCTATCAAAATCCTAGAAAATGAGAAAATCAAGTGTGCTGAATCAGGGTATGGCGGTCTGACCGCCAGAGGCTTGGTCTGACCGTCAACACCCCTTAGAGACTGTCTCCTCTGAGCCCCTCTGGCGGTCTGACTGCCAAAGTGACGGTCTAACCGCCAGGGTCACTCCAGAGAGTGCTTGTTTCGGGCTCCTCTGACGGTCGGACCGCCAGAGGCTTGGTCTGACCGCCAGCTCCAGATTTAAAATTCCTCGTCTGTGCATTTATTGCAAAAATGAACGTTGCCAACCGCCACGGTCTGACCGCCAGCTGTGCAGAAAGTCAATAACAGCTAGTTTTTTGATGTGAGGGGTATAAATACTTCCCCATCTCGTGCAAGGCACCCCTCTTGGCCATTTCCACTGCATACCACATACTCTTGAGCCTTCCTCTCTCACTCTTGACCCCTTGTTGATCCATAGAGAGTGTGAGAGCATCTAGTGCTTGATTTCATCGATTCGAGCTTTGTGGCACTAGTGATTCTCCAAGCAAGCGTCATTGACTTGTTACTCTTGGAGGTTGCCACCTCCTAGACGGCTTGGTGGTGGAGCAACCGTGAGCCCTTCAAGAAGATTGTGAAGAAGGCCCGGTTGATTGTTGTGAGAGGTGTGGTGCTCACCTCGCCGGAGTGGCAAAGGGCAACCCTAGTGGAATCGAAGTTTGGAGCGGCTCGAGAGATTGATTTGGCTCAAGGTCAAGTTGCTCTTTGTGAGCCCTTCTTGTTGGAGAAGTGAAAGCTTGATAGAGAAGCAAATCAAAGGCTTGAGTCCACCTCAACGTGGATTAGGGGTGACCGGCAAGTCATCGACACCACGGGTTAAATTTGTGTCTCTCCTTGTCCTTTTACTTTTGAGCTTTAATTTCCTAGAAGTCTATCTTGTTGCATATCACCCTAGGATTGCAAACCCCTCACTAGATTCAACTTAGGCTTGTTTAATTTTTACTGTTTCATTTATTTCGGTTGCTCTTGTGCTTATCTTGCTAGAAATTGATTTATTTTGGATTGTAAATCTTTGCTCAATTATCAACCTAGAAATAGCTTCTTATCTTGCTCTTGATCCGCTCTTTTTATTTCCGCACTAATTTGATCAAGTTGCAATTAAATTTGAAAACCGCCTATTCACCCCCCCCCCCCTCTAGTCGGTGTCTTAGATCCTACAGGACTCCTTGGCGAAAATGGCAGCCAGGCGCGAGCAGATCCTGCCTGGGTCTTCACCCATGACCAGAGCCAACCGTCCATCCGACCCAGAGACACACCAGGGGCCGGCATCGAGCCGCCCTCAGGAGAAGGGGTCGGACCGGCCGCGAAATCTCCTAGCCCTAGCGTCATGGAGATTGACGAGGCGTCCGCACCTGGTACTGGTCCTCCGACCGATTGGAGGGCGCCGTACCTCGACTGCCTCCTCAAAGGAGAGCTTCCCGCAGACAAGACGGAGGCTCGACGTGTCAGACGACGCGCCAAATCCTTCGTCATTGTCAATGGAGAACTCTACAGGAGGAGTCTCACCAAGAGCTTGCAGCGTTGCATCCCTATCGAACAGGGAAAGATGCTGCTGCAAGACATCCATGACGGGGTCTGTGGCCATCACGCCGCGCACAAAACCCTTGTCGGAAACGCGTTCCGACAAGGATTCTACTGGCCGACAGCCATCAACGACGCTGCGCAAATCATGCGCACGTGCGAAAGCTGCCAGTTCTACGCTCGGCAGACCCATCTGCCGGCACAGGTGCTGCAGTTCATCCCCGTCACGTGGCCGTTCACGGTCTGGAGGTTGGACTTGGTCGGGCCTCTCAAGAAAGCGCCCGGGGGCTACACCCACGTCTTGGTGGCGGTCGACAAGTTCACCAAGTGGGTCGAGGCCCGACCGGTCATGAGGATCTGACCAAAGGAAGAGGTCGAATTCTTCCTTGACATCGTCCACCGCTTCGGGGTTCCAAACTCCATCATCACCGACAATGGTACGCAGTTTACGGGGAAACGATTCCTCAAATTCTGTGATGACTACCATATTCGAGTCGATTGGGCGGCCGTGGCGCACCCCCGTACGAACGGGCAGGTCGAGCGCACGAACGGCATGATCCTCCAGGGGCTGAAGCCTCGGATCTACAATCGACTGAAACAGTTCAGCGGTCGATGGGCGGCCGAGCTCCCCGCTGTAATGTGGAGTCTGCGAACGACCCCTAGCCGGGCGACGGAGTTCACCCCCTTCTTCATGGTATACGGCTCAGAAGCCGTCTTACCAACCGACCTTGATTACGGAGCACCAAGGTTCAGAGCGTACAATGAGGAAGGGAACCAGACATCCCTCGAGGATGCCATGGATCAGCTTGACGAGGCACGAGACGTGCTACTCCGATCGGCAAATACCAACAAGCGCTACGACGTTACCACGCTCGGAACGTGCGGGAGAGAGCATTTGACGTCGACGACCTCGTCCTTCGACGCGTCCAGAGCAACAGGGATCGCCACAAGCTGTTGCCTCCATGGGAGGGTCCCTACATCGTCTCCAAGGTCCTCCGGCCTGGCTCTTACAAGCTGCAGACCGCGGAGGGACAAGAAATCGTCAATGCCTGGAACATCGAACAGCTACGTCGCTTCTATCCCTAGAAATCATAGTCCTTTTATTGTTCCCATCCGCCGAAACAAGCGGCGCCCGACTCCCATCGCATGGGAGTCGGATCCCCACTCAGGGGCTACAACGACAGGGTATGCGCTACCACGCATGCGCCCTGACACTTGTTTATTTTGCCTCTTTCTTGCAAAATTTTCGAGAAAGGATAAATGAGAGGATAAGAAAAGTTCGGGGTTAGACCGGTCGGAATGCGAAATGCTTACTACCTTCGAGGGTTACAGCTACGACGCTCACCGGCAAAACCAAGTACTAATCCTATTCACGACTTATGCTTTCTAAAGGCTTCGACCCCTCGTCCCACGTTTAAAACTTAGAAAGGAAAGTTGTGGGCAGAAGAAGATGTGAAGTCCAGTTGGTCGGACTGCGTAACGCCTACGACCCCCGAAGGTTACGGCAACGACGCTCATCAACTAGATGGACCGTCGACACTGCCCATGGCCTATAATTTCTAAGTTTTGAAAACAAGGAAAAAGGGGACGAACGCTTTCATAAGTTTGTGAAGGAACGCCTTCACAAACAAACACGCTTTAATGATCAAAAGGCATTCGAATTATTCTTTTGAATCACAAAAGGACCGGGCATTTTGGCCTCGGCCGTCCTATGTACAAACTAAGACTAACTATTTCCTACTCTACGGGGGCCGGAGAGGGGTCATCCTCTTCCTCTTCTGCCTCCATCCTATCAACTAAGGCGTGCGCCAGAGGGGCCACCTCTTCGTCGATGGCGTCCATCTCGGCGTCGGTGTAGCCGGGAGCAAAGCCCTCGCTCATTTAGTCGGGGGTGATGCTTGAGTAGTGCAACCGGACAACGGCGAACGCCCGGTGCACCCCCCAGCGCAACCCATCCGACTCCATGGCGCGCTCCCGGGCGACAAGACGAGGGACTTGGTGTGACACCCCAGGTAACACCATTGCATAAATCGACAAACTTAAAACCCTAGAAGTCGAACTATACACTTAAAAGCAAAATCGACACTGGCAGTAAAAAGAAATGTTGTTTGAAATATTCCAAAGAAACACTACGAAAATTTTGACAAATAACAGAACATTATTAGTAGGTTCGGGAAAAATTGGTCTAGCCGTGTCGAAAACATTCTTCATCGGGGAAGAAGTCAAACCCTACTTAGAAAGACCTATCAAAATTATCATAAAACCCTAGCAATATTTTTGCATAAAAATTAAGTTCACTTCAAAATATAATTTTGGAGATATAATCAGAATTCTTGGAAAAGATTTAAACCACTTTACAATTCACACAATCTAGATTATATTTGGAAATTCAAGAATTTTTAGAGGCTGAATTAGGGTTTCAACCTTACATGAAAAGTTTTCCAAATAAATCCCTGAGCACACACAAAAAGTTTCAAAAATTCTTGAGCTCAGGACGTAGGGTTTTCAATTGACTCAAGTGAAGGTATTTGAAATAATTAAAAAGCAGAATTGAAAATAGGGTGGCGAGCAACAGTGCCACCGCCGCAGCCGACCACTGCCGTGGCTGGCAGCCCGGGCAGCACCGGCCGGCCATCTCTTTTCCCCCTGCACGCCATTGCTTCGAAGCAATCAAGCAAGATCTTGGCGAAGATTTTCCCTCCCTTCCATCTCTCTCCCTCTCTCCTTCCTGTCTCTCACTGGCGCGCAGTGCTTCTCCTCAGCACACGCCATCTTTACTGCTCTTCTCTGCCGCACGGCAACCGCCGGCACTCCCCTATTCGTGGCTGCCGTTCCTTTGCCCAATCCACGGCATGCCACCCTTTTCTCTGTATCCCCCCCCCACTTGGCTCACTCCTTCGAGTATAAAAGCCTCAAGCACTCGCTCCCCTAGCTTTCTTCCTCCCTCTGTTTCTGCCGCCGCCGCCATAGCCGACCGCCACCTCCACGACGCCAGCACAGTCCAGCCGCTTCCGAGCCTCGCCACCGTGCCCGGAAGGCTCCCCTCCACCTCCTTCTGCTCTCTAACCATCAAGCCCGCCGGCTGTGCCCTAGTTTCGCCGGAACGCTGCCGCCTTCCTCTCGGCCAAGGACCTCGCCGCCGGTCACCGTTCTTTGAAATTCGTCGTCGTGGTATGATGCTTTTCCAATTACTCTCGCCAGCTGTTCCCTCTGGTTCTTGCACACCCTTTTGACAAGTATTGGTCGCAGCTCGTCGCCGGTGAGGGAGAACGCCTTGCACCGCCGTCAGTCGTCACTGGAACCGCCGCCTGAGCTTCACGTTGCCGACCTCCGTCCTCTTTACTCCTTGGCCATCTTCGTGGACAAACCAGTTCCTTGAGTCGAGGTGAAGCTCCATGACACTTCAATTCCTGCCCTAGCCCTCTCCTCCGGAGAGAAGCTCACCGGAGCAACCGCCGTGCCCTAGTCCTCTGTTCTGTCGTCCTGTTCCATCAATTTTTCCATTTTCCATTAATTAGCCAGAGCTTGTAAACTGTGTAGTAAATCATGTAAAAGTATAAAAGTTCTAAACCTAATTTTGTTTGAGTCCTTGAACAATAAACTAATTTTCTGTTAAAGCACTTTTTCAAAAAAGTCCCTAGAATTTCCTCAATAATTCAGTGAACTATTTCTGTTTTTGAATTTTATTTGAAGTTCCATAAGCTTGGTGCATCTCCTGCATTTTTATTAAGATTTCACAGCCACATTTGTACATGCATGTCTTTGGAAATACTCCTAATTGGCTAGTTTACTTGTCTTTTTCTAAAATGCATTAGGAAAGTCTTCCAAAAGCCCAAACCCTAACCAAAACTTTAGTTTAGATGCTCACTGGTACTTTCATAAAGTGTCATGATTTTTCCATAGGTTTTAGTACATGTTTCTGATTTTAAAATTTTAAAAAACAGAACCTTGTTAGATTTTTAATAAATTCTTGGAAGCTCAACTTGACCCCAACCCAGAGCCAAAAGTTTTAGTTTAGAGCCTGCTTTGAACTAAAAATGGTCCCATGCCTGTAACTTAACTTTGAGTTTCATCAGAAAAGTCGTTACGACTTTTACGGTATCGTTACGGTATTCCCCGATGTCGTAAACGGGCAACGACAGTCGGAGGGCTCGTGTTCCTGCTAACGCGAGTCAAAATCATTCAAACTTAGTATCGTAGTAACCCCAAGCCACTTAGTGAAGCCAGTACATGAGACGTGTTTTGGGATTATTTTGGTTCACTACAGTTATATCTATACACATTCACAACCATCTGATTGCTATCCTTATCGCTTTCATTTTTTTCATCCAAAACAACGTGTTATCTGTACACATTCACAACCATATGATTGCTATCCTTATCGCTTTTATTTTTTTCATCCAAAACAACGTGGATTACCTACTGCTTTATAGCAAAATGTTATACTGTTCTTGCATTTTATGACATACAGAAACAACTATTTCCTCTTTGTCTATTAGACCATCCTAATTTGATCCTACAAATATATACAATGATACTTAACTACAAATTTCAAGTTTAGAATTTTCTAGTGTTGTCTGTACAGTCTAGACAAGCAATTACTGTGCATATTTGAAACAGTTCGTCACTTCTAGAGATTCAGGACCTACATCACCTTTAAATATACTGTGCAGGTTGACCAAGCTACCTGTGCAACAAAGAACATTTAAGTCAATGTACAAGTTGACTACCTATGCACCTTTAGTAACTGCATGATGTCACTAGATATAGCTTTATATTATGACAACATATATATGGAGTATGAGAAGTTAGGTTTTGCATATTTGTTGCAGGGCTTTAGCAGTGAGGAAATTTAATAATGACTTTATGCTCGCAACGAATTGTACATTAAGGTTAGGAATGGCAACCGGTACATCTATCAGGTTTTGCTTTTCCATACCTATACCCTTTTAGCTATCAGCTAAAAGTTTTTTCTCATACATTTATCCAAGTATATTGTTCAATGGTCATTTCAACAACCTCTATAATAGGAAATAAAGCGAGTGAACTCTCAATATTATTGTACTAGTAGGTACATGCTCGCTTTGATCTGTACATGTAATTTCTATAAACTAATTGATTGCTGGTGCATTCCATTTTTACCGCAGCAAATTGTCAGCAGATGACTCCCTAATTGGCTCTCCATTTGATCCATTTGACGACAATCTGGTGCTACAATTGATGTATGGACATATATGCCTCACTGTTCTACGAGGAATATATGACCAACCAATGTAATCTGTCATGTAGTAATATAGTGTGTGTTAGATAAGTTAAGGTCCTCTTTTGTATGACTTCATCTATTACATAAACCATGGTCTGTGTTACCTTTATGCATGTTACATTATCTGGATTCGGCATTGAGCAGCCTCATAGGTCTTGCAAACTTGAACCGCTAAAGCATTTTGTTCAGAATTGTGTTTCATGGTAGTGTTCAGATTGAACAAATGACCTGGTACATCTTGAACAATCATGCTTTGTTTTTATTTTTTTTGTCTTCTATTTGGTTTAATGTATTATTTTTATGAAAACATTTTTAAACGTCAAACGTATGAGCCCGGGGCAATGCCCGGGGTTGCTGCTAGTTTGTACATATAGTATATAGAAAATAATAAAGTGAGAAATACCTCAAAATCGACGTGCCCGGCGTCAAAGAGTGCTTCCTGAAGATCACATAATAGCTCAGGGTACTCACTTAATATGATATACACATAGTCACAGTCAGTGAAAGCCCATGTCCCATCAGTCCAAACATTCTTTGGCAGTAAATGCTGAAGTGCATTACGTATCAGGCGTAATAGACCATATATGCTATCATCATAGAATGTTTAGAGATTAGTCCTGGGATCAACTCTATTGAAGGTATCATATAGAAAATTGTTTGATAGGGTCTCCTTTTTCCAGCCTCGGTACTTCTGAAGTTTACTAAGAACAGTTGTGAGAGCATTGCCATCAATACGATCTAGAATCATGAAACGGTTGTACATCCGATAAAATAGTGCAAGATTTGTGAGCGAGCCTTGCACTGAAGAATGATTTAAGATCAGATCCTTGTTTCCCACTGGATTCTTTTCAATTCTTGACAGCCATCTATTTATTTGAGAGGGAATCTTCTCCTTGCTGTACAAGTCGTTCTTGATGCAGGATACAAACTTGTTCCAGTCATTTGAACCCCTTGGCTCATCATATTCCTTTAACAAGACTTGATCTATCATATGCAATCTTATTTGAAATTGACTGTTGACGCAAAAGTTGCTTAGATCAAAGTGTCTATCAATACTGTGTCCTTCAGGATGCAGACCATACATCCAAGCTGCTGTCGGTTGTAGAATTGTATTTGCTTCTTCTTTTGTAACCTCGATCAGTGGTTGCTGCAGGCCAGGTGGGCCAATATGCCCAACAAGATTGTTAACCAAGGCATACTTCTCTAGATCTACTCCCGGGCTGGGATCAAACGGACATACGAAAAAGGAATGCAATTTGTGGCAAGGATGCCTCATAATGTTGACTTTGGTATAATTGCCAATCGGCAACAATCTCCATTGCTTGGCACTACAAGTTAGCAAAAGGGCTATTAAATTACAGCCAAGTTTATGATGAAGAATAGAATGCTGCAAAAGAGTTTGGTAAAGAATAAATTACCATTCTTCCAGCCATAAATGATTAGGCATCTTCAATTTTTTTTTCTTTTGCTCGTTCATATTTATAGCCTGCCAGTTTATGATATGAAACAATTGAGACAAAGTGATAAGGAAAGAACTTGGGGTGAAAACTACATTATGAAAAATTACTACATCACATATTCATCAGTGTGACTACAGTATATAGCTAAAAACCGGATCTTTAAACAAAGCAAGTCTGGTTATCTGTTTTGTTTGTTCTCGTCCTTTCATTGATTTTTTTTAATGTTATGGCATTGGCATGTATGTATTGTTCGGACATGTGTATATTCTGTGCATAGCTGCTGGACTATTGTGGTTTTGAGCTAACATTTAGATTCAGTTTTGATCCCTAAGCTACCAATCAAAAGGTATGATGCTCCAAACGTTTTCCTAATCAGATCTTCAAACTCTTTCATCGATGCTAGTTCTGTACTACCATGAAAAAGGAGCTACAATGGTCCTGTCAAAACAAATAGAATTTTGTATCGTACATACAGGTTAATCCAAGTAACCGCTGTCAAAAAAGGGAGAGCATGACATGAAAGACTAAGGATAACATTCCCACTACACTACAAGCTCCTTGCCATGGTTTAGGGGGAAAAGGGGGGTCTTTAGTTAAGCTACAGATTTAGCAATACTCATTCATCAAAATATGTATTTTGTTACACCAAACATCTAATCTATTGAACCAAAGTATTTTACTATTTGTCAAAAACAGTAATATTTATAGCAAACTCCAAATAAGACTTGTAAACGAATGATTCTCTGAACACAAGTACCTTCCAATTTGGAACAAATCAAATGTGTGGCCCATCCACTTCTAAAATTCCAGGAGAATGCAGCACCAATCAAGTTAGCCAGAGCCTTCATTCAAAGAGAAGAAAACCTTCAACCTAAAACCTAATTTTTGGATCATAAAGATAAATAAGCAACTTTTCTTTTCTTTTCTTTTTACCTACTGGACTTCTTTTTCATAGTCAGTGTATCCACTTGAACAGATACGCAAAGAATCAGCGCCTTTTATAGCATTCAAACCCTCTAGGGGCTGATACACAACCTGTTATGTAAGCAACATAAACAACAGGTTGTATTATTCCTTTAGGTCGTGAGCCGTTATTATGGGAAACAAAGAGATAAATTATACAAGTCACAAATTAAACTTGGAGATAACTCTATTACCTTATCATGGTCAACTAAATGCCCATATTTCAAGAGATGATCTACCCAGAGAGTATTGACAATGATCTTACCCTTTTCTCGGGCATGCAAGCACTTATTGTCATCCTAGATGGATAATAAAGCATGCTATATGAGTTAAATTAATCGTTTCAATCAATTTCAAACTGATTACAAAAGATGAAATATTCCTTACATATGCAAGGTTATCACATATAAGATGTGTGTAGTCATTATCATCTTCAAAATCTGTGGCACCTAACAGCTTCAGTGTTGAACCAATCTGGATACATTTGGATAAGTTAATACTATGTACCAAGGACCTTTATCAATGCATTCAAGTTCCAGTTTAGCAGGTTCCATACCTTCATCTCAGCGAGCAGGTCATATCCAATTAATGAATATCTCATGCCATTAAGTAATTTACAGCTGGCTGCACCTCAAGTGGAGAAAGATACTTGAACATTTGTTCCACTCACATTGTGGGGGTCGCTGCCACCATTTTATGAAGTCCATCAATGGCATTCTAACAAGACTTTCAAGCCCTATAAAGTTCAGTTTCTTCGAGTTAGTTCATGCAGTAAAAAAACTGAGAATACTAAGTCACACTGGGATATAACAAATATAAAGCACCTATTCACAACCATTTTAGTTCTATCAAAAGATGACGCCAAATAACTCCACCTATGTTTTAGGACATAGCCGGTCCCAAGCCCAAATAAAGGAGCAGGGTGTGAATTGTGATAGGCTTGGCTAGCTAGCAACTATGTTTAACCATTCTTATAGAGATGAAACCAACTGAAAATTGGTTATTGGAAAGATAAGCAACTATAGACAATCACCCAGCACCACGTGCTTCCCATGCTATCATGCTATGTGAGCTGAAGAGAGTGGTTCATACTGATTGCTCCCACGGCAACTGGCAGAGCAAATGGAACTCCGATATGGATCACAAAGAAAATGAATAATATTTGCGTTGTGAAGTTTAAGTGAATTTCCCACCTGTACCCATTAGCTTCTCCTGCTCCTAAATTCCATGTTTGCATCTTACGAGAGAGGCTGCACAATGGATTGCCCACATTTCCCCATCCGCTTAGGCGTTTGGGTGAGTTGGTAGGTGCAGGTGAAACCCAATAATATGTTGCAGGTAAGCCATAGTGGAACAATTCAGACTTTTCTAACAGTATCGTCACACTGACATCATTTACACTTTCCGACGTTCGAACATTTGGAACAAAGTTCTACAAAGTTTACTAAACTGTACAGTTACTAGTACATGACATCAGGATGCACTCTATGACTAGAAAAACATAATATGGAAATGATGATGTGTAGATACATAACATCAAAACCAAATTAATGTAATCATAAATTACATGAAATTGGTATTAGACTAGTCGAAAATTCACTTCCTCAGTTTCTAAATCTGCTAGCCTACCTTTCAAGTTTAATTATTAACACACATGCTTCTACAATTTCAAGATGATTTTTAACTTTAAGGCCACTTATCTATGATTAGAACAAAACATGCCAGCACCTAGGGAAAGTAAGTGAAATATAATGAAGGTTCGATTGAAAAAAACATTAACTATACTGTTATCCACACTAATGATCCACTTGTTGTTCCAATATCCTAGATGACATATATCTGTTGACCAAATGACCAAAATATCCTTTGGAATGAGTATTACCTATTACACACTTTCTGTTAAATGGTAAATGTCACATGCCGCTAAACACAGTACAAACAGTTTCTTCATCAATAACTTAATAACCTATTGCATTATTTGTTTATTAAAACTTTAAAGTAATGAAATGAGCAAATGACCATTCAACAAAATCATTATCTATAAATAAAACACGATTAAAGGAACTCTAAATGTTAAAGTCAACTGAACATTCAATGCAGACAAAAATGCACTACTTCTCTGAGTAAGTCAGAAGTAAACTGAGCTAAAATTTACAGGCAAGAAAGCACATTTCTGAAAGCAACCAGGAGAATCTGACATTTTCCATGCTAACGTAAAAAGCAAAGTAACTGATCTGCCTACATAATCATTAGCGCATCCAAAGCAAACTACTGCTTATCAAGATAAACCATTAATGAGCCATCTCCTTGTGTACAAATCTTTGATTTCATCGTTGCTTCATCTCAGATGTGAAACTTAAAAGAATCAAACAGATTGATCCAAAGGTGAATATGTGATGAGGATACCTAGTTCACAGTAGACATTTAGTTCTTGGGGGATTAGCCCAACTCTTGGCCGTTAGACGCTTTTTGAACGGTGGTGCTGGTTGGAGACGGCCGGAGAACAAATCTTGGAATCCCCCGACTCCCCAGATGGCGTCCACCGAACCACGGGCAGTGGCAGAACGGCTTCGGCGGCTCGCGCAGGCGGTGGGCGGCGGCCACCGAAGCTCGGGCAGCGGCAGCCCGGCTCTGTCGCCACGTGCAGGCGGGGGGTGGCGGCCACCGAAGCACGGGCAGCGGCAGCCTGGCACTGGAGCCTCGCGCAGGCGGGGGCGGCCCCACCAAAGACCGGGCAGCGGCAGCGGTGGGGAACAGTGAACGGGAAGATCCAGCGGTCACCGGTAAGTGGGGCCTTCGTCTCTCCTTTTGGAAAGCGGACTAACGGAGGGAGAAATAAATGAATACGTTGGCAGTGACCAGCCCGTGTAGCCCATTATCCTGTCTGTGGGCTGGATATAGCACCACCACAACCCGTTAGTTTTGGTGTGTTAGAATAAAATAATCCACATTTCAATATTTTTATTAAGTGAGTTCATGTTCTCTCTATTCAAAGTTCTTGATATTTGCTACAAAAATACTAAATTTTGAGAAAAAATTCAAAGGTATACAATTTTGCCAGATTTTGGACTAGCACGTCCGCTCATTAAAAAAAGAGTAAATGTACGCTAAATTTAGAGAGACATACGAATTGGCATTTGCTTATGAAATCGCTCGAATTAAAGCGCATCCACCAATGGCACCACTCTGTTTTCAGTTTGGCTCCTGCGGTCCTAGAGTGATCCTATCATGATCCCTGGTAATCTGGCATGGGTATGGTGTGGATACCACCCTCGAAAAGACGCGCCTCAGTCAGGGCAGGGCACCAACCATACAGCAAAGAGCAAACAAGGTCCGTCATGCTTTCCCCCATCCCCCTCGCCTTCGCCTTCGCCGCCGCCCTCCTCCTCGTCCTCCAGCTGCCGGGGCTGACCGCTGCTGCTCGCCCGATTGTCGCCGGTAAGCCAGCCCCCTCGGAGGCTGCCGCTACCGCTAGGTGGCTCGCCGCCAAGAACACGTGGGGTGTCCTCAGGTACCTCTTCCTGCCAAACCCTTCTCATATTATTTCCCCAGCGATTTGGGGTTGTAGCTAGTTGCTCATCATCAGTGACATGCGTTGGTTTAATCGATTTGGGAGAGTGAGCTTACCTAGAAAAATTGTTGCTTTGGACTTTGCTGTTTGGAGTTAAATTCCTAGCTAGTGGGAATAGGTTAGTGGCTGCAAATTGCTGAAGGCTTTGTAGCCATTTAAAATTCTTGGGATTGCATGATAAACGATTGGAATCCTGTGCCACAGTGTGGATGGAGAATTTGTGAATGAACCCCGGGTCAGATGCCGTAATTTACAGATTGAAATTGTATAACCATGTCACGTTATGCAATTCAGATAAAGAGAACTCACATTAACCTTGCTTTTAAGGCATCACATCTCAGATTTTAGAACATTGGTAACAAATTTGACCATTATTACTGCAATAGATACTCCTGAAATCTGTTATTGCTCAGAAAATGATTATACAGCAGTGTCAATTTCGTATCATCAACACATACTCGTTTTGTTTGCAGCACAATATCCAGTGACTTGGGTGGAGCACCATTCGGGTATGCCTTCTTGTTTCACTGTCACAAGTCACCACCAACTTCCATATACCTTTTGTCTCATTAATGAACTCAATCCTCGGCTTGTATGTGTAGAAATGTAGTCTCGTATAGTGATGGAATACCTGGTGATGGCAATGGAATCCCCTACTTCTATCTGACAACTCTGGATCCCACTGCAAGAGATGCGATGAAAGATGAAAGGACATCCTTTACCCTCAGTGAGTTCCCCCTTGGGACCTGTGGGAAGATTGATCCTGAAAACCCCACCTGTGCAAAACTTACTCTTACTGGAAAGGTATTTCAAATTACAGTCAATAAGATGACCGTTGACCTGCTGTATATGTTCTGCAATATGGGCTAGTTTGATCCATGAGAAACACGCCTGATTCAGGAAGTGTGCTCAGGCATCCGATTTCGGATGCCTGCACCTGTTATCGCAGCCTGAGCATATCTGCCTGTATCAGGGTGTCATCCAAACAAACCCTATATGTCCTTATGGCATAACTTTTAACACTCCATTCCTGATTTTTTCTATTGTTTGCTTTGAATTAAAATTTCTGTTGAATGAATATTTACTTATGGGGTTAAATTGTCATTACTTTGCTATCAGTCATCATTATTTTCTGGGATTCTAAGTTGTGTATATTTCTAGAAGCTTACATGTTCCAACTTCACAGTCACAGGTCTATTATGCTCATTATTTAAAGATTTTGTTCTTAAACTTTTTTTATGGATCATGATGTTAGTATGTTACTGAAAAAAGAAGGAAACCTCCGATGGTGACAAAGAAGGAAACCCCTGATGGTGAAAAAGAATGATATACGAAGTAGCAAACTTGTTTAACAGTAGTTGCAACTTGATGGCTATTAATTTCCATAATCATGGTAATGAAAAGGCTCTGTATCGCTGAAATAGTTCTGGTTTGGTCTTTGGAACGATATCATTTGAAATTATCTCTTGTGGTTATCACTTCAAAAGACTGACCTATCGTAACATGTGAGATGGAGAAGACAAGAACTTAAATCCCCACCTATAGTGAATACTAGTTGCATATGCAAATTGCCCTGTATTGTGAACGCCAGTATGTTGCAAGTTGCATGTTCTTTTTGAAGGGAAAAAAATTGTGATATGAAGTTCCATTTACTGTTCTGCAGCTGAGGGTTGTTGACCTTCAATCATCTGAAGCAGATTTAGCCAAGTCAGCTCTTTTCACCAAACATCCTGAAATGAAGGGTAAACCCCATGCTTCTAAACCTACAGTATGTAGCGAGCTTAATGATGTAGGAGTAATCTGTTATCTCACCACCATCTATGTTTTTTGATAGATTGGCCGAAGAACCATCATTTCCAGATCTTTAAACTGGAAATAAAAAACATATTCTTGATCGATTGGTTTGGGGGTCCTAAACCAATATCCCCCACCGAATACCTTGAATATGGAAGGTGAGCATACAAGTGAATTACAAATGACTTTTTTCAAATTGACAATTAGCACTTCTGCAGCCCTGCAGGACCATTTTTTCTAACGCATATATTTTTTTATGCAGGGACAAGGGCTCAATTGAGTTCTCTTGACTGACGAAGCTTCTTGTATCATTATCTTGTTTGTGTATTTTTCTTTAAAGAAAAGGATTACAGTGTACATACTGTAAAGACACATTTACATGCTGAATAAACTTGCTATTGTGTATTACAACTGTTCTTAGTCACATATTGACGTGTACTAAGCATTCTTGATGTGCAATGTGCTACTTTTTAGTTTGTTGACCCTTTCTAATACAAATTTGTACTAGAAAGTGTCAGCGATAAAAAAATGGAGGTAGTACATCCTTAGAATATACTACGTTTTTAATTGTTGTCATTAGAACAACAACTTTGGTTCATTTTTGAACTTGCAATTTTGTCATAACGACAACAATTAAAAAAACGGAGGGAGTAATTCTGTATTTCCTCTAGGACCTCTGTATTTAACTTACTTGAAACTTTGGTCATTGCTGATCTTGAATTAAAATGTATTTTACAAACTATCCCTTTTGAAAATATTGGGATGGTATCACTTGATTCTTCTGATTAGATGTTGTGTATTGTTTTTTTTTTAAAAAAAAAAAAGCGAGAATTTACTTCTGCCTGGTTTGCCGCAGCAGCCCCGCCTAGAATGTCTGGTCGAAGCAGCAGTTACCCTTTCTAAAGTATACGAAGGCAGTATTTGTTCTTGAAAAGTACTCACCGAAATGTGCGTGTTTGTTAGAGCAACTTTTGCAGTCTTCTAATATTCGTCTTTCAATAAGTGGCTATTGAGAGCCTTTCAATAATATTTTTGGGTTAGGAGTGGATGATGGAGCAGTCACTCAATACTTTCCTCCCAATTTTTCGGAGGAGGATAGAGACTTACATTTTATTGGGGGTTTTTTTTTTTTGCAAAGGATTTTATTGGGAGTTGAAGGATGGATATTGGGTGGTCTCAATTTTTAAAAGTTTAAGGAGTTATGAAAGACTACAAAAGTTGCTTGTAGTTACTTGACGGCTATATCGCAACAGATAAAAGCACAATAACATGATCAGCACAAGGTTAATGTGGTGTAACACCCTAATTCCAGGATTTAGAAGTTTAATAAAATCTTGTTTAGACATAGCGGTGTGACCCATTTTATTTTTAATTGCAAAAGATTATTTTCTAAATAATTTAAATTGCTATAGAATGTTAAGGTGATTGTGCATTCATGCTGGATAGGTTGCATTACATTTTATTGATTTGTTGAGTGCGGCTTGATTAATTTATTTAAGTGATTTAGTTAAAAGGAATTAATCTAAACTAATAGCAAATAAATCAAGCTTTTCACTTTACTGGGCCAGCCAGCCAGCAGCCCGCCCAGCCAGCCGGCCAGCCCGGCCCCCCAGCCCCGCGCCAGCGCGCCGCTCGGCCCAGCCGGCCTGCCGCTCGCTCTGCCCAGTCCCGCTCGGCCTAGCCCGGTAGCCGCCCCGCCACTGTTCCTCTTCCCCCAAAGGACCGAACGGCTTCCGAAACCGTCGCCGCCGTAACGCGTCCCAATAACCCCCCTAACCCTTTAAACGGAATCCCCGCATCTCCCTCTACCTTTTCTTCCACATCGACGCCGTCCCTAGTGCACTGCTGCCGTCGCACGCCGCCACCGTAGCTCCACCGAACCGCACCATCGTCGCCGGCCGCCGTCGGTCCTCGCTGGACCCGAACGACCCCGTGCCGGTCTTCTCGCCACCGAGCCGCCCCCGTCCGACTTCAGATCGACGTGTCTCGTGCTCGGTAGCGCCGCCACGACCCCGCCGAACCCTCGCCGACGATCGTCGCCGTCGCCCGCCGCCTCCGTCGGCCGATCGCCGTCGAGAAGCCCTCGGTGAGGACCCCCGTACCCCGCTCTAGCTTTTAGTGCAACCTACGATGAGAAACATGAACCATAGCAGTAGATCGATGCGCGCCGTCCCCTCGCCGGCCATGGCGCCGCCGCTCGCCGCCGCCCCGCCGCTGTCGCGCTATCGCCGCGCGCACGCGCCGTCGGATCTAGATCCGACGGCTGACATTAGATCGGCGCCGCTTCAACTGCCGCGCGTCGTTGGATCTGAATCCAACGGCTGAGAATAGATCCCCCCCCCCGCGCTGCGCTGCGAACCGGGTCCACTGACCTGTAGACCATGCTCGTTACTGTACCGTAGACCCGGCTCACGATGTTTACAATATAAAAATAATTCAGTAAAATCAGAAAATCATTCCAGCCGTGTAGATTTTAGAGTTAGGCCCCGATAGTTATCAGTATTTACAGAATAGTCCATCGGTACCGTTTGTAAGGTTAGTTTTAATTTTTTGTAATTACGATTAGGTCCCTAGTAGCTCTGTTTTTGGCAGATTAAACCCCTTAGCTTTAGAAGGTCGTAACTTTTGATTTACAGCTCCGTTTTAGCGGTTCTTGCGGCCACGTTCTCACCATTTCGAGTAGAATCTATTAGAATTGTTTGTTTACTATTTTGTACTTGTTTGATGTACTGTTTTTCTTAATTATTGACTGTGGCCTTGTTTGATGTATTGTTCCGGCGGTAGAAGGACAGTCCGACCAGCTGAATTTCCAAGACCAGGAGTTTGGGCAGTACATTCAGCAGCCGCCACCTCCGCAGGTCTACTTCCTGCAGCCGCCGTTTGACCAGCAGCAGTATTTCCCTCCGCCACCTTTTCCGCCGCAGTACTTTTATTAGACAGGAGAGCCAGGCAAGTGTCCTTGACCATAATGCGCCTATTCTTTCTATCTGTCATTTTAATGCATGCAAATTAATATGAATCCTATTGTCATGTCCTTCCTGATTCACCTTGTCGCCTGTGGTTGGGTATTATTATTGGGTAGTTCATGCTTAGTTTTGCTATAAATTGAGATGATTAAACAATGTATCTTATTGTTAATCTTGATTAATGCTCAACTACAACTAAGAATCACCATGTGGATGGTAATCGTTAGCAACATGGCATAGGAGGTCCCGACAGGTGGTTATGGATGATGATGTGGGTTTACACAGGGGTTCTGTGTAGTATCCAGTGGGGGATTGTGGTGGTTCCTGTTCGGGATCACTTTTACCGTTTTATGGAATGCGTAACCATGACAACAGCACAAATCACAAGTTGAATATGGAAAACTTGATTAAGTAGTTTGTTGATTCTTTGTACCACTGCGATCAAGGGAAGGGTTCGGACAGGTAGTCCAGACCTAGGGGATGTGTAGGTGGGTAACCTACACTACCCATGGCGCAAGAGGGGGTTGCCGTGGAAACATGAAGTTTCTACGCTAGCGAAACCTTAGCGGGATTGCAGGCGGCATAGGAGTCACTTTCGAAAGATCATGCGGTGGTCTCTTGGCTTCACACCTTAGGAAGTGTGGGGTAACACGGAGACATAGTCACTGACGGGTGACGAAATCACCGACTTGTGGGTACAGTTGTGCACCTCTGCAGAGCTATAAACTGTCTAGATAGCCGTGCTCACGGTCATGAGCGGCATGGACACTTCCATAATAGATAGCATGGTTTGGTTGGGATCCGGTGGGGTACACAGGTCTGGGATAGTACTGATGGGTATATAGCACTAAGGTGCGGGCAGGTAGCCTGTGACTTGGTTTGAGGCAGGGTAGCCTCATGGTTGGCAAGTGTGTAACTTGTCAATGTGCATCGGTGTGCACATGGATATATTCACCTAGTAATAGGTTGCTAAAATATGAATTAGACATAGGTTGCTTCTTGCTTAAACCTATGTAAGCCTTCCTCTTTGTTGAGCCACTCATGTGATATTTTCCTACACTTGCGGAGTACAATTTATGCAAATAAATTGTACTCACCCTTGCCATACACAAATTTTTGCTGTTCAGAGGATGCACTCGAGGCAGGCTTCTTCGGGGGAGACTCTTCTTCCTAGGCAGGCGCTTCCCCCGTTCGACTGCTGTGGCGTTGTGGGGCCTTCGTCCGCTAGCTCCGTCCGCTGTCGCATTTAGCCCTCGTGAGGCATTTTTGTACTTTTGACTCGAACTATGTAATAAAGACGTGGAATACTTTGTACTACTTTATTTCTGTCTCTCGTGTGATAAAATTCCTGGGCACACTTGAGCTCGGTTTATTTTCATGAAACCGGGTGTGACAGAAATGGTATCAGAGCCACGTCGAGCGTAGGACGCTAGACTAGGAGGTTTAGTCTTGTTTCGAAGCCTATTTTCAAAATCTAGCTATTTTTCAACTATTGCAAAATGGTTTTATTAAACTGTCTCCTTCTCGTTCCTTCTTTTCTCTCCTAAGTTCCTATCTTTCTCTCGCCTATTCACCCCTTTTTGAAAACTGGTTAAATTCTTTTGAAATCTTTGTGAACAGTATAAAAATTTTTTAGAGGGAGCAAATTCACTAAGGTGTGAGTTGGGTGTGGAGAGAGTAGACTGTTCCTTAGTCCTGGGGAGAGAGCTTTGCGCTGTAGTCCTCGTCGAGTCTATAACGATTTTTGTTAACGTTAGCTGTTAGGCCGTGTGCTTTTGGTGTTAGCTGTAGGAGTGCTTGGTTGTTGATTGGTGCTATGCTTGATTTGGATTTTCTGCTTGGCGATGCTATTTGAGACTTGTCTTGCAGAAACATCTTTGTTAGCTATTTTATAGCGGGTGGGTTATCTTCCTTTTATCGTTTATTTCTTCGCGTGTCCTTTATCTATATTCTTATCATGTCATCTGTCTTTTCATATCGTTGTCATTGCTTAACCTATCATTTATCTTGTCCTTTGCCTCTATTACCGTGATCAGATCTTATTCTATTCTTGTTGAATCATTACTTAACCTATCATTTTCATATCGAACAGATGGCTGGAGGAAAAGGAGCTCGTCATGACGAACCCCCACCACCACCTCCTGCTCCCACGTCCCAGGAGCAGATGATGACCCAGATCCTTGCGGGCTTGACTCAGAACATGACCCAGCTCCAGCAATTGGTTCAGAGGAACATGGCGGCACCACCACCACCTCCTCCTCCACCGCCGCCACCAGCAAGGAACAAGCTGCTGGACTTTCAGGCCACCAAGCCTCCCAGTTTTTCCCATTGTGTGGAACCGATGGATGCAGAGGACTGGTTGAGGACTATTGATAAAAAGTTGCAGGTGAGCCAGAATTAATCAAGTTGTTCACTCACTATTTCTCCTTGAATTCTTTCGTCCAATATGAAAGTCATTCTATCTAAACTATCATCCCCACCATTATTGCAGGTGATCCAGTGCTCTGATAGAGAGAAAGTCCTCTTTGCCTCTCATAAGCTGGAGGGAGTTGCTTCCGCATGGTGGGATGGTCTCGTGGAGAACCATGAGGCACCAGGTGACATCACTTGGCAGGACTTCCAGGATGCCTTCAGGTCTAACTTCGTACCGAGTGGTCTGGTGAAGATGAAGCGCAGGGAATTCCAGGATCTGAAGCAGGGCTCAATGTCAGTTCGGGAATATGTGGCTAAGTTCACTCAGTTGGCACGCTATGCTCCGACTGAAGTGAGCACAGATGAAGACAAGCAGCAGCATTTCATCAAGGGGCTGCAGCTAGACCTAGCATATGCGGCAGAGTCTCGGGATCACTCCAGTTTTCAGAAGCTGGTGGATACAGTTCTTGTCTTGGAGAACTTACAGCATCAGATGGATCCTTCTCTGAAGCGCAAGGCTCAGCCACAGTTTCAGCAGGGAGGCAGCAGTTCCAGACCTCGCATGGGGCCCCCAGTATCTGTGCCAGTATACTATCAGGGTCCGCAGTACCGTCAGGGCCAGCAGTACTACCAGGGTTCGTAGTACTATCAGGGGCAGCAGTACCGCTAGGGCCAGTCAAGCCAGCAGGGTGTTCAGTGGAGGGCTCAACCTCCGCCACAGGGCTTCTAGACTCCACCCCGCCCTACACAGCGCCCTAGCAACCAGACTTCTCACTCTCCAGCTACTCCACAGAAGTTTGGCTCTGGGCAGGGACCTTCTACCGGTGGCTCTTGTTTTGGCTGTGGGCAGGTTGGACACTATATCAACAAGTGTCCTCTGAAGCGTCAGGCTCAGTCCGCTGCTACTGCTCCGAGAAGTGGGGCGAATGCTACTCCTGTTGCGGGCAAGCAGAACCAGGTTCGAGCTCATGTGAACCATGTGGCCTTGGATGATACCCAGGAGGCAGCGGATGTTGTGATTGGTACGTTCCCCCTTAATGGGATTCCTGCAGTTGTTCTTTTTGATTCTGGTGCTTCTCATTCATTTATATCTGCTGCATATGTCTCCAAGCATAATATACCCATTGCAATGCTTAAGCATGGTATGATTGTTAATTCTCCTGGTGGAGAACTGAGAGCTAGGCATGTATGCCCTAAGGTGAATCTTAGCATTAAGGGGGTAGATCTTCTTGCAAACCTGATCGTCTTGGATTCTCGTGGCATCGATGTGATTCTTGACATGGATTGGCTAAAGAAGTTCAAGGGGCTTATCTGTTGTGACAAAAAGGCAGTGAAGCTCACCCTAGAAGATGGCTCAGAATTGGAGTATGTGGCGGAACCTCTCATCACTAGCAAGGGGGCAGCTAATCCTATTGTGTTGAATGCTCTAGTGGATGGCACTGTGGACGGTATCAGGGTGGTTAGTGAATTCCCAGATGTCTTCCCTGAGGAATTACCAGGTATGCCTCCAGACCGTGACATTGAATTTGTTATTGAATTGGTTCCTAGTACTTCTCCTATATCAAAGAGGCCCTATAGGATGGATGCAAATCAATTAGCTGAACTTAAGGAGCAGTTGCAAGAGCTGCTAGAGAAGGGGTACATCCGCCCCAGTTCCTCTCCTTGGGGTGCTCCAGTTATCTTTGCGCCTAAGAAAGATGGCACTCAACGTATGTGCGTGGATTATTGTGCACTGAATGATGCCACTATCAAAAACAAGTACCCTCTGCCAAGGATTGAAGACCTGTTCGACCAAATGAGAGGCGCTTGCGTCTTCTCTAAGATTGACCTCCGATCTGGATATCATCAATTGAAGATCAGAGCATCAGACATACCGAAGACTGCCTTCGTCTCTCGGTATGGATTGTATGAGTACACGGTTATGTCGTTTGGACTAACCAATGCTCCTGCTTACTTCATCTATTTGATGAACAAAGTGTTCATGGAGTATCTGGACAAGTTCGTAGTGGTGTTCATTGATGATATTCTGGTATTCTCGAAGAGTGACAATGAGCATGAAGAGCATCTTCGTTGGTCTTACAGAAGCTGCGAGCCAACCAGCTCTACGCGAAACTCAAAAAGTGCGAATTCTGGCTGGACAAAGTGTCATTTCTAGGACAAGTAATCTCAGCTGGTGGAGTGTCAGTGGACCCTGGAAAAGTCATTGAGGTGTTGAATTGGAATGCTCCAAAGAATGTCTTTGATGTCCGTAGTTTTCTGGGATTGGTAGGATACTACCGCCGTTTCATTGAGGGCTTCTCCAGGATTGCAAAGCCAATGACAGAGCTGTTGGCCAAAGACAAGGAATTTAAATGGACTCCTGCTTGTGAGTCAAGTTTTCTGGAGTTGAAGGATAGGCTGACGCGAGCTCCTGTACTCGTAATGCCTGATATGACTAAGCCTTTCTCTATTTATTGTGATGCATCGCGTCGAGGCCTGGGATGTGTGCTCATGCAGGAAGGTCACGTGGTAGCCTATGCATCTCGCCAGTTGAAAAGACATGAGTTGAACTACCCTACTCATGACTTAGAGTTGGCAGCTGTGGTTCATGCTCTTAAACTTTGGCGACACTATCTCATTGGGAAATGCTGTGAGATCTACTCTGACCACAAAAGCCTCAAATATATATTCACTCAGCCCGATCTGAACCTTAGACAGCGCAGATGGTTGGAGCTGATCAAAGACTATGATTTGGGGATAAACTACCATCCTGGAAAGGCTAATGTCGTCGCGGATGCTTTGAGCAGAAAATCTCACGTGAGCATGTTGTTAACTAGAGGGATGCCTTCTGAATTGTGCATGGAGTTTGAACGGATGAACCTTGGTTGGGTTTCTAATACTGATGTTGTGACTATGGAGGTAGATTCCACTCTGGATCACGACATCAAGAAAGGTCAACTTAATGATGAGAAGATTCAGGAGTTCAAGCGGTTGATCAAGGTTGGTAAAGCTCCAGGATTCTCTGAGGATGATCAAGGGATTCTATAGTACAAACAAAGAATCTGTGTGCCAGAGATTAAGGAGATTCGAGAGCTGATTCTGCGTGAGGCTCATGATTCATCATACTCCATTCATCCAGGAAGCACCAAGATGTATCAAGATCTCAAGACCCGCTATTGGTGGTATGGTATGAAGCGGGAAGTGGCTGAGTATGTGGCCTTGTGTGACACTTGTCAGAGGGTCAAAGGAGAACATCAAAGGCCCGCCGGTTTGCTTCAACCATTGAAAATACCAGAGTGGAAGTGGGAAGAAATTTCCATGGATTTCATTATGGGGTTGCCTCGGACTCAGTCAGGCTACGATTCTATTTGGGTCATTGTTGATCGTTTGACTAAAGTGCCCCACTTCATTCCTGTCAAGACCTCCTACAATGGTGCAAAGTTGGCGGAATTATACATGTCCAGGATTGTCTGCCTACATGGTGTACCCAAGACGATAATATCTGATCGAGGTACCCAGTTCACCTCTCGCTTCTGGGAGCAATTGCAAGTATCTCTGGGAACAAAGCTGAAATTCAGTTCAGCTTATCATCCTCAGACAGATGGGCAGACAGAGAGGGTGAATCAGATTCTGGAAGACATGTTGAGGGCATGTGCTTTGAAGAATAGCCAGAGTTGGGATAAGAATCTTCCATATGCGGAGTTCTCCTACAACAACAGCTACCAAGCTAGCTTGAAGATGTCACTCTACGAAGCTTTGTATGGAAGGAAGTGCAGGACTCCGTTGTTTTGGAGTGAGACTGGTGAAAGTAAAGTCTTTGGGCCAGAAATCTTGAGGGATGCAGAAAAACAAGTACAATTCATCAGGGAGAACTTGAGGACAGCTCAGTCCAGGCAAAAGAGTACGCTGATCATAGGCGTCGTAAGCTAACCTTTGAAGTTGGTGACTTTGTCTATCTCAAGGTATCTCCTGTAAAGGGTCTCAAGCGGTTCAAAGTCAAGGGAAAGCTGGCACCAAGATACATTGGCCCGTTCAAAATTATGGGCAAGCGTGGTGAGGTGGCATACAAGCTTGAGCTACCATCTCAATTGGCCGATATACATGATGTGTTTCATGTATCACAGTTGAAGAAGTGTCTTCAGATTCCTGAGGAACAGTTGCCTGTTGAGGAACTGTATATCCGTGAAGATCTTACTTATCGGAGCACCCAGTTAAGATTCTTGAGACTGCGGAGAGGGTCACTAGAAATCGGAGAATTTCGATATGCAAGGTTCAATGGAGTCATCACACTGAAGACGAAGCCACTTGGGAGCGTGAGGATTTTCTTAGAGCAGACTTTCCAGACTTCTTCTCCAAGCCGTACGAATCTCGAGGGCGAGATTCCTCGTAAGGGGGGTAGGTTTTGTAACACCCTAATTCCAGGATTTAGAAGTTTAATAAAATCTTGCTTAGACATAGCGGTGTGACCCATTTTATTTTTAATTACAAAAGATTATTTTCTAAATAATTTAAATTACTATAGAATATTAAGGTGATTGTGCATTCATGCTGGATAGGTTGCATTAGATTTTATTGATTTGTTGAGTGCGGCTTGATTAATTTATTTAAGTGATTTAGTTAAAAGTAATTAATCTAAGCTAATAGCAAATAAATCAAGCTTTTCACTTTACTGGGCCAGCCAGCCAGCAGCCCGCCCAGCCAGCCGGCCAGCCCGGTCCCCCAGCCCCGCGCCAGCGCGCCGCTCGGCCCAGCCGGCCTGCCGCTCGCTCTGCCCAGTCCCGCTCGGCCTAGCCCGGCAGCCGCCCCGCCACTGTTCCTCTTCCCCCCAAGGACCGAACGGCTTCCGAAACCGTCGTCGCCGTAACGCGTCCCAATAACCCCCCTAACCCTTTAAACGGAATCCCCGCATCTCCCTCTACCTTTTCTTCCACATCGACGCCGTCCCTAGTGCACTGCTGCCGTCGCACGCCGCCACCGTAGCTCCACCGAACCGCACCATCGTCGCCGGCCGCCGTCGGTCCTCGCCGGACCCGAACGACCCCGTGCCGGTCTTCTCACCACCGAGCCGCCCCTGTCCGACTTCGGATCGATGTGTCTCGTGCTCGGTAGCGCCGCCACGACCCCGCCGAACCCTCGCCGACGATCGTCGCCGTCGCCCGCCGCCTCCGTCGACCGATCGCCGTCGAGATGCCCTCGGTGAGGACCCCCGTACCCCGCTCTAGCCTTTAGTGCAACCTACGATGAGAAACATGAACCGTAGCAGTAGATCGATGCGCGCCGTCCCCTCGCCGGCCATGGCGCCGCCGCTCGCCGCCGCCCCGCCGCTGTCGCGCTGTCGCCGCGCGCACGCGCCGTCGGATCTAGATCTGACGGCTGACATTAGATCGGCGCCGCTTCAACTGCCGCGCGCCGTTGGATCTGAATCCAACGGCTGAGAATAGATCCCCCCCCACGCTGCGCTGCGAACCGGGTCCACTGACCCGTAGACCGTGCTCGTTACTGTACCGTAGACCCGGCTCACGATGTTTACAATATAAAAATAATTCAGTAAAATCAGAAAATCATTCCAGCCATGTAGATTTTAGAGTTAGGCCCCGATAGTTATCAGTATTTACAGAATAGTCCATCGGTACCGTTTGTAAGGTTAGTTTTAATTTTTTGTAATTACGATTAGGTCCCTGGTAGCTCTGTTTTAGGCAGATTAAACCCCTTAGCTTTAGAAGGTCGTAACTTTTGATTCAGAGCTCCGTTTTTAGCGGTTCTTGCAGCCACGTTCTCACCATTTCGAGTAGAATCTATTAGAATTGTTTGTTTACTATTTTGTACCTATTTGATGTACTGTTTTTCTTAATTATTGATTGTGGCCTTGTTTGATGTATTGTTCCGGCAGTAGAAGGACAGTCCGACCAGCTGAATTTCCAAGACCAGGAGTTTGGGCAGTACATTCAGCAGCCGCCACCTCCGCAGGTCTACTTCCTGCAGCCGCCGTTTGACCAACAGCAGTATTTCCCTCCGCCACCTTTTCCGCCGCAGTACTTTTATCAGACAGGAGAGCTAGGCAAGTGTCCTTGACCATAATGCGCCTATTCTTTCTATCTGTCATTTTAATGTATGCAAATTAATATGAATCCTATTGTCATGTCCTTCCTGATTCACCTTGTCGCCTGTGGTTGGGTATTATTATTGGGTAGTTCATGCTTAGTTTTGCTATAAATTGGGATGATTAAACAATGTCTTATTGTTAATCTTGATTAATGCTCAACTACAACTAAGAATCACCACAGGGATGGTAATTGTGACACCCCAGGTGTCACCAGGGCAAAAAGTTGACAACAGTAAACCCTAATCCATAATTTCACTCACTTTAGAGCAAATTCAATCATGAAAATAAAAAGAAATATTATTTAAAATGCTTTAAAGAGACACTATGAAAAGTTTGACAAACAACAGAGCATTTAGCAAAGTCCGGAGGAATCGCAACTAAAAGTGTCGAAATCTCGTTAACAAAAAGAAATCCAAACCCTAACTTTTGATCATCAAAATTTCCACAGAACCCTAGCCATATTTTTATATAACAATTAAGTACACTTTAAAATAGAATTTTGGGAAATTATTCAAGATTTTCGGAAAAGATTTAGACCTCTTAAAAATTCACACAAGCAAAAATCAACTTAGAAATTCAAGAATTTTTTCTAGGCCAAATCATGACTAGAACCTTAAATGAAAAGTGTTCCAAATAAATTCCTGAGCTTGTACAAAAATTTGCAAAAGTTTTCGAGCTTGGAAAGTGTGCTTTTTAATTGAATTACAGCCGGGCTTTAATTAAAAAAAATAAAAAAAAATAAAATTTGCTGTGTCGGGCGGGCTACAGTGCCCCGCCCGCCCGACAATACGGCGCGGCAGGGCACGGCTGCGCCGTCCGACAGCAGCACCCCCCCCCCCCCACGTCGCTTTGACTCGCCGGCCTCCCCACTCCTCCTCACTCTCATTTCACTCTCTCTCTCTAGCTCCCTCTCTCGCGCTCCTCCCCTCTCCTCTTCCTCCCTCCCTCTCTGCCGTCGCCCGAGCTGCCCGGCGCCGCCCCACTGCAGCCATTGCCGCCCCTACTGCCCCTCCCCTGCTCCCCTATTTCCCCTACCCCCGGCCCTCCTATAAATTGCGCGCGAGCTCCCCAATTTCCCTCCTCCTCCATTTCTTCCCCCCCCCCCCCACGCGAGAAGCCCCCAATTTCACTGCTCCCGGCCGCCACCCCTCCATTTCCGGCCGCCCAAGGTGAAACACCACCCTCGGTCAATTTCGATCAAATTCCCTCACCAAATCAGCTCCTCTCCACCTCGTGAAGCTCACAGCACCTTCCAATCCTCCGACGGCGAGCCACCTCGACGGAATTTTGACTTCGCCGCCGCCACCGAGGCACCCCCACGGTGAGACCCCCTCTGCCGTGCCCAACCTTGATGAATACCATGTTGCCGAGCTTCATCATGTCATGTGGATCATGAAAAGCCAAGGTTCGACGGCCGGCGACCACCCCATCGTCGGGAATTGGCCGCCGGAGCTCGTCGGAGACTGTGCACTGTTTTTCCTTTTTCTAATTATTTTCCAGATTATTGCTCTATCTTTTAAAAACCCGAGAAAATCACAGGAAGATCCAAAAATGCCAAACCAAAATTTGTTAGAACCCTCATGAAAAGTACTAATTTTCTGTTAAAACACTTTTTAACAAATGACCAAACATTTGCATAATTAATTAGAAACACTCCTTTCTGTTTTTGAATTTTAAAAGGCATTATGGAGCAATGCTAGGGCTAACCTTTGATCTACAAGTACACCATGATGCTACACACCCTCTGGAATTTTATGAAGATTTTAGGAATACGAAATGGCATCTAAACCTATTAAATAACCTCAATCTGCCTAGTTTAAATACCATTTTCTAAAGTACATTTTAAAAGTCATTTACAAGGCTAGACCCAAAATAAAAGTTTTAGATCTGGTGCTCAGAAACGCTCACAAAAAGTCTCATAAGTTTATTCTAACGCTTACTAGTACTTTCTGATTTTACAAGATCCAAAAATAGGAAATTTGATGAATTTTTATAAAATATAAAAAATTCATCTAGGCCCCATCCAAAGCCCAAAATGCTTATTCCAGAGAGTACTACCCACTAAAAATAATCTTGAGGAAGAATTAAAATCTTTATTTTTAACCCTAGTTTAATAACCGAAGTAATTAAATAATATTAACCGATGAAAAGTGTCGCATTAACTTAACTAAAGTTGAAGTTATTAAAACATGCCAGCTAAAAGTCACCTCATGACAGTCGAATAGATTATTTAAACACCATTTCCAGATTAAGAATTTAATTTAATCGACGGCGTCGAGTAATTAGGGTTAACCCTAATTCTAGGCGTCGCCAATCTAAACCCTAGGTTGATATTGATAATAACAATAAGTTTCTATTTCATTGAACTTATCATAATTATACTGCATCATGTAGATTCTAACGCTCACGAAGTAGCTGCGGATCCAAGTTCCTCGACCCCCGCCGAAGAAGTCGACATCAACTCGGAGGAACCAGGCAAGCCCCGGTGCACAACCAATTTTTCAAGTTTTACTTTTAACTAAGTGTGTCTTGTTTGTGCATTAAGTATTAGGAGTTGATTGAAACCATAGTTGCATTTGTTCCCATAGGAAAACCCTAACGGTAGTTGGTATAGACACCCACTTAGTATGCTATGCTTAGCAGGTAGTTGTCGGTAGAAGTCGAGCAGAGTGGACGCTGCTCGCGAAAGGATAGGTTGTTGATTGAAACTATTTCATGAGATGGGCCACACGAATCTGAATCAGTAAGAAAGATAAAAGTTTGAGGGTCAGACAGGATACAAAGTAGGTCGGCGACTGGACTGGGTCCAGGGTGACCGTAGACTTGTCTGATCCGTGTGGTCCGAGACTGATTGAGTGTTGAACGTACTGGTCGTATGCTGGGTGTTATGGGCCCCAGTAAACCTACGTAGCCTAGTGATTGCAACGTCGAACCTGCCCTACGGTGTCTCACTAGGAGGAGATCTGGGGTGGGCAGCGTGGAAACTCCACAGAAACCGTCTGGGACGTGTTGTCTGGTGGGACGCGGCGCTACTAAGGCAGGCGTAGGAGGGAATTGACGTTGCAGGAGCTGGTGTGAACGGTTGCCACGTGCGAGTCTGGGACACGCACGTGTCGTACGGTCAGGTTTTCCCCTGCAGGGTATAAAATCGTTTTGAACCGCTGTCGCTCCCAGTTAGTGAGCATGCTCGTGAAACGCACCACATTCTAGAAAAATAGGTTGAGACACCATGAGGATGAATTATGAATATTAATATTGCTATTGTCGATTCTGTCATGTTTGTTTAGCTCAGTGCTAACTAAATTTATTTTTCCTAATCACTTAACTTGTGCTAAAAATTGACAAGAGTAGTATAGGCTGCGAGTCCTTTTTGGCAAGTAAACCCTCCCGAGTCAGCCTCCATGTCTAGGAGTCAGCTGTAGTCAGCCATTTGTCGGGTAAGTCTTGCTGAGCTTCTTAGAAGCTCACGCGTTAACGTTTTGTGGTTTTCAGGCGCCGTCATGTAGGAACCAGCAGGTAGCTCGCATTGGGAGGAGCCTCCCCTCGAGTTTGGGAACCTCCAGTGGGAGTTGTGCGAGTCGCCGCAATGAATGTTGAAGTGGCTAGTAGCATGACGCCCGTGGGCACGACGCGTGCTTTTGCTTAAGTCCGAGTGTCGGAGTTGTATTCGTTCTAGTCTTCCGCTGTATCGTTTTTAAAAACTGTTGCGTACTCTGAAACATTGTAATATTCAACCTCTAAGCTATGAACCAATGATGTATTAAGTGCTCTCTTCTTGTAAATTATTGCTGTTTATTCCTGCCTGTGTTGTATCGTGTGTACGCTCGCTTCGCCGAGCGTTGCCCAACAAGATCTTGGCTTAACGACTGACCGGATCCGTCCTGAGACGAGGTTTTCTGGGCGGGTCATGTCAGTAATCGTTAGCAACATGGCATAGGAGGTCCCGATAGGTGGTTATGGATGATAATGTGGGTTTACACAGGGGTTCTGTGTAGTATCCAGTGGGGGATTGTGGTGGTTCCTGTTCAGGATCACTTTTACCGTTTTATGGAATGCGTAACCATGACAACAGCACAAATCACAAGTTGAATATGGAAAACTTGATTAAGTAGTTTGTTGATTCTTTGTACCACTGCGATCAAGGGAAGGGTTCGGACAGGTAGTCCAGACCTAGGGGATGGGTAGGTGGGTAACCTACACTACCCATGGCGCAAGATGGGGTTGCCGTGGAAACAGGAAGTTTCTACGCCAGCGAAACCTTAGCGGGATTGCAGGCGGCCTAGGAGTCACTTTCGAAAGATCATGCGGTGGTCTCTTGGCTTCACACCTTAGGAAGCGTGGGGTAACACGGAGACATAGTCACTGACGGGTGACGAAATCACTGACTTGTGGGTACAGTTGTGCACCTCTACAGAGTTATAAACTGTCTAGATAGTCGTGCTCACGGTCATGAGCGGCATGGACACTTCCATAATAGATAGCATGGTTTGGTTGGGATCTGGTGGGGTACACAGGTCTGGAATAGTACTGATGGGTATATAGCACTAAGGTGCGGGCGGGTAGCCTGTGACTTGGTTTGAGGCAGGGTAGCCTCATGGTTCGCAAGTGGGTAACTTGTCAATGTGCATCGGTGTGCACATGGATATATTCACCTAGTAATAGGTTGCTAAAATATGTATTAGACATAGGTTGCTTCTTGCTTAAACCTATGTAAGCCTTCCTCTTTGTTGAGCCACTCATGTCATATTTTCCTACACTTGCGGAGTACAATTTATGCAAATAAATTGTACTCACCCTTGCCATACACAAATTTTTACTGTTCAGAGGATGCACCCGAGGCAGGCTTCTTCGGGGGAGACTCTTCTTCCTAGGCAGGCGCTTCCCCCGTTCGACTGCTGTGGCGTTGTGGGGCCTTCGTCCGCTAGCTCCATCCGCTGTCGCATTTAAGCCTCGTGAGGCATTTTTGTACTTTTGACTCGAACTATATAATAAAGACGTGGAATACTTTGTACTACTTTATTTCTGTCTCTCGTGTGATAAAATTCCTGGGCACACTTGAGCTCGGTTTATTTTCATGAAACCGGGTGTGACATGTGGTATCTTAGTTATTGGTATATATATTTGCTATTCTTCACCCGGGACCAAACCAAACTACGAGCCAGCCAACCAGCCAATAGGCAACCGGTCCGACCGAACCTACCCAACCTGCGCGTGGCGTCGTAACGGGACCGCCTCCGTTTGCAGGTTTGAAATATTACTGCCTCCACAACCGCATTCCAAAATCGAAACGTTCCCATTCCGCCATTTCCAGCACACTCTTCTTCCTCCTCTTCCCCACGTGCTCGGTAGTTCCTGGTCAGTGAGGCGAAGTTCGAAGGGGAAGCGGCGCTATCTGCAGCGAGCGTAGCAGCCATTTGGAGCAACTAGAGGAAGCGAGGCGGTGCGTCTCTCTGACGGCACGGTGCCCTCACCCGAGTGGCATCTGGCGGCGGTGTCTGGAGCACTACTTTCGTTCCGTCGGGCGCGGTGTTCCGACGAGTGTGGAGGACAAGCCTCCGACAGTGTTTCCCCTTAGCGCAACGATTTTGGATTCTGGGCCCGTACATCTCGGCCCTGTTGATCTGGTTCACGGAACCCTAGCGCTGTTGTGACGAATTCGTATTTCGCTACTTCCTCGAGTAGCCCTCTAGGTCTTCGGTTTCCTCCATGATTTTGTCTACGTGAGCACCAATTCCCCATGCCCATCCCCATTTTCTCGTCATTTTTTACATTTTTGCGTGTGTTTGGTTGCTTAGTGTAAATGAAATAGATGCCTGTCGTTTTTTAATGTAGATCTAGTTGATCTGATGTCAGTTCATGATTTGAGTTTTGTACTTTGTTGTTTTAATGCATTCAGTAATTTTGTCAGTATGATTCACTTGTTCAGTTATTTCTCCTTGTTGGGAGTCTCTTTTTGGCGGGGATTATTTTAATCATCTTTTTTGGAATTCAAATGTGCCTTTTTAGTAGACGTGGCGTATGTTGGGGTTGTAGTGATGTTTGCGTCAGTAATTATTGAATGCTTAGTAATTTCTTGTCCAATATTCAGTAAGTGTATGCTTTTTTGTTGTTTTTGACTTACATAGTCTGCTACTAATATCATACTATTTTTATGCTTTTTTAACACTGTGATATCATTCTTTTCTTACTTTTTTTTTTATTTTTCTAGTGTTGTAGATCATGGATAGCCATGGTGATTCTTCACAGGAGGAATTGCGTAGACCTCGGATTTGCATTAGGAAAATCAGAGCTTCTCAGTCTTTTGTGTTTGAGAATACTCAGGCTACACTTCCACGGAATATTACTGATGATGATGACGACGACTTTGTTAGTCCTCCAGGGAACAAGGACCATTGTGTTGTTGAAGAAGCAACATGGTGGACGACGTATTAAAGATGGGAACGAGAGCAAAGCTAAAGTAATTGATGCTGACAACAATAAGAATGATGTATGATTTTCTGAACTTTTTTTATCAATGTTCAATTGCTGCTTTTTTGTCATTATGTTAGGATTTGTTCAGTTATTTCCTTGTTTGTACCGTTTTCTTCAGTTATTTAATTCTCTGAATGCAGCCCACTCGGTTTGTGGTTGTATTCAGCTATTTCTGTCAATCTATTCAGTAATTCTCTAAATGCAACCTTTCCGTGGTTTCATTTAGTTATTTTGCCGTTTTTTCAGTTATTCTGTTTTTCTGTTTAGTAATTCTCAGAATGCAAACCATGATTTTATTCAGTTATTTTACTGTTTTCTTCGGTTATTCTGTTGTTCTATTCAGTAATTCTCTGAATATAACCCAGTTATTTTGCCACGTTCTGTTCAGTAATTCTTTGTATCCAACCCACTCGGTCTGTGGTTGTATTCAATTATTCTGCCGTTTTCTTCGGTTATTTTGTCGATCTATTCAGTAATTCTCTCACGCAACCTGTCGAGGGTCAATACTAGAGGTAATTAACCTTAATGATCCGCGGTCTTCACAATACAATTAAGGTAGGAACAATCTCCGTCTCGACCGACCCTCATGTCATGCGGACATCCGATGGGCCGTGTCGCCAGGCGATCTCCGCCTCGCTCGACCCCCCCAGGGAGGGGTCGGACCCTCCGTAGCACGGCCGGCACGCTCGACCCTATTCGTGTCTGGGTCAGGAGACCGCCTCTCCACCTTCGCCCGACTCCAGGGTCAGGTGAACCGCCTACCATGCCGCGAGTAGGCGGGACGGTAGCGGTTGGGCAATAAATGCCTACCGCTCCCACGCCCGCTGACAGAAGAAGCCATCGATTACTCGAGCAAGTGAGCGATAAATGCACACGACATGCACCGACCAAAGGACGGCCGCTGCTGCTACAGCTCCTGTTAGAAGCCCCCTTTTTCAATATGACAGGACATCTCCGAGCGACGGTCACGACGACGGCGCCACTCCATCGACCGCCAACAAAAACCATTCCTCCATACGGACGAGACGTCCACGATTGACGACACTCTCCATGCCACCGAGTCAAGAAGGCACCGCCTTGCGGATGGCGTCTGTGACACCCCAGGTGTCACCAGGGCAAAAGTCGACGACTATAAAACCTAATCCACAATTTTCACTCACTTTAAAGCAGATTCAATCATGGAAATAAAAAGAAATATTGTTTAAAATGCTTTAAAACAACACTATGAAAAGTTTGACAAACAACAGAGCACTTTAGAAAAATCCGGAGAAATCTCACGTAGCAGTGTCGAAATCTCGTTAACAGGACGAAATCCAAACCCTAACTCTTGACCATCAAAATTTCCACAGAACCCTAACCATATTTTTACATAACAATTAAGTACACTTCAGAATAGAATTTTGGAAAATTATTCAAGATTTTTGGAAAAGATTTAGACCTCTTAAAAATTCACACAAGCTATAGTCAACTTAGAAATTCAAGAATTTTTAGAGACCAAATCATGACTTGAACCTTAAATGAAAAGTGTTCCAAATAAATTCCTGAGCTTATACAAAAAGTCTCAAAAATTTTCGAGCTTGGGAAGTGTGCCAATTCATTGAGTTGCCTTCCAGCTTGAACTATAGAAAACAAAAAAAATAATAATAAAACTGTTGCCGGACGGGCTACAGTGCGCCACCCGCCCGACAACACGACGCGCAGGGTGCCGCTGCCCCGGCCGACACGGCATTTGTGAGCACGCCGTCGCCTTCATTGCCGCGCCGGCCCCCCCTACCTCCTCACTCCATCGCTCTCTCTCTCTAGCTCTCTCCCTCCCTCTCCCTCTTCTCTGCCCGAGCGCGCCGCTCCCTCCTCACTGTGCGCCGCCGGACAACCGACGCCGTCCGCGCTGCTGCCATGCCGCCCCCCCTGCTCCCCTACTCCCCCTACCCCGGCCCTCCTATAAATGGCGCGCAATCCTCCTCCATCCCCCCCCCCCCTCTTCCATTTCTTTCCTCTCCCGCGCGCGCAGCCCTCCTCTCATCTTCCTCCCTGCTCAGTGCGCCACCGCCATTGCCGCCAGCGCCGCTCGCTCGTCGACAGCTCACTCCGACGAGTTCCAAGCCGCACCACCGTACCCCCTAGACTCCCCTCCACCCCCAGTTGCTCTCCGAAGACCAAGCCCGCCGGCGGTGCCCTAGCTTCGCCGGAACGCCGCCGCTTTCCTCTCGGCCGAAGTACCTCACCACCGATCGCCCCTCCTCAAAATTCGTCGCCACGGTACAATGGTTTTTCAATTCAAATCGCCGGCTACTTCCTCTGGTTATTGCGCACCCATTTGACTTGAACCCGGCCACAGGTGACCGTCGTCGGAGAAGAACACCGTGTGCCACCCCGTCGGCCGCCATTATCGCCACCTCGACCTCCACGTCGCCAACCCTGTTCCACCCTTCACCATAGCCTCCATCCTCCTCAAACAGTGCAGTGAGTCGAGGTGAAGCTCCACGATACCTTGGTTCTTGCCCTAGCCCTCTTCTCCGGCGAGGAGCTCACCAGAGCACCGCGTCTGCCGTGTGCTCTGTTTTGCAGTCTACTGTTCTATTGAATTTTCTAATTTTCCTTTAATTAGCCAGAGATTGTTAGACATGTAATAAATCAGGAAAAAAATCCAAAAATGCCAAACCAAAACTTTTTAGAACCCTCGTGAAAAGTACTAATTTTCTGTTAAAGCACTTTTTAACAAATGACCAAACATTTACAGAATTAATTAGAAACATTCCTTTCTATTTTTGAATTTTAGATTACATTATAGAGCAATGCTAGGGCCAACCTTTGATCCACCAGTACACCATGGTACTACACACCCTCTGGAATTTTATGAAGATTTTAGGAACACGAAATGGCATCTAACCCTATTAAATAACTTCAATCTGCCTAGTTTAAATACCATTTTCTAAAGTACATTGTAAAAGTCATTTATAAGGTTAGACCCAAAAGCAACATTTTAGATCTGGTGCTTAGGAATGCCCACATAAAATTTCATAATTTTATTCTGAGGTTTACTAGTGCTTTCTGATTTTACAAATTTACAAACAGGAACTTTGATGAATTTTTATAAAATATAGAAAATTCATCTAGGCCCCACCCAAAGCCCAAAATGCTAATTCCAGGGAGTACTACCAACTAAAAATAATCTTGAGAAAGAATTAAAATCTTCATTTTAACCCTAGTTTAATAGCCGAAGGAGTTAAATAATGTTAAACGATAAAAAGTGTCGAATTAACTTAACTAAAGTTGAAGTTATTAAAACATGCCAACTAAAAGTCACCTCATGAGAGCTGAATAGATTCTTTAAACATCATTCACATATTAAGAATTTGATTAAATCGACGACGTCGAGTAATTAGGGTTAACCCTAATTCTAGGCGTCGCCAATCTAAACCCTAGATTACTATTGATAATAACAATAAGTTTATTTTTCATTAAACTTATCATAATCCTACTGCATCATGTAGATTCTGACGCTCACGAGGTAGCTGCCGATCCAAGTTCCTCGACCCCCGCCGAAGAAGTCAACGTCAACACCGAAGAACTAGGCAAGCCCCGGTGCACAACCGTTGTTTAAATTTTTTCCTTTTATGACTAAGTGTGTCTTGTTTGTGCATTAAGCACTAGGAGTTGATTGAAACCATAGTTGCATTTGTTTCCATAGGAAAATCCTAACGGTAGTTGGTATAGGCACCCTCTTAGTCTGCCATGCTTAGTAGGTATTGCCGGTAGAAGTCGAGCAGAGTGGACGCTGCTCGCGAAAGGATAGGTTGTTGAATGAAACTATTTCATGAGATGGGCCACACGAATGTGAATCAGTAAGAAAGATAAAAGTTTGAGGGTCAGACAGGATACAAAGTAGGTCGGCGACTGGACCGGGTCCAGGGTGATCGTAGACTTGTCTGATCCGTGTGGTCCGAGACTGATCGAGTGTTGAATGTACTGGTCGTATGCTTGGTGTTATGGGTCCCAGTAAACCTACGTAGCCGAGTGATTGCAACGTCGAACGTGCCCTACGGTGTCTGACTAGGAGGAGATCTGGGGTGGGCAGCGTGGGAACTCCACAGAAACCGTCTGGGACGTGTTGTCTGGTGGGATGCGGCACTGCTAAGGCAGGCGTAGGAGGGAATTGACGTTGTAGGAGCTGGTGTGAACGGTTGCCACGTGCGAGTCTGGGACACGCACGTGTCGTACGGTCAGGTTTTCCCCTGCAGGGTATAAAATCGTTTCGAACCGCTGTCGCTCCCAGTTAGTGAGCATGCTCGTGAAACGCACCATATTCTAGTAAAATAGGTTGAGGCACAATGCGAATGAATTATGAATATTACTAATGCTGTTGTCACTTCTGTTATATTTGCTTAGCTTAGTGCTAATTAAATTTACTTTCCTAATCACTTAACCTATGCTAAAATTGGATAAGAGTAGTATAGGCTTGCGAGTCCTTTTGCAAGTAAACCCACCCGAGTCGGCCAGCATATCTAGGAGTCGGCTGTAGCTAGCCATTTTGTCGGGTAAGTCTTGCTGAGCTTCTTAGAAGCTAACGCGTTAGCATTTTGTGGTTTTCAGGCGCCGTCATGCAGGAACCAGCAGGTAGCTTCCATTGGGAGGAGCCTCTCCCCGAGTTTGGGAACCTCCAGTGGGAGTTGTGCGAGTCGCCGTAGTGATCTATTTGAAGTGGCTAGTAGCATGACGCCCGTGGGCACGGCGCGTGCTTTTGCTTAGGTCCGAGTGTCGGAGTTGTAATCGTTCCAGTCTTCCGCTGTTATCGTTTTAAAAACTTTCGCGTATTCTGAGACAATGTAATATTCAACTTCAAGTTTATGAACCAATGATGTATTAAGTTCTCTCTTCTTGTAAAATTATTGCTGTTTATCCCCGCCTGTGTTGTATCATGTGTACGCTCGCTCCGCCGAGCGTTGCCCAACAGGATCTTGGCTCAATGACTGAACGGATCCGTCCCAAGACGAGGTTTTCTGGGCGGGTCGTGTCAGCTTTGGTATCAGAGCCGTGTTGGGAAACGGTATAACGTTTAAGGCATATTTTCGAAAATTACGTGCGAGTGAGGTACGCGTCCTATTAGTTAATAGGTTATCAGGTGGCAAGCTAACCTAGTGTAGGAGCTAACAAAACACAGTTTAGATTTACTTTTCTGTAACGACGCACCTACGCTTAGGTAAGCAAGGTAAGGTACGCCGCTCGACTGCGGTGAAAGGTTAAGAAATCCCTGTTGCATCTGCAACAGTAGCGTTCTATACCATGATGGTATGGAAGGAGGTATTATGTTCGCTGTAACATAGTATGCCCCCTTGCCATTTAGGGAGAGAAGCGGCCCTCTACCGTACGAGGTGTGGGTTACGGACCTGTTGCGAATGCAGACCTTCGCAACAGTGGAGTCTTGTGTCTTTGGCACACAAGAGATGAGTTTGTTCCTCACGACTTCGGTTTTACGGAACACTCTCATACCTCCGCTGCCTGAGGTAAAGTGCAGTCTGTCGCCGCGCAGGGAAGGTCGGACACGTGATCCCCGCACGTGACCTACTCGGGGCGACCCATATGGCAATGATATGGGTTGTTGTTTTTACTTTGAGATATAATTATTGCACTGCCTGTGATGTCATTTTCTGCAGGTACGCTAACCACGATATCGTAAGAAACGTGTAGAAACGACTAACTTGAGTGCGATTCTGCCACCGCCTACGTGTATTCTTTTTACTTTGTGAGGACGTATAGGCCGATGTAGGATTGCATTGCATGAAAAAATGTTAAAATCCTTCAAACTTATACTAAAACCATCCAGGAGTAAAAATTCCATCAATAATGGCTGTAACACCTACAGAAATTAAGAAGTCAATCTGGATACCTTCCTCCCTTAGGGATTGCGTGGAATCAACCGAGTTGGAGTAACACCCTTGTATACCATTGAGCCTTCCCAGTACTTTTCTCGATGAGAAAATTATCTCCTTGACAGGTCAACTTAGATGGTGAACCACCTTGGACAAACCGGCTGTCGCTAGTTAGCATCCTTAGTGACCGATTTGGATCACCTTTTTACGCAGGAATGAAAAATATTTTATGTATCGGAAGATTTAGCATGCTTTGAACTATGTGTCAACATGTGGCTTCTAATTGATAAAATATTGCTCATCTCTGTGTTGCAGATGGACGCCAACACGATCGAGCATGGGATCGTGGAGATAGGCATTGAGGACTCCACCCCTACCTACGTCACCAAGAAATCCGGACGCAGAGGATTCGTGGAGATACTTGAGCAGACCTTACAGTCATTGGGATATACAGAGACTCCTTGGTTTCAGATCCGGGAGTATCGGCAGTATGATCTACCACGCTGCTCGCCACCGTTACACTACCCACGCACCCTCAGCATGCCAACGGAGAGATTTATACCACCACCACATTCGGTTCAGATAAGACGGAGGCCATCGAGTCAGCCGCTCATCAGGCTTTATTGAGGATTTGCGAGCGACACCTTGAGGACCTGGCAGACAAACCAGCGGCGATGTTTCCGATACGAGACCAGGTCGACCATACCTGGCACCGTAATGTCAAGAATGCTCAGAAGAGGACTTTCAGGGGAGAGATGGACCATGTCACTCCCTTGTTCACATGGAGCCTAGCGCTACTCAACTTGCATGAAGATATTGTTCTCACAGCTCAGATGGATCGCCAGGCCTTGCGACAGGCTCATGTAGAGGTAGCTCAACTCAAGAAGAAGGTCCAGGACTTGGAGAGCAGAAACAATGCACTGCGTGCTCGCTGCGACGCGCGCGCTACACGCATCTCTGAGTTGGAGGCGGTCTCCGAGATTAAGACTGCCCAGATCCATGCTAGAGAGAATGATTGCAACATCATGTTGCAACACATTCACCAGCTGGAGATACTCAGGGATAACGCGGTTCAGATGGCGGAGAACCTCGCCCATGAGAACCATCATTTGCAGCATCAGTTAGCCACCTCCCGCTAACGATGATGCGCCTGAGTCAGAAGTATCAGATCCCGAAGCTTCAGACCTAGAGCCAGATGAGGAGTAGACTGGAGGTGGTTCCGAAGTGTTAGTTTAGTTAGATGCTTCGCTTAAGGAGTGCGTTGTCTTTGTCTTGGAGTTAGTGTGTGTTCTTAGAAGTTTATCTTAGTGGCGTTGTAGTCTTATGGATGTAAGAGTGGTGGTTTGACAGTTTAAGGAATTGGACGATGGATGTACTGTCATCTTTTGGGGAATGAAGGAAGTTTGTTTTTATTGAGATATCCGTGCCATGCATATTGACGTACATTTACTTATGTTAAGAAATGGACATGGGTTGAATCACTCTAATAAGGACCCTTTTTGCTTTTTCAGCATGGTGAACACTAGGGCAGGACGTCAGGAGGCGGAAAGCTCCAACCCGCCGCCCCCGCCAGCTGAGCCAACCTTGGCGGCAGCTATGGCAGCCATGCTTCAGAGCAGCCAGCAGACACAAGAGATGCTGCGGGCCATCCTAGAAAATAGTGGCGCAAATCGAGGCGCTCGGAACCGCGACCAGGACAGCACATATGCTGAGTTCCTGGCCACTCATCCCCCGGAATTCAGAGACGCCCGGGAACCAATGGAGGCGGACCACTTGCTTCATACAATCGAGTCCAAGTTTGGGCTACTCCGTTGTTCGGAGACCCAAAAGACGCTCTTCGCAGCACAGATGCTCCACGGACACGCTGGAGCTTGGTGGGCCAACTACTTGGCCACTCTCCCGGCCGACACCCAAGTGCCATGGGCACAGTTCCGGGAGGCGTTCCGCGCTCACCACATTCCCGCGGGACTCATGCAGAGGAAGGCCAAGGAATTCATGGCCTTGACGCAAGGAAACCGCACGGTGCACGAGTATTCCCGTGTCTTCAACCAACTTGCTTTGTATGCTCCGGAACAGGTTGACACGGACGCAAAGCGGAAGCACCGCTTCATGGAAGGGTTGAACATCACACTCCAGGGTCGCTTGGCCCTGAACCAAGGCGGCTCATTCAATGAGCTCGTCAGCAACGCCCTCATCGCCGAAGAGTACCTCGAGAAGGACCAGCGGGAAAAGAGGCGAGCCAGCGGTGGGCCATCAAATGCCCCGCCACCCAAGTACCGTTTGGTGTACACTGCACCCGATGGTAGGAAGTACAAGGCAACCCCGCCGCAGGCGCCGTCGTTCCGTCCGCCGCAGCAGCCGTACCGGCCCCCACAGAATCAGCAACAAGCCGGCTACCGCGCACCTCCCCCGCCACAGAGGAACCAAGGTGTCCTCCCACCTCAACAGGGCGCCTGCCCTGGACCAGGCACGCCTTGCTTCAACTGCGGGCAGCCCGGACACTTCGCCCACGAGTGCCCCTCCAACCAACAGTCCGGAGGCAACCGGCAAACAAACCCAGGACAGGGCCAGCAAAAGGGCCAGAAGAACCCTAGGACCGGTCGGGTAAACTACACCACGACCGAGGAAATTGCTGAGGGCGAACAAGTACTGGCGGGTACGTTCTCGCTCTCTACCCACTCAGCTTTTGTTCTTTTCGATTCTGGTGCAAGCCACAATTTTATCAGTAGGAATTTTGTCAAAGGCAAAAACCTAGCCACAGTTCTCCTAGAATCACCTTTCGTAATAAAATCGCCTGGGGGCAGCATATTATCAAATCATGGCTTAAGTGAAGCTCCCCTCAATCTGGGAGGTCACATCTATCCTATTTCCTTCATCATCCTAGATGGACAGGGTATCGATGTTATCATCGGCATGAAATGGATGAAACACCATAATGCCATCCTCGATATTGCTAACCGTGTAGTCCACTTAACCTCTCCACTTCACGGTTCCATGTCCATAAACCTAGATCACCCTAAAGCCACCCTCAATCAAGTCTGCCATGTTATCGGGAAAAGTCTGGACGAGATACCAGTGGTTAAAGAGTTTCCGGACGTATTCCCAGAAGACTTACCTGGTTTACCACCGGACAGAGATGTGGAATTTCGGATTGAGCTATTGCCAGGCACAGCCCCGATTTCCCGCAGACCGTACAAGATGGCACCCAAAGAGCTAGCAGAGTTGAAGAAACAGTTGCAGGAGTTGTTGGACAAGGGCTTCATACGGCCCAGTACCTCGCCTTGGGGTTGTCCGGGCATTGTTCGTGAAGAAGAAGGACCAGTCCTTGAGGCTATGCGTGGATTACCGTCCCTTGAATGCGGTAACTATCAAGAACAAGTATCCCTTGCCACGCATAGACACTCTATTTGATCAGTTGGCTGGAGCAAAGGTCTTCTCAAAAGTCGATCTCCGGTCTAGTTATCATCAGATCAAGATTCGTCCCAGTGACGTTCCGAAGACGGCCTTCTCCACCAGATACGGCTGTATGAGTATTTGGTGATGTCGTTTGGACTCACAAACGCACCAGCGTACTTTATGTACCTCATGAACTCAGTCTTCATGCCAGAGCTGGATAAGTTTGTAGTGGTGTTCATCGACGACATCCTAATATACTCCAAATCAACCGATGAGCATGCAGAGCACCTTCGGACAGTTCTCCAAAGACTCAGAGATCATCAGCTCTATGCCAAGTTCAGCAAGTGCGAATTCTGGATTGAGCGTGTTCAGTTTCTGGGTCATGTTGTGTCCGCGGAAGGTATTTCTGTTGATCCGGGAAAGGTGCAAGATGTTGTTGATTGGAAAGCACCCACTACAGTCCACAAGGTGCGGAGTTTCTTGGGATTAGCGGGATACTACCGTCGCTTCATTCCTAACTTCTCCAAGATTGCCAGGCCTATTACAGACCTACTCAAGAAGGATTAGAAGTTCAAGTGGACAAAAAAGTGCAAAGAAGCCTTTCAGACTTCGAAGAAGCACTTGACCACAGCACCAGTACTCGCCCAACTAGATTTGAGCAAGCCCTTCGACGTGTATTGTGATGCGTCGGGCACTGGACTTGGTTGTGTGTTAATGCAAGAAGGACGGGTAATTGCTTATGCTTCCAGACAACTCCGTAAGCATGAGTTGAATTACCCCACACACGACTTGGAGTTGGCAGCCGTGGTATTAGCTCTGAAGGTGTGGAGGCATTACTTATTGGGAAACTTGGTACACCTCTACACCGACCACAAGAGTCTCAAGTACATCTTCATCCATAATGAGTTAAACATGAGGCAACGAAGATGGCTAGAATTAATCAAGGACTACAAGATAGAGATCCACTACCATCCGGGCAAGGCTAATGTGGTTGCAGACGCGTTGAGCAGAAACGCTCATTGCCACTACTTGGATCAGGGAGTGGCAGCCGAAGAATTAGAGCCAGCCGTGAGGATTCTACCCCATGGAGCCCTCTACAACCTAGCCTTAGTGCCAACACTTAGAGATGAGGTAGCCAAGGCCCAGAAGCTCGATAAGGGCATGGAGAAGATCAGATTAGGACTGCAAGAAAAGAAGATGCAGTGCTTCCGCGAGGACGAAGAAGGAGTTTTGTGGTTCAAGAACAGACTGGTAGTGCCGAAAGATCACGAGCTCCGAAGGAAAATCATGGATGAGGCTCACTTCCAAGTACTCAATTCATCCTGGCAGCAACAATATGTATCAGGACCTGTGAAAGAAGTTTTGGTGGACAAGGATGAAAAGAGAAATCGCTCGGTATGTAGCGGAATGTGATACCTGCCGCAGAGTAAAGGCCGACCATCTGAAAGGCGCAGGGTTGTCGCAACCTTTGAGCGTTCCGTCATGGAAGTGGGAAGACATAAGTATGGACTTCATTGTTGGACTACCCATGACAGCTCAGAAGTTGGATTCAATTTGGGTTATAGTAGATCGTTTAACAAAGACAGCCCATTTCATTCCTGTCTCAACCAGATACACCATGAAGAGGTACGCACAGCTGTACATTGACCGGATAGTCTGTCTACATGGAGTGCCCAAGATGATCATCTCCGACCGAGGCACCCAATTCGTCGGTCGATTTTGGAAACAACTCCACGAGTCACTAGGAGCCAGGCTAATCCACAGCTCAGCCTACCACCCTCAGACTGACGGTCAGACGGAGAGAGTGAACCAAATACTTGAAGACATGCTCCGAGCTTGTGTTTTGGAGCACGGTAAGGGATGGGACACTTATCTGTCATTGGCGGAGTTCTCATACAACAACAGCTACCAAGCCAGCATCCAGATGTCCCCTTTCGAAGCACTTTACGGCCGTAGTTGCAGAACCCCACTCAATTGGTCGGAAGCAGGCGAAAGAATCATATTGGGCCCAGACCTAGTGCAGCAGGCTGAAGAGAAAGTACGGGTTATACAAGCTAATTTGAAGGCCGCCAAGTCAAGACAGAAGAGCTATGCAGATAAAAGGCGTAGACCATTGACCTTTGAGGTAGGAGACTACGTCTACCTACGAGTCTCGCCAATGAAGGGAGTTCAACGGTTCGGGATCAGAGGCAAGTTAGCACCTCGGTACATAGGTCCATACCCTATCACAGCCAAGTGCGGACCAGTGGCGTATCAAGTGGAACTGCCAGAAAGATTATCAGGAGTGCATAACGTATTCCATGTCTCCCAGTTGAAGAAGTGTCTGAAGGCACCAGTAGACCAAGTGGTTCAAGGAGTAGAAGAGTTGCAACCAGACTTGACCTACCCAGAGCGTCCAATCCGGATACTGGATGAAAAGGAACGGGTTACAAGAAGACAGACACTCAAGTTCTACAAAGTTCTGTGGAGCAACCACACACAAGAAGAAGCCACGTGGGAATCTGCAGAATTTCTTCAGTCACACTACCCCGAGCTACTCTCAAAACCCTATGTACCTATGCCTAACCTAACCCTCTCCTTAAATCTCGGGACACGATTTCTTTTAGGGGGGAGGGCTGTGACACCCCAGGTGTCACCAGGGCAAAAGTCGACGACTATAAAACCTAATCCACAATTTTCACTCACTTTAAAGCAGATTCAATCATGGAAATAAAAAGAAATATTGTTTAAAATGCTTTAAAGGAACACTATAAAAAGTTTGACAAAGAACAGAGCACTTTAGCAAAATCCGGAGAAATCTCACGTAGCAGTGTCGAAATCTCGTTAACAGGACGAAATCCAAACCCTAACTCTTGACCAACAAAATTTCCACAGAACCCTAACCATATTTTTTATATAACAATTAAGTACACTTCAGAATAGAATTTTGGGAAATTATTCAAGATTTTTGGAAAAGATTTAGACCTCTTAAAAATTCACACAATCTGTAGTCAACTTAGAAATTCAAGAATTTTTAGAGACCAAATCATGACTTGAACCTTAAATGAAAAGTGTTCCAAATAAATTCCTGAGCTTATACAAAAATTCTCAAAAAATTTTGAGCTCAGGAAGTGTGCCAATTCATTGAGTTGCCTTCCAGCTTGAACTATAGAAAACAAAAAATAATAATAAAACTGTTGCCGGGCGGGCTACAGTGCCCCGCCCGCCCGACAACACGACGCGCAGGGCGGCGCTGCCCCGGCCGACACGGCATTTGTGAGCACGCCGTCGCCTTCATTGCCGCGCCGGCCCCCCCCTACCTCCTCACTCCATCGCTCTCTCTCTCTAGCTCTCTCCCTCCCTCTCCCTCTTCTCTGCCCGAGCACGCCGCTCCCTCCTCACTGTGCGCCGCCCGACAACCGACGCCGCCCGCGCTGCCGCCATGCCGCCCCCCTGCTCCCCTACTCCCCCTACCCCGGCCCTCCTATAAATGGCGCGCAATCCTCCTCCATCCCCCCCCCTCTTCCATTTCTTTCCTCTCCCACGCGCGCAGCCCTCCTCTCATCTTCCTCCCTGCTCGGTGCGCCACCGCCATTGCCGCCAGCGCCGCTCGCTCGTCGACAGCTCACTCCGACGAGTTCCAAGCCGCACCACCGTGCCCCCTAGACTCCCCTCCACCCCCAGTTGCTCTCCGAAGACCAAGCCCGCCGGCGGTGCCCTAGCTTCGCCGGAACGCCGCCGCTTTCCTCTCGGCCGAAGTACCTCACCGCCGATCGCCCCTCCTCAAAATTCGTCGCCACGGTACAATGGTTTTTCAATTCAAATCGCCGGCTACTTCCTCTGGTTATTGCGCACCCATTTGACTTGAACCCGGCCACAGGTGACCGTCGTCGGAGAAGTACGCCGTGTGCCACCCCGTCGGCCGCCATTGTCGCCACCTCGACCTCCACGTCGCCAACCCTGTTCCACCCTTCACCGTAGCCTCCATCCTCCTCAAACCAGTGCAGTGAGTCGAGGTGAAGCTCCACGACACCTTGGTTCTTGCCCTAGCCCTCTTCTCCGGCGAGGAGCTCATCGGAGCACCGCCTCTGCCGTGTGCTCTGTTTTGCAGTCTACTGTTCTATTGAATTTTCTAATTTTCCTTTAATTAGCCAGAGATTGTTAGACATGTAATAAATCAGGAAAAAATCCAAAAATGCCAAACCAAACTTTTTTAGAACCCTCGTGAAAAGTACTAATTTTCTGTTAAAGCACTTTTTAACAAATGACCAAACATTTACAGAATTAATTAGAAACATCCCTTTCTGTTTTTGAATTTTAGATTACATTATAGAGCAATGCTGGGGCCAACCTTTGATCCACCAGTACACCGTGGCACTACACACCCTCTGGAATTTTATGAAGATTTTAGGAACACGAAATGGCATCTAACCCTATTAAATAACTTCAATCTGCCTAGTTTAAATACCATTTTCTAAAGTACATTGTAAAAGTCATTTATAAGGTTAGACCCAAAAGCAACGTTTTAGATCTGGTGCTCAGGAATGCCCACATAAAATTTCATAATTTTATTCTGTGGTTTACTAGTGCTTTCTGATTTTACAAGATTTACAAACAGGAATTTTGATGAATTTTTATAAAATATAGAAAATTCATCTAGGCCCCACCAAAAGCCCAAAATGCTTATTTCAGGGAGTACTACCAACTAAAAATAATCTTGAGGAAGAATTAAAATCTTCATTTTAACCCTAGTTTAATAGCCGAAGGAGTTAAATAATGTTAATCGATGAAAAGTGTCGAATTAACTTAAGTAAAGTTGAATTTATTAAAACATGCCAACTAAAAGTCACCTCATGAGAGCTGAATAGATTCTTTAAACATCATTCACATATTAAGAATTTAATTAAATCGACGACGTCGAGTAATTAGGGTTAACCCTAATTCTAGGCGTCGCAAATCTAAACCCTAGATTACTATTGATAATAACAATAAGTTTTTTTTTTCATTGAACTTATCATAATCCTACTGCATCATGTAGATTCTGACGCTCACGAGGTAGCTGCCGATCCAAGTTCCTCGACCCCCGCCGAAGAAGTCAACGTCAACACCGAAGAACCAGGCGAGCCCCGGTGCACAACCGTTGTTTAAATTTTTTCCTTTTATGACTAAGTGTATCTTGTTTGTGCATTAAGTACTAGGAGTTGATTGAAACCATAGTTGCATTTGTTTCCATAGGAAAACCCTAACGGTAGTTGGTATAGGCACCCTCTTAGTCTGTTATGCTTAGTAGGTATTGCCGGTAGAAGTCGAGCAGAGTGGACGCTGCTCGCGAAAGGATAGGTTGTTGAATGAAACTATTTCATGAGATGGGCCACACGAATGTGAATCAGTAAGAAAGATAAAAGTTTGAGGGTCAGACAGGATACAAAGTAGGTCGGCGACTGGACCGGGTCCAGGGTGACCGTAGACTTGTCTGATCCGTGTGGTCCGAGACTGATCGAGTGTTGAATGTACTGGTCGTATGCTGGGTGTTATGGGCCCCAGTAAACCTACGTAGCCGAGTGATTGCAACGTCGAACCTGCCTACGGTGTCTGACTAGGAGGAGATCTGGTGTGGGCAGCGTGGGAACTCCACAGAAACCGTCTGGGACGTGTTGTCTGGTGGGATGCGGCGCTGCTAAGGCAGGCGTAGGAGGGAATTGACGTTGTAGGAGCTGGTGTGAACGGTTGTCACGTGCGAGTCTGGGACACGCACGTGTCGTACGGTCAGGTTTTCTCCTGCAAGGTATAAAATCGTTTCGAACCGCTGTCGCTCCCAGTTAGTGAGCATGCTCGTGAAACGCACCACATTCTAGTAAAATAGGTTGAGGCACAATGCGAATGAATTATGAATATTACTAATGCTGTTGTTACTTCTGTTATATTTGCTTAGCTCAGTGCTAATTAAATTTACTTTCCTAATCACTTAACCTGCGCTAAAATTGGACAAGAGTAGTATAGTCTTGCGAGTCCTTTTGCAAGTAAACCCACCCGAGTCGGCCAGCATATCTAGGAGTCGGCTGTAGCCAGCCATTTTGTCGGGTAAGTCTTGCTGAGCTTCTTAGAAGCTCACGCGTTAGCGTTTTGTGGTTTTCAGGCGTCGTCATGCAGGAACCAGCAGGTAGCTTCCATTGGGAGGAGCCTCTCCCCGAGTTTGGGAACCTCCAGTGGGAGTTGTGCGAGTCGCCGCAGTGATCTGTTTGAAGTGGCTAGTAGCATGACGCCCGTGGGCACGGCGCGTGCTTTTGCTTAGGTCCGAGTGTCGGAGTTGTAATCGTTCCAGTCTTCCGCTGTTATCGTTTTAAAAACTTTCGCGTATTCTGAGATAATGTAATATTCAACTTCAAGTTTATGAACCAATGATGTATTAAGTTCTCTCTTCTTGTAAAATTATTGCTGTTTATCCCTGCCTGTGTTGTATCGTGTGTACGCTCACTCCGCCGAGCGTTGCCCAACAGGATCTTGGCTCAATGACTGAACGGATCCGTTCAGAGACGAGGTTTTCTGGGCGGGTCGTGTCAGCGTCACTCACAGTGACGAAGCCCAACTTGGGCGCACGGTCACGACCACCGACGTGCCATAAACCCGGGTCTCCCTTCTCGCAGTATAAAAGAAGGAAGAGCTAGAGCTTGGCGGGGCATCTGAACACGATAGATCCTTTTAGAAGGCAATAGACAACGAACACTTCTCCACGTCCATGCTTTTCATCCAGAGACTTGGGAAGTCTTCCCTCTCTCGCCCGTTTGTAACCCCCTACTACAAACAAGTCGCGAGTAACACGAGCAGCTCGAAACTGGACGTAGGGCCTCATTGCCTGAACCAGTATGATCCCTTGTGTCCTCTCGCGAACCATCGGAACCCCAAAACACGCATCCCACGGTAAAATCACTAGTCAGCGGTAACGAACACCGACAGTTGGCGCGCCAGGAAGGGGGCTTTGCGCGTTTTCACCGATCACCTTTCGGGTTCTGATGGCCAACTATGTCCACGGATAGACTCCTAGCACGATCATGTGCTTCGTGAGTCTTGACTTCGTTGCCACCCCAGAGGGCAACCTGGCGCTGGCTGACGTACCAGCTTCGCCAATCGTCGCCTCTGATTTTCATTGCATGCCGTCCGCATCGGCTAACGGAAAAGTGCAACGGTCGGGCAGGGGTTCGCGCTCTTCGAAGCCCTCCCGCAAGGGCCCGCGCGCAACCACTTCTCCCGACCGAGCCAGCACCGGCGAAACTGCGATGACACGCGTGTCGTCGCATAAAAGCCTGAGCACCACGGACATCGAGTTCGTGGGAATGGCAGGCTATGCGTCGGAATCCTTCTTTGACCTCCTCGACGAGGCAAATGGAGATTCCGGTGCAGAACACAGCGAGGGAAGCCACAACCCCTCTCGCGAGTGCCTCATGGCACATTCAGAAGATCTCCCTCACCCGGAGAAGGACCGTCCCGCCACCCCGCCGGTGGCGATGACGGGGACTCCCTCCCACGACATACTGCCCGAGCAGTTATAAGCACGCAGGGAGGAGCTCCGTGAGGCCAAGCGCCAGTTGGAGCAGGAGCAGGTGGAGGTTGACTGTGAACTTGCTCGTTGAGGGGCCGGTGGACGTGCTCGCTCCATGGCACGTCATGTACGCCGGCGAATTGTCGAGGAAGGCGACGGATACCCGCGTTTCGCGCGGACGAGCCAGAACCTCACCGCGGCGGGGCATTACTTCGGGGGCTCCCTGAGCCCGCCACGCCTAAGGCTCGATGCACTCAACGCGAAGTTGAGGCGCTGCTAGAACGAGCGGCGGCGCAACAAGCGGAGAGCTCGCGGTCACGAATTCGTAGACCGCATACCCAGAACGTGTCTGTCCAATAGACACGTCTTGGGACAGACGGGGCCTCAAAAGCCTTCATCCGCGGACGCCTAGGGGCAACTTGCGACGTCTGCGCCACTTTGGAGGCGCGCCGGCGCTAATCGGAGCACGCCTCTGGAACAGGCCAGGCTCGCCACCCACGTCGAGGTGGGCGCCACGACGAAAACGAGGACAGGAGTCCGAACCCAGATGCTCCGAGGCCTCGGGCCTTCAGTTCCCACATCCGGGGCGCTACGTTTCCCCGGCGTTTCCGGCCTCCGACCAACGTGCCGAAGTACGCGGGGGAAACGAACCCGAGCCTCTGGCTTGAAGACTACTGCCTCGCTTGTCGAGCCGGGGGAGCGGACGACGATCATTTCACCATCCGTAACCTGCCCCTCTCCCTGGCCGATTCGGCCAGGACTTGGCTCGAGCACCTCCCTGACGATCGGATCGCGAGTTGGTTCGATCTAAAGGAGGTCTTCGTAGGGAACTTTCAAGGGACCTACGCGCGCCTAAGCAATCTCTTGAACCTCAGAAACCGGGGGAGACCCTCGGGGAGTACGTCCGGTGCTTCTCCCGGCAATGCAACGAATAGCCGAACGTTGGTGACGCTGACGTTATTGGGGCGTTCTTGTCCGGGACCACGTGCCGCACCCTAGTTCACAAGTTGGATCTCAAGTGTCCGCGAACGGCCAAGGAGCTGTTGGATATCGCGACCAGCCACGCTTCTGGCGAAGAAGCGGTGGGCGCGATCTTCAACCGCCCCACGAGACGAAGGGTAAGCGAGACGAGGACGCCGGCGAAGGCCCCTCCAATCGCTCCCACAAGAAGAAGAAGGGCCGGCAGCTCCCATCTGGGGAACGAATGGTTGCGGTCGCCGACCACAAGGGCGCCAAGGCGCCAGCAGCGGATACATCGGACCACTTCGAAAGGAAGTGGAACGGGCCATGCCCCAACCACGAATACCCCGTGAAGCACCTCTACAAGGACTGCTCGCTCATGAAGCGGTTCTTGACCCATGAGACCAAGAGGGGCAAGCCGAAAGGTAAGCCCTGACAGGCCTCTAGAGACGTCGACGGCGATGACGGTGCCAGCGACGGCAACGGCGGTTTCCCGGAAACCGACGGGTGCCTCATGATCTTCGCAGGCCCACAGGCGCACGGAGGAAAGCACCGTGCGAAGATCGAGCGTCATGAGGTCTTCGCGGCCGAACCTGCGACGCCGACGTTCCTCCGGTGGTCAGAAGCACCGATCACGTTCGATCTGTCCGACCATCCCAACCACGTCCCACGGCCGGGTCGATACCCTCTGGTAGTCGACCCCATCATCGGCAAGAAGCGCCTCTCGAAGGTGCTCATGGACGGAGGCAGCGGCCTCAACATCCTCTACGTGGAGACGCTCGACGCCATGGGCATCGATCGGTCACTCATCCGACCGACCGGAGCACCCTTCCACGGCGTTGTCCTTGGGAAGCAAGCCGTCCCCCTCGGGCAAATCGATCTGCCCGTCACCTTCGGGACTCCGACCAACTTCCGGACTGAGACTCTCACGTTCGAAGTGGTTGGTTTCCACGGGTCTTACTACGCCATTTTAGGACGGCCATGCTACGCAAAATTCATGGCCGTGCCCAACTACACCTACCTAAAGCTCAAGATGCCAGGGCCAAAGGGGGTGATCACTGTTGGCGCTTCCTTCCAGCGCGCCTATCAGTGCGAGACGGAGAGCGGCGAACTCGCCTCCGCAACCATCACGTCTGCGGAAGAGCTCGCTGCCATCCGGCAGCAAGTCACCGTAGATGCGCCCGACTCCAACCGCAGCACAGGGTCCTTCGAGCCCGCCGAGGACGTCAAAGAGATCCAGCTCGACCCCGACAACGCCCCTGAAAAGGTGGCAAAGATCGAGACTTCCCTCTCCCCCGAATAGGAAAGCGCGCTCATCGACTTCCTCCGCGCGAACTTCGACATCTTCGCGTGGAAACCCTCCGACATGCCCGGCATCCCGAGGGAAGTCGCCGAGCACTCCTTGCACATCAAGTCGGGATCCCGACCGGTGAAACAACGACTGCGCCGCTTTGACGAGGAGAAGCGTAGAGAAATCGAGGAGAAGATAGCTAAGCTGCTGGCGGCCGGTTTCATCAAGGGGGTGTATCACCCCGAGTGGTTAGCCAACCCCGTTCTTGTACAAAAAAGAATAGGAAATGGAAAATGTGTGTTGACTACACTAGTCTAAACAAAGCGTGTCCAAAGGATCCGTTTCCTATGCCGCATATAGACCAGATCGTCGACTCGACCTCGGGGTGCGAAGCCCTCTGTTTCCTTGATGCGTATTCCGGATACCATCATATCTCCATGAAGGAGTCTGACCAACCCGTGACATCCTTCATCACGCCGTTCGGATCGTACTGCTATGTCACGATGCCGTTCGGGCTGAAAAATGCAGGCGCAACGTATCAGCGATGCATGATCAGGTGCTTCGACGAGCTCATCAGAGATATCGTCGAAGCATACGTAGACGACATCATCGTCAAAACCAGGAACGCCGACAGGCTCATAACTGACCTGGAGCGGACCTTCACCAAACTCCGAGCGAACGACACCAAGCTCAACCCCGAAAAATGCGTTTTTGGGGTCCCTAGGGGAATGTTGCTCGGATTCGTCGTCTCCTAGTGTGGCATCGAAGACAACCCGGAGAAGATCGCGGCCATCAGTCAGATGGGCCTGATCCAAAACCTGAAGGGAGTGCAACGTGTGACCGGGTGCTTGGCGGCGCTGAGCCGCTTCATCTCGTGCCTCAGAGAACACGTGCATCCCCTCTACCAACTACTAAAGAGATCCGAACGATTTCAATGGACGCCCGAGGCACAGGACGCCCTCGGCAGGATAAAACTTATCCTGACGAAGCCCCCGGTCCTAGTGCCTCCGACCCCTAAAGAGCCGCTCTTCCTCTATATCGCCGCAACAACTCAGGTCGTCAGCGCCGCTTTGGTTATAAAGTGAGTAGAGGAAGGTCACACCCTCAAAGTACAGCACCCGGTCTACTACGTGAGCGAAGTCTTGTCGGACACGAAGACCCGATATCTTCAGATACTGAAGATCCTTTATGGTGTCATCCTCGCCAAAAGGAATCTCCGACACTACTTCGAATCACACCCAGTGACCGTGCTCAGCTCCTTCCCCTTACTCGAGGTCGTGGAGAACCGCGACGCAACAGGGAAGGCTGCAAAGTGGGCGCTCGAGTTGATGGGCGAAGAGATAATGTACGCTCCTCGAACGGCGATTAAGTCTTAGACTTTAGCCGACTTCGCAGCCGAGTGGACCGAAGTACAACTACCCCCAGCCCCTGTCGACCAGGAGTACTGGGTAATGTACTTCGACGGTTCACTGATGCGCAAGGGAGCAGGGGTCGGACTCTTCTTTGTCTCCTCCCTGGGAGGTGCGTAAGAAGTACGCAATCCGCCTTCTATTCCCTGCTTCCAATAACGTGGCCGAGTATGAGGCGGTCATCAACGGGCTCAAGATCACCGACGAATTGGGAATTCGACGACTTGAGATTCGGGGCGACTCTCAACTCGTCGTCGGCCAGGTCATGAAGGAGTCTAGCTGCCACAGCGAGACCATGGACACGTACTGCCAGAAAGTTCGTAAATTGGAGCAAAGTTCCACGGCTCGAGCTCAACCATGTCCCAAGGCGGTTAAATGAAGAGGCTAACTCCTTGCGAAGATGGCAGCCGGACGGGAACAAATCCCGCCTTGCGAAGATGGCAGCCGGACGGGAACAAATCCCGCCTGGAGTCTTCGCCCACGACCAGAGCCAACCATCAATCCGACCCAAAAACGCACCAACGATCGGCACCGAGCCGCCCCCAGGAGAAGGGTCGGACGGACCACAAAATCTCCTGACCCCAACGTCATGGAGATCGACGAGGCGTCCGCGCAAGGTACTGGTCCTCCGACCGATTGGAGGACGCCGTACCTCGTTTATCTCCTCAAAGGAGAACTCCTCGCAGACAAAACAGAGGCTCGGCGTGTCGCCCGACGCGCCAAATCCTTCGTTATCGTCGATGGAGAGCTCTACAAGAGGAGTCTCACCAAGGTCTTGTAGCGCTGCATCCCAATAGAACAGGAAAAGATGCTGCTGCAAGACATTCATGACGGGGTCTGCGGCCATCATGCCGCGCACAAGACCCTTGTCGGAAACGCGTTTCGACAAGGATTCTACTAGCCGACAGCCGTCAACGACGCTGCGCAGATCGTGCGCACATGCGAGGGCTGCCAGTTCTACGCTCGGCAGACCCACCTGCCGACACAAGCACTGCAGTCCATCCCCGTCACGTGGCCGTTCACGGTCTGGGGGTTGGACTTGGTCGGACCTCTCAAGAAAGCACCCGGTGCTACACCCACCTCTTGGTGACGGTCGACAAGTTAACCAAGTGGGTCGAAGCCCGACCGGTCGTGAGGATCCGACCAGAAGAAGCAGTCGAGTTCTTCCTCGACATCGTCCACCGCTTTGGGGTACCAAACTCCATCATCACGGGCAATGGTACGCAGTTCACGGAGAAACTGTTCCTCAAGTTCTGCGACGACTACCATATCCCGAGTCGATTGGGCAGCCGTGGCGCACCCCTGCACGAACCGGCAGGTCGAGCGCACGAACGACATGATCTTCCAGGGGCTGAAGCCTCGGATCCACAATGGACTGAAACAGTTCAGTGGTCGGTGGGCAGCCGAACTCCCTGCAGTGCTCTGGAGCCTGCGGATGACCCCTAGCCGGTAGACGAGGTTCACCCCATTCTTCATGGTATACGGCTCCGAAGCCGTCTTACCAACCGACCTCGACTACGGCGCGTCAAGGGTCAAAGCATACGATGACGAAGGGAACTAGATGTCCCTCGAAGACGCAATGGATCAGCTCGACGAGGCACGGGACGTGGAGCTTCTCTGATCGGCGAAGTTTCAGCAAGCGTTACGATGCTATCACGGCCGGAACGTGCAGGAGAGAGCGTTCGACGTCGGCGACCTCGTCCTTTGACGCGTCCAGAGTAACAAGGACCGCCACAAGCTATCACCGTCGTGGGAAGGCCCCTACATCGTTTCGAAAGTCCTCCTACCCGGCACCTACAAGCTGCAGACCGCGGATGGATAAGAGATCGCCAACGCCTGGAACATCGAACAGCTACGTCGCTTCTATCCCTAGACTCGTAGTCATTTCATTGTTCCCATCCACCGAAACAAGCGGCGCCCGACTCCCACCGCACGGGAGTCGGACCCCACTCGGGGGCTACACCTGCAGGGTACGCACACCGCACGCGCGTCCTGACACCTGTTTATTTTGCCACTTACATGCAAAATCTTCGAGAAAGGATAAATAGAGGATAAGAAAAATTCGAGGTCAGACCGGTCAGAATGCGAAACGCTTACAGCCTTCGACGGCTACAGCTACAATGCTCACCGGCAAAACCGAGTACTCATCCTATTTACGACTTATCCTTTCTGAAAGCTTCGACCCCTCGTCCCGCGTTTAAAACTTAGAAAGGAAAGTTGTGGGTAGAAGAAGATGTGAGTCGAGTTGGTCGGACTGCATAACGCCTACGACCCCCGAAGGTTACGGCAATAACGCTCACCGGCTAGATGGAATGTCGACACTACCCATGGCCTACGATTTCTAAGTTTCAAAAACAGGAAAAAAAGGGGACGAACGCTTTTGTAAATTCGTGAAAAAACGTCTTCGCGAACGAACACACATTAGTAGTCAAAGGACATTCGAATTGTTCTCTTGATTTACAAAAGGACCGGGCATTTTGGCCTCGTCCTATGTACAAACTAACCTAACTACTTCCTACTCTACGGGGGCGGGGGGGGGGGGGGGGGGGGGTGCTGTCTTCTTCCTCCTCTTCCTCCATCCTCGCAGCCAAGGCGTGCGTCAGGGGAGCCACCTCCTCTTCGTTGCGTCCAGCTCGGCGTCGGTATAGCAGGGGGCAAAGCCCTCGCTCATCAAGTCGAGGGCACTACTGGAGTAGTGCGACCGGGCGACAGCAAAAGCCCGATGCACACCCTGGCGCAACGCGTCCGCCTCCGTAGCGCGCGACCGGGCGACGAGGCGGGGGACATGGGGAGCAAGAGAGCTCGACCCAACTTCGGTGGTGACCACGAGGTCGGAGAGGGCCACGCTAACGGCAACCCGGAGCGCGTCGTGCTCCTCGACTTCTCGCTTGAAGTCCTCTTGGAGCCGCGACAATACCTCCGTGCTCGCCTTACAACTTGTCGGACAGCACTGCAGAAACGGCACAATGGTTAGTTTACATCCGACCAAGGAGAAGGAAGAAAGGACCAAAGACACAACTTACCGTCACTCCTGCCTGGAGCTTCTCGAGTTCAGCGCGTCCGCAGGGCCAGCTCCACGACAAAGGAGGCGGTCACCCCCTCGGCGTCCTCCCTGGCGCTGACCTCCTCCTCCAGGACCGCCCTCGCCACTTCCGCCCGCCAGGTCTGCTCCACCGCCAGCACAGTGACGGCGTCGCAGGCCTGGCGCACCTCCTCCGACTCCGCCCGCGCCTGCCGCACCTCCTCCAGTGCGGCGCGGAGCCGGTCCTCCGCTTCAAGGAGGCGCCCCACCGTGGTCCGCTCCCGGGCAAGCGCATCCGACGCCGCGATGCAGGCGGCGGCGAGCTGTTCCTCCAGCCACCCATCGGCGAGGTGCTCCCGAAGCAGGGCTGCGACAGGACCCCCTTCAGGGCCCGCTGCGCACTCCCGGGCCCCGGGACGCCTCCCTCCGTCGGCCCTTCAGCCGGCGGGGCCGACGACGGCGCGGCTTCCACCACTCGCTCCTCCGCCGTCGGAGGCCCAAAATTGGGCGACCCCGGCTCGGCCGCCGGAGCCGCCGCCACCTCCGGAGGGACCCCCATCACCGCCCCCTCCTGGCCCGACCGAGATAGCCTCCGGCCCCACGGCCTCCAGCCTCTCTAGCGACGCGGCCCGCTCCTGGGGCAACCCCGAGGCCGCTCGGGACTCTGCCGTCGACAGGCGCGGAGACTCCGAAGCCCCGCCCTCGCTAGACCTTCACGCGCCTGCGGGGCTTCGATGCGTCAGGGCCTTCTTCGACGCCGTTTGGAGCTCCGTCGCCTGTCATCCGACCCTGCACAAAAAATACGGTAAGCAAAGCCAAGCAGAGAAGGACAGAATGCGCACGGCACACTTACCCTTGGGACAGGGAGCAGCGACGCTTTGGGGTCCATCCCCCTTGCTCCTCTACGGGCCGCTTTCTGCCGACCCTTAAGGCCGCGGCCTCGCCCGGGGTGGGCTGCGGCACCTCCGTACGGCTTGGGGGCCCGGAGGTCAGCGGTCCCCACCCCACCGGCCCAGGGTGGGTGGAAGTCTTTGCCCTCAGCGGTGCCGGTGGCCTTTCCTCGGGGGCTGGCCGCGCGGCAGAGCTGGAGGGGATGGAGGCCGGCGCCGCCTCCGACCTCCGAGGCTCCGACCTGGGCTCCTGCGTGCGCGGGCGCACCACCAACCCTCCTTGGCCAGGACAAGAGGCTTCAACCACCTCGTCCTCTTCCTCCTCGTCCTCGTCCTCCTCCTCCTCGGAACCCTGGCGACGTCGACCCCGGTCCAGCTGGGCTCGGAGCCTCTTCACCTTCTTTGCCGCTAGGGCGTCCTTCTTCCACTTCTGCTCCTCGGTCGCGAGGCGATTCGCCTCCCTGACAGCCGCATCCTCGGGGACGGGGGCGCAGGAAGGTCGGACAAGGAGGCCCGCCTGCGACCATCCAAAAGAGGGAGGAAAAAAAGAGTCAGGATCGAAAGAACCAAGAAAAAGAAAAAATCATGAAGAAAGGCGCGACGGCTTACTAGTGTAATGCTCCCCTCTACGGGGCTCATTGGGGGATGCCTGTCGAGTGGGGCGCCGGCGTCTTCAGCGCGAGGGTATCCCTCAGACGCTATTTTAGCTCCGAGTCAGAGAGGGGCTTGGGCGACATCACCGACCCAGAGAGATCCGAGCCGGGCCCCATCTCCCACATTCGAAGCGGGCGCGCCATGAGAGGCAGCACCCGCCGTGCGTGGTACGCCACGACCACGCCGGCGCCGCGCACCCCCGGGCCTCAGCGATCGGACCGCGCCCAGGAGGTTGTCCAGCAGCTTCCGCTCCTTCGCTGCTGGCCCCCACTTCCACACCTCGGGCGCCACGTCGAAGGTGCGCCCTGTGAACTCCAACAGGGGGCTAGCGGCGTTGTTCTTCAAATACAACCACTGCCCATGCCAGCCCCTATTGGAGGTCTTCAACCGGAGCAGGATGTAGGTGTCGACGCACTCCCCGCGGAGATGGATGTTGGCGCAGCCGACGGGAAGTGGGGACCCCTGCTTTGTCTGGAGGGAGACGGCGAAGAAGTACCGCCAGAGGTCGAAGTTGGGAGCGATCAGGAATCCCTCGCACAACGCCATGAAGACGGCGATGTGCTAGATCCCGTTGGGGTTCAGATGCTGGAGCTCCAAGTCGTAGTGGTGAAGCAGCCCCCACAAGAAAGGATGCGCGGGGACGCCCAGGCCGCGCTCGTGGAAATAGGCGAAGGATACCACGTATCCGTCCGTCGGTGCCGGCGCCGTCTCCTCGCCGGGGAGCATCCACTCCCTCGCCTCCGTCCGCACGACGAGGAGGCCGTGCTTCACCAGGCCGTCCAGGCGCGCCCTCCGCACGTCGGACCGCCACCAGTTTTCCATCTCTGGAGGTGTGAGGAGGTGAAGGAGATGGGTGAACGCGAAAGAAGATTGGGGGGCAAGGAAGTGCGAGGAGCAAGAATAAGGAGGCGAAGCGGCGCGGGGAGACAAAGGGACGCAAATGACAAGTGATGGCGAATGGGCGCGCAAGGTGCATATTTATATCCTCCGTCCGCTTGGTGTTTTCCTTCCAGTCGCTGTGAGCGGGGCCTACATAGCCGCCTCGCTCAGCGCGAGCAGGAGCGCGTGCACCCATGAGGCCCCAAGACCAGTGCTGTTGCACGTCCGATCACGGCAGGCGCCTCTACCACAAATAAATGCTGGCAGGCGGCAAGATGGGCTGAAATATGCCCCGACGGCCCAAAGAGTTCAAAGGCTAGCCCAGCGAACGGGTTCGACAGGTGCTCAGGGCGAAAATAGAGCGAGGGTGGAGAAAGATGGGCCCGCTAGCGGCCAATACCCTAGCGCTCGAGCGCCAAGGGCATCTCGATCCATGTTCAAGTCCTAGTTTAAACCGGCCCATGGGTATTTCACCGCAGAAAGGCAACGAGCCCTCGGAGCCTATCGAACAGCATCCGGGTACCAGATTGAGATGGCAACCGGAAAGATTGAAGTCGACCACCAGCTGGTCCATCGAGGTCCCCCCGAAGGGACCCCGGGCTTCACTTGAACTCTCCCGCTAGTAGCTCGACGAGCGCCACGCTTCGGCCCCCGCGGTAAAGCGTGGTCTGGCTCAACCTCCTCGTCCGGCAAACGGACGCGCAGGAGGGACGATACAAGCCGAACCGTGTCCGCGGACGGACCACCGCAACAAGCGGAGGTCTCGGGGAACGGAATCGCGAAAAGAGATCCAATACGGGATCGCAGAACGTGTCAACTCGATAAGACAGAAAGCAAGCCTACGCTCGCAAAATAGGCCTCCCTCTCCTGATTTGAGTGGCCCTGACCCCCTCTTGCGCGGAGGTCAGACCTCACTCGGGGACTACTGTCGAGGGTCAATATTAGAGGTAATTAACCTTAATGACCTGCGGCCTTAACAACACGATTAAGGTAGGAACAATCTCCGCCTCGACCGACCCTCATGTCATGCGGACATCCGACGGGCCAGGTCGACAGGCGATCTCCGCCTCGCCCGACCCCCCTAGGGAGGGGTCGGACCCTCCGTAGCACGGCCGGCGCGCTCGACCCTATCCATGTCAGGGTCGGGAGACCGCCTCTCCGCCTCGCCCGACCCTGGCCTACCACGCCGCGAGTAGGCGGGGCGGTAGCGATTGAGCAATAAATGCCTGCCGCTCCCACGCCCGCTGACAGAAGAAGTCATCGATTACTCGAGCAAGTGGGCGATAAATGCACACGACGTGCACCGACTAAAGGACGGCCGCTGCTGCTACAGCTCCTGTCAGAAGCCCCCTTTTTCACTATGACAGGACATCTCCGAGCGACGGTCACGACGATGGCGCCACTCCGTCGACCACCATACGGACGAGACGCCCACGATTGACGACACTCTCCACGCCACCGAGTCAAGAAGGCACCGCCATGCTGATGGCGTCACTCACAGTCGTGAGTTTGTAACCCCCTACTACAAAAAGTCGCGAGTAACACGAGCAGCTCGAAACTGGACATAGGGCCTTATTGCCTGAACCAGTACAATCCCTTGTGTCCTCTCACGCACCATCGAAACCCCAAAACGCACATCCTACGATAAAATCACTAATCGGCAGTAACGAACACCGACACAACCCATTCTGTACTTTCATTCTGTTATTTGTTTTTCCTTTTCTTTAGTAATTCTATTTTTCTATTCAGTAATTCTCAGAACAACCCATGGTTTCATTCAGTTATTTTGCTATTTTTTTCTATTATTCTTTCGTTCTTGTTCAGTAATTCTCTGAATTCAACCGATTCTGTGGTGTTATTCAGTTATTTTGCCGCGTTCTCTTCAGCAATTTTCTAAATGCAACCCATTCTTTAGTTTCATTTAGTTATTTCCTTGTTTTCTTCAATGTATTATCATAGCTTTTGTTGCACCCATTTTTAGGGGTTATTTTTTTGTCTTTTTGGCACGTTGTTAAGCATGGAACTGTAGCAGAGGCTCGTGAGTTTGGATTTGCTAAATTTTTGGATTTTAAGTTGGATAGAATTGACGATCGAGCTTTGGCGTTTCTTATGAGCCATATCAAAATAGATTCTTTGCGTATATATTTTGCTAGTAGAATTTTGCCAATCACACCCCAGGTTGTAGATATTGTTTTAGGCATTCATTTGGGGGTAGTCAGAAATTGCCGGAGTTCCAACTGAAGGAGAAGTAGGAATCTCTGCATATTCTCAGGAAGTCATGTGATGAAAATGAAATGTAAGATATGTTTGACTAAGTGCTTGCAAAGAAAAAAGGGGCAACAAAAACTGTAAAGTATAGTAACTTGAAGAATAATCAAGTCTCTAGGTGGGTTATTGAGGAATTTGCATCAAGCCAGAAGCATGATGATTGGATGCTCAAGTGTTTCTTTATGCTTCTAGTCAATGCTTTTCTGTTCCGCACCAGTTCTATAGATATTAGTGGGAGTGAGTTTCTCCTTGCAAATGATTTAGATGCAATCAAGAAAATTGACTAGTGTAGTGCCGTTATTGAGGATATTAAGTTGAAGGCAGAGAAATCAAAAAAATCTTGTGAGTCTACCGGAATGAAAATGCAGACGGTCCAAGGCTACACCCCTCTTCTCATTGCAAGAAACGCCCGTTGTGTCATGATGCAATTTTTCATTCATTCATTTGTTGCATTTATCATGTGAAAATTATTCAGTTTTTTTTCTGATTTTTGTTGCATTTCTGTTCAGTAAATCTGTTTATTTTCTCATAATGCATATCTACTATCTAGACAATTTGTCATGTAGTAACATGCTTGCTCATTGTGCCACTATACCTTGATCTAGCCTTTTCAATAGTGTTTTGATTGACAAGATTGTAAAGGCTGATAAGAAGAGTTCTCGTGACTAAAGTGTATCTTATGGCCACTTACCACTAAGTGAAATCATTATAGTTGATTTTACTGTCAGCATAATGCATCTTTTTTTTAGTAATTTCATCTTGTTTCTTTCAACAGTGTTTATTTAGTAAATTATCTTCTTCTTTTTTTTTACTTTTTCCTCTTTTCATTTAGCTGAGAAAAAAGGCTGGAATGTGTTACAAACACATTAGAGGGGATGAAGAGGGTACCGTTGGGCAAGATGTCGCTCAAGGACCTTCTTTTTCTTCACATGTTCGTCCCAGGGGGGCCAAGGAAGCCATGTGTCTTAACTAGCAATGCAAAGCCCTTCTCTCATGGCTTGCTTCACTTGTGGCCTGTGCTTTCAGGAGCTTTAGCTTCATTTGTAGATGATGACAAGAAGCAAGATGTTGATGATGCATTGGTAGAGTACAATAATACTTTGTCAGTGTCATTGAAAACAATGCAGAAAGCAATGAAAATGTTCAGTGACAGTCAGAAGGATACAGAGGTTGCGTATATTATTCAAAACGTGAAAGTGTGACGAGGTGAAGGTGATTTTGGTGGTATGTCTTCTTGCGCTGCACGTGCAAAGCGGCGTTCAGATGTAAGTTAATCTTTTTCAATACATTTGTTCACTAGTTTGGCTATTTTTTCACTCTTCGTTATTAGCATCATTTTCATTTTTGGAAATACAGGCATCTACTGGAAGGGAGTCAGTAGGGGCGAAGCGAAGGAAGCAGACTTTAATTTTAGTGAGTGATACATTTGTTGTTAGTTGTTTTTGAATTCATTTAGGAATTATTTGTCCTCTCAAGTTCTGTGTTTGTGTTTATAATTTTTTTTCTCCTTTTGTAGGTACGCAAAACGACCATGCAAAACGACCATGCCTTATGCTGCTGGAGCTAATCCTCAACCTCCTCAATCTCCTAACGTTGGTCCTCCTAGGATGCCTACATCGTTTCGTCGCCAATCACCTCCACGCTCACCACAGAACTTCACTCTTATCAGAGAGACAAGCATTCCTGTTGTCACAGGGGAACAAACGAAAGATATGGTACTTTTTTGAAACATAATTTTCTTTTTAAACAAAAATATGTTCAGTTATATTCACAAGATTCAGTTAATTCCACCTGTTTTGTGTTTATGTGATATCTTTTTTATTTTTTCTGTGTTTTCCTTAAGGATGATGTTGCTACTGATGCATCCCAATTAATGGGTATCGCCTCGCGTGATTTTGACTGCGAGAAGTGGAACTCCATGAGTGAAGTTCTGCTAGATGACGATGCAACCTAGAAGCAAATTAGAAAGGATGAAGAAGCAAAAAAGAAGGTTTTAGTAAAGTCCCGGTTTATTGATCCTTTTATATATGTTTTTGTGTTCAATTATTTCCACACAGCTCAGTAATTTTTGTTTTTGTTTTTTTTTTCAGGATTATCAAATGACTACATCTCGTGCTTCTGAAGCTACACCTCCTCACTCTCCGAGCTCTAAAGCTACTCAACATGATTCTCTGGGTATGTCTCAATTTGTGCCCCTGCAATCACCTCCATGCTCAACATAGATATCCAATGCTATCGGAGGAACAAGGATTCCTGTTGTTACAGAGGAGCACATGAAAGATATGGTATATTTTTTGTACATAGTTATACAAGATGTGTTTAGTTATTCCCGTCTATGTTTATGTGATATCTCTTTTTTTCTTTTTTTTCTACATATTTCTTTTTTGCTATGTGAAGGATAATGTTGCTGCTGTTGCATCTCAATCACTGGTTTTTGCTGAGCTTGATTTCGATCATGAGAGTTGGAATGCTATCAGCATGTTCTCCGTGATTTAGATGATGACGCAACTCAAAGCTGCTCCGTGATGAAATTAGAAATGAGGAACAAGCAAAAAAGAAGGTTCAGTGACTCCCGGTTTTATTCATCTTCATATATGTTTTTATTTGGTTTTTGTGTTTATTAATCATTTTTTCTTCTTATTTTGTTTTCATTCTCGTGTACCCAAGGGTAATGCAGCGAAACATATTGTACGTCGCAATAACATCAAAACAATCTTGTGTGTATTTCTATTGTCCCATTTGTTTCGGTTGTCTAACTTTTTTTAAAACATCTCCAGAACTGTTTTCTATCCTTTTTTGATATATAGGCCCCCTAAGAGAAGGTCTTCACACCACCATAGCGATGCATCACTCGCTCGAAGGCTTCCAGTGGTGATTTAAAGTGGCAAACCAGTGAGACGAGGCAGATTCGTAAGAAGAAGAAGAAGCAGGTGCAGGAGCAGCAGAAGAATATTTAGTATGATGATGATGGCTGGGAGGTTGCAAACTTTTAACGATACATCCTGCCGCCCTGCCTTAATGTTAAACAAAAATGGTGTGTTGGTCCTGCCTACAGTAACAGAGATCGGTATGTGACTTTAAGTACATTCGAGAATAACGTTTGGCGTCGTCCGCCACAAAATTCAAACAAAGTTGTGATATTGAGGTCTGAAATGCTGGGCAAGAAAGACGAGGATGATTTCAGAAGTATGTCCTTCTTACTTGAGCTCTATTTTTCTACAACTTCTATTTTAGTGATTTCAACGGCATCTTCAGTTATTCTTGATGATTTTTTTTTGTAACATCGGAAATACAAAATTACATGAGATGTTTTATTCAATATACAGAGAAAAGGACTCTGGATTTTTGCTTAAGTTGTTATACATTGAATGAAAATGATATTGCCAATAGTTTTGCTGATGATCGCATGGGTGAAAATCAGATCATTGACTGTTTTGCCCCGTGTTTGATGTATGATGACGAAGAGATGAGGGCTGGTGCTTATGGTCATAGGATAAATTTTCCTACACAATTATCGGTCAGAACTCTTTTTTTTGTCCTGCTTTAGATTATTTTTAATTTATTGTTAGTTAGATTGCTTACATTCAGTTACTTCCATTCTTGGTAGTAATTTCAATTGTTTTCAAGAAAGATTCAGTTATACCCCCACCCCCCCCCTATTTTTTATTATTGTGTGTTAATATACTATGGTTCAATTGAATTCAGTAATTATATATTTCTCAGTTTTCTTCTTTTTTTGTTGTGCAGAGTGCAGCCAATTGTGCAGATTATGCGGCTATGTCAGGTATAGAAGATTTTGACTATTTAATTAGGTATCTTGCGCAACGTTACGCTCTGGAAGAAGTTTTGCGTGCTGTTGCTGTGAGTTCAATATTTCCTCTGCATTTGTTCATTTTCTATTCTTAATGTTGTGTGTTCATAACCAATTACTTTTTTTATTGTTTGGTTTTCATAGGTGTTTGTACCTATCCACAGTGGATCACATTGGACAGTTTACTGCATTAGCATGTACCACACTCAAATTGATATCTTGGACTCACAAAAGTTGACACAAACTGATGATAAGAATAGACACCATGGGAAAATGTGTGAAAACATACGATCTAGGTTGCACAAGCTATTGAAGAAGTTTTCTGATTCCAAATTTCCAGATCTCAACGAGTGCGATTTGCATTATGTTAACCTTCCTACACAAAAACTTGGTAATGATTGCTTGTTTTTTGGCCTGATGTATATTGAACATTACAATGCGTATATGCAAAAGCTTGACTCCAATGTAAAAGTTGACTCGGTTAGTGTACCCTTTTCCTGTAATTTCTTGTCGTTTGATTCAACAAGTAATTTTTTAATTGTTTTTATTGAATTAATTCTATCTTTTTTTTTAAGGATCGGGGTAGGGTGTACAGGTCAGAATACCTACACTACCTGATGTTCCACAAGCACAACGAGGCTCCTAAGCCTTTTCCACAATATATCGAGGATTATGCTGTAGTTGATGGAAGCTCTCAAGACTAGCACATTTCTAGGTATTTTTTACTTGCTTTTTGTGAACACGTGTCCATAATTCCTAAAACATGGGTATGTTTGTAGGGGAGGAAAAAGTTCTATAAATCATTGTGTCCAAAACATCAAAGACTTGTGTTAAATTATCGAAGAACTACTTCTGTACTTTCTTTGGCATTGTTTTCTTCAGTTATTTCTGTCGATCTATTCAGTAGTTCTCTGAGTGCAACTCATTTGGTGGTTTCATTCAGGCTTTTTGTCGTTTTCTTCAGTTATTCTTTCGTTCTATTCAGTAGTTCTTTGAGTGCAATCCACTCAGTTGGTTATTAGATTCAGTTATTTTTGTCTTTTCTTCAGTTATTCTTTTGCTCTATTCAGTAGTTCTTTGAATGCAACCCATTCAGTCTATGGTTTCATTCAGTTATTTCTACCATTTCTTCAGTTATTCTGTCATTCTATTCAGTAATTCTCTGAATAAAACCCAAAAGGTCTGTAGTTGTATTAAGTTATTTTACCGTTTTCTTCAGTTATTTCTATCAATCTATTCAGTAATTCTCTGAATGAAACCCAAAATTTTTCTGAATGCAACCCAAAAAGGTCTGTGTTTTCATTCAGTTATTTTGGCCTTTATTTCAGTTAATTCTTCCCTTTTCTTCAGTAGTTCTCTGAACGGTGTGGTTGTATTCAGTTATTTCTTTTGTTTTCTTCGGGTTATTCTGTCCTTTCTATTCTATACTCTGAAAGCAACCCCTTCGGCCTGTGGTTTCATTCAGTTATTTCTGAAGAGTGCCGATGCAGCGGTAGAATCATGCGCTTGAGTTTGGGTTTTGGAACTGTTGTGAAGACTGAGGAATGGCGTCTTTGTGCTAACAAGGATGACATGGTTTGGGACTTGGGAGATGCCTCCTGCAGACAAATCTTGGGCTTCAGTTTCTTCTTGTCTACCATAGGACTAGGACTAATGCAACCAGTAGAGACGAGCTCAGTGTCAGTGATGGAAGATTGTGATAAACACAGGCAAATGACTATATACTGGTGCAAGGTTGGGTTGTAACTCATGTCATGACAATCTGAAGAAAGATAAGAACGCAACATAGGGGGGACAAAACCCAAATGACAGGTACGTAAGTGGGGGAAAAGACAGTCTAAAATGCTGCTTTAGATTCCGGGACAAATTCTTTGGTAAAATGTCTATCAATATAACTGGATTCAAAAACAAAATCATGTGCTATGACAGCTAGCTTTTTCCTGGACAATCATGGACACTTATTGACAGTTTAAGTTTTCTCCTGTGTCAGTTATGTGGGAAAAAGTGTGAAGGCAAATTCAATAGAAAACACACTGAGAAAATGGATACAGCGTCCAAAAACCGAAAACACAACGATAACATAGTCTTACTAACTCAGTATTCCTTAAAGAGAAACTGTTTTAAGATGGCATTTTTAGAAATTCAGAAAAACAGGAGATACCTACACTGGTTATCTTTCACCTAGCCTTCCAGCAGCATGCATATTCTTCCACAAGAGATGTGCTTAGCAATGATCAGTTGGCTCTGATTTGATCTGATATGACCTCCACATGCAGCTCATTTGTTAGTGACTGATCAATTAAAAAAATCACTGCAGTAATTCGCTATGTTAAAAATATGAAAAAGAAACAAAGACTACACAATCAACTCTTGATATTTCATTCCCTTAAATTAATGGGACATCCCAGTACCAATGTTGCTGTCCTGTCATGCATAAAATCAGGCCAACTACGCAATGCACCTGGCAACTACTCTATGATGCAATCAATGTAATAGTATACTACTCAACATTACTAGTTCCAGTAAAAGGCTAATGCAATGCAAAGACGTGGAGACTGCGTCCACTCATGTTTAGGAATGAGCTATGATTTAAGAGAACATTCGGTTCTGATCTTACCAATACCAAATGTTGTTTTCTTGGTTAACATTTACGGAAATGTATTGGCCGTTTCCATTGCCACAGCTCGCAGCCTCGGTCTCTCTCAGCAAGTTGAAGTGCACTGCAGAACTAAGACTGTCAAGATGCAAAGGTTCTTCTGTCCCACAAAGCAAAAGGACTGTCAAACATAAAGCCATATCTCAAGGACAAGATTAACTACTTTGAGGACTTTTGTCCATAGAAGCGTAGCTACATAGAAGCAAAATTCAAACCAACAGCTTAGCTATGAGAAGAATAGACGCTTAGCTTGGGCTGAACCCACTCTGAGAAACCCAATCGACATCTCACAGCACAGGAGGCAAACATCCACTAAACATGTTGCATGGTCCACTATTTGTGAAGGGCCGAAAGATAAGCACCGTTAAAGCTAGCATGGGAAAGCCCTGTGTTTCAGCAGCAGACCGAAGCAAACTGAATGAGTTATAGACTGAAAAATTCCATGACAGTTCAAGATCTTGAGGCTCATCCATGAATAGCAAACATAGATGTGTCCACATGTTTAAATGCGGAGCAATTGGCACATGATGATGACAAATTTACTCAAATTTAAGGTACAGTTAACTAGGTCTAGGAAGTAAAAATAATATTTTTTGCTTAAATGGATTATGCTGAAGCATTCAACAAACACTTGAGCAAGATCAATAGTTGTGCATGTTCAATGCAATAAACAAAGACCATTGTGCATGTGGAACCTGCTGTGCCTACTTGGTATATTAATGAAATAAGGACATCAGGTCCTCCCAGACAAAGAAAAGTGTTCTATGTTCAAAAAGCAGAAAACAGAATGCATATATATCCACTGCAGTAAGCAGCCACTGTATCTTAAAGGTCAACAATTTGAACCTAACAATTGGTCATGGGAGAACAAGCTACTATCTTAGAAGGAGAGAGGTGTTGGTACTGATTTTTTTGCAGACTGTCTCCAAAATAAGAGGCACTCCTTTTGTAGCCTTCTGATTTTACAAAGAAGCCACAATAGATCCAACTTGGCTCTTACGATGAACTCTCTCCATGAAAGACACATGTACGAAGCAGATACCACAGAGAGGAGGCCTCCTTTCTGCCTAACTTACTAACTTTTATCCCCTCCCTTCTCGTGACTGATGAAATGATAATACGCCAACAGTTCAAGACAACTTCCAAAAGTTTGCAGCAGATAAGTCACACGAATGGCAGTTCAAGCCCTGTACCAGGTTGAACATTGTAAATTGCTTGTGATATGTTAAGAAGAAATGTGAAATAGTAACACATCCGGATCAATGCAGTCTGTACATTGGGTGATGTTAATTTACACCTTTTGCTTGGAGATTTTGCATATCAATCCATGCCAGCAAAAAAAATTCGAAAATCATGCTTTCCTTTAAAATAAATTTTGTTTCACTTTACTTTACCTTGGGATTGTTATACTTGAATTCTTTCTAACATGGTTTGGCAAGGGGTCAAAAGTCATGCAGAGATATATTTTGTATTTTGAATATGGTGGAGTAAAACAGCCAGGCATTACTAGACAAAAGAGATACAAGGTCATCATTGAAGTAATTTGCTTATCAACTATAAGCATGACGCTGCCACAACAACAAAAAAACAAGATATCATGCATGGTTGAGATTGGAAGCGCTAAGCAGGTATGGGTGCTGAATCTGAGAAGGGAATATCAAATAATTGACAAAAATTGCATTATCTAGGTGCTTCAGCTACAAATAGAATCACCTTTGCTACTAGCATGTCACTATTTCAGGCAGATCTGCAGGCAATCCTCAAAACTCATCTGTGGTTGAATATAACATTCATCCAGCATCAGACAAAGAAAAGATGAAATCAGCTGAGAAAGAACAACTTTGAATAAGAGGCAATAGCAGTAAGTGAAACTATAGTTACCTTTCCAATCTATCGCTCACCTTTGGCAGCCAGATAATTGACATGGCACACCCTGCCGAATATGAGTCCAGCGCTCACATACAGATTGAAATCGCAGCCACAAAATACAACCAAATCACTAGCAAGAAGTATCAGTCTCCTCTACACTAATAATATAGCAATATCAGACAACCAGCATTCAAAGGCAGAAATCAGGGTGAACAATGATCACCAGAGTCCACCAAATGCTTGTGAGAAATGTTGATGATCCCACAAATCTTAGCCTAAGGATCACCAATTCTTGTTAACAGATGTCAACATGATAAATGACATGAGTAAGAAAGAATTTGGGTGATTTAGATTAGATGAGCTAGGAAGAGAGAATGACGCTGAACTGGAGAAAAGAGGATCCGGGCATTTTCCTGGTTGATTAGACCAATGTCACCAATCAATTTGTATCCAAATATTCAGCACAAAACACTCTCCAACTGGGCAGCCCAGTGCATGTAGCACCCGCTTGAACAAGGTCCGGAAGGGTCCAACAACTTTGGGTCTTTTGTACATAGGCTTTTCCTTCATTTCTGCAAGGGGCTGTTTCCATGACTCGAACCCATGACATGGTCACAAGGTAACAACTGTACGGCTGCACTAGGATCCTCTTATAGGGAAAAAAAAATAATGCACTGACCATTTTGGTAGCAGCAGAAAGATTGGTGTAGCCCTGAATAGCTATAGCCCAGGTGCAGGACTTGACAAAATAAAGTATTACTTTTTTTTTTTGAAAACAAATATATTACTAAACAGAAACTGAAGTGAGAAGTATTAACTAGCTAGACAGTATAGTAAGTGGAGAAAGCACTTTGTCTTTAAGCAAAACATAGGTTAAGTTTATTTCTCAAAGTTCTATCCGTAACCAAAAAATTGCAATATTGTACAGATGTTAGCTCTGATGTATGCAGATCACACTAAGCAAGGATCTTCCCACATAGACAATGAACAGACATTAGCCAAGCAGAAAAAAAGTGAATACCGTATTGAAATGCAGTACAGAACACACAAACATGATTGCTCATTGTTTTTTTTTTTGAAGGAAATGATTCCTCATTGTTCTGCACGGGACTCAGGATAATCTACAGCAAAGCACCCCATTCCAACCCCGTCACTTGGAACCAGGAGCATGCAACGGGATGTCTTCATGCGAATCTACTCCATTCGCCGTCGGTGCTGCTGCAGTAGTGATCCCTTCCTCTTCCTTTTCTTCATCCGAATCCAGGGTGAACTGTGACATTATCGGCAACCCCTCCATCTGCACCTCTTTGCCAATCATCCTGTACCCGCTTGGCTGCTGTCTCGTCCTGGATAGGACGAATGCGTACGCAGCCGCACCAGCGATCACGAGCAGAGCGAGGTGGCCGTTGAACTGAAGCGTGGCGACGGATCGCGCGCGGTGGTAGTCCTCGTGGGTCTTGCAGTTGATGGTATAGTCTGCGCGGCTGGCGGCCTGGAGCCAGCAGCCATGCGCGACGGCACTGGTGAAGAAGGAGAAGCCCATTTGCACCATCCACGTGCCCTGCAGCGCCAGCCCGGCAGCGCGGGCGAGCCGCGGCGCGGCATCGCCAGGTCGGTGCGCTGCGAACAGGGTGGCGCCGAGGCAGAGCGAGATGGGAACGAGGAGCAGGTCGAAGTACCGGTTCTCGATGCCTCCGGCGGTGGACGGGCGGCGGTGCGCGAAGAGGAGCAGCTCCTGCGAGAACGCGGCCGCGAGGAGGAGGTCGAGGAGCGGCAGCGGCAGTGGAGCGGCGAGCGGCGCGAAGGGCGCAAGGGAGTAGAGGAGGAAGAGCGCGGAGGCGGCGAGCGTGGGGAGGGAGAGGTGATGCGCGGAGACCAGCGCGGAGAGGAGGCAGAACGCGGAGAGCACCGCGGCGAGAAGGTGCCGGAGGTGCAGCGGCGTTGCGAGACGGCGCCGGAGGAACCGGAGCTGCGGCGGCGGCGTCAGGGGGAGGGGCAAGGACTCGAGCGCCGCGAGAGCCAGGAAGCCCAGCCCCGCAGCCGAGTAGGCAAGGAAGCCCGGCATGGCTGTAGGTGCGGAGATATCGCTGCGCCGCTTGTCCTGTCAGTAGCCGCCGCGGGCCGCGCGTTGCCGGCGCGGTGGATCTGGTGGCGGGGAGGCGTAGGGGGATGGCCCGGCCGGCAGCGAGGACTCTGTCTCTGGAGTTTGGAGCAGGTGGCGATCGCATCAAGCGAGTGCGACGAGTCAGCAGTCTAGTGGTTGGCGTCGCGGCTTGCGAGTTGTGAGTTGCGACCGGAGGGCGGAGGCCGGAGGCCGGCACGATTGACGCTGGTCGCTGATACGTTTTTACAAGGAGAAAACGTATTTCATTGACTACACGAACAGGGAGACATTACGTAAACCTTTCACCACGTCAGCCGAGGTCATTGCTCGCAGCCCCATCCTCAGGGCTCAGGCGCACGAAGCTCGCGCCGCCGCCGGCGCCCGGCGCAAGAGATGTCGCTATTCTGCAGCACCGCTGCGGGGCGCGGATTCGTCCTCCTGAGACGTCGCCAGTGGTTTGGCAACCTCGTCTTCGCTCTCCACACAACCGCAACCGTCGGTTGCGCCGCCTCGGCCTCTGCCGCCACCACTTTGTCGCCGCCGCAGCAGCACCAGGTGGCGCTTTACGTGGAAGCTCTCCTCGACTGGAACCAGGTCCGTCCCGAAACCCCCTGATACCTAGCGACCCAGCTGCTCACCACCGCCGCGCTCCGCTGCACTACGCACGAAACACCTTTCACGACGGCCCATTGCTCTGTTTTGTTCGCGCCTCTCACTCTCCTCCTACTCACATCTGTTCAGAGGATGAACCTCACCGCCGTCACTGACGAGGCGGAGGTCATGACACGTCATGTGGCCGACTCTCTTGCCGTGCTGCCTCCGCTGGAACGCGCATATCGCGCCCGGTCCACCTCCGGCGGCGGCGATATGGACGAGGTCAGCCTTATTGACGTCGGCTCTGGTGCCGGCCTCCCGGGCTTGATCCTTGCCGTTGCGCGACCGTGTAAGCTTCTCTCTTTTCGGATTAAATTGGTGGCGACGGCTGACAGAAATCGGTGCTTTTGATTGCTTCGGCTGTTGCAATATGGGTTTTTTTTGTTTTATGAAATGCAATGTGAATTTTTTTTTTCCAGGTTGGAGATTTACACTGCTGGAGTCGATGAGGAAGCGATGCAAGTTCTTGGAGCACGCAGTTGAGGTCATGGGGTTATCTAACGTTGATGTGGTCTGTGACCGAGCTGAGGTAAGCTGGCTCTGGAAGTTATGATTAATTACTTCCTCATTGTTAGCCTATAGAAGTGCATACTTGGGTATTGTGTGGAGGAATGTCTTTTCTTTATCTGATGTAGTAGTTTGACTCTAAATTGCAATGCGATTTATGAAAGTTATAAGAATAAAATTTTGTTTGGGGACATTTATATAAACCATATTCCTAACTGGCTACTAATCATTAGTTCTTTTTTTCCCTTTTTTAGGCCTGCTACTAATATTTACTAGAAATTAGCCATTGATGTATTTTTATGCATGACCATTTAATTACATGGCTTATAGGACAGAATGTTGGCCAAAGTCTTGATTACAGAGAAGCATACGATATAGCAGCTGCAAGAGCTGTTGCAGAGCTTAAAGTTTTAGGTATGTGGTATCCTTTTTTTTCCTTCTTTTTGCGAGGAAGGTATGTGGTATGTCGTATTTGTTGCTGTATTTGTTAGCAATTGCCTGACCTTCTCTTTTACAGCGGAGTACTGCCTCCCATTGGTCCGTGTTGGTGGTTTGTTCGTAGCTGCAAAAGGACATAATCCTCATGTAAGCCTTGGATTATCAGCTTATTTTACTAGCTTTCTGATATGTTGTACATTCAAATAATTGTCCAACACATTTACTGCAACTTATTTTGCTTACTCGATCTTGTTTCACATTTTTTGCTTTAATTTTATTTATTTATTTTGGACAGGAAGAAATAAGAAACGCTAAAAGTGCAGTACAGAAACTGGGTGCTTCCATGCTCGAACTGTGTAATGGTATGACCTCCTCCATTTAACCTTGTAACTGATGTTGAACTGTACTGTATTATTTGTGTTTCGTGTAGTAGAATTGTCATTCATCATGATAGTTCTGAGCTTGATGTCCATGATAATTTGAAGGCCAAACACAGTTGTAGGACGGTTCCATTGCTAATTCTCATACATAGTCATGTTGCTGCAATGCCATCCACTTCTAGTGCTTTTTATATTGATATACGCAGGATTCCTGGACACCGGTAACATGTTGTGCTCCTTTTTGTTGCTAGTTGAATCAATGGGACCTCATGGTCAGCGAACAGCTGTTATATATTTCAAAGAGCGTGCTACTCCAAAAAAATACCCTCGCCTTCCAGGTATTTCCCAACTCCCTGCCCATTATCGTTAATCATCTCAGTTTCTTTTATCTATTTTTAGAAATTTGAAACGTCCCCTGTTTGCATGCAGGTACTCCTTCTAAGATGCCATTATGAGAATCCAGGCAAAAGATATGTTGTACTCCGTCATTGTTGTTTTCAACTCGTAGCTGATCAAGTCCAGGTCAAGTAATGGAGGATATTTCTTTTTGATGCATGAAGACTAAAATGTTTGGAGTATAACTTGGATGTAGATGAACAAGGCTGGCAGGCTTATAATTTCTGTAGCTTTCACGAGAAGTTGAAATGTTCTAACTGGATTGTGACCTTTAGGATACGGATATGTTGTTCTTCAACTGCAACTCTTCCAAGTTTGTTCTTTGCTGGCCTTTTATAATATATTTCAAATTCAATGAGTCTGCTTGTTTCTTTGTTGTTGGACTGGACTAGGGGCGACGGCAGAGAATTTGTTTTGGTTATTCATAAAGAATAAGTAACATTATCATTGCTTCAACTAATGCACATGGGCACTATCATCTCGTCCTGAACGTATCCTTCCTTTGGCCGCCTGTACCAACAATAAATTATTGTAACCAGAGACGCGTAAGATCTACTAAGAACGAAGGTTCATTCTCTACTTCCCCAGGAACGAGTCACGGACCATACACAGGCCATTTCACCAAACTATTAACAATTATTACGAAACACGACAATCATGAGGACTCGTTCCCCAGCTTGACCAAACCAAACGTTGCCAATTGCCAACAACCATAGATGCGTACTACAAGAAGCGGAGGGTTCTTGTTCTTGCCGGCGGACCAGTAGTCATCTTTGCGAGATTGTTGTCATCCTTCAAAAACATCGGCGACCTGTGCTGGCCGCCTCATCCATTCTGCTAAAAGCTTCCCTTTTTCCTCTCGAAATATAGCAATGGGAAACGGCACATTTCCTCCCTGCATTCTCCTAGCCACGGCCGCCGCGGTGGCGTTGCTCGTCGTCGTCTCGCCGGTTTCATCGGTGTCGTTGCCACCTGCTTTCGACCCCATAACCTCCAAGCTCCGTAACCCGTGGTCGGCGTTCCAGAACCTCACCGACTGCCATTTCGGCGAGGAGAAGAAGGGGCTCGCCAGGCTGAAGACGTACCTCTCCCACTTCGGCTACCTCCAGGAGCTGCCGTCCGGGTTCACCGACATGTTCGACGCCGACATGGAGGAGGCCATCAAGGTGTACCAGCGCAACTTCCGGCTCGACATCACCGGCGTGCTGGACGCGCCCACAGTCGCGCAGATGATGGCGCCGCGGTGCGGCGTCGCCGACGTGATCAACGGCACGTCCACCATGGCGCCGTCGTCGCACCTCCACGGCCGGAACCTGTACTCCTACTTCCCCGGCGCCCCGCGGTGGCCACGGTCGAAGAAGACGCTCACGTACGCGATCGCGGTGACCAACCAGACGCCGGCCTTCGACCGCGCGACGCTGAGCGCGGTGTTCGCGCGCGCGTTCGCGCGGTGGTCCGCCGCGACGACGCTCAACTTCACGGAGGTCGCGTCGGACGCGTCCGACGCCGACATCACCATCGGGTTCTACGGCGGGGACCACGGCGACGGCGAGGCGTTCGACGGGCCGCTCGGCACGCTGGCGCACGCCTTCTCGCCGACGGACGGGCGGTTCCACCTCGACGCGACGGAGGCGTGGGTGGCCGGCGGAGACGTGGCGCTGGCGTCCTCGGACGAGGCCGTCGACCTCGAGTCCGTCGCGGTGCACGAGATCGGGCACCTGCTGGGGCTCGGCCACTCGGCGGAGGCCGACGCCATCATGTACCCGAGCATCACGTCGCGCACCAGGAAGGTGGAGCTCGCCTCCGACGACGTCGACGGCATCCAGAGCCTGTACGGCGGCAACCCCAACTTCAAGGGCGTCCCGCCGCCCACCACGGCCACAAGCAGCCGGGACATGGGCAGCGGCGCGGGCGCGCGCTCCAGACCGTTGACCGCGCTCGTTGCCGTGGCTGCGGCCGTTGGGCTTGTGGTAGCGCTGTTGTAACATTGATTATTATTATTTTTTACTTTGATCTTTTTACTCTCATATTCGTTATCTTGATACGATTCTTGTGAAGAACTGTAGATTAGTTCTACTAGTTGTTAGCAGATAAATACAATACAGAGGGTTAATATAGAAGAATCTCTCGTAAAAACTGTGTGAGACGTCACTTTTGTTGATACTCGAGCTCAGTGGATGTTGACGCCAAGATAAGAGATGAATCGGTCCACGTGAAAGTTGAAACCACGCGCCGGCGAAAGTGTCCCGTCCGTGTTTTTGTATGCATGATTCGATCAACTTGCCTGAGTGCCTGACATCACTGTACCAACATCTTTGTATAATTCACCACCGGCGTGCAGTGAGCAATTTTTTTTGTGTGTGTATCATCGATTATTCCTTGCCGAACAAATTACTGTACAGACAAATACTCACCACTATAAGCATACACTCATGCGAGCTGAGAGACTAAGACAATGATGTTAAAAGATTTACAAATCCACCGAAGATGCCTCATTGTCAATGAAAACATCACTGTTATTGAAATAAAACAGTAGCAATATATAAATGGCCAAATTGTTTTTTTTTTACCCTCTTTAACGCCCAATTTTGATGAAACAGGGTTAAATTGACAGAGTTAAAAATGTAAGATCGAAATGAGCAATGTGCCTTAAAAACAGGATAAAAAATGTGGTTGCCTATATAAATGGCAAATTTTACGGTAGACCTAAATAAGTGTGTGTCTAACTCTAATCTGGATCTAATCAGTTGTTCCAAACGATTCCTGTTCTTATATACGCCATGAATAAAACTAAGATGAGTCCATTGTGGCATGATTTAAATAAAACGGATGGTGGAAGATAACGAAAAAAGTCAACGACGTTAATTATTTGTGAATGGAGAGATTATATTTGAGCAAACACATCAGTAACCTTGTAACATCACATCGCCGCCAGTTCCTTGAAAGGCCAGGTGATCGCGATCGGGCTGGTCACCTTGTGCGTACCATCTCTCCACACGATGGACCCGAACGAGTACTTATCGGTGACAGTCTCGGACTCGAGAGGCTCAAAACTGACCGCATACGTCCTCCTGCTGCGCCCCCGTGCGAAGTGCAATGTAGGCGGGTTTACGGTCACACGCACGCCGGCGGGGCTGCTGACGTTGGCCCTGTACGTGGCCACGACGTCCCCGACATTGGTCACTACTCGCCGCTGCGTGATCACCTTGTCCTTGTCGGACCTGAACACCACCGAGAAGGCAGGGTAGTTGAGGTCGCCGACGGAGCTCGTACGGGTCGAGCAGTCGGTCACCGAGCCGTCGCTGGTGAATAGGGCGATCTGCTTGGCCGTGTATCCGAGCGCGCAGAGGAAGGAGACGTAATCGTCCTCGTTAGTGTCGTACACCAGGCCTGAGAAGCACGCGTCGTTGGGGGCCACATGGCCGGCCCCGCGCACGAACGGCGTCGACGCCCCTCGGCCGCCGGTGGTCGACATGTCCCCGATGGTCTGGCCGTTGATGTCCACGTTGTACCTCGTGGTCATCATGGAGGACTTTATTGCGGCGGGGCTCCACGTCGGCCACACCTGCCGCAGCATCGCCGCGACGCCGCTCACGTGCGGGCACGCCATGACGTGCCGGAGATGACGTTGAACGGCGCCCGCCTCGACGCCGGTTTTGTCCTGCCCCGTCGGTGAGCTCTCACCGGTCCACGCGGCGAGCATGTCCACACCCGGAGCGGTCACGTCGGGCTTGAGGATCTCCGGCGCGTGGACGTTGGGACCCCGACCGGAGAAGGCGTCCTGCTGAAGGTGGTGCCGTTGAACACGATCATCGCGGTGGCAGACTGTTTGGATTGCACCGTGTATACCCGAATCCTCATGTAGGCCGAGAACGGGACGGTCGTAGCAGGGATGATATGAGCGCTGGAGACGGCCTGCTCGCCATACTCCATGGCGCTCGTGAGGATTGCTCCGGCGCCAAGGCGCCTCTGACGGCCTCTCCTTGCCCGGCATGATTCCATTTGCTTGGGTCGCACAGCACAATCTTCCCGGCGACCAATCTGGGGTCAAGCTTCCCGCTTCTACAGCTCCTTGAGCCCAGATCCCCGGCGTATACTAGCTTTGATGCGGCGGCGCCGCCGCCGCCCGCATAGAGCGAAGCACCGACGAAGCTCATGCCGTTACCGAGGATGACAGTAGCTGGGAACTCTCGCTTGATGGTTGAGGCTCCGACCGTGATGACCCAAGGCGCGTTGTTCTTGACGGTGGACGTGTCGGGGCCGTCGTTTCCGGCGGCGGCCGATACGACGATGCCCTTGCGCATGGCTCTGAACGCAGCCAGGGCCACGGTGTCGCTGTTGAGCTCTCTTGCCGCAGTTCCGTTGCCCCCACGGCCCCACCTAATGAGATGGAGATGACCTGGACTCCATCCGCAATGGCCTCCTCGAAAGCGGCGAGGACGTCGGACTCCGTGTCCCGTCCGTCCAGCACGCTTTGTACGCGGCTACGCGCGCCCCTGGAGCCGTGCCGACCGCTCGGCCCTTGCCGTAGCCGAAGAAGGAGGCGTCCCGGACGGCGGAGCCGGCGGCGATGGAGGCGGTGTGTGATCCGTGGCCGTTGGTGTCGAGCGGCGACTTCTCTGTCTCATCCAACTGCCGGCCAATCTTCGCCTCGTACCCCTTGTAGAAGAACTTGGCCCCGACGAGCTTACTGTTGCATTACGCGGAGGCGTTGAACGTCGGCGTCGAGACGCAACGGCCGCGGAACGTGCTGGGCGGCGGCGGCAGGTCTGCCGCAGCGATGAACGACGCGCGGTCCTTGGGGTAGACGCCGCTGTCGATGACGCCGATCACGACGTCCGGGGCCCCGTCCGACGCCTCGAGGAGGCCGATCAGCTTCGTGAGGCCGAGGAAGGCTTGCGACCGGGTTGTCTGCAGCTGTTGCTCCCCGTCCGGGACTACCGCGAGCACGGAAGGCAGGGACGCGAGGTGCGCGGCCTGCCGCCGACTCGGACGCGCCGCGAAGCCCGTCGCCGCGTGCGCGTACGAGTAGTGCACGTTAGGCTCGGGGTGCTGCAGGTGGTCGCCGAGGCTGTCGCTGAGAAAAGTGGCGTACGCGCGTCTGCCCAGCGTGCGCGTCGGCCGCAGCGCGTGCCCATGCGCTACGTGAACGATGTACGAGGACTGGACCTCCGGCGTGGACACCTCTGTCGACGCCGCCGCGACAACCGTAACGATGGCGAGTAGGAGGCAGCATGGCATCATGACTTGCCTGGCCATCGTTGCGCTGTAAGTATACTGGTGGAGGTGTTACGGTGGTGATGGACTTGATCTGGAGAGAAATAAATAGCCATGGCTGACCAGGGCTGCACTGAACCCGAAGCTGGATCACATCCTTTTCGAAAAAACAACAACAACAACAACAACAACAACAACTGGATCACATCTCAAATTCTCGGTAGTGTGCATCGTGGTCAGAATAAATAGAACAACAGATCTGATGTCAGTACTTCTCAATTCTTCAACTATATCACATTCACATCCTTCTCTGTTCTTGTTGAAGTTTGATTTTCCTCCCTATAAGACCATTTATTTTTTCTTCCTATGTAGTTTTGGGTGGTGATTTAGTCCTACATGACACAAAGGGTTGTCCTAGCATCAGTCCCAGCGACCTCTGCTGGGACCGGACATGCAGCCACAATTCGATCCTCCATGCCTCTCGATGATGCTGCTGGACTTCCGAGGCCGACGCTGGATGTTGGCCATGCTTCGATTTACAGTGCATGCACCGTCCTGTGGGCACGTGTCTCAGCAGCGGCCTTGCGGGCGCCACTGAAGAGGTGATCGCGTCCTTTGTCGTGATGTTCTCCTACACCATGGCCGTCCACGGAGGAGGCGACCGCGTTCTACGTACACGCGCAATGCGGTGTGCATGATGGCGGAGGGATGGTGAGTGGCACACGAGGTTCTGTCTATTCTTTCAATTGATCATGAAGCCCGGCTCCGATAAGGTGGTTGTCATGGAGTGCGAATCAATGGTCACCTTTGTACGTGATGTTATGGAATAGGTGGTCGGCTCTGCAACCGTAGCTCGTGATGAGTCGCACATTAATTAAGAGAAAAGTCCATTCGGACCTTCTTGAACAAGATGTCCGATTTTCTTCCCTCAAACCGCCTTAGAAAACTAACATAGATGGTTTTCATAGTTGGAGAAGTCGTCCTACCCAGCTGCCTAATAAATGAAGTAAAATTAAATTTTAACAAAAGTTGAGGGAGGTTATAAGGATTTTCTTTGCTGAAAATACTATAAGATATGGTATGTTTACCGACAGTTAGTCTAATATGGCCAACAGTGTCTTCACTTCCTTCATGATTTATAGTAATAGCTGACAGTTTTTTTTACTATAAATTCATATATTCTCGACAGTTTTTGCAAGTCCCCAACAATGTTAGCTCCCACAAAGTCATTGCCTATAGTTATGAAATACACTTAACTAATATACTAAAAACTGTCAGGCACTAATGAGCAAACTGTTGGGAAAGATTATTTCTCTTGTAGTGAAAGGAAAGCAAAATTTCAAGTACAATCGAGATTAGCTAAAGGAAATTAACCTACTCCCTAGGTTTTCCTTTTGTTGTCGTTTCAGACAACTTCATGGGGATTAAGGATGCTTGACTAATCTGCTCTTTAGTGTTCTAGTGCACCTCCAACGGCGGTGCTGCCATACATGCCGGCCTTGCGCGGTCATCACTGGCCTCAATCAATTTGGGCGTCCGTGGTGCTCTCAACCAACAGGTTCTAAACTACGGATGACAACAATTAAAGCACTCTTGAGATCAAATTACGGATGATAACAAAAGAAAAATGCGCGGGAGTATATACGATCCTATCTGCAACTCTACTACTGCCTCCGAATCTTTTCGATGTCACACGTCTACGACAGTTCATTTTCTGACCTGCGGTGGCTGTCGAAACGTCATAAAAAAAAGGTTCCGAGGTAGTTTAACATTCATGTATCCGGCCAAACCTTTAAAACGTGGTCGTCTACTGGTGATTTCATTGACGAGCATACGAACATACAATCGTATAAAGTACTCGTTATTACTAATTAGAAGAAAACTGCAACATACAAAATGTAATAACTATTACAGCAAACAAAAAACATTTAATGATACAAATGAGAAATTGCAACATTCACACATGCATATGCTGATGCAAAAGTGAAGATTAAATAGATAACTTGACGCAGCAAAATGAAGAATAAAATACTATTATTAGTACTATATTGCAATATGAATTTTTTCATTGAAATTCTTTTTTTTTGTGTGTGTGTGTGTGTTATTACCACGATGGCGCCATCTGCTTTTGCTGCCGCCCATTGCTCCTGCTCCCTCCGCTTACTCGCTGTCATTGCCGACGGGCACCGACCATGCACCCTTCACCTGCCATCCACCGGAGACCAAACATGTATAGTAACAAAAAGACGAGGGATGGAACCGGAACCTCCTTTCTTTCTTTCCACGCCTCAGAAAACCGGAAAAGATCGTATCAATTCCGGAGTCGCGTCGCGACTCGCGTCACGTTCCGTTCCCAATGTAGTAAAATATTCCATTCTTCCGCCCCTTCCCGTGCCCGTGGGACGGCGGGGCCACCGGACCAGCCGGACCCCACGCGCCGGCGCCGCTGCGCACGGAAGCTTCCCCCGCCGAACCAAGCCGAGCCGAGCGCTGCCGCAGGGCGGTGGTCAGCAGCGTCGACATTTCCGAGCCAACATTCTCTGCCAAAGTCGCACGTACTGCTGAGTCGTCAAAGCCGCGGCGCCCTGCTAGAACGCGTCACGAACGCACCAGGCCACCAGTGCCTCACGAATCTCATTCACTCGCCTCCCTCCGTCGCGTCGCGCACCTGATTTTCCCTAAGCTTAGCTGTCAACCATCACGACGCGTTTCATCTGGCGCAACGCCGCCGCCTATACCTATAAAAAGCGCGCTGCCTGCACCCCCGGCCCGCACCAGGCCGGAGACCACACGAGAGCAAATCCATCGTCGCCAGCTTTGTTTTTTCTTGGTTCCTAAGGCGGAGCCCTTTCTTTGTCTCCTCGTCTCCGTGCTCTTCTTGCGGCGGCGGCTCGTGCTCTAAGGACGGACCGGAGTCCAGAGATATGCAGCGGAGCAGCTCGTTCGGCACGTCGTGGGCCGACCAGTGGGACTACGGCGGCGACCCGAGCCCGAGCGCGACGCGCGATGGCGGCGGCGGCGGCAATAAGCAGGCGAGCGGCGGCGCGGCGGGGAAGACCAAGGCGGCGGCGGCGAGCGGGCTGAAGAAGGTGAAGGAGGGCACGGCGCAGGGGTTCCAGTGGATCAAGGAAAAGTGCCAGCGGAAGAATAACGGCGGCGGCGGCGGGAAGAAGCAGGGCTCCGAGGTCGCCGGGTACTGATGACTCTCACCACAGCCGTGCATGGTTCTACATCATTCGACATGGCGAATCCCTCTCCTTGTTGCCTCGCCGTGTACAAAGCTTTTTGTGTTGTGTGTGCATAGACAAGTGCGGCCTGCGGAATTTCATTCTGTATAGACTCTGGTTATACTAGCTTGACAGCTTGTCCATGTACAAAACCAGTTTCCACTCTTCTTCTCCTTCATATCTGACTGATATTTCTTTTACTAATTCCTGATTGTTTTGATTCACTGAATACTGATTCATGTCCCCAAGATTTAACAAAACTTATGAAGTCACTTATAGGTAAACTTACAACACTGCACTCTTTTATTTTCTTTTACAAGCAACATGCCACACACATAATAAAGTAGGGAAAAACGAAATCTTCCCAAATCTCCCCAAAATCAAATCAATGGATGATGATCTCATACCGGCCAACAGTTCATGGGGTGAGGTAGCTCCTTCAATCAATTTCCACGTAACTTTTGGACCATTCGTACCAAGGTACGTACAAATATAAATTGGAGCGAAAATGGTCGGGTTTTTCCTCTGATCCCAACATCAGCATCTGGTACACAAAGTAGAAGAATTCAAACCCGTTTCATACAAGATATACTTGCTGAATTTCTACAGAGTTTATACTATCAATAAATACTAGGTGACATATGGCACGTCACTAGTTTAAGCGTCCTACAATTACGGAAGTAGTTGTTTTTTCTCGTAGCTCGTCTTGTGTTGCTCGGTCTGTGTGTCACAGCAGATGTAATGTGCGACTCGCGCACGAAAAACTCTCTTTTTTCTTATTAATATATACCGAAAATGTTCTGGGTCTTTCAAAAAAAAAATATGACACGTCACTAGCTGGGCACGTTCCCCTATACTCACAAAATTCACTTTCCTCATGACATCGAATGCTATGTGCAAAACGTTTTACCAATCGCAATCGGATCTGAGCCTGATTCGCTGCTCGCTCTGAATTCTGAAACATCACAACAAATCATGGATGCATATATATGTCATGCCTGAATCCCATATTGGAAGATGTAGTAGCGTGTAGTAATTTGCACCGACAACCACAGCAAGAATGACAAATTTACTCCATTCGAAGTCCTATTTCCCCGATGCATCCCTTGCTTTGGTAGTACTTGCACAGGTGTATATGAAGATCACAAAACTGACGGAGCTCAATAGAGCTAAGAACCAGTAGTATTTGTCCAGGTGAGCCTCCCGAGGATCATCGGAGAACCACCCGCGGCTGTTGCCGTTCTCGGCCGTGACCATCTCTAGCGCGGTGATCAGGAACGCGCCGAGGAAGCTGCCGACGCCGACACCGAACACGCTGAGGTAGAGCGCGATCCCGACGGTCCTCATCGCGGCGGGCACCTGCGAGTAGAAGAACTCCTGCATCCCCACGGTGAACACGTCGGAGACGCCGAGAAGGACGTACTGCGGCAGCAGCTAGAATATGCTCAGCCGCCGGGTGAGCGCCGCGCGGAGCCGCCAGGACTCGACGAGCGCGGTGACGGCCATGGCGACGATGGAGAAGACCATGCCGACGCTGATCCGCTGGAGCACCGTGATGCCCTCTCTTCTCCGGGCGATCATGCTAACTAGCCTGTCGTACACGGGCATGAGTAGGATGATGGACACGGTGATGGAGCTCTGCAACATCCCCAGCGGGATCACGAAGGCCCCGCCGCTGCCGACCGTGTGGTCCATCAGCATGCCCTGCTTTGTGAAGAACGTCATCGGTTGCTGGAAGATCACGGCGAACATGAGCAGTATCGCCCAGATGGGCAGGAGGCCGAGTACGGTCTTGGCCATGCTCGGCGCAGCCACCTCGTCCAGGGACTCATTTTGGTCATGCGATGGTACAGCTTTCAGGGGTTTCTCCTGCAATCTGAAATATTTGTGGATTAGCAGTTCGGCTCCGCTCCCTAAAAGAAATGCTGCCACTTAGAACCGATATCAAATCAAGTACCGTACTCTAGCTCTGAAATGGCGTCGTCGGCGTTCTCGGCGTCTCTTGACGGCAGCTTGATCTTCCGAGCACTGGCGTACGCAAGCATCGACTTCACGACCTTGAAGATGCTAATCGGAGACAGCACGCAGGCGCTCACTGGCTGCTTCTGTAGGTAGAGAGCTGTGCAACAGAAGAAGGCCGCGACCGACATAGCCATGACGGCGCAGGGGATAGCGAAACCGAGGCCCCAGCCGAAGTTGTCCTGGATGTAGGACATGATGGAGTTACCCAACAAGCTGCCGCTGCATATTCCGAAGTACCACCACTGGAAGAACAGCCTCTTGACCTTGCCCTTCTCCTCCCCCGTCGTCGCCGTGCCGGTGCCGGTGCCCTCGTCTTCCCCGATGCCGAGCTGATCGGCCCCGAAGGCTTGCAGTGCCGGGTTGTACCCGGCTTGGCCGACTGAGATGAGGTAGAGAGGGAGGAACAGAGTCCATGTGCGAAGCAGTGCCCATGAGGCGAGTCCGACCAGCCCCTGATTTGCAGGAATATCTGTGATAAGCCAGTTGATTAAGAAGAACGAAATATAACCTTAATACCTTATACAAGATGTTACGTCATTTTTCTACCGTTCATCTTGTTTAAAAAAATTGTTTAAATGTGTAAAATATATAAATCGTGTCTCAAATATTTTGAAAAGCAAAATAAATCATAATAAAACATACTCCCTTCATTTCTAAATGTAAGCATTTTGAGGTTTGGTCAAACTCATTTCTTTTCAAAATGACCATTTAGTAAAAAAAACTTTTATAAAAATTTACCTTATATAAATGATGGTATTCTGGATGCATCCTCAAAGAAATATAATTTATTTCATTAAATATTGTTAATCAAGGTCAACCGACGACGCGCCATCGAGCTCCCTGCCCCCGTATTCCTTTTTGGTAGAAAAACCGAAGAAGAAAAAAAGAACAAGCTACTAGCATGCAGTACTTACAAGGACGTAGAGCACGGAGGAGGCGGTGACGGTGGAGTAACGGTCCTAGTAGGAGTCAGCGAGGGCGGCGCTGACGAGCGGCAGCATGAAGTTGACGCCGCTCCAGGCACTGACGCTCTTGGCCGCCGCCGACGTGCTCAACCCGACGACGCCGGTGAGGTACGTCACCAGGTTGGACACCACCCCCTTGTACGCGAACCGCTCCACGCTCGCCACCACTGCCACTCACTCACACAGCGCCAAGTCACTGTGACACGTCAGCTTATTTATGAACAAGGAATGGATCACCATGGGCGCAAAGAGCCAGAGCTCGTGCCCATTGGCCATTATCTTTACCTATGAACAGTACGCACGGTAGGCTCAGCGTCGCCGCTGTCGTCGTATCGCCAGACATGGTCGCCAGATCGACGTCCACTGGTGGGTTCTTCTTCTTATTACTTGCAGCAATGCACGCCGATGAACGTTGATCGGCGGCGGCGGCAGACTCGCCTTCGTTTTTCGGACCGCCACTACCATCACACATCGCGCACCTGGATCACTGGAGATTTCGCAGACAAAAGCAGATCGAGAGATGACGGCGTGACGCTGCGGTTCGTTCTAAGGCCTGCACAAGTGGCGGAATCCTCCGCTGCAACACGAACACGAACGAACAGCCTTTTTATAAGGAAGAAACGATTGTCCCTGTCTTGTTGATGGCTTTTTATAAGGAATCAGGGCGAAGCTAGCCAAGGACGCGTCGGGTCTGGCATCACTGATTTTACCGGGGCATGCACAACAGTCATTCTCACTGATTTTACAAGGAAATCGCTGCGTTGGGTGAAAACAGTGATTCCTCTCAGAGGCTTTTACAAATACAAGTCATTCTCACTGATTTTACAAGGCTTTTACAAAAAGGCTCTGAAATCTCCACAACAGAGGAAAGGCTGCCACGCGGATAGCAGAATACGCAGATGATGATGAGCTTTTTCTTTTTATCTAGATTTCACTTTTACGGCCGATTTCTATGTAAAGACACATCAAAATAAAGGCATCTTACCTTAGAGATGCAGACTTAAAACGCGTCATTAAAACTGTATTACAGGTTCAACCAAGATGTGTCTCCAACTAATTTAAATCAATGAGACACGTCTCTAAGTTTCTTATATGATCGATAATGAAACCTAGTAACATGGGAGTTCCAAATGGACGTCTTCCCAAGAAAGCAAGGCTGGTACTAGCTAAAGTTTTTTGTGTTTAGCTGTACTGTTGTATTTATTACTACTATGTTGTAGTCATATATATGTGTCAAGGGTCAACACCAGAGGTAATTAATTTTAATGATCCACGGTCTTAACAACACGATTAAGGTAGGAGCAATCTCCGCCTCGACCGACCCTCAGACATCCAACGGGCTAGATCGGTAGGGAATCTCCGCCTCGCCCGACCCCCAGGGAGGGACCGGATCCGCCACAATACAGCCAACAGGCTCGACCCCATCCACGTTGAGGTCGGGAGACCGCACCTCCGCCTCGCCCGACCCTGGGGTCGGGCGAGCCGCTTGCCACGCCGCGAGTAGGCAGGACGGAGGCGGTTGGACAATAAATGTCTGATATTCCCAAGCTCGCTGACAGATGGAGCCATCGATTACTCAAGCAAGTGGGCGATAAATGCACACGACATGCACCGTCCAAAGGACGGGCGCCACCGCTACAGCTCCTGTCAGAAGCTGACCATTCCATTGTGACGGGACGTCTCCGAGCGACGGCCATAACAACAGCGCCATTCCGTCACCGCCAACAGGGACTGTTCCTCCATATGGACGGGACGTCCACGATTGACGACACTCGCCACGCCGTCGAACAGGAAGGGCACCGCCACACTGCTGACATCAACCACCGTGGCGCAGCCCAACTTGGACGTATGGCCATGACCTGCAACACGAACCCGAGCCTCCCTTTTTCACGGTATAAAAGGAGGAGGAAGCCGGGGCGACAAGGAGAAAAAAAGGGGATCTGAGGGACAATCATCCAACGAGCGGTCAAGCGAGTACACGAACACTTCTCAACACTCGTTCTTTTCATCCAAGAGACTTGGGAAGCTCTCCCTCTCTCAACCGTTTGTAACTCCCTACTGCAAACCAGTCACGAGTAACACGAGCAGCACGAAACTGGACGTAGGGCATCGTTGCCTGAACCAGTATACATCCTTGTGTCCTCTTGCGAACCATCGAGACCCCAAAACGCGCATACCACGATAAATTTATTAGTTGGCGGTAACGAACACCGACAGTTGGCGCGCCAGGTAGGGGCCTTTGCACGTTTTCGTTGATCACCTTTCAGGTTTCGATGGCCAACCACGTTGACGGATGGATTCCCAGAACGATCGTATGTTTCGAGAGTCTTGACTTCATTGCCACCTCCAAAGGCAACCTAGCGCTGGCTGACGTACCAGCCTCGCCGACCGTCGCCTCCGATTTTCGTTGCGTACCGACCGCGTCGGTCAACGGAAAAGCGCGACGATCTGGCAAGGGTTCACGCTCTTCGAAACCCTCCTGCAAGGGTCCGCGCGCAACCACTTCGCCCAGTCGGGCCAGCGCCGGCAAATTCACGATGACCCGCATGTCATCGCGCGAAAGCCCGCGCACCACGGACGTCGAAATCTTTCTTTGACCTCCTCGACGAGACGAATGGAGATTCCGGCGCAGAACACAGCGAGGGAAGCCATAACCCCTCTCGTGAATGCCTCATGGCACATTCAGGAGACCCCCCTAACCCGGGGAGCGATCTTCCCGCCACCTTGCCAGCGGCGATGACCGGAACTCCCCCCCGCGACGTACTATCCAAGCAGTTACAAGCACGGAGGGAGGAGCTCCGTGAGGCCAAGCGCCAGTTGGAGCACGAGCAGGCAGAAGTTGACCGAAAACTTGCTCGTTACGGGCCGGCGGGCGTGCTCGCTCCATGGTGCGCGATGTGTGCCGACGGATCATCGAGGAGGGTGACGGACACCCGCGTTTCGCGCGGGCAAGCCAGAACCTTGCCACAGCAGTGGCGTTACTTTGGGGGCTTCCTGAGCTCGCCACGCCTGAGGCTCGACGCACTCAACGCGAGTTGAGGTGCTGCTGCAACGAGCGGCGGCACAACAAGCTGAGAGCTCGCGGTCGCGAATTCGCAGACCACATATCATGAACGTGTCTGTCCAACAGACACGACCGGGGACAGACGAGGCCTCGAAAGCCTTCGTCCGCGGACGCCTCAGGGCAAACCGCGATGCCCGTGCCACCCTGGAGGCGCGTCGGCGCCAACCGGAGCACCTCTCCGAAACACACCAGGTCCGCCACCCACGCCGAGGTGGGCGCCACGACGGGAACGAGGACAGGAGTCCGAGCCTAGACGCTCCGGGGCCTCGGGCTTTCAGTTCCCACATCCGCGGCGTCCCGTTTTCCTAGCGTTTCCGGCCTCTGACAGACGTACCAAAGTACGCGGGGGAAACAAACCCGAGCCTTTGGCTCGAAGACTATCGCCTCGCCTATCGAGCCGGAGGAGCAGATGGTGATCATTTCATCATCCGCAACCTACCTCTCTACCTGGCCGACTCGGCAGGACGTGGCTCGAGCACCTCCCCGCCAATCGGATCGCGAGCTAGTCCGATCTGAAGGAGGTCTTCATAGGGAAGTTTCAAGGGACCTACACGCACCCAGGCAATCCCTTGGACCTCAAGAACTGCCGACAGAAACCGAGGGAGACCCTCCAGGAGTAAGTCCAGCGTTTTTCCAACAATGCAACGAGCTGCCAGACATCGGTGACGCCGATGTCATCGGGGCATTCTTGTCCGGGAATACTTGTAGCACCCTGGTCCACAAGCTGGGTCGCAAGAGTCCACGAACGGCCAAGGAACTTCTGGACATCGCGACCAGCCACGCTTCCGGTGAGGAAGCAGTGGGCGCGATTTTCAACTGCTCCCACGAAACGAAGGATAAGCGGGACGAGGATGCCAGCGAAGGCCCCTCCTACCGCTCCACAAGAAGAAAAAGAACTGGCCGCCCTCATCCGGAGGACGACTGGTTGCAGCCGCCGACCGCAAGGGCGCCAAGGCGCAAACAGCGAACACCTCGGACCATTTCGAGAAGAAGTGGAACGGACCGTGCCCCAACCATGAATACCCCATGAAGCACCTTTACAAAGAATGCTCGCTCATGAAGCGGTTCTTGAGGCAGGAGTCAACAAGGGGCAAGCCAAAAGGCAAGCCCCCACAAGCCCCTGGGGGTGCTGAGAATGGTGAAGGCGCCAGCGACGGCAACGGTGGTTTTTCAGAAACCAACGGGTGCCTTATGATCTTCGCAGGCCCGGAGGCGCACGGAGGAAAGCGCCGCGCGAAGGTCGAGCGTCGCGAGGTCTTCACGGCCAAACCCGCAATGCTGACGTTCCTCCGGTGGTCAGAAGCGCCGGTCACGTTCAATCGGTCCGACCACCCCAGCCACGTCCCACGGTCGGATCGATACCCTCTGGTAGTCGACCCCATCGTTGGCAAGAAGCGCCTCTCCAAGGTGCTCATGGATGGAGGCAGCGGCCTCAACATCCTCTACGTGGAGACGCTCGACGTCATGGGCATTGATCGGTCGCTCATCCGACCAACCAGGACACCCTTCCATGGTGTCATCCCCGGAAAGCAAGCCGTCCCCCTCGGACAGATCGATCTACCCGTCACCTTCGAGACCCGATCAACTTTTGAACTGAAACCCTCACATTCAAAGTGGTCGGCTTCCACGGGTCGTACCACGCCATTTTGGGGCGGCCATGTTACGCGAAGTGCATGGCCGTGCCCAACTACACCTACCTGAAGCTCAAAATGCCAGGGCCGAAGGGGGTTATTGTGACACCCCGCAATAAACGAACTAAATCAAATAAATAAACAAGTTCATGGTGTTAAAATAAAGAGTTAAAAAGTTCTATTCGTTTAATGAAGTTAGGGGGAATTAAATAAATGACTGCTAATTCGCCAAATTGAAATGAGTTATGAAAACTTCTTGTCATTTTAGACTTGCAAATCTATTAATCAAAATTAAGTTGAAGAAGAGCACGAAAACCTAATTGCCGAAGGGATATAGGAATAATGAGACTAGGAATTTACTAGAGAACTCAAAATTTCATATAACAATTCAAATTTCAATTTTAAATTCCTTATACTCCTAGCCATTCCACCATTTTTGCAAAGTTTTTAAAACAATTAACATTCAAGTTTATTAACTTTGCCTTGAGAGGGATAATTTTCCATGTGTCAAAGTAATTTTTCTCTCTCCCCCTCCCCTTTTTCTTTTTTTCTCTTTTTCCCTCCCTCACTCCTGTTTTTCTCCCTGTTTGGCGCCGGCCGGCCGAACGGCACTGCTCCCGCATGTCGGGCCTCGTCCTTGCCCCATCGGCACGCCATGACGCCGCCCTATCACCGAGCGCCAAGGCAAGTCCGACACGCGGTAAGGCGACGTGCGCCTTAAATTCTCTCCACGAGCGCTGCTGCTGCCGCCGTCCGGCCAAGTGCCTGTGTACTGGAGACCGCCGGCAATCATCACCGGGCTGCACGCTCACGCCAAGTCCATCCCCGTGCGCTACTATTTCTCCTCCGCTGGCTCTGTTTATTCTTCCTTCCCGCCACTTCTCTCTTTCTTCCTCACTGCCCTGCCGCCATGGCCGCCGCACATGCTCACGCGTCGACCGACCGCCTCACTACACTCCGACCCTAGCCAAACCCCTCCAACATGTGCGAAATCACTCACCGCTCTTTCCCGAGTCCATTTCCTCCTTCCCGAGCCAAAACCCTAGCCAACCCTGGCGAATTGCTCTCGGATCACCGCCGCGGCCGCCATTGCCGCCCCTCCGCAAATTCCCCGTCGTCGGTGAGTAATTCTCCGATTCCTCCCGCCAGTGAGGTAATCTCGAGGCCCTCTCTTCGTTTCAATTGATTGCGGCGAGCCTTGTGGAGCAGGGACAACGAAATTGCCGCGCCATTGCCGGAGCTCGCCCGCGACACCACCTCGCCGTCGACAACCCCCTTCCGGCCGTTCTCCCGGCCACCCTCCTTGCCCGACGACTCAGTCGTACCCCACTGTTGCTCAAGCCGTCCTCCATCGAGTCCCTCCGGCCACCGAGCGCGTGGAACACCGCCGCCACCGTCGCCTTCACCGGTCGACCGCCGCCAGCATAGCTCCAGTGAGCCTCGCCACCTCTTCTTGGTCGAGGTCATTCCCCGTGGCATGCTGAGCGCGCTGGGCACCACAGCGACCGTCGCTGGCGCACCTCCGGCGAGAACTGCCGACGAGCGCCATCGGGATGCTGCCCTAGCGCCGCTCCCCTGTTCTGTGCGGCCGGCAAGCGGGCCCGATTTCTTCTCCGTTTATTCAAATTCCAGAGAATGCCCTAGAAATTGTAAAATTCACCAAAAGTAGAATACTGCTTCAAAAATAACATACTGAAATTTGTTAGAAACCTCATGACAACGACTAAATTTATGTTAAAGCACTTTCTATAAAACGACCAAAAATTTTCATAGATAATTAAAATACTCTTATCTGTTTTTAAATTTTAATCTATATTCTAGAGAATTTCTAGGGAAAATTTTTGATCCACAAGTATGCCATGGCATTACTCACCTTCTGGAATTTTATGAAGATTTTAGGACCACATAGTTGCATGCAACACTTTAACAATACTCTAATCTACCTAGTAAAATACCATTTTCTAAAATACATTGTAAACGTCATCAACAAGATTAGACCCCAAAAACAAAGTTTTATATTTGGTTCTCATGAGTGACCCCATAAAATTTCACAATTTCATTCCAAGACTTACTATTGATTTCTGATTTTATAAAATTTAATAACAGAAACTTTGATGAATTTTTATAAAATCTAGAAAATTCATCTAGGCCTCAACCAAAGTTCAAAATGCATATTTCAGAGAGTACCATCAACCAAAAATGATCTTGAGGTATAACTAAAAGTTTTATTTTAACCCTAGGTTAACGGTCGCAGTTATTAAATAATTAATACTCGAAGAAAAGTGTCTGATCGAACCCTGATTCCTAACGCCAAAACCATCCTATCGGCCAAGGCGTGCGCCAGAGGGGCCACCTCCTCCTTGATGGCGTCCAGCTTGGCGTCCGTGTAGCCGGGAGCAAAGCCCTCGCTCATTAAGTCGAGGGTGATGCTTGAGTAGTGCGACCGGGCGACGGTGAACGCCCGGTGCACCCCCCGGCGCAACCCGTCCGCCTCATGGCGCGCCCGGGCGACAAGGCGAGGGCCTTGGGGAGCAAGGGAGCTCGACCCAACCTCCGCGACGATCCCGAGTTCGGTGAGGGCCGCGCGAACGACGGCCCGGAGTGCGTTGTACTCCTCGGCTTCGCACTTGAAGTATTCATGGAGCCGCGACAACTCCCCCACGTTCGCCTTCAGTTTATCGGACAGCACTGCAAGAAGAGAAGGCGTGACGGTTAGCTCTTATCTGCCTAAGGAAAAAAAAGGCTAAGTCAAAGTTGCAACTTACCCGCCACTCCAGTTCGGAGATGCTTGAGTTCGGAGCGTCCTTGGGCCAGCTCCACGGCCAAGGAAGCCGTTACTACCTCGGCGTCCTCCCTGGCCCTGGCCTTTTCCTCCACGCTTGCCCTCGCCACCTCGGTCTGCCAGACCTGCTCCACCACAAGGACGGTGACGGCGTCGCAGGCCCGGCGCGCCTCCGCCGACTCCGCCCACGCCTGCTGCACTTCCTCTAGTGCGGCGCGAAGCCGATTCTCCACCTCCAAAAGCTGCCCCGCCGCGGTCCGCTCCCGGGCGAGGGCGTCCGACGGCGCGCTGCGGGCGGCGGCGAGCGGCTCCTCCAGCTCCCCGTGCGCGAGGTGGCCCCGAAGCAGGGCTGCGACGGAGTCCAATGTGGACACCGCCGACAAGACCCCCTCCAGGGTCCGTCGCGCGCTCCCAGGCTCCGGGGCGCCTCCTTCCGCCGGCCCCTCAGTCTGCGGGGCCACCGGCGGCACCCTCCACAGGCACGGCTGTTGCCGCCACTTCCTTCGCCGCAGGGGGCCCAAAAAAACTGGCAACCTCGGCTCAGCCGCCAGAGCCACCGCCGCCTGCTTCACCGGGGCCGCCGCCACCTCCTTCGTTGGCGTCTTCGAAGGGGCACCTGCCCCCACCTCCTTCGGCGCAGAGGGACTGGCCGAGGGGGCTTCCGGCCCCTCCGCCGTCGTCGGCCTCTCCAACGTCACCGCCCGCTCCTTGGGCAGCTCCGCAGCCGGCCGACGCTCCGCCACCGATGAGCGCGGGGGCTCCAAAGCCCCGCCCAGGCCGGGTCTTGGCACACTCGTGGGCCGTCGCCCCGCCAGGGCCTTCTTCGGCGCCGTCCGGAGCTCCATCGCCTGTACCCCGATCCTGCACGAAAAGCACGGTAAGTACAAGCAGATAAAAAGAGAAGCGTGCGCGATACACTTACCCCCGGGACACAGAGCGACCCCCTTGCTCTTCCACGGGCCGCTTCCCGCTGGCTCTTAGGGCCGTGGCCTCGTCCGACGTGGGCCTGGAAGTCGACGGCCCTGACCCCGCCGGCTCAGGGTGAGCGGGAGCCTTCGCGGCGCCAGTGTCTTCTCTTCGGGGGCCGGCCGCACGGCAGAGCTTGAGGGGGTCGAGGCCAGCGCTGCTTCCGACCTCTGAGGCTCTGGTCTCGGCTCCTACGCGCGCGGGCGCACCACCCGCCTCAAAGGGGCGGGACGAGGGATCTCCACGACCTCCTCGTCCTCCTCCGCCTCCTCCTCTTCCTCCTCCTCGTACTCGTTGTCGTCGTCGTCGGACTCCTGGTGGCGCCGACCCCGGTCCAGCTGGGCTCGGAGCTTCTTCGCCCTCTTCGTCTTTCGGGCGTTCTTCTTCTGCTTGTGCTCCTCGACCGCCAGGCGGTTGGCCTCCCTTACGGTCGATTCCTCGGGGACGGGGGCGCGGGAGGGTCGGACGAGGAGGTCCGCCTTCTGCTACCGAAAGTGGGGTGGAGAAGAGGAGTCAGGATCGAGAGAATGAAGAAAAAGTAAAAATTACGAAAGAAGGCAAGATAGCTTACCAATGCGATGCTCCCCTCGCGGCGGGGCGCATCGGAGGGTGCTCGTCGAGGGAGGCCTCGGCGTCTTCGGTCGCAAGGGTCTCCCGCAGACGCTACCTCAGCTCCGACTCGGAGAGGGGCGCGGTCGACATCACCGACCCGGAAAGATCCGAGCCGGGCCCCATCTCCCTTAGCCGGAGCGGGCGCGCCATTAGCGGCAGCACCCGTCGGGCGTGGTACGCGACAATTACGCCGACGCCGTGCACCCCCTGAGCCAGCAGGTGCCGGACGGCATCGAGGAGTTTGTCCAGCCGCCTTCGCTCCTTTGACGGCGGCCGCCACTTCCACACCTCGGCCACCGTGAAGGTACGCCCCGTGAACTCTGGCAGGGGGCTGGCGGCGTCGTTTTTGAGGTAGAACCACTGCCCATGCCAGCCCCTGTTGGAGCTCCTCAGCCGCAGCGGGATGTAGGCACTGGCGCGCTCCCCACGGAGGTGGATGCTGGCGCAGCCAACGGGCAGTGGGGCCCCCTCCTTCGTCTGGAGCGAGATGGCGAAGAAGTAGCGCCAAAGGTTGAAGTGGGGCGTGATCCCCAAGAAACCCTCGCACAACGCCACGAAGGAGGCGATGTACTGGACTCCGCTGGGGTTGAGGTGCTGGAGCTCCAGGCCGTAATAGTGGAGGAGCCCCCGCAAGAAGCGATGCGCGGGGACTCCCAGCCCGCGCTCATGGAAGTGGGCGAAGGATACGATGTATCTGTCCGCTGGCGCTGACACTGTCTCGTCGCCGGGGAGCAGCCACTCCCTCGCCTCCGTCCGCATGACGAGAAGGCCGGGCCGTCTAGGCGCACCCCCCGGATCTCGGACCTCCACCAGTTTGCCATGGAAGAAGACTTGGAGATGCGGGAAAGTTGGGAGAGAGAGAAAGGATTGCGCAGCGAGAAGCACGGAGAGTGGGAAACCGGGAGACGAAGCCGCGCGGGGAGATGAAGCGACGCAAATGACAAGTGATGGCAAATGGGCACGCGAGGTGCGTACTTATACCCCTTGTCTGCTTGGAGCTTTCCTCCAATCAATGCGGGCGGGGCCCGCACAACCGCCTCGCGGAGCACGGTTATGTCTCCCGCCCGCTTGGCGTCTTCCTCCCACTCGCTGTAAGTGGGGCCCCCACGGCCGCCTAGCTCAGCGTGGTAATACCCCTTGTTCGCTCGGCTTCTCACCTCTCGCTCGCTGCAGATGGGGCCCGCACAGTCGCCCCATGCGGCGCGGTTACATCTTCCGCCCGCTCGACTTCTTTCTCCCCACTCGCTGCAAGCGAGGCCCGCACAGCCGCCTCGTGCGGCGCGGGTAAATCTCCCGCCCGTTTGGCGTTTCTTTCCCGCTCGCTGCAAGCTGTGCCCACATGGCTGCCTCGCTCAGCGCGGACACGATTCCGACCGCTCGACTTCCTTCTTCCCACTCGCTGCAAGCGGGGTCCGCACGACCGACCTGCGCAGCGCAGGAAAATTTTTCACCCGCTTGGCATTTTCTCCCCACTTGCTGCAAGCGAGGGCCTGCACGGCCGCCTCGCTCAGCGTGGTATTAACTCCCGCCCGCTTGGCGGTTGCCCCCCAGTCTGCTGCAAGCGAGGCCCATGTGGCTGCCACGCTCAGCGCGGGCGGGCGCGCACGCGGGTACACTCATGAGGCCCGAAGATTAACGCAGCCGCGCGTCCCATCGCGGCAGGTGCCTCTGCCGCAAAATAAATATTGGCAGGCGGCGACTTGGGCTGGAATATGCCCCGACGGCCCAGAAAGTTCGAAGGCTGGCCCAGAGAATGGGTTCGACAGCCGCTCAGGGCAAAATAGAGTGAGGGGTGGAAAGAAACGGGCCCGCTAGCGGCCAGTACCCTGGCGCTCGAGCGCCGAGGGCATCACGATCCACGTTCGAGTCCTGATTCGAACGGACCCATGGGTATTTCACCGCAGAAAGGCGACGAGCCCTCGGAGCCTATCGAACGGCGTTTGGGTACCAAATTGGGACAGCAACCGGGAATATTGAGGTCGACCACCAGCTGGTCCGTCGAGGTCCCCTCGAAGGGACCCCGGGGCTTCATTTGAACTTTCCCGTTAGCAGCTCACGAGCGTCATGCTTCGGCCCCCGCGGTAAAGCGTGGCCCGGCTCAACCTCCTCGTCCGGTGAACGGACGCGCTGGAGGAACGATACAAGTCGAACAGTGTCCGCGAACGGACCACCGCAACGAGCGGGGGTCTCGGGGAATGGAATCGTAAAAAGAGATCCACTACGGGATCGCAGAACGCGTGGACTCGACGAGGCAGAAAGCGAACCTACGGTCGCAAGCCTTCCTCTCCCGATTTGAGTGACCCCAGACTCCCGTTCGCGTGGAGGTCAGGCTTCACTTGGGGGGCTACTGTCGAAGGTCAATACCAGAGGTAATTAACCTTAATGACCCACGGTCTTAACAACACCATTCAGGTAGGAGCAATCTCCGTCTTGACCGACCCTCAGACATCCAACGGGCTGGATCGGCAGGGAATCTCCGCCTCGCCCGACCCCCCCAGGGAGGGACCGGATCCGCCACAATACAGCCAACGCGCTCGACCCCATCCACGTTGGGGTCGGGAGACCGCACCTCCGCCTCGCCCGACCCCAGGGTCGGGCGAGCCGCTTGCCACGCCGCGAGTAGGCAGGACGGAGGCGGTTGGGCAATAAATGCCTGACACTCCCACGCTCGCTGACAGATGGAGCCATCGATTACTCAAGCAAGTGAGCGATAAATGCACACGACGTGCACCGTCCAAAGGACGGCGCCGCTGCTACAGCTCCTGTCAGAAGCTGACCATTCCATTATGACGGGACGTCTCCGAGCGACGGCCATGACAACAGCGCCATTCAGTCACCGTCAACAGGGACCGTTCCTCCATATGGACGGGACGCCCACGATTAACGACACTCGCCACACCGTCGAACAGGAACGGCACCGCCACGCTGATGACGTCAACCGCCGTGGCGCAGCCCAACTTGGACGTATGGCCACGACCGGCAACACGAACCCGAGCCTCCCTTTTTTACGGTATAAAAGGAGGAGGAAGCCGGGGCGACAAGGAGAAAAAAAAGGGATCTGAGGGACAATCATCCAACGAGCGGTCAAGCGAGTACACGAACACTTCTCCACACTCGTTCTTTTCATCCAGAGACGTGGAAAGCTCTCCCTCTCTCGCCCGTTTGTAACCCCCTACTGCAAACCAGTCGCGAGTAACACAAGCAGCACGAAACTGGACGTAGGGCATCGTTGCCTGAACCAGTATACATCCTTGTGTTCTTTCGCGAACCACCGAGACCCCAAAACGCGCATACCACGATAAATTTACTAGTCGGCGGTAACGAACACCGACAATATGTAAATAGCTTCTTTAACACCCCGTCAAAACTTACTTGAAAAAATAGTACATTCAGATTTTTTTTTTCTTTTCATGGAATTTATTTTCTCGAGAAAATCACGAGAAGACAAATAATATGTACAAGAGTTTTGGAGGGCAAAAGAGCAACACCAGAGTCCTTGAACTACAGCTGACTCTGAAAACGTTGCGCTACGTACGTACTCACTTACATCAACAACTACAATTTAGCTGAGCTCACCATGAAAACTTTTGTATCTACTCTCCCTCCGGTTTTAAAAATATTGCTGATACTGGTGCAATTTTAAAGTAATCAACGTCAATATTGTTAAACTGCAAATGGAGTACACATCTCCCATTTTTAAATATTGATGTTCATTACTGTAAATTTACACTAATCAAATTAATATTTAAGAAGTAGAGGTAATAATACTAGTAAAAGTGCACGCAAGCAGTAAGAAAGATCGAACGGCAAATCATTCTATAGCCGTAGCTTCACAAAAATCCTACTACTAACTCGCTGATACATCTTTGCCATTATAGTACTTGCACAGGTGTGTGAAGACGACGAAGCTGACGGAGCACAGAAAAGCCAAGAACCAGTAGTACTTGTCGAGGTGCGCGCCCCGAGGATCGTCGGCAAACCATCCACGGCCGTTGCCGTCCTTCCCCGTGGCGATTTCGAGCGCAGTGATGAGGAACGCACCGAGGAAGCTCCCGAATCCGAAGACGCTGGTGTTGAGCCCGATGCCGATGGTCTTCATGCTGCTGGGCACCTGCGTGTAGAAGAACTCCTGCATGCCCACGACGGTGAACACGTCGGAGACGCCGAGCAGGACGTACTGCGGCAGCAGCCAGAAAATGCTCAGCCGCCGCACGCGGAGCCGCCACGCCTCGACGAGCGCGGCGACGACCATGGCGACGATGGAGAGGACCATGCCGACGCCGATCCGCTGGAGCACCGTGATGCCGTCGCCCCTGCCGGTGACGAGTTTCACGAGCGGGACGATCATCTTGTCGTACACGGGCACGAGCAGGATGATGGACACGTTGATCGAGCTCTGCAGCATCGCCGGCGGGATCACGAAGCGGCCGCCGCTGCCGATGCTGTGGTCCATCAGCATGCCCTGCTCCGTGAAGAACGTCAGCGGCTGCTGGAAGATCACCGCGAACATGAGCATCATTGTCCAGATTGGCAGGAGGCGGAGGATGACCTTGGCCACACTGGGTCCAGCTGACTCTGCTGGGTCAGGTGGTTCATCTTTCAGGGGCTTCTCTTGCAACCTGCATCATTTATTTTCAGATGTTGGTATGTTGAACTAGCTATTTATAAGAAATAAATGTTCCTAGCATCAAGGATTCAAGAACCGTACTCTAGCTCGGAGATGGCGTCACCATCACCATTATCATCTCTCGATGCCAGGCTTATCTTCCGAGAACCGACTTTTCCGAGGATGGACTTCACGACCTTGACGATGCTGATCGGAGGAGGAGGATGCGTCTCGACACTTTTGGGTTGCTTCTGCTCGTAGAGAGGGGTGCAGCAGGAGAACGCCACGACGGACGTGGCCATGATGGCGCAGGGGATGGCGAAGCCGAGCCCCCAGCCGAAGTTGTCCTGGATGTAGGGCAGGATGGAGTTCCCCAGCAGGCTTCCCGAACATATGCCGAAGTACCACCACTGGAAGAACTTGCTCTTCACCTTGTCTTTCTCATCTGCTTCCATGCCTTCGTCATCGTCGTCGTCCCCGTCAATGTCGAGTTGATCAGCGCCGAAGGCTTGCAACGAAGGGTTGTACCCGGCTTGTCCGATGGAGATCAGGTAGAGGGGAAGAAACAGCGTGGAGCACGGCATCCATGTGCGTAGCAGTGCCCATGTGGTTAGTCCGACCATCCCCTGAGTAGCAGTAGCAGTTTCAGACTTTCAGTGAAAAAGCTAGTAGAAAGCCTATCTGTTCACAGTAATCTTACTGTATAATGTATTGTAATTATAATTAACTTTATGTTGCCTCGGTGCTATACCTATTTGTAACTATGTAGTAAGAAAGATCCTCCTCATGGTAGTGCTATAAATGGAATGAAAAGGTGGGAAGCTCTCCCCCTGAATACATAAAAAAATGTTGCCTGAAAACAATAAAATCTTTAGCTATTTTTTAATTATACAGGAACATTTTTAGTGCACAGTGTTTTTTCTAGTATGGTTTTACACCTACTGCTGAGCTATCCTTCTAATTCAATCCCCCTGCCTATTTTTAAGATGAAGTATACTCTGCTGTGTGTATGCGCTGCATCATCACAAAACTGCACTAAATGGTGTCTTGGTATCTTGAAACGAATTTTGTAAGAATTGGTAATCTTGAAACGAATTTTTTTTCATGCCAGCAGTGGTGTGTCCCACATCAATGGCATCACTTCCCTTGTCCAAACATCTTTACCTCTACAGGGAATTGGACAGAAATATTTGTAGTTTTATGAAGTTTGCTCTTCCTAATTCAGCCTCCAAACCATACTTTCTGGCCAATTAACATATATCAAACTGAAGAGACTTTGAACTATGGAAAGCATGAGCATCGTCATCGAAGAAGAGGAGATTACGACGATACTTACGAGCACGTAGACGAAGGAGGAGCCTGTGATCGTCGAGTATCGGTCCCAGTAGGAGTCCGCGAGGATGGCGCTGAAGAGCGGCAGCATGAAGTTGACGCCGCTCCAGGCGCTGACGCTCTTGGCCGCCGCCGACGTGCTCATCCCGACGACGCCGGTGAGGTACGTCACCAGGTTGGACGCCACCCCCTTGTACGCGAACCGCTCCACGCTCGCCACCACTGCCACAACGAAACATGAGACGTCCCGCAATCGTTAGGTCATCTCGCACGACGTAGTAGTACTGCTTCTACACAAATAAGACAGTCAAGGTGAGAGCGCGCAGAGAGCTGGCGTCGCGTTACCTATGATTAGAACGCACGGGCGGCTCAGCCCCGCCGCCGCCGGCCTCTTCTCCGACATGATCGACGACGCCCCGCGTGCCGGCCGGCAAGACTAGCTAAGCCAGACCAATGCGCCCTCTCGCTTGGCTCCCGCAGATCAATCACCTACTTATAGCGGTCGACGTCGTCGATGAAGTATGCCGGCCCCGGTCCGGGCGACGCAAGATCAGCCCCTCAAAGCAGCACGGCCTCTGCTTTCTCTGCTCGCCTGCTGCTATTACACATCGCGCACTCTGGCGTTCAAGGTGACTACGCCAACGCAGAACTTAAAGCTGCCAATAGGATGCCACGCTCTGGCTGGCCGGGTTACGTTTCTACACGGCCGGGAAGGAAGTGGAATCCACCGCTGCCAACACGAACGGCTTAGCCATCTCGCTCTGGACTCTTTACTGAAAGAAAAGCTAGCGAAGCTTTTGTTGTTCGAGCAGATGGAGATGGCTGGCCCCTTTCTTGTGCTTGTGGATGGTGGCGTCTCCACAACACACAAGAGACCAGACAAAAAGCAGCACGAGGAGCCTGACGACGAGCATATGTTGCTGCTACCCGCTAGTGCAGAACGCACACACAGAATTATAAATGACCTTATAGATCGACCTTGTTTCAGTACCTATTAAGAAGCTCCAAGTCTTGCACTAACGCATGTTCCAGCTCCGGAGCACAGCACTCGAGTGACTGTTGCTGCCACTTGCCAGAATGACGCGCTGTGTCCATGTCTGCGAGTGAACGTGTGCATGGCATCGCGGTTTCTTGTTACTGGTCCCGTGGACCGGAATCCAAGAATAGCATGGTAGTTGTTGAAGTATAAGTGGATTATCCTCCCTTCTCTATTAGTTTGGTTACTTAGGTAAACTAGTTAGGTATATAAAACTCAATATGGTATAAGAGTCAAAGGTCTCGAGTTCGACTCATGACAGAGGCAATTTAAGTCCTCCGCTCCAGAACTCCACGTTTGCGTCTTATAGGAGGCTACACGTGAGGGGAAGTGTTGAAGTATAAGTGGATTGTCTTTTTTTTTTATTAGTTTAGGCTTTTGGTTGAACTGGTTAGGTATATGAAACTTAATAGTAGTGCTACATTATGGTAGGATTCTATTTTTGCCATGTGCATATTTATAATATTCTCTCTCTTTTTGTGAGGGTATTTATAGTGTTCGCACGCATACTACACAGCAGCACCACACAAAATTAGTTAAAAATTGCTATTTCAGTGTTTGTTTTATGGTTGAAGCTATATAATTTTTATTGCAAGACATCAAACTTCCAACCAGAGAGGTTGAAAGTTTTGAAAATGAAAAGGTGCTATATATACCCATCTACTTCTCTGTTTTTCTTTTGCAAACCTCACCCTGACGACAAAAAAAAAAGAGCGAAGTGAGTATCTATTTATTGAGAATGGACGGGTCATTGGTATGTGGCCCAGCGGTAGTTTCAAAAGTTCGATCCTTGGCTCTCACCTGAAAAATTCCCTCCTCGTGCCTCTTGTGGCTTTACGTCGGGCATGGTGATGGGTCTGGTCCTCCTAGTGTGGTTGAGTGGTTGTGACAAACATGCCTGGCAGATGCATTGATAGAATTCAGGATTTTTCTTGATTGGGATCCACGCGTATGCTTTATAAATAATACCTCCTCTTGTTTTAATTGTTGATGTTTTTTATATATAAATGTATATTTAAAAAATGTAGCAATTAGAAAATGAAGATAGTAATGTTGTGGGATGCTTTTACCTCCACCGGTCCATTTTTAAACACTGCCTTGTTGTCTGGCCGTGCATTGTGATATTGTTGCTGCCTTATAAGTATTTCCTTGAAAATTAGAAAAATGTTAATATTTTCACTAGAAAAACATCTAGGGCATCAAAAGCAGAGTGAACTGATTTATCCAACGGTCATCTTAGGTTACTCCCTAGGTTTTCTACATGTTGTCGTTATTGACTTATTACATCAACTTTGACCATTTGTTATTAAAAAGATATTTAAATTTATAAAACTATAAGTTATGTTTCAAATATGTTTAGTAATAAAGTAAATTATAACAAATATAATATTTATTATTTTTTTAATAATACGAATGATCAAAGTTAATGTAAGAAGTTAACGACGACAATAATTTAAGAATGGATGGAGTCAATACCAATGTCCACATGCATCTCTGGCTTTAGTTACTTTATTTGGTAATTTGGGGTCATAAGCACGATATAAGCTATACAATAAAGCAGGACAGCATCAGACACACAAACACTCTTTCTCGGAACGATCTGCAATTGCTTGCCGATGTGGAGCACACTTCACTGAGATCAAATCTTCTTTGTGGCTCACTTTTTCCTTGGACTGCATAAGTGGTTGGTGCAGAATTAACAGAGAATTTCACTCTTCCACGGCATGGCAACGCACTCATGTGATTAGTATGTATATAAAGCATCTGCCAAGATTGAGCTGAGAAATATATCACATTTTCTGTGGCACATTTGAAAGCACCTTTATGTTGTCTTAATTATTTCTTTTAAAAGACATATATGTTTTATTTAAAAGATATATCGATCACAGAGGAGTAGTTCCTCTAGCTTTGGATGGATGAGCCTATGGGATAAATAATAGGAGTACCACTTACTAGCATTTATTTTTTGAGAAACCCACTTAGCATTTTCTGAAAGTTCTAGAAAAGGACATGTAGGAAAAGAATGAATCATCTTAGCTTAGCTGTATCAGATCCTTTGAAATCCACGGTGAGGATTACATTGTAGGAAGGTTACATATAAATCGACGAGACCATATAAGTGATGACTTCAAAGATGAATGTTACCTATGGCGGCCTCCATTGTGATTTGTGCATCACCTATTAGACTTATCATTGTGCATCACTAATGAAGCGTTCTCACATACCATTGGTTGATTATGAAATTCACCGGTACCCTATTGTGACTTGAGCAATTAATTAATATTTGTTATTGTTTCTTGTATTTGAACATATTAGCAAATTATTTACATATTAAAATTGATAGAGGAACACTTTTGCTGAAAGGTTAAGGCAGGAGGATTATTGCTTTTGCTTCATTCATTTTGAGCTTGCTGCTAATGAGATCTACTTTATTTCTAATGAAAAAGATTTAGTTAGCTTCTTTAACGCATCAAAGAGGAGTTTCACAAATAATTGAGGACCTTGATTTTTAAGTCATTTTTGACTATTTATCTTATTAAAAATAGGTACTTGTGTTTAAGTTTAGAATCAACACTGAGATTTGAAGAGAGAGGGATTACAAGTGACAACACTAGTTAGAACATCACTAAAAATTTTAGTAATCGGGAAAAAAAAAGTTGATTGCAGCATGCGGGCCGCACGTGATCATGAACCCATCAAAAGTTCCCAGCTTCCTTCACTGCCACTGCGAACCACCCCCCCCCCCCCCCCCCGCCCCGCCGCCCCCCGGGTCTCCCTCGTCTCCGATCTGCAGCGAGCGCTCGTGCTGGTGCTGCACTGCATAAACAAAATTAACCTCGCAATCACTCCTGCCACTTAAACTAATCGCGGTGCCGATCGCAAGATCCGACGAGCCAGCACCGCGCCTCCTGCTCTGCTCGATTCCGCCACCCATTTTGCGCGGCATCCTCAATAGTCGAGATCCGTATCCAGCGTTCCGGATGCCCGAGGCGGCGGCGCCGCCGCCTTTGCCGCTGCAGGCTGGAGCAGCGAGCTCTCCGGCGGCCCCCCTGCAGCGGGCGAGGCGGCGGCAGCAGAGCAGGCGGTGGCGTCGCCCGCGCGGGCTGCTGGCGTGGGGCGCACTGGTGGCCTTCTTCTTCCTCATGAACTGGTGGATGTTCTCCCGCCTTCAAGACCCCACCGCGCGCCCGCACTTTCGGCTACTGCGTCACCCGCCCCGCATGGCCAACGCCACCAACTCATCTCCCTTAACTCTGGTAATGCCGTAGCGGGATTCCTTTAGGTACTGATGATTGAGTGTCTAGTGTCTGTTATCCGGTGAGATCAATGTGGTTAGGTTGTTGGCATAAGTGAAAATGCGATTACTCGGTGGTTAACAACTCAAAATAGCCTAGGGCATGCTGCCAGTTAATTTCATTTCCTTAGTTTAGAAGTTATGGTGTCAGGATGAAAATGGGGAGCCAGAGTGTGCCTAGCTGTGATGATGTTTCATAATTCTATACTTGAAGCTGTTTTCCCCTCCTTGTACAACCATTCATTAGTTTCCATGGTACTGTCAGTAATGCATTTAGTTACTAGCATGAGACCTATAGTAGTACAAAAGTTACTAAGACACCTTTCTATTGTTCAACTTTTAAAGGAAGAGGTTGCTGGTGCTGGAAAGGAGAAGAGAGCTCACAGAATTATGCTAACCCGTCTGCTCGCTTTGGCAGCCCATGCCTTGGCAGAGGTACATTAATTATTCAGCTAAATGAAATTTGTGTATTCGCAACCAGTTGGCATACTGCACAGACATGTGCATTGAAATGTGTCATTCGTAATTTGTAATGCCTACTTACCTAGGCAGAGACCAGGCCGGAACCTAAGGATTTGTGGAAAGAGCCAATAAATGCAACTATGTGGAGACCTTGTTCTGACCAAAGGAATTGGCAAGCATCAGGTGCTTCATGTTACTCAACATGGCCAGTGTGCATTTAAATGATTGTTAATACTGGTTTCTTGCTTCCTTCACATCCTAATCCACTAGTCTTTTTTTCTCTTACCTTGCATAATTGTTTTTGTGACTGAAGAGGGAACCAATGGTTACATCATGATCAGTGCAAATGGTGGGATAAACCAACAAAGGGTTGCGGTGAGTAGTCCAGTTGTCTTAAGTAAATGAGTGGCATATTGTATATATCATGGCTTTTGTGGTGTTATGGTGTCCTGTGGCGACCTACCCCCATCACAGCGCCTAGGCGACGACTAGGCGTTGTGGGGTAACTAAAACTGTGGCGTCCTGTGGCAACCCACCACCCCCACAGCGCCTAGGCGATGGAACAAAAACATGTGTATATTGAAACTCCATTCCTCAGATTCTGAATTTCTGAAATAAATTATTGTTTGTTTTATTTTATCATGTATATGGATAATATGCAGCTGGTGCAGTGCGTTTTTAGCAAAGGACTTTATTTCTTATAGTTTGCTCAAATTTTATCAGGGTTGATTGGTATATTTCAAATCTAAATTTTGATATGGACTTCACAAATCAAATAGACTCTTCTAAAGAAATTTTGAGTATTTATTTTTCCCTGGACTGTAGCAGCAATGTTCTCTGTCAACCTTTTATTCATAGGAGAATTATGCCTACTACTTTTATGGAGCCAATTCAAGATTCGTGTTTAATATTGAGGTCAAATCGAGTGATTGACTAAGAGGCTTTCATGCTTCTGCTATGTTGTTCAATACCCAATGTTTCTATCCTATTTAAGTTGGGAACAGCTTTAGTTTGCTGGCTTACTCTGAACAATTTGCTCGAAGAACTGCATTTGAAATTTACGTTTTCTTTTTTACCTGGCACTTATAAATGAGCCAGTGATATTGATGACTTCTTTTCTTATCTGTTAACAGATCTGTAATGCTGTTACCATTACTCGGTTACTTAATGCAACTCTTGTCATCCCCAAATTCCTTTACAGTAATGTTTGGCTTGACAGAAGGTATGCATAGCTGTTTCTCAAAACAATGTTGCCTTTGTATAGTTTGTTTGAAGTACTGAATATTTTGATCACCATAAGTGACAAATTAAGTTCATTATCTTAGCCAGTTTGGCGATATATATCAGGAGGATTATTTCATCAAGTATTTGAAATCTGATATTCGGATTGTAAAGGATCTTCCAGTAGAGCTGCAATCACTGAACTTGGAGGCAATTGGCAGCCTTGTAAGCAATCGATCTCATTATTTTTAAACTTCTGGAAAGTTGAACAAAAAATTTGTCTTAAAGGTCTTTACCGTCTAACTCATATTCTTCTGTAGGTTAATGACACAGATGTGATGAAAGAGGCAAAGCCAAGTGTATATCTGAAAACAATATTGCCAATCTTACTGAAGAACAGAGTTGTTCACTTCGTAGGATTTGGCAATCGTTTATCTTTTGACCCAGTACCTTCAGAACTTCAGGTACTATTCTGACCATTCACATGTAAGTTATTTCGGACATTGACATGGTCATTTGTAATTCTCTTTTCTTGACCAATTTATATTGAAAAAATTAGGTGAGTACCACTGCAAAGATCATAAAATTGCAAAATACCATCCTATGTGAGAATGACATGTGGGGCTTTGGTGACATATAGGTGTAATATATCAGTAGAATCCAGCTGAATGTAATATCGAAATATACAGATCTACAATGTGATTTTCGTATGGCAAATTTATATGTTAACAAATATATTGATTGATTGTTTTTAGAAAAACTTTTGATAGCACCCATTCTAATAAATTTGTTATGACAAGCACTTTTGTCGAATAATAGCCCAAGGTGGCAATACATAGAGATTACATTACTCAATAATCAATATTAGAATAGGAAAAGAGCCTACATCTACAATTAGACTTGTATACGACTACTATACCCTTAACACAGTCAGCATTATTTTTTTGAAGGAAGATACAACTGTTTGATCAGAAGGTTTGCATGTTTTCTGATTGCCGACATTTATCTGCACAGCTTTCTTGCAAATCAATACATAATTTTTTGGACTAGGATAATGGGGCAGGGTAGTTTGAGTGTTGGTTTTGAAAGTTTTTTTTTCTCACTTTTGACACTATAATGACAGTTCAGAAATTTGGATTCTTTAAACGTTCTTTATAAAATGCAATGAATAGACCATGTGATTATCCAGTTCATCATGTCATTCCGTGTAAGTTATAACCTTTTGCAAAGTATAAAATAGTAAAATACATTGAAATACGATAATTGAAGACATATTATGGTGTACAATGAACTTTGATGCTTCAGAGAAACAAAAGGGACTCGTTCAGGGAAATAAGATACATTCATAAATCTATCACACCAAATATCATATTATCATTTATCTCATATTAATATTATTCTTTTTTTTATTTATGTGGCATGTTTTATATGAAAAATATATCAGCTTAAAGTTGGGCAGGGCAATTTTTTTGATGAATTGAATATCTTCTCCATCTTTACAAACAGTAAAGATATGAACGGCTGGTAACATGTAGTATTCTGATTCCCTAAAAATAACATTATTCTACAGATAAAGGAGGAGGGTTATGATAGGCTTGGTTAGCCAGCAACTATTTTTAGCCATTCTTATGGAGATGAAATAAATTGTTTCCTTTGTGTCTTGTTTGTGTTGGATCTCATGGGTTTCATCCCTAGCCTACCCCAACTTGTTTGTGACTAAAGGCTTGGTGGTTGTTGTTATACAGTTGAATGTTGGTTACCTTGTTACCATTTTCATCCATATGCTGTGTTCTTTGCATAAAGAAAATATAGTTTGTACTCTTACCATCCATGTATGCTTATTATTTCAGAGACTGCGATGCAGATGTAATTTCCATGCTCTTCGTTTTGTAAACAAAATACAAAAAACTGGGGCACTTCTCATAGAGAGGTTGCATGGCTACAGGCCCCATTCATCATCATTGGAGAAGAATCTTTTAGGTCAATTTGCTGTTCAATCTGTGCCCAATGGGAGCATGCGTAATTCATCCAAATATCTGGCTGTTCATCTCCGGTTTGAGATCGATATGGTTGCATACTCATTGTGTTACTTTGGTGGTGGCAAAGAGGAGGAAGATGAGTTAGAGGCTTACCGTCAAATTCACTTTCCTGTTCTGACAGAAATCAAGAAGACAACGAAGACAACGAAGTATGCATGCAGTTCTATATATTGTCTTGTCTAATGTTGAACCAAAATGCCATCCCGTTATTGATCTGTTGTTACCTTTTCTCTCTCTCTCTCTCTCTCTCTCTCTCTCTCTCCCCCCCCCCCCCCCTCTCTCTCTCCCTCTCCCTCTCTCTCTCTCTCTCTCTTTTCTTTTTATATACATACAAACATATTTCTGACAACCATTTCATTTTAGGTTGCCATTTGCTGCTTTCTTACGGACTGAAGGAAAATGCCCCCTTGCACCTGAAGAGGCTGTTCTTATGCTTGCTGCCATTGGTTTCAAACGCAGCACAAAAATATATGTTGCAGGTTCTGAAATTTATGGTGGGAGTCATAGGATGGCTGCTATAAGTCGTCTTTATCCTGCTTTAGTAACTAAAGAAACCCTTCTTTCTCCATCAGAGCTTGAACCGTTTAGGAACTTCTCATCCCAGGTAAATTTCTATACATATTGTTTGATCTCCTCTTGTTGTCTAGATAGGGAAGATGTACGTAAGGTGGTAGCTTGCAAGAGTAAATAAAATTCATATATCCAAATAGAAAATTTAGGTAGTAACCTACTGCTTTGTCCCAATGTTAACTGAATAGATTTTGCCTAGAAAAAAATAACTCTTATCACATAATAGATGGTAACAATGTGTGGTGCTGGGGAAGTTCTAGTTATGTATTCATGTCTATTCTAAAGGATGTTTTAGAATACGAGACGGATTATGACATTTACATTTATCTAATGAATTCTAGCTATACATAATTAAATGCTGTTTTTTGCTCCTATTCGCAGCTGGCAGCTCTGGACTTCATTGCATGTGCAGCTGCTGATGCATTTGCTATGACTGATTCAGGAAGTCAATTCTCTTCTCTTGTTCAAGGTTACCGCATGTACTATGGTGGTGGGGACCTTCCCACAATAAGACCAAACAAGCGCCGGCTGGCCAGCATACTTGTGAAGAATGCCACAATTGAGTGGAACGAATTTGAAACTAGAGTAAGAAAACTTATACAACAAACTAAGCAAGTTCATGAGAGGCCTGTTGCAAGAAGTATATTTAGACACCCCCGATGTCTAGAGTGCATGTGCAGAACAGAGCATTAAGACTTTATGATAGTTTCTTGGCCTATAGAAGACTATACAAGCAAAACCGCCAAGCTAGTTTTTCGTGCTTGAGCTGAAATCTGAACATATCTCACTCATGAACTACCGTTGGAATCTAATTGAAAAAGGAGAATGTGCAGTAATTGAGCTCTCATTCGTGCAGAGCAGTATGGCTAACCAGCTTCATCCTTTTTTACTGCCCTGTTCGACTAAACAGTATGTTCGATACTGAGTTATGTGGCAGTTTGTTTCCTGCGTACGATGGAAGTTGCTCCAGCGGGTCAAATTTTCATCTGCACGGCAGTTCTGCCATAGCTCAGTTAAAAACTGTTCTGCAGGTGCATCATCTTATCCGTCCAAGGAAAGCATTTCAAGGAATATATCTGAACTTTACTTGAGTCATTCATTCATCTAGTCAGACTGTCAGATTTATGTTAATCGACTAGCCTTCGCCATTATGGAATGCTATCATCCAATGGGTCTAGGTGGCATCTTGGCTTCTTTTTGTTACCATTATTTTATTCATCGAGTAGTGTTGTACCATAAGAGGCGTACATAACGGTATTGTCAAAGTGCATGTCAAAGCTCTAATCTTTCATCAACAGTTGTCTCAGAGAACGCTCCTTTTTGTGCAGACTCTATTTGTGCTCATCCAAGGGAAAGTGTATATTTCATGTTTTGTGCGATGCTTGTCCCTTGTCCTTCCTATAACAATTTTTGTTGTGTAAAATGCCCAGTGCAATGGTCAGAACTGACATCTTGGTGTTGGACTATCAGTAAAAGATTGACATGAACTTGAGGATTACCTGGTCCTCTTCTGAAAGTGGACCTGGTCATGCAGTATCGTGTGATATACACAGGTTCAAATAATTCCTGTTGCATACGAGTAGTTTAGAAACCTTACTATTGTATTATAAGTTGGTTAATAGTGCAGAGCAGCTATAGTTGACTGATGGCAAAAGTACATGTTGACCAAGGCAAAGAAAAATCAATTGGATAACGCTATCTTGCAGAAGGGGAAATAGAGCAGCTGCAAATACTTGCTGCCCAAGATGTTATGGTTCAACCCTTCTCTTTGCTCTCACTTGTCATTATTCAACTTAGTTTCATGAGGAGTGAGACAACACTTACCGGACAATTACATGCCTACAACAGCACGTGCACAGAACATGAACGTGACAGCTGGTACAATGATTGTAAGGCTAGTATCAATTGGTTTAAATAGGAGTATTATGTCGTTGATTTTTAACATTAACTTGAAGTACTACTGCGGTAGGTAAATCCAATAATTTTTCCCTTTATTTGTAGTATGCTTGAACCTTGGATTGTCACATTTATTGGAGGAGTTGTATGAAATTAAAATCCAAAGGAAAATGGAGAAGCAAAATAAAAAACAAAATGAAGAACGGGGGCCGTTTGTGGCTTTGAAGTTCTCCACGTCACTCCTAGTATGTTGCATCTACAAAAGCTCCCCTACCTTTCTAATTTTCTGATCAAACTGCAAACCCCAAACCTCGCCGGTCACCTTCTGTTCGACCAATTGCGCACGCCGCCTGCCATCCATGAGCTTCCTCGCCGGCCGCATCGCCGCCGCCAAGGAGGGCTCCTACTTTCTACAGGAGTCCAAGAACGCCGTCGGCCGCCTCGCGCAGAAGCTTCCCGCATCCGCCTCCCATCCCGGGCCAACGCCGTCCGCGCAGCCGTCGCCGGACGTGCTCCCGGAGATCCTCCGCCACTCCGTTCCCATCAAGGGGACGCCGCCTCCCGCCGATGCCTCCCTGGAAGCGTCATCCCGCTGGACCCTCCCGCCGGGCGAGGCCGCGGGCGTTTTCCCCGACGCTCTCAACCCGCTCCGCTCCTTCGTCTCGCTGCCGCAGGCCACATTCGGCCCCAAGAGGTACCTCTGTCCTTCTTCCCCCATGGTATTTTGCTCCTGCCTGGAAGTACTTCCGAAGTTGTAGCGCGTGTTTACGCGTTTGCGATGTGTTGGTTAATTTGGTGGTCGATCATTCAGCTTCATGCTTTTATGCAATTACAGTGGAAATTACGAGGCTTATATTGGGAGACCCTCTTTCTCCAATATGTAATATGTGCTCTTGATGAATCTATGACCGATGTGTTTAGCTTGATTTTGCACGGATACGTTCAGATTGCAGAACGTAACCGGTAACTTACGTGCCTTGCATGTGTAATCTGATAACTACAAAGTGCGCTCCTCTCAAGGTTACACAGATTCGCAAGGCTATATGTTGAGTCATCGAACTTTTGTACGTTCCTTGGAAATGTGCCAAGTGGTACTGAAATTATGACTTTGTGGTACCAGATTTTGACACCATCAATTTTTGTGGTACCAGTATCACTCGAAGGATGGTAAAAAAAAAAAATCATAATTGTTTGCTGAATTGCAAATCCGAAACACAAAACTGTTTGAGCTGTTGTTTCAGGCTAATAGGGTGGTCCTTGGGAACTTGCCCAGTTAACATATCTTCCAACTTTCAGGAATCCTATAACATATAAGCTCTAGGCTTTCTTCAGTTTCTTGTGATTTTGAACTATTACCTCAGCATTCTCATACTCCTAGTCATGTAGTACTTATGTTGATGCTATAAACAAAAGCTAGTGATTTCTTTTCATTTATTTGCAGATGGCAGCTTCCAGATGAGAAGCCACTATACTCAGCATCAACGGCCAATGAACGGCGGCGGGATATGAACCCACCTCCCATGGATCCTGAGAAGTTGAAGGCTGTTATTGCTGGATACACACAGAGTATGTTTTCTTGCCGCAATAGTATTAATTATAATGCTCCTGAAGATGTACATGTCATTTTTAGATTGTTACAGTTGGTAAGGCATTTATCGGTGCGACTATTTTGGTGTTTGGAGGAGCGACCGCTGCGCTATTATACACAGCAGATAGGCTACAGCTGCATTCAGTAAGTTATTGAACTTGAAAAACATGCAAGATTAAATATATCACCTTTTGACAATATGAGAAATGTGCTCAGTCAGATTGTAAATAGTGATGGTCGGTTCTGGCTAAAGCAAGCTTGGTATATCTTCCACTTGGAATTTGGGTCGTGTTAAGATCATAGTTTTGTTCTTTTATATATCATTATTTCTTGGTTATCAGCTAACTGGTTCATAATGAACACATAACTTTACTACATAGCCTCTGATAAACAATATTAATATCTCCTTTCTAGGTAGATGATGTCAGAACCAAAGGGAAGGATGCATTGCGACCACGAGCTGATATGATTAAAGAACAAATAGCTCCATTAAGAAGCTGGGTAAGAACATTTCTTCGCTAAACATGTTTCTGGCTACACAGTTCCTAATTTTGTTTCCTTTCTGTAAATTATACTTCAATCTCAATAAATCTTGCATTGGGCTGCTGATTGTTGTGAGTTTGTGACTATTGATATCCCCTTCCTTTTTCTGGAACTGTAGGCTGAACAAATGTCCAGAAAATGGCATTTTGAAGGCGATAAAGGAGCCAAGGAGAAGTCTGTCATGTTTAGAGAGCTTTCGAAGGCACTGGGCTCGAGGAGTCCCCCAAGTTGAGAATGGCCGATTGTATGGGTCGTCAGCGTTTTTGGACATATTTGTGTACTGATGTATATTTGTACAGAGCATACCCTGTCTGTGTACTCAATCTACTCCCTATACTTTTAAATTGTTGTTGCTAGGACAAACAATTCTACTTCAAAAATGAATTGAAGTCATCCTCCTAACTAATGACAGCAATTTAACAACAATGGGAATATATGTTGTTAGATAGAAATTTTTTTTTTTAGAGGCAAAATTGGTACTCTCATATTGTAAGGAAAACTTGTACTATTTATATCCACGTTTTTTAACTAAATTTTACAATCTCCTGGAGCATTGTTCCTTCCAAAAATAGACATTCCAATCACCGTCCTAAGCACAGCCGAAATTGTGGTTGGTTTTACCATTTTGGACGAAGGCAATGTTGCGTAAATTTGTTTTACAAGGTGGATTGTATAATTGAACTTTGTAGGTCTATTCGACCCAGTTTAAGGTATCGGAAATAGTTCTAATAAATATAGGAAAAAAGAATGTTCTAGTCCTGGCTCCTGCGATGTCTTGTGTATGTGTAATTACTTTCAAGATCTCTTTATTTTGCATCAACTTTTTCCATAAAATCTACTCACATTGAAGACTAGTTTGCAATCCTGAAAATTCAGTACCTAGCTCAGATTCAAAAAATTGTTAGAATTTAGGAATAGAATTTATAGCTTCAGGTTTGAATGGGAAATTAGGAGCCTCGGCAAAATTATGACACTGTTCGAACAAACGGGACAAACGTGGAACTAATCCGATGACCAATGCAAGCGTTCAAGTTCCACTGCCCACTGGTCACCTATCACCTCTCTGGAACCGGCTCCTGGAAGTTTTTACGAGAGGCTTTATCTGACATCACCAATCAAGATTCAATGATACGTTTCCACACACAACAAAACGTTTAATCCCATGCAAGCTGGGGTAGACAACATTCTGATTGAGAACCTAAAATCTCCTGTCTTCTAGGTCATGTATGGCATTCAAGTAAATATAGGTATAAGTGTAGCGTATATAGATTAATGCAGTAAAGAGAATAAGAACAAACCTGTACCCAGTGGTGATGTACTAGCATAAAGCATTAACAAGGCAATACAATAGGCAACCAACACAGACACAGCTACAAAATCGTTACCAAGGGGAATACAACAAAAGGAAAAGCCACGAGCAATAGCTCTGCAATGGCTAGCAGCCTGCGAGTTTGGTTTCAGAAATAATACATGGGTTGTAGCTATTCGTAACACCAACAGGCAAAGAAAAATCTGCTAAAGGATTCTTCTCAAGTCTCAAGCCAGGGCATCAAAATCATCCAGTGCATCATTGTACTCCAAGACCTTCCTCTTGATCTTCGAGGAATCCACCCAGGTAATGAAGTCCTCCATGTTTCTAGTTACCAGAAAGGCTGGATCAGTGACAGTCTCTGGGCCTACACGCACATGACCCTGTTGGATGTATGTCACAGCCTCTTTAAGGTGCTCTGCAAACTTCAGCTTGACCATAACTGTTGCAAGTCTCCGCCTACAAGTTAGACGAAACGTCATATATCATATGTTTCCTAACGAAGGCTAGCAACAACAAATTACAACGTACTCTAGTTTCTATAACACATCTTATAGTGACCTACAACATAAAACAGAAATCAGCAAAACACAATTTCCAAACTGACACTGACTGAATGGGAAAATGTTGCTACATATGTGTGTGAGAGAGAGACCTGCAGAAGGCGCTTGCCGAAAGATTCTCGCATTTTAACAAGCTCTTTTTTGTTGGAATCACACCCATATTATACCTGAAATGTAAGAAACTCAGTCAGAACACACAAATGAGTAGACCAATAAAAAGTATCAAAGAAAAACTAAAGAGTCATTGTTAAAAAGAAAAAGGTTAGATATCAATGATTAAGATAGCAGGCTCAACAAAAATGAAATCATATAGGGTCTGATTGGTTCGTGGATACTCTCAGCCTGGCTCACATGCAGTGTCCAGGCCTGCGTTAGCCAGGCTCGTCAGGTGCATAGTGTGTTTGATTGGTTCTCGTATGTGGATATGCAGGCCAGCTGTTGATTTTGTTCAGTTAGCTGGACGAGCGCCGCGGATGCAACTTTTTGTGTCTGCTTGCTCGCCCAGATGCTCGCTCTTGCGCTCGGGTCAGCCAGGCTTTGGAGATACAACCAATTTTTCCGCATCCGGCGAGCCAGGCTCTAGCGGCCTTTTTGCACCCGTAGAACCAGGCTCTACACCACGTTCAGACATCCAAACACACAAGTGTTGCATCCGGCGGGCCTGGTTGAGGTTCATCCACCCAACCAATCAGACCCATAGTGTTTCATGATTCCAGGTCTTATAGGCTGGCAATGAGTAATAGATTTCCATATAATCAATCCATCGTCATTATCCCTAAACACTGTGAATGAGATCTAGTAGACATTATGGCCTATGTCCATTCTCTCATCTTATTATACAGAACATATAAGAAGTTCAGAGCTAATGACAGGCCAAGCTCAATATTAGATTATATTAGCACACATAAACAGGGAGAGAACATTATAGCTCTAAGTTTATAATATCAAGCAAGTTTATCCACATAATATTTCCTACATTGCTACATCTACCCTGCACTAAATTAGTGTACATGAATTCATACATTCATATCTCAACACATTGACAATGCAGTCAGTTTAGTCCATTTCTGAACTAGTGAATGAAAACATACTGAAATTGTACAAATATTAGTGCCCTTCTGCCCTTTGACACACTACTTGTAGAAGGAGTTCCTACACTCTAAAACAAATGGATTGTTCAATCACAGTTGAAGGGAGCAAATTTAGGTTCTTAAAGATAGTCCAGTTCAAAATTCACAGAAGCAATGCACATATAGACAGAGTAAACAAAGTAGACCTGAAGTAACTTACAGCTTATCAAGCAGCGTGTCTGTCATCTCAATCCTGAAGGGGTCTCTTGGGTCCATTTGCTTGATAATGTTAACGAGCTTTTGCACCATTGTGCATATCCCATTGTACCTGTCACCCAGCAATCATAAAATTACAGTGCGCCTCCATCAAAATGTTCGATCAAGATCAGAAAAACTTAAACCTTCAACTGACTCATTACAAAGCTAATTAAAAAGAAGGCAAGCGAGAGATTTACTTTTTGTAGTCGTCTCTCTCAACAAGGCAGTAGCGGTGCGTGATTAGGGCCTCGCGGTGTCCGTGCTCGCTCTTATACTCGAGGAAATTAACCTTCTTGAGGACCTTCTTCTCATGGTATTTGAGTTTCCTCATGTTTATCGTTCAATTCACGCTGCAATCAGAGGCGAGAGTCGCGTCGTCCTCACTCAGCAAAGAAAAATTCCTCCAAATCGAAACGAATTCCTTGAACTATGTATAGAAACAAGCTAGGTTAGTTACAGGGCAGAGGCGCACCGAGCTAGGGCGACTGAAAATTGGGGTCCCAATCCCCTTATCATCCCTGTCTGGGATGAAACCTTCAAGCCTCGCCCCCGCCTCGCGCAAGGAAGGAGGATGATTCACTAGAAAATTGGGGAGAAGAACTCAGCTCTTACCTTGAGGAGGAGGCGCTGCCCGCACAAGACGAAGCCGCTGCCGGGGCCCGCCTCCGCCGCCCTTGCTGCACTGCGGAGAGCTAGAGGGAGGAGAAAGGGCGGAGGCAGAACGCAACGGAGGGTTTAGGAGGCCGGATAAAATTTATATACGAAGTAATGAGCTGTGCGCATTCGGGCCATAAGCGGGCCAACCACATTTTCGGCCGTGCTGGGGCAAAATGGCTGGATCGTATGCCAACCCATTTGATGCCAGGAAGGTGGAAGCCCTATATGGCTATGGGCGTGATTTGCTGTTTGGCCCAACCTCCAGCTAGGCTCTAGCGGTTGGGTTGCATGGAGTGGCACCTGGCTTGGCTTGATTGATGCGAATGATGCTCCCTCGCATGAGAGGAGCATAGGCTCCCTGACCTCGTTTGAGATTTGTGCGGCATTGGATCCTTCTCAACCTCTCATCTGATTTGACACTTCCGTAAGAACAAGAGGTGGCGTGAAGGATGGTGGTTAGGGTGGTCTTGGGTTGTCGGGACATTTGAGTTTCGACGACCCCAAACATGTTCCAGCCATAAAAAGGAAGGGTTCCGGAGGCGGTGGCCGCGACTTGATGGTGGCGGCAAGGCTGTGATGGCACTGCCGGCCGTAGGAAGGTAGGTGTGAGGTGGGCGAGGTAGGTGGTGGGTGCGTCGGGGTTGAAGTGGTTAGCGTGTCGGTGATCCGGTGGCGAGAGACACCTGAGACGGAAATATGATTTCTGGTGGGGGCATGACGCCGGGGAAGAAGAAGAAGAAGAAGAAAAGGAGGAAGGGGGAGGGGAAAGTGGTCGGGCCTAGATAGTGCGACGGCGCACAGATGGCGGAGCGGTGGTGGCAGCGCACGAGGAAGGAGATGAGGGCTAGGGGCAAAGCTCTCATTGTGGTCCTTGGTGGGCTGAGTGCTCGCTCCCTTCCTTACGGGACACTCGGATTCCATGTAGCAATTCCCGGAGCATAGGTCAATATTCACAAACTTCCTTGCTAGCCTAAGCTCACTCGGTTGTTATCGTAGCCCTGGGATGCACCCACGAATCTACACATTACCCATTTCTGCAGCATTTGTTTAGGTCACCTCTCCTCTCTCACAATGATGAGGTCATCCGTTGCATGGTGGCAAGCTTGCTCTTTGCTTCCTTCTGCGATGGTAGGTCCAAACACAGAGACGACCACCCTCCTTCCTCTCCAAAGACCTATTGCTTCCTTTCCAGTGACCTTGCTCCTTCAAATTTCCTCCCCTCTTTCTCCCTCGTTCACCTCTTGTAAATCTAATGGTTCTTGTGTTCTTTACATGTTTCCTTCTGTGATTTGTCAGTAGATGTATAATTTTTTTTTCTCTTTAAATGCCTGGTTCAACTACCACAATTTCATATCATGGAGATAGATGATGGCAGGATCTAGATGGCTATGATGATAAAAGGGTGGTTTCCTTCCATTGAATAAAGTGAACAAGGGGAAGAAAATCTTTCAGAACATGCGCGCACATGCGTGTTCACGTTTTTGGCGTCCCATTTTGCGTGACATGTGACTTGAGGCTGAGGCAAGGCGTGGCACGGTGCATTTTTCCACTTTGTCCCGCACGATTAAATAGTGATCAAGAGAGGTGATCAATACGGTTTATTGCACATTAACATATGATTGACACCAATTATTGTGCATGAATGTCTGCTGGAGGGCAGCCACGCCTATAAAAAAACTCTTGAGACGTCCAGACATCTACACGCAAGGCAGACAACTACTTCTCTTCCTCTCCCTTTTTGGTGATCGGGCATGTCGTGATGAGTTGTTGACCCTCGCCGGTCTTCTTCCTTTGCGTGCACTGAGGAAAAGAGAGAGTTGTATCTCCGAGTCGATGCTGTCGTGGAGCCTGCACGAGGTGCAAAATTCCTAAGCATTGCAACTGCACAACCACTCGTTTGTTGCTAATCTCCAACAAATCTATATCGACAGTCTACTTCGACTACATTTTGTCCTAATTAAGTACATAGAGTCATTTGCATTGTGTGGTTATGAAATATGCCTATTAGAACTGATTCTTGTCAAGAATTTGTGTGTAAAAAACAACTTCCTTTCCTAGTCGGTTTGTTCCGGAGAGATCTCTGTATTTCGAGGCTTTCGATAAAATGCGCATGTGAGGTTCGAGATATGGAAATACTACTACCAATCAGTGTGGCTACCAATCTAGGGAAGGGAATGGCAATTAGCACTGGTTCGTGGATCCAACTGGTCCATGAAATTAAAGATACATAAAGACAAATTGTGATAAACATAGTGGGGCCACACATTCATGCTAATAATTCAGCCTCATGCACTTCACTCAGATCGTGGAGAACTCTCATCCGTACTTCCCTTTTCCTTAGAAAAAAAGGAAGTTTTACTGTGCACCATGATACCGATTAGAGAAAAGTATTATGATTTCGTCCGGACATCATTTTATTTGGGAAACATGTAATTAGCTAATTTGTAATTTAGGGATATTTTAAATCAGTAGTATAAATTATTTTTATTATTAGTAAGTCAATCTATTTTTGGGAATCCTTGCAAAAAAAATTCTATTTTTGGGAACTAATCTATATTTACTTTGTTGTGGAATCTAACTGGATTTTTCAGCTAGAAATTAACAACGTACTACGTCATATACAGAAAAGATAAAACAAGTGACATGAGGTGGACGTCTTTCATAGGGAAGCACAAACGTTGTGGGCCATCCATGGGTAAACGTGACAATCCAGAACTGTAAGTCTGTAACTCTAAGCCAAACATCCAGAACTCCCTTTTTTTCGGATTTTACACAAGGTGCTAATGAATTGTGGGACTCACATCTTCTACTACCTTGAGAGCCACCAGTGTTATCGTTATTTCCTCTTCTCTTGTGTTTCATGTTACCTTGTTCGATTAATGGTCCTAAATCCTAACTATATTTTGAACGTCGTCTTATAGCAATGTGTCCGTAGACGCGCACCTGTCCGAGACCGGGACATACCCAAACAACGTCACAAATTAAATTTGTGAATGGTTGGCATGGTGAAGCACTAAGTGTTTTTCTTCAAACTCGGATTATCACTGATTTTATTTTTCAGTTATATCCATATGATACTATTGATACCTATGTGTGATACCATGATACTAGTGGATTAAGAAAATACCACTAGATCAATCTTGAGCTAATAGATAAGTAAAATGGACGATAGTCATTTGTTTTGGTGTATCATCAAAGGCACCGAATCTTGAGCTAATAGATAAGTAAAATGGACGATAGTCATTTGTTTTGGTGTATCATCAAAGGCACCGATCGAATCAGCCGCTTCTGGTTGTGCTGTTGCGACCTCAAGTCAAAAATACTGTAGCCTACACCTATATAGCCGCGGTTGCAGCATAAGTGGCTGATTTGATCACTCCTAAACTGTTCCAAAAGATAAGAAAAAAAAATCAGTGGTATTAGTACTTCTGTTAGCTCGCATGTTTGTAGCTCTTCTGCTCGAGACTAAAAATATAAATTAGCTAATAAACAGAGTGTAAATAAACGTTCCTACTAACAAAGAGCTACGCACTAGATAATGATCTCAATCAATAAGCAGTCCCCGCATCTGCAAGGAGACAACAAGATGATAAGGCACGGACCATCGTGACACAGTGACCACGTGAGATTTAGTAATTTGCTTCATCATTTCTCGAAATAGACAATAGAGCTGCCTCTTCCGGGTCAAAAAAGAAGGAGAAGAGAGAGAGAGAGAGAGAGAGAGCTGCCTCTGTATGCGTAAAGAGTTGTTGCCGAACTGTTCTATAAATTCAGCGCCGTTTCACAAGTGGATCTCCCCAGGATCAAGACTGGATTTGCATCGAACCGCATTTCCTACTATGAATATAGACAAGGATCTACACATGGTCGCAGGGGACGGAGAAACTAGTTATGCCAGGAATTCGAGGCTTCAAGTAATTACTCTCTGTTTCTATTTTTCCTTGCATGCGCCAAGAGTAAAAACTGAGCATATTTGTAATTTTTGTCTGTTATTAAAAAAAAATTCTTTCAAGTGTTACCTTAAACCAAGTGGATCTTGTGTCAACAGGAGAAAGCAATGGTTGAGATCAAGCCAGTTCTCGAGAAGGCCACGAGAGAAGTTTACACAAGTTTCCATCCCCGAACCATGGTTATGGTTGTCGCCGATCTGGGCTGCTCCTCGGGACCTAACACGCTGCGCTTCGTCTCGGAGGTTATCGACTCCATGACTCGCCATTGCGAAGAACACAACCAAACTCCTGAACATCTGCAGCTTCAGTTCTTCCTGAACGACCTGGCAGGCAATGATTTCAACAATCTCTTTTGTTTGTTTGAGCAATTCAAGAAGTCCAAGGCAAAAAACCACGCGGGTGAGCCGTTGCCGCCGTACTATATCAGCGGGTTACCCGGCTCTTACTACACAAGGCTTTTCCCTTGTCAAACTGTCCACCTCTTCCACTCTTTGTTTTGCCTTCACTGGCGCTCACAGGTACGTATGTTTATTACTCATGGATTCAGGCATTCAGCATACGTGTCTACATGATACTTCTGTAAATAAAATTCGTGGCCTGTATTTTTAGAACTTTTTTCTAGGGTAATGTTAAGGATCTTTTTTTTTTAAATGCAAGTAGTGTCCTTTACTCCAGCTCGCATATATACACAGGCACCAGAGGGACTAGAGGGCATGACAAAGACGCCCCAAGATGAAGCAGACATTTACATAACAAAAACTTCGTCACCATCAGTAGTGAAACTGTACCAACGACAGTTCAGGAAGGATTTCTCTCTTTTCCTCAGGCTGCGCTATGAAGAACTTGTGTTTGGTGGCCAAATGGTTCTAACTTTTATCGGTAGGAAGAACGAGGATGTCCTCAGTGGAGATTCAAACCACGATCTTTACGGATTACTTGCGCAGTCGCTGCAATCTCTTGTTGCTGAGGTAAGAACAATCATATTGGGATTTGGTGATGTCTTCAAAGTATAAAATGCTAATCTATTGGTACAAATTTTTTATAATCTAGACACATTTTTTTTAGAAAAAAAGAAACAAATGTTTCCGGCCTCAACACTTAAGCACACAGCCTGCACTTAATTTTATAATCTAGACACATGCATATAGAATTAAAAAGAAAAAGAGAATTGTCAATCAAAACTGAAAAAGAAACGGAGGGAATAAAAGGTTGAGAAGCTTGATCATGGCAGGGCCTTGTACAGAAAGAGAAACTTGAGTCTTTCTACGTACCTATTTATTCGCCTTGGATCGGTGAAGTGGAAGATATAGTGAAACAGACTGGACTGTTCGAGACAAACCATCTTCAGTTGTTCGAGGCGAACTGGGATCCTTACGATGATGACTTAGAAAGCGATGTTTTGCACGACAGCGTCCAAAGTGGTGCAAACGCCTCTAAGTGCTTCAGAGCAGTGATGGAGTCAGTGGTTGCAAGCCATTTTGGAGACACCATACTAGATAGGCTTTTCATAGAGTATGCAAGTCGTGTCGCTGAACATCTAACGGTGGAAAAAACTAAGCATTCGATCATCGTCGTTTCCTTGAAGAAAGCGTTCTAAATATTCAAGTGTCATGGCCTTTTCTATCTCTACGTTTTTTCACTACTCCTGCAATTAGCTGTCAATAAAACTCACCCGTCATTAGCAGTCAAATAAAACTCAATATGCATCGGTTTTGCATGCATGCACAATGTACCGCTTGTTTACGTACTTACAACACTGGCTGTCAGATACTACTCAGATTGCTCCTTTTACATTAGATACACTGATCCACGAGCAGTTTGTTACGTGTACTCCCTCCGTCATAAATAATTGACGCTGTTATATGTTATTTAGTGTTTCTTAATGCACTGGATGCAAGGTGACCAAAGCAATTTAAATTGTGGGGGCACAAATTGAAAAAGATGTTTGGAAAATTAAAAATTAGTCAAAACAACAACTCAAGTATAGGTCATAACAATTAGACGAGTCATGAAACAGTTCAAACATATAATGCTAGAACACATCACAAGGTCAAACGATGCAATAATCTGAAATGACGGCTGGAACACACTAAACATTTGCAGGAACTGAGTTGAGACAGCTGCTAAACAACGATCAATTAAAAATATTGTTGATAGGGATGAGTGTGTGTGCGTGTTGTACACTGTGTAAGTCAAAAAGAAATTAAGAACAACTTAAATAATAGCTTAAACAATTTAACAGCTCTTTGTTACTCCCTTGGACCCAATGAGGTTTTACTCTAGGTATGAAGATTTTTTTTAAAAAAAAGAATAAGGTATGTAAAATGAGAAGAAGAGAGATAGATCTAATGATGTTGTATTGAGAAGAGAGAAAAATATATTGGAAAGAGTGTGAACGTCAAATAACTGAGGACGAATGGTGCATGCTTAAAATGTCATTTATTAAAAGAGGACTGAGGCCACGGGATACAAAATAGCAATATTATATATTTTGACTTTCAGCCTTAAGTTTAAAGGAGAGCTGCGAAAGGGCATGTGGCGTAGTGTTTACAATAATATCCTCAGTAACATAGGAGGTCCGGATTTGACTCCTCCTTGGAGCGTGTAGGAGGTCTCTAAACTATTCACATTGTATTACTTAGGTCCATAAACTCTTAAAGTGATTATTTGAGTCTCTAAACTATTTTTGATGTGTCAAACTAGGTCCAAATCTTATATAAGGATCAGAAAAAATAACAGGCGCATTTTAGGATGGATTAGCACGCATATGTGTTACACATGCACTAGAAAATATGATCGTAGTTTTCAAAACCAATAAAAACCGATCAGTATTTTGCAAGCTTCAGCGAAAGGTCCAGTTCCGCTATTAACACTGAATTTATGTACTATGATAAAAATAGTTTTTTGTTGATATTTCTAATATCATTTTTTTTGATAAAAATAAAAAAGTGAATCCTAACTTCACGTGCAAGATATATAAGTAATAATCTACGTTTGAATATTTTTTATTATAATTTTTTGCCTTCAAATAAACATTTGGATCTAGCTTGACAAAAAAAAATAGATTAGGGACCTAGATGGTCACTTCTGAAAGTTTATGGACATAAGTGACACAACACGAATAGTTTAGGGATTCAGAAGGACATTTTAAGAGTTTATAGACCTAAGTAACATAATAAATAGTTTAGGGATTTATAGTGCACTTTGCTCTAAGAATATTGTATTTTTACTAGCAGACGATATTTTCGTCAACAGTGAGATGGTGATTTTGTTAATCCCAAATTTGTCTGCTCAGTTTTTTTTTTCTTCCGAGGTGCTCATAGAGATAGGGTCTATATGCTAGCATTTACAGGGATAAGTAAGCTTGTAATAAATAATCACAAAGAAATGAAGGAGAGATGTCACTCAGTCTCTAGAAGATGCGACCAAAAATGTGACTCGTGCTCTAGAGCAGCCAGGCACTAGTTGGACTTCGATCAAGATGGAAAGGCGGCCCAAGAAAAGAAATTACAGCCCAAATAAACTGACCCGACGTACGAGCTAGACTCTAAATCTAGCGTGCTTATTGGTGTACTATTCTCTCGTTGTAAAAAAGTAAATAAATAAAATAACTACACCGTATCGGTAAGTTTGACTCCCCAGAAGACGTCTTCGCAGGCTCGGACATGAGGCACATTGCCTTGGAGCACATCCCGGTGGATCTCTTTCTTGGTGCAGTCGAAGTGAGGCACCCCGAAGGAACACGGCTCCATCGACATGGCCCTCGTGCACGGCGGCTCGGGCACCAGCCCGTCCAAGCCCCTGAACATGATGTACGGCGTGAGCCCGCCGAGCCCGTTGCCGGCGTACCCGAACGTCGACCAGCCGCTGGTGACAATCCTGTCGGTCAGGCTGAGGAGGTAGATCTCGGCCAGCGCCTTCATGTCGTGCTCGCCGTGGAACCATTGCTGTTGCCCCTCGTGGCTCGGCTGGTGCACACTCACCACCTCGCCGTCCGCGCTCGCCGATTTCCAGTACATCTCCCGGATACTGTCGTGGTACCACGAGCTCAAGCCGGTAACGAGAACAGCCTTGGATCGGCCACCACTGGCCCCGGCCGTCGTCGGGACTGGCGGCGGCGCTCCTCCACCTCCGCCGACGTCCTTGCCCTTGCCCACCACCGCCGGCAGCAGGTGTTCCTGTGCCGTGCACGCCAGAATCTGGTCCAAGATGCGCTGCAGCGGCTTGTTACTGTCGAAGACCCTTATCTGAATGCCCAGCCTCTCGTCGGCGTTCTTCAGGTACGCGTCGAAAAACCTCGTCACCATGCCCCAGACGTCGTTGGTCGGGTGCAGGAGGTACCGAGACAGGAGGTAGAACACGGCGTCCTTCCTTGTCGGGAACAGACGGTCCAGCTCCGCCCGGTATGCCGGGTTAAAGAATAGCCCCGCCGTGATGTACTGATCCGCCCTCAGGATCGCCCACTGCGCCCGGTGCAAGGACGACTGGCCGTGGTCGTCGCAGTACGCGAGCAGGTTCTCCGGAGACGCGCCGTGGTCGAGGTGCAGGTACACGAAGCGCAGCCCGGAGACGGACCCGCTCCGGTTCACCACCACGTTCCCGTAGGCCTCCGGCGCCGCCTGGTCCAGGTCCCGGAACGTGTTGTCGAGCGGGAAGTCGGGAGGCAGCACCCACGTCGTGCCCGGGAACGGCTCGCAGAAGAGGAGCGGTAACGTGTTGCCGCGCCCGGGGTCCACGAGGAGCACGCGGCCGGTGAGCAGGGCGTAGAGGAAAGCCGAGGTGGCGGCGAGCATCCGGTTCCCGAGGCCCCTGTAGGAGATGAGCACGAGGTAGCTGCAGCCGTCGATGTTGTCGTCGACGTCCGTGGTCTGCCCGGACCGAAGGCGATCCGATGCTCGGATGTATGGTTCCGTGCCCGGCCCGCACCGCCGCTGCAGGGCCTCCTGCTCCCGGAGCCGCTTGATGAGGTACGGTGACGGTTGCCGCGTCATGTTCTTGTAGTAGTACGCGGATTGGTAGCGGCTGGCGCAAGACTGCTCGTCGAATCCTGGAACAAGGAGGCCACCGAGAAGAACGTCTTTCTTGGACTCTGCAACTGGAAAAAATGCAGGAGTTCAAACCGGAGTTAAGAGAAGTATGAGTGAAACTCATGCCACATCTGAACTGAAGATATACACTACCTTTTCCTCTCTGGGTGCCAATGTCAGCCATGGTCGACTTGATCCATACAACCGGCGCGCTGAGGCGGCCGCCGAGGATGATGAGCGGCGGCAAGGTCATGACCAAGGCCACCAGCATGGCGTTTACCACGGTGCTGCATCTCTTGGCGCCGGTGGTCGCTTTCGTGGTCTTCGTCCCGGCTAACGGCACGGCCTCCTCGACCTCCAGCCAGCTGCTGGACTCGTCGTCTCCGCTTCCCTTCGTGACGCTCTCGATGGCGTTCATCTTCTGTGGAACTAGATGCTTCCCTTCGTACTTGCTACGGACAGGACACAGAACTAAATGGTGATTGCATTGTCGCTAAATGATCGTATCACAAAACAAAACATGTAGATGGTCAAAATAGTAGCAGTTAGTAGCATTTTTTTACTAGGGAGTAGTACAGTAAGTAGCGATCCAAGCTTGGGACTGCTGCTATACTTATTACATCTTGTCAAGTTAATCAACCGACCCACTTTGTTAATTACAAACCATGACTCCTTCGACAAACGCGAGTACCAAGAGATCAAATTGGATATTGATTTAAAGCAGAATTTACTATGGGACTGTAAAAAAACTGGGGCAAGCCGCAAAAATGAAAATTAGCTAAAACACCTACATAAATCAAGTTGGATATTTTGATAACTTTTGATTGAAGATAATATATATTTTGTAAAACAAGTAATGTAAAGATTTCAAAGCAAATCTAAAAAAACACATCAATAGATAATGCAACAATGTGCCTTTATATAAAGTTCAAATTATAATATGTTTTGTGCAGGGAGATAAAACAGAGTAAAGTATCTTGAAAAACCTGCTCTGGTCTGTCAGAACAAAAATTCTCAATTTTGCAGCGTGTTCTACCTAATTTCGAGTCTTACATTGTATCACAACTAAGGCCACGTTTTGTTAGTGCGTCACTGCCAGTTTTTCTTGATTTAATGACAATGCGTTCAACAATGTAAATTGTTATTATTGAGATCATTTTTTAAATTTAATATACATCTTTATATTATTCAAATCTTATTATTCATACTCAAGCCATCATCTGTAATCGAATCTGATACTAAAATGCTTTCTTCTACTACCAATATATATATATATATATATATATATGTATATATATATATTGATATTGATTTCACAGTATTATATCCATTTAATTGTTGGGTAATTTATTTGACGGTCATTTCAAAATATGTTTTTACGACAGTGGGGGTTAATTTTTTATGTTTTAGTCAAATTGGAATTATTCTACTACTGTACACCGATCCGAAATGCATTTTAGTTAATGGCGTCGACGGATCTGCACAGTACTCCCTCCATCCCATAATCTTTTTAATATTAGAGTATGCCACAATGAATAAGAAAATAAAATACTACCATTAATTCTCCCTAGCAATTAAACCATACACCATAATCTTACATATATGTAGTTACATGCAACCATTAATTTTGGTTGGGACCATCAATTTCTTTTGAAATACAAGGAATTAGTCTAGGAATAAGGTATCAATAATTAGTTCAATGCTTATACAAGGAAGATTATGAGATTTTTTATTTTTTATAATACTAAGAAGATTATGAGATGGAGGGAGTACCACCGTTACTAATCAACGTAACCAGTGTGGACGTTGCTGCAGACAACTGGTCATTTAAATCAATAACGGTTTTCTATGCACCCAAGTACGATGTCTCATTAACTGCATGCACCACTAGCGCTCTCCTAGGCTAGCTAGGCTAAGAACTCTTTTTCCTTTTTGAAATCAACCCGGCTAGAAGATGCAGTTGAGTGGCAAGCGCTCCACGAGACTTGGCGACGCGTGACAGCGCAGAGCGCACGGCACGCTTGTCGTTCGAGGCTACGGCCTAGTAAGGGTTAAGCAACAGGCGGCCCGCGGATATCGCGACGTCAGTGTGCTTCTCCTCCATGGGCTGTTCGAGGGAAGTCCCTGGATATATGGATGATGGAGGTCGAGGGATGCTGGCTAGATGAAAACAACGAACCCAATCTATCGATCGGATGACCTTATTACTCTCTCCCACCATCCAGTAAACGTAAATTTTACAAAGAACTTTCCACAAACATTTACGTACTGCGAAATAGTCCTGAAGTCTTTCTCCAACCTACAATCTTCTTCGATCTATCGCCTCCTCGGTCGGCAGTTTAGAAACTCACCACCATTCCCCACCTTCTCTGGAGGCCGGGACACCCACTCCGGGCACCAGAATTGATCCCCTATTCGATGTGGTCATGTTCTTCTCCAAGCATAGATTCTACCCAAGCTCCACTGCTTATCCGCCCTAATAAAAGGCCAGCGATGATGTAGAGGTCTGATGAAGTTCATGGAATGCGGCGCGGCATGGGGACCGATTCAGCGGAAAGAGGCGCGCATGGAAAGGGATGTGATTTAGCGGAGAGGGCATCTCACCTCTGCCTTGAATCAGCAGAAGCAGCATGCAGTAATTTGGTGGTGATGCGGTAAATACTCAATAGAGACTAAGCGCATGCAGAAATTAGATTTAGTAAGTTTGGACTGCATTTTAATGTACCTTGTGTTCATCGTCGTTGAAATTTTTTCATCTATTGCAGTATATATTTCGTCGGCGGCAGCTCACATCTCTTTTGCCTGAGACGATTGCAGCCACAAAAGATTCTTTCAAACCTTGCATATGAAATTCGTGTTCATTTGCATGTGGGGCTGACCGCTGACACAGCTATAAATGGTGAAGATCGGATCGGGGATTAAGATCAAATTGAAGTCTATTCATTTTTAAACTAAAATGGAACAAGGACCGATCTAAATTATGAAAGGACCTGCGGGCCGAGCCCTTTTACCTGGCCTACGGCGTCGATTGAGTAGCCGCCGAGGCCACATTGCTGCTGCATGCAGATGGAATTTCAAACGATGTCTAGTTTGTCACCGTACCATGATGAAGAAAGAATTTTTTTTGTTCATCCAGTAAAAATAACCACCCTATTCTTTAAATTTATATGGAAATAGTCAGCCATGTTTCCTGATGAAAGGGCAACATACATGACAGCACCCTATCATCCCTTGAATATGGGTGACTTAAAGTACTTTGTTTCTTAGGCTGGGCTATTTGTTTTTTGAATTTCACTATAGTTTAACCGTTAAAGTTTTCTAGTTTCGAGTAAAATTACTTTGCCTTTTAAAAAATTAAGCTGATGTTTCTGGTGTGGTACAGTTAATCCTGGAGAACCCATTTGAACCTAGTTGATTTCGAGAAGTATTGGAAATCTAAGACTAAAGAACCATACAATGGGCCGGTTGACGTTAAGCACCAAATGAATTTTTATGTGATCTTAACCTTCTCCAATAATTCAAGAAAAATGACCTAAATTCATCATATATATCCCGTGAACTATTATGGAATTTTTTTTGTTACGGTAAGGTTTTATTTAAAAGGTTTTAAGTTGCTTGAATTTAATTCAAACTTAAATTTAAATTCAAAGTATAAATAGTCCTACTTTAAACTCCAACTCCTCACGAGATTCTCTTTTGTAGGATACAATATGCAAACCCTATTTTATGGGTGGTTTATCCCGCTGAATGGAGACCCACTCTATTCAGAATATTTGACAGTTAATTTTTAATGTTACTATACATTTGTGAAAAGTGTTACTTTAAATTTTAACAACTCTTGCTATTCAAAAATAATAATTCAAATTTACAGATTCATAAGCCATCTTTAAAATATGTTTAATGATAAAACAAATCATAACAAAAGATATGAAGTTTACAATACTTTTTTTGAATATGATGAGTACTTAAATGATAACGAAAAATAATGATATTAATTTTTTTAAAAAAAAAAAGTGAGAGAGAATGTGACATTTGGAGGCCAAAAGGGTACCTGGCCACGATGCATCAAAGGGCTTGTTTGGTTCGGTTCCTCACCGAACCTACCTCGCTCAGGCACCCTTCATATCGAGTACCTGGGAGCGTTGCCTGCAAGCAGTTTTTAGGATGCAAAGGAAATGGGCCACAAATGCATATGTATCCGTTGTTCTTATCGTCAGATCTACTTTAGGGAAAATGGCCCTTTTCCATATCTTGTGAAACATGTGCATAGTGACGTGTGAAAAGTGCCAACATATTTCCTTTTCTGAAACATACGTGTCTTCTGTATTTATGTGTGCGCATTAAATTATTGTTGACAGGTGGTTTTGGACAACTAATCATATGGCCATCCGTTCTCAGAGTAGTTTTCTTGAATTGAACGAAAGAGACAATATGAATAGTATGACCCATTTTCAATGTAATATATACGTGAAACCCATGGCCGGTTGGGTTCTAGACCTAATAGGGAGGACTAAATGTTAGTTAGTGATAAAACTTTTTTATAGAATCTCTGGACTAACAATTAGTTAGGCCGCCTCCAAATAGACATATACTAATTGTTAATCAGTCCCTTAGGTCCAAATAAAGACTTGTGGAGCAGAACAAAAACTTACTTCCATGGCAGTAGCACAAACATACGTGCGTTTTGAAAAACACACAGGAAAATAGTCTATTTTCCTGACGATTTTCAAATACCCGACAGGAAAATATCATTTTTCTGACGGTTTCAAAAACCCGACGGAAAATGGAATAACCGACAGGAAAACAGATATTTTCCTGACGGTATTGAAATAACTGACAAAAAACAAATAGCCGACATGCAAACAATGCTTTTTCCTAACGATTTCAAACTAGCCGACAGGATAAATTCTATATAATTAATGTTTGAATTAATGAATTCTTTTAAAGTGTTAGATGAAGAAAAAAAATCAAAAAATCCTACAAAAATCACACTAGTTTAGGATGATCCTATTACACGTTCCCACTAAATGTGAGTTTCAAAATCACTATAGTTTGAAATGTAACAAAAAACCAAATAAGAAGTGATTAGTGCTAATTTTTTATATGCAAAAGAATGTCAAATCTTGAGCTCAATTTTGGTGTGGGCTGTTATATGGCCACACCAACATCACAAAATTATTCAAATTTGATTTCGAAATTATTTGCATAAATGTGGGTTCAAATTGTAGTATACCACATATAAGTTATAAGACTTTGAGATGAATGTGGACCACTTCAAACTTACACGACTTTAGGTATTTCAAAAAAATTATTTCCCAAAATTTTATGTGTCCTGTATATTATTCATTCACATGAAAAACCAATTCAAAAATCAAAGTTTTTTCTGATTTACAAAAAAGGTGAAGAGAATGTGAATATTAATCACTAAAGAGTTGATTTATCAGTGCAACATTGAGCTAAACTAGCCAGATGGAAAATCTTCCTTGGGATAAAGCTCATTATTCTGAGAGTTTTTAATAGACGAATCAACTCATTCGAACTTGGCATGCCAAATCTATACAAGTTTGAAATGTTTAATATGAATCAAATTATGAAAATAGAACTTGGCACAAGAATTTGATAAGAACACACAGACTAGTGGGACGTATTTCCTGTGAGTGTTGGCCGACAGGAAATGCCGTCAGGAAAAAATAATCCGGTCAGCCAACCATTAGAAAAATGCAATTTTCCTGTCGCTCTATTCCCAGCGGCTCACCCGATAGGAAAAGGTATTCCTGATGGTATATTGCATTTTCCTGTTGGTTTTTGACAGTCAGGAAATTAACAGTTTGTGCTAGTGATATAGTCATGATTTAAAATGTAATAAACAACTCCATTAATATTTTACGCAAGGGGTTTGGTTGTTCGCCCATGAAAGCAGTAGTGACACGAGTGATTGACTTGCTAAGTATGATGTTTTACAGTCTATGATCATAGAGAGATGTCATAGTTGAATTGAATTTCTTAAGTCAACGATTTAATTTATATTGGAATAATTTATATGATCTCTTAGAACTATAAATTTTTATGTCTCATCATTTGTACTCACTCGAATTTTAGGTCTCGTGTGTTAACAGAATAACTTGTAAGCAAAATGATTTACGGTCAGATATGGTGAACGTGCAATGATTCTCCACAATGAAAACGTGACTTTCGTCGCTATAGGTGTATATAAGCATGCATGAAAAACATGGCAATGTCTTCTCTATAAGTGCAGCATCTATGGACTGCTGTGTTCTACCAAACACCTTTAATTTGTCCTGGAGTACTTCTATACGATGAAGGTAGAGAGCGAGCTCCACATGACAGCGGGGGATGGAGAAACTAGCTATGCCAAGAATTCTAGGATTCAAGTAATCTCTCTCTCTCTCTCTCTCTCTCTCTCTCTCTCTCTCTCTCTCTCTCTCTCTCTCTCTCTCTCTCATACATAGATCCATGCTCATCTGCTTCTGATGCTTATTTTACCAATTATATACGTATTGAGAAAAAGGTTCTTCATCGCTCTGTTTGTATAAAAGGGCAAAATTCTCTTGATAAATTTGAACTAAATCCTGAATATGGTGGATGCTTGGGCAAACTTTTGAAAGTAGAGCCTTCTAAATTTAAGATAAAAATTAACTTAATTAAGTATAAGGCGTTTAGTAGGACTGCTTCCACAGTAGTATATCGGTAGGGGAGCCTGGAGCCTGAATATTTGGTCCATATACCAATAAACCATTTCGTTCGTAGGAGGTTAAATGCTAATACTGAAACTATAGAGATATAATCCTTTGTCTGTGCGTTTGTTGGATGCATGGCAACAGGAGAAAGCTATGGTTGAGATCAAGCCTGTCCTCGAGAAGGTCACGAGGGAAGTATACACGACTCTCCGCCCTCAAGGCATGGTCGTCGTCGACCTGGGCTGCTCTTCAGGCCCTAACACGCTACGGTTCGTCTCGGAGGTGATCAGCATCATAGCTCGCCGCTGCAGTGATGAACTCAGCCAACCACACGATAACGTAGAGCTTCAGTTCTTCCTGAACGACCTACCGGCCAACGACTTCAACAATCTATTCCGGTACTTTGAGCAATTCAAGAAACTGACGGCACACACTCACATGGGAGACGCATTGCCTCCCTACTATATCTCTGGGTTGCCGGGCTCGTACTACACAAGGCTTTTCCCTCGTCGAACCGTTCACCTCTTCCACTCCTTGTTTTGCCTTCAATGGCGCTCTCAGGTATACGCTTATTACTAAACACAGTGAATCAAGCATTGGTTTCACCTATTTCTATGATAAAATCATGACCTGCCAGTGCCATGATGCTTGCTACCCTTGCTTTTATTTAATCTTCTGTTCATGAACATAAATGTACATATATAGGCACCTAAGGGACTGGATAGAGCAAAGAAAAGTCTCCTAGATGAAGGAGACGTTTACATCACAGCTACTTCGTCGCCGCCGATAGTGAAACAATTCCAAAAGCAGTTCCAGAATGATTTCTCTCTCTTCCTCAAGCTGCGCCAAGAAGAACTGGTGCTTGGAGGCCAAATGGTTCTAACGTTTATTGGGAGGAAGATCGAGGATGTGCACGGTGGAGAACCCAACCTTTTCTACGGATTGCTTGCGCAGTCGCTGCGATCTCTTATCGACCAGGTAAATACAAGCGCGCTCAAGAGCATATATATATATATATATATATATATATATATATATATATATATAATAAAATTTGATCATCATGGCATGCAGGGTCTTGTCCAGAAGGAGAAACTTGACTCATTCTACTTACCAATTTATTCGCCATCGGTTCGTGAAGTGGAGGAGATGGTGGAGCAGAATGGATCGTTTGACGTGGATCACATCCAGATGTTCGAGTTAAATTGGGATCCGTATGATGATTCGGAAGATGTCGACGTTCTCCACGCCGACAGTGTCCGAAGTGGAAACAACGTTGCTAGCTGCTTAAGAGCAGTGATGGAGTCGGTGGTTGCGAGCCATTTCGGGCACACCATAATTGACGCGCTGTTCACGGAGTATGCGCGTTGTGTTGCTAAACACCTCAAAAAGGAGAAAACAAAGCATGCTGTTATCGTCCTGACCATGAAGAAAGTATGGTGAACATCTGCACTGCCTCCACAATTCAGCCCTCCTGCTATAGCAATATGTGTGTTTAGGTCGTTGAGTCGTGACGCAGCAAAGAAATGTTGTTAATTCTATTGCTAGTAATGTTGTTATTTCGAAAGAAAATCTGTGTGATCTGCTCCTTTCTATATCTACCTACAAATTTAGTATTTTGGAAGAAAATCTGGGGGGACCATGTATTGTACCTGCTTTCTTATGTTCTGAAGAGCCCACCAGCTCCCTCGGCATGGATGGTGAGTTGGTGAGTGGTGAAGCGGCCAAGCGAAATCCAAATCATCGTGCAAAAACACCTACCTTGGCAGCGAGGTGCAAGAAACGCAAAAGCAGACCCATTTGGAACATACTGGGCCAGTACTGTGCCGCTCGAGGCAACGCGAAAGCCGACTCATTTGGACCATAGTGATTGGGCTGGTTCTGTGGCGCTGGAGGCAACGCGAAAGCAGACTCATTTGGGCCATACTGGGCCGGTACTGTGCCGCTGGAGGAAGGGTTTAAAGCAAGCCCGACGGAGGACGGTTCGATTGGGAATCCACGAGGGCACTGGCCTCTTCCGTTTGGCAGATGATCTGGTTACTCCTGCAAAACCCTTGGCCCGTCCAGCGCGACGCCGCCCACGCCACGCCTCCACGGCCGGCCATCCCGACTGCTTGGCGGCCATGGCTCGGCTGAGGCCATCGCCGTCACCTTCGCCTGTCGTTCCTGTCAAGAGGGAGCCCGACGCCGTGGGGCAGTCTGTCAACACGCCGGCGCCTCTGCCCCTCAAGAGGCGCCGCCTAGGAGACCGGCAGCCGGTGACCCCAACCCAGCTCCCGCTGAGCCCCGTCCTAACGCCCCAGACCGTCCCGTCGGAGTCGGCCGTCGGGGACATAACGCCGCTGACCGCCACCGCGCTCGTCAAGCGCGAGCCCGACTCCGGCGGGGACACGAAGGCCGTCGGGAAATGGGGGCCACGGGACCTCGCTCCCTTCTCGAAGCCCGCGGCGGCGGAGCTCCCTACCGTCTGGCTCAACCGCTGCCGCCTCGGCGAAATCCTCCACGAGCTCGCGCGCGCACACCAATGGCGCGACGCGGCCGGCGTCGTCTCCACCCTCCTCCGCGCCCCCTGGAAGCCTGGGTCTTACGAGGAGGCCCGCAGCATGTTCGTGGTAAGCTGCTGGGCCTATTGGAATCTATCTGTAAGATTTTAATATTTGCTTGGTGGATATTTGGGTCTCTGATGTGCGCGAGATGCTCGATTGAAGGTCGCCATGGAGGTCTATAAGCGACTTGATGGGAACAGCGGGGAGAAGCAGGGCAGCAGGAGCCGCTACTACCTTAGGACGCAGAAGTTGTTCGATGTTTGGATGCGGAAGCAAGGTTGGTTCCCCAGATCCCCAAAAGTAAGAGTTCTGAACTATGCGATTGAGCACTTGATCTTACAGGATTTGAAATGATAATTGTTAGTACCTCGTTAGCTGGTGCCTACGTTTAAGTTGGACATCATTACTGTCGATATGAATCTTGTATAGCCACCCATAAGTATCATTTAGGTTCTCTTTGATAAAACGTTTCCTTTTCGTTAGGAAAGTATTACTAGGTTATATGAGATCCTGAATGGCGACATCTGATGACCTAGTGAATGTGCTGTAAATGTTAAGGGTATATATTATTGTGCGTTACACTATTGCTGGTAGAATGCTCATTTGTTGTTGTTAAGGAGTATGAGTCGTATTAGAGTAGGATTGTAGAGTCCTTTTTCTATTCATATATTGAGTCCATGCAACCTCTATATATAGTCCCTATTAGGGGTTATTATTATCATGTAATCCAATCATATTATATTCATAACAGTTGTTTCATTAAATATTACTCCCTCTAGTCAAGAATGTTCGATGTTAGCGTGGCTTCCAATCATTGTCCTAAGTTGACCATTTTTTACCGCAAGAGGGAGTACAGATGGAAAATAGGATTGTTTATTATGTTCTTCTACCTGCTTCTACTTGACCATGTTAATTATTTCGCAGAAAGAATTGATTAAACTCGAGCTGGCTCTGTTTTATCTTTCTCAAGGCAACGTCGACAATGCATACAATGCAACCAGAACGTGCGTTACTTGTACACTTTTTCTCTCTTTAATTAATACATTATTGTCTGCTGTATCGATATTTTTTTGTAGTTAAGGCAATCAAAAGAATTTTCTTAGAGCAACTTTTGCAGTCTCTATCTCTCTCTCTCTCTCTCTCTCTCTCTCTCTGCATGGTGCCAGCTGATTCCTAGCGGATGTCATCAGGATGGATATGAATTTGAAACTGGTGATAGCTCATAATTTCTGTAAGAAAACATCTTAATGGTAACTTCATGTGTTCCTTCCATAACTTGAAACCCAAGATGAATAAGGAAGAAGATTGCTCTATGATAAAGTTACAGGAAAAGGAGCACTTGAGAAACGAAAGAGAGGTAAACTTTGACTAGGCATGAGATTTGCTCCCTACCCTTTCAAAAAAGGTAAGCAATAAATGTGTTTTTCTTTTTTGTCGGATTCCAGGGTAGTATATTCAGTTAATCACAATAGGCTTGCTCATTTTAATTAAGCAATTACATGAGTGTGTTGAGAGTCACGACATTAATGTGCATAAATTGGATAAAACAGTGGGTTGTGCGATTTCTAGTTGTTGGTTTTTTTTGTCCTTTCTAACATTTTTCTTCACTTGTCCAAATTAGAAAACGCAAAACTCACAGTTTTTCTCCAATGCACGCACATTAATGTTGTGACTCTTAATATACTCCTATAATTGTAATTAAAATGACCAAGCCTTTTGTGGTTAACTGCCCTGGAATCCAACAGAAAAACACATTTATTGCCTAGCTTTTTTGAGAGGGAAGGGAGCAAATCTCATGGTCAGTCCAAATTTAACTCTCTTTCCTTTCTCAAGTCCCCCTCAATCCTGTAACTTTACCGTTCAGCATTCTTCTTGCTCATCTTGTCTTTCAAGTTACGGAAAAGAACACATGAAGTTACCATTAAGATGTGTGCTATCACTAGAAAGTTACATGTTGTTTCTACTTCATATCCATCCCGATGACATAATTGCTAGGAATCACAGAGTCAATGCGTGAATCACACAAAGCATTGAAACCAACTGAACAGAAAATTGTTGCAGAAGACAAACAAAACATATACGTGCAATACACATACAGTGAAAAACAACATTGGTAGGTGCTCGATTAAGTGTGATAAAGCCCAGAGCAGAGAGGTACCACTCTACCTACGGTTAGAAATGGCACCTAGGTGTTCAACCTGCTCAGCTGCCACCATAATGCTAGTTGGTGCTCATGAGAAGAAAAATTAGGAGAATGGACCTGAACCTTACTATCACCCATGGTAGAGAGGGAGAATATTTATAGCCTAAGTAAGGAAATTAATATCATCTTAATAACTTTATTTTTAAAAATTTTGCTAGCCTACTGCCTTTCCGAGGACACACCTCTCAGCAAAAGTAATAAACAGGAAAAGAAAATCATATTATTCAAACCTTGAATCCTTGGGAAGAACGAGGGTTGAGCTCATCACTTCGCAAACATCGGGCTCCACTTCATCGAACGCATTGAGACCTTGATAACTTTAATTTTTGCTGCATTGAGACTCTTTGTATGTAAGAATTTAAATTTGAACTTGAACATTGCTGAGAGGCATACGTGGCACAAGGGGAGGCATGGTTGCCATGTCCATAGGTTTTTGTGGGTGCAGTCCATGGGAAAGCCACGGAGGGAGAGACGCAGCCGGCCCACTGACGCCTCAGATCCATTACAAATTGATGTGCCGGGAGGCTAAGGAGGGAGGGAGAGGTGACTGGCGGCAGCACAGGTTTTTCAAGTGGGTCTCAGTTATTGGTGTTTGGATAGAAAAAATCGTGAACGGATTCTCTCTACACCAAAGCACAGCCGTGGGGAGGGAAAAATAAATAACGCAAACGTGCATCTGGCGATACCTTGTATAGCTTGTCGGCGTCTTCCCATCTCCGTCGTCGATCCGGGCATCTGGCACCTCAGCCTCATCTTGTCTCTAGTAGCTGGCTCTTCTTTCCTTTGGCTCACAATAGGGAAGATCTCCATGGGTGACAATGTGAAGGCCATCTCTTCCTTGCGTGTTCCTTGCTGGAGACTTGGAGATTGGTGTCTTGGCTTCCTGCTGGCAGCGCTCTTCGGGTCGACACAGATGGTGACGGCAGAGAAGAAGGGGCTCGCATTCTAGAGTGCTTCGTCGTGGACAGCGTAGAGACGAATACCACCGGCGCCTTCTTAAGTGGGCATGGCGAGTCGGCCATGAGTCGCCATCGTCTGCCGGAGCGCTTCGTCATGGGCGGTGTAGAGATAAACACCACCGGTGCCTCCGTGGCTGCGTGGCACGCGAGGGAGTCAGCCATGGGCCGGCGTTCCAGAGCGCTTTATCGTGTGCGGTGTAGAGGCGAACACCACCGGCATCTCCGTGACTTGCTGCCGGTGCGCGTCAATCTAAGTTGCGGCTATCTCGTCATCGTTGGTGTACACCCGCTCGTAGCCGACGAGCCAGGCCATCCTTCCTTCCGGTTGCAGCGACGACGCTGACTCATAGATGGAGTAACGAGTCATAGATGGCCTAGCGGCGGCATCTCGTGGAGAGAAGAGCGGCCTAGTAGCGGGTTCGCGAGAGAAGAATCCGTCGTCCATCCTGCAGGTTAGTTGAGGGACCGAGATACGAATACGTGTATACAAATATTAAATATGCAAGCAGCAATTTGATAGAGGAATAAGGACATGTGGCCATGCATGCCGTCGTCATTGAACTTGTTGAATATAAGTGTTCGTTGTCACGCAATACAAATTATATCATTATAGCAATCTTTCTTGCTTTAGAGAGAGAGAAGGGCGCCCGCTCTTCGTGGCCGCCGGGATGTCAAATGATCGATCTGGCCTTCTTGGTGAGGGGTGCTGCACCATGGTTGCCGGGGCATCGTCTGCCTTGCTTCGCTTGTAAAAGGACCACGGACCCTCGTGCGCATGGACGGCAGCGTGAGGACGTCCACTTGACGATGTTGGTCAGGGCGCCTTGCTCGCGGTGGCAGCCGAGGATCTTCTCCCGTCACCAACGTTTCTTCTCGTATTAATCTTCTCGGCATGGCAGCAGGAACGTGGCTCGCTCCTTCCTGATCTTCCCAGCCTTCTTGATGGAGAAGAAGGCACTGCAGCAGCACGGCCGTCATGGACGGGCATCTGTATTTTCTCCATCCTCCATTGTTCTTGGTGGTCAGATCGGCCTCTTCGATCCACCTCTTTAGGATTGCTCTCAATACTTGAACACGCCTTGTTGCGGCAGCCTGGCGGCGGTGTGTCGTGGAGCCCGTCCTGTGGCGCGCCTGGCGGCGCCGCCATGGTCCAATTCCCCAGCCTGGCGACGTATTTGGGAGCCGAGCACTGGTCCTCTGAACTGTAAAATACTTGACTATTTATAGGCAGGGATTAGGGTCGAGCCTGGAGGAGAACGCATTGCGTGCGCCGCCACGAGGTTGTTTGGGCGTGCGAGATACATGGACGTGATTCCTATAGTCTGTTCCTTGGGCTGAATGCTGCAGAGCGCAGATAAGCTCGTCGTCTCGTTCTGTTGGATGAGCGTGCTGCTAGCTCGTGAGATACCCGGAGGAATTGCATGCCGTTCTATTGGCATCGAGGCATATACGCGTACGTGCACTCTAGGATCAACTTGTGGACCTGCTTGCCTTATTAGTCGTGCATCCAAATACACGTCGTCTCGTGTACATGCTAGTCCAGGCTCCACCAAACGTTTATGTGCTGCCCTGTACATCCAAAGCCTTTGCTTCTCTCCTCCCGAATATATACATTGTTTGGCCGGAATACGCGTACACGTACGTGGCAATGGGCCTCCAAGCACGAGCACTTGGGCTCATCCTGCTCATGTAAACTTGCTTTTGTATTCTTTACTCTTGCACGTATCAATTAAGCTTGCATTCTTATTGATAATCATAGAGAAATCTTGTACAAAATATCGTCGAACAATTGGGAGGAGGAGAGAGACTCCCATTTTATTGGGGGGTGAAGGATAGGATATTGGGACAACCACCAAGCCTTTAGTCCCAAACAAGTTGGGGTAAGCTAGAGATGAAACCTCTAAAAACAAAGATGGATGGGAGCTACCAATTATTGGGAGGTCTATTGGGAGACCGAAAAACTTGCAACAAAGTGATTTTGCCTCCCAATATGACAATTTTTTCGGAGTAGGGGGAGTATTGGTAGACTGCAAAAGTTGCTCGTACAATCCTGTTCTCTTAACCTTTCTGTTTAGGGGGTGTTCCAAACCTTTAGTGATAGTTGTTAGCTGCTAAAATTATCCTTAGTGGTTTGGAAAATGTCTAGCTAATAACTATCTAGCGTGTAGCTAACAACTATTTTCATTAGTTGCTCTCATCCCACTAATAATTAACTAGCTAGCTAGCAACTATCCCTTGTGGTTTGGAATACCCCCTTACTATTGACATCTAAAAAAAATATCATGTGGGGTGCATTTTTTGGGGCATGAAATATATTATTGTTGTGGCAATCAGGGCATACAATGCATTTTGTGTTATGTGGAGGGTGAATATAGGATTCAAATTGCATATTGACTTTCTAGTTCCTACCTTTGCTTCATATATGAGATGGTATTTTTTTTTTCCGAATGTTTATTAATGTGGCTTGCCTCATTACATGCACTAGTGCAGTAACTGCAACACTTGTCAAGTTGATTATTTCTGTGGTCTAAAAAGTTGATTACTTCTTTTGTTTCTCAGCCTTATAGGTAAGGATGGACTGCAGACAGAACCAGTCCTAAACCTCATTCATGGTTTGATATCATATGATAAATGGTACTCTGGCTTGCCTAAGAACATGCAAGTTGAGGAGTTCGAGGTTTATAATGATTCATGTGCTGATTCAATGGAATCAAAAGGCTGTGAAGAATCTGAGCTCCTGGATAATTCAAATGACAATAGTATCAGTGTTCAGGATACTAGTTTGCATAATTGCTCTTCAGAAAGCTCAGTCAATAATAAGGATCTCGACAGAAAAATGAATACTAAACTATTTTTTACTCATCCTGAGAAGGAAAATGATACACTGAATGAATCATTGACGGATAACGATTTTCGAAGCATATTTATCAAAACCTCTGATGGTCCTACATGTGGTAAGTACCATCCTCACTGCAATCTGCAGTGCATGTGGTTTTAGGTTGTTCTTTTATTTCTTTTTCTTTAAGGAGAGTGGCCTGGAAAATGTGAATGAAAATAGCACATATTGGGACTATAGGACTGCTGTAAAGAAATAACACCACCCCAATAGATGTTATGCATACACCTTCACACTGGTTTTCTAGTATCAATTTACAGCAACTCAAAAACCATTTGATACATGATCTATACTATGCTATCATGTCCATTGTATGAGCAAGGGAACAATATATTGCAATATTCTTGTGAAATTTTGAAGAATAGAATAAATTTGAAATCAAAGAATGAGCACTAAAGAACAGGGCATATACATAAGCCAAGGATTTCTTCCTTTTTTATGTGAATGCCTCTTGTTGCAGTTGCAATGGTTAGGATTGAGAACAAACTTATAATTTCTGTCATAGACCTACTGCAAAGTTTGTAGCTTCATCTGTGTCCTCTTCTGGCTAACCCTCGGACCAGCTTACCTTTTTGAACTGAATTACCAGCATACACCTTTGTTTGTGTTTTATTTATTATAAATCTTTCCAAACTATGTATAGCTTTGCATGATTATCTGAACATGTCATGTTGTCTGATTTGCCTTTGAAGGATTGGACATGAGCCTGTTGCCATTACGGCTGAAGCCTGCTACTGAGATTTCAAATGATTGTTTCGACTCATATTGGAGGTACAAGTCAACACCTAATAACTTATATGAAGATGCAGCAAAATGTCTAAGGTTAGCTCTTCATTCAGATCCACCAGTAATGGCAGCCTTATTGCCACTAATTCAGGTATTTGTCAGACATCTCCCTGAACACATATTAGGCACTATGAAATGCTGCAATTCATTCAAACGGACACCAAATGACCCTGCTAGCTGAATTAGTTTAGGGCAACGTGTTCAGTTTGTTTGATGTCATTTCCATGTACTAGTATTGTTCCACGCCTCCACCTATTCTTTTCTCTTTTACCTTCTACATGAAAAAAGGTTGAGAGGTAGTTGACATGTTTGTTTTTGTTTTAGTCAACTTGAACACCTGTGTAGATGCAATACCATGCATTTTGATTTCACCGTTTAGTTTTGGCTTTTAGTTTCTGCATTTTCTGTGCTACAGCTTCTCCTGCTTGGTGATAAACTGAAAGATGCACTTAATGAACTTGAGATGATCTGCAACAAGTCAAGTACAGCGCTCCCTTTCAGGTAAAACAATGTGTCACTTTAAATCTTGTCCCTTTATCTGAGGTTACATGGTATTTTTAGCTCTTTTTTTATTACTATATTGGATGCTAGTCTATATCGTTTCTTTGCTGCAGGTTGAGAGGTAAGCTTCTAGAGTATTTTGATCAAAGCCAAGTATCAACTATCTCTTCTTGTTATGAAGAAGCTTTGAGAAGAGATCCTACATGTAGCTACTCGATTGAGAGGCTAATCACAATGCACAAAAAAGGTTTGCCTTTAAATCATTCTTTCCCAAACTGTTCTACATTTGAATAGCTGATAGAATTGGATAAATTTGTAGCTAATAAAATAGGTTGTCTCTTATGATGTACTCCCTTCGTCCCAAAATACCTGACACTTTAGCCATTTCAAGTTTTTCCAAAATACTTGACACTCGCTTCCCAATGCACCTTTTCTCATTCCCAATACATCTCTATCTCTCTCATCCTCGTTTTTTATGCACCTACCTCTACCAACTTTTCTTAATTCTTGTGCCACACCTAAAACGTCATGTATATTGGGACGGGGAGAGCACATATTTGTGGAATACATCCATATTGTTTTACTTCACTCAATTGCAGCTGTCTTGTTATATACGTATTTAATATTTGAGGCTCAAGTAGCCATTCTTTTTGAAATGATGTTGGTTATTTTATTAGTAATTAGTTGACTTGTTATCTCACAACTTACATCTTCATTTTGTCATTGCTACTTCAAAAAGAAGTTTCTCTGTCAAGAGTTAGGGTTTACAATTTCCTAAACCAATGTTCAAATGTTACTTTCCATGTAAGTCATATTAGAATAGTAATCATGCATGCGCATCACATGTGTGAAAATTTATTCACTACATCATATATTTGAAAAAAATTCTTTGTACTGGCAACGATAACCATACATGATAATTAGAAAAAAAAAGGTGATGTTTTATTGGATCGTATGTGTAAATGTATATAAAGGAATAACACCATGCTGTATTGAGGGCAATCATTTGGGGGGAGAGAAAATATATTCTTTCCAGAGGGTGATTAGTGTATAAATTTGGAAAGGTAGTACTGATATCGAGGGGTGGGGGATTGCTCTCGGGCGTTAGATTTTGTGTAACATGTGAGGTGAATTGTTAGCTTTAGATTTGTAAGAGGGTAACTCGTGCTTTAATGGGTAGAGAATTGGAGATAGAGATAGAGATGTTAGTAAGCATGGACCTCTTTTTGAGGTTGCATTCCTTATGTCAATACGTTGCATGTTGTAAAAATATTTGAAGAGTAATCCTTGTTTTTGTGGCGTGGCCTCGCCACACAGTTCTTTATGTGGCGTCCGCCACAAAGAAAATGGCATCGCCCCAGGCGCTGTTTGGTGTCGGAGGGACGCCGTGTAGACTGAGGCGGCCTGGAGGCGACGCCACAACCGGTGCGGGGTGGGATGGCGGAAGAATGGGAGCTTTGGCGGGAAATCCTGGGGATGTACCCCCAGGCGTGGCCAATCGAAGCCTTGACGCGCCATTGAAGAGAGAGAGCGGGAAGGAGAGGAGAAAGAGAGGGCGGCAGACCTGGAGCTTCAGCAACATCCTCCCGCCTTGCTTCAGCTGAGAGGCATCGGGCAGCTTGTCTCCCTGCTCCGACTGGGAACCACCAGCTGCTTCTCCTCTGTTCCAACTGGGCAGCGCCGGCTGCTTCTTCTCCTCTGCTCCGACTGGGCAGTGCCGGCGCTTCCTTTCCTCTTCTCTGGCTGAGCAGCGGCTGCTCCACCACGCATCCTCTCCCATGCTCCAGCTAGAGCACCGGTGGCTTCCTCACCAACTCCATGCTCCCTGGCTTCTCTGCGTTGCCTCTGCATCATCCTCTGTGCATGCCCTGCTCCAACACTACCCTGCGTATGTATTTCTACACTATTGCTCCTTCAACTTCAGCCATCTTAGCGCCTCACAGCGTCTAGGATGTGCTTATGGCGTCGCCTAGGTGCTGTGAAGGGGGTCAAGAACGCCACGACCCCACAGCACCACAAAAACATGGAGAGTGATATATGTGGTGGTTAGGGAAGTTTATTGCATCACTTCTGTACAACAATGGCATATGGTTTCTGATTCAAGTCAACTGCACTCAGTGTCCATTTTGGTATTGTAGACTAACACCAGGATGCTATAATACTGTCCAACTACTTGTGTCTTCACACCATGATATATGTTTTTCATTCTCTTTTCCTTTTGTTGGCTACACCAGGATGCTATAATACTGTCCAACTTCTTGAGTCAATAGCTCTACATTTAGATTCCTCGTGTGGGAAACCTTGTATCTGGGAGGAGCTTATATCATGCTTCCTTCGGCTTTTCTCTGACCGGACTGCAGACAATGAGGATTTTGTATCATGTACTAATGTTCGAGAAGATGAAGAATTAAGAGCTTTTGATAAAGTTTCTTCAGTCTTTTTTCAACCATTTACAAGGGAAACATGGAAGGCCCGATGCCGATGGTGGATGCACCATCATTTTAGCGAAAATGCATTTAAGTCGGAAACACAGACAGGTAGCTGCTTATTCTTACACCTTAAATTTATGTTGCTGAAATTCAGTATAGATAGAATTATGATCATTATTATAATGGGGTTTCTGTATTTTGGATACTGGAGCCTTCGGTTTTGTATTGGACTTACTCATACCATCTTACACCAGTGTAAATATTTTTTTTATTGTCATGTGAAAAGGCTGTTAGCTTTATATGCTCTTACTACTCTATTGCTGAACACAATGGATACTGTATCATTACATTTGTATATAGAATAAAACGACCACCCAATTATGGACTACGACTGCTAAAATGTTTATGACATTTTCCTAGCTGAAAAAGAGATACGAACTTGGATTCTCAACTCACCATAACCTGTGCCTATACTATGAGCAGGGAAGCAGTACTTTTATAATGATGACTATGCATGATTTCTAAGGTCCAACAACTGCTGATAATAAAATGGAAATCCTTATCTCCAATCCACTGAATTCCAAAGGTATTTCAGTTGATGTCAGTGGGGTAGGACTCAATATGGCATGGTGTGGCCAATGCCATTCCTTGGATTGGCCACCGAACCCTTGTATATTTCCTTTTCTTACAATCTGCTATGAACCAATAACAGAGGTGCTTCTGTCATGTTTCGCCACACCTTAAGTAAATTTCGTCCTCCCACTGGTTGATGTTGAATTAATCTCACAGCCTTGTTGTTATCTAGGATTTCAGATTGTAAGGACTATTAAATTGTCTTAGATCATAGGAAAAGGCTCTTGTCTAGATCATACGAGAAAGTATGGGACATTTGTAGCCACCTGATCTTAATCTAGTGGTTGTGGATGTTTCAGAAAGTATGGTAGCATTGTTATGCTCAGTATTCCCTGACCTTTTCCATGCTATCTTATGTGTAATGTGATTTTTGGCTAAATAATTTGTGTTTTTACAGGTGATTGCAAACTCCTGGCTGCTAAGGCAGCTTGTGCTTCTCATTTGTTTGGTCCGAAATTCCCATATATCAAAGCAGTTGGGACCTACCTTGCCAAGCAAGAAGCTCTTGATGAAATCAGTTTTGTCGGCAGAAATAACCAGAACTCTGTCAGGCTATTACAAACTCTGGAGAAATCAACGTTTGATTGAGTTCCTATTCAGTATTCCTTTTTTGAATTTTTCATGTGATGTCATTATTGTTTGAGTAACTTTGGTGCTGGCGGCGCCATGTTCTTATGATATATTTGACAACATTCTTTTACCTTCGCTTATGAGTATTTGATAAAATTACGCATGTAAGTAATCGGGAATCCATCTAAGCTTTTGATGAAATTATTATGTTAGTTGTCAAGAAAGGTTATGCATACAAGTTATTTTGAAAACTTATGTATAAGGGTTATTGGTTATTAAATTGTTGTCATTGTTGACTTTTAGTGTTATCTTATTTAAAAATATATAATAAACTAAAAAATATAATAAACATTGACTTTATCATTAAGAAAATATTTGAAACTTGATTTATAATTTTATAAATTTGGATTAATATTTTGAATAGGAAGAATGGTTAGAGTTGACTTCTGAACAAGCGAGATTTATTTGTTCATTTATTATTATTGTTGTTGTTGTTGCTGCTGCTGTTGTTGTTGTAGTTGTTATTGTTGTTGTTGTTGTTATTATTATTAAGAGATGCTCTGATGATACCGGGTTACTATGAACATTTTGAGTCGGGTAAATTGGATAATAGAAATGTCTTGTAATAGAAACAATACACTCAAATTGTGACTGAGAAAAAGGAAATACCGAACATGTAAAGCAAGTCACTTATTTCTTGTAAAGGCTCGACTTTGGGTCCTATAGGAGACGTTGTTTTACTAAATCCTAATAATTTGGTTTAGACTGTTTTGGTTCCATCTTTTAGAGATGCTGTAATGATACTTCGTTTTTGATAATCTTCTTGTTCTAGACATCATTTGCACTAGCCACAAGTCAAGAAATTAGGTCTGAATGACAAGAATAAAGAAACGAAGTATCAATTTCATGGAGTGTATTTATACATCCCTTAAAATTAGATTTTATACAAAATGATATTGTTTGAAAGATGATTTCTTTCTTAAGTTTAAATTTTCAAAAAACTAAGAATTTAGTGTTACCTTTAACTATTTTTGGAAGACCCAGTTTTGATTAAAGTGCACCGTAAGTCCCTAAACTATTCGCGATGTGTCATCTAGGTCTATAAACTTTTAAACTGAGCATTTGAGTCCCTAAACTATTTTTGTTGTGTCAAGTGAGGTTTAAATCTATTTTTACTGTATCAAGTTAGGTCAATTTTTCTTTTTAAAAAAAATCTTTTTTTGAAAAATCATATGAGGAAAAAAAGCTAAAGGGGCTCTAATCGGGTGGTTAGGGTGTTTAAGTGGCACTTCTTAGATTCTAGATTCGATCTCTCATGACGTGAATTTCTGATTGAGGTTGAAAAATCTACACGTAATAGTCCATCAAAACACAAATTAAGGACCGGTCTAAACTCACATCGGTTACAGATCTCAAGACCCTTGTTATAAGGGTAGGATAAAGAAAGTTCAGAAATTGTTTTAACCTGCATAAATAACTTTTTCTTAACAAAATGTCCAAAGAACGGGGCTATCTTACCTCGCGGGTCTATTTTTCAAAAAAAAATTATGATCAGTATATTATGTATTGAGATAAAAAAAAGTTTATAACAATTTTCTCTCAAACTATAGTATCTTGAGACTACCAATATCGAGAGGCAGTGTTCGTTAATGAAAACCAACGTTTTAAAAGTGTCATACAACAAATTTTGCTTTTCTGAAATGTTAATAATATATTTCTGACTTCCAAATAAGATATGGACCTCACTTGACACATCAAAAATAGTTTAGAGACTTAGATGGTCAGTATGAGAGTTTATGAAACCTAAATGACAGAGTGAATAGTTTAGGGACCTTCAGTGTATTTTACTTCCTAGTTTTTATACTAAAAAATGACCCACTACCCTTGACTATTTTTGAAAAAATTATAACACTTTAGAGCAACTCCAAACAAGAGAGCTAAAATGCTATTTAAAACCAAATATAGCTTTTTTTGAGTGAAAGAGCGATCCAACAGACTAGCCATCGTACTCGTTATTTTTACTCGCTCGCTATCCTGACGTCGCCGCTAGCCATCTTTTACTAGCGGACGCGGCTTGCCATCGTCGATTTCTCTGCGCGTTCCCGCGCGCCCGTCCTTCCCTCGCGCCTGCCCCTCCTTCCGGCGCTTGGCTCTCTTTCCACGCCTCCCCCTCCCCTTCCCATGCCATTTCCTTCTCACCGAATTTCGCCTCAATCCCATGTTCTTCGACAGGGCATCTCGCTGCCTGAATCGATGTCCAGGCTGCCTTATTCCCATGCCAATTGCTATGGCGGCTGGTCTTGGAGGCATCCACGGTCAGCACATTCGACGGCCTTCTGCCATGCCCAATTAACTCAAGGGAGCTAGGTCCAGGAGCTCTGTGGTTGGGAGGAAGGATTAGATTTGAATCAGATAGAGAACAGAGGGGTCAGATTGCTGCGCCGTCGAGTGGTTCTTTCCACAGGATTTGGAGGACAGCAGCCGTAGGATCTCTTTCCACATGAAGCAATGGGCGTGGAAGAGGAGTCCCCTGGTTAGTATTTTGCTTCACGGGTACTAAAGATTTAGTAGCAACCACTGTTTTTTTATTTCTTTGATTATAGGTTTTTTTGACTGAGGATTATCTATACTCTGAATGGTGATTTTCAGAAGTATTGTTCTTGATTCAGTACCCTACTCATTCGAATCTTATGATTGTTCTGTTCAGCACCTGCGATGTTTGTCGGTTCTTGATTTAGTAGTAATATTCAGTAGAAGCTAGTTTAGATTATTGGTTTTCTTCCTTTTTATTTTAAAAAATATGTCAAGTGAAGATATCAAGCTCACCCTCATCCCGTACTACTATAAAATTATTCAACTAGCTTAGTTAATACAAATGTAACTTAAGAAACTAGTTTCATTTCAGCTCATATTCTGCAGCGATGACTTTCAACACAAACTGATCATCCATGTGCTATCCTTGCTGACTTGCTACGTACAGATTGCTATAGGATTGACAGGCTTCCAGGCAGCAGCAATGTGTGCATACGCGGCAGTCAGTTTCAGGCTGCAGCGAGGCGTACAGGCCCGGAGAACACAGACAACATCGATGCATTCAGACAAGGTTCACACCAGGTGGCCGGGCGGCGCTCTTGCTGCATTGCTGGCTTGGTGCGGTGCGGGCGGCCGATTGCGTTTGGAAACAGGAGCGATCCAACCAAAGATGTGGCATGTTTTGAATATAAAAGAGTCAGATTTACCTAGTCTGTTGGATTACCCTATTTTTTTAAAGGATTTTTAATTTTACAAAAGTTGTTCTTCCAACGACTTCCCCTTCTTAAGAAACAGGTGGGGCCACTTCTTTTTGTTTTCTTGAACTATTTGCTGGAAATAGTCTTATAGCCCCAACTACGTTTAGGACCGTTTGGCTTCCTTCATGTGGTGGAATTTAAATCTCTATAATAAACTATTTAGCTAAGAATTTAAAATTCCACTCTTTTTAAGACTATCTCGGTGAAGGTGAAAAATAGATTTTATATATCACTATGCTATTTTGCACTCTCCAACTCTCCATTCCATCCAAATATATAGCTAGCTCAAACATGTGCCTAAATTACAATGAATTCAATTTTAACATCTAAATACTCCTTTATAAAAATCAGTCTCCAAATACCCCTGTTTAGTTCTTTTTTTTTTTGAGATATATAGAAATCAGTAACTGCTTAATACATACCACCTCCGTTTTTCTTATTGTTGACGCTTTTTAATACAAATTTATACTAGAAGTGTTAACGATTAAAAAACAGAGAGAGTACTAGTTACTGTACAATAAACTGTAAAACTGATTGGAAAAAAGGGGGGAAAGGTGGTATTCTCACTGTACCCTGTTACTGTTACACCACAGGAGTGAAATTTCCTGGGCCGAGGTCACCCCCAGCTTCCTCCTTAGACAGTTACAACATGATTGTAATATGATTGTCTAATGAATGAACATATTCCCCAAAAAAAGGGAATGGAATATGTGTAATCATATTACTCAGTCTAGTAGGTGTGCACATTCCATCGCGTCTACAGTGGCCTGTGCTTCCTCACAGAATCCGCCCAAACTGTTTAGGTACATGTACCCGGAGTAACCAGCGTATTGTCTAGTGTCTACCTCGCGGCCTCCTCCAACCCAACCATGTTGTTAACTCCGCAGCCGGGGCATGTGTACCGCCGCTGCAACTCCTCTGCTAGTGAAGCACGCACCTTGTCCAGTTCAGCTGACCGGGTGTTCCAGGTTAAGGGAAGCCATGGGGAAAGCATGGAGAAATGAGAATAAAGCAGCATAGAAACAGCTCCAAGGGAAAATGCAGGATATCCTCCGAGCTCCTGCACCTGCTTCATGTCTCCCATAAAAGCCTCCATAAGGGCTCTCCTTGCCTGGACATCGGCCAACTCCTGACAAACCTGCAAATAAAGGGCAAATGATACTCCGGTTTTGTTAACGAGGCTTGACCACTGCACAGGGTCCAGAATGATTCTTTAACGAATAATGGTGAGAACAATTAGACATTATGTGGACTGAAACTGATCATGAAACAGTGAAAAAGCAATGAGCCAGATCAAAAAGACACTGTTATATTTTAGGCAGTAGTATGCAATTTTATTCTGTTTGGAATGTGATGCACAAATCATCTAGCTGCATGCCACCTGCCCCTTGACATTGCATTATCTCTACTGTTTTTCAGGTTAAAATGCCCCTACAAACACAAGTACAGCTTGACAGTACCGAGCATTTTTCTTCCTATTTCTCAAATGCAAGTTGTATTCCTCCAAATTATCATGATTCGTGAACTATCAAAACAGCTTAATATGCAACTAGGGGCACGCGGATATTTGGCTAAAGAGCACCTTTCTGGTGCATTTCAGCGTTCTTCATTTTCCTAATAACAATAAAAGCAACTCAGTCAAATATTATGTGACCCACAACCTCCATAGTTTTTAATCGATGGTAGGTCTTATGAATAGAATAACAAAAAAGATTTTGAAAATCTATGTTTACTCTATTAAAACCTAATGCAGTATGTTGGGTGGGTAACAAAAAAGTTGCACCTTGTCATGATCAAGCAGATCTTTTTTATACTCCCCTTCCAATACATGCACCTCAACCTCAAGATTGTTCACCTCATTAACCAAATCATTCAAGATACTTTCTGAATCCACAGTTTTACACTTGTCTGCCACACATTGACCTGACAAGGTGAACTATAACTTGATAAGCCATACATTAGTTGCAGATAATTCAAAATATGAAATCGAGCAGTATCATCCAAAAGCTCGTAACTTCGATTCATTAAACAATCAAAGAGCATATAGGATAATTAAACTAATTTAGAAATATACTTCAAGAAACCAGATGTCCAGCCTGACCCGGTAATAAATGGCCGCAGAAAAACAAGCATCATAGTAATATTAACACCAGAAGCACTACCAATACAAAGTTCGACAGAAGGATTTAGATTTGTCAGGTGAGCATTTTCATGCTCCTCTGCTTTGTTAATCACATGCTTTGAATAGATGAGCAATTCAAAGCATTCATCTATTCAAAGATAACGAAGTTATGTATATGAAGGCATTCAAACAGAGTCCAGTGCAAGTTTATTAGAATTCCAATCACCATTATTATGCCAGTAAAAAGGACATTACAACAACTTATATATATTTATTGGAACCCATTACATTGTTAAGGAATATTAAGTGTTACACTGCCTTACGATTTTCCAAACCTACCTTCATCAGGCTGCGGCCCAGAGCGACTGCCTTCTGCTAATTGTTGAGAAACCATCTGATGAAATTGCCTACAAGAGATATATCATTTCGCTTTACATAATTAACAGAATAGTGTTGAACTATAGAATGATAGCTTGATAAAAAGGAACTTCCAAAACATTTTCTGACCGCTCTATAAGAACTAAATTTAAGGTCGAAATATAATTTCCATTTTTCTAAAAAAAAGGAATCACCTAACAAACACATGAAATTGATGGAAACAAGTATAAAGTGACAGTGAGCTGAAAAGTAAAACACCTATCTGAACATAGCAGCCACAAGATGGCAAGCAGAGATAGTGGTATCATTCAAGCACTCATCACAGAAGTTTCATTTTAAATTTATCACTCTGCGATATACACCATGCATATAATATTTTCAAGTATTTGAGAAAACCCAAACACTACATCCTATCACTATGAAACATAGGTAGCAAATGCAAAGCGAAAAGAGATAGAGCAACGTTTATAATTTATTTCATGTTTTTAAACAAAAAATACAAAAGTTATCACAAGAAAAAAACAAAAGATCCAATACCTTATCTTAGTGTTCATCTCATGCATCTGCCTGATGAAGTCGTCTCTGCAACAGACAAGGCAAGTACATGCATGATTAGCAGCTATCGACCAACACGATCATAAAGAGCATGTAAGCCGTTCGAAAATCTAATTCTACTCACCTCTCTCTGTCTCCAGTGCTCTGTTGGAGCAATTACATCGATGAAGCACCAACAGCAAATCCCCACCATTTCAAATTCGAAGAATACACACCAGCATTTATGCATGTCACGTAGTACAAGCTTAAACAACAAAACAGAAACCTAAAATGCCAACAATGTCGGGAACTCTAACCTTAAGCGTTTCCAAATCAGAGCCAACCTTCAAAATCTCCTCCTGGAGGCACGCGATCGTCGCCTAAATGCACACATGTCGAGGAATTCAAATCAAACTATACAAAACTCAGCAGGACGGGTATGAATTGGGGATTCGGGAAGGCGGGATGCGGACAGACCTCGAGCGCCTGGACGGACGCGGCGGCGATCGCGGCCTGCACCTGGCTCCCGCGGAGCTCCTGCTCCGCCTCCTCGCGCGCGCGCTTCGCGGCGTCGAGCTCCTCCGAGGCCGCCTCGGCTTCGGCCCGCGCGTCGGCGAGGCGGCGCCTCAGGTCCAACACCCTGCGATCTACACGCCGAGGCGGGAGATGAGTCGGAACCAAAACCCTAGAGGGCTTTTGCGCAGTTTGGAGGGGGGCGCGCGGAGAGGAAGGGGAAGGCTTATGCTTACCGCCGTGCGACTTCTCCGAGGCGAAGTCGCGGATGATGGAGAGGAGTTGCTTCTGGCTCTCGCCGCCCGTCGCTGGCGCCGACGCGGCCATGGATTTCGACGGGGGTGGCTTCCGGGGAGGGCGAGCTAGGGCCTGAAGGCTGGTTCTAGAAGGTTGGGCAGGAAGGCTTTCCCGCCTTGGGTCCGTGATATAACCGTGCGAGAGGCGGAATAGGTTGCGCTCCGTGAGTTTCTGGAGTGGATGCAACGAGTCATTTCGAGCTGGGAGGCCTCAATGATTGTGGGCCTATACGTCTTCTTATGTTAGTGGGCCTGATACATTTGACTCACCGGAAGACACTCTCAAAGTCGATGTTATATTCCAAGAAATGATACGAAAGTGGCTAGAGAAGGAAAAAAAAAAACTTACTGCACTTCTCGACTCTCGTTGCATGTGAGACAACAGGAATGTGTTGCCGTCACGTGCGCTGGAGAATAAACACAATTGATCCCTAGCAATCCTAGTAAGACATGCCAATTATGCTCCGGTCGTCTGAGCACATCAAGAGCCAACACCGATTGTACCGGCAGCTTGCGTCTTGAGCTCACCTATCGCCTGCTGACTGACGATCGATCAACCCAGCAGTTGCCGACATGTACTGGAAAGCACTCTCTAGCCTCTAGGACGAAGATTTCCCTTTTTTTAGGGAAAAAAACATGTACTAATAACAAATACAGTAGATTTCAAATTCTCAACAAACTAGTATGCTCCCGTACTACTCACATTACAGATTTACTAGTACTTCCTGCTCCAGACTCCAGATACTGTCACTTGAAATTGAAAAGCCACAGCAATCTGGTCCCCCTTCGTGGTTTGGTATCTTCAGATGAAGCGCATCTTCATTTGGCCAACCAAACAAAGTAAAAAGTGTGCAATATGTAATTAGAAATAAAAATTTTGGAACTTTTTTGCCGGTATTAGATTCCGTACTAATGGGAATGGCTGACGGACCAAAAGAGTTGACAACTGACAACGAGACATCCAAAAAAAAAAAAAAGAGGAGCCCACTAGGACTGAAGATCGCCTGCTCTCTGTTTGTTTTTTGTGAGCACCTACTACTAGTACTGACCACCATGCGTGCAAAGAAAAAAGAAAAAAAGTAAATCCGTCTTCACGCCCCCTGGGAAATGAACAAAGAAATAACAAACTCTTTACAAACGCCGACGTTCCGCCGCCTTGCTGCAGTTAATACTCTACTAATCCGGATGGCTAACCAATCCAGTAGTACACCTGCACCTGCCAAGGAGGCGAGGACACAACCTGACCTGACCTGGCCTGGTGTTAATGTGTGTCGCCGCCGCGTCGACGATGGATCCATCAGGCAACACTGAGCTGGTGGCTGGATATGATGCATGCGGTCCCTCTCGACCACGAACCTGACTGAGGTCTCACACGGATGCAAATATGCAACGCAACGCGACTGCCGGGAGGGAGGGCGCTCCTCGGGATCCGACCGATCGAGGCCGTGTCCGTGTGCCAGCCAGCGGAGCCAGGCGGCTAGCTAACGGCGCGCGAGAGATGCTGCCCCGTCCTTGTCTTGCTGCTGCGAATGTCAAACTTAGCGCAGGGAAATTGAGACCGGTCGTCGCGCCGACGACGATGCATGCTTCCCGATCGGTTCGGGAGAATGAACCGAGACGAGGAGGTCGAACAGTCGCTTTCAAGGAGGCGCGCGGTACGTCACTCTAGTTCTGTGGTTTGGTGATCAACTTTGCGCCGTGTTGTGTTGTGTGTGTCGGCGACGGCGAGATATCTGGCTCTCATAATTGCCTTGCCTCCCAGGGAATTTAACAAGAAAAGATTGCAGGCAGAAAAAGAAAATCACACGATGATTTGCATTATTACTGATTAATTAGGGTCTTCCATCTTCATCCGAGAGGACCGTGGTCTCATGCCGCAGTACGTAGCTCATGTCATGTAGCTGTAATGTCGCAGCAATATCAGTTCATCACTCGTTCAATTCACTCAACAGGGGCACCGAGCAGAGGATGGATGGATCGGATACAGGAGTGCTATAAAGTAGTAGTATAGCTGTGTGCAGAAGTTGGTAGTACTACGCACCTCTACCAGCAAGCAGCAAAACAACTTAACTTGCACGTTCAGCCTAGGTTTTCTATCTTAGCACCGCAGCAGTTTAGCAAAAAATTAAGTTACCTTAGTTTGATTAGTCACTCTCTCTGTGGCTTCATATGCATGGGATCAACCCGGGAACTAAAGTTCCACATGATGTGTCAAGACTGACTCCCCCCCAATTTACCACAGAAAGAGATTAGTACGTACTCTTAACATGACGAATAGAAAGAGTAAAAAGTTCAGACAGCAGTACTACATGTGCTGCTGCGGCAGGGGACCGTGATTCGGACAACACTTGAGCGCCGTTTCCTGGTTTCACTGAAGGAGATGTCTCGTTGGAGGCCGACAGAGATTCACTCGCCGTGCATGCGGTATTGGAAAAGCAGGCGGACCACATGCAAATTCAATTCGCACTGCACTGATCTACGTACGCGCGTCAGTCGAATTTTAAAGATTGGAGTAGCTTTTGCTGAATATATTATGCAGTTTTTTTCCTTTCCTGTATAGAGAGACATGCTGATGGCCTGATGCCCTGTCCAGTTTTAAACGGCGGGACTGGTTTACAGCTCTCGCAGAGATCTCAAGTGTCCTGAATGATTTATGGACCCTATACATAGTTCATAGATACATATACTCGTACCTGTCGGTAAAAACGTAAATTCTCTACGTTGAGGTATGGATCGGGCGTCGAGAAGATAAGATATGAAGGTCCAGTGTGTGGTATGGTATGGGACGCGCTGTGTGTTTCTGTACGTGTACGTGGTACGCTCTCGCGCCGTCGCGCGGGGGCGGCGCAAACGGCCACGCGGAAGAGGAACGGTTCCGCGAGGTTGTCACACGTTGCGCTCGCGAGGGAGCATGGAAAAAGAAAGCGGCAGCGGCACATGTGGCCTGCGGACGCCGCCGGGGGACGTGCCACGCTGCGGTTAGAATGCGTGGAATGGTTGCACGTGTAGGATAGGGAATGGGCGTGTGCGTGTGCGCGCGCGCTTATCTTATCCATACGTACGCACACACCGATGATGGAGACTGCTGATTTGCACTACTGTAAAACCTGATGATATAATGCATGGCTACACAAGATTATTAGTACCACTAGTAAAGATACAGCTAACTATATATCCAGTCCAGCTAACTAGAGCGCCTGATAATGGATGTGGTGGAATCATCTAATCATCAGGGAGGAGGAGCATCATGATGCGTGCCATATATAGTAGCCGCCACATGGGCGCTGCCGGTATATATGTTGGCAACCGCATTAACGACCCGGCGGGGTCCTCTCTCTTACTCTCCACACATGCGAATGTTCCGATTCCCCGGAACAAACCCGATAGAACACGACGACCGCGCCGGCCGCTGCGCTGCACGAACCTGACAGCGGTCGTCGTCGATGTCTAGCTAGCTCCGCTGGGCCGCTCGAGAGGTGAGAGGTCCCTCTACATAACAGGAGGATCGGACGTACTCCTACGCGACAGACAGGGCAGTGATCGATCGCGATGATGGCAATAATTAGCAGGCGGGCACATGTGAAATAATGGAGTTGATTTCTGTATATATAATCGTCTTGGATCATGGTGTTATACTCTCCGACGAACGAGAGAGGACATTGTCGCTTCTCTCTGATTGACGACGATGCACAATCATTCATTCATGGCCCTCTCCTTTGCATGTGGTGTGTGTGTGTGTGGGAGATAGTACGTATGTGTGAGGTAGCTAGAGCTAGGTGCTGCTTCTGTATGCATCGCTCTCCAGCCCCACGTACGTACCGGCAGGTATAGCATTTGTTCTCTTATGTACCTTCATTATCATTCGTCATGTTAGGTATAAGCAAATTGCTGCTGTGAGCTGTTTATAATTTAAACGAGCGATTTAGTGTTTTCTACAATCTGAAAATTAATTGCTAAATCTTATTTTCTTTGGGTAAATTTCTTTTTTTATTCTAACCATACATTTTCCTATGTGTCTGAACCGACATGACTATGGAATTTTTTTTGGTCACTTTTGTCATGTCGAGTTTTAGTATTTTTTCTATCGGTGTTTGCTGATAAGAAATTTCAGCTTCAAATCTATCGGGCAGAAATTTCTGTGGGTTGTCCAACTGCTAGGAAAGGAAAATATATTTCCTATCGGTTAACCGTCAGTAAAAATAAAATTTCTTGTCACTCTATTCCTAGCAGCTATTTCTTGTCGGTCGGCCAATAGGAATATATTTTCTTAATGGTTTTTTGCTAATTTTATGTCGGTTTTTGACACACAGGAAAAAAAAATTGAGTTTCCAATAGTACAAGTAGGTGCTGGAGATTTTCTCACGAACAAAATACTTGCGTCCATATGAAAGATTATTCCGCAATCTCCATCATCGCGCTAAAAAACACTAGTAGTAATTCGCGAGTAGCAGTCGAAGTGCAAGTCAGTCGTCATGCATATGAAGCATCTTGTCTGTAAAACCACGGGTCCACACTCCAGCAGGTAGAAGTAGTTCCTTGGTCAGCTTCGTCACCGAATCACTACTGCTGATGGATGAGGGAGAGCGATCGTCTGGTTCGGTCAACCTGCGCGGTCGTCGTCGATTGGATTGGATGGCTTCTCGTTCGTCATCAGCTGCCAAAATGGTAGTGCATGTGGTGTTTCCCAACGTCTCCGGCTGCTGGCTGCTGATGGGGATATGCAGGTAAGCTCTTGTTCGGTCAACTGCACGGTCAATCGGTCATAGAGTGTTGTTGAGCTTCCCCGGAAGTCCGGATGGATTCTCTTTGAGCTGGAGCCATCTTACTAGTACTAGCTTTCAACAACTTCCGAGGATTATATTCTCTTGAGCTGGAGTAAAATGCAGCAGAAGGTGAATCAGAACACGCGCGTTGGGGGTCTGAGTGCTGGAATATATTTTTTTTTTTCGAAAAAAATGAGTGCAGGAATAGTACGTAGTACGGTAGTATACCCATGGTCGCACGTGAAAATATCGAAACATGTCCAGATAAAAAAAAAAAGATGATGTTGGGTTAGACACCACGTTGCATGCAGTCATTTCAATGTTGGAAAAAAGGTAAGCGGGCATGATGATTTTGATAGAGCGCGCGAAGCATACGTACAGCCCTTTTTCGAACGATTTTTGTATGCGTCCTGCTTTCCGTTTCGGTTTTGTTCTTGTCCCTGGCCGGTCTCGGCGGCACCGGCCATGCATGTACTTGAGCGTACGAAGGTCTAGTACTTCCCACGGCAGCTTTTTTCAGCCTAATAAAGATGCCGAGTCTTTTATGCCTTGAGCGTACGAAAAGGTCTAGTATTTCCCATGTGTGTCGCTAAAAAAATAAAAATAAAAAAATAGTCGCCATGTAAAAGTATGATGCAGTATCCCTCCATCAGCTGGAGTTTTTGTTGTATGGTACTACCTGTTGATGATTAGCGTGCGTAAGAGTGGCATGAGTAGTGCTAGTACTGGTAACCACTAACGAGGCTGGTGAAGGCGAAACACTAACAGTGTAAAGCACTCGCTGAGATGTGAAATTGGAGGAATAAAGCAGAGCACGTGGCGGCAAGCATGGCGCAGGTGCGGTACAGTGCAGGGGGCGTGAACCAGTCGGGGCGGCGCACTGACGACGCCCGCCGTTTCGTCGTTTTCGGGCCACCTGGAACCCGTTCCTCTGTGGTCTCTCCAGTCCCCTCATCCGTGGAGGCGTGGACCCTCGGGTCTCCCGTTTTACTACAGCACTAGTTCTCCTTGAACAGGATTGACCCTCATGGTGAATCGAATCCGTGGGGGAAACTCGGCCTCCGGATGCGCCCGCACGGTGAAAAAGAAAAGGCGCCATGCGTGCTGAGATCGTCGTGTCACTCGTGTGAGCGCGCGGCTTGCTGCTTTTCTTGGTTGCCACTCCAAGGACACGGACGCATCATCATGTCCTTGCGCACTGGCCACGCTGCTGCTTGGTAAGTACGTACTCTAGTAAACTGCAAGCTGCTAGAACGTGGGCTTTTCACCTGCTCTGTGTGACTCCGTACACGTTGACACGTACAGGGTACAGCTGCTGCTAGTATCCGGTAGTAATAATTAACAGAAGAGGAATACGATTTCTTGAAAAAAAAACGAAACAAAAAAAATAGAGAGACAGAGAGAGAAGAGAAATATGCATGGACGTGCCAGCCAGACCAGATTCATTACGGTGGAGCATCATCATCCAGGTTTCTTGAAATACTCCTGAATTAAGACGAGTGAGGCAGGTCGTCGCTTAATTAACAGCTGGGACTATCGTCGTCGTCGCTTCTCTGTGACGCGCCGCGCATCGATCGTACGTCTACGTAAACCGTACGGTACCGCGCAATGCAAAATGTAGTACGTCGACTACCTGCTGCACAAGCACCACGAGCCTCTCGTGGTACGTAGTACAGTACTCCGCACGCGCCACTTCCGTACCGTACGTGTGGCACAAAGGAAAAGAGATCTGCACGCGTCAACGCGCACGCACCGTGTGTGGTCACACGTCTGGACTGCACGGCGAACGACCCGCGCGCGTACTCACATCCTCGCGAATCTCCTTCTCAAAGCTGGCGCAGTCCGGGTCCTCCCTGGACTGGACAGGACGCGCCCCGGGCACGGCTTGGGGGACGTCTCGTGTCGTGGAGTCTAGTTTTGGTGCATCGGCATTACGCACGCACGCGAGATGAATGATGATGATGAGCTCCGGCCTCTCTCGTCCACTCCAAAACCGGCGGCGGGAGCACACTGTATGAATAACACTACTCCGTCACGGGCCTCACGGGGTCGGCGCAGGGCTATGATCAACCACGACACGAGCAACGAGGCTACAGGCCAGTAGCAGTACTACTGTACCGTGTAGTGTGTAGTACGTCTCCGTACGTATATGTACGACACACCAAGGCTGCGGCCAAAAGTCCGACCGAGATGATCCTGCTGTGTTTCGTCGGCGAGAAAATGGTGGCCTTCCCGGTTCGTTTTGCGGCAACGCGGCCACGCGGGCTGCTGCTGCTGCATTCGTCCTGTGTCGAACTCTACTCAAGTCACGGGCACGGCAGGCCATAATAGTAACAGCTGAGCCGCGGCGTGCGCGCATATGCATGCATGATGCATGCGCTCCTGATCATGGCTAGCCCAGGCCCAGGGTAAGTAGAGTAGTACAGTACTTGGTCGTCGTGATTGGGGGATGTGATTGGGTACGCAGGCACGCAGCACAGGCGCACAGCTGTTTCCCCCGCGGATTCGATTCACCATGCTGCCCGCACGCCCGCGGCCGCTGTGTCCTAGTAGACTCCTACTTCTAGTACCTGCGCAGCTATGAGGCGAACAGCTCCGCCAGAAGCCTATCTAGCTCTCGGCTGGCAAACGAGCGACCGATTCGGGTCCGGGTAGTATTAGAAAAAAAGAAGAAATAATTGACCCTTTTTGTTCATTCATTCGTTCGTTTTCGTTCGTTCCCGGCCGCCGCACAGGTTCCTAGCAAGACAAGAGCCAGCCGAGCGCGCACATGGTTGACGGCGGCTGGCCGGGCCGGGCCGGGGAGGGAGGGAGCGTGACAGTTGGTGGTTGGTGGTGAACAAGCTCGTGATCCTGCCCGCTCAAACTGCGATCGTCTTTCTGTCTTTCCTCATGAGTTACCCTGATCTTGGGGAGCTCGTGATCCGCTGATCTGGTAAACTGGCTTAATTAATTTGCCCTGTCCTAATTGGCAACCAACCACAGGGGTGGAAGCCACAGCGCGCAACGTACTAGTAGTAGTCTACTACTACCAAAGTTTCCTTCCGTCGCCTGAAAATTAATCAGCTACGGGCCCCAAATGACAGGTTAGCGAGCCTCCGGAGTACTATACTATGTACTGTGTAGTACTGTAGTACATAAATGCAATCACGCCAATGACATGACGAAAAAACATTAGAGCCTGACACATGACCGACACAATCTCTCTCTCTGTGTCTCTGTTATACTAGTCCCTCAAGCCTCAACAAGACCGGAGGGGGGAAAAATGATAGAGGCAGATTTCGTTCATTTCGTCGCTGCCATTGAGGTGTTAAATCGTTCTCGTTAAAGCACCAATTTCCGGGGTTACTTGAGTGAAGCGACCTGCTTCTTTCACCACCAGATATACCCTTCCCCACAAATAATTGATAACACATCTATCCCTGATAGAGAATAATCATCGGAAGAAATGTGTTCAGGACGATTTACGCTCGCTCGACCAGCTGGAGCATAGATCTCTCCCCAAAACCATCTGAAACTTACATATATCCAGATATATGTGGACGAACAAGCCCTTTCGTTATCTCTCTTGATGGCAAAGGCACTACTGCGAGCCAGCACCTGCAAAGTGTCATAGGTACTACTGCTACTAGTAGTAGTAATGCAAATTGTTAATTAACCAGTGATATGATTGCCGCAGGACTCGGTCACGGAATATTTTTGATAAATGTGTCTAAACTACTAGTGTTGCCACGTCTAGATCAATCATTATTCGGTAGGGATGCCCTAGCTACAAAGTGGTTGGCATTTTTGGTTTTCGCAAAATATAAATATTGTTTTCCCGTAGTAGTAGTACTACTATAGTAGCATATATTTATTTATTTATTCAAATTGGATTTTTGTAATGTTGTGTGCACGCTTCCTTCATCACAAGTCTTCTTCGGCTCCAACTCCTCTCAAGAATACCTATAATTTTTTTTTTTGGGATCATGAACACCTATAATTAGTAGAGTATATTTATAGCTACAAGTAGTAGCTTAATCATCAGTCGTTAGAGTCTAATGTGTCCTTTGCTCTCAAAGTACCGCCGCTAATCATGTTTACCTAGGTTGCAGTGTTAATACATGTAGAAAATCATTAACCACGCTTATACATGCTGGACACAGACATAGACATTGAGAAAATAAGTTGGTAAAGGGGGTATGACCAACGTATCCGAAATCTGGCATCGATCGAAACCTTGCTTTCCACTGTCTGTATGTAGTCGCAAGCACATACTAGCTCCTTCAGTTTTCTTTTTCTTTCTTTTTTTTCTTAAAAAAATACAGCTTCCATTCTGCATACTCGTATATATTTAAATTAAATTCTATTTTTTTGCGAATGAAATTAAATTCTATTTAGTACTCTCTGATCCTGATCTTCTATTAGTGACTTTGATTATTGTAATTTTACACTAACCGACACCAATAATAATAATCATCATCATCGAAGCTTGTAGGCGTGTTGCCAAAACGCAACTTAAAGTGTGCCTTGTGGCGATGCTTTCAAGCTTCGCGCATCCGGTGCTCTCTCATTTTCACGGCGCACTATAGTCTAACACTTGTTGGTTTGCATTTTGAGCAAGGAACATGAGGTTGGAAAAACAAAAAAGAAAACATATGCCCTTTCTTCCGATTCTTGAAGAATCAAGATCCATATATCTGACCTGATGCCGTCGTGACACTTGTAAAATACTACAGTATTGACCATAATAACATAATAAAACGAAAATACGTTCAAATCAAGCTGGTCCTGCACTGTGCCTCAGCACTGACAGCACACCACACACACACAAACAGCATCTCCAAACGATTTTGTGTTTTTTTTCCTTTTTTATTTAAAAAAAAAGAAACAAACTTCGTTCTACGAAGACGAAGGCTGATGATGTAACGAGATGTCACCCACGTAGTCGTTGTTGTTATCATTAGAAGATCCAGTAATAAACAAACAGAAACAGGGCAAACTCCCCATTGGAGGCGGCATGCGAAACCAAAGCTCGTCACATGGGCGGTACATGTGCCCGTCTGTGAAAAACACATGTAACCATTGCTTGCTTGCTTCACCACACCGGTTTGCTGGATTGACACTGGGGCGACGAATATTAATAGGAGTGGCAAGATTTGGAGGTATGCCTGCAGTCTAGGCCCATGGAATTGTGAGTCTCCCATTGGTCCAGTCAGATCACTCTAATAGCAGGGGAATTTGTTCTGTGGTAATTAAACAACAGATGTCTCAGGATTTTTGTAAGGGGCAAGACAACTGGTATGTGCCGGACTGGCTGACATCAGAGTTGTGGATAAAAGTTTTGGAATTTCTAGTCACATGCGCTTCGATCTCGATGCACCGTTACATCAGCATTACGGGGCGCAGCGCGATTTTTATCAAGTAGTACCTGGTGGACGGTGGTTAATTTTCTAAAATTTTTCTTGGTTCCTTCCACTTTTCAGAATTCATTGGACTAATGGTAGACGGATTAACTTTTATCTATTGAAAATCAAAACAAGAGGACGAATGAAGCAAGGAGTAATTATCAACAATCCTCTGATTTTTGCCATCATACAAACTTTATGCCCGGTTTAAAAATTAATTGCCACAAATTCTAGACTAATGCCTCCAACCCCCCCCCCCCCCCCCCCCTCCTATTTGCCATTCCTTCATAAAAAGAAAAAAAACATGCCATGACTTGAGGTAAACAAAACCCAACTACTTGTAACCTAACAAAAAAATCCATTTATTTGAAGAAAAAAAACTTTTTCCATGGGGGATCACCAACCTGGGATCTGAGCCAGCTGCTGTCATGGACTCTCTCTCTCTCTCTCTTTTAATTCACCTAAACACCGCACCTACCGATCTGCTCTACAACTCCAACTGAAGCGACGAAATTCCCCGACACATCACCAAAAACAAGCACAAATGATGGATGCTCCAAAAATACACACACTGCCATTTCGGAAATGGCATTGAAATAGTCCTGAAAAAGACGATTAATCAATGCGCATGGCGCAGTCCACTCCAAGATCTCATCTCCCTCAAGCCTCCTCAGCCCCACCCGCCACCTCCTCGCTATTAGTACCCGCGACGCCACCGCCCAGCTCGCCGCCTGCCTGCCTGCCCCTCCGGCCTCCCCGCCCACCCACCTGCCCCTCCGAGACCACGGCATACGGCTTGGTTGGCGCTACTACCGGAGCAGGGAGGCTGTAGTGCGAGGAGCTTAGGCTGAGGAACCATGAGCCCCGCGCCGAGGGAGCCCATGAAGCAGCGGGTGAACCGCTGCCTGCTGCGGCTGTCGGACCGGGACACGGAGGCGATGGCGGCCGCGGAGCTGGACGCGATCGCGCGCGGGCTGGATGCCGACGAGCTGGCGGGGTTCGTGGCCGCGGTCTCCGACGCGCGCCCCACCGACCGGACGCCGCTGCGGCGGCACACGCTCCGTCTTCTCGCGCTCGTCGCCGGGGAGCACCCTCGGGACGCCGTCGCGCCGCTCGTGCCCCGGCTCGTGAGCGCCGCGCTGCGGCGGGTGCGGGACCCAGACTCCTCCGTGCGCGCCGCGCTCGTCGACGCCGCGCGCGCCGCGGCGGGAGCCGCAGAGTCGCCGCCCGCGGCGCTGGGACCGCTCGCGGACGCGCTGCTCCACGAGCAGGACCAATGCGCTCAGCTGGCCGCTGCGCTTGCGGCCGCGGCGGCCGTCGAGGCATCGGCCCCCACCGACGACCTCGCCACCTATCTCCGCAACCTCCTCCCGCGCCTCCTCAAGCTCCTTCGCAGCGCCGCGTTCAAGGCCAAGCCTGCCCTTATCTCCCTCATCGGCGCTGCCTCGGCGGCCTCAGGAGGCGGAGCCGCCTCCACTGCGGTGCCATGTCTCCGCGACGCGCTCACCGGCGACGACTGGGCCGCCAGAAAGGCTGCCGCCGAGGCGCTCGCGTTGTTAGCCCAAGAGCATGGAGACGACCTCATCGCCCACAAACCGTCTTGCATTACCGTCTTCGAGGCGAAGAAATTTGATAAGGTCGGTCCGCTGTAGCAAATTTAGGATCTTGGCCAAGGTATTGTAGTGGATCTGCAGCATGTTGACACTTTGTTGACACAATGCAGGTGAAGATTGTGCGCGAATCCATGAACCGGATGATCGAGGCGTGGAAGGAAATCCCAGATATGGACGAGGAAGTATGCTCCTCCGGTGCGCCGCCATCGTCACAAGCCAGATCTTCTCTCGCAGGTGATGAATCTGTTCTTGAATCTTGAGGCTCTGGTTACTGTTCTCTTTCTTTTCTTTGTGGTTGGGTACTTGGGTTGTTGGGACTACGAGTACGGAACGTATTTGCGTGTGTCTCTTTTGGTTTTCAAAGAAAAAAAATACCTTGTTTGGTAGAAAAATACTCCGATTTAAGTACGGAGTAGTTTGTAACTTTTTCTTCTATTTAAGTAGTCTTTTTTTTCTTCGATTTAAGTAGTCGGAGTTTAGATATTAACTTAAGTATGATTCGTTGCAAAGCATTAGTGTTCTTAATTAGGTAGTAAGGCCATCATTACGCTTTTCTAACTCCAGGAATTTTGTAATTGAACAGAGACTGCAAGTGGCGTTCGATACCGGTCTGATTCCATGGGATCCAACTCTGTCCCTTCAATTTCCAGGAGAAACTCGTGGCCAAATAACAGGTCACCCCCACAGGATACGCCGCAGAATGGCAGCACCAGAAAGACCAATCCTTCGTCCACACTGAACAGGAAGAACTCGCTTCCTGCGCGCAATAACATGGACAAGGCCAAAAACTGTGACCTTAATAAAGCTGATGACACCGCCGCTCCAGATGCAACCCCGATCAAAATGGTGACTGAGGAGAAGCTCCTAAAAGAGGGTAATGTTAGAGAAAGGCTTGAAGCGCGGAGGGTGCTGTTCCAGAAGACCGGTGAGAAGGGGTACAAAAAGTTGTCTGGTCTGAAGTCGGGATCGAGAGTTGTTCCATACAATGCGGATGATGACTTGGAAGAGACCGCCAAGGCAGAGGATGCACCTGAAGAATTTCAATCAGCTCATAGGGATGAAGACCTGTCGAAGATCAGGATGCAGCTAGTTCAGATTGAGCATCAACAGGCTAGCTTACTAAACCTTCTGCAGGTAATTTCTCATTGTTACACATCTAACTTACAAACTACTTTGAAATTCCTAATTGTTGTATAAGTTGGATTTCTTTTGCCTTTTTATTTGACTCTAGAGCTTCCATTTTGCACATGGTATGTCCAAATAAATATGAGAAATAAAAAAAACAAATAATTGAAATCTAACAAAAATAATCCAATGTTGTTCTTGGAAAACTTGTACACAACGTTAGGCATCCCCTAGATTGTAAAAAAGAAGTACCTACCAGTTCCTACTGGACATTATTTACATTGTGGACAGGCTGTGCATTGAAGGGAAGTTCTCTGTTTCAGGATATGTAATTATAAGTGCACTATTTTTTCTCCGTGTGCAGTATTGACCGTTTGGCATGAACATACATTCACTCATTGTGTCCTAGACTATTCAAATCAGCATAAATTTAGGCTTGAGCAGCGACATGGTGTGGGGTACACTGGACTGGACCGTATTATGCACATGGTCTGGGGTACACTGGACCGTATAGTGGCATTTGCTTGCAATTTGGCAATACCTTAACCAGCAGTTAGCTGAAAGCATACTTTTGATATTTCGCACTTATTGATACTTCTCCCTGCATTTGTACAGTGTCAGCCAATGTCACTGTCACATACTATCATATTGTAGGAAGTGGCCTGTACTGCCAATTTACAACCACTTGGTTATCAGTACCTGGGGAAAAGAATTATCTGACACTTAAATTACTTTTCCTTACAGAAGTTTATGGGGAGCTCACAGAATGGGATTCGCTCCTTGGAGACAAGAGTGAATGGGCTGGAAATGGTATTGGACGAGATATCCCGTGATTTGGCTGCCTCTTCAGGAAGGATTGTAAACAGTGAACCAGACACGAATGCATGCTGCATTCTGAGCCCAAAATTCTGGAGAAGACATGATGGAGGTAGATACATGTCTAGGTACTCCAGCCCCGACATGGCAAACTACTCCGAAGAGGGAAAAACTGCTTACAAGTGGGAGCGACAGAAGTTTGGAGTTCAGGGCGGGTTTGTCACCAACCCCTTAGCGGAGCCAAATACTGCATCTGTAGGAAGCACTGCAGTTACTCAAGAAGGAAGGCGACGAGACTCAGCTCATTACAGGTCAAGGTAAGGTAAGGATGCCAAGTCTATTATCATCATCTGTCATCCATGCAATTGTATTTTGCAGGCAGTCCAATGAAATATGTTTAAAACAACTAAGAGATTGTTAGTAACATAGCAACATAAAAGTAGTTGTTTTCTTGGATAGCACTTCAGAATAAGTTTGTATCTTTGGCCCTTCCTGTTACTATGGGCCATCCTTCTCAGTTGGCATTGACATCTGTTTAATGTTGAATTTGCACGATCTTGTTATAGGAATTAGGATTATTTCCTTCTTATTGAGCTACTTGGCAATTAATTTTTTGCTCCTCATTTTCCTTAGGATGGGTTAGATGCAGCTGAGGTGATTGTTGTGAAGTGAGAACTGTTATTGTGAAGGCAGAATTACGTGCTTCAGCAAGACGCAGTGTGTTTGAAGATCTCACTGGCATTTATGAAGGCTGTTTTTTGTTCTTGCCATGCTGAGGGCTGAGTTGATACGAGTCTGAGGGCTAAGTTGCTCAGGGTTCAGACCCTGATAATAGTACATTCTAAACTCTAAAGCAAGACCCTCACTGCAAAGTGGCTGGAGATTAATTGGACACGTACCTACCGGTGGAGATTTGCTGAGGGTCCAATGCATATGGAGCTGAGATTGAGAATCGAATCGTGCTTGTAAATAGTTTCAATACAGTGATTTCTATGCTCCTGGGAGGTGTTGCCACGTGATGTTTTTTCAGTACGTTCGGACCATAAAAATAAAAGATCCAATAGTTGGGTTCGGTGTAATATGGTTCCAACAGGGCACGGAAGGTTACCTGCCGGCTGAAAACACATTTTAGCGTTATTTGGTAGGACAACCATATCATTTATCTCCTTTTTGATGATTTTCTTGCTAGCGTTGCAAGTGCAATAAAACTGGCACACAACAAAAAATGGAAGTATTGCCCTGTACGTGTCGTAACTCGTAACGACCTGATAGTAGCAACATGATGCTAAAATAACCAAACAAAGGTCTAGCAAAATGTGGCCAAAAAACAGTCATAGATCGGGAGCGCTGTAAGTCTAGATATGTTTCAGACAGTAGCAACATACAGCTTTGGTAAAACGTTGAGGAAAAAAAGACATACATTATCAGGCAAACATATTTGCTGAAGTTTGGAAGGCTTACAAAGCCCCCACCACCCCGCGCATTCCAAGCAATCCAACATAAATTTGTACATGTGAAAGCTTTGAAGCAAGAATCTGTAACTAAACTACTTCAGATCTTTACCCGCTAGTTGACAACACTACAAAAAGGCAGATTCAAATAGAAACAAAACTTTCTCTATCATAGGTTCCTGCTATGATAAAATTTGATGGGAGCAGCAAACTATAGTAATGAGCTATTTCAGTTGACTTGCTTCAATGCACCCAATCTTCTGATCAGCCGAATTAACAAAGGTAAAGGGGTGTGTTGCACTTTTGCAGATCAAAGGTTGCAACCAAATACCTGAGCCGCAGTTCAGGGTTACTTCCAGAGCGGGTCCCACTAAAAAGCCCAATGTATATCTACATGTAGGAACATTTCACCCATAACCTTCAATCCATCGACTGTGCAACGAAATGAACATATACAACAGTCGAGTGCGATCATGATCCAACTATCAAATATTGGTCCAGGTTAGCTTCATCTTCAGTTAGCGGCATAGCAACATCAAATCAACATACTTTTAAGGCATGCTATTCTTCCTGCAATGATGGTGGCTGTAGGTCTAACTTGTATGCCTGAATCTCCATTGGAGAGATGAGAACATTTCCTTCCTGAGCTACATCTCCAATTTGCTCAAGGTACCCTAGCATTTCAGGGTCATCATGTAAGAGGTTCAGCGAAGTAGCCTTCACATTCACAGCTGAGAGATCTTTGAACATGTAGAACAGGTTTACAGGCTCTTCACCAACTGTTGTACATTGTAATCCGCCCCTTTTGCAGTAGGATGAATCCCAGCCTCTCCTCTGCAACAGAATAGCAAATCTTGGCTCAACTGCTTCCGCATGAGGCTGGGGAACCTTCAGGTTCACGATGTGTATGTCACAGGGTAATGAAGCAGCTAAGGGAGTAAATGACTGTTGAGGTAGTTTGAAGGATTTTTCATGAGGTTTTTTGCTCATAAAAGCATGCAATGGGTAGTTAAGGTTGGCCCCCACAAGATGTGAGAGGAGAGACGGTTGCAAAGTAAGTAAATTGTGGCTTTTAGCTAAAGCAGAGACATTGGATTCTCTGAGGAGATGGAATATCACATTCATAGGTCGGTTGTCCAACACTCCCTGCCCCAGACCACGTCCATCATCTTGAACCAACCTACGATCCAACATAATCTCTAACCAACCATTTTTCAAGCTTGCTGCCCCTAATGACTGCTTAGAGTGTACAGAAAACCGATTGCCAAGTGAATCCTGCAAGAAGGCAAGTGATGGCAATGGGTAATAATTTCCCTGTAAAGGAATCTTATCATATGTCTGCCTCCTACTCATCTGAAAGCCATTTAGATCAGAATAGAAGACCCTTTGGTTGTCAATATCTGTCTTGTATCTGACAATCAGTTCCTTATCATTAAAAACATGACCAACAAGTTCAACATGGTACTCCTTCTCAATCAGCATATCCTGTACAGAGTTACCACAATTATATATGCGGGTACTATGTGAAAGAGGTGACTTGTCCCACTCTGTTTTCGGAAGGGAATGTGCTTCTTGAACCAATGGCCCTTCACTAACAATGAAATGTCCGCCTTCCTGAACTATTGAGCGAGCTTCCCCTATTGGTTTAAACAAGTACGCCCCACTTCCATGGCTTCTGTACATGCCAATTTCTTCACCAATTTCAGTTTTCTCCCCAACCTTGTGACGAGTTACTGTCTGGAGGAGGCCATGGATTACATCAAAAGAAAGAGTGTAATAGGAATTTTTCATCTCTACTGTGCTGCCTTCCAGCTTTGAACAATCATATGGTTCAGGGCAAGAAAATTGTTCTGAAGCTGTGAATGCTTTTACCACAGCAGGAGTAGCTTTTTCACAAAGATCCCCAGTAATCACATAGTAGGTCTCCAAACCCAGTGCAGGTACAGAAGCTCTCCAATAAAGGCGATGCCGACCAGTTGAGATCTTTTCACCTCTGACAAACTGCCACTCGGGGGAAATTTGGCTTTTCAAACAAGATCCATTTGAATTGAGAACTGAAACATCAGGATTACTTACAATAACCATAACAATCTCGTCTCGTGTTTGTTCTAATGGGTTAAAAAATACAACGGACTGTGCCTCTCCTTCATTGGGTTGAAGAACCTTATGCACAGGTTGAACATCATACTTTGACCTTTCCTGCACCGGCTCAAAATGTGATAACAATGTAGGATCAGATTTATCATGGACATCTCCTAAAAGTATTTCAACTGCCCTTGACATAAATAGTTGTAGGTCTTGCAAAGAAGTATGCATTCGGGTCCCATAGTCCACAACAACATGATCCTTAGCAGTTCCAGTTACCCCATCATGATGCTGAAAAAGTGCCAAGTTCCTCCTTGCTGCAGTCAGTTTGTGAGAAAAGCTGATGGGGAGTTTTGAACACTGAAACTTCTGACAGTATCCTAGAACAAATGAACCAAGAATTTCTGAGGCTCGTAGTGTCTGCTCTAGTACACGATCGACAGCTTTGAAGAATGGCCTTGATACATAGTAACCGCTCCAATAATCCTGATTTCGATCAGCATATGTAAAGAAATCCCCTGAAAGTATTGGAAAACCTGGCAGCTCAGCAGAACCCAATTCACCAGGACGAGTATAGTTTATCTTCTCAGCTTCATCTCTCAGTGTCGAGAAATAATCCTCCAAGGTACCAAATTGAACTTCAGCATTAAGATGGGGGTTGGAGTTTATGTAATCAAAAAGCTTTTCATAATTGCGGAACTGTACTTCTGCTTCTTCTATATTAACATACCGAAAATCATCACCCAAAGGAATGAGAAGTGTGTTTGTTCTATACAGGGTTGACTTTTTCCTGTACTGATCTAGAAGTTTTGTTGCTCTCTCTTGCACATTGTCAGGATTTGTTTCCACAGGATCAAATCTCCATGGACAGGACTCATAACTGAAACCACGCATTCGAGCAAAGTCAAACTGGCAGCAGATAGCTGGTTCTGGTCCACACGTGTGCGGAATGTCGTATGAATAGAAGGGCATCATATGGACAAATATGTCAGTTGTTTCCTCTATATCCCAGTTCTGCCTCCATAAATATTCAAGATTCTTTTTCATTGCAAGCTCCTTTTTCAGCTCATAGTGTGTCCGCTGGATTAACATGTTATGGAAACCCATTCTCCGCAGAAGATAAGCCATTGTAGATGAATAACCAAATGGGTCAATCGACCAAGAATTCTTAGGAACAACTCCAATAGTATCATTGAGCCACATGTTCCCCTCCATCATCTATAGGAAAAAAAAAAAGATAAATATATTTATTCTAGCTACAAAATTGTCCAAGTCTCACATTATACTATTATATAGTCATAACATCCATGTGTTGCTATGGTTGTCACATATTGCAGGTCAATTTAGATTAACTCTGCTTGTATATGAATGAAAGCATGAAGCCAAACTTGTCCACATGGCCCAATAAAATCAGGCATCGTAGTTCAAGTTAAAACAAAAATTCACATATTAGAAATTTGGCCTACGTCCAACAAGAGGTAGAAGTCCGTTTATGTAATGCATATGTTCTGGACTGCTATAGGCATTCAAAGGATTTGTGCTTGTTATGTAGCCAATAATGTTAATATATCTAGTTAGCAGGTTTATTCTCGACAAGTTATCCAAATTGAGAAGTCCATGTGCTGAATTGCATGTAAAGGTATATATTGTGCAACAAGTGTACGCTAAAAGGTATTATTATGCAGCAAATGAACAGTGAAATATATTGGGAAAATCATTAAAAGGTTCCATCTATGAAGTATTAGTCCATAAGCAAATGTAGAATTATATACGGGTATCTCTATTTTTTGCTCATGGTTGAGATAACAAAAGGAAACTCAAAATCAGTTAGAAACATGAGGAAAGGTAGAATACTAGTAAAGAGAAGCTAACTATGGAGTCTATAGCACATCCTTATGTTATACTTCTGATATATGTACAGCTCAACATTTTTTTCACGTTGCGCATGCAAAAACTTAAACACAGTAAGAATGCTGTTTACACATCAGGTATGCTCGGTCACAGCATACAGATTTAAAGAAGAAAAGGAGGAATACAGAAACACTCATTATTAATGTGTACTTGCCTGCTCTATGATGGCAAAATAGTGGGAGTTTGCCTGCAAAAAGGAACAGATACAATTAAATATATTTCTTTTTATAAAGAAAGAGAGTATAAGGAAGTACTTATCCCAAAAAGACTAACCAACTGAATCGATACTGTTTCAAAATACATAGTTTAACATATCTCCAAACAATATGTACATAAGGTTAAAAAAAACGTATAATATCAGCAATAGGTTACAGAACACTAGAGGATCTAATATTCTGATACTATTTCTTGCCTAAATAGCTCAAAGCATAAGCAAAGCACTATTAGGAAAACTATGTTAAATATCTTGGTGCTTTTGTAAACCATGAGGCAAACAGTTGAGTCTCCATATCATATGTATCAATTGCATTTTATCACAATAATAATACACAATTCCAGTACAACAAAGCATGTCATGGGTAGTTCATGTAGCAATGATATGCACACCCAGCTTCTCAAGTTTCCTAAGCATAAAATGGGCAGGTAGTACAATATAGCGGCATGTACATGAGACATCCAAATATATTTTTTAGACAAAGAAATCCAATAAATTAGACCCGAGTCGACTCTTATATGTGCAACCATTAACGCTTAAACATGAAATGGTATCAAGACCACACAGAATCCATAAGATTCCAAATCAAGATGTGTGAGGTGGGAACAGACACACCAATATATTTATCCTAAAATGACAGGAGGGCCAACTTAACTCAAATTGTAATTACGAGGAAAGCAGATAAAAGATGAATAAAATTTCATTCCATTCATGCCCAAGACTCAAAATGGAAACATAGCATACCAACTTAACCCAACCAAAAAATATATAGAAACTCCGGTCGTCCTAGAAGGCTAAAACCGTTCATAAAAACACAGTAACTTTGCTTCCCTTCTCACCTCATCGTTCATGACCCAGCCACCGCTCACAATTTCTAGCTGTCCGTCACGGACGAGCTTGGCAAACGCCTCCTGCTTCTTCCGCGGAGCATCACGCCACCACCTCTCCAGGTACGACATCTCCTCCCATATGAACTTCCTGCGCGGATCCTGCACCGCACACAAACTCAGGTTGTCAGGAAGGGGAGGGAAGGAGTCAAAGCTCAACACCGAATTTCGAGCAGACAGAGCGTGGCAGCAACCTTGGATAGAGATTCGACGATGGTGTCAAGTATGTGGCGCGACTGACGCTGGTAGTACTCCTCGACGGTGCGGATCCAGCCGGGGTCATTGTGCGAGTGAGGCGCGACGAAGACCTTGAGCTTCTCGCCGTCCCACTCGTTGCCCTTGTAGGTGACATTCCACCCCTGCTTCCATGGGCCGCCATCAACGTCGAGGAACTGGATCCGGTCGTAGAGGTCCCTGGTGGTGATATCTACGGGCGCCTCGCGGCCGATCCGCGCGGCGACGGCGGCCGCAGCGGCCTCCGCGGCGACCGAGTCGCGTCGGAAGGCAGGCCTGCGGGTGAGGCGCGCGCGGGGGCGGGAGGGCGAGTACCGGGCCGCGGTGCGAGAGGAGGGGAAGCCGAGGCGGAGGAAGGCGAGGAGGAAGAGCGCTAAGAAGGCGGCCGCGGCGAGGGCGAGAACGCGGCGGGAGTAGGGGGAGGAGGAGGAGGCGTGGTGCCCCCCGCGGCGGCGGGAGGAGGCCGAGGATGAGAGGGAGGACTTGGACCGGAGGTGGTGGTGCCCCTTCGGCTTAGAGGTAGTGGGTAGGAGCGCGCCCGAGCGGGCCCCGCCGCCGGAGAAGAAGGGCATCGCCGCCGGCGAGGCTGTCCGGCGCCGGGGTGTAGGGACTGGGAAACGGCCTGCTCCCACTGACGGACTGACCTCGCGAGGCGGCGAGCGTCGTTCCGAGTGGTTACGACTTTTCACCCCCTGTGTCCCACTCCCACTGTCCCGTCCCCGTCCGGTGCGGCGATATTTTGAGCGCTTTCATTTGTTTCGCAAGTCAGCTTGACCCTAACATATCTCACTGACTTGTAGGTCAGTTTTGGTAGGCCGGGAAGTAATAAAGTTGGGTTTGCTGATGATGGGCTTGGTGGGCCGGTGGCGTAATTTGCAAGACAAGTCTGTGTTCAAAGCACTCACGTACCGCTCGAGACGCAAACGGGACGGGAAGCGGAGGATCCCCCAAGCCACGAAGTTAATCATAAAATATTTTGATGAGTTTTGCGGAAATTCATAATCCATATATTTAAAAGTTATAGGATTTATGAATGTTAGATAAATTCATGGAAATTATTAGGTCTGCATATATATAATTATATTTTAACACATAAATTATGATAACTAAATATATAAATACAAGCATTCTAACGACAAGTATCCGTTAATTATTATGATTAAGTTAACATATGGAATATATATCAATCTAATCTATATTAGTTTATTTATAACAAATAATATATGGGTTTATTCGGGTTGTCCGTTTGGTCCGTGAAATTTGGTGGATTTGTCCACTTGGTCAACGAACTTAAAAACGAGTTGATTTTAGGGGGTTTTGCGGGATTTTTTTGGGCTGTCTCATGGATTGCGGAAACAACCTGCCCCACTTGCATCCATAGAACCGCTATGGTTGGTACTAAAATTTATGGCTCGTAAACTCGTTCAACTTAGAATAGTTCGGCTCAGACTGATTTGACTCGTTTTAATTTTGAATGAGCTGAGCATGTTTTTTTCTTGTTAAGATATTGCGTCAACTCGAGCTGACTCGTGAGGTTAACAAGTCAAATACTTATTAGATTTAATTACTTTATTCTCATATTTAAGTTATCTCGGTGAATCATGTAGTTATTATGTATGTTTTTCTCTTATATATTTGTGTATATGATATTTTTAAAGAGTTTTTTTATATTTTGCTATTATTTTCTTTATAAATATAATTTAAAATAATATATATATTTTACTTCAAAAGCTAGTTAAACTATACGTGAGCATAGCGAGTGGATTCAAGCTTTAAAATTTACTCGTTAGTATAATGGGTCCAACTTGCTCATTAACTTAACGAGTCAAATCGTACGTTGACCAAGCCGAGCCGAGTTGGCTCGATCCAGCCCTACACACCACTAAGCAAAATATACAGGATCTTTAAAACAAAATACACCATATAATGGTTTTAAAGCAGTTGTTGGAGCACTCTTGTATTTTATTTTAAAGCATCTGTTGGCCTGCTCAAAACTGCACCAAAGGAGGCCTTATAGATAGTAATTATAATTATTTGTTTTCTATAAGACTACGATTAAAGAGAAATGGGAGATGAAAATAGAGAGGCATGAAAGAAAAACTGCAAATGAACCATTTAAAAAGTGGGGCGGTTAAAACCTAAAACATGTCCAATAATTAGCTCGTTTTGTTCAATTTATTTCTTCAGCTTTGTAAATACTATTTCTGTTTTTTAATTCTTGATCATTTAGTATAAATTTTTACTTAAAAAAGTTAACAATTAAAATAGTAAATATTTCATATTTTTATTTTACTTGTTTCAAAAATGTGATCGAAAGCTAAACATTTTCAAATTACTGAAAAAATATATCATATTTTAACAGTAATTCAATTTTTATTAACCGAATCGTCGTAAAAGGAAAAATTTGCTGCTGAATTATCGACTCGGACCGCACGCCATCACGATCACGATAACCCCCGAGCGCGAGCAAGCCAAAACCACAAACACCGGAAGCGCACGAGTGGAGCTCCTCGACTCAGCCAGAGGCCATGGAGGCGGCTGCTCTCTCCTCCACCTCCCGTCCCCTGCCCCTCCTCCCCACCGCGCCGGCACGTCGCTCCCGACTCCTCTCTCCTCGCTCCGTCTCTGGCCGCCACCTGCGCCCCTCCTCTCGAACCCGAGGTAAACACTAAACGGTAGTAGCACCCTCCGCTCATTCGCATAGCAAGACGCCCACCCTTGTTCGAATACTCCGAGGCGTCGCGGGTTTCACATGTGGGGCTTGTGGTCCGATTGCAGGGTTCAGCTGCGTGAGAGATGGCAAGGGAGAAAGGCATTCTGCTGGCGGCAACGGATTCTCAATTGCACGCAGCTCGTCAGGTACAGATATTCAGCATGACACTTCGTTAATTGGTCAATTGGTATGCAATTGCAGCGCTGTGTGGATGTTGTAGTGATGCGCTTGCAATCTACAGCCTCGGTGGAGGCCGCAACTCAGGAAGCGGGAGCAGAGGGCAAAGGGGTGTGGAGCGGGGATGAGATTCGCCGGCGTTTCCTTGATTTCTATGCCACCCGGGGCCATAAGATCCTGCCCAGTTCGTCGCTTGTACCAGATGACCCGACCGTGTTCCTCACCATCGCCGGGATGCTTCAGTTCAAGCCTATATTTCTCGGCAAGGTTTGTTTTGTGAATAGTGTCCTGGAAAGGCACCTATATTGTGAAATGTGGCACGCGTTAGATTAGAACGTGCCCTCGCTCCCTCACATATCAAAGTTGTTGCACAGCTCTTTCCAAAATGTCGTTTGGCTGTAAAAAAGTACAAGTTTTCCAAAATGTAGCTCAAATCACTTCAACGTCTGTATTAGGGCCTCTTTGTTTCCACTTCTAGTAGTGAAATTCTGTTTGTATAAGCTATAGTGGAAACAAAAACACAGCTTTTGTTATAGATTCTAGTAGTGGAACCCTCTAAAATGCAAAATCTCACAATCTACTCTCCCCTAGCTTTTGCCAACTTTTGTCTCACATAACACAAAGGCTCTAGTGCACAATCCCAGAATCTAAACAAAAAGGCTCTTAGTCCTTTCATATCCTTTCTCTCTTTATTGTGTTCTTAAGCGTCATGTATTCTTGATTTTCCACATAAGCGGGGATTTCCACTGTTATGCCCCCATTTTATTTAGTTCATCTGAGGATCAAAAATAAAATTGATTTGTTTGGTCATCTGTACCATGTGTTAATCCAAAGCAAATTACATCTATAACAATGTTATAACAAATAAAAGCATATTTCATGTACATTTTCTAACCTTTTTATTCATAATCAGTTACTAGAATTGATTATATAAGCCATCATATTGTGATAGTTATTTTCTTACGCAGAATATTTTGCTAATTGTGAGCATGATATTTGCACTTTTTTGATAGATTTTGCTGCAATAATAAATACCTTAGTATATTGACTTCAAGACTCAATCAAGACTGTCAAACCTCAGCTATAAGCTGCGTCAGTTATGTTTTATTTTGATTCTTTAACTTAAATACACCTATATTTCAACTTATAGGAACCTAGGCGTGTGGCATGTGCCACTACCTCCCAGAAATGCGTCCGAACAAATGATATTGAAAATGTGGGACGGACAACTCGACATCAGACCTTCTTTGAGATGCTTGGGAACTTCAGTTTTGGCGATTACTTCAAGAAGGAAGCAGCAGAATGGGCATGGGAGCTGGCAACAAAGGAGTATGAATGATTCATTTATTCTCTCGAGTACATGATCCCCATATAGTTGAATTTTAAGCTATTTGTCTAAGAAGTTTTCTGTTTATCTACTTATCTCAACAGAAATGCTATTCACATTCTTATGCCTCTGTAATCTCGTTGCTGCACTAATGAGGCATCAGTTAGTCTTAGAACTGTTATTTCAATTGGAAGATAATGTTTGCATTTAACTGTTAGTGGTCTTACAGGATTCCAACATGGCAGGGTGATCAGTATAGTATCACTGTATTTATGTTTGATTTGTTTCTGCGCTAATGAATTGCATGCTAGACTTATATTAGTTGTCGTCACAGTACTTCCATGTGCATTACAATTTTAATAGATTCGAGTTGTAAATTTTGAGTATTTAGTTGTATTCTCTTTATTTAGGTATGGTTTGCCTGCAGAGAGGCTCTGGATTAGTGTCTTCGAAGATGATAATGAAGCATTCTCCATCTGGCACAATGAGGTCCCCTATCTAAAATTTTCATATTTCTGCCATCATACACCCTGTTTCTCTAAGTTGATATTTATGTTTCACCTCATCTTTCCAATCCTAGGAGTGCATTGTCCTAGGTTACGATTCAAGTCATTTTTCATTATCAGTGCAAGGGGTTATATTTGGTATCATGGCAGATGGTGCATAACTTGCACAGATATTATGCACCCTCTTTATTAGTAGCAAGTCTTCCGATATGTGTAATTGATTCTATTTCTGTTTATGTTATGAAGATTGGTGTACCAAAGGAGCGGATAAAGAGGATGGGTGCAGATGATAACTTTTGGACTAGTGGCCCAACTGGACCCTGTGGACCATGCTCTGAAATGTATTATGATTTTTTCCCGGAGAGAGGATCATCAGATGCGGTACGTTCTATGGTGTCAATGGTTAGAATTTTTTTTTAAAAATGTTTTATCCGTGATAGATTATTCTATAACTTAATTAGTGATATCCTTATAGTTGTGTGCAGGACTTGGGCGATGATAGTCGATTCATTGAATTTTATAATCTTGTTTTTATGCAATACAATAAAAAGGATGATGGATCTCTAGAACCACTGAAACAAAAGAACATAGATACAGGAATGGGCCTTGAGCGTATGGCACGCATTCTTCAAAAGGTATACCTGCCATTTTTTTCTGAAAATGATACGTAATCATTTTCCTCTTAAGCTGAAATATAGCACAATTTTTTGTCTAAAATAGGTTCCAAACAACTACGAGACGGACTTAATTTTCCCGATCATAGAGAAGGCATCTAGCATGGCAATGTTGTCCTACACTAAAGCTGATGAAGCTACAAAGACAAATCTTAAGGTATGATACTTACGATGGAGTACTTTCCTTATGATGAATAATAGAAATATTACATTGAATTTTTCTTTTTCTTTTCCAGATAATTGGGGATCACATGAGAGCAGTTGTTTATCTCATATCAGATGGTGTTCTTCCCTCCAATATCGGGAGAGGATATGTTGTTCGAAGGCTTATAAGAAGAGTAGTGCGAACTGGTAGATTGATAGGTATCAGAGGTGATGGGCATGGAAATTCTGAAGGTGTATTTTTACCTTCACTAGCTGAGGTAGTGATCAAACTTAGCACCGAGATAGATTCAGATGTTAAATCACGACAGAAATCTATCATTGGAGAACTTCAAAGGGAAGAGCTGCGATTTGTCCATACTTTGGAAAGAGGTGAAAAGCTACTAGATGAACTTTTAGACGAGGCAGTATTAAATGCTGGTAATAATGGAAATAAGCCTTCCCTGTCTGGAAAATATGTTTTCCTTCTGTACGATACATATGGTTTTCCAGTAGAGATTACAGCTGAAATAGCCGGTGAAAGAGGTGTTACTGTTGACATGAAGGGATTTGCTATTGAAATGGAGAGCCAAAGGAAACAATCTCAGGCTGCTCATAATGTAGTTAAACTTTCTGTAGGAAATGAGAATGAGATTGTCAAGAGCATTCCAGATACTGAATTTCTGGGATACAACTCTCTCGCAGCCACTGCTATTGTTAAAGGCCTCTTAGTTAATGGAAACCCAGTGAATGATGTTTCAGAAGGTTCTCAAGTAGAAATATTATTAGATCGGACACCATTCTATGCTGAATCAGGTGGTCAAATTGGAGATAAGGGTTTCTTATACCTGAATGGAGGGGAAGATGGGAAGCGAAAGACAATTATAGAAATCAATGACGTGCAAAAATCTTTGGGAAATATATTTGTGCACAAAGGCACAATTAAGCAGGGGTCCATAGAGGTTGGCAAGGAAATCAATGCTTTTGTTGATGCAAAACTAAGGCAGGGGGCTAAGGTATGAAGTTGGTGGCGATCTTATTATTTCTTATGGTCAATCTTTTTATCTCATTACTTGTTTGGTCCTTGTTTGGTCTTATTTTAATGTTGAACAATTAGATTTCTGCTTTGACTACATGAGCTTACAGTGACTTGAAAATTTAAATATTTTCTATAGACAATTAACCTTTTTTTGGTTCATGCCTTTTCACAGCGTTGATTGTATTGCATCTGACATCTTTGATTATGTGCAAACTTGTCCGGTTATTTTTTCTGTTTCATACCTGCTGAGTGCTGACAGCTTCGCTTGTATCACATCTAACATATCTGATTACCAGAAAGCTATTAGACAATATTGTTTTAGAGCTCAGATATGTACTCTTTATTGCATCGATTATCAGCTTATCAGGTCACATTTGCTATTCTATTTCTAACTTTTTTCTGTTTCACATAATGTGCAGGCCCATCATACTGCAACACACTTACTGCAGTCTGCTCTGAAAAGCATTGTTAGTTCAGAAACTTCCCAGGCTGGTTCCCTTGTGGCATTTGACCGTCTCCGATTTGACTTCAACTTCCACCGCCCCCTTTCTGAAGAGGAGTTAAGGAAAATTGAATCACTTGTAAACCAGTGGATTGGCACTGCAACACAACTTGAGACAAAAGTCATGGCTTTGCAAGATGCAAAAAATGCTGGTGCCATTGCAATGTTTGGAGAAAAATATGGTGAAGAGGTCTGCATGTTTTTTTTTTGTTTTAATTCATAAGGTTCATCCATATTGCATCTGAATTTGAATGAGTATAGAGTCAGGCCCTATGAGCACCTACATTGGTAATCAGGGCCTTAATTAGAGCAAATAGGCACTACTTAAACATTATACAACAATATCAGTGCCAATAATTGTCCCTTCAGCTTATATATTTTTCTTTTATCATGCTCATAGGTCAGAGTGGTAGACATCCCTGGTGTCTCAATGGAACTGTGTGGTGGCACCCATGTTAGTAATACTGCTGAGATTCGTGGTTTCAAGATAATCTCGGAACAGGGAATAGCTTCTGGAATCAGAAGGATTGAGGCAGTTGCAGGTGATGCGTTTGTCGAGTATGTTTGTGCTCGTGACAACTATATGCGGCGCTTATGCTCGTCCCTTAAGGTGTGATAATACTCTGTTAGAATATTTTCCCTTTTCCGTCGTATTTATCTTATTTGTGTTGTTTAATTAGACTTGAGCATCTTATAGCGTTTATCTCATTTTTAATGGACTTCAACATTTATTTCTTCAAGTTTTTCAAGAACCTGTTGATTGTTAGACTTGCGTACCTCACTGATAATAGCCACATATCTATTTAAGAGATGTTGATCACAAATTTTCCACCAATAATTTGTTTGAGACATCATGCTGCTATGTTGCTTATGTACAATAACATAGATCCTATTACATTGTCCAGTTGTCCTGCAGCGGTAGTGTTTGAAAGTGCAGCAGGAAACTTTGCTGTATATTCACTCTATGAACAGCTTTCAATAGATTTTTTGACTATATGTGACTCTCTTTTCAGGTTAAGGCTGAAGATGTGAATGGCAGGGTAGATACAGTTCTTGAAGAACTAAGAGCAACCCGAAATGAAGTGTCATCTCTACGCAGCAAAATTGCAGTGCTCAAAGCAGCATCTCTTGCAAATAGCGCTACCACTGTTGAACCAGACAATTTCAGGTACTTGCTTGATTCAGTTTCTCCATTTTCATATTCCATAGCACTGCATGTCCGGTCTTCAAAGGTCATGTGCTACACTGCTACTATGAAAGTAGCAATCACTTGAAAGTTGGCAAAGCTACATTAAAGATCTGCCTGTTTTTTTTGTAGGATTGTGGTGGAGAACATGGGTGACATGGATGCTGATGGGCTGAAAAGTGCAGCGGAGTATCTAGTTGATACCCTGCAAGACCCTGTGGCGGTGATTTTAGGATCCAGTCCAGGGGACGGTAAAGTTAGCTTGGTTGCTGCCTTCAGCCCTGGAGTCGTCAAGATGGGAGTGCAAGCAGGGAAGTTCGTCGGCGCCATAGCCAAACTCTGCGGTGGAGGTGGCGGCGGTAAACCCAATTTTGCACAAGCTGGTGGGCGGAAGCCAGAGAACTTGCCGGATGCCCTCGAGAAGGCTCGAGCTGACATTATTGCTGCACTATCATCAGATTCCAAAAACTGATTCTATAATCCATACTTGACATAGCATTATATAAAGATAGGAAATGCAACCGACTCGATTGACATTGTCAAGCACGTAAAACATTTTTGATCCACCCTCGTTCAGTCATCTGTGCAGATGAACATGTTCTGTCTGCTCTATTAGGTGGCCAGAGATAGAAAATTTTGATCATTCCGTTTTGCAAAAGTACAATTCATCGGTCTTGGGTATCATTTTATGGTTTACACGCAAAAAAAAAAAGAAGGGTTAGTGTTTTGTGTACTCCCTCTGGCTTTAAAATAACGTTGATTGGTTTAAAATTGCACTAAGGAGGTTCAATATGTTAAGCTAGAAACAGTAATCATATTGTTTTTGTTTCAACTCGTGGCGTTAACATGTGTAAAAAAAAACTTTTTTTTTGAGCGAACGGAGCTTTTATACAATATTATCAGAGTGTTGGATAGATATACCCTCCGAGGGTGTTAAAAACCAAACATGTCTTCCCTCCTGGCGGTGAATAGAGCTCCTGGTTAGTATATGCGCATCCACATTGAAGCAACGCTTCCCCTGGACAATTTCCACTGAAACAAAACTTCTTCGAGTAGCATTGATCTCCCGCACAATCTAGCCATAGCACCCCATGCTCCCTTCATTGATATTTTTAACGGCATTTGCACAATCACTAGCTAGTCTGAACTTTTGAAGTAGTAAGTCCGTTGTTGGCGCCAATCCTTCTCGACATGCAAGTACTTCTGCTGTTTCAGGGTGGAAAGCACCTTTAAGCACCACCGCTGACGCTCCTAGAAACAAACCACCAGCATCTCGGACAACAGCTGCAACTGTCACTGTTTTATAATTTTTTGAAGTAGCAGCACCAACATTAACCTTGGCATAATTTAGCGCTGGTGGAAACCATCTAGCCGCAGCCGCTGGACTGGCTCTCGGTAGATCTTGTGTGATTGCGGGAGGCTTCCTGAGAACGTCGAGCCCCGAAATAAAATTTTCAACAAAGCAATTCGTCGATAGCGGGCTTTGGTAGACTTCCTCATGTACCGCCTTTCGTCGCGCATGCCAAATCACCCAAAGTCTCACCACCACCCTGGTAAGCTCATCATGTGAGAGGGCATCCATCAGCTCACGTAGCCATACTCGCGCATCTTGACTCTGAAAATGCCCGGCATCTGCAATATCCTCATGTTCCAATGCCCACACATATCTAGACATGTTGCAATCAAGCAGAGAGTGTCTCTAAGAATCAACCATACCACAAATCGAGCAGTTGGCGTCGTTGCCATGTTTCTATGATGACGAACATCACCTGTTGGAATAGAATGTTTGACCAACTGCAATAATAACATACGAATTTTAGATGACACCTTGATCTTCCACAGGTCTGTCCACTCTTTTTCCTCTACCTGGATGTTTGATCATCCAGCAGTCTGCTCAAGCCATGTCGTGGCTGCTCCACTACTCCAAACCAACATCCTATAAGCTGATCAGACGGAGAAAATTCCAGAGTGTTTATAATGCCACGCCCGGAAGTCTTTCCAACCATCAGAACTCAATGGGATCCCTGAAATGACCTTCCTATATTATTAAGTTTTTTTTTTACGCTGATGGAGGACGTGTAGAAAAACTTAATAATATTAATAAGGGTAACCGGGCCTAAAGTTACCTGGATGAAATGTTCGGATTTTCGAAAATCCAATAGCTACCTTAAATTTGAGAATGTTTTCCAAACTATCACCTGACTTCTTGTTGTTGCGCCGTGGTCGCCACTGGAGCGAGTCCCAGTCGACACCTGTCACCTGGCTTGTGGGCCACCCTTAGGGGACCAGTCACGAGCTTTTGACAGACAGGCAGGGCCCGCAGAGCACCCAGAACCCACGTGGCCACGTACCAATTTACCAAACCCACCGAACCCGCCATCGAGCCCTAACCGCCCCCGCCTCCGCAGCTCCGAAACTTGAAACCGACCGAGCCGCGAGGAGGCAGATGCGTTTGAAAAGCGCCGCCGCGGCGGGGCGCCAAACAGCACAACGGCATCGCGTGAAGTCTCCCGCAGATCCACGGGGATTAAAATAAAATCCGCAAAATTTACTCTGCATCGAGCGATTCCCTCCTTTCCTCCGCGCCTGCGTGAGCCGAACCCTCCGAGCTCGCGCGCGATGGACGTCGCCGCCGCCGCCGTAGCTGCCGGGCCGTCGTCCTCCTCGGGCGCACAGGCTCCGGCTCAGTCCCCGCCCCCGCCCCCGCCCCCGCCGATGGCTCCGCAGGCGACAGCGGAGGCCGCCGCCGGCTTCGGCTTGGCGAAATCCTGCCGCCACCACGCGTACAGCCGGAAGCAGAAGTCGCTCGGCCTGCTCTGCTCCAAGTGAGTCCCTCTCCTCTCACGCTCTGTCCTCCTCGTTCTAACGCGTGATGCTCGCGGCATTCGATGCGTTGACTCTATGTCTTCTGTACTTCTTGTAGCTTCGTGGCGTTGTATGACCGGGAGGACGTGGAGGCGGTGGGGCTGGACGACGCGGCCAAGCGGCTCGGCGTCGAGCGCCGCCGGATCTACGACATCGTCAACGTGCTCGAGAGCGTCGGGGTGAGGATCGATAGTTGAACTCGCTTGCTCTCTTTCGTGGAAAGCGATCTCCTTTCTTATGCCTCCAAATCTTGATGTGCGCATCCGATTAACACTTTCCTGGGTTGGGGGAACGTCGTGCAGATTCTCGTGAGGAGGGCCAAGAACCGGTACGCATGGCTCGGATTCGGGGGAGTCCCTACGGCGCTCAAGGAATTGAAGGTTCATGGAATCCCCGTATTCTTTTCCGCCAACTGCGAGTTGGAGCTCCAATTTTCAGCAAGAACGCTCATAGTTTCCCCCTTTTGTTGTTCTTTCATCAGGAGAGGGCGTTGAAGGAGGCGTCTGGCTCAGCAGCGTCCCTGTCACTGGAGGAGTCATCTACTGCTAATGTTAGATTGCTTCTAATTCTCTGGTTTGCATTGGCTGTTCAATTTTTTTGTCAATTTTTATAGAACCATTGGCTGTTCAAGTTGCATGCTCCTGACAGAATTCCTCTGGGTTTTGTAACTCCATAGGTCTCAGATGACGAAGATGATGATAAATTGGGCGATGCAGATGAGGATGATGAGTGCGAGAAGCTCAGCCAATCCGTTGACAATCTGTCTGATAAGCCTGATGCACCTCCTTGCCGACTTAGATCTGGTTTATTTGCTTGGCCACGTTGATACCATTATTTTATTTTATTTTATTTTTTGATTGTGGAAGTCAGGAGGGAATGCCCCTACCTATAATTTTGTAAAATACAAGGAACTACATTACATCTCGTATGTGAGAGAGGGAAAGGGGGGGAGGGAGGATAAGTACAAATGGGAGAAAAAGGGAACTAAAAGAAAGATAAAAGAAAAGGAAAGGAAAGGAAAGGAAAAGAAAAGAAAGAGAAAAAAGAAAAACAAATCCTGGTGTAATCTTCAACTTTGGAGTATTCTTGTTCATCCATTTGATTCCAAGCTCTCAGCAATGTACTGCAGTAACTGTCTCCTATGTTTTCTTGTTCTGTTACAACGTAGCTTGATGGTGTCAATGCAACTCTTTTTTGTAACGCTAGGAAGCAAAGTTATATTGTGAAATAATTTTTTGTTCCTTGCTAACCATATCTGCCAAATAATATTAACAATGATAGCCCGTTATGTATTGATCCTTGAACCATTTGTTTCCAACCTTGACATCATCTTGTTATATCTGGTGACTCTTATATGTGCATTGATTTGATGTTTTTTTGTGTTTGTCATTGCAGACCATAGGAAGGAGAAGTCGCTTGGATTGCTCACTCAAAATTTTGTCAAGCTCTTCCTCACCATGGAGGTTAGAAGCACTGAATTCGGTCCTTTATTGGTTAGGCTCAAAGGGTTGTCCTTTGTTGTTAATCATAATAGTGTTTGTATATGATGCAGGTCGAGACAATCTCACTTGATGAGGCAGCAAGATTGCTCCTCGGAGAGGGACATGCTGAGAGCAATATGAGAAGTCAGTATTTGTGTTTCTTGTATTTAATTGCATAGCTAGGGCAAATGCTTCTATGTTCCAAGTAAAATTTTGACACTAACAGAGAAATTTTGCTGGCAAATCATACAGCTAAAGTTCGGCGGCTATATGACATTGCTAATGTGCTTTCATCTCTGAATCTTATAGAGAAGGTACTCTCTTGGCTGCAGCAACCTCATTCCAATAAAAATGGTTATTTTGCTTAGCATTTTTTTTCTTCTACTGATTGTTTCAGACACACCAAACGGACACGAGAAAACCCGCATTCCGGTGGCTGGGCCAGGCAAAACGAAAGCAGGAGAACACTACCAATGTTGGTTTATCCTTAGACAGGAAGACAATGCCTTACAAGAGGGCATTTGGAACTGATCTTACAAACACTGACAATAAGCGGGGCAGGATGGACACCGCAATAGAGAATAAAGGTAAACTATTGCAGGGTAGTAATATAGTGAAGGCTTTCGAGAGACAGCTTGGGCAAGGGAGCAGGAGTGATTTTGTTTATGGGCCTTTCCATCCTGCTGGTGCAAAGAAACAAGAAGTTAGTGACCACATGGCTAGGGAGAAGGAGAGGAAGACCATTCACGACTGGGAAAACCTTGCCGTGTCCTTCCGTCCACAATATCAAAATCAAGGTGAGGTTAAACTTCCCCAAAATGTTTGTTAGAGATATATCTTGAAAACAAGTAATTATGATGTTAAAGCAGTACTGTTTAAAGAAATCGTTATGCTTCACCTTATAAACACCTTGCTAATGTTTATTTTCTTATCTGATATATTGAACTCACGTGTTTCTATTGCTGTGTAATGGTGACAAAGAAAATGGAATCTTGAAAACATGTGAAACACTTCGGGGTGGTCTTACATCCCCGTTTCTTAAGTTCATAATGCTTTCATAACCAAACTTTAGCTTCACATATTGAATGATATCCACAGTTTATATACAAACATATTCTTCAACCGCCAAAACTTTTTTTTTTCTCCATGATGTATCAATGCTATGTTATCTTGGTCTACCCTAGCCCAGATGTGCTGTTCCTTCAATCATGTTGTAGATCCCCTTGCATGGTCCTATTAAATTTTCTATCCATGCTGATGCGTTGAAGTAGTTGCACTAAACTTATACAACTTCCGCATTTTCTTGTTGCAGCGCTGAACGAGCTTTTTGGTCATTATGTGGACGCATGGAAAACATGGTACAACGATTTTACACGAGAAGCATAGTCATGAAAATAGAATTTAGGCAGGTCTGTAGTAAACCATTCTTATGATTAGGTCAACTCAGATGTTGATTCTTGTTTGGGAATGGTTTGTACAAGATGTTGATCTTCCATGTCACTTGACTGGAGACATGCCTCCAATCCAAGTCAAATATTTGCAAGCAGAGGGAGTATGTACTTCGCAACCAATAGGGAAAGAGGAAATGAAATTGCTAGTATTCCATTCTGCACAGAAAACAAAACATGCACACTTAATTCGATGAGGGAATCATACGCTGCATTTCCATGTCACGAAAACCCAACTGAGCACACTTCAGAAGAGTGCATGAACAATCAACGAGGCACATGATAGGAGTATGAACAACAATGTGACGCTCAACACTCAGACATAGCAAACCATATCACTGCATCACACAATGGTACTAGTGTTATGGTAGAGTACTTTCGAATAGGTCTCAGATGCCCCCCAGTTCATGGACGACACAAACATACATAACGCCTGGAATGGGAACACAACCCACAACAGCAAATGATGTAGAACAGGTCTATAACCCAGTCATTATGATTCACTTCGTTGGCTCGGTAAAGAACCTGTTGATCGAAGGCATAATTTCGGGTGTCTTGTCATGCACAAAGCTCCTGAGGCTGTGCATTGCATAGCGCCTGCCCTCCTCGTAGTTTTCAAGCACACCTGCTGCCCTGCCAGCCTTGTTAACCCTGCAAAATTGTAGCAAGTTAGTTTTATTTTCTTTTACAAGTACACCACTTGATCAAGAAATAAAGGTCCCAGTTTGTTGATCAGGGAAAAAAAAAAAAAGACAACCAATCCATACAAGTACTGTTACAATTACATGATATCTAACAAATTACCTTTCCTTTGGATCCTAGAAGTCGGTCTACATACAAGTCATACCAACAGCAGTTCTTAGTTAATTGGTAAACAAGATAAATCAACATGATTACAACACATGAAATGGGCAGCAAACCAGTACAAGACACTACGTTCATTTTATTTTCATGATGTTGTTAGTTCAAACTGAAAGCCGTCATTTTAACAATGGAGGTAAGTATACTTTTTTTAGGCTAATGGAGGTAAGTGTATACAGTAAACCGAGCCACATGATGCATGCAATGTACACTTAAAGGCAGTTCAATCAAACTCATGCTTTCCCTCAAAAGAACTCACTACCAAAACTCGGAAAGTAGATGCAAAATTCATAACTGCACATTCACATTTCAAAATTACTAATACAACAGTCCCAAGCCTAGCTGCAAATTATGTACTCGATTCCTACCCAACTAAAAAAGTCATCACATGAAAAAACTACCAATCTTCTGCTGGCTCTTGACCCTACTAAAAAACTAATTTTTTCCGCACGATATAACTACGACCACAAACTTCCTTCACCTAATTGATACTACTACAAGTCTACAGCAACGTCAAGCATGCATGGTCTGGGAAGTCAACGCCGAGCCATCGGTCCATACAAAGAAGAAACGAACAGAGCTTGACGCACAGAGCTTGACGCGCACATAAACCCCTCCACGAACGCACCCCACCCAAACAGAGCAGATCTACTCTGCTCCAGCGCGCCAGCATGTTCCTCCCTTGCAAAAATCGAAGGAGTATAAAGGGGGCTGAAGTCGGAACCGCACCTGACTTCTGGGTTTCCGGTGATGTTCCTGTAGAGCTGCATCCCGCAGATGGCGACCGCCACGCCCGTCGCCGCGAAGAGCGGGTACACCTGCACGGCAGGAAGGCCACAGTAAGCAGAGAGAGAGAGAGAGAGAGAGAGAGAGAGAGAGAGAGAGAGAGAGAGAGAGAGAGAGAGAGAGAGAGAGAGAGATTGTCGAAGCACACCTCCGGTCTGACCCACCGGCTGGCCATCGGAGTAGGAGACGGCGACGGCGGAGGGGACGAGGGGAAAGTTGAAGGGGCGACGGCGGAGCAACGCGAGCGAGTGGCGGAGAGTGGGTGGAGTGCATTTATCACCTTGTGGGTCGCTTGGAGCTTATCGCCTTGAAATGACGGTTTTGCACTCCTCTTTTGCGTTCGTATTAGCAGGTCGCCCACTGTTTTGTACTTACACCAGGCGAGCAAAATCTATGGTATGGTATGGTATGGTAGTGCAGATTTTATTTACATCAAATCACAAAGGCTGAAACAACAACACGAGCTTGTTTCGGCCTCTGATTTGATCGTGCCCAAACAAAAGACTCACTCGCCGGCACACAGTTTGCGCTGAGATGCACCGGGGGTACTTTAGTCATCTGAAACGATAAGCTCGTGACCTACCGCGCCCATCGTCGCCGAAAGCATTTTCCGGTGCCCACTTGGCACAAACAAGTTGCTATTGCTACTTGGCGTCGTGACGTCGCCGTCGTCGGACGCGAGGGATGGAATGGAGCACAGCACCGTAGGAGTATGACAACCCACAACGACGTCAAACGCGAAGCAGAGAAGAATACTCTACGTATTCAATTAAGGGGACTCGTCCCGGATTTGTTTGTGAGAAGCGGACAGGCTAACAGCGATACGTTCATTTTAAAAGTATACGTGTGCGTTATCATTAAAGTCAAAACTTGAAATCAGGCCGGGCATCATCCTTGCTCTTGATTGATGGCTGCTGACGTCGCATCTGCGTGTGAGAGTTATCTCATGCTCTCAGTTCGTTGCAAAGACGATGTGGAAGGAATGGTTTCAAATCTAGATGAAAAGAAGAACTGCGCTTGGACATTTCACCACAGCCCAGCCCAATTACACCTCGGTCAGCTTGGGCCCCGTATGTATGTGTATAAGTTCCCATTCCAGTCGAGTCCAGACCAGATGAGTGTCACCGGGCCGCTTTCTTCAATTTTCGCACCGTACGGCCTTCACAGCAGCTGCTTCCAAACACGGGCTGCGCGCAGCGTAACATCCAGGCTTGAATGGGCCTTACTTACTGGGCTGCCATTCGCGGTGCAGCCGGAAAACGTCGCAAGCCCCGCTGCAGCAGACGAAGCAACTTTTCGGTTCGTGGGCTCGATCGCGGATGCTTATCGTCGTCCTGCGGTTCAACGTCGGAACTGGCGAAAAAAAAAATCTGAGCGCGACCGTGTGTCGCAGTCGCAGCTAGCCCGCTACGGCTGCCAGGTCGCTTTTACCGGCGAGCCACATGTGCCCTCGGATGCTTTTGTTATTATTTGTTGCGACTCACACAGGACCCGATGCGAAGTTCGTCGTGTGAGGGGGGTCCACGCCCACGCGACCATAGCGAATAGGCGCTCGCCAGCGCCCGACCGTAGCGCCAGATAGCGGGGGTGGGTTTGGGTAGGCTGGCCGTATTATGCAAGAGCACTCGGGTGCTTCGCTTCCGCATCGCCACGCGCCCTGCTTTTGCGCGCGCCACGGCGCCCAGCTCACGAAAGCGAGACCGCGCTTCTGCTTCGGTGCTCTGCCCCTGCCCCGCTTGCTGCCTGCCTCTCGCTCGCTCGTCCAGACAGCACAGGACCTCCTAATCGCCTGGAAAAGCCATCGTTTTTGCAGCAGCACACCCGCTCCGGTCCGGTCCAGCCTCTCCAGCCATGGCCGCGGCCGTCCTCCGCCGCGTCGCCCGCACCGCGGCCACCGCCCCGCGCGCGACGCCGCCGCTGCTCGCCCGCGCGCGCGGGGTCTCCGACTCCACGGACCCGATCACCGTGGAGACGTCGGTGCCCTTCAAGTCGCACATCGTGGACCCGCCGTCGCGCGAGGTGACCACCACGGCGCGGGAGCTCGTGACCTTCTTCCGCGACATGTCGCTCATGCGGCGCTTCGAGATCGCCGCGGACTCGCTCTACAAGGCCAAGCTCATCCGCGGGTTCTGCCACCTCTACGACGGCCAAGAGGCCGTCGCCGTCGGCATGGAGGCCGCCATCACGCGCGCCGACGCCATCATCACCGCGTACCGCGACCACTGCGCCTACCTCGCGCGCGGCGGGGACCCCGTATCCGCCTTCGCCGAGCTCATGGGACGCCGCGACGGCTGCTCCCGCGGAAAGGGCGGCTCCATGCACTTCTACAAGCGCGACGCCAACTTCTTCGGCGGGCACGGCATCGTCGGCGCGCAGGTGCCGCTCGGATGCGGCATCGCCTTCGCGCAGAGGTACAAGAAGGAGGACACCGTCACGTTCGACCTCTACGGTGATGGTGCGGCCAACCAGGGACAGCTCTTCGAGGCGCTCAATATGGCTGCGCTCTGGAAGCTGCCAGTCATACTGGTCTGCGAGAACAACCACTGTAAGTTCTGCTACCAATTGTCAGGTTGTTCAATTGATGCTATTCCTGATTGCAAGTGATGTGATTTTGGGATACATAATTTATGCAGATGGAATGGGGACAGCAGAGTGGAAGGCCTCAAAGAGCCCGGCTTACTACAAGCGTGGGGATTATGTGCCCGGCTTGAAGGTAAACAGCCTATGTTGTCGCTTTGGTTTTATCACATACAGTAGTTATAAATGTGCAGACGAAGTAAACTGAAAAGTTCTGTCTGGCGATTTAGTACAACTTTTGTTGGTCATGCAAACTTCACTTTGGACAGTGATATAATTGGGTTTATTTTGTTCTAATGGATCAAATGTTACAAACGATAGTAGTAGCTTAAGGACCCTGATGTTAGCATCATCTAAGGCTTCATCGTGCAAACTGGAAGCTGATTTTGGTTGATATTCTTACCTGCAATGTAGTTAATTTTTTGCCATTATATTGTATGCAGGTTGATGGGATGGATGTTCTTGCTGTGAAACAGGCTTGCAAATTTGCCAAAGAACATGTTCTTCAAAATGGACCAATTGTAAGTACTCAAGAGATAGTGCGATACGTCTTTTGGATTATGTACATTTATGCGCTTTTAGGGGTGATAATCCGTCAGTACAACCATCATGATAGTATTCATATTTTGGGCCCCTTATATTTTTGCCGTACTACAGGCATCTCTACTCCTGTTTTTTTTAAGGAACATCTATACACCTGTTGTTTAAAATATGTTTTGTTGCTCTGTTTTCAGACTTATCAGATACAGGCTCAGTGGGAGCCTGCAAATTTTTGAATAGACTGCATCTAGTAATATTTTACAATTGTGTATTACTAAAATCAGATATTTAAGTGTGTGTTCTGAAACATTTTGATTGAATGCCATGCTGTTGTTTTGTTTACACCCGTTTGCTAAGTTCCATTCTTGTTGAGTGTGTGTTAGTAGGCTGCATCTGCTAAAAGAAGTATGTGTCATTATATTCTGTTTTAAAGAAATCACATCTAGAATGGATAGGATCTCGCTGCTCTGTAATCCGTATATATATCCCATCAATCTTTACAATGAGGCAACAATATTGATCACAAAGTACTAAAAGCAGCAATTATTGTCTTTCAGTATATATACGGGTAACTCATGATTCATTCTTGTTTAGAATGTGCTATCAGTCTAACTAGAGGAATGTTTGTCTTCTGTAACACATAGGAGTATCTTTTATTGTTGTCACTAACATTGTTCTTGTTCTTTTAGATTCTTGAGATGGACACATATAGATACCATGGACACTCGATGTCAGATCCAGGTAGCACCTACCGCACCAGGGATGAGATTGCAGGGATAAGACAGGTTAAGATAGAAATGATATCTTCACTTGAAAATTATATTGCTGCAAGGATTGATATTTGGAATTATTTAGTTATGTGATGGTCTTATTGTACTAACAGGAGCGTGATCCAATTGAAAGGGTGAGAAAGCTCTTATTGGCCCATGACTTTGCAACAGCCCAAGAGCTAAAGGTAATGCTTGGATTGTTAATACTGTATGTGACCTTAAACTTCTATTTTACAGTGTACATGACCCTGAACTTAATTGCCACATAATATATATTGTAAGACATTTTTTTCTTTGTTATTCATTACTGTCTGTATATTGTTTCTTGATAGGACATGGAAAAGGAAATAAGGAAGGAAGTTGACAGCTCAATTGCTAAAGCAAAGGTCTGATCAGCACTTAAATTTGCCTGTTTGTGCTTCATTTATTTGAATGATGCTTATGAGTTCATGTTGCATTTTATACCTACCTACAGGAGAGTCCGATGCCTGATCCATCTGAGCTCTTCACAAACGTCTATGTGAATGACTGTGGTTTGGAGGTAAGATGTTTTCAGAGTTTAGAAACCATCTAATAGGACTGTAACATAAACATCACTTTAATTCAGGATTTTTTTGGCTTTGCATTAGCTGTTACGAACTGATGAACATGTAGTAAACCTATTGTGTTCCTTTGCTGTGCAAGTCGTATGTGCTGAAACTGGTTACTGTAGGTTAGGTCGCATGTCACAGACTCACGTACACCAGCTACATTGACATTTGAAATCTGATATTTTATGTTGATTAATCATGTGGTCTTTGATCCAGTCCTTCGGGGTGGACAGGAAGGAGGTGAGAACCGTTCTTCCCTAAGCTGGCAGACGAGAAGACGAGAAGCTTGGCTATGTGAGATTCATTCGAATGTGATGAAGCCTCCGATGTTTATTGCTATGTACATTCCCATTTGCGTTGCAAAAAAAATAAGTTTATGCGTAGATAATGGATGCATCAGCTACTGGGATCCAGGATCCTGTTCCTGTCTCTGTACTAGATTCACACTGCAGTACCTTGTTCTCTGACTCTTAAGCTGTTTTAAGGGGCAGCAGTTAAAAGTCTCTGTGGTCCTTGTTCAGCTTTATTAGTGTAGTACTGTGTTGCTTGTTCCGAAAGCTATTTATAGTTTTGTATACCGTGCTATAGGGGGTGTTTGATACCACTACGGTGGCTTCACTCCCGCTACTGTGTCCGGCTAGAGGTGTCCGGGGGCCAGACCAGAGCAGCTCCGAGCTACGATTAAGGTGGCTCCACTCCGTTGAAATGGGACGGCTGTTTTAAGATGGAATTGCTCAAGTCGGAACCGGCCCAAAGTTTAGGGGCTGGCCTAAATCCGGTAAGCTGGGCCTCTACCCTGTAATACCTGGCGCAGCAAGCTGGGTTTCCTGACATAAGAGTTCCAAAGGCCTCCCTTAAAGCTTTGGGCCCAAATTATTCCGTCGTCTTAACGTGGGCCGTGGGATAGACGACAGGAACGACCACTGGGCGTCGGGACCCCACGCTGCAGCGCACGGCACACGCTGATGAGCCATTTGATTCCATGTGAGCAGAGAGCAGGTTCCATGTCCGGTCCGTGCAACCTGACGAAGCTACGGCCCTGTTTGTAACTGCTTTTCTCTGAAGGTGCTTGGGTAGGAATTTGACTTCTTATTAACATAGCTATGGGAAGAATTTGCTTTGAAAAATAGCTAGGTGTTTGGCAGGTCCCATTTTCATATGTTTGATTATTTTTTTGAACAAGAAAAGACTGCAATGCCCCTGATAATAAGTGAGTGACTTGTTTAATTTTGCTAAATAACAACGAATATCACTCGCATCATGCAACTCATTCTGCAATTAACTTAACCATATCTGTATACTCCTGAGCTTTGGATCACTGATCTCTTGAAATGATAGAAAGGAAAAAGATCCCAAATGACAAGGAGCTTTATATACAGTTTGTAATTGCCGCAGAGATGTAAAAATCAGACAACAAAAAAATTACATAAAGAATCCCAACTACAAAGATCGAGTTTGTACAACATGGAACTGAACAATAAACAACATGTACCTACAATCTCCTAATCCATTTACAATCCTATACGAAGGAGAAGGGGATGGAAAGTGTTGAGGATCAATAGCAGAGGTAATTAACCTTAATGACCCTTGACCTTAATGACGTAAACAAGGTATAAATAATCCCCGCCTAAACCAGCCTCCGCATCGTACGGACGCGTTACGGGCCGAGCCAACAGGCGATCTCCGTCTCGCCCGACCCCTTCGAAGAGGGGTCGGATCCCCCACGCTCGGACGGCACGCTCGACCCCGTCTCTATAGGGGTCGAGCGAACGCGTCTCCGCCTCGCGCGACCCCAGGGTCGGGCGAATCGCCTGCTACTCCACAAGTAGGACAGACGGTGACGGTTGGGAAATAAATGATTGACACTCCTACACCCGCTGACAGGTAGAGCCGCCCGCTATCCAGACAAGTGGACGATAAATACACACGACGTGCACTGTCCACGGGATGGGCGTCACTCCAACAGCCTCTGTCAGAGACTCATCGCCCCTATACAACAGGACGTCCTGGAGCGACGGCCATCACTACGGCGTCATCACACCGAAGCCTACAGTGGAGTTTCTCCATACGGACGGGACTCCGACGAGCGACGGCACGGGCCACTCCGTCAAACAGGAACGGCACGATCGCACCGAAGGCGTCGCCCATTATGGCTCGGCCTAACTGGTGTACGGCATCAGTAAGCTCCACGGAACCGACCCTCCCCACACCGTCGTATAAAAGGGGAGGGAGATCGAAGACGAAGGACAAGCTTCCAAGCACACGAGTCTTTCCACAAGCCTGGACAACGCTCATTAGCTCCCGGCGCCAGCCTTAGAGTATATACCCACAAACGCACTTAGAGGCAGGGACCACTCCCCTTCCTCCTCCACTTGTAACCCTTCCTATAATCCTTGTCGCGAGTAACACGAGCAGCTCGAAAACTGGACGTAGGGTATCCTTGCTTGAACCAGTATAAATTTTGTGTCCTCTCGCGAACCATCGGAACCTCAAAATGCACCCCCCATGATAAATTTACTAATCGACAGTAACGAACCTCGACAGAAAGAATCATTGTTAACACAAGATTCTTGCTAGTATACACAAATGAAGCGCACACACAAAAATGGAACTAGTAAAGGCGAATGATCGGAACCAACGGAGAAGGCTGTGTGAAACACAAGATTCGACTGCTGCTTTCTTCGACACAGAAGAGTAGCAGGTCGACGAGCAGCGGTTACGCACGTCTCCTCCACCTTGGCAACTAGCACGACGCAGGCCCTGCCACACTAGACCTCGAGCTCATCGGAGTCGGAGGAGGGAGGCCCACCTGTCGTCGATCTCAAGGCGTCGTCGCAACTAGCGATGTGACTGCAGACCCTAGCACGACGAGAACCAGCCGAGACGACGAGGAGCGCCGCCGATAGGGAGAAGGAGCTCATGAAGGACCGGCGAGCGACACCAGACAGGGGAGGAGTGTCGGGTGGACGGGGCAAGCCGGTTGGAGGAGGACCGTCGGTCGGCGAACCCTAGCCGTCATTCTCTCCCTCTCTCTCTGAGTTGCGAATGAGAATGGGGGCCTCAGGATGGGAGGCGGGCAGGCCAGCCTTGTGGTGGGGTAAGACAATGTCAATTACGGGTAGTTTTCACTCAACTTGAAGGTCTTTTTTGTCTAAAAGGACATGATACGGAAAGAAGCTGTAGAATCGACGATTCTGCGTCGTTGGCAAAATGCCACAGAGAAAAGTATCGCTGCAATTTGAAACTGAGTAAAAAAAACTTTTTAGGACCTCTTTCAACTTATTTTTACTAGAAACTGAAAATAAGCTGCGCCAAGCAAGACCCGCTGCTCCTGCTCCGCAGTAGCACAGAACGAACTAGGACAATAAACGCGCGGCACAGAAGAAATACTAGCCGTTGGCGATGATCGAGCCGCACAGCTCCTGGAGTAGTACCAGTAGCCTCGAACGCCTGGGCTTCTTTGACTGACGTAGTACGGAATGATGGGCGCCCGTTCAAACAAATGCTCCGCTGGATCAGACGGCAGCCTGGAGGGTTCCAGCGGCGACGCGAGGAATCCAACCCAATCCACCGTGGCCCAATCCAATCTATCGACACACTGGTCACTGTCGGTATTACACAGTTCGCAAGAGGCTGCGAGTCGCTGTCTCGGCTCGGCGCGCGGCCGCGTACCGTCGTATCCGTGGCGCGTGCTCGGGCCTGCCGTCGCCGCCGCTCTGCTCTCCGGGACAGCTGCCGAGCCGTACGTCCACGCGGCCAGCAACGAAGTCCTACTAGGAACACTAGTAGTACTAGTAAGTACTCAGTCCTGTATCTGTATCTGTATGTGGCCGTCTCGCGGTTGATCCCCGAACGCGTGCGAAACGGTAACAAACCAGGCCGCACGCTTATACTGTAGTAGTACTAGTACTATCGCCACCGACGGAGGAAACGAAAACGAGCCGCTGCTCTCGCATTCCCCGACCCCGATCGACGGATGGCGAACGTTCCAGAAGCCGCCATTCCCGAAGAGCAGCGACGGGAGAGTGCTCACCACACCCAAGAATCCACGCGCTTGGAATTCAGCTACGGAAAAGGGATTCCTCATCATAGAACCGCGGATTATTGGAGAAACCAGAGCCAACAGCAGAAACCTCCGGGGTTTGGTCCGAGGTCAAAAAGGTCACACGGTTGGTGATACAGAGTTACAGAAAGGGGAGAGAGCTTCGAGTTGCAACCGGCGATACCAAACGTGTTCTTGCCTTCTTGTTTGGGGATAAACAACGACACACCACTCCTTTTTCTTTTTCTTTCACTTTTTTTTTCCAAAGATTGTTTTAGGGATCAGTACTGCTAGCACGTAAAGAACTGTCATTTCTAACCTCGCATTGGTGGGGGTGCTTTCCTACCACTGACCAACGAGAAAACCATTGCTTGCATGCCAAGATTGCACCGTATACCCAAGAGCGCCTTCTACACACACACAAAGAAAAGAACTAGGGAAATAGAGGACGTTGTTAGTATCTTGCAAGGTGGCCATGCCTCGATTTTGTTCTAAAAGCGCATCACACACTATGATCAAGTTCCGGAAAAAAGATGTCTTAAAAATTTAAGAAATCACTGAGAAGTACGTGCTACAGTAAGCATTAAAATAAAATGCTATGTAGCTGCCAAAGCCTCAAAGGCACTAGTAATATACTACTACTATAGTACGTAACACTTTTTGTTAGACAGTAGTACAGTAGTGCCATTTTTTAGAAGAAAACACCCTTTGGTTTGAAGGAAAAATAAGGGAAAAACTATATGAACCCGTTTGAACCCCGCTTGTCCCACTCTTCAGTTTTACTACGGGTGGTCTAAGCATTTTGCATCGGTCCTACTGCACCGTTTTGGCTAGTGTGTTGTGTCCGTTTGCGAGCCAGGCTCCCAGCCGAGTGAATGAACGCATGCCAAAAGGGAGCTGATCCGGTCACTACCTCAAAAAGAAAGAGAGAGAGAGAGAAGGGGGAAGGGCATCCAGCTGTCGAAGCCTGACATTTTTTTTTTCTGTTTTCCCCCATTTTGCATTTACATAAAAAAAAGAGTTATTGGAAGGGGAGGGAAACTATGGGTGCCGTTTTTTCGTCGTCGTTCACGTTAGCTGTTCTCCACTTCCGGTCGGCGGGGACCGCTGGAGTCGCTGTTGCGCCAGCAGCATGCATGGCTTGTGTGAAAAACAAAAACTGGCACGAAGAATCACTTGTCCTTCCCATTTTTTTTTTCAATTTCGTATATCAAGAGTGATTGTGATTCCCACGAAAATAAATCTCAGCCAAACGAAGTCGCTTTTTCTTTGTTTTTTGTTGGGCGAATCCGACCCTACAGTTCTTTTCGCGGCACCGTATCGCCCTCACCTACCCGTTCCCACCTCCGTCCAGTAAATTACTACTACAAAGCTCCATTAATTAATTAAGTAGTGCCTGGCTAATCCCTAATCGCCGTAGGCGGTTCACTACCACAGCAGTACAGTACACGACTCGGCGGGCCGCCCGCGGGCTCCCCACCCTCTGCTGCCTGGCGTCCCATGGCGCCGAGGCGGGCGCCCAGGCCGCAGACAGGACCCCTGCCTCTGCCCAATGGGGCCCGCAACGCGAGCTACTTCTACTTCTAGCGGCGAGCTGAGCTGCCCGCCAGCTCTCTCCGCTGCTAGTATAGTACATGGGGACGGGGTGCAGCGGCCTGGTGGCCTACGTGGTCGCCGCCGCCATCGGATTCCGAGGCTGGATCACGTTTTGGAGACCCACGCCTTTTCTCCTCCTGACATCAACAGTTGTTTTTCGCTGAAAAAAGTCCCCCAGCCCCCCAAAACCCGGATTGGCGTGCACACAGACAGCACACATGCGTGGATTTGCTACAAATTCTTTTCAACTTTTAAACATGCTTAAAACACTGAAAGCAAACTAACTTATCAATTGTGATAACAATATCCAGCAAAAAAATAAAAAAATTGTTTATGCGAGGGGGAGTACGTAAGCACACCACTTGACTCTTTACTGCACGTGATATAAGGGCATGTACAAAGTTATTAATTAGGATGTCTCTTCATGCTAATGTGACAGAATTTTTTATAAAAAACACGCTCATTTAGGTAAGAGACAGGTCTCTTTACGAAGAGACGTCTCTTACACATGTTCTAATTTATAATAAACAATAGATGAGAAGTTATCTTTTTTAGTCTAATTATATTACATATTATTATTTATTAAAAAATAAAATAAAAAACAATTTATTATATAAAGAGATTTGTTAATGTTTTCTTACATAAATAAACGTGTCCAAGAGATATGAAGAGGCTCACCTTTATGCATGCCCAGACAATACGTAAGTATACTAAATGTCTACGTCTACGTATGCTCAAGCTCAAGTTGCCAATAATAATACTCCACCCTGTCAACAACAGTTGTTGGTGGTGGTAGAACTGTAACGGTACTGGTCTACTGGAACTGTATATTACCAGCAGCATCTATCTAGTGTGAGAGCAGTAGGTTAGCTAGTAGTATTACTAGCAGTAGTATCTAAGCAAAAAAATCGTCGTCGTTGGAAAGCTAGTACTAGTATCGTCACGGATCGACGACAATTGTTTCCTAGTAGTAGTACTTACTATAGCAGTGTAAAGATTTGCAACGACGATGTCAACTCCAACTGCCACGGCTCTACCACCGATGATGACAAGTGTAACAGTCTAATCGCTGCGCGGCGCATTTTTAACTGACGGGCGTTCACCGCCATGAGGCCATGACATCGATGACACACGTGTAGAGGCAAAAATTGCCGCAAGTACGTACGCATCAAGCAACAGCACCTACGAATGTATGTGTGGGATAGACATAGAGTAGCAAAATATTGTTTCTCCACAAAAACATGACATATATGTGGAACAGGTGAAGAGTGTATTATAGAGCATTGAACCATCAAAGTGAGAAACTCGGCATTTTACGATCTTTCAAAGTGATTTAAGCTGTTACAGAAGGTTGTTCGAAAAAGAGCCAACATCTTAGGTTTGCAAGTTGAAAACGGCTCTTATGAACCGATTGTGCCGACGGACATTTTAAATGAATTTATAGCTAGTACACTATAACTGGTAGACTAGACGTCATTTATTTATTTACATATTTTTAAGAAAGTTGAGCATTTTTTTTAAACATGTAGTTCGTCTTTTTTTTTTTTGCAAAAAAATATGTACTTCGTCTTGACTGAAAGATTAAATTAGGATTATGATCATTTATACAAATTGATACAATAATATCATAGAGATGTATAGCTAGACATCTAGCTTCAAGACATATACTAAACCAATTAATTCTACAAACAGCTACTACCGATAATTAAGAATAGACGCACACAAGTAGTAGGCGAATCAATACGGAACACGTGTAATTTTCTCTTTGATTATCAGTGCTCCAACGGCAATATAGATACGACAATTTTCTACTTTCATTATTAATGTTCTAGTAAGTTTTAGCGGCTACAGATATGTCAATATCTAAAAATCCATATGGTATTGCCCATAGTTTCCCCACAACCTTACATATGTTACAAATATTCTTTTTTTTAAAAAAAACTAACGGATAGTATAAAAGTTATCTATAAGTAGTTATTGAAAAGTGATACAAATAACGAATAAATTTTTTTTTGACCAAACAATGACATCTCAATAAAAAAATGTAGAGATATAAATGATTAAATAATCTAGATACATGATAAGATATTATTACGTCATAAATGTTTAAAAAGATAGTACGTTGCAAGACGTACCATACCATCAATAACAGTTTGACATTCATGAATTGAGGTTAGACATTAGGAATAGAATAGAATAGAATAGAATAAAAATCCTTACAATCCTACCACATGCTAGCAGAATAAACGCAGATCAAGGTACTACAACGGTACAAATGTTTGTTGAAAGGCAGCAGCTGCTACCCGTGGGAACCAAAAACCGAAAACAAACAGCACAAGTGGAACCAACGCATGACACGCTAAAATCAACGCGTTTTTTCCCCTAAACACTCGCCCTTGCTTGGCTTATCGCTAACGCCACGCCTCCAGTCCCCCCCTCAGCAGATCAGAGCAGAGTGGTCAATACATACGCGTCCCTCACCGACCACTCCGCCTGTCCACCTCCACTGCGAGACAGCGCAGCACAGGCTGCCTCCCCCAAGAATCCAAGAAGCGAACAGGCCCCTCGTCCGTCGCCGGCGTCCATGGCTGGCGCCGCGGGCGAGGCGATGCGAACAGGGGCGGTGGCGGTGGTTGCAGTGGTATTCTTGACGGTCGTTTCGGTCGCGGCGGGGGCGCTGCCGAGGTTTGTGGAGGCTCCGGAATACCGAAACGGGGAGGGGTGCCCGTTGCCAGCGGCTAGGGCGTCGGAAGGGGTGTGCGATGCGGGGCTGGTGCACATCGCCATGACCCTCGACGCGCACTACCTGCGGGGCTCCATGGCCGCGGTGTACTCGCTGCTCAAGCACGCGTCTTGCCCCGAGTCCATCTTCTTCCACTTCCTGGCCGCGGAGGGCGGCGGAGGAGCGGAGGGGGTGGAGCCGGAGCTGCTGCGGCGCGTGGTGGCCGCGTCGTTCCCGTCCCTGCGGTTCGAGATCTACCCGTTCCGCGCCGACGCCGTGGCCGGGCTCATCTCGGCGTCCGTGCGAGCCGCGCTGGAGGCGCCGCTCAACTACGCGCGGAACCACCTGGCCGAGCTGCTCCCGCGCTGCGTGCCGCGGGCGATATACCTCGACTCCGACGTTCTCGCAGCCGACGACGTCCGCCGGCTCTGGGAGACGCGCCTGCCGGCCGCCGCCGTCGTCGCCGCCCCCGAGTACTGCCACGCCAACTTCTCCCGATACTTCACGCCGGCCTTCTGGTCCGACCCGGGGCTCGGCGCGCGGGTCTTCGCGGGCCGCCGCCGCCCGCCCTGCTACTTCAACACCGGCGTCATGGTCATCGACCTCCGCCGCTGGCGCGCCGGGAACTACCGCCGCCGCATCGAGCGGTGGATGGAGATCCAGAAGGAGAAACGCATCTACGAGCTCGGCTCCCTGCCTCCGTTCTTGCTCGTCTTCGCCGGCGAGGTGGAGGCCGTCGACCACCGATGGAATCAGCACGGCCTCGGCGGCGACAACGTGCACGGCAGCTGCCGCCCGCTCCACGCCGGCCCCGTCAGTCTCATGCACTGGTCGGGCAAGGGGAAGCCTTGGGACCGCCTCGACGCCGGCAGGCCGTGCCCGCTCGACCACACCTGGAAGTCGTACGACCTCTACATCCCGGGGGACGATGGTGACGCCTCCTCGCCGGCGTCTGGGCCGGCATTGCCTTCTGCGTCGCCCGCAGCACTGTTTTCTTGGTAGACTAAGCTGGTAGTTCCATAGACATAGTAGTTCGTTGGTTGCTTGAGCGGTTCTTGGCGATTGCAATGTGCTCCATTGCATTGCATTGCATTGCTGCTGCTGTTGCCACCGCCGCCGTGAGCTAGCTGCCATTCATGGTGGCCTGTACAGAGGGCGGTGAAGGGAGGGGCGGTGGCAACGGCATCATGGCGAGAGGAGGGGTGAGTTGATAGGGAGAAGGGAGCTTGTTCTTTTGGCAAGAATTCAGATTGGTTATTTTGGGGGGTTTTGATTCTTTTTGGCTGGTCAGTGATTCGTGGGGTTCCCAATTCTCTTGATTGGAGGTGTACAATTGGAAAGACTGGAATTTGGTTCACTTTTATTGATCATTCTTTAATTTATATGCAATGCGTTCTGTACCCGATCTTAAAAAATGATGTGATTGAGCTTTCAGATGAACCGAATTGAGTGGGATGCCTTGCGTGTGATATGAGGTCTCAATGAAATCTTTGAGAAGGTAGTGAATCTTTGTGGGCAAAGAAGATTTAAGTTATCTTCCTGAAACAAATTCTGGAAATGCACACCATAGTCGTATTTGTGGATCTGATTGTAGAAATGTCTGAAGTTTGATCAAGCGTATCATGTGAAGTTGTTTACTGGAACTGGAAGTATTTTTCCTTTGTTAAGTTTGATGTTTAGGTAAATGATGATGATATCAATGTGTTGAAAATTACATCCTCCCTGATCATGTGATTGAAGATTTATGGACCTGAAACTGATTTTCCGTCTCTGTAGTCTCAATGGAGTTTGTAGCATGACTATTTCCATCTGTAATTTGTTGTTCCTTGTTTGACTGAAGTATGTTGCCCCTCCTATCAGTAACATCCCTGTTAGTCTATTCTCTGTATCCAATTCAACCGTTATTTAGGTGTAAGAAAGCAGTAGTTAACTGAATAGGTTTGTGCCTGGGGACTTGCACATTCGAATTACCAAATCAGGTGGAAGCTGGAACCTGAGGTATTGCATAGCAATCGAATTTCTATCTTTGGAGTGGAGTCCTGGAACATGCCTTTTCCATCTGCAGTTGGACTTCTTTCTACAGTATGTACGCGCTCTGATTGAGAACAGTTACTACTACGATTCTCTGTAGTATCAGTTTTTTTGGTCTGAAATGAATTCTCTACCCAAGAAGCCTGTGACCTTCAAGGTCCAGAAAGGATTGTGCCATTCAATTCTCTACCTGCTTTAATCTTTTAGCTGTAAATCAGATTCATCAGCATTTGAAGTTTTGAACAAGCAGCAGGGGCCACAAATGGTTCGGTACGGAATGTTTCCTAATGTCAGATCTTATACCGTGTATATGCATGCAATCAGAAGCTCGTGGTTTCAGGCTAGCAGCAAAATGAGAAGGCTTAATTTAGTGCCCGCACAAAGAATGTGACCAATCGAATGCTAAAGTTTACTCACTTTATACTACAAACAAACAAGTCATCACAAGAAAGAGAAGCAGCAACCAACTGATCCGAGCCATTATTATAGAATCGAAGATGCAAAGCGAGTGCACTGCTGCTCTTGTGGTGCAACTAATCATCGTCAGTAGTATTCTCTTGGCACCTGCTTCATCCTCGTCCTTTCGCTTTCACTTTTTTTTTTTTCCTCCGTGCCCACGAACGAGCCTGAGCCTGATCTGATGAACTCCTGGCCACCCACCGGGCATCAACCACCAGAATTCAGTACCGTATCACATGGATAATAACCACCTCCATCTCCATGATGGAAAAAAGGGATTGGCGAACAAAATTCATGGATGGGTAGTTTTAGATCTCTGGGTGGCACAAGATTTATTAACAGGTGCAGTGGGTTGGCAGCCATCGTCTTAAGAGGTGGTGGCGGACACTATTCGCTTGTCACATGATTCATCAGCGGATCCAAAGCAAAGCTGCTTGCTTGCTTGCTTCGTGGCGATCTATGGCAAGATTTATGGCGCCATTTACTACGAGCGTTGTGGTGCCTCCATTACGGCGACGGCCACCGGATCCAGGTGGGACCGCGCGGTGCTGTATGACATGCCTGTAGTAATTGGCTCGATCTGGTCGGGGGTCCGTCCGTCGGCGTCGTAGAGCTTCGGTTTCCGCGGCAGGTCGTAATGACCGGCGAATAAACTGGGGCGGACGGAAGCCGCTCACACAGGAGCAGGACGGATTCTGTTTCAGAATTTAATTTGGGAATGGCGGGGAAGGAGGAAGATGGAGCAGTAGCCAGCCATTTAGCCCATCTTTGTGTCGGCGATTGGTTGTTGCACGAGCAGGCTTTGTTTGCCAATGGGTGGAAGATGACTCCATCAGTTTGTTGAGTTCTGTTTTTAATGTTGCAGATGAACTGGCCTCTGCTAGATACAGTAGTACGTAGGAAAGATTGGTGAAAGATGACGTGCAAATCGGAGAGGAGAACACATCATCAGCCATCACTCATCGTCGGCGACTGACTGACTGATCGCCGCTCACAGCCATAGAAGTTGGGGAATAAAGGAAAGGGTACCGGTATGTGTTATGGAATAAAGAAAAAAGGTACTGCCAAAACAACCTTTATTTACGATGCCAGCGCAATTTGTGAATTCATGTACAATTTTGCCAACTATACAATACTGGACAAGCGCAACAGTTTTCTGTTGCCTCCCCATATCCCGATGAGAACTGGTTTGTCAATTTTCAGACTCAAACCTGTACGAAACAATATTCCAACATCAGATCAAAATGTAAACATCGGGCATACATATAGCGGATTAGCAGTACAAAACCAGTAGGATACAAATGCACATCTCGACGAGCGGTTACCTATGCACTATACTATTATTTTCTTGGAGAAACATGCTATAAAGGGTACTCTCAGGTATCAGAAACATATCCAGATATGATTTTACACAGCATACTCAAACATTACTTGCTGTTCCAGTCTTTACTGAGCAGAGGAGCTAGAATCGTGCTCCTGCTCTTCTAGACATGCACAAATGTACTTTTATTACCCCACAAAGGGATTTAGATTTGTAATACAGAATTTCTCCCACGTCAGTACAAAAATGTGCAAGGGAGGAGAAGGCAACATGCAATACCAAAATACATCTGCCAGCTAGGGCTAGGACATCTGGGAGCCGAGCTGCGAAATGTTGAGAAGCAAAAGGAGACGGATATTCCCTAACCTGCAACTTAACTGCTAAATCAGCTCCAATCCGCTGGGTATATGATTCTTCAGCAACTGCTATGGTACATGCTACAAATCAGCTATATTTTTGGTTCACCTGCGGTGGTGGTAGTGTCTGTCATGCCTGTCTCTGGAATGACGTGATGACATGTCCGAGCTCGTGCTGTAGTGGCTTGAGTACTGCCTGCTTGGGTATGAATGTGGGGTCCAAGCACCATCATCTGCTGGTGAATTCTCATAACGAGAGGGGCTTCTCCTCCTGTCTGAATGTGACCTTCCTAGACTTGGACTCTGTAGACCATAGTCATAGGAATGGTATCTCGATGAATAATGATGATCCACACCAGGTGGACCTCTGTCACGGTGATCCCTTGAATCGGACGAGTGGTGACAACTTGAGGACTGAGGAGGGGTGCTGCCCCATAGCCAGCGGTCACCATTCTCTGGAATGGGAGCATTTATTCCAGGGAATTCCACTGTCATCCTTCTGCGAGGCGGAGATGGTTCACCTTGCTCTGGAAGCTCTCCATCCTCATAATCTAGTTTTACTTCATCATCTCCAAATATGGTGATACCAGAAGGCTTGTCTTCATCATCAACTACATCTAAAATCGACAACCAGTGAGTAACGAGAAAAATATGACCTAAAACCTGCCCAAATGCAAATCTACACATGCATATCCGATTTGAAGTGCTTAACCATGTCTGCTTTGACTTTAAATCGGTGGTGACACTGTGACTTCTGAGTAGGGAAGACTAGTTGGATTACAAGTTTCAACCAAACAGATATAGGAATGTCAAACAGGTCGGCATGAAGTAACATTTCATTTCTTATTTTTTAATTCAACATATATTCAAAAAGAAAACTATGAACATCAGAAACAAAAGAGTCCATATACTGCATGTGACAAATATTCAAATGCACATTAAAATTCTTAGCTTACCCAAGTAACCTGGAGGATAACCCAATTCACGCATTCTATGCAGCCAGGGAGGTGGATCATTTTCCTGCAGTGTGAGATAAACTCAGGAAGTGTTTTTACCATCATGGAAATGTGTTTAAGAAAAATAGAAATGGATATCTTCAGTATCTAGAACATGAGCGATCCTTCATCAATCAACAGAAATAAAAGATGATAGGACTAATACTCAAACATAATAGTTGCCTTATACAGATAATCAGATAGAATCAATGTACCTACTTCATTCAGATGACTACCAGAAACCTGTGTGAGATAAGGTACTGCAATAACGTATAACAATAAAGTACTTGTACATGCACACAATTAAACACAACACAATTATATGTTGCCATTTGGCAGATCTAAGCTACTTGATTAAAAATTACAGTTATAACATGCAAATAAACACATTGTCGAGGGTCAATACCAGAGGCGATCAGCATTAACGACCCGCGGCCTTAACAGTACGAAGGAGGCGAAACGATCTCCGCCTCGCCCGACCCCTGTGCCGTAGAGACACTCGACGGCTCAGGTCCACGGACGATCTCCGCCTCGCCCGACCTCCCCGATTAGGGGTCGGATTTCCCACAAGTCGACCGCTGCGCTCGACCTCACCGCGTCGGGGTCGGGAAACCGCACGAGGCTCCGCCTCGCCCGACCCCAGGGTCGGACGAACCGCCTACCATACCACGGATGGGCAGGGCGGTGGCGGTTGAGCGACTCCCACGTCCATGGACCAGTGAGGATAACGACTACTCAAGCAAGTGGGGGAGTAAATGCGCACGACGCACACTGGCCGAAGGACTGTCACTGTTCCGACGACACACGGCCAAGCCCACTCCCCTACTGGGATGGGCATTCGTGAGTAACAACCCGACGGGCGCAAGGACAATGATGACCGACGCCACTCCGCCGACCCCGCCGAAAGTCATCCCCCTATACGGACGGGACATTCCGGATTGACGGACACTCCCCACGCCACCGGATCAGGATGCCGCAATGCCGATGACGACGTCCACAGCAACAACTCCGAAGCCCAGGGAGCACCGGCAAGCTTGACTTAGGGCGTACGGCCACGACCACCGCTCTACAATCTCTCTCTCTCTCTCTCTCTCTCTCTCTCTCTCTCTCTCTCTCTCTCTCTCTCTCTCTCTACCACCACGCATCCCACGTCTCACCCCTTGCAGTATAAAAGGGGAAAACTAGGGTTTCGCGCAGAGAGAGGAAAAAAGACGAACCACAGACAACCAACACTCGACCACGCACCTTCTTTCATCTGGAGACTTGGGACGCCGTCCCTCTCCCACGAGCAGCTCGAGACTGGACGTAGGGCACGATTGCCTGAACCAGTATAAATCCTTGTGTCCTCTTGCGAACCATCCGAATCCCAAAACGCGCATCCCACGATAATTACTAACCGGTGATAACGAACACCGACACACATATCAAGTGATGAAATAATATTTTTTTATTTCATGAGTGCTAGTGCTATTTCTTTAAGCTCTACCAATGAAAGAAATTTCAAATTACATGGTACGCATCTGAACAAGGCTGCTCGATGATGGTAAACAAGGGAAATATAGCCAGTTCATTTAAAAAAGAAATCAGGGATGTATTCAATAATTTAAAAAAGATAATCACTTACCCCAATCCCCAAGCACTCTCTAGTCTCAGGTCCCAGTACTCCTGCTCTCAAGTCATCAAATTTTCCTGGTGTCTTCTGGTAATACCGATTTTGTACACGGTTAGCGTTAGATTGGTTTCTTTTCAAATTGTGCTGCTTGCGGGCATTGCTAATAGCAACGTTGTCACGAGGCTTTGGGCAATCCTTCAGAGCATGGCTATAAGAACCACAATTGAAACATCGAGAATCATCCTTATCCAGCCTACTGTAAGGGAAACAAAATATGTCAAGTTATGTGTGCTTTTGAAGATAAAAATATTGTTTTAACAAATGAGAAAATTCATCAAAATCAAATAAATATTGAATGAAAGTGTATCTTTCAGAGAAGAGCAACATAATGAAACAAGAAGTATAATCAGAATGGAGGCCTAAATTGTTGAATCAAAAGCAATTACTTAATTCTTCAAGTAGTTTTCTTTAGAAAATGAACATATGAATTGGCCATTGGTGTCTAATATCAGGATCCTAGGAGCAAACTAATCTGTCAGTACAAACTCCAGCCAGCAAAGCTCGATTACTAAATTTCAACTTTGAGCACAAATTAATATTTCAGTACATATTTATTTCTCAAAACAAGTGTGCTGTAACATTCATTTGGTGAATCCATATATTTACAGTGGTAGTGTTATAGAGCTAAAATAAGTTAGGAGGGGACAACACCTACTATCATCCATCTGAACTTCAGAATATAATAGCATTGAAAAACAGAAGAATTTTCCATGGTCCATTGCAATATGCAGAGTTATGATCATATATGGTCATATACTAATGAGGGAATCAGGTTAACGGCAAGGCACTCATATCTACAAGACCATCACAATCCAGAATGAGTTGGCACACTAGCTTGGGCTAAGGAAAACCAACCAATTGAGTTGGGGTGCATTTGACACTTCATCATTATCCTCTACGACTCTATGTAACTAACAGGAAGGATATCTGTTTGAACTTTTTCAATATTATAATAGCATATAAGCGGACATATTAAGATGCAATAATATTGACGTATGCAAGAAAATGGTTGGCAGTTTGGCACCATAGCACAAATTCCGAGATACAAAATGACAACCACTAAAGCTCTGATAGGGAGAGCTGGCTGCACCGCATATACCTTCCTTTTTCTTACTACTCCACACGTTACAGGCGCAGTCGTCACAGCCGTAGCCCTGCACAGCTAGTGCATCCACTCACACCCAATATCAACAATTGAATATTAATGCTCAGTATGTGGGATGACCATTTCCTTTCCTCATACTCATATCTAGAGATAAAATAAGAAAGCCAACAGGCTCCAAGATTTCTTTACAACCAAGGAAATGCTCGAGTCATGAATATAGCACTTTTTGATATAGACCATGAGAGTTCATAATATACCTTTCAATGTTTGAGGAATCTCCCAAAGGAGTTGAGCCCAAGGTAAATTCTCGATCATATAGTGGAACAGAATCATCCTCCACCACAGCACTCTCTCTTGCTTGGATATCCACCCAAAATGACTATCGTGAGAAAAAAAAAATAAAAGACACATAACCATTACTATTTCAGTCACATAACATATGCTATGTAATAGCCTAGCCAACTTGTCTGGGACTAAAAGGCTTGGTTCATGTTGTAATAAAATATGCTGTGCAATATTTTTTCAAATGCTCAAGTATTATGATTATTACAACGACAACCAAGCCTTTTAGTCCCAACCATAAGTATTATGATTCAAGAAAAGAAAACAAAGCTACATTACCATGCGTAGGACTAAGATTAGACATCTTCAAAGATAAATATGAATGTTCAGCAACATGCTGGGAATGACTTCTATTTGTATATTAAGGAATTATATTAAATTGTAACCCCAACAGAAAATATCTGGGTTTAGGACCAGGATCCTGTAATTCATTATCTTAATGATCTGTTCAGCCTTGGAGAAAAAAATTCACACAGGACTAGTCTATTATAGGGAAAGGAGGTAAATAAATACCTAGACCTTAAAGTAGAAAGTGGAAACTACATGTCTGATAAGGCCATGCAGTAGAAAGTTGTTGTATATGATTTGATTGCATCACAAAGTTAGTTAAGGAAAAATAATATGTCAACAAGAAAATGTAGTAAAAACTAATGATAAATTTATCAATGAAGACTGCTGATTCCAAAAAAATTGATACCAGAGGGTAACAAAAAAGAAATACAATAAATAGTATAAGTAACTAACTAAATCTTCAATGTACTAACTGATGAAGGCTTCTGTAAATACCAAGTCAATTGCAATACATAATATTGGTATAATTACATACATACCACGGGGCAACATTTCTCTGAACCAATTTGTAATGCTGGATAATAAGTCTCTTCCCCACTTTCCAATACCTCTTCCACGTCACCCTATTGTATCCAGAAGTAAAACAAACAAATAAATATTTTAGCATGAAACATACTCCCTCCATCCCAAAATAAATGGCATTCTAGACTCAAAATTTCTCAAATTAGTTGACGCTCTCGCTCCTCAATACACCTTTCTCTCTTAATCTCCGTGTCCAGCTCTAATAGGACATTGAAATTGGGACGGAGAGAATATCATTTTAACAGATAATTATATATGAATACATTATCCTCTTATGCAGAATTTGATAATACTAACGGAATCACAACAAAGTAATAATGATAACACACTAGCCATCAAACTGAAGATGTGTTGCTACATACCGATGGACCATGAAAGATTACAAAACATTTAATAACTAGTGTTCTGTTATGTTATTCTATTTATCTCTCCTCATAATCTGCGTCCAACACTAGAAAGAGGTAAACGAAGATTGCTGATGAACAAATGGAGGTTACTCAGGAATAAACATAATTTGGAGAAAAAAAATACTTTCAAATTCCGTTGTGTCCTGGCCTGCCACTCAGACCATTGTTGCATCAGATCCATAAGCTTCCGTTTGCTTTCCCTAAATGTTCAAATACACATGATTTGAAATAATCAAACATAAAAAGTAAATTAAAGAAAATCAAGGATGAAAGATGGACACAAATTGCAATCTGCTATCATCTATATAGTGATTAATGAGATTGTAAGAATACAAAGTGTCTTGTCGCCAACCTTGTCAAGTCTTTGTAAATTATACGAACTGAAGGCTCAGTTGACTCTGTACGGGCTCTTTTAACTCCTCTTGCAGCTAAAGATGCCATATCAAGGAATAACGATTGTGACACAGTCTTGTTGGAAATATCATATAGGTTTCTGGTCCCCGAGGGGGAATAATACTCTGCTCATCTTGTATGAGCATAGTTCATAGGATTCAGTAGAGACAGATGAATCTTCTGGAGCATAGATATGCTTCCATTTGCAGGAGTATGCAACCAGATAGAAACATGGAAATTTAAAAATTCCACTTCAGAGGATACGGGTCTCATCAACTGAGATAGTAGTCGATGCATCAATAAGCACATTTCCAGCCCCATTACCTTTGTCTATCTCAACCGAGAACCCATGAACAGCTGCTACACTGGTCTCAGACTGAACCAACGCATCTAACTGCTGATGTTTCGTGACAATAACATCATCATCCGCAAGGTCCATATCTTCTACTTGCCCTTCTTCAAGATCTATGTTCCCATCAGAAGCCTCAACTGTACTGCCCAGAGCAGTAGCTCCCTCTTCTGGTTGGAGCTCAGATGCCGGAGGTTCCGCCCCATTCGCATCTGGTGCTTTGTTCTGAAGTTCTCCCGCTTGGTCATCTTTCACATCAGCCTCACCAGGTGCTCCAAGGCTGATGAATTCCTCCGATGCCATCTCTCTACGGAGCAATTACGCTTGCATTCCGTATCAAATCGGCATCAAATGTTTAGGGAGCCTTCAATCACAAGAAACCGGTATTAGCGTCTCACCAAATAGCAAAAGCAATTCGACCTAAAATGGATTGGCAGACTTGAATGGGCACGCGCGTTTGGATTCGGATTGCTCATGGAAGTAGGAGGAGATCTACCTCCAGAGAAATCTAGTCTAAGAAAATGGAGACAAACATCCAAGACAAGTTAGGGTTCCTCACTAGCGAAGAGAACAATAGGTCGGATGCATCAACAATTCGATTCAAACGACGCGTCGGTTAGGTAGGTGCAAGCAACTGGCCCTGCTCTTTTCCGTGGATGCGAGATGGCGGCTGCCGGTCCTCTTCGGAGGAAGAAGGTGGCCGGCGAGAGCCTCTCACCCTCTTCCGACGTGCGCTCGGTGAGCGCGACGGCACCCGGCGCGAGGCGAGCGGCAAGCGAGGCTGCAAGCAGCGGCAGCGCCGTCGGATCCAACTCGTCGCCTCGTCGCTCGTCGGCAGTCAGGCGGCGGGCAGGCAACAGTCCAGCGCCCGCAAGCACTATTACCTGCTCTGTCCCAGGAGCTGGAAGGCCACGGCCCATTAACCTTTCCAGCGTCCACAAATCGCAAGCACGCCGCTGACGCTCGCCTGCTCAGTGCCTCAAACATAACAGCCTGAAACGCTGCAAAATGCTGATCGCAAATTCTGAAACTACAACAATGCACACTACTGAGCTGAGTTGAATATTACAGAAATTTTTTTTTTGTGTTTCAATATCACGGTTACATACAAAAGACACTAGTTTGAAGGCAAATTTTATATTTACAAAATAATCATCTGTTTTGTTCTGAGTAGACAGGCGATAATCTTCAACCAATTTACCATGAAATGGTAGTAGTGGATGAAACATAACGCTTTGACCGTGGAGAGAACTACAAGAATGAAAAGTAACATGTTCTTTTCTTCTTTTTTTTTTTGGATATGAAAAGTTACATGTTCAATTCGCCATCCTGCTGTTCATCGTCCTTTGCTTCCGTCCGTACAAGGAACAAATAGGTTGATCACGTTGGGGCCTTGAATCTTCCTTGACTACTGCTTCACCCACGTTGACATGCATCAAATATGCCAGTCTAATTGTGGAGCTCGCCCATTATACTTTCTTCAATCCAATAGAAGCAAAGCAGAAAACATCAACAGACCAGGAATGCAACATCAAACCTATTATAGGCAGCACTAAACAAGCAAAGTAGTAGAAAAATAAGAAATCCAGCATGTTATATGCATCAGCATACAAGTAAAAGAACATCGCTGAGGGCGAGTCTGTGGACAAATCAACATTGTAATAATCTGCAAGAACGACCCGCAGAAATAAAAATCAGGTCAAATGGCTCACTTGAAGTGTTCATGCTTACAGGATCGCAACAAGAGGAATATAATCATGTCTACCATAAGACAAGTTAGTCTGTAAGTGGAGCAACCAAATACTAAAAAGAAAACTAAACCAGTTTTTATTACTACAACATCCACTTCGTTTTGCAGAAACTCTGATAAAGCCTCTTATTGCACATTCCACACAATCTGGAGACTGCTAGCAATTCTAGGAGCTCGAGTCTCCAGGCCCAAAACTTGTAATAACAAAAAAGAAATACTGGTGCATGACGTATCAACATGCTTCTATGCCTGAGCACCGAGTTCCAACATCAAAGTGTGGTTCGCATCATCACTCCCAGGGCCACTAAACTGGATCGGGCCTGTGCCAAGACAAACATTAACAAGTTAGTTTGTTTTAACAGCTCCATATTCAGATCTAGATTTCATTTCTCCATACCAGGACTGATGTAACGGTTCTTTAGAGACCATTCATCTCGCATCGATGCAAATTTCTTAAAAGGTGCACCTGTAAATTGCCAGTACATGAAATTAGACTACGGTAGCGATGAGGAGTTGAGGACATAATTGTTATGAACTTAAATGTGCTCAAGTGGTTCATACCATCAAGTTCAACCATAGCCTTCTTGATCACTGGCTTGAACTTGCCTGAACAGAGATGTCATAACGTTAAAAGTTTGATTTTAAGCCAGGAAAGACAAAAGATGCAGCATGTTAGCTTAAGGAAAAATCGACTTCAATCAAAACATAATAAATGACATATAAGCTACAAAAAGAACGACAATGTTAAGTAACAATCAATATGAGATAAGGAAAAGAATAAAGATCAGAGATTGCAGAAAATTACCATGCCTCCTCTCAACATCCATCAATGCTGTCAATGCAGTTCCACCAACAGTCCATTCCTCAACAGGAGCAGCAAGGTTGCCAACCTAAGTCATGGAGGAAAACAACAAGAGAAAAATTATGAACTACATAATGGTAATAATTTGTCTCTGTCTGGTGTATTTTCACCATTTCACAAGCCATGAGTCAAACTGCATTCACTTTGAAACTTCTGTCACAAGGTCACAAACCAAATAATAAAATTTTCGGTCTCAATTTCTTTTGAAATTTTACTAAGCAATTATGAAGAAGGGACAGTAATGTTTGCATAACTGAAAACTGATCCCATCTTTGCTATGTCAGTGTGGATGAATTTGCAAGGCATAAATATACTTGTGAGTAATGTGATACTATGATCTAAACTAAGTGAGCGTACCGATGTAATAAGTCCTGTCTTTCCGCTTTGGAGAAGAGCGCCAGAGCCATATCCTAAGGCGTAGCAATAGCTAGAATCAAAGTTAGTAGGGAGGCCGCACCGTCCTTCATACCTGCAACATTACAAGCAGCAGCATTAGAAAGGGTGGAGATATTTTGGCACTGTAACGATTCTTATTCTTACTTACCCAAAGAAGTGAGACTGGCCTCTGAAATGTGCAGAGTATTTCCCCTCAGCTCTTCTCTTCTCCAATTCAGTTTCAACCATAGTGATAAGCATTTTCTCAGTTTCAATTTTTGCAACCTGAAGTAACAATATTGGACATCAATCGGAATGACCAACTTATTAGCTACTTGAGTAGGAGTCAATTAGAATGGCCTCTGAAAGATAGGATGATTCAACATTCTTGCTGCTTTACCTGAACATTGCCATGTGGATCTCTTTCAAGCATAAGTTGTTCTTGAATGGTTTTCGGCAAAAAGTCAAACAACTCCCTGGATTCAGGTTGAAGCTTACTTTTCCAAGCACCTGCCTCATCAACAACATCATGTGCCAAAATTTCATTTAATTCTGCAATAAGTTTTTGAACCTGCAACGGAGGAGTGATATCAGAAATGTAATCCTTAGGTAACACATCATAGAAAATAAAGAAAGTCAAACCTCTGGGATGAAATCGATCAGGCCCTCTGGTATAAGGATAACACCATAGTTGTAGCCAAGTTCTGCACGCTTGCAGATGATATCAGTAATGTAGTCTGTCACATTCTTGAGGGTTTGCTTCTTTGCAGCAACCTGAGACAAAGAGTAAATGTCCTTTGTGAAATTGGAGTGCATCGAAACAAAGAGAAAGAAACTAAAACAGGCATCCAGCAAAATTGGAATGTTGACAAACAACATTTTAGGCCTACCACCTTGTTCTTTAAATTGCTATAATGCAATAGCAGATATAAGAAACACAATAAAAGGAATCGTGCACCGAATTTAATGTAGATACAGGTGCATAGACAATTATATCCTCCTTACTCACCACCATATATGTACTTAATCTATCAAGATTTAATTAATGACAAACATCAGAGGATGCTAACTTGGTGTAGAACTATGAAGATATACCAACCTCTTCTCCAATGAGTGCAACATTAGGGTGAGTTTGCAATGCACACTCCAGTGTGATGTGAGAAGCAGCACGTCCCATAAGCCTCACAACTGCAAGCATAGCAAGTGATTATCAGCGGGGTCTTATTAAAAGAATACTGCTAGAAATTTTCATCTATCATGCTGTGTCATACTACAACAAACATGGATTATCTGCTAGCACTATTGTATGATATCGCGAGTGCCAACTAGAGTTGCATGATGAGGATGTATGTCACGGTCTTCAATAAGATGTAGGGTACATCGATTCAGGAAGTACTTGACTTATTTACTGATGACTGATCTGTTGTGCATTTGATGACTTCCAAATATTTTCATGGTAAAATGGTCTTTTATGTTGGGACTTCCAGGATATGTATGCTTAGAGCTCTGTTAGGAAGTTTGTTAACATAAATAATGGATCAAGTAACATGCAGATAATTACATCTTTTTAAAATGATTTATTAATAACAATCTTAATAGATGTATGACACAATAGCTAACTGCTTCGCTCAACAGTCATTATAGGATTTTGCAGTTTCATTAAGTATGCAAGAACCCTGCAAAATACTACTCCTTCCATAAATATTTGACACTGTTGACTTTTAATGTCAATTTGAGCATTCATCTTGTTCAAAAAATTATGGTAAATATCATATATTTTGTTATGATTTTTTTTATCACTAAAAGCATTTGAAACACGGCTTACAATTTTACACATTTGAACTAATTTATTGAATAAGACGAATGGACAAAGATGACCCCTGAAATCAACGGTGTCAAATATTCGTGGAAGGAGGAAGTGCCTATTTGATTACCGCCACTTTTGTCAAATATTTGTGGAAATTATCTATGAACTCTGCAATGTTGCCTATTTGGTGACCAGACTCACTTTGCTAATTGTAAACATATTTAAGTTCAGATTGTGCCTGAGTCGATAATAAACTTACAGTGGTAGTATTTTCCTGTTGACCTTGCATCAGTCATGACATTGCCAATCATTTCAGAGTATATCTGCAAAAGGAGAGGAGTAATCGTCATGATATATTTACTATTGTATTTCGGATGTCTTGGTGCGAATTGATATAATTCCTCCTTAAACTGAAAGGATGCTTTATCTAGATGAGCAAGTGTGGCTTGGCAGCCAAGATTTAAAATATCAACTAAGTTTTACAGAGTGCTGAAATAATGCACCAAGGGAATCAAGTACCTTGCAAGCAGTGTCAAATCCAAAGCTTGTTGGCACCTCCTTACTTTTCAGATCACCATCAATAGTCTTTGGGCAGCCAATGACACGAGTCTTCATGTTCCTTGACCTATGAACAAAAGTTTATACAAGAAATCAAAATGTCTATTTGGTTGTGCATATGCAAAGCTACACAGTTGAGAAAACATTCGACTTCGCGACTAGTCACTCATCTAGTAATGATTTTAGAACACCAAACCAAACACAACACCAGTATAAATAGAAATATTTGAAAATATTAGCAGCCAACCTGAAGTATTCTCCAAGGAGGCACGCATTGGTGTTTGAATCATCACCACCAATAACCACAAGTCCATCCAGATCAAGCTTGTTGGCGGTGTCTTCAGCTTGTTTGAACTGAAAACAAAATGAAGGAGTTAATAAAACGATAGTGGTTGAGAACTAGCTTGCTGACATGCAGCAAAATTCTGTAAGCTATATATAAATAAACAAGCACACCTGCTCTGGTGTTTCAATCTTGTCCCTTCCACTGCAGATCATATCAAATCCTCCCTATCACCAAGAAACAAACCTTAAGCACCTCATAAAAATGAATAGTGAAGATTTAGTTGGCTACAGTAACAATTAAAAGTGGTGGCACATAACATTGCCATAAACAAACAAGAGAGCACATAGATGACTATACGATTGCACCAAACAATACCTATAATCAGTGTTGTCTAGTCCTAAATCGTTACATAATGACAATACTGAGCGAAACTAGAATGGTCGACACAAAGCTAAAACTCTAAACGTCAGCCAGTGAGTATATTCGATGATGGTCATGCCGCTGTACCTGGTTTCTGTAGGGGTACACAAAGTCAGTAGTGAGCTCCACGTACTTGCACTTCATGATCCCAGCTGGGCCTCCCTTGAATCCGTACATGGTGCTTCCTTTTGCACGCTCCTGCAGGTAATCTGATCCAACCCAGACCATACCACATCAGCCTTAAGCGTTAATCAAGGGACATTTCAAGCATTGTTTCAATGCCCATACAATTCAAGGCATTATATGCATCCAAATATCCCAGTCAAAAACAAATTTTCAAGTTCAGTGATTTAGCTTGCACGAAGATACACTAACTCACGAATGAAATGAGCAGGATCTACAGATCTTCCATCCACTGACTGGAAATTCGTTCGTACTAGCAACATATTGGTTGATGCTTCGTATCAACAGCTCGACAAGGAAAACCTGCAGTACTCACCAAAGATGCCGCATATCACATTGTGGCCACCCGGGGCCTGTCCACCGGAGAGCACGACTCCGACCTTGAGCGGCCTGGTCGCCGCAGGCTCGGCCGACGGAACCAGCGACACCGAAGGCTGGCCGAACAGGCAGGGGAACAGCTTGGCGATCTCGTCTGCATCAGATCGGAAACCCATGAATCTAAGCTGAAGCCACGAGATCCAGAGAGAGAGAGAGTCGTGCGGAGGGGAAGGGAGCGGAGCCAGGTTCACTCACCGGGGTTGCCCGCGGCGGAGCTGGCGGGCCCGTCGGCGATCGAGAAGTTGGAGCGGAGTACGGAGGGGAGGGGCAGCTCGTGCAGGAGCCGGCTCGTCTGCACCTCGCTGTACACGGAGGCCAGCCGCCCGGGCGCCGGTCCGTTCGAGGCGCCGTTGGATGTCACCGCCGCCGCCGCCATGTTCCAGGCTGGCCTGGCCTGCGTGAGATTTGGGAGTGGGGAGAGTGGGTTTGGTTTGACGGGGAATATGCTGCGCGAGCTTCTTCTTCAGTCGGGAGACAGCAGGCAGGAGTTTGGTGGGCGGGGCGGGGCGCATCGCCGTCGTGGACGCTTTTATGTGTGCCGTGCCGATCGATCAGGTGGGCCGCTCGTTTTGCGGGCGAGCCACTGGGTTTGTGCGTCTTCCCGGTTTGGTGACTCCGGTCTGCGGCAGCCGCCGATGGCCCTGTTTGATATGTTTTTAATCCGCTTAAAGTTTTAGAAAAGCTAAAAGCAAAGTCAAATGCGTCGATTAAAAGCGATATAACTCGGACATATGCGTCCCATAAACGTCAACTACACTGCAGCCTCACGTTTCTCCACCCATGTCTCCGACTCCACGGATGAGAAACGTCATGCTTTTTCTTTCTTTCCTCCCCTGGAGCTCAGCCGACGGCGCCTCAAATCAATAGAATTCCTAGGCCCACCCGACGGCGGCCACCTCCCCGGCGAGCTCACCATCGTCCCCGATTGCCATCTCAGCCGTCGTCCCCGGCGAGGTCACCATCGTCCCATGGCCGGTGTGAACGCCAGGTTGGGCCCGAACGCCGCCGCGGACGACACCATGGACGACGGGGCGTTGTGGTCGAGCTCGAGGACCAACGGGTCCATCATGCCCGCGGACGCGTCATTGCTGTTGATAATCCACCAGAGCAAGGTGTGGTCGGGGCCAAGGCCCCCGCCGTGGCCGCGGCGTCCGAGAGCACGGCGCCGGCGGGGTCCCACCCCTCGCCGGGGCCAAAGCCCATGTCGAACGGCATGAGCTGCCACTCCTCCCTACAGGCCTCCGCCACGGGCACTCTCCCCCTCCATGGCCCGGCCGGCAACGGCAGGGAGACTTTCCTGGCGTTAGGATCGACGAGGGCCGCCACGTCGGCGGTCGCGGAGCCCAGGGGCGACGACAGCGTGGAAGCCGAGGTGGGCGGGCTCGAGTTGGGGCTGTGGCGGTGGTCGAGCACCAACGTGGGTTCCCAGAGGCCGCCGGCAACGGAGACCTTGCCGGCGTCAAGCCCCTGTCTCTGTTGCAGTAGCAACGGCAGCGTCCCATGTGCCCCTCTCGTGTGCTACCGCCAAAGAGCATTCCTCTCATCTTTGATTATGAAATTAGGATATTTGAATGAACTATTAATATTCATTAGTATTGTAATATTATTTTTACTTATCAAACTCAACTATTATTACAATTGTTGAATTCTTCTTCAATTTCTAAAGAAAATGAGGTATTATAGTTAAATTGATAAGTGAAGTTTAAATAAGCGTATCCAAACACCCTGCTTATCCTGAGTCTCGCTTATTCAAAAAGCAAAATAATCGAAAAGCAGACTTTTAGATAAGCAAAGTCTAACAAAACGTAAACAAACAGGGCCGATGTCATGCAGGCCAAAAAGTGATTTTGCGGTGAGCCCCCGTATGACTTCGTACGTGATGAAAGCTCCTTTGATTTGAAAATGCCTGTGTATACAGTAGTACTAAACTATAGTGGTGCACTAGTTTGCTTGTGTTGGGTCCGTTATCGAGCAAAAGTTCAACTTCCAAGCTACGGTCCATGACCATGAGATAATCATAGGATGATAGGAATGGGGTATTCTGCAAAAGAGTAACGATGTGAATTTGGTCTGAGATTTGTAATTAGAAAGAGGGTGGCGGGGTGGGGCGGTATATGCCAGGACCCAGGTGTTTGTCTGGCCCGTCCCTTGCAACAACGGCTGGCCGTGGTATTCTCGGCTGCGCTGTAGCCGCGCCGTCCTTGCCGCAGCCGGTTTTCGGCGGATCGAGCGGCCACTTTGCCACCACGCTGCGTTCATGAGGAACAAAGTAAGGCCCAATAGGCCCACGAAACATGGCCCAATCCTGGAAGGAAAGAATTCGAATCCGTCCGCACAGGTAAGAAACCGATGTCGTCCACGTCCGGCCCAACCGGTGAAACTCCACCATTCTCCAAAAAGTTGTGCACCTTCGCAGCCAAGCAAGCAAGCAAACGGCTCGACTCGGCTGCTCCTCCGTTCCCATCTCTCTGTCGTCGCCCAAATCCACCGCCCCCACGTCTCTCTCTCTCCGTCACTCCGTGCCTTCTCCGCAGATTTCAAATCCGCGTCGAGAAGGGGCCAGGTCGCGGTCGCCGTCGCCGCCGCCGCAGCAGCAGCCTGCGATCCCTCCAGATCCGCCGCGACCGCAGCCGCCGGGTAGGACGACCATGGAGGCCATGGAGGAGCTGTCGGAGCTTTCTGAGTCGATGCGCCAGGCCGCGTCGCTCCTCGCCGACGATGACCCCTCCGACGACTCCGCGCCGCGCCGCCCCACCACCTTCCTCAACGCCGTCGCCCTCGGCAACGTCGTAAGTATCCAGTGACGCAGCCGGCCCCCTGCGATCTGCTGCTGATGCTCCATTTCGTTCTTTGTGTACTCCGATCTGATCCGTTCCGATCCCGTTTGTCCGTGCAGGGCGCGGGCAAGTCGGCCGTGCTGAACAGTCTCATCGGTCATCCGGTCCTGGTGAGCTCCTGTCTCCTACTCTAGCATTTCAGCACCCCCGCTTCTCTCGTGATGGTTATATGGTTCGTGACCGTATTTCGGTGGGTGGCGGCTTTGTGCGGTGCAGCCGACGGGGGAGAACGGGGCGACGAGGGCGCCGATCGTGGTGGACCTGCAGAGGGAGCCCGGGCTCAGCAGCAAGGCCATCGTTCTGCAGATCGACAGCAAGACGCAGCAAGTGTCCGCAAGTGAGTCATTAGATTCCTTATTAGGGCCCTGCAGCCACTATCTATTGATGCGTTCCTAGGAGCTTGGGACTAAGCATTGAACTCCGATCTTCCTTAACACTTTCTGTTTTTTGTTCGTTCTGTGCAGGTGCCCTCCGGCGATCACTCCAGGACAGGCTCAGTGAAGGAGCGTCAGGAAGGGGACGTGATGAAATTTACCTCAAGCTGCGGACGAGTACAGGTTTGTTTGTGATTGTTGACTGTGAGTAGTTTGATCATTTTAGCAAACCTATAATTTACGTTTTGTTAGCATTACATTTGGAGAAAATGGCAACCACAATAACCAAGCCTTTTAGTCCCATATTTGGAGAAAATGACATTGAGTATAGAGTCAAATTTTAGTATTTGGACCTGGTGGTATGCTTCTAATTATGTGGCAAAGATGAACTATTAATTTTTGATCGGGAATTTGTATTGGTGGCATTGTATGGGCGGAGAGTCACAAATTGCTTAATAGGTATAATTGTTGACATGCGAGTGGAATTCTTTTCTATGTTTGAAGTATTGATGTCGAACAGTTGATGAACACTGTGCATAATTCTGTATAAAATTGTTTTGTCATTTGGACTTTTGTTTTATCATGGTGCTTTGTAAATCTTCTCATGATAGATACTCTCTTGTTTCGTTTCAGCTCCCTCGTTAAAACTTATTGATTTACCGGGAATAGACCAGCGAGTTGTTGATGATTCTGTGGTAAGTATTTGAATTTTTTTAATACTTCTTATCTACACAAATATTAAATTTTTGGAGGTTAATTTAAAGTACACATTGTTATGGTTGTATAATAATGTCAGCAATAACTTGTTTCGTTTTCTTTGAATACTTCATTCTTGCATTTTTACTTTAGGAAGCGCACTGCGAGTTCTTTATGGTTTTCAAGTTTTGTACTATATGTGGCTAATTGCTGATTGTTTTATTACTTTTAGATCAATCAGTACGCAGGGCACAATGACGCAATACTGCTTGTTGTGATACCCGCTATGCAAGCTGCTGATGTTGCAACATCTCGAGCTCTAAGGCTGGCCAAGGATATTGACTCAGATGGTCTGTATTCTAATCTGCAAAAAATAGCCTTAGTTCTTCTGTCATTACTATTTTTATTACAATAAGTCAAAGATTCCTCTCCACTGTAATTTTAGGTACCAGAACTGTTGGTGTTATAAGCAAAGTTGATCAAGCATCTGGAGATGCAAAAACAATAGCTTGTGTTCAGGCCCTTTTGTCGAACAAGGGCCCAAAAAACCTTCAGGACATTGAATGGGTTGCTCTAATAGGACAATCTGTTGCACTTGCGTCAGCGCAGTCTGGATCAGCTGGCTCTGAAAACTCTCTAGAATCTGCTTGGCGAGCTGAGTCTGAAAGCCTGAAAAACATCTTAACTGGAGCACCTCAGAGTAAGCTTGGTAGAATTGCTTTGGTTGACACCATTGCAAAGCAGATACGTAAACGAATGAAAGTGCGGCTTCCCAACCTATTAAGTGGGTAAGAATCTGAATCTAAGTAAACCATTGTATCTGGTATCCAGTATGTATAGATATACGACATGCTATGCAGTGGCTCAGTGAATTCACTTTTGTGCATGGTCCAATTTCAGTCTTCAGGGTAAATCTCAGACGGTTCAAAATGAACTGGCAAGACTAGGAGAATCAATGATACAAAGTCCAGAAGGAACACGGGCAGTTGCATTAGAGCTGTGTCGAGAATTTGAGGATAAATTTCTTGCTCACATTACATCTGGTGAGGTTAGTAATGAACTCACTTTGTCACTTCAGAGTGGATTATGTCTCCTAAAATGAATAATTGACAATATGTTAGCATACTGTTTTTCATGTAAAAGGGATCTGGCTGGAAAATTGTTGCAAGTTTTGAAGGCAAGTTTCCAGACAGAATTAAACAGCTACCATTAGACAGACATTTTGATCTGAACAATGTTAAAAGGGTAAGAACAATTTCACTTATTAGATTGGGCTCTGATAGACTACTTAGTGGTCTTTAATAATTAACAATTTTCTTTTGATATTTGTAGATTGTCCTGGAAGCAGATGGTTACCAGCCATATTTGATATCTCCAGAGAAGGGATTGAGATCCTTAATAAAAATAGTACTGGAAATGGCAAAGGAGCCATCACGGTTATGTGTTGATGAGGTATGTCCCAATGAATCAAAATATGTTAATGGTTAGCTTCTTAAACATTTACTTTTGTTCTCCCCTTTTATGGGTATAAGTGCTATTCATAACACCCCCAACCCCTTACGAGAGAAGCAGTGCGGAAAATAACTTGGTATTTTTGTTATGCCTATAGTTTACAGTCACAGCATCAGCAGATAAACTATTGTACAACGTACAGGCTCTAATGTTGTGTTATTCTCTATGACGCCTCCATGATCACCCTCCCAAGTCTTGACAATAGGAACCTAGTAAATTAAATTTTAATTCTAGCCGGATGCATTTGATTAATAGGTGTATTTTTTTTTATTTGGCTGTGCTTGTCCACCTGGTTCGAGTTTCTTAACTTGAGGTTGAATTCATGTTCCGTACTTACGTAGAGTTAGCAGGTATTGAGTTCTATTTGCTAGTCTCTTGGCAGCCTTGTCTTGTCTATATTGATTGTTCAATTCTTATAACCTGGGCATATCACAAAGTAACCCAGGCAATTCTAATTTCTATACTTCCTCCTGTGACCTGCCACTGAGAACTAATTCATGTGACACTAGGTTCATCGTGTACTGCTAGACATAGTCAATGCTTCTGCAAATGCCACACCAGGACTTGGAAGATATCCTCCATTCAAGCGTGAGGTATCATTATTTTCCATTTAGAAGTTCTCCCCTATTTACTTGTTGACAATGTCTTTTAGACCTTTTTGTGTTATAATAACACTCCTGTCCTTTGGCCAAGATTATTGAAATAGCAACAAATGCATTGGAGAGCTTCAAAAATGATGCAAAAAAGATGGTTGTTGCACTTGTTGATATGGAGCGCGCTTTTGTTCCTCCTCAACATTTCATCCGTTTAGTGCAAAGAAGGTCAGTCATTGCAATTGCTAGGTTTGTCGTAATCTTATGAATTTGTTGATTGTAATTTGTTACTTGGTCTGTTATTATTTATCTGCAATTGTTGATTGCAATTTACTCATTCTACAATTCACATATTCTGCAGTTATCACTTGACATAAGGAAGCATTAGATTCTACTGTATTATTTATCACATCATTTTTCGACAATAAGTATGACATTACTAGAGGCTTTGACCCACTAATAAACGTGTTTTAGTTGGAGTTGTCATGGTTTATCAAAATGCATTATTGCATTCTTGCATATTCGCTATGTTCAAATGTGCTGAATTGCAGTTCTGTTGTTAATAATTCAGGATTACTGATGTTTTTTAATACTGGCCTGTGGCCTTCTTTTTGCCTGATGTTGCCAGAATGGAAAGGCAGCGCCGTGAGGAGGAGCTGAAAAATCGATCTTCTAAGAAATCACAAGAGGCTGAACAATCAATGATGAAGAGGGTATGATCTGTGTCTACTTGGGTGCACATTTGCATGGTTTGTTAGTACAATCTTTAAAAGCAATAGGATCCTCTTCAGATTGTTATTTCCGTGGTTTGTTAGTACAATCTTTAAAAGCAATAGGATCCTCTTCTGATTGTTATTTGCATGGTTTGTTAGTACAATCTTTAAAAGCAATAGGATCCTCTTCCGATTGTTATAAGTCTATAGTTTTACATTTACTTTGTTGGTTATCATGAGACACAAGAATGCATATTCATTAGCTTTGGTGATTAACATAGGCTTTCCACTGTAGGCCTCGAGTCCCCAAACCGACTCTGAGCAAGGCGGTGGCAGCTCGAAATCAATGAAAGACAAATCTGGGCAACAAGATAAAGACACGAAAGAGGGATCCAATTTGCAGGTTGCTGGTCCTGCTGGTGAAATTACTGCAGGTCTAGTACCCCTTAAATCCTGCTATGCCGAAGTTACTCTTTGGATATACATTTTGAATGCCATACATTTACAAACCAACTTTCCACACATATATTAATCACACATTCTTTAATGTTCTTCTCACAAATTGGATGCTACCTTGCTTTCTATGCTGATCAATTTCAATTTTTACAACCTTATTGATTTAGATAAACTCTAGATCATAGAGTAACGAGGGCATTGTCATGAGAGGTCATCATGAATTGCATCATACTGCCTGGCAATGTCTAACCTAAGTCTTTGCTCGTGATAGTTAAGACATTTTGATTGATTTATTGGTATTGCTGCGAATTGAGGGCAATAGGCAATGCTCACTCACCCTCTCAAAGGTGGCACTGAGATAGGCTAACTGATTCTTGCTTGCTTTATTCATTCTGTTGCTGGCATTATATAGCTCAGTGCCTAATACAATCTGAAATCAACTGACTAACAAACTGAGATGACAACTAAGACTAATCTAATCGACTGGGTATGCAAAGCAAGGCTAACAAACTAATAACAACTCTAGCCACTTTGTTTGAGATGCCAGTTGTACTGCTTGCCGAAGAAGGCGCCCACAACATATATTAACAAATAAAGATATATAAGTGGGTGCCTCTATTGTTTTCTTCAGGTTACCTCTTAAAGAAAAGTGCAAAAACTAACGGATGGAGCAGAAGATGGTTTGTCCTTAACGAGAAGAGTGGAAAGGTTAGTGAGTCCCAGACAATTGAACTATTTACTCTTTTGATGCTTATGATAATCTATCCTTCTATTTTCAAAGTTTTCCCTATATGTTGTACTCCATGGCACTTGTTTTGTATGTGTGTTGTATTCACTATATGTTTTCTCTTTGTCAGCTTGGGTACACAAAGAAACAAGAGGAGAGACATTTTCGTGGTGTTATCACTCTTGAGGTGTGCATAATACACTTTTATGTTACTGTTTTTGTTTATTTCACACATTGAGTTACATGATTACATAATTTGTGAATTATTACGTAATTTATGAATTATCACTTAACTGCCAGAACAGTTTTTCCTCCATTCAATGGAACCAAGTTAAATGACACATAAATTTGGTAAAACTTCACCTGATGTGATAGCAATAGTTGTAAATGTAAACTGGGCACAGCAGGGGCTTCCCTTGCTGTATATATTTAAAAAAATATATATAGTTGTAAACTGGGCTGCTTTAGCTACGTTCGTGTATGGTAACTTGTAATCTTTTGCAGGAGTGCAACCTTGAGGAGGTAGAGGAGGAGGAATTTTCTAAAGGTTCAAAGGATTCAAAAAAGGCAAATGGTCCAGAAAAAGCACCAAGTCTTATATTTAAGATAACAAATAGGGTAGCATACAAAACAGTCCTAAAAGGTCGATATTGTTGAACATTTACAACATAGTATTTTATTTGGTGGTTACCTGTTACATAATTTTTTGTTTAAGTTTTGCAGCTCACAGCGCTGTTGTGTTAAAGGCTGAGAGCATGGCTGACAAGGTTGAGTGGGTAAACAAGATCAAAGCTGTTATTCAGAGCAAAGGGGGTTCTTTCAAGGGCCCAAACACCGAGGGTGGTTCAATGAGACAAAGCCATTCTGATGGCTCCTTAGTAAGTTCTATCTATATGTGGTTGAACTGCAGTTATGATTATCTTTACAGTATAGCTTTTGTTCAGCTAACTGTTGATTAATTGGAGTGTCACCATGTTTGGCTAATTTCCTTTGTCATGATGTTTCATGAAATGTTAATATCATGTACTGACTTATTCTAGGTTTCTTTATATATATTTTTATCTGTCAATATGTATACTGTTCTCTTGATACTGTTTAACAATTACACACTTAAATTAACATCTGATCCTAAACTTTTGAAAGGATTCTATGGCGAGAAGACCTGCTGATCCTGAGGAAGAACTTAGATGGATGTCTCAAGAAGTTCGCGGTTATGTTGAGGCTGTTTTGAATAGTCTGGCAGCAAATGTTCCTAAGGTTCATATCCTAGTATCGGTCAATATGTATAACCTCTTATATTTAGCTAATTTTTCTTGTTTTTTATGCTTATCAGGCTGTTGTGCTTTGCCAAGTCGAGAAAGCAAAGGAAGATATGCTTAACCAGCTATACAGCTCAATAAGGTTCATGTTCTGTACATGAACATAAACTTTTTATTTCTTCATCCAGAGATTGGCATTTAGCTCTTTTTTATGCAAAAATAGTGTCATGAATATTGCATCCCATGTTGAACAAGAAATATTGTGCCTTACACCATTTTAGAGATTGTCAACTTATACACTTTGAAAACTCACTTTCTAGTTTCTGCTATACAGATTCTAGATTCCATTGAGACAGCATTACCCCAAATTAAGGATATAGAAATCATTATTTTGAGATGTATTACCTCTTCCGTAGTAATATTTTAAATAAGAATGGTTGCTATATTTATATTTGGCATGGTTTACGCTACCTTTTGAATTGCTTTGGTACAATTTCAATTGTTTCATTTCCAGTGGGCAAAGTAATGCAAAGATTGAAGAGCTTCTCCAAGAGGATCATAATGCTAAACGCAGAAGGGAAAAGTTCCAAAAACAGTCATCCCTCCTGTCGAAACTTACTCGCCAGCTCAGTATCCATGACAACCGGGCATCTGTTTCCTCCTATTCTAATGAAAACTCTGAATTTGGTAAGCGGACTACAGTTGTTTACTGTCTAGAGGATAAAGTGCATAATCTAAACGCTTTCATGTTTTCATTTTTTGCCTATAGCACTCCCAGCTTTGCTACATTTTGCATACAGGTGTACATTAATAGTGGTTTTTTTGTATCCACTTGTCGTGAAACATTTTTGTAATGCTGCACCATTTTTCATTTTGCAGAAAGCCCTCGATCACCCAGCCTCCCAGGTGAAGATTGGAGGTCTGCCTTTGATTCTGCATCGAATGGACCTGTTAGTTCAAGCGAATCAAGGTCCAGAAGTGCTGATGGTCGCAGTCGGCGGAATGAAAACGGGGATGCGAGCAGACGTACCCCAAACCGGTTGCCACCTGCGCCACCAAGATACTAATCGTGCTGATTAGTATCATGAGCGTCATGTATTCTTTCCAGGCGCACGCCCTGTTTCTCTTATTTGATTATTTGAAGAGCTGATTCAAGATTGTGAATTGTGGAGTCGGGTGACTGCATGGACTGGTGTACACAGGTCGCTGCTGGATCCCGAGTTGTCTATAGAAATATAAGGTGGCCTATGATGCGTATTAGGTAACATATAATCTCCATTGTTTGTGATCTAGTGTATTTGTTTTCTCGTGCTCTCCCTGGCTTGCCTATATAGGATTTTGTGGGATATCCCATCTTGCTTTGGAATTTTGTTGCCGTACGTCTTTCCAGTGGCTTCTGAGCAAGGTGGGGGTAAATAGAGTTAGAATTAATTAAATATGGAGGATGATTTTGGAAGTAAAAGATTTAGATTTACTAAGTTTAAAAGAGTATATCAAGTGTGGTAGCATAAGGAGGTGGTTTTCATTTATAGTCTTCTTATTTATTTGATACTAAAAGAATTAATTGTTGTTGTGCGCCTTCAAATAACTTGATGTGTTATTTTGTTTGCCCGATGATCAGCTTTGCGCCTTAACTATTCAGACATCGTACGGTGGTTTTATAAAAGAAAAATATGTTCAGTGCGTATACTAGTGTAATCGGTGACCAGAAAGCCAAAACTGATCGTTCGAAGGCCCACAGAAATCTCTGAAATTTGCTAAATCAGTAATGTGGTCCGGTGGCATACGACCGGCATGGGAAATTATAATTAACAAATATGATTGCGCTCTCAGAGATACATCAGTCCGTAATTTAGCAGCTTATTTTTGGTTTCTTAGTCTACTGGCGGCGGCTGCGAACAGGTTGGAGGTTGCCAAAGGTGGAAGAAAAAAAAAAATCCCTGCTAGATAATTGTGGCAACAAGGACAATCTTTGGGATTGGACGGCAGGTAGGAAAAGCCTCAAGTAGTACAGTAATAATTTGTTTGAAGAAATTTTTCTTTTGGACATTTGACTTATTAGCAGTTCACGATCGACCTGAAAATTTAAAACGTAAGTTCAGTCACATCTGCCTTTGTCGGTTATAGAGGAGATATATTGTCCTTTCATGCTTTAACTATTATTTTTAGATACGGAGGGCCATGGAAATTTCCATTTTAAGTAGAGACAGAGGGAGAATGGCCCATTATACTGTTAAGATACCAAACACGCCATTCTTCCGCAAACACACGCATTTTAAAACAAAGAATAAAAAGAATTCTCTACTTTATTTACTTGCATCGTCAGGGAGCAAAAAAAAAACGCTGGACGCACACGAGAGATCTTTTCCAACAAAACCTCACAAAATATTATATATTGTTAGTGCTTCGCTGTGCGCTGAAACTGTTCGATGTCCTTTGCCAGATTCTGTGATCATTGCGTTCATGGGGGAACAAGCAGCTCAATGATTTAATCTGAACGGACGGCAGTGACCTACAGCACATGACAGCAAGCAGCTGCAAGTAACTAATTAGTTAACACGTACCTTATTCTTTTTTGTCATATATTTACGGGGAAGGAGGGAATTTAATTACATTTGCTACTTTCCAAATGCCTCCTCCTTTCTTTTCCCTTTTTTTCCCGCCTCGTATACAAATAATTTCTGTGTGTGAAGAGTGCCTTCACTTCACACATCTACTTATACCGTAGAAAGAAAAGAATGAACAAAAGAATAATAGGGGTAAGGAAAAATTGTACAAGCAACCCCCCTGTTTTTCTATCTATTTACACTTAGGTCCTCCACCACAGTACTACTACTCCCTGGTTGTTGTGGTTGAGATTGCGAAGCTGCTTGCTGCGCCGCCGCCGCTGCCTCGTGTCGTGTCAGCCTGTTGAGCGTGGCGAACATGCCGACCATGGGCGCGGTGTTGTACGTGCACGCCTCCGTCTGCATGTAGTTCTCGCGGCGGTCCCTGAACCGGTCGCGTCGGTCGGGCCCGCCGACGATGGCGCCGACGACGACGTTCGGGTTGGCGCCCCTGCGCACGAACCAGTCGTCGAAGCCCTGCGCGCAGCCGATGAACTCCCTGCTGTGCTTGTACGGCACGATGGAGGCGGCGCGGTGGTGCACGCGCGCGGGGAACCGGGGGCCGTACCCGACCAGGTAGCTCGTCCCGCGCGGGTTGCTGCCCAGCACGTAGTCCACCTGCGAGCGGGCAAAGGCAAACACCTCGCCGGCGTCCGCCGCGCACGACGTCGTGGCGCCGGAACCGGAGGAGGCGCCAGAGAGGTAGCCGGAGTAGGCGGAGAGGAGGAACGCGGCGCCGGTGACGTACTGCATGTTGTTCCACTGGCGCACGTACAGCATCCCTCCGGGGCTGCGCTCGACGTTGGCGTCGGCGCCGCCCGGGTTCTTCCCCAGACACGCGCACACGTAGTGCTCGGCCTTGGCGCGGTACCGCTCCAGCGTGGCGCCATGGCGCGCCGGGTCGTGCTCGCCGTTGAGCAGCAGCCGCGCGGCGAGGATCTGCACGCCGGCGTATTTGACGTCCCAGCTGAACTCGGTGATGGCCCATCCCGTCCCGCCGAACTCGTCGGCGTTGCGGACCACGTAGTCGAGGAACTCGGCGCGGCCCGTCGCGCGGTGCAGCCACAGCGCCGCCCAGAGGAGCTCGTCGTGGTACCCGCTCACCGACGCGTAGTAGCTCTTCACCTCCGCGATGCTGCTGTCGTACTTGCCGCGGTACGTGTCCGCGAACTCGAACAGCTGCAGAAGAACAAAAGTACAGTTGTTAGTCGGTGCAACAGTATGGATGGATAGCTGGATGATCAGGAACACCGATTCAGTGGCGCAGCATTACGTACGGACACTAATTTAGCTGGCTGGCCAACTAACTAATATTCCTTTTTTGCTGGGCTCCGGCCACTATTATACGAACAACGCTACCTAGCTCATCACTAATATTATTGCGCGTCGTTGTTATGATACGGATTTGCAGGAGATCCATCCCATCCATCCAACACGATCCAACCATCGGTCCATCACAACGCGACAGAATGTGGTGGTTACATTGTTTTTTTTTTTTTCTTTTAACTCTCCTGCCCTGCCCTCGAAGAGATATAGCTAGCTTCAAAAGTGATGCGGTGGTTACGTTAATCAAGCTGCTACTTACTACCAGTGTTGTGTTATTAGTAGTAAGTAATCACCTAATAACAGTACTGATAGCAACGGGCTACGTAACGGAGATCTCTCGAGGGCCAACCGCTCACGGCCGGGGCCCACGTGTCGGTCTCCCTGGACCGACTAGCTTCAACGTACGTACTACCCGCTTTGACTTTGACGTCGATAGGTTGGCACGTGCCGCCAGCGGCCACGGCTCTCCTCCTATATCCTAAATCCTAATGTGAAACCATCAATCAGGAGATCGAGAAGGGAAGAAAAGGGAGAAAAGAAAGCTTCCCGGCGGCGGCCGTTCAGACCGACCGGCTGTTCCAGTTCCAGCACGATGACAGACAGATTCCACGCGACTCGAAACTCGAAAGGCTCAGACGAGTTCTGAACCAATCAGAACGCAGCGATAACTAATCCATATCAGTCAGCGGTGACTAATTTCATGATTAAGTGGAAACTGTACGTCGTCAGTGGCAGTAGCAGAGTATGTATGTACCTGCAGCGCGTGGTGCAGGAGGATGCTGGCGTAGTGCGGATTGGACTTGCGGAAGACCATGGACGCGGCGGCCATGGCCGCCGCGGTCTCGCCGGCGACGTCGGAGCCGGGGTGGTCGCGGTCCACCTTGTACGCCTGGCGCGACGTCGTCATGTCCTCCGGGCGCTGCCAGCAGTAGTGGTCCGTGTCGCCGTCGCCCACCTGATGGAAGAGAAAAACACGACAGTTATTTTCCAGCTCGAGATCAACGAGCAGTCGAAGAAAACCAATCAATTAGCGTGGGTTGCCGGTGATATGAATAAAAGAAAGAAAGAATTTCCTAAATCCTAATCTCCCCATGTGGAAGCACAATGATGGAGCGTGTGGGATTTGCGCGTTTCAACCCGGCGGATGCGCAGCAGGAGGGGAGGCAGCTAGCTAGCTTGTCACCTAGCACCACCTAACAAATGTTCCCGCGCTGCTTTCCTTTCGCTTTGCCAACCGGATCCGATGGTGCATGTTGGTCGAACGGCGCGCTCTGACTCCGGTTTGTTTATGTTTTAGTAATTATTATAGTATTACAAACTAATCAAGCGATGCATGGTCAAATGGAAGAAGAAGAAGTCGCGCAGTAATAATTAAGCTGCGTTTAACGGCAACAACTAGTAGTTGTGCTACTAAGTACTAGTAAGTACCTCTGCCCATAGCTCATGGGGCTTGGTGTGCGCCTTGATGAAGTAGTCCGTCCCCCACTTGATGGACTCGAGCGCGTGCGCGAGCTCGCCGGGGACGCTGGCGACGTCGTCGCCGTACTCGATGAGGCTCCATGCGAGCATGGTGACGGTGAAGGCCATGGGCAGGCCGAACTTGACGTGGTCGCCGGCGTCGTAGTACCCGCCCACGAGGTCCACCTGTTGGATCGGATTTGATTATTATTACCATGAGAGATGTGGTGGTAATTGTTAAGAACGAATTCGAACGCGAGCTGATCGATCGAGATCCACGGCGACCGAGTCAGCTGTCAGCAGGCGACACATCCATCGATCGTATCGCGGGCGGGAGAAAGGGAAACTGACTGACTGCGTACGTACGTACGTACCCCTTGCTCGAGGCCGTCGGTGAGGCCGGAGTGGTCGCGCCACGTGACGCGCTGGCCGTGCGGCAGCCGCCCCGACCGCTGCGCCTCGAAGTAGAGCAGGCTCTTGCGCAGCGCGTCCTCGTAGTCGTGTCCGGCGGCCTCGGCGGCGGCGTTCGACAGGCTGACGAACGCCGACGAGGCCAAGAGCATCGCCACGGCGAGGAGCCGACGACAGCCCGGCAAGCGCCGGAGCCACAGTCCGGCGGCCTCGGCCGCGGCCGTGGAAATGGCGCCGATGGCCCGCGTCATCGCCGTGGACCTGACACTAGGTAGTACTCTCTTTATATACTGCGCCGCCGTCCTCGGCTTCAAAATGCTCGCGCGCGGCGGCGGCCGGACTGATGACACCCGCCTGTACTGTACGCAGGCCGCGGCGGCGCGGCGCTGTCAGCTGTGAAAGCCGACGAGCGAGAGAGGTCGTCGGAGAGCGCGCGCTTGTGCCGAGGAGGAAGAAGTTTGTTGGTACGTGCGCGTACGTAGCAGGTAGAGCTAGAGCTGCCGCCCGCCCGCCGGTTGTTCGATGGATGGATGGAGGAAAGGGATTGAGGAGGAAGCGGGAGAAGAGTGTGGTGGGCTGTCCAGTCCGCGGGGTGCCTCGAGCTCCCTTATATGCGCCGAGAGGTGCCGCCGCGTTCAACCCGAATCGAACCAAGAGGGTTGGGTTAGGTGACTAGATTGCTGGCTTGGGAATATAATAATTATTAATAAAACAAATGCGCATGACAAAATAAATTAATTAACAGCACGGCACGGATTAGTAGCAGCAGTAGTAGCAGTGGGGACTGAGGAGGAACCTGGCAGGAACACACACACACACGGGAACGGTCGATTGACCGAAACGAATAGTACAAAGTTGGTAGTACTACTCATGTGTTATTCCCCAAAGGAAATTAGGAAAGAAAAAAAGAAAAAAAAAAGTGGGTCGGAGGAATCGCGGTGGGGTTGCGCGTTGGGTGATGACGACGACTGAGAAGCAGCCAGTGGGAGCAGGTCCACGTTAAAGGAAAGCTCGATCGGACCGCTGCTTCTTCTCAACGAGAAGCGACACAGTAATAATGCGGTAGCGTTGCACGCCTGCTTTCGCCGGATCAATGCGCCATGCACGTACCGGCCTCGAGCTACCCAGACACTCCCTCTCCATTGTTTAAGAAATAAACATGTCCGAGTTTCTACTTTTTTTGGTTTTTGAGAAATAAACGTGTCTACGTTCAAATTCGATCAAAGTTATTTTTATATAATTCTGATTAATAATATCTAGCAATTCATGATCTTTGCAATGATATTCATCGAATTTGCTTTATCTCTATTTTTTTGAAAGACCCATAAAACACATATATTAATTAATAAAAGGAGAATAAAGTTTTATATGCGCGAGACGTGCAAAGAGCAACAAAGCTTGACACAAACAGACTGGATGCCAAGGTCGTAAGAGAAAACAAAAACTGACCCTACTCTTAGGAAGGGAACTGACAGCATCTCTCCTCGTTATCAGTCGTTCCCGCACGAACAGAGATTACGGTATGGTCCTGCTCCACGTGACCATATAATCTACGGATCTGCCTCTTGTTAGCTTAAAACAATTTAGACGAGGCGCGGCACGTTTTCCTATGACCGACGCCCCGACGGCCCGGCCTCTCTCGCCGTCGGTCGTCAAGGAAGAGACCACGGGGACGTCGAGAGATCATGCATCGAAGAAATACTACTAAAGTAAAAAACAAAAAAGAAACGTGTGTTTCATTACCTCTAGCTAATGATGATGATGACGATGATGGTGCTTAATTTGTCTGCTCGCATTAGGTCGCGTCAATTGCTACGATATATATATATACTTCGTTGGTTAGTCTGGGCCTATCGTATATACGTATCTCTTCATCTTCATGGCGCGGGTGAAATTAAGCTCTGCTCTACTGCTGATGACGACCTCCATCCGAAAATAACGAGTCATGTCCTCCTGGGTGTCCGCCGATCAAATATTTAAATAAGAAAAAAAAAGTAGTCAATGGGGGGCAAGATGTGACCTGGGTGAAGGAACAAACGACCTACCAATAAACCAACAATTCAATGACCCAACACAGCCATCAACTCGGGGATCGAGCCCCATGCATGCACTCACGAGAAAGATCTAAGTATATCTCTGTGTCTCTCTGATGCTGCGTCTGCCTCTGCTGTAGTAGGAGTAGGAGAGTGTCGGAGCCCTGCTGATCGACGGCGCCACCGTACCCACCTTTTCGATCGTTTTCCCCGCCATTAAGTGGTGGACACCAGGTGTGCTCGTCGTCGCAGTTGCTAATTAACCCCGGTCCGGTTTCGCTTTCGGGTTCGTTAGGGTTGCTTCCATCCGTCCTGATGAGGTCGTGACTCGCGGAGGCATTTGGACATTTGATGGGGCGAAAGCGAGATCGTCAGAACAGAAGAGATCGATGATCCCGGCTGGAGCCGCTTCTCGACGATCTCTTGCATTGTGATGACGACGGTTTCTGTTTAGTAAGACAGAAAGTCCAAGTAACTATTTGTTGGTACTAGTAATTGTTAATAATCAGAGTATTCGAGGTTTTTACTACGCGCACTGACGGCTCGGCGCATATTCAGATTTGAATCAATAATGTAGGCCCACCATGAGCCGAGATGTTCTGGTCTACTGTAGACTCTGGAGCTTTTTTTAATTACCACACTGCTAATAATATAAGCTCACTCACTCACTCACTGCGCTACTACTAATAAACGTCAGTTTGTTGGCACGCGCGGAGAGCAAGCAGACCGAGGGAACGAATGGAGTTGAGAGAGCAGGCAACAGGCATCGTCGAGGACAGGAGAATAGTATGGCACACCCCTGTACATTCTTCCCTTGTCATCTCGAATTATTAGCAGGTGCAGCAGGGGTTCTAGTAGTAAAAAAAAGTCTCTAGTGGCGGCCAACTCAGCGCTTCGCTGGCCGAGATGCCTGCCTGCCCGATCGGTTTGGATGATACGAGACGACCAAACCAAACCGCGTCTGCTGCAGAGAACAAAATAAAGAGACGATGATTCGACTAAAATAAAGCGGCAGAGAAACGGCTCAAAGGAGTGGTTCGCTCGCCGTACGTACGTGGTGATCTTTGAATATTATTGTTCTTAAAAAAACAGGATTAATTGCTTTCTACTACTAGTAGTATAGTAGTAGTGTAGTATTTAATATTGTTATAGCATAAATTTGTTCCTAGAAAGAAAGTACTAGTAAATAGTACCACACGCTGTGTACTTTTGTTCATCCGGATCTGCTTGGCCTGTATATGCAATTTGTGCTGCGCGAACTCTGTCTGTGTACTGTAGATGCAAAAATTCGATACTACTGCTGCTGCTGTTTGATTATACGTACCATCAGTTGCAGGCATATGATCCTGCTTCTGCCTTTTCCAGTTTGCTCATCGGCGTGTGTTTTGTTAAATGGGAAACGGCCGGAAGTGAATGATTTGTGCGTTTTGGTAGACTGGAGCATGTGGACTAGCTACGTCTTTTTGTGTGCGCTGGCATGTAGTAGGAGTCAAAAGATCAGGGTCCCAACTATAGATCGACACTCTAGTAATACTAGTAAATGAGGTTAATTAGGCATAGGTCGATGGATCATCAACAGGCAAGACCGGGCTCTGCTCTGCTCTGCCTGCCTGGATGGGTTGACACTGGAGAGGAGAGGAGAGGAGAGGAGACCCCCCCGCGCGCGCCGGCCGAATCGTTTGGCATGCGTGCATGGACACCGGAAAGTCCGTGGTCAATTCATGGTTTCATACTACGTACTGCGAGCGAGCGAGATCGATGGAGTAGCCGGATGCGTTCCTCGCGCAATGTGAAGGTCCCGATCGGTGGTTCTTGATTCCTCGTGAGAGGGACCGATCGAATCGAACCTCTGCACTGCATATGTCTACAAGCGCGTTCTTCGTGTTCCGACCGATCGAGTATACACAGAGTTTCCAACTGGGTTCTCACAGTCCAACACAGTGTGAGCCCCACAGAAGTGAGCTCTGTTCGTCGAGTGTGTCACGACGTGCCGGCCAGAGAGAGTCAGAGACCACCGCACCGCGCGTGTGTCCAAAAAACTGCAAAAAGAGAAGGGGCCAGGCCAGCCAGCCGCGCCAGCCGGCACGGCACCACGTATTCTTATTAACTCCACCTCCGCGTCCCCACCACCGGCTTCAACCGCAGCGGTCGCGGTGGCCCCCCCGCGCGCGCCGGCCAGGCCAGCGCGTCGTCTCTCCGGCCGCCGCCGCGCGCGCGGCCGACGCTACACGAGCTCGCCCACGATCGTTCTCCTGCGCATGCGGCATGCATGCTCTCGCGCGCTCGCGTTCGTCAACAGATCGACGCGGTTTCTTGGAGCGCCTCGGGGTCTGTTGTAGGCCGGGGTTCGCTCCGTGCTGCCAGCTGCGCGGCATGGCTCCGATCGGACGACGACGTCAGCGTGGCGTGAGCGAAAGCTTCCTTTGTGATACGGTATGGCGCCACCGCGTACACGTATATACTACTCCGTACTAGTACTACGAGAGATCGAGCCGAGGCGAGGCGGCGACGCGACAGCGATGTGGGGGTGCGGAACTGCGGATATCCGTCCGTCGTCGGGCTACTACGCGTACTAGTACAGTACGACGTCGCAGCTGATTTTCCGGGAGTTAGATCCATCGTCTCTCTAGCGCGTCCACGTACGCGTTTTGAAAGCGAATATATTATCATGAGAGGATGATGAAGAAGACACATGACGCATCGTTCAGCTAGCTGTATTCCAGGTTATAGTTATATATAATATACAATATATATATATATATATATATATATATATATGAATATTTTGTACACTGCCATATTTAGCCGTCCTTATTTTTTACTTGGTGCCCGACAATTGAAATCATAGATATTATTCTAGCAAATCTAGCTCTATATACCTCTGTCAGAGAATCGTATATACTATACTGTTCTAGCAATAGTACTCATTGACATTTTGTACGTGCATTGCTGAATACTCCTAATAAGCAATACTACTACACTGTTCTAGCAAGCAAAAGTGGTGCCCATGCATGCTTGCTTGACCCATCAAACGTGTCGACTTTCGTAAAGCTGAACCTGCAGCAAAGGTCTTCTTTCCGTAATCCATGCATAACTCTATCCAGTTCCACAAGTAGCAGTATTATGAAGCTACACTGCCGTATGAACACAGGAACAAGGTATATTTTGGTTTGGTCCTATATATAGGCCACCCGCGGGGGGAGGGGGAGTGGACCAAGAGAGCACGATGGTTTAAATATTTTTTTTCGAAAAGTATAAAAGGGGAAAAAAGTCCAAGCTCTACCGTATGGAAACCATATGTATAGTTCGGAAACCAGAAAACCAGAAATTTCCACATTACGTACACCGTTGTCCCTCTTTTCTAGGATTTCTCCTTTAAAAAAGAAGCATGTATGGCCACAAGGAAATGACTAGATGAGACGAGTGAGTAGTCATGCATGCAGCTTTAATGATATACGGCAAAACGAAATTCCTTAGGAATAGGCCGTTAGGCGGATGCCCACTTCATCAGCTACATATGCAGATTTTATTTTCTTTTTTGAGACTCACATATGCATGGATTTTAGAACAGTGGATCGGGGTGCAACGATTCAGTTCCAATCCTTTTGACTTCCTTTCACAGACTAGGCTAAAGAATGAATGCGTGCGTGCCGTCCAAAACGACAACGTTAGAGTATTTAGGATAATCTATGTTCTGTGTGGTCGGCAGAAAATACAAATAATGCTACGGATCATCTCCGCACCGCACGAAGAATATATATATTTATATATATATATATATATATATGGCATATATATACCTAATATATATTTCTCTAGGTTCAAGCCAAGAAGCACGTAAAAAAAAGCATCTGACTCAACTGTTGGATGCTGTTGAGTATTTAAACTTTTTTGTTCAAACGGAATATTTAATTTAACTTGGAGCCTTTCTGGAAAATGTGTACGAATTTGCAGGAAGCAAGATGAACACAGAAATATATTGTTCGTCCTATGAAATTCTCGTGTTTCAAACAAGCCGTATTTTTTACTTTTCTATAAAGAAAAAATAGAACTAAATACATTGAACGAAGCTATCTAGTGTACTACGAGTACAACTGCACAAGACATGCAGTGACACTGGTGGACCTAGTGAGAACAGGTTCGGTAGATGATTTTGAAATCCTAGTATGAACAACACTTTGTTTCTCTTCTTCAGATCATTTCCCAATATAAAAAGCATCATGGATCTTTAAAGGGATCTTACATATAACAAACGACACACATACTTGTCTAACTTTATTTTTCCTCCCCGCTTTTGACAATGAGAGGTATCTAGACCTAGCTAGCTTTTAAATGGCTTAAAAAATGCCAATAAAAAGTGCTGCTAATAAGACCTTGCACACTGGCTTGAACTAGCAAAGGGATCGGCTGTTGTGGAATCAGGCATGCTTTACTGCTATTTTAGTTTCACATCCGATCGATTGGCACCTCCATCTATTGGACAGGGTGGAAATGTTTGTGCTTCTTTTGCTACTGTGGGCCAAATCTCATAACCAGTAAGCTAATACACTTATATTCGCCTATTGATTGGTTGGGTCCACTAGTAATGTCGACTAGAAATATTTGCATTCAATTAAAAAGTTTTATACTACTTTTATTTTTAATTGTTAATATCATTAATTAATTTTTAATGTCATTTTGATCGACCATTCATCTTATTAACACATAATAAAAGCTATATATTTTGAAATCACAACTTATAATTTACCACATTTGATTTAACTTTTTAAATAAAATGAATGGTTAAAGATGATGCTAAAAATCAACATCGTCAATAAGTGAAATATAGAGGAAGTAATTATAGAATTTGTAAAATGAGTTTGTACTTTTTAGCGGGTAGAGTTTTGGGCAAAATATGGTTTTGAACAAATCTGCAATGTCATTGAGGAAATTATTTCTAGAAAATAGAGTTGTTGTTTTTCAGTATAGTCTATTTAAGTGCGGTTTTCACCTGAAATGATATGTTTCCGTATAAAAGACACAAATCAACTGCTGCTGCGCTTGTAGAGGGGTGACGCCCCTTTGAAAAGTGAATCTGAAACGAGTGACTGTCCTACTCAGCAGGGTGGGATAGCATAGAAAGTCCTGTACTAGCTAGCTAGGAGGAAATTAGACGGAAAAAAGGCGGGGAAAGGTACGTGTCATCTAACAGAACACACACAACATTGCATGATCTTAAAAAGGTGAGAGTATGACGTCATAACGGCATGATTAGATGTTCTGAAAGGACGCGGTGGGAATCACCACCTAAAATCTTGATCATTAAGCTACCGGAGAAGAAATGGTAATATTATTATATTCAGACGCGTTAATCTGTGTAACCTCTTTTCTTTTTCTTTTTTTTTTGGTAAAATGAAATGAAGGAGCACGCAGAGGTTTCCTAGTTCAAAGGAAAATAATCAGACGCGTTCATTCGTTTGCATAATGCAAAGCATTTGCCAGTTAGGCAAGTACAGTGCTGTGTGTAGCTACATACCAATATAAAGGTTCATTGTGTTGACAAAAGCAAGTATTATTGAGACAGGATAATAAAACATGGAGCTGGACATAGATGTTATATATTACTTTTGTGCAAATTGGAGGCTAGTTTGTATAAGAAATTAAATTTGAACCCCTTAATAGCTAGCGAGAGCAACAACTGAATGTATTTGGTGTATGAAAAAAAATTAATATATAGACAAGGAATACTTTTAGAATTCATCATAAAACAAACTAGCTAGTATGTTACAAACTAGTAGTAGTAACTCTCTTTATATTTATTTTCTCACAAAATAATAGTTCATTTTGTTCAGATATTGTGCGTCAAAATTTGAAAAGTTTGATTGTGAGCAAAACCTAGAAATATTCGTATTATTGATTAGAGGTAGTATCCCTCTAACCTTGATGCTTAGTAGTGACAAAAAATATATGAATAAGGTCTTGGATAATTTTGTGTTGGAGATTGTCCAACAACAAGTCTAAACAAAATAAATACACACAGTGTAGCCAGCTATGTTTTAGGCATGGGCTGGCCTTATATATTTGGACACACCATTACAATACAGTGAGACTATAGGTAATATAGGCGACAATTGAATTGAAGCCCTCTGTTTTTTTTTTTTGGCTAGTTAAAGCGTAGTATTACGTCTCTCTTCAGTGAATACACCCCTGTCGCGTAAGTAACAAGACAGTGGCGGTTGAGTCGCCGCTATCACACACGCACATCTACCTAACCACAGCCATTGGATGATCGACGCGGGTGCGCGCGAGTGGAGTCGTCGTATGTTGTTGGCAGGGCCAGCTGGGAATTAGCTTCAATTCAGTCAGTACGGGACAGGGAATTCTCTATACTCTCCTAGTAAGTCGTAGAATCTAATCTAGAGTTAGCCTCCCTGCGGGCGATTTGGTTCCGTTTTTAGGCGCCAATAATAATGCTATCGGTGATATTATTCGCGGCGCTTTGTTTAGCGTTTGATTGCAGATTCTGTCGGCGTCTTCAGAACCACCAAAGAGGATCTCTGCTTGTCCATCTCGACACCGGCCTCTCTCTTCTTGCCTAACAAACGCGGAGACGTTAGTTGTTTGATGTACCGTCGGAAGGAGGGATATAGTCTTTGGATTATTGATGTCGTTTAAGCTGCTGCGTTGTTAATTTTTTGGAACTTATCATGGCACGTGGCTTGTCCCGAACAGGCGGGAAATTTTGAAATTCTGACGCGTTCTGAACAACTTATTATATATCCGTCAGTATACTAAATTCTAAAGGTGGTATAAGCTAACGGACTGAAAATAGGAACTGATCATCGCACGTGGCTTGTTAATTAGAAACTCAAATTTTATGGTATCCGTCCGGGGCACACCGTAACCAGTAAAATTCTATAAAATGACCAATTTTGTCCTTCGGTCTTCTTTGATATTACTGTTTCTCAAAATTTTTAGCTTCAGATCTAGAAAAAAAAATTATTTTCACCAATCATGACATATGGGTACGCCACAAAGCGAACTATCGTCACAAAAGTTCACAAGGTTTTTGAATGCATTTAAGTGTCGCTTCTAACAAAACGAAGACTCTGTTCTGCTACTGATCGTGTCGGCTGTAACAGAACAAGTGGAATGCCCAGGACATGGACTGCCTGATCATCAGGCACGTGCATGTTTAGCTAATTAAAAGGAGGTTAGAAAATATTTGAGTCTGTTTTCGTTATCGTTGTCGTTGTTGAGTGATGGTAATGACTCAATTTGCCCCTTGATCGACCCATCAACGCATTAATAATTTCGAGAAGCAATGATGTTCCCTCAAGATATTTCTGGGCTTAGCGCTTACAAACACACCACACCACATAATTTAAGAATGCTCATGACAATAATAATAATAATCCAAAGCAGTAATGAAACAATTTGCAGGAGCAAGCGTATCGTATGGAGCTAGCATGGATCGGAGGACCGCTATATGTCATGCAGCAAGCTAGAGACGAAACAGAGGCCAAAACTAATAAAAGAACGCTTGAAGAACATTTGACACACATACGCCATGCATGACTCTAGCGACGTCCTGGGCAGGGCAGTCGTCGTTGGGTGAAAACAACAACGCCAAAATATCTCGATCGACGGTTACCAATTATTGAAGCGTAGGTTGTTAATTAAGCGCGATAGGATCTTGTTGTAAAGCTAGATAGCCCTAACCCTAATGCGCATGCCTATGGTTAGCGGAAAAAAGCTGTTGATGGCGATCATATGAAACAAGCGGGGAGGGTTGTCGAAGACAGTGACCTCTCACTTCTCATGGTGTCAACGAGAAAGGAAAACTGATCAACTAAAGCTGGTATGTGAAACAAAAGACTTTACGCCCGATCGTAGTGGATTTTAATTTTTCAAATAACATGAATTAATGATCGAAGATGATGATGTTATAAGTTTACAGTGTGTTAAGTATTTGTGAAAAAGGTAGGGTCAGATTATTGTGTAACGACGTCGGTGCAGTGCAGTAACCGAAAAAGGAAGGAAATATAGAAAAATAAAAGAATGGGCAGTGTTGATTGATTGATTCTGCAATTATTATCTCGGTGGAGCGCGATTGTAACGGAACGATGATATGGCTGGCCTATAGTTCACTATACGTTCAGCTTCGACATTATATTGATGATATATAGCACCCTTGTGTATCTGCTCATTACATATTGTGTGTGTCTATATATATATATATATATATATATATATATATATATATATATATATATAGGACAGGGCTATTTGGCACCCTAGATACTAAATAGCTTATTCAGTACTTAGATCTAAACTGTAAATAATTATCACGATTGTAAAATATTTATATTTTCATCATAAAAATAGATGATGCCATCAAGCGAGCTTTGGTTGACCAGACGTCTAATTCATCCTACCCGGAAGCACATTTAAACGCACGTGGTAGAGGTGGGATGAGTGATTTTTTTTATTTCTTTTCTTACCAGTTTGCTTACAAGGTATTTTTGCCTAATTTTTATATTTCGGACATGTAAAAACCTGTTAGCCATGATCGTAAAAACTTGACCGTTATGCCCAAGAATTTAATAATCATGAAAAAAGTTAATTCAAACTATTTTTTATAATCATACAGTTCGACATATAAAAATCTTTGTTTAATTTTGTTTTTATCAAAGTCAGAAGTGTAAAAACATATTACTTACACCCGTAAAATCTGTAGTTAAATTGAGAAAATTGCAATAGGTATGTTTTTGCATCCAGTGTCAAAGAAGCGTGGTTGTACTTCTATTGTGTAGAAACGTTCATGCATCTTCAAAAGTGGTATTGATCGAATTTTATCAATCTAAGGAAGTTGTATTTTAAGTGCAAAAAATATTTGAACAATAAAAGTTTTAATTCAAAGGGATCTCTAAACCCTCCAATATAAAGTTGTAATAAGTTTACATCACCTGGTATATAATTTTTCGTTGATAAGGATTTGGTGCCATGACAAAATAAATTTTTTTTATACACATAAAAGAAGGTTTACAAACTCTAAACATTGGACTTGCGACTAAATAATTTGTAAAAACCTGTTATTATTTGTAATAGTTTTTACAGTTCGAACTTATAAAATCTATTAGCTACACTCTTAAAAACCTAATCGTAATTCCAAATGATTTAATAAATATCAGAAAAAAATTTGAATTCATAATTTCTTTTATAATCGGACGCAGTTGGCTACAATTTGACATGTAAAAACATTTATTTGATTAGTTTTTAGTTTTTACCAAAGTCCAAAGTGTAAAAACATGTTATTTACACCCGTAAATTTTATACTTGAATTGACAAATTTAAAATAGATATGTTTTTGCACTCATAGTCTCAAAGAATTATTGTTAATTTCAATTTAATTTCCATCATGTAAAAACATTCGTGCACTTATAAAAACTGATTCTGATTGTATTTTGTATGCACCATGCATGCGTTACTTGTTTTATATGCACTACGCGTACTTGTTTTATGATCATCATTGTACTTTTTGTAGTGGAACCAAAATTAGTTTCTATCAAAAATTAATTGGTTATTAAATATATTTTCATGTGAACGTATAACAAAAGAAGTTTTATGGTAAATGGACGAGCATGGTAAAAGTTTGTATAATTTATGGTTCCAAAAAAATATGTTTTTATGGTGAAAAAGTCGTTTTAGTGTCATGGTAAAATAAATTATTTCCTATTAAAATATATTAAGTAATAAAATTTTTATATTTTGTTAAATATTTTTTATGTTGATAGAAAATAATTTATGATCATGTTAATAGTATTTATAGTTTTACAAGCCAATAAAATAATTAACTATTTTTTTAATGATTTGAACCTACATTTTTTACATACTCATTAAATGTCTGAGCTAGCAAATACCTATAATACCAAACCGAAGTAGGATAAAGCAGGGACAACATACCGTGATAAAAATATAAACATTTTACGATCGTGGTAGATAATATTAACAGTTTTATAAGATAATTAAATAATTTAGTATAATTTTTATTATTTAAAACTATATGTTTTGCGTACTCATGAAATATCTTAACTAGCAAATGAATATAATACCAAATCGAAGGAGGATAAAAAAGAGATACAATATATCATAATAAAAATATTAATATTTACGATCAGGATAATTATTTACAGTTAAGATCTGGATATAGAATAAATTATTTAATATTTAGGGTGTTGTGTAGAGCTTTTATATATATATGTATATATATATATATATATATATATATATATTGTCTCGTGAAGGAAGGAAAAAAAGAGAGCAGGCAGCAGTAACACCGTCGTTCTTCCGAACTTGCGATGCATATACGTACATGCATATGGATGACAAAACTAAGGTTAGGTTCCTTGCCAAAAAAAGAAAAAAAAAGAAAAAAAAGAAACAGCAGCAGCTAAGGTTAGGCAAGGGGTACACACACAATACGAGTAGAGCACAGAGAGGTGCGCAAGCCCGACATGTGGGTGGGCCCTGCTGGACAAGTTGGTCGTGCCAGATGGCACATGATCCCGCGTGGATATATCGGTTGATGCATGGTTGAGATGTTGGAGTGCGTACGGCACAACTGCTGCTGCTGTCCCCATGCCATCCCATAGGAGCATGCATCTTGTTGGATGATTATAGTAGCGCCCATTCAAAATGAAAAGGCCGGCCTGAAAACCCAACTGAGCTCTAAGGTGTAGGTGGCCATTATTACGGGCCGTGGAACACTTCTTACTTGGGCCGTGGAGTAATTCGATCCAACTCGATCATGTATAAAGTATTTTTGATACCTTCTGTTCTGTGGTTCCTCTTTTATATGCTAGTTTCATATATATATATATGCGCAGGCCGGATTCATCATCAGAGTGGCGTACGTAATAGCCCTGACGCTTGTTTTGACTGGCGTAAACTCGCACCGTTACTACTGAAAAACAAGCTGCATGACTTCATCATTCACACTTGGCTTGTTAATTCATTAACTGACCAAGTGTGTGGTGTGCCGGAGAACTCCGCTAGCTATTGAGTCTGCTTGTCTGCTAGTGACTACTACTTTTAGCTAGAGATTGCTCTTGAGCTACAAGATTTATCTTAGTCTGACGTGGAGAACCCGATTCCATTGGACTCCCGCATCGAGCAATCCACGCTCCACGGAAGGAATGGATGTGTATACGTAGATTGTATTTCCATCCATGTGTTACGACCAAAAAAAAAAAAAACCGCAGTCTGAAGTCAGTAAAAGACTTTGGACGCTGTATATTATTTTTAAAACAATAGAGACGGAAACATGGTTTCATTATAAAAAAAAAAGTAAAAGACTTTGGGGCTTTACGGTGGGCATGAGGCTCTAAGCACTCCTCTCGAATGTTGCTGTCGATTCACACCAAGACCTGGTCCATGTCTACGGCAAGCAAAACGCCAAAATTTGCGATATCCAAGCTAATTAAGCACGCTGTGATATACATGGTTCACCAAATAACTCTATTTGTTTTTCGAACTAAAATTACTGTTCTAATCGTATCTGTGTATATGTAATTGCAATTACATACACATCAAAAATAGTGAAATGTAAGTGTAAAACAAGGTGTTGATCGACTTTACAGTTTCAGTGCCTTCCTTCCTGCCTTCCACCACGATGCTGACAGTCATAGTTCAGTGTACGAAACAGGGATTTTGTGCATACCTGGTACTGTATCTCTCATCTCTGTCAGAGAGTAACACAACTGGGACGACACAGACATTGCAGCAGCGATGGAATTGAGCTGTGGTAACAATTTCTCTTGTTGCTTTCGATCTGGCAACGTAATAGTTTCATCACTCTTTTGTAGGAGTGTAAATTGGTGGCCCTTTCGGAGATGGAGATTCCTATAGTCCTATAGTTGACTCAGTCTGCAATTCTGTTCTTCGGCACCCAGAAATATTAGTATACTCTTAACTGACAATTATAAGGCGACCAAAGGGGTATATGCCGTAATAATACCATGTCTTCTCTCCTACAAAAATTCTTTTCAGAAGCCTAAAATGAAAACCGTCATATTCTCCCTCTAGTTACATAAAAAATCGTCACATAACTTTGACTTCTATTTTACATAAAAACATTTTATTAAAAATATAACATTAACATTTTTTAATTCGTTTAAGATGAATCTATTCATATGGTTTTTTTTTACGGTCAAAGGGGGGGGGGGGGGGGGTGGGGTGGGGGGTGTTTGGGACGATGAACACAAGGAAAACACACGCCCCCAAGAAATGGTGAGGACAAGCATCAAAGCTACAGCCATGTCGGACTGACCGAAGGTGCCTGCACCTCCCTGCAAGACCTGTGCAGCACTTTCGTTGGACATTGTCCGCACTCGTGTAGTCACTGGATTGCTTCACCATAGTCGCATTTCCACTCACCAACAGCATGAAGCAGGTAGCACGTCCACCACGGACGCTAAGCCTACCGGCCACACAAAGGAGGGAATGAAGTCTCCGACGCAGCCATTGCGCCAGGAGCAAGCGATTATAGAGCACAAAACCTTAGCTTAGCCAAGAGGGGTGGCTCAGGGCGTCATGGCAACACTTCCAACGAAGGAAACGGCGCCCGCGGGCGTCGTTGTTGCCGGCACCGGCACATTGCCGAGCAAAGCTTTCGCCAGACACCCCTCACCGCCCCCGCACGCATGAGCAAAAGCTTATCGCAGCACCGAAGATGGTCCGGAGAACCATAGGGAGGTCCACCGTCGTCCTCAAGCGAAGAAGAGCCAGCACAGATCCGAGCGCGCCGGCGGCAATTCAAACCAGGGAGAGGCGGCTCCACGCGCGCTGACTGCGCGCTCACCGCATACCACGCCAGGGAGGCACAAGCTCACGAGCCCCGTGCTTCCGTGCAGCCGCCGTAAGGCATCGCCGTACCACCGAAGGGACGCCGGCCAGGCAGTGGGGAGGAGCAGATCGGGCCAAAGGGCGGATCCGGCCACCAGCCACCTAGATCCAGCCACCATGGAGCACGTTTGACCTTGAGTACCTCAGATTAATGGGGGAAGAGCAAAGGAGGGAAAAGAGGACAAAAGAGAGAGGAATGGAAACGGAGCAACACGGGTGGCGCCATTGGGAGCCACGCGCTGGCCGCCGCCGTCGCTACTAGCCGTTCGCGGCGGCGGCGGCCGAGGATGGCTGGCCCGCGGGGTGATTGGGCGGCGCTGGGGGTGGTCGCCGCGTGCCACCTCACAGAGGAGACGACGTGGAGCCTAAGCCCACTATTTTGTTCAGAGCTCTCCATATGGTTTTCACATTTCCAGCAGCACAGCTTAAAAGTTATATTCATGATTTTATATTTATTTCTAATGTTTGATCAGAACTTTATCAAGATCACATTCTTTATCGCACGTCTTTTTCTTGGAAACGACTTTGAATGACACTCCTCAACACACACAAAAAAAAAAAACGACTTTGAATGACACTCGGTCGTTATTCCTCGTCAACGGTAATTAACGTTTCTAGAGCTTTGTCCAAACAGCACAAAGGCAATATACTCCACTATTCTAGAGCTTACTAGCTCGTTACGGCCGTCAAGAGCCCATTACAGATGGTAAACATATACGACAAACGTATAAAGTTGCCTAGCCTCGCAACTTTGCGGCTGACAGAAGTAATATCTCCGGCGGCGAGATCTTATCTGCGTGATGCCGTATGCTGCTGTTTTGTTTTCCGAGGGCATCGATTCTTCCAGTTGGGAATGGGAGAGGGTGCTGTGCCGTCGGCCGGCGTATTCGGCGGATCGTGTGGACGACGACGACGCGAACACACTGAATCTGCCCTGTGCGTTGATGCTTGGGTTGTCTCGGTTCTGTCTGGCCTCGCCGCTAGAGCACCTTGGATTTCTGCTCAAGGACAAAACAACGGTCACCCTCAGGCAGAAAAAGAAAATATTGGGCAACAATAAAATCCTTTTTTGATCTCGAGAAAGTAAAATATGTAGACTCCATCTTAGACGACGACTAGGCGACTAGCATCGACACAATCGACTAATAGCTTGTTAACCAAACCAAGGACAAGGTATATTATTCTTCCGACTAAGCCAGTCGCAGGTAATTAGCTTGCTTCGGGGTCCACTTTGCTCATCTAAGTCTGGCTCCGTGGCTCGTGTGGCCTTTGATTACTGTCCGTTGCATGCGATGCTGCGACTGGCCAATAATGAACGCGCTCGCACCGACTACCGCGTCTCAGCTCAACTGTCAAACTAAGTTGTTGCCACTTGTCGACAAGGCAAATAATGCTAATGCTTTTTTTTTTTTTTGAGATTCCTAATGTTTTGAGACGTCGTTCTTCACTCGCAGCGCTAAGAGCTCATGATCTACTAGGAGGCACTGAATTGAATACGCAAACATTGCAGCGTGTCCAAGTGAAAACAATTGTTAAAATGGAGAAACAAATCGTTCAAATATTATGATGATCTTTACACAATTTATGATGGTATGTTTGTGAAAACTATAAAAATGACAAACATTTTTTCCGCAAAGTAAATATTTCTTCTCATTATTTAGATAATAAAATAGCACAAGAAAAGCGTTACAGAAGTACATATGATTATCATGTGAAGATAGGACATTAAATATTTATCTGCATAGGAAGATCTCTATAAAACCGATCAAGACTTTGACATGAGAGCTAATCCGGTAATGTTTGGCTTTCGGTTTGAGGATGAAATGGACATTAGTGTTACTGTAATCCCGACTCTTTTGGAATGTGTATTTTAAAATTGAAAGAGATGGAGATATTGTCATCACCTAAAAATGATCAAACTAATCAAATTATATGAAGAATGTTCTCAATTGACATCTATTCTCTCAAAACTAAGAAAAACTCAAGTTTTAAAATACTGTGCTATTATGCAATTATTTTTTTTTTACAATTATGGTTTTCTAAAACTACTGTTTGTTAAAACTTAGACACCCAAACATAACCTAATTGTCTAGAGTACTCCACTAGTAATTGTGAGTGATAGAGGCTCATCATGTGCTCAAGGAAGGTCATATGCTTGCTCCTTATTACATTATGAAATTTTTGTTTTTTCGTATTTTGTCAAATATAGGATACATATACAAACTTACATATACACATGAACACTTGTCCTACGGACACACGCAGGCCCACCCTATACTTTTATAAAGTCTATAGGAATGAAATATACAACTGAGATAATATCTAGTCTTAAATGCAATATTTGTGTCACATTGCTTGTTTGGGTTGCAATTTTAGATATTTTGGTTATGGTTTTACCCAAAATTCAGAGGACAACATCGAGAAGGAATAAAATTGTGGAATTTGAACTGAAATTTTAATCTTAGAACTAGGTACTAAAAGTGGAGAAACAGCAAAAAAAAAAAAGAAGAAAGAAAGAAAGAAAGAAACGGGTTTCACCGTGCGCACCGAATAAAGTTTGTTCGAATTCTCGTCGTACGCGGCCGGTACGCGAACGAGCCGAGACGCGGGTTGCCGTCGTCCACGGCCCTCGTTCAAAGATTCAACGGTCAAACGTTGAAAGCCTCCTGGCGAACAACTCCCTTCTCGTCCACACCACACGGAGCACCGGTCCACGCCCCCGCCCACGTAAACGTTGCCCATCCCCGCCCCGCGCCGCAACCTATATATCCCGCCTACTCGCCATTTCCGACCAACCATCTCTCTCTCTCTCTCTACGATTCCTCAACAGTCAGCTCATCGACTTCCTTTCAGCTGTTCAACGTTTTCACAGGAGCTTCGACTCACGGAGCCTTTCTAAATTCTAACTGAGGCGGCGGCGGCGGGCGGTGATGGTTCTGCCTATGTCTCGCTCGACGCGGCCCGTGACCAGACTGGTGCCGGAGATAACGCTCTCGTCGAGACGGCGCGTCGCACCGGCGGCGGCCAGCAGCGAGGCGGCGGAGGTGCCGTCGGTGCCGGCGCACTTTCGGTGCCCGATCTCTCTCGACCTGATGCGGGACCCGGTGACGGCGCCGACGGGGATCACCTACGACCGGGAGAGCGTCGAGGGCTGGCTGGCGCGCGGGAACGCCACGTGCCCCGTCACCGGCCGGGGGCCCCTCCGCGCCGCCGACCTCGTGCCCAACCACGCCACGCGCCGGATGATCCAGGCCTGGTGCGTCGCCAACAAGGCGGAGCGGGTGCCGACGCCGCGGGCGCCCCTCGCCGACGCCGACGCTGCCGAGGCCGTCGGCGCCATCGTCTCCGCCGCGGCGGCAAACAACGCTGCCGCGTGCGGCGCGGCAGCGGCGAGGGCCAGAGCGCTCGCGAGGGAGAGCGAGCGCGACCGGCGGTGCCTCGCCGCCGCCGGGGCCGCACGCGCGCTGGCCGCCGCGTTCGCGCGTCTCTCTTCTTCTTCTTCTGGCGGCAACGGCGTGGTGTCTGCCGCCGCGTTGGGGGAGGTCCTGGCCGCGCTGACCGTGTTCTTCCCGCTCGACGGCGAGGCCCGGCGCTGCATTGTCGCCTCCCCCACCGCGCTCGAATCCCTCGTATTGGTGATGTCCCGCGGCGAGCTCACCGGACGGACCAGCGCCGCGATCGTGCTCCGTGAGCTCACCTCCTCGGCCGACCCGGGCAGCGCCGTCGTCGAGGCCGTATCCGAAACTCCCGGCCTGTGCGACGCGCTCGTCAGCCTCGTTCGGCACCCGGTGTCCCCGCAGGCCACCAAGGCTGCGCTCGTCACGGCCTACTACCTCGTCTCCTCCTCCTCCAACCGCATCAGCACGGCCGCCGCGCACCGCCTCGCCCCTCTTGTGCCCGTCGTCCTCGAACTCCTGGTCGACGCCGACAAGGGCACGAGCGAGAAGGCGCTCGCGGCGCTCGACGGCGTCCTGCGCGCCGCCGACGCCGGCCGCGCGGCCGCGGCGGGGCATGCGCTCGCCGTGCCCGTGCTCGTGAAGAAGATGTTCCGCGTGTCCGACATGGCCACGGAGTTCGCCGTATCCGCGCTCTGGCGCCTCTGCCGCGACGACGACGGCGAGGCGTGCCGCGCCGAGGCGCTGCGCGTGGGCGCGTTCCAGAAGCTGCTCCTGCTGCTCCAGGTCGGGTGTGGCGGCGTCACCAAGGAGCGCGCCAGCGACCTGCTCAAGATGCTCAACGGCTCCAGAGGCAGCGTCGAGTGCATCGAGACCGTCGACTTCAAGGGGCTCAAGAGGCCGTTTTGATCTCCCAAATTCAATTTTTTTTCCTTCCCCCTTCGTTCGTGAAGTTTGATTTCAGGTCTTAGATCAGACGTGTGGATAAAAAAATACAACAGATAGGATGGCTAGCTTTTAGGAAATTTTTTGGCTAGCTTTTAGGAAATACATCGACACACACAGGACAATTTAACATTATTTTCTTGTCTATATTTTCAATTGACGTGTGTCTATATGTTCAATTGACGTGCAAAACACTAGCTACTCGGTCGATTGCTTTGTTCTGATTCAACTGAAGCTCAAATCACACAGGATCGCAAAACAGGTTGCGACTAAAACTAAAACATATCTAACGAATATAAGCTGTCAATTCCCAATTTTTTTTCTTCGACGCCTTGTGAATTCCCAATTGCAATCCTACATCTGTGCTGCTGTTCAGAGAGTTGAGACAGTTCATCATACTTCAATCCATTTGATGTCGATAGATTTGTGGTTGAGATTCGTCGTGAAAACAAGACACCAATCACGCACAGCTTGGTTCCCCACGCTCCATCAGTTTGCTAACCTACTCTCGTTTCCTCGAGATAAACAAAAACGACAGAAGCCAGTCAACCCACCCTCCGGTCTTGATCCCGGCGGACGCAAATGAGATCCATGTGCTCGTATTCCATTGGCGAGGCCTGCATGTTCACACACAAAAACTTACTAGTATGCTTTTTCCGTGTTCACCTTTTCTAGCAGATGTTTATCTTTCATCAACATAATATAAATAACATCGACTTTAGAGTTGTAAAGCTCAATCGTTCGGTGCCAGTTCATTCCACGATTGCTGCTGCTGCATTTTGAAGAAACGGAAAGACTGGAAGTATCATGGACAAATCTGAATTGATCACGCACAGCCAAAAAAGAAAACCGGGGAGCGCCCGGAACTGAACGCACTCAGCCTGAATCTCTTACGCTTACGCCCAGATTAAAGAAGAGGTAGTAAAGGAAGAAGAAGCCAGTCGTCGCCGGTCATCCACAACCTCTGCCGTCCCAAACTCTGTTTGTTTTTGTTCGTCTCAGCTCATCACCTTTACCTTAATTCGAAGGCGTTCAAGTTTTTTGTCTGAAGCGTTGGTGCTACGACGACAGCTACTGAAGTCGACGGATTCGAACGGGTGACCCGGTCAGCCACGACATTGACAGAAATATACAAGATACGTACGTATAAACCGTATGTACTGACCTGTAGTGGAACGCATACTTTTCCTTCAATGTACGTACTATTCAAGGAAATAATGGAAACCAAATGGACCGGCCAGTTGACTGACAACCTCTCCGTATCAGGTCACAGGTCCCAAATGCCTCATCTCTCTCTATGTCTCTCTGCGAAAAAAGATTAATTTCCTGCTTGACCTGGCAGCCGGGCGTGGCTTGGAATGGAGAAATTTCGGAGGCATATGGGTTACCTGATGATTCATGTGAAGAAAATATATCTCTGGCTGGCTTTGGCTGTCGTAGTTGGTTTAGGAGATGTGAAGCGACGAACGGACCAGCGGACGACGGCCTTTTGGCGTTAAAAGACTTGGTCGTAGTATACTTAGTACTTACTATTCGTCGGTGCTAACGTCACGATTAAAATAAAAATAATATAATAATTTAACACATAATTTTTTAGTTATATAAATATAATATTTATATTAACATCATAATATGAAAAATAAATAATATGATAATTCAATATTATAAAATTTTATGTAAAAAAGGATAACAATTTTTAAGATAATATAAGGGGTCTCCTTTTCACGTGAGAGTAACTTGGGTTAGTCAGTCAGTGTGAGGTGATCTTCTTCTGAAGGAAACACAGCGGCGAACGCATATGTTGTTTCAGGTCTTGCCCTTGTGGAGGTGATGGACGAGCGCAAACATCACCTGAGGGTCACGCGTCATCAGCCGGATCTACTTCTCCACCTGCCGCGGCGCGTCGTTATTTACGAGCGGAGGATGGGATAAACGATGACGGCCTCACAACCTCGTGTCGGCAGGCAGAGGACGCGGCGGGTGACAGCGGCCTCGCATCGGCGGGCGGCGGTGGACGGATGATGGGGTAGTGGCTTTGCAATGACAACGGACGGAGGACGAGTCAGGCGACGGCGACTTCATGATTGCAGAGGGCGGGGCGGCGGCGGGCGGAGGACGCGGCGTTGGCGATCTCGTGGTTGCGGAGGACGGGGCGACGGTTGGCGGAGGATACGGCGGCGAGATCTATGATTGCGAAGGACGGGTGAATTATGAGTCGTAAGGGCAAATGACAGATCAGATTAGATTGACAATTGACTCAATATTATCGCATGGATATGTAGCGTAGGAGATTTGTAAAATTATGTAATGAAAGATTCAGAAATTAGTAGCCATTAGATTTGAGTAAATGTAACTTTATTAATAAAAAGAACACATGTGAGTCGTGAATTTGAGTTAATATAACATTATTATTATAATTATGGGAATATTATTAGGATGTTAGAATTATTTTTAGGAGATGGGTGAAAAACGATAGAGCTCGTATATTATAGTAATAGAGATAAGCGTTGGGTTCGGTCGAGGTTTAGACCGGCGCTCGAGAGCCAGTTCTTTATGGCAACTTTTCTAGAGGCTGACTGCTGACTGGTTCATCAGCTAGTAAACTCGTCCTAGAGAATGGTCCGTGGCGGTGGCTCATTCATTTCTTTTCTTTTCTTATATTTTCAGCACATCACAAGAAAAAAATGAGCTACTATTAAATACTCACTCCGTTTTTTTTACTTGTCACTATTAAATTTGACCATTTATCTTATTTAAAAAATATAAAAAATATTATATATTTATTATAATTTTATTTATCATTAAAAGTTTTTAAAATATAATTTTTATTTTGTATATTGACTATTCGTCTTATTCAAAAAATTAGTTTAAATATATAAAATTAAAATTTAAGATTCAAAACTATTCGTAATAAATCAAATCCTAACGAAATATTTGATATTTTTTATATTTTTTTTAATAAGACGAATGATCAAAATTATTAGTCAAATTAAATGGCGATAAAAAAAAATATCGAAGGGAGTATAATACTGTAAAGAATTGGAGCTTTTGCGGAATGCCGCCACACAAGAAAACAATATTTAAAGCAATGGATTGAACCACCGGAAAGATGCAAGTTCTTCCGGGCTTCATGCTGTTACGTACGGGCCCCCATCCCATCTCAGTGTGGAAAACGCAAGCTCATCACTCCAATTGGCTATTGCTGATAGACTGATCAGGCTACATGGCCCACCTTAATTAACGACGCCGACCGAGATGCATGTCCCGCCCGCCACACAACCAAATTCTTTTTTTCCCAAGCACAGCATCTCTGAACAAAAACTCATCATTTGTTTGCACAAAGGCTTTGGATTGCAATATGCAATGCATCGGAGTTCATGTGGGACGATCGAAGAAACACTAGCAGGTAGCAGCCACCAGCAGATTCGTCTGAAATCAAAGGGCAAAACTCCTGAGCGTCCTTCATATTAGTGCGCTAGAGTGCCCTTTTTCCTCTGTGCCCACTGTCCAGTAATGGCGAAAGGATGTTGTCATTGCAGCACTGAAACAGGAGCAGAAAAGACAGAGGAAGGCAGCCAGGACAGAAGAAGAAATGGCCGCGCGCGAGCTCTGGGCTGTGGGCAATGCCTGTCTTGCTGGAACAACCCGCACTCGCCTCGCTTGTGATCAAACCTTCTGATGCCTCACGGGCACGGCGACGAACCTGAGGGGCGGCCAGCACAGCGGTGGTGGCCGGCGCGTGGATGGTCATGGCCGCATGGGCGCGAACGGGCACCCACGCACGCGGCTGGGCTACGCGAGCGAGGAGCGCGGCAGGCAGCAGCGGGTGCAGCGCGAGCAGTGGTATCGACGACTCGAGGATGCTGCGGATGCGGATCTGCCACATTTCCTCCATTGCTCAACTTCAATTCCCGTAAAAACCTTCTCGTACGTGCTGACCATATTTCCGAAAGACTCAGAGACCAATCTCCACTTCTAGCTAGTATACATCTGTCTTCAACATTAATCATTAATAATTTCAAAATCATAATATTTAATTATGTGTAAATAATATTATTGTATTCATCAAAAAATATATTATAACAATATGCAACTGTTTATATTTAAAATAATTTATTTTTATAGATATTCATAGTTAAAGTTGAAATATGTTGACTCAAAACTAGTAAGGCTTATATTGTGAGACGAAGAGAGTGGCGGTGAATTGAACAGTATCCTTCGGTGCTATACGAACTGTCCAGTCAAAGGGAGAGATCGTAGCAAAGGAGATAGAGAAGCGGAAATAATAATAAAATCAGATAGTACAGAATTTTTTGGCATGCCGTATATACTCCCAAGTGTAACTACTTCCACATTTAAAAATACACTTTGGATATACGTACATACCTATTTATCATTTTGAGTATAGATACGTACTTAATTTAAGATTTTTAAAGTGATTAAAATAAAAAATTACAATGGAACTCATAATTTTTATTATATAGTGATGGCTGTATAAATACATATAAATAATTCAATATTTCAGTGTATATTAAATAATATATGTTCTTCAAAAAAATTTCATGGTTATGATTTTAAAAAATTTTAAATTAAGTATGTACACATACTCAAAATGATAGATGGGTATGCGCGCATATTCAAAGTGTTTCCGAAAATAGGAGTAACTACATCCGGGAGTAGAAAAAAGGGTTCATGCTTGCTACGGGTTGTTTTTCTATCTTTTCTATACCATAAAAAATAGGACATCTTTCTTTAGAAAACAAGGAGCATATCTTTTACATGTCGTGCGTTGTTACGGAAAATCACGACCGAAGTCGACAACTCCATCCGTACTGAAAAACTGTTGTTTAGATATTGATACTATCTTCAATACATAACTTAGACTACAATTTTCTATGATGATATTTATTAAAAGGTTATGTATGTATAAAATTTTTCAAAATGAGTATATTAATATGGTTTTTATATTTTCAAAATTAACATTTTAAAATTTATTTTGATTTATATTCTCAATGTTTTATTAAAACCTTGTTGAAAACAACTTGTTTTTTTTTAGTATGAAGAGAGTACTATCATAAGCAATACTTTCACGATCAGTCTTTCTTATGGACGGATCATCGTAATATTCGACAAATTCGTGCATTATTTTCTAGTTCTAAGTTTGTGTAATACATGACAAATCGGCAAAATATGTCTTCTTTTCATCATATTGTTAACCCAAACGTAACAGTTTAACAACGTAAATACTCTTCACCATCGTTGTGGTAGATAATAGTAAAATATTGACTCCCGCAGAAGACCTCCTAGCTTGAATGGCCGGCAGAGTATGCTAAATTAATTCGTACATCCTTTTCTCTTAAAAAAAATATAATACCACATCCTACTATTTTTTTAACCTTCTCTCTCTCCTTCGTTGTCCTTGCCACAATTCAAAAACAATGCAATGGATCAAGTCTATGGTTTTTTTTTTTTGAGAAAACCCTTTTTTTGGAGGCAAAGCATATGGAGTACTCGTTGTACGTATATCCAATGATAATCAAGTAAGAGCTTCTATCTCAGCAGCCAGTCCTTCGCCCATGATGATCCTTTACAGGGCCAACTGCAGCAGCTCGGTGGGCTCTCCACATCGCTAATGTTGTGAAGTTTATAGGCTTGTCCCCTTGATCAAAATTGGAGAAAAACTACTGGAAGATACGTGAAAAATATATGCTTCTCCTATGTACAGAGTATTTTGTCTGAAGTTTTGTTCTACGTGATAATTAAGATTGCAAGTAGAATGCAAAGCATTGTGGAAGCCAAGTTGACATGTGATTTACTCAGTTGACATCCTTCGTGCGTGGGGCACCATGACAATGCAAATACAATGTAGGGAAATTGCTTTAATTGATCCTAAAGTATCCTAGACCTACAATAACAAAGATTTGTTTCTTTTTTTTCCATGAGATTCAGCTAATGGCTTCAAAGGGTAGTGTCCAAAGTGTAACTGAGGAATTTATTCAAGCACAAGACAACTTTTGGAAGAGTAGTAGTAAGCTTAATACCCATCGATCACCAGATCCCTGTGAGTGACTGTTCTAGTCTTCTCCTGCCTACAACTTTTTATTTGTATCCTTCTCATAATCTGCAATACAATTCAGAATCAGAGGAGGAAAACTTAATATATAAGCTTCTTAAAACTTAATTCAAAACAATTATTTAAATTAATACCTCCGATTCTAATCGCAAGTTGTAGAATATGGATGCATAGTGCTTCATCAATTGCTAAAGCTTGTACTTTCCCAAGCAGCTTTTGTAGAATAAAGGTGAAAATTACAGACACCCTGTTAACCTGCCTAAGCAGATTACTGGTAGAAAATTTGGGATTTGCAGAAACATCACTCCATTAACCTGAACTTGTGCAGTTTATTGTAATATTTTTTCCCCAGGGTGGAGGGAGTGATTACCTAACACTAATCACAATATACACTTTGATCTTTACACTCGCATGGCTCAGTCAATTCTACGAACACCTGTCCTGTGGCAGCTCTCAACAGGCTCCCAATGAACATACACTGAGACCAAATTAAGGATCAAAATTACAAAACGGACTAACGCAAAGCACAAATGAAAGAAAGTCAAAGGCACGATGGCTGCCCGGAGGAGGTGTTTCCATCGAACAACTTCAGTCGTCACCACGGCTGTGCCGCTCATCGCCGCGCAGCCATTCGGCTCAGGCTGGGCTCGGATGCCCCCACCACACGCCATACCTGGCCGCATCGCCTGCAGAACCCCTTGCCACGCTACCATTAAAATAGCAGAACGGAGCTAGCAGAAGAACTCATCATTAAAATGGCACACGGAGAAGAAATAAGCATTCAAGCAAACAAGCAAAGCATTAGAAGAAGAGGAGGTAGGAGAGGGATTCGGACCACGTGAGTGGGAGCAGTAGCGCCTGGAACCCGAGGCCGGCGTTGTGGGAGGAAGGCAGCGTATCGCGCGTTGCCGTCGCGGCTCTCAGCGACGGGCAGCCAGGTGTCGCGTGGGTCGAGGTGGGTCAGTCGCCCACCTCCTTGAGGAACTTGTGGAGGCCGTCCATCATGCGCTGCTACGGCGGCGTCCAGGTCCTCAGCGGCAGTGTCGGTCGTGACGAACAGCAGCGGCGAGCATCGTGGAGGCGGGTCCTAGGCGACGCAGCTCGCGGGTCCTCAGCGGCCCCTCGGTGGACAACGGCAGAGCGGCTCTATGATGGCGGCCCGTCGGTGGACGGCAACGTCTAGGACCTTGGCGGCAGCATGGATCGTGGCTCCGATGGCGATACGGTGCGGCTCTGACGACTATGCTGCATGGCTCGTTGATTCGTGGATGCTGGGCATCGTCATCGACGCGGGTTCTTGAGGTACGAGGGAGCGCAGCGAGATTCGAGGAAGATGAGTTGGACTCAGTTACGGACCTTGTATTGGCTGACGCAGGTCTTATTACGCGCCTCAGGTTGCATGGACGATAGTTAGGAAATTAATAGGAGTGCTGATTTTAGGTTTTCTTTGACTTCAGAATTCAAATTCTGAAGCGCACACGGTACACACATCGGTCGGTCAGAGATACCATGACGTTGGTGTTTGTTCTCTTTCTTCTTCGAACACGTTCTTTGGTCTTTGTCCATAATCCAAACCAAACTCTATTTGAATTGTTGGTAAAAAAAATTGAACACTTTTTTCTTATAATAAAATATTGTACGTGTTATGAAAGACAGTACAATTAATTTCATTAATTATGATCATGTTGACTTGAAATGTCACACACACTGTTTATGACCACTAAAAATAAAAAAGTTATATGTACTAGCCTATGCACAAAAATGCACAGTTTGACAGGTAGTAATGTATAACAAATATTTGTACACAGAGGCAGAAGATACACACATTTTCCTCGAACACAACTATAAAAGCTCAAGGAAATCAAGACCAAAGATATGTTTCGAACCTAAATCAACAGAGCGGAAATACACAGTAAAAAATCAATCGTTTGGCGGAAAGTATAAGGTTTCTGGCAAAAACTCCTTCGTAGATTAGATTGCGGAACCTCCATCTATCGGTCGACGATATGCATCTTATCTGTGCGTTTAAGGCCGTGCTTGAGTTGGGCACGGGTTGTTTGGGTCCCAAGTGCTACACGAAGCGTGCTGCTTCATCTCCATGGGCGGCAGCTTGTGCCACAGCCTCCAGATCGACGGCAGCACGATGACCGTAGTATCGACGCCGGCTTCCACCGCCTGCTCCGGCAACCGTCCGCCGTCCGCCAGGGGCCTCGCAGCGTCAATCGGCTGACTTGTCCAGGAGCACGACAAGATGACGAACAAGATCAGAAGTGGAACGGCAACGACCTTCGATCTTGTCATTACGTACGCGCGGCGAGCGATCTCGTCTTCGTATCTGTTCTCGCAGCCACTGTCCAGCAACTCTGCTCGATCACTACTACTGACTGACTGACTGCAGCGGCTATTTAACCCTAGCTGTTAATAAGCTAGACTGCAATAGCTAAAAATTTCTAAGCTTGCTGTCTTGAGCCGCTGTGTGCTAACTCGATCTTGCAAAGAAGGATATATATAGAGAGAAGTCGCCGCAACATCGATCGTTCTGCATCATGGCACTTGACTCTGGAAATTTCCAAGAATGTACACGCACACATCACTGTGCGTGCGTGCGCGACCAGTCGAATGCAGCTGAAATAAAATTGCTCAAGGCGTTGATCGATCTTATTTCCACGCGTTTTCAAGTTCTAACCATGAATCTCGGTCCAGATCAAAGTTGATAATTAAGACGCGTGTGTTACCTCCTGCTTCAGCTGAAAATCAACTATAATCAGTCTAAAAAGTCTCCTTTTTTTTTTTTGCGATGAGTCTAAAAAGTGTCCTACACATAAAAGCAAATCAGCTAACCATAGTGTTACAAGGTTGGCCAGAGCAGGTGCAGGTCCTCTTCCGTCACAAATGTTGCATAGTACAGTACTACGGAGCATACATGTTGGTTCAGAAAATTGGCAATAGAATGGAGGGAATGCAATGGATCTGAAAACGAACACTCCCGGCCGCTACTATTTTCGTTGAGGTAAAAACTACACATATGGAACACAGCTACTGTATTATTGTCTCTTGACTGGCTACAAGTAGCTGATAGTGACATTCTGATCAAGTGATCAGTTAACCTAAATATAAAGTATAGCTGACTTGCTGAATTCCTGGTTTAGTCCCACACATGTCAATCCGAAGTACAACCTCTATTGGTCGGCGATACGGCCTAGGACAATCGAGAGTGCTACTACATTCAGTTGGCTTCTCGTGGACTTGGACTGCCCCGAAAAGAAAATTCTACGCGTTTGAATTTCCTATCTTGGACAATATGACATGATATAATAGCATATTTTTAATTAAGGGAAAATTCCATATATAAACTGTACCGTGTCATTCAGAGTTTGAGATTCATACCCATTATTTGAATATAAATTCTTTCACAACAATATGATGAATATATCAAAATTTACTTAAGCACTTGAAAAAGAGTGAATAACTAACTTCTTAATGCTAATTAGCATTTCCAAATGGAGATACATTTGCAATAATATCTACTTCCTCAATTCCTAAATGTAAGCATTTCTAGCTTGGGTCAAAGTCAATTCTTCTACACTTTTGACTATTAATATAACAATTTTTTCATAAAGACTGATTTAATTTGTATAGATGATCATGTTATTTTTATTCATCATTAATTTACTTTTATACATATTATTGGTCAAAGTTATACACATCATTTGACTTTGACCAAAGCTAGAAGTATTTATATTTAGGAACGAAGGTAGTAGTAAGTGTGTGACATTTTACAGTGAACAGAGCTTGTATGTGAATCTCCATATGGCATATGGGATATTTTATATGACGAGGGGTTAAACATAACGTTAAAAGTCAACTATGTGAAACAAAAGTGAATGAAGGGAGTAAGGAGACAAGAGGAACGCACTAACCTCTAGTGACCCGACCGATAAGGTTGTTTTAGTTGCACGGACGTTATGTTTCCGTTGTGGATACGCAATAGCACGTGTTATTTACATTATTGTGTTCTTTCTTCTTAATTAATTTAGTCATGTTTTTTTATTAGCTAGAGGAAATGATTTTTAGTCATGTATATTAGCTAGAGGAACTGATCATTAGTCATGTCTTTTTTAGGAAAAAGTTCAATTTACTCCCCTAAACTATAGCCAAAGTGTAGATAACCCCTTAAACTTTTTTTTGGTTTACTTTACCTCCAAAGTTATGTCATTTGGTTTAACTTACCCCCTAATACAACTTGTTTTTTTTATTTCTCTATGCATAAGTAAAATTACAAGTTAAAATTTTATGTGGTGATGGTTCACATCATAACACATGTTAGAAAAATATTGCAGAATTTTGTTCATTATTTTGATAGAGAAGAATATTTAATTGTAAAATAATCCTAGTGATATGAAATTATATGAAAATAATATTAAAAAATTTTAACTTTTTTTAAATATACATTATGATGTCCCCTATTACCATCTAAAATTTTAAATTCAAATTCAAATTGTGTATGGAGAAATAAAAAAGACAAATTTACTAGGGGATAAATTAAACTAAATGACATAAGTTTTGGGATAAAGTAAACTAAAAATTAGTTTAGAGTTTATCCACATTTCAGTCATACTTGAGGGGAGTACATTAGACTTTTTTCTTTTTTTTAATTAGCTAGAGGAACTGATCTTTAGTCATGTTTTTTTTTTACATCATAATACTATTGATGGCTATCAAAGAACAAGTTCTTTGTACATGGTTACACCCTAATCAAAACAAAATATATCTTTCATTTTGCATACAACAACCGCCATATATACATATAGTTCCCATATACATGAAGTAGCCACCCACCATTCGTGGCGGAAATTTCGATCCACACAAGCAGGGTACAAATGAACGCCATGAATATAATGAAAGAATTATGAAAGCTATAATGTAAGAAGTTATAACAACTATATTATAAAAAATTATCCGCCCACCATGTTATCTCGGGTGTCCCATTGATTCATAATAAGTACTAGCAGGGGCCCTGATGAATCCTGATTAGCCGGATCGGGGTGGGCATCCACCATTGGGGTTGTTCGTTTGACATGACGCTCCTGCTTGCAGCTGCTGCAGATAGAGCCGGCGGAGAAGCTGGAGGATGTGCTCGCCGGAGACGACGATGGGCGCCTCTCCTCCGGCGCCCCAGCCATCGGCACTCAGCGGTCGTGCCGAGCTCGACGCGACCAGGAATGCCGTGACGATCGCCGCCAAGATCACCGCCTCAACGAACCGCTTCGAAGTCGTCCTCATCATAATTGACAACGAAGAACCTCTCTTCGGCTCCCACAAATCCGTTTAATTCTAGATAGCTTGAATTGGAAATGTGGATTGTGCAGCAGATGCTGGCAGTGTGTGTGTGAGTTGCAACTAATGAGGTGCAGCACCTACATATAGGCCACGCGCAGAGATCATTCTCGTTACGTGTGCGACTGGGGCAGTCGACGTATGCAATGCAATGCAAGGAATTTGACTAGAGATAGAATTCTTCATGCATGCTGAACCTGCGCGGATGCTGCTGCCGCCTGCCATCTCTGCTTGTTCATTTCGCTGAAGCTTGAGCTCGACAAACACTAATTTATATGCTTCCTAATTAATAATAACCAAATCAGTTCGGAAAGAACCACGTAGCTAGCTAGGGCACATGCATGCATGCTGAATTTAGGTTTTCTTTGACTTCAAATTCAAACCGGAGACTTTTTTTTTGGCAAAGGCCGCGTACCTGGATCGAACTCACCAGCAGGACTCCGGTAAATGCCCAGCGCTCGGTAAGGCTCCAAGCCCACTTCATCGCGTTCGCGTCCACCAAGCCCAACAGTCCAAAGAGAAAAAAAAAAGGGCACTTGGCAGTTGGCTCACCCTTCACGCACCGTACTTACGCGCAGAGAATTCCTAGTACTATACGTTGCCGCACGTACGGTACGTGGGTTGTTGCTCGTATACGTAGTCGACCTCCCAGCCAAGCAGGCAGCTCTGCTGCTTTATTTCGTTGAACATGACCTAAGCTATAACTTCACAAGCTTGCGTGCAGATGACACGAGCCCTCGCCTTGGTTCATCGAATCTGGCCCTCCTTTTTTTTTTCCCTGTAAAAAGGTTTTCTTTGGTCTATGCGTCAAAATAATGCATGGACCTTTTCTTTAATTTTGTGCGTCATATATTATACTTACTCCCTCTCGTATCAAAAAACAAGTCATTTAGGAGAAGACCATGGTCTTTAAATTATAACTTTGACTTTTATTTTTGATAAAACATTTACTAAAAAGAGATATATGTATACTTTTGTGAAAATACTTTTTAAAGACGAATCTGCTCATAGTGATTTTTATATTGTGAAACATAATAACAACTTAAAAGTTATTAATGATTTACATTCTTAATGTTTAACCGAATTCTTGTCTTAAATGATTTGTTTTTGGATTCTCCCTTCGTTTCTTTTTAGAAGGGAGTATGCAAACCTAAGAATAAATTTACATGGATTTCGGAGGCGCATTAGCAGGCTAGCTAGGATGACATGGTCTCTCCTCATTCTTTTATTAATTGTGTCCTTCTCTCTTTTCCTTGATGAGGTTGGCTTTGGCTGACTATAGCTATTGCGTAGTACTCCCTCCGGTATAAAAAAAAATTTATAATGAGGTTTTGATCAAAAGAATATAAATTATGAATAATTTTTAATTTATTATTTTTTAAAAATATAAAACCTATAAATAGATTCATTTTAAAAAATAATTATTAAAACTATAAGTATGCACATATCACTTTTTAATAAATATATTTATTAAAATAAAAGTTAAAAATTGAGTTTTTGTAGACCGTGTGTCACTGTCCTAAACTACTTTCCTTTTTTATACTGGAGGAAGTATTGGCTTTTTGTTTCCTTTAACTAGCCTTATAGGATGGTTGAACCTTGTAGTGCTAGCTCATCAACCATTAAACAACCGACAGAAACATGGGCAAACAACACCACCGCTTTTGTGCTCGATCGCTTACATTCTGACGTCATATTCTAGCCGTGTTTGACAAGATATCACTGTGCAAGAAACTGCATTCCTAGATCCATACGTGAAAAAGTGGTGGGGAAAAAAAAATTCAAGAACAGAAGTTTACCAGCATATGCATGTACATGCTTCCGCAAACAACAAATAATTGTACCTCTCACTATTGACGTGGTCCTGACCATTTTTGAAAACTAAAACATCCTTGCAAATCAAAGCTCACACATATGGGGGCACTATTAGATCGAGCTGCTACGCAAAGTGAATATCGGAAATGAATTGATTCTATGTATGAAAGTGATTGTATGAAATTTTCTATAATGAACTCTTAAAGTCAGAACGGAGAATCACATCACAAAATGGTAAGAATTTGACATTTTCCTCTTTTAGCTTACAATCCCTTAGATAATTTTAGAGAATCACTTCACACAATGAGTCAAGAATAACTTCCTTGAAAACAATACACCTTCATTAATGATTCTGGCTTAGAATTAGCTCTATAGAGTTGTGCCAAAGAGCAACATGTGGTTTGCCGACATATAAATATGCATTTTAGCCATAATTTTTTTTTTATCTAGTCATTGTTTTTCATATTTTATGATCCAGCCATGATTCTTTTTTCAGCCAAACCACGGTTTTACCATAAATCTGTGGCTGAATCACAACATTTGAAATTTGTTCCACCGATTAATTTGATCTAAATCGTGCCATAATTGAAAAGTCTGATGAAAAAAAGCCATATGTGGAATAATTGTCACTTTGTATAATTAATATCCTTGCTCATATGTGTGTTAGTAGCTAGCATCAGGTGCATGTATGTCGGATGTGGCAAGTTGGAGACGCTATACTAGCTACTCTCTAGAGAGGTACTATAGTAGACACAGTTGACGAATGGCGAACGTTTTCCTACTCCAAAATAACCTTGGCCAAGATCTGTCGGCATACTTGTTGGATGCCCTATATTTACCAACGATTAATTAACACTGATTAAGAATCTGTATGTTTATCTGCGTGTAAATCCAATGGTCGAACTCTTTTAAAGATTACATCTCTCTCTCTCTCTCTTTTATTTGAATAAAACACACCTCTTACAACAGAGTGAACTACATCAATGGATCAAACCCAATAGGAAAAAAAAAAGGAACCAACAAAAGCAATACATTGTGACAACTAAAAATGAATACAGAAAGAATCACGGTTATAAAGAATACGAGCACTACCCACTCCGGCATCAAAAGACAAGTGATCATGCATGATGATGGGACACCAGGGCATGTCGTATAGGCTCTCCAAGTTTCTTTAACCCATGCATGCTAGAATCTTCGCATAGATCATGGGTGACGTGGGCAGCCACCATTTGAGCTGTTGGTCCCGCAGGACGGTCCAGCCCCCAGCCGCTGCAGGTACATTTGCCGGACGAATAACTGCAGGACACCGCCTTCGCCGGAGACGGCAGCCGCCTTCCCGCCGGCCGAAGCCCCCCAGAGTTCGTCGCCTCTCAACGGCCGCGCCGCCGTGCCGGAGATAGCCATGGCCAAGGTCATCAAGAATAGCATTACCGGCACAACGGCAATCCTTCTGCAGCCAGCCATCTCCTTGGATTTATTTACCAACGAAAATCTCACCACCGATGATTTAGAAACCTCTCTCTTCCTCCGATCCGACCGACCTCAACACACAACAATTGTATGTTTTCTCTCGTGCTGGTTCGATCGATCTGGCTCTGTTTCTCGTGTTCTCAGTTTGCACAAAGGCTGTTGAGATGAGAGGTGCATGGGCTGTTCATGTATATATAGGGAGGGGGCACGTACAGGGTAACAAGTGCCTATAATAATATCCTGTTACGTGAGTCATGACGAGAGAGATTGGTACTCCACAGTAGACCAGTGCGGCTGCGAGGATGCTACATGCATAGGCATTGACAGGAATGTTTCAAAGACGCACTAACTTCACATGTCACTAAATCGGTCCAGTGCCTGCTAACTAAGCCCAATTTGGTATGGACCGGGCAAAATCATATGTCATGTTTCTTTAGGGCCCTTTCGGAATAAAAAAGAGAAATGAAGGAATTTCGTACGATTTAGATCCAATAGAAAAAATTCATATGTACATATGGAATTGTTTAGAACCCAGGACTGGAACCCAAGATTGTTCTTTTAAGTTTTCTATAGGATATTTATAGTCCATGCAAATTTTATTTAGAGGATTACTAACATGTCCAACCTCATTGAAAAGTTTCCTTTGATGACTTTATATCTCTCTCCCCTAATTCCTTCGTTTTATCTTAAAATACTGTATGATTGGATAATAGAGACATCTTTAGTCCTCTGTTTTTCCTGATAATTTTGCATTTCAAGATCGTGCTTTTCCAAAAAGGTCCGCTTATAAACTATTAAGAACTGGAAATTAATCGGACCATGTTAGTAGCGGCCGTGCACAAGTTCCCTATGGTGTGTAGATGCACCTTTCTGGGTGGTCTAGTCTGATCCGGCCTTTCTGGTTTGGGAACAAGAAAAGCATTGTTTGCAGATTGCGGCTAAAAGGCAGGGTTGAAAAGCGCAAGAGGAAGCCGCCATTTGATTTTGAATCTTTCAAGGAGACACAAATGAGCAGTTTCTGATTTTGAATCATTCAAAGAGACACAAATGAGCAGTGACGAAACTATTTTGTACTACTTTGTTTCCAAAATATTTTCGTCACTGGTTAAGTAGTTGAATTTTTTTTTAAAAAAGGAGGTAGTACGGACAAACGTGTGCTGCATACAATTTCTAATTTATGTGTACCGGCGCGTGCGCACATCTGGAAGTTCTTAGTCAGATTGTGAGCTATCTCTATGTGGGGATGATACGGACCCTGAATACTACATTGAGATAATTCGTTCAATGCCATTGTAATGTCTTCAGATTACTTAATATTCACATTGTAAAGTTGAAAAAAATCCTTTATATGACATCACGTTGCAATTGTAATCCCTTCTATGCCATTAACCTTATAGTTTCAACTCAGTTTTATTTCAAGCAGTAAAATGAGAAGTTTCTGGAATCCAAAAGAAATATTAATTTTTTTTTGCTAGCAGGTGAAATCATATTTTACAAAATTTCTTTTTATCTAGTTAGAATTCTGATATTATTTTGAATCAAATTCAAAGGCTGAAATCAGCCATAAACATTGTCTAAAATAGTTAGAATTTGAATTATATGTGCGATCATACTGTACCATCTGAAATAATGTGTAACTAACTATCTCTCTTGTATACGGACCAGGCATACATCCATCACGGATATATATGAATGCACTTCTGTTTTCTAGATAGAAAAATACAATTAATTCGACATATCACACCATGCCGTGCGAAGACTGTTTTACTTGTTTATAACTTTGACGTATCGTTGATCGATCAAGTACACACACGTCGTTACTCAAAATGATCAAGGGGTATATACACATTCACAAGGTGTTTTTTTAGTATCCCAATTATTCGTCATACACTACATAAGAAAAATACATCAGTGACGGCTAACAAACAAAATAGGTGTCGGTTGTGGCACCGTCACCTCGGAGAAGTCACTGATATGAAGGAAAAAGTGACAGTTGAGCGACCGTTCACCTGGTGTAACATAAAGATGACGGGTGAAAATAACAAACGTCACTTACATGCACATAGAGATGACGGTTGACATTTTCAACCGTCACCTGTATTCATATAAAGAAGTGACGGATGAAAATTTCAACCGTCACTTCTCTGGAGACACAAGTGACGGTTAAAATACTAACCGTCACTTGGATATACAGATGACGGTTGATTTTTCTAACCGTCACATTTGTTCATATATAGAAGTGACGGATGAAAATTTTAACCGTCACTTCTCTGGAGACACAGGTGACGGTTAAAATAGTAACCGTCACTTGGGTGGATAGGCGTCACTTGTATTCACATAACCAGTAACGGTTTAGATTTGTTAACCGTCACTTGGTTAGATATAGATATCATTTTATTTGTGTTAACCGTCACCTGATGTTTTCCCACACCTACAGATTTAACAGGCAGCCTGCTGCATCCAGAAGATGTTCCTAGATTTGGCATCATACAAACAATCATTTCGTCGTTCCATCACAGACACAGATATCAAGAGATAATCCACAACACAAGTATTCATACCAACTACCATTCCATCATTTCATCACACATCAAAATATATGACAAAGGTAGCCTGTTGCATCCAGGAGATGTTTCTACATTTGGCATCATACAAACAATTCATTCCATTACAGATTGATATCAAGAGATAGCATTCGCTTGACAAAAGAACTCGTCTGTCTTTATAATGCACTCAGTGACTAGGAAAGAGGCTATTTTGTCCCTAATGTTGTGCAACACTTTTTGCTCAAGGTTTGACTCCAAAATTGTGATGTCCTACAACAAAAAGTAATTACTATCAGCACAATGCACATTTTGGAAGAAGAAATAACTAGAAAAATTAATGGAAGCTATATGATTTACATACTGACTAAAATATGACATGATACTTACATTAAGACTCTTGCCATTCATACATTCTACTGCAATAATAAGTATGTGTTGTGCAACATAGAAGCCACAAGTGCTGCCCATAGGTTGTTGATGGCACTAAAATGACCAAATATACAAAATGGGTCACATGAAAGACTAATATTTTGAATTTTAAATGAGTGGAATACTAATTTACACCTGGAAGCTAGTGACGTGCGATAGCTTAGGATATGAAGCACCATGTGGGTTAGATCCCATGCACCGACACATGTATGTGTCATAAGCCCTAATTGCAAAGGATTGATGAAAAATTAACATTTAAGAAATTTAGGAGCCCTTGAAACATGTTATATATATGTAAGATGTAACTGAAGTTTAGAATCATTCATACTCATTTATGAGCGCTGTAATGCAATTGTAGTCACGTTCAAGCATAACACCATCTATTCCTTGCGGTCTTGAGAGAATCGAGGTACCACACAGTGTGGAGTTTGAGTGACATGACTATTAGAACCCAGTGGCCACCTGTGTTGTGGGGGAACATGATGTATTCCTTGGTGTTATGGGTCCGGATCACCTTAACCATATGCAGCACCACATCTTGCCAATCGTTGAGTATAGTGTTCAGTATTAGAAAGCCTGGATCAACAAATACACATAGGATCTTTTTGTTCTTGATCTCTTTTATCATAAGCCTGCACATATTAGAATTCATATTAGCCAACAGAAAACTCTAAGTTTTATAATTAGGATTAGCTTTAAGTAAAGTGAAAACCAAAGTATTAGCATGCATGTTGGTCCTATCTTCAAAATACCATATCCAAATGTTGATGAAAGTACTCATGATGAACAAACTAAATCAATATGTAATGTAAAACTATACAATTGGTTGAACAATTCTAAAAAAAAAAGGTTCAGCAAGTAGGTGTCAAAGATGATCCATCCATACTTGAGCACAATTGAGCCATCCTTCTGATCCTTACTTTTCAACCATGGAATAAATAAACTAATAGTAATAGATGGACAAACTTACAGGACGAAGCATCGCAGTAACGACACATACAATGCACCGAGATTGAACAAGTCAAACAAGTCAGCAAAGGTCACTGAAATGTAGCCTTCACTCAACAGGTGATGAGTCCCATACTTTAGCACAATTGAGCCACCCTTTTGATCCTTACGTTGCATGTAGTAATTATGAAGCTCAATACATGCTTGTCCAGCATTGCGAAGGTCATCTGCATTCATCATCAGCTTGCCAGCCATGTAACCGGGGTTATCTTGAATCCATTCCTTCCGTACCTGTGCACGAGCAGTGGTCTTCTCTGGGGGTTGCTTCTTTGTTTTCTTCTTTAATGCATGTTGAGGTTTTGATGGTGCTGCTTGTTGAGGTTTTGGTGCTACTGCTGATTCTTGAGCTTTTGATGTTGCTGCCTTTTGAGATTTTGGTGCTGCTGGCTGTTGAGTTTTTCGTGGTGCTGCTTTTTGAGGTTTTGGAGCTGGCTCATCTAGGTGAGCTGGAGGGACTGGAGTCGGCATATGTACTGCTGTTTGAATCTGGTGTGGAGAATCAGGTGCACTTGTTGAATCCAGTGCCGAGGCATCGTTGGAGGTAACAACGATGTGGCACTTCCTCCACTGAACCCTTCCATACTGATCATCCCCTAGAGTGATGGTCTTATCATTAGGGGGCACCTCCAATCTATAGTTGGTTGCATCATTATCCACGAAATCTAAAAGCACAACAGCATAGCCTTGACGAACGGGGCATCCGCAAAGAGTCTGCACACTAGGAAGTACTCGTCCCTTAGCAACCTCTATGACATGACCACTTACATTCAACATAAGGTTGCAATGTGCCGGATTTTTCAGTTGATCAATTGTATCCAGTGTATGTACTACCTGCGAGGCCATGTGATTCTCAGTGGACGCTGAGCTGCTGTTTGCATCAACTCCTGGTAGCAACATTCCTGGCAATGGGAAGGTTAAGCCTTGTGATTCAAACCAAGCTTGCAAAGACCCCAAAACATTTTGGGTCACTCGCCTTGTAATAGCTTCTTCATCCAGCTTCGAAGATGTCTTCCTCTTCTTCCACATTGCCCGATCCTCAGGAAAACCTGTCTTCCAACACTTGTAACCTGACACACCTCGAACACATCCTGGATGCTCTGCAGTTCCCAATGCCAATGTGAGAGTGTCATTCTCTCTACTGCCAATTTTTGATGGATCGCTTGCAATCTGTTTCACCCTCTCTGCCACTTCCTAGGTCTCCAAGCTCGAAAAGGTGATTTCACCACTGTCTGTCAAAGAGCCCCTAGCTCGCAGATAAGACCGTGACCGCCCAAGTAATTGTAACCAAGGGTTCTCACGACCTTCCTCCGCTAACTTCTGATCCTCAGCCTCCCATTGTGCCTGTTTTCCCAAATACCCGGCCGGACCAAGATGATGGTTCAATGTATTCTTAGCTCGAATCGCCTTCATTTCCTTACTCTCCATTTGAAACTCCTCAGTCCTCTTCATCTCTACAAATCTGTCCCAATCTTCTCTTGATAGAAATCTGTAGTCTGCAAGAGGATCTTTACCTTGTCTCATGTAATCATTGATCAGATCACTCCGGAAGCGTCTTGCAAGTTTGCTAATCTTTCTCATACAAAAACTGAACCCTACTTCTTGTAAGTCCTGAGGGTACAGAACAAATTCCTGCACTACTGCAAAAAGGGCCTTCTGCTGAATTTCATCTAGAGCGTCAAACGATGGTATGAGTATTGAAACCTTCTCACGAGCACAGAGGCCGCAGACCGTATCAATTTGGAATTAATTACTAGGTCCACAGGCTGGCCATCATTTTGCACATCCGTAACAACCACCTGGTCACTTGGCCATCGTGTCACTGTCCTTTTCTTCCTTGAATTTTTCGTTGGCCGAACAGTTACTTCACCTACTTCTGTAGCAATATTAGGACTTGGTTCTTCATCAGAACCATCATGATCACTAGAAGAATGAGCATCTGACATCTTGCTACCTACACACATAGAAAAGAGTCAATCATTCAGCATCAAATCTGACCATCAGTAGGTAATAAAGTTTTTAGTTAACAAAAGTAAGATTGCTGGATTGCAGAAGTAGAATATGTGTGCTAGTGTAAATAAGAGAAGCTAGTACATAAGCTATCATCTTCATTCAAGTGGCGGGGAGGAGCTAGTACAGTTCATCTCGTTGGAGTTTTTGCATTTGCATACCTGCAGCAGTAACCACCTTCTAAACACAGAGGGGAGGGAGGAGCTCATCAGTGCAGAGGGGAGGGAGGAGCTCGTCGGCGCAGAGGGGAGGGAGGAGCTCGTCGGTGCAGAGGAGAGGAGCACAGGGGACGAGTTCATCGGAGGAAGGGGAGGAGGTCACCGGCCCACGAGCTCTCGTGGTCGTCAGCGGCGGCGGCAGGGCGGTCGGTGCCCTAACCCTAACTGACGACGGACTCCTGGAGGCGGAAGCAGCGTGCAGAGGTGGGGAGTGGAGGCGGAGAGGCAGCGTGCGGAGGTGGCGTGCAGAAGTGGGGATCGGAGGCGGAGAGGCAGCGTGCGGAGGTGGCGCGAAGCGGAGGTGCAGAGAGGTGGCGCGCGATGGAGAGGCAAGTGCTGAGGCGGAGGCGGGCAATTTCAGATTTTGAGAAGAGGTGACAAAGGTGACGGTTAAAGAGTCTAACCGTCACTTGGACTACACAAAAAGGTGACGGTTGGAAAGCTTAACCGTCACTTTGAAACAAAAGTGACGGTTAAACATACAACCGTCACTTGGACTACACACAAAGGTGACGGTTAAACAACCAACCGTCACTTGGACACACAAAGGTGACGGTTAAACATCCAACCGTCACCTGGACTACACACAAAGGTGACGGTTAAACAACCAACCGTCACTTAGACTACACACGAAGGTGACGGTTGGAACTTTAACCGTCACTTGGTTGAAGTACCTGTTTCCAAAACATAACAGAACCATCTCAGTATCTTTTTCAGAACAGATAGCAGTACAAAGCAGGTCTAAAATCATTGCAGGATCATAGAACATCCAAATTTTTTAAGCACATCACAATAAATCAGACAACCACATAGAACAATAATTTACCAAAATACATTCCAATAATAATAATAATAATAATAATAATAATAACAACAACAACAACAATAATTCAGTACATGTTCAAATAATTCAACTGTCACTACAGAATATAAAGTGATCATGGCTTCTTTTTTCTCCTTTTGCCTCGACGTTTACATGATTTGTTCACTTTGATCTCTTCATTGTGGTCAGCACGTATGTATGGAGTTGGGTTGTTCAATGTCGGTATTCTTGGCATCACATCAGCTGCGAAAGGAGGAATTTTATCAAACTGATCAAACTCTTCCTCGTCTAGAGCATTCTCAACCCTAACAATTCGTCTCTTCCCTGAAAGAACAACATGAAGTTTCTTGTTTGTAGTGTCGGTAACATAAAACACTTGTCGAACATGTTTGGCGAGCACGAAAGGTTCAGACTTGCAACCTACACAATTTCAGGTCAACACTAGTGAATCCATACTTATCCTTTATGACACCCTTGTTCCCATCTATCCAACGGCAATAAAAGAGGGTTTCCTTAAAACCGATATAGTTCAACTCCCAAATCTCCTCTATTTGACCGTAGTATGGGCACCGGTGTTCACCATTCTCATCATAAGCATCAACACACACCCCATTGTTTTGATATGCACTTTTCTCATCTCGACGAACAGTCTGAAATGTGTAACCATTTATATCATATCCTTGATATGCCACAATGGTTGATATCGGACCAGCAGCAAGTAGTTTGAGTACTTCACTTGTTGGGGCTGTGGATTTAGACACTTGATCAAGAAACCAAACGCTAAATGTCCTCGAATGCTCATTTGCCAACCAATATTGGTTATGATCTGGATTTTCAAGAAGCAATGTCCCCTTGTGCTCTTCAACATAAGCAGACACTTCACTTGATTGTTGCAACACGAGGAAATGAGCTTTCTGAAAAAGATGCCCGGTCAGGAGTTATTGCCTTCTTCCCTAAGGTCCCTTCACCATGGAGCCTCCCGTCATGTCGAGACCTTGGCACACCAATTGGGTTGTCTGGATCAACGTAATCAAGTGCCCACTCGAGCACTTCCTCTGTATTGTACCCATTTACAATGGAGCCCTCTGGATAAGCTCGATTCCGGACAAAGGCCTTTAGGATCCCATTGAATCTCTCGTATGCGTACATCTGATGTAAGAACACAGAGCCCAATAACTTGATCTCCTTCACAAGATGAGCAGTGATATGGAGAGACATATCAAAAAAGGTTGGTGGGAAATACATCTCCAGGAGGCATAAAGTCTCAAAGTGTCTTTTCTCAAGCACCTCTAGTGAATCGAGATCAAGTACTTTCTGAGATATTGAATTGAAGAAGAAGCAAAGGCTCATGATATTCCTTATTGTAACCGCAATCATCTGTGTTAAAAGCACATGGCAATCATGAGATTTTGTTCCAGGTGCCAGCTTTAGCTCCGTCGGTGAAATAAGCCTTCTGATGTTGGATGAGTACCCTGATGGCACCTTAACACTCTGCAAGAACTCACAAAACTCCTTTTTCTCATTCTTAGAGAGGGTGATGCAAGCTGTCGGTAGAGCACCATTTGTATCATCTCTATGGAGCTCTGGCCTTATTCCTATATCTTTGAGGTCAGCTCGTGCATTTTCATGGTCCTTAGATTTACCTGGTACATTCAGAAGTGTACCAACAAGGCTATCACATACATTCTTCTCGAGGTGCATCACATGGATGGAGTGGTGAGTATCTAATTCCTTCCAATATGGTAACTCCCATAGAATCAACTGTTTATTCCAAGGCCATTTATTATCATTATTTGACGACCTTTTTCTTTTTCCAAGGATAACTTTGAGATCCTTAACCTGACTGTAGACATCTTCCCCTTTGATGTGCCTTGGAGGCGGCTCCTTCTCAATGTTCCCATCAAATTGAGCCTTCATCTTCCGAAAGGCGTGTCTCATGGGAAGAAAGCGTCGATGCCTCATATAAACTATTTTTCTTGAGTTGTTCAAGTATGTACACTCCATTTTGTCCAGGCAATGGAGGCAGCCAGAACCTAGCCTTTTACTCTGACCTGACAAGTTGCGTTGTGCCGGCAAATCACTAATCGTGACAAATAGAATGACACGTAAAATAAAGTACTCAGGCTTGTCCTCATCCCAAACCTCAACCCCTTTGCACCACAAGGTCAGCAAATCATCAATCAAAGGCCTCAAATATGTGTCAATATCGTTTCCAGGCTCATGAGGGCCGGTATCAATGCTGCCAACATGATGTACTTCCGTTTGTTGCACAACCATGGTGGAAGGTTTTATATTGTTAAGACAACAGGCCATGTGCTATGAGGGCTGTTGTTAGCGAACGGGTTCATCCCATCAGTGCTTAATGCAATCCTAATGTTCCTCGAATCATCGGCAAATGCTTTATGTCTCGAGTTAATGTTTTGCCATTGTGAGGAATCAGCAGGGTGTCGAAGCATCCCATCATTCTTGTGGCCCTCTTTATGCCATCGAAGCAACCGAAACTCCTTCTTATTTGCAAACCAACGCTTCAAACGGGAAATTATAGGAAGGTACCAGAACGCCTTCTTAGGAGGGCCTCTCTTAATAGTGTTATCCTCTAGACCATCATCTTTCTTCCTCTTGTATCGTTCGAGTCCACAAATGCAACACTTATCCAAGTCCTCATATTCACCACAATAGAGTATACAATCATTCTTGCACACATGTATTGTTTCAACTTCCAACCCAAGAGGACAAATAATCTGCTTTGCCTCGTAGACAGTCTCTGGCACCAAGTTCCCCTGTGGCAACATATCCCTCAGGAGATCTAACAAAGCATGGAAGCTCCTATCGGTCCACCCATGACTTGCCTTCAATTGCAGAAGCTTTAGTGTAGCAAAGAGTCGAGTATACCTAAGTTCACAACCAGGAAAAAAAGGTCTCTTGGACTCCATTATCAGCTTGCGAAACTTTGCCAACTCTCCATCGTTGTACTCATCATGTCGCTCGGCATTCCGCAGCATCTCATTAACATTCTTCACATGATCCTCAATGTTCTCCTCAGTGAAAGCTAAGGCGTCTACATCCGAGGGGTCACACCCAATGTCATCAAATAATATTTCTTCACCATCATCACATTCTGAATGTGTTTGACCCATATCACTGGTTGAAACTAGAATTTAATCCCTCTCTGCTTTATTTCTTCACCATCATCACATTCTGAATGTGTTTGACCCATATCACTGGTTGAAACTGGAATTTGATCCCTCTCTGCTTCCACTTCATTAAGACCTTCTTCCCCATGCTTGTTCCAACAAGCATAGTTTTTCATAAATCCACGCATAAACAGGTGTATCTCAATCATGTCCGACTGCGTAAACTTCTTCTGATTTTCGCAATCACGACATGGACAACAAATAGCATTCTGGCCACTTTCTTCTCTATACCTTCTAGCAAATTTGACAAAAGACTTCACTCCTTTTAGGTACTCATCTGAAATTTTGTCAGGATACATCCAGCTTCGGTCCATCTCTGCACATATAAAAATTTATTCAGCATACATCAACAGCATCACAAACAGACATTTCTAAGCAAATGGTTTACTCATGAGTGATGATTAGTGGTCAAAATCCACAAGATTTAGCACAAACTAACCTTACCACAGGAAAGAAATCGACAAAATCGTCCTTGGAGTGTCCGTCGCGCCCATAAATACCAAAAATGAGGAAAGACATGTAAAGAAAAGAAAGAGGTGATGGCTGACAATATTCAGCCGTCACGTATATTCATCAACAAAAATAAATGACGGTTAACTTAAAAGAACGTCAGCGCTGAGTAATAATAAAGGTGACGGCCCATATATGTCAACCATCACTTGTATTATCAATAAAACTAAGTGACAGTTAACTAATAAAATGTTACCAATATTAACAATACAGGTGACGGTCCATACTACAACCCGTCACTTGTATTCATCAACACAAAACAGTGACGGTTAAACTAATAAACCGTCATGGTGAGTGATAATAAAGGTGACGGCCCATATATTAACCGTCACTTATATTTTTCAACTCAAAAAAGTTACGTTTGGTAATTTTGGCCGTCACCTTGCTGTTCTAAGTGGGAGGCTGGTTCAGTAGTGGGTAACGGTTAACATTATAAACCGTTATCTTTTGTAATACAGGTAACGGTTAACATTGTGATGTCACTTATGTGCCGTCATTATTGGACGTTTCTTATGTAGTGATATTCATAGCCTCATATGTATGTATATATTTCTGTTATTTACTAACATGTATATACTGTACAATTTTGCCTTTACAAATTAATATGCACACAGGCTATCGCCCTACATCACACGGACGTGCGTGCGTGTGGAAAATACATGAGCCAGAAAACGAAAATCGATCAAAACAAACCAATCAATCAATAGCAATCTAATACTAATAAAAAGAAAAGAAGACGTGACGCCTCCTTGCACTTAATTAATTAAGCTATCGAGGCCAAACGACGCATCTCGCGTCCATCGATCCTTGACCTTCTTCTTCCGCACCGTGTCCTTCGTTGATCCTCGACGGAGGTGGATCGATGCATGCATGCATGATGACCTCCATGCATCCGTGACGCACAAAACTATATGAAACCTGGCGCATCAGGATCCAGAGCGGCGCCGTCGATTGACCTTAATTAATATTACGGCGGGCAGCCGTTGTTTGGGCTGTTGGTCCCGCACGACGCGCCTGGCCCGCCCAGCTTCTGGAGGTACAGCCGCCGGAGCGCGTCGACGACGATGGTCGGCATCGTCGGCCCGGCTGGTCCGACGGCCCAGTCGTCTCCGGCGCCATCATCTTCCAGCGGCCGCGCCGCCGCGCCGAGCACGGCCGCCGAGAGCAGCAGCACCGCCGTGACGACCTGCAGAGCGAGGATCATCGCCGCCGTCGTCCTCCGCATCCTTAGCCGTTTTAATTACGGAGCTCTCTCTCGATCTTCGTCTTCCCTTGGAGAGCTTTCTTGTTTCTTGTAGCTATACTAGTGGAGCTTTGAACAAGCAAACAAAGCTCCGTCAGAATTTGCGCGGCGCAAGTTAAGGTTTTCGCAGGACGGGTCGCGCAGCAGCGTTATATATAGATCCAGCGCGCGCATTTGAGCGAGTCTTTGCTAAGATCTCTCTCTCTCTCTCTCTCTCTCTCTCTCTCTCTCACACACACACACATGACTACGTGAGAGAGAGAGAGAGAGAGACGACGCCGAAGTTGCATGTCGGTTACGTGCTGCGACTTTTTGTCTCGCCTAGATCGCGCCAGCCCGCGCGTTCATTTGAAAAAGTCGTCGCTGCCAAGCTAGCTAGCCCTGACACACAGGGGCCGGCCGTGGCAGGCAGGCGGCGGCGCCGATCACGTACGTACCTCAGCATTGCACCACTGGTGCCGCGTTCGCCATCCATGTGCCGCCCGCCCGGCGCCCGCCCTCGTACGGCTCATTCCTTTTCGAGACCGGCCGGCGGCGAGAGAGTCGGGAGAGAGAGGGACGTCAAATTAAACCGTCGGAGCTGGCCGTGTTGACCTCCATGCAATCAAATCAGCAAATGCGTGCGTGCATGCGAGCTGGCTTGCATATACTCCTACGTGACGTGCGTGGAACCAATAATGCTACGCAATGGAACGCTGTCCTGACAACAATGCTGGTAGTTCATCAGATCTCCACACTGTCGTAAATTTGTCGTAAAACTAAAAATCTTTTCTTTGCTAGGAGTCTAGGACTCGTAGGATACTACTGTAGATGATGGTAATTTTGATAAAGAGAATAACCTATATGTAGTAGGAATTGGAACTGCAGTAATCTCTAGTCGAAGTGAAAAAAAATACTCATTGTTTACAAAGTGGTCAAAGTTTGACCAGCGAGAGAGAGAGAGAGAGATTGGCTTGTGGGGCAAGGTAGGTTCGGCCGTTTGGGGTGGGGTCTTGTTGTTTGACTTGAGCAGGAACAAATCGCCGGGGTCAATGAAGGGTGTCCTTGGTCAGCGGTTGGTTTCCCTCCGTTTTTCGTCATTTCTTTAGTCAGAAATCTGAATTCTTTACACCTTTTTTCTGACGACACGAATTCCATGCGCAGCAGTGCGTCTCCTTGTCGGGTCAGAATTTTTCACCCTCTCCTCACCGATCAAATTCAGATTAATACTGTACTACTATTATATGTTTATCAAATGGTCAAACAAACTACTACCTTTGTGCTCATTCCGAGAAAGTGCCATAGTACTTATAGTATATGCTCGCAGAGAGAGATAGAGAGAGAAGCAGTTGGCCCAAACTCTGTTTAATTACGTGCTCCAGCTTTTGGTTACACATCTTACGACGTTACGTACGTGTACTGATTAATCAGGTGTTAATTAGCGGCCTTATTATTATTAGCTTGTTTGAGATGAACTCTCCACCCACAAAATAACAGTCATCCGGTGATCCATGAAGAACCATGTCACAATCCTCGTATACGTACTAGTAGTATGTATGAATCCGGCAGCCAGACCGACCATACAACAACAACGTTCCGTTTTCGTTCCTTCCCAGGTGCCGGCCGGTGCACGAGATTTGACTAGTAGTATTTAAATACTGGGTGAGTCTATGACCAGCTGTTGAAACGATGAAACGAGCAGACACGGTGACTTGCACGACTCTCCGTGTGTCCAACTGTCCATCCAACATGGAATTAAGTGCCTGGGCTTCATCAATTTCGAGGTTGCTGCACGCTCGGCTTGGACTGGGAGACGGGTCGAGAGTTTGTTCTGAACGAAGACCGGCTGCTGCTCTCCTTATCAGGGTCACAAACAAATGACATAACATACCCTGGCGACGAGGCACTCTGCTCCCCGGCCGGCCGCTTCCGAGAAAATACCCGAGTAAACGGTACAAGTCCAGGGTAAGTCTACACTGTTTACGGTTAAGACCGGACTGTCGGTCCCCTGCTTTGTGCCCTCCTTTCACGACAGGCTACAACGGCAGGTGAGTATTAGGCACTTTTCGTCAGCTCGTCGCTGTCGATCAGAACTCATTCTTTTTCTTCTGATGGACTGTCAAAAGTCGTCTTGATGACTCAGATTAGTACTAGTCGATAACATCATCGGTTCGTCACTCGATTTATATACTCCAGTCTGCTAGCAAAATATTTAACCAATTAAATAACGGCCATTAAGAACTGTGATGCACTGGAGCCCGAATTGTGATATGCTGCCTGATGCAAAACATTGCCGGGATGTCTGAAACGAGATGCAACAAGAGACGAGACACCGGTCCGTGATGTCCAAGCCAAATTGACGTGCTGCCCTTTTCGCTGAATTTTGCGCTTGAATCAGTATAGTATAATAATAACATACTAGTAGCTTATGACTTCCCCGGCAGTGCAAGAAAGAGAGACACTAATGGCAGGAACAATAAGTCAGCGCACTTAGCTGTCATTGACGGACATTAACGCGTACTATCGCCAATACCGTGCCAGACTCGTTAGACGTTCTGATCCAGTCGGTGCTACTATAGAAAATGCACTCAGATATTGGTCAGGCTACTCTGTTTCGCACGGCCGAGTTACCCCAATGCCCTTTCCTTTTTTTAACAGCCCATGTCAGACTTTGTTCATGGTGACACAACAATTCGACAAATCAAAGCGTTCTACCTAAACTGTACTCTGTGTGTAGAAAATTCGTGCTTGGAGGCAAAAAATCTTCCTGTTTGACTAATTCAGCCAAGGTTGCACGGCACCTGGTCCTTCAAATTTCTTAAGAGTAGACCTAACCTGCGACCAGGTTCAGAATTCCAGGATTCATCTTGTGACATCAGATTATCTTTGATATTCAAGGTTATTACCAACATGAACAGAGAGGTATTCAAAGATTTAGTACTCTTCAACAAAACGTTTTCATCCTTGCATAAATATTTGCCCATCTATCTCAAATTCAACACGAACTTACGAAACATATGCATGCACCTCGTTATTTTAAGGGAACGTGGAATTGGCAATATACTGCAGGTCACAGCTTAATTATCTTCCATCACCTTCGCCAGTCATTTATCCAGTGTTTTATAACGGACAGGCTTCGGCCTCGGGTTCTGGCAGCACAAGTTGAAGGGTTTCCCCAAAACGCAGTGGTGCAAAATCTCAAGGTGAGTTTCTCCTCATGTATTGATGTGCATCCCTCGTTTAGTGCGTTACTGGAGCTTGTGTTTTGGAGAATCTGCGGGAAAGCCCTTTACTGCACATCTGCATCTCTGTTCAAGAATTTGTTGTCATCAGTAAGTAAAATTCAAACATATTTGTACTTGGCAACACATAAAAAACACCAAGAGATGGTGGTGTTTGCTTTATTACATCCGGTCAGTATTATATGGCACCCGATAAGGTACCTACTTTCAGGTCGAAGTAAATTTAGCCGTAGGATGTGTAAATAAGTTCCTGACTCTTGATGCACTTATGATGTGTATATGCAGGGGCAAGGATCTGGTGGATTTGGTTATTCTTATACAAGGGATCTTTTTTTTTCTTAAGAAAAAGAAAAGAATAGCTACAGTTGGGACTATTAAAAAGTAAATTTAACACAGTATCACAAAATCATATTTAAAGGCTATGGTATTTTCAGGTTTGCATACATCTGTTTCATGAATGTACATCACTTTCTCTTTCAACTTTCTAAAGGTAGGCCTAACACCTAGTTCAGTATTCCAGGGTTCCGCTTGGCATGTCATACATAAGTTCTAACTACACAAGGATGGATCCATAGATGTATCACTGTGGCATGAATTTGGTTTTATTTAAATTGATCTTTGTCCATATATGCTAAAAACATATAAAGTGAAGGTACTTTTGTATTTACCTTGCTATGACAGACCTCTGGGAACCGCATCGTTTGGACTCTCTCTCTTCCATTGCAAAAGAATCTTTCTAAGTGGCAAAATATTTTATCTAACAATCAGCGGCAATTAGTGGACAGCAATTGTCTTCCATTTGCAAGGTAGAAATAGCTACACTTAATGCATTTGCAAAGGTGGACAGCAATTTTTATTACAAGATGAACAAATCTGCAGTCAACATCTCAGAAATTTCCTTGAATGATCAGAAAACCTGTAGGCACACTTTACAGTTGAGATTCTGGAATGGCATCTGTAAACCATATGATTCTGTAACAGTTTACTAAAGTACTATCAAACAAACATAGTAGGCCAAGTGCAATGGATTATGTCTGGGACATGGGCCATGCACACCTCTCCTGCTTCATGCCATCTTGTGCTGAGAAGAAACAACCCACTCCGGCCTATCTGGCCATGCCATGCCCACAATACGACAAGCCATTGCCAAGCCCAAGCATGCCTCATGACACATCATGCCGCGCTGGTACATTATGACATGATCAAATTTGATGTCTCCATTGTGAACTGAAGCCAGATACCAAAGCTCTTGGTTAATCTGAGAATAATAGATGTGTCCATCCTCTGAAAGATTCCATAGGCGGTAACTAACTCCACAGGCTGTAACAAAGCAATCCATTTGTCTGCGCTATGATCCCTCCCTCATCTGGATAAGATGTTTTAATCTATCTGTTTCACCGATATCTGGCAACCATTCCATGAGAACATCCATGGTGACATAATCAGGCGTGCACCCCTCATTTTTCATCCGGTCCATAACTTCAAAAGCCTTTTCTGCCATGTTTTTGTAGCGAAGACCCTTCAACAATGCATTGTAGGTTGTTACATTTGCAGGCACGTGATTTTCTGTCATCTCATCAAAAAGCTTGATAGCTGAATCAACATCTCTGCTCTGGCAGAGAAAGTCAATGAGAATGTTGTATATTACAGTGTTGGGCTGAATCCCAGACTCGCCCATGGACCTGAAAATCCTTATTGCCTCATCAGTTCTACCAACTTTGCAATATCCATGTACAAGTGTACCAAAAGTGACCACAGAAGGCTGACAACCATGATCAATCATCTCTGCCAATAATTCATCCACAGCCGAGAAATCTCCAGCCTTGCATAGACCAGACAACAAGGTGTTATAGGTGGAGACATCTGGCCGAAGATCAGTTCCTTTCATCTCCCCAAACAACTCATATGCCTCACGCAACCTCTTCTTTCTGCAAAATCCACCAATCAAGATGTTGTATGCCTTTATGTCCAGCTTAAAACCTGCCTTTTTCATTGAAGATGCAATGGTGCAAGCATCCTTCAACTGGCCAGCTCGTGTAAGTCCTGATATCAGAGTAAAGTATGTGACAGCATCTGGTTGATGCCCCTTATCCACCATCTCATGGAACAGTTCCATGGCCATGGACACGTTGTTACAGTGGAGAAAAGCCCCAATCAAAGTGGTATAGGTCGCAGCATTGCCCGCCTTTGCCTCCGGCCATGCTGCCATCTTCTCCTGGAAGAAATCAAAAGCAGCTCCAACTCTCCCTATACGGCAGAAGCCACCAACAATTGTGTTAATTGTGACAACGTTTGGCACCAATCCATGCTTCTCCATCCTACACACCATCTCACAAGCCATGTCAACATCGCCCACCCGGCAGAAAGCATCTGCCAAGCAGTTATAAGTAGCTGTGCTGGGAGAACACCCATGCATAGGCAACATCCTCTTCTCCACGAACGCAACAGCCTCTTGGAGCCTCCCGGTCTTGCATAACCCATCCAATACAGTGTTCAGAATAACGGTATCCGGACGGACATCAGAGCCTGGGCCGGACATTCGGTCGAGCACCCTGAGCGCGTCCTCAACGCGCCCAGCCTTGCAAATCCCGTTTATCAGAATCCCGTAGGTGACGATGTCCGGTTGCACAGAAGCGCCCTGCATGAAGCCGAAGAGCTGGGTCATGCCGTGCAGGTCGCGGGCGCGGCAAAGCGCGGCTAGGAGGGAGTTGAACGCGGAGACGTCCGGCGCCGGGCCACCCGCAGTGACGGAGTCGCGGAGAAAGCGCGCGGCGTCAGTCAGAGATTTGAAGCGCGTGAGGAGTTTGGAGAGGAGCGAAGCGGAGGGAGGCGGAATGCGGTGGCAGGCCGCGAGGGTGTGGAGGACAGCGAGGGAGGCGGGAGTGAGTGCACCGGGCTGCTCGGCGAGGAGAGTGTACAGGTCCTCTACCAGGCCAGGCGTAGTTTGGAGGAGGGACAGCGTGGAGGCGGAGGGGCTACGCTCGGCATGGAGGCTAGCGAGGACGGCGGCGGCGCTCGGTGCGTCAGGATCGTGTGGGAATGAGGCCGTGGAGAGGCAGCGGTAGAATCGGATCCTGCGGATGGCGAGGGGTGCGAGCCGCGGGGTCGATGACATCCTGAACATTGGCGGCAATGGCGATGGAAGGAGGCGGCGGTGGATTCGGCCGGCGATGGAGGAGGCGAGGTCTTGTTCACATTCCTGGCGGCGGTAACAGGCGACTGGGGGGGTGGTGGAGTTACGCGAAGCTGGGCTAAGTTTGTAATGTGAACTGGGCCGTGTTTACTGATACATGTGGTTGATTGAACAATCATGAATAATTGACGTCGTTGATAAACCTGCAGGAAATCTTTATTCAAATTCATTTCTACATCAGCACTTGTACTACATCACCAACATGTTGCCATCTGGGTCCCTCATCACTTTGAACACCCATTTGAGACCAATGGCGCGCTGCCCACGCGGTAGGTCGGACAACGTCCAGGTCTTTGTTCTCTAGAGTCTAGTCAATAGAGTCGTGTTGTGTCATGGCTGGAGGCGTGCTTAGTCCACGGCGCAGCCCAGTTGAGTCGGTTAGCGCCACATCGCATGCGGAGCACGTCGCGCGTCGCGGAAGAAACGGCGATCACGCAACGAGAGCGTTGTGGCGTGGGACTCGGTCCATGGTGACTATGTAAACCCCACTATTCTGAACTATAAAAAAGGTATCAAAACGGCCGGGCAAGCTGCACCATTGGCAGCGCCTAAGATTCACAATTCGCGTGTGTTCGTTGCAGAGTGTGTGCGTGTGTGTTCTTCGTGTTTATCCAGCTCCAGAGCCTGATCAACTGCGTTCTTAGCAGTTCGGTGCCAACACGTGGTACCAGAGCCTAGTTAGAGAGTGTTGCTAGCCAATCATGTCCGGCGGCTATGATCTCGGACTCCTCAAAAGTCCAACACTGACAGCAAGAAAGTCGACGACGACAGTCCAAGCGCGTTGTGGCAAGTTGTGGTGGAGCGGATCGTGAGGGACACCAGCGGCTCGGTCCTTGAGCTCACACGTACAAACTACAGTGACTGGGCTCTCATGATGCAGGTTCATCTCGAGGCAGCAGATGTCTGGGATGCTATCGAACAAGGCACCACGATTCGGCATGAAGATCGTGCGGCGATGGCCCTGCTCCTGAAGGGTGTCCCGCCCGAAATGTGCCCGTCCTTGGCTGCCAAGGATACTGCGAAGGAAGCCTGGGAGGCATTGCGGTCGATGCGGATCGGCGATGATCGTGTAAGGGAGGCGAGCGCCCAGAAGCTGATCAAGGAGTTTGAGAACATCTCCTTCAAGGATGGTGAGGCCATCGACCAGTTCGCAATGCGGATCACAGGCCTGGCCACCAACATTCGCATACTCGGCGAGAAGATGGAAGAAGTTCACGTCGTCAAGAAGATACTGCGAGTTGTTCCGGCGCGCTACACCCAGATTGCTCTCTCGATCGAAACTCTACTCGATCTGAGTAAGGTGTCGATTGAAGAGCTTGTTGGGCGTCTATCTGCGGCTGAAGAACGACTTGGCGGCGGCGAAATTCATGACACGTCGGGGCGGCTGTTGATGGCTGAGGAGGACTGGATCGCAAAGTGGAAGGGAAAGTTGCAGGGAGACTCATCATCGAGCGGCGACAAGAATGGGAGTCATGCTCCAGGGAGACACAAGGGCGGTGCACGCAGTGACGACCGCGACTCCCCTATGAAGCTGACGTCCAAAGGCACTCCGCGGAGGAAAGGGAAGTGCCACAACTGTGGCATCTATGGTCACTGGGCCATGGAGTGTCACAAGCCGAAGAAAGAGAGACGTGAAGAGGCACACTTCACCAAGGCTGATGCTGACCAGCCTGCGCTGCTGTTGGCAACGGCCACCATGGCGACTCCCGTCACGTCCCAGGTCGTCCACCTGCAGGAGAAGCGCATGTTCCTGGCGAACTACACAACCAACGATACATGGTACCTGGACTCTGGTGCCAGCAACCATATGACAGGCCAACGTTCGACACTGGTGCATCTCGATGAGACCGTTCGTGGGACTGTTTCCTTTGGAGACGGGTCCGTTGTTGAAATCTGCGGTCTAGGCTCGGTGGTGATGGAGTGCAAGAACAAAGAACACAAGGTACTGGTTGATGTCTATTATATTCCAAAGTTGAAAAGCAACATTGTGAGTCTAGGCCACCTTGAGAAGGCGGGGTGCAAGATCGTGCTGGAGTCCGGCCTTCTACGTGTGTTCGATCCCAAACGCAACCTGTTGATCAAGGCGCCGCGTACACGGAACAGGCTGTACACGGTCAGGCTGTTCGGGGCAGCGCCGGTATGTCTGCTCACCAAGGCAGATGATCAGGCATGGCTGTGGCATGCACGCTATGGTCCCCTCAACTTCCGCGCGTTCCGGGAGCTCGGCGTGAAGAACATGGCAGAAGGCATCCCGGTGATCAATCGGGTCGAGCAAGTTTGCGACGGCTGCGCCCTGGGCAAGCAGCACCGCAAGCCGTTCCCGCACGCGACGTCGTACAGAGCAGAGCGGGGTCTGGACCTCATTCATGCTGATCTGTGCAGGAAGGTCAGTCCGCCGAGGTAAGAGCTATTTTCTGCTAGTGGTAGATGATCATAGCAGATATATGTGGGTGGAGATGCTGTCATCCAAAGATCAAGCACTCAGCTGCTTCCAGAAAATCAGGACCGCAGCCAAGATCGAGTCTGGACAGCGGCTCAAGGCGCTCCGGACTGACCGGGGCGGCGAGTTCAACTCCAATGCTTTCTCTGTCTTCTGTAATGAGCTCGGCGTCAAGCACTACACCACCACTCCGTACACGCCGCAACAAAACGGTGTCGTGGAGAGGCGAAATCAGACCGTCATGGAGATGGCTCGGTGTATGATGAAGAGCAAAAGAGTGCCAGCGTATCTCTGGGGAGAAGCTGTTGCGACAGCCGTGTATGTGCTGAACCGGTCGCCGACAAGAAGTCTTGATGGACAAACACCGTATGAGGCGTGGTTCAACAGAAAGCCAAGTGTCTCACATCTGCGCACATTTGGGTGCGTAGTTCACGTCAAGAACACGGGGCCAGGGGTCAGCAAGCTGAGTGACAGGTCAAAGAAGATGGTGTTCTTGGGGTACGAACCAGGAACAAAAGGCTATCGGGTGTATGATCCAGCTGAGAGGAAGCTCCATATCAGCTGTGACGTTGTGTTTGAGGAACAGAGTTCATGGGAATGGAGCTCAGGAGAGGATACTGTCAAGGATGCTGTTGCATCGTTTCGCGTCGAGACGGTGACCACTGTTGCTCATCCGGCAACTGAAGATGATGCTCCGGATGGCGTAGCAACGCCAGCGGGGGCGCCAATGACTCCGCCCGCGTCGCTAGGCACACCGTCTGCGGGGGCGGATGTTGACTCAGACGGCGTGCGACTCCGATTTCGTGCGCTCGGCGACATCTACAATGACACTGAAGAGGTACAGGACTTCGAGTACAGTGGTCTGTGCTTACTTGCTGCTGATGAACCTGTCGGTGTGGATGAGGCCCTGAACGAAGAATGCTGGAGGTCAGCGATGCAAGAAGAACTCGAGGCAATCCAAGAGAACAAGACCTGGACGCTGTCCGACCTACCGCATGGGCAGTGCGCCATTGGTCTCAAATGGGTGTTGAAGGTGAAGAGGGACCCAGATGGCAACATTGTGAAGCATAAGGCTCGCCTGGTCGCAAAAGATATGCTCAACGTCAAGGTATTGACTATGATGAAGTGTTCGCGCCAGTAGCGCAGCTGGAGACTGTGCGGCTCTTGCTGGCGCTCGCCGCGTGTGGCTGTTGGGAGGTGCATCACATGGATGTGAAGTCCGCGTTCTTGAACTGCGACTTGCAGGAAGTGGTGTTTGTTCATTAGCCACCGGGATTCGTCGATGAGAAGAATACTGGCAAAGTGTTGAAGTTGAGCAAGGCTTTGTACGGTTTGCGGCAGGCACCTCGCGCCTGGTACGCAAGGCTCGATCAGGAGTTGACAAATCTGGAGTTCAAGCGTAGTTCACTTGAACATGCAGTTTACAGGAGAGGTGAAGGTGAAGCTCTCTTGCTTGTGGGGGTGTACGTAGATGATCTGATCATCTGTGGGCCAGACACCGGCAGTATTGCAGTGTTCGAACAGCAGATGATGGATCGCTTCAAAATGACTGACCTAGGTCTGCTGAGTTATTACTTGGGAATTGAGGTAAATCAGAAGCCCGGTGTGATTACCCTGAATCAGCAAGCATATGCAAAGAAGATCTTAGAGAAGATTGGAATGTCTAGATGCAACCCTTGTGACACACCAATGGAGAATCGGCTTCAGCTCAGCAAGAAAAATGGGGGTGCCGTAGTGGATCCTAGCAGGTACAGGAGCATAGTGGGTAGCCTGCGTTACTTAGTAAACACTAGGCCCGATCTTGCCCACTCGGTGGGTGTGCTGAGTCGCTTCATGGAAGCACCGTTGGAGCAACATTGGGCGGCGTTGAAGAGGGTTCTGTGCTATGTAGCAGGGACAGTGGACTACGGCTGCAGATACACAAAGGACACCAAGTTCAGTCAGGTGTTGTTGAGGTACACTGACAGTGACCACGCCGGAGATGTTGATGATCGCAAGAGCACAAGTGGTGTGGCGTTTTTTGTCGGAGGCAATCTGATAACTTGGGCATCTCAAAAGTAGAAAGTAGTTGCTCTGTCATCATGTGAGGCTGAATACATTTCAGCAGCAGCGGGTGCTTGTCAGGGTGTGTGGTCGAGCAGACTCCTTAGGGAGCTTACTGGCGGCGGCGTTCAGAAGTTCAAGCTCCTTGTTGACAACAAATCAGCAATCGAACTCAGTAAGAATCCAGTGCTCCACAATCGAAGCAAGCATATTGATACTCGCTTCCACTACATTCGTGAGTGCATTGAAGAAGGGTGAGTTGATGTTGATCACGTCAGAACAGAGGAGCAGCTGGCAGATATTCTCACCAAGTCGCTGGGAAGGATCAAGTTCATCGAGCTTCGTCAGCGTCTGGGCGTCGTTCAGGTGCAACAGAATTACGGGGTGAAATGTTGAATAATCTGTTGCACGTATTTGTCTAGAGTCTAGGCAATAGAGTCGTGTTGTGTCGTGGCTAGAGGCGTGCTTAGTCCACAGCGCAGCCCAGTCGAGTCGGTTGTTAGCGCCACATCGCATGCGGGGCACGTCGCGCGGCGTCGCGGAAGAAACGGCGATCACGCACCGGGGGCGTTGTGGCGTGGGACTCGGTCCGTGGTGACTATGTAAACCGCACTATTCTGAACTATAAAAAAGTTATCAAAACGGCCGGGCAAGCTGCACCATTGGCAGCGCCTAAGATCCACAATTAGCTTGTGTTCGTTGCAGAGTGTGTGCGTGTGTTTTTCGTGTTTATCCAGCTCTAGAGCCTGATCAACTGCGTTCTTAGCGGTTCGGTGCCGACACAACAATGAGCCCAATCTGTACAGAACTCACGAGTGGCTCGATTACTTTCTGTATAATTCACAATGTTGCACATATATATATATATATATATATATATATATATATATACATCGGCGGCACAACCGGCATGAAATTCAGATGAGTTCTGATCCCTCTTTCTTCTACTCGCCATCTTCTTTCTCGTCGCCGTCGTCCTCGCCTCCGACCAGGTACAGCTTCTGGCCGTCATTGACCATGTCGACGTCGAGCACCCTGGCCCCGTCCTCGGACAGCAGCCGCAGCCGCGATGCCGGGCCGGGCACGCCGAGCTTCTCCTGCGCCGACGCGACGAGGCCCTCGATGATGTGCGGGATCCACAGCACCACTCCCTCCTTCCGCCGCGCATCGCCGCTGCCGACCTGCCACGGGTGGTACGGGAACACGGAGCACCGCCGCGGGTGCATCTTGTCTCTGACCTCGTCGGCGCGGTCGGGGAACAAGGCGAGCTCGTCGGCCTTGGCCTTCTCGAGGAGCGCGGCCAGCGTCCGGCCGCCGCACTTGCGCCCTTCGTCGAGCGGCGTGGCGCCCCACCTGTCGGTGGCGAAGACGCTGGCGCCGGCGTCGATGAGGATCTTGGCGATCAGGTAGAGGCCCTCGGCGGCGGCGATGTGGAGCGGCGTGCGGTGGTCGTAGTCCCGGCAGTTGGGGTCGGCGCCGTGCGCCAGCGCCCGCCGGATGAAGTCCGAGTCCCCCCGAGCCACCGCGCTGCACAGGTGGCTGCCGGCGTTCGCCAGGCTCAGCTTCGCGCCGTGGCCGTACAGCAGCGACGCCACGCGGTCGTGCCCGCGCTTCACCGCCTCCAGCAACGGCGTGTTCCCGAACTGGTCTGATGAGATGAAACAAACGTAATTGTGTGAACAAGATTGATCAAAATGGCAGGGCAAGTTGGAACCAGGTCGATCGAGCTGGCGGCGTTACCGGTGAGGTTGATGTCGACGCCTTCGCTGATGAGGAACTGCACGATGTCCTCGTACCCTCTCGAAGCCGCCAAATGCTGCGCGAGGAAAAAGACGACATCAGACCTCGACCAATGTTAATAAGACACGCTAGCTAGGCACCCGATTGCTCTGCTCTGCTCGTACGTACCAGAGGGGTCCGGCCGTCGTAGTCGGCGTTCTTGGGATCTGCGCCTGCCCGGATGAGTCCCTTGAGCTGGGTGAGGTCGCCGTAGAAGGCGGCGCTGTTGACCCGCAGCGTGAGCTCCGCCTCCTGCTTGCCGATGTGGAACGTGATGTCCGACTCGAGCTGCTTCACCCGACCGCCGTACTCGCTGTTGCTCTCCGTCAGGTTGCTCAGGATGCGCCGCCCGTCCACGAAGTAGATCTCCAGCACGTTCGTGAAGGACTGCTTGTCGAGCCGGAGCAGCCGGCACAGCTCGCACACGCGCACCGTGTAGGGTTGCGGGATGTTGCACAGGATGGCGATCTCGCCGAACGAGTTGCCCGGCTCCAGCATCAGCAGCGTCTCCTCTTGCCCGTCTTCCCCGATGCCGACGCCTTCCTGCGTCCCGCCAAAAGATCAAGACGGTGATCGTGAGAAAGTAACTTCAATGAGATAACACACCAGGTTGTTGCGTTGAACTCACCAGTGCACCGTGGCAAACGAAGTACAGCTGATCAACCGCGCTTCCTTGCTCCAAAATCACTTCTCCAGGGAGGAAGAACTCCTCCTGCAGCCTGATCACCTACGGACCCCGCAAGAAGAACAAGTATCAAAAGCGGTTCAGCTGGCTGCGGTGATGGGGTTCACGTTCAAAACAGAGTGGGGCACTTACAATCTGTTGAATTAACTCTGCTGAACATCCCTTGAACAGAGGAATGCATTCCACATACGGCTTATACAGTGTTTCAGAAACCTGCAAGCGCGACGCACTTTTTATCGTCAGTTGCAAGCTCGCAACAACGGACAGCTATTGTGCCATGTGTGTACAGCAGGAATAGAAGCTCGTCATCACCTTTGCACGAATAGAAACCGGGACATCCTCAAGGACGGAAACTTCAGTGTAGCTGCTCTCGTACTGTAACCTCAAGTGCCCCTTGATCTGTTCTCTTATGTCCTTTCCCAGTTTGTTCCTATTCATGTACCTGATGACTTCTTTCATCTTGTCCCTGAACCGCTCGGTCCTCGAGCCTTTCACGATCAGCGCCGTCGTGTTACCGATCAGGTAAGCACTGAGAACCATATCAAAGGAGACATAAATCATGACGAATATCATTTCTCTGACGTTGCAAGCATGAATGTCACCGTAACCTGCAGGCAACAAAAAAAACAATAAATAATTCAGCAAAAGAGTTTTTCGGAAGAATATTAATATGAGACTGATCTAGAGAGCCGGCCAAGCTACAACATACCCACTGTTGCCATAGTGACGATTGCGAAGTAGAGCGACGTTATATAACGCTTGGTAAGATCCATTTCCCTGAAATGCGCGTAGCTGGTGTCGCCCAACGTCAAGCTCCCGATCCACGTATTTCGTTCCATGGACTCTGGAAGCGTCGTCGCCAGGTAGTAGAAGATGCAGGCAGCTGTGTGCGTGCAGTAGAGCTCGACGACGATGAGTTTCACGATCCTGGTGAAAAGGTAGTTCACGCGTATGTCCTTCTCCAAATCCCGGAAGAAACCAGTGACCTTCAGAGCCCGCGTCAAGCGGATCCATAGCAGGTACCGCACTTCCTCTTTACTTCCGCAAGCCTGTGACGGAATCAGTCACATACTTATTAATCAGTTACCATGCATTTAGCTACCATAAGAACCAAGCCACAGTTAATCTGTTTATAAAGTCTAGAAGAGTAGGGAAACCTTGTAGATAGCGTCCCATGGGAAGCAACCAAGAAGGTCAAAAATGAAGCTTGATTTGCAGTATCTGAATTCATAGAGAAATTAACTAGTAGTTGTAACACGTCAAAACAATTACATAGTACAGAACACACGGTGTACATAGAAAGTAAGTGTCATCATCTAAGGTATAGTGCTGAGCATGCATCTATATGGAAACACTAAATTTTGTATGACTGGATCCTGATACAAATGTATGATATACTATACATATGTTGTCAAATTAGGGAACTTCAGTATGGCACTTATAGGACTGAAGGAGTTTTCTTGCATGAGTCTGATTTGATGATTTAGATGCACAAGTTACTGTAAGTGTGTTGTTACAAAGCATTCTGTTCCAGCATGTTCAAAGAGACCAATCCCACACTTTCAAAGAAAACCATCCAAGTATTACCAGTACTTATTAACTTCAAGGCATAAGATTCAAATGTTAAGCTAAAATATAAATCCTACGCCTACCATTACAGCAGGAGCTAAAATTTTTTTTACCGGAGTGCAATTGCATTGGGATCATAGATCATGCGATACGTATCAGGGTCACGGTACGCCACGAAGAATTTCACAATAATGTCGCCGAGAAACGCCAGCTGCCCCGCTATGTCGAGGAAGAAGAGCTTCCTCGGGAGGCCCCTGAAGAAACCGAATTCGAGAGGCGTGAAGAAAGAGCTGTACACCGCCCAGCATAGTATGAACCTGGTCCATAACTTGTACCACCTGTAGAAACAACATTAACCAAAGGGACACACTAGTAAACATTAGAATTGTAATAACGAAACCTTTTTTTTTCTATCATATTTCAGTTAAAAATGGAGAGGTTCAAATGCAGGGAAGCCCCTGGGGTGGGACACTTTGTTTGATGTACTCTTGTTGTCTGAAAAAATAAATAACAATAAATGAGGTTCGAAAGCTGGGAGACACAGTATCTATCTCCATACCCACATGGCATTTTGCGAGTTAGGTCAAAAGAGTTGGTTGGCCAAACGAGGCCCCTCTCGATCAAACACGACAGCACACGACGGCATGTCGTAGTTTATCAATTTTGGTTTCAGGTGAGTGAGTTCATACGCATATCCCATCAGCGCACATGTGCGCGCGTGTGCCTGACTTGATGTGGCCATGAGTGGGATCCTCTGTTGTGCTCGCCAATCATCAAGTGGCATTAGCAATTAAATAACTATATAAAATGGGTACTTCTTCTGGAAAAGAAAATGACCACTTAACGACCATACACCCTTATGCCCAAGAAATGTCGTAATCACTAGGACAGAATTTACCATGCTGTAATTCAGCAAAACAAACGATAGCCATTCTTAGCTTGCCAAATCATCAGAATTTTAAGTTCAATGGAACCACAAAAGCCGTTGACCTTTTCTGGTCAAACCGCAAAATACGCACGGTATCATTATCTCAAATCATCGGTCGATTACGACATCTGCGATCTCTGCTAATCGAGACAAAGCGATCCACACTAAAACAAAACGGATCGTAGCTGTCAACAAGGAGATCAGTCCACGACGCTATCTACGGATTGCCAACCTACGCATCCCCTTAGAATATTTTTTTTGAAGAAACCATCCCCTTATAATATCAGGATTGCTTCAGAGTTCAGACAGCGATCTAAGGAGCTTAAGACAAAGGATCTCCTCATTAACAAGAGTTTCAGATCCTCTGCAGCCATCCCTGCAGATTCCTTTACCAGTTCTCCAGCCCCCCGACCCCCTGTTCAAATTAAACCATTCGTCCAAATCACCCGAGTACTATAGCCAGCAATTCGAAATTCGGAGTGAAGGAACGGGACGAGCAAGGCTTCCGGAGCAGCCGTGCACTTGGACGGACGGGGTGCATGCGACCGGGCCAACCAGGGTGCTCGGATAAGCTATCGATCGTGCTTAGTATTGTATCCGTTGATTCGTGCGCTGTAGTTAACAACTAGTACGCACACATGTCGGCGTTGATAGCTTCAATCATAAACTTATGTTCCTGATGACTGATCCTTGGAAAAGAAAATGGATGCTATCTACCTAGGTATGCGAGTCGTTTACGGTATGACCCAAAGAAAAGTTCGACAGAGATTGTCACATTAGAAGGCACCCTATACTCTTTCTGCGTTTTTTAAAAAAAAATTGTTAGGATTCTTGTTGTAACGACGATAACCTTTTTTTTTTAACAAACGAATGTTTGAGAAAGCTTAGGAATTTCAAACTAGAGGAATGGTAACGGCGGGCGGCAACAGAACGTTTGAGTGTGCACAAAGCAGGACAAACAGAGCAGCAGCTCCGGCTTTCTTAAACTCTGTCCTGCTTACCGAGAATACTACAGTACTACGGTTTTAGTTTATTTTTTTCTTCTTCAGAAATCAATTCACTTTTCAGTGCCTCTTCAGTTTCATTTCCAGCGCTCATTTCTCATTCTCATGCAAGAGTTAATGTAAGTCATCCATTAATTCCGTTGATGCCAACCCCAGAAATCACTTCCTGTCCCTGACGGCGATTTTGACGGTCTCCGGCATCATCCGCTGCTCCATCCATCTCGTGCAGCAATGACGCGCCCTGCTAGTCTGCTTGCGTGAAAACGAAACCAGAAATGCAAGGGAATTCCGTGCAACAGCGGCTACTACTGTCTTCGCCGGAGCTGTCGTATATCACATCATAAATAAAAGGAAAAAAGTGCGAGTGGCTCGTGCCTGTGGCCGTCAGAGGCAGCCCCGTGAACCAGGGCAAGGTTGCCAGCCCAGCCATGTCGTGCGCTGCATGGCAAGCTCATCATCAACCAGCCGGCGAGGAGTCTGCGGCCGCGGCCGGGCGATGTGATGTGATGTGATGCAGCCCAATTGTTGGCACCACGGGTAGTTATCCTCTCTCAAGAGCTCTGGAGATTTGTTAATCTTTTTTTTTTAGAAAAGAAAATTGGATTTTGTTCCTGGTCCTACCAGGTCAATTGTACTTGCAGCAGCGCGCGGGAGCCAGCCATCCGATCGGAGGCAGCTGGCTTGGATTGGCCGCCATGCAAGAGGCGTCGTCGTCGCATCGATGAAACGGAGGCTTCCAGAACGTGAGGTGGCGATGCAAGAAGAACGAGGAGGGATGAGGAAGTAAACGTACTTGTTGTCCGGGTGGATGACGAGGTCGTGGAAGAACCCGCGCGCGTCGGTGCCGACGAGCGGGCGCCGCCTGGGTCGGCGCCGGCGGCGGAAGCGGCCGAGGCTGAGGTCGGAGCCGAACAGCGCGAGGCGGCTGCCGCGGGAGGCGGCGATCCGGTCGCGCACCACGTCCACCTCGTACTCCTCCTCCTCGTCTTCCTCCTCCTCCGGTTCCTCGTCCCCCTCCGCCACTCGCCGCCCCCTCCCCATCGTTCGCACGCGCACGCGGCCGGGTCGTCACTCTCACGGAGCGCAGCGGGCAGCAAGCGCGCGTGGCGTGGGTTCCGAAGCGAGAGGCGGAGGTGGCACGCGACAGCTAGTGGCGGGTGGGGACGCCTCTCGGCTGCGAGCGTGCGGCGGGCGTTTGAACTCCTCCAACGGAGATGAGTAGGCGCGGTTATTTATAAGGAGGGGGTGACTGCTGCACACGGTGGAGAGCAGAGCAGGCCAGCAGGGGAGGGAGACGATAGGGTTGCCGGATAGTGGACTGCGACGAAGGGGCACTGACCTGCTGGACGATGTCGGCCTGAAAAACGAAGGGCAGAATCAGTGGAATTTTAGTTTTTTTCAATGGGTCGTTCGTGCGCACTTTTGTTTAAAAACAGAGTCCTGGTGTAGTATTATCTCTGTCCCTTAATACAAGTATTTTAAGCTTTGATCAAAGTCTCCTACTTAACTTTTCATCAGTACCAAAAAAGTTATAAAGTTTAATCATATGTAAATGATGTTATTAGATTTGTTGTTAGACATAGTACTATTATAATTATTTATATTTGAAATGATTTATTTTTATAGTTATTTATAATTAAAGTTAAAATTTTTTGACTTTAACTAAACCTAAACGTGCTTATATTGTAGGACTGAGGGAGTAAATATTGGAAGCAGTTTGATTGAGCTCCTCGTGCTTTCGCTCCTTATAATGTGCCTGTTAGAGATGTTAGGGAGCTGAAGCGTGCGAAGCTAAAGAAACACTGCTCCACTCACTCCCGGTTCAACCTCGGCCCTCGGGTAGGAAACGAAAATCGCTTCCTGCTGCAATTGAGCTATAGCGGTCTATGTTAGAGGAAATCATGCAAACACGGTTATCACGCGGACAAAAGAGAAAAAAAATCCAAATTTAATGCTCAAAATATATTACTATAAGCTTCACGTTTTTAGATACAACTTGAATCGTCGTGTGCGCAATCGATAGTACTTTCTCTGTTCATAAATATAACCATTTTGTTGACTTTTTCAAATATTTGTTTGACTATTTATTTTATTTAAAAATTTATAAAAATTAATTATTATCACATTACATTATGTTTTTTATTCTATAAATTTTAAATATCACTTATTTGTTGTTTTATATTTTTTAAAAAATTGAATAAAAACTATGATTAAGTCAATAAATACTTATATTCGTGAACAGAGGAAGAATACTAATAGAAGTACTGTGTAAAAACCAACTAGCATAGGCTATATTATAGCTCGGACACGGGACGCATGGGCGCCGAAAGCTTGTGCTGTCTCACGGGCGTTTTATTTCACTCTGTTTTTTTTTTCCTGTCAGCTTGTTTTGACATGCTATGCACGTGTGTGGTGTGGGCAAGCAAAGCACTGAAACTGATCATCATCATGTGGCCGCGATCTGTCGATTCAGAGAACGCAGGTGATCTTGCCGGGATGGGGATGCGTCAACCTCTGTGTCTCAGTAAATATATACACAATCGAAGTCGGGGATCTGGACGTCCGTCCACGTCGGATCCACGTCGGAATGCAGGCGTAGTATCTTTGAAGCGCAGAGCCGCGATAAGATTCCCGGCCTATTCTATGGCGCGTTTTAGGGCCGGGCATAAGAAGAATCTCTCGTCCAATCCAACGGCTGCTGCTGTGTCCTGGTCCACACAGTCCTGGAGAAAACCAACGACCAATCAATCCCGTGCCATCAACAAGCTAGTACTATATGGAGGATTAGCTCGCAGGTTTCGGTGACTGGATCGGACACTGGTTCCGGCGGCGGCCGATCGAGATCGGGCTCTCAATCCAACGGTGACGACCTTGCCGCCGCCGCCGCCGGTGACGTGGATGATGCAACAAACTACTCCTCCGTAGTAATTGGGCAATGACAATGAACGCACACGCGCACCGTTGGTGTAGTACGACGTAGCTGCACAAGTTGGGTGTAGAAAACTGCAGGGCACTCGAGTAAGCCGACGCTGCGTCGCCGTATCATGCTGTGCGAAACCGAAGAGTCTCTGCAATTAACACGCATGCATGGCCAGAGGCGGTCAGTTCCTTACTAGCTCCCCGATTCTGGCGCGATCAAAGGGTACTACTAGTAATAATGATTAATGCATAGGTTCCAATAAGCTAGATCAGTCTTCCACGTACGTAACTTATGCAGGGGATTGTTGCTTAATTTGCTTAGTTACTACATGCTCTGAAGGTTCAGTAACGTGTTTGAACCGAACAGCTAGCGTGGCAGATAAATACACGTAGGACTCCTTCACAAGGAAAAAAAAATACACGTAGGACTTAAAAATCGTTTTAAGTTGTTGTTTCTTTTGTGTACGTATGACATGGACTATGTCACTGTGTGTCCAGGCTGTTGTCTGACCGGCCGCTTTGTTCATGTCAAATTAAGGACTTGGAATGAGAGCACACGAAGACAGGCCAGGTGTGGTCGGAAGGAGAAGGAGGTCGAAACTGGTGAAGGCATGCAGCCGATCAATTAGATATTAATTATCAAATCGTCTTCTCTCCAGTTATCTCGCGCCGCGCGGTGTCTGCGTGATTATTGCTTTTATCGAGTGACATGTATACTCGTCACTGACGTGTCAGTTCACCCCGTAACTAATGATACAACTTGCTGCGGCCTTGTCCTATCCTGTTGCGGCCCCTGCTCCCAGATCCAGATCGATCGAGTTCTTCGTCGGTGTTTGTTGAGATAACTCAGGTCGATGCCGTTTCGATCTCAATCAACATCAAAAGAGTATTATTATAAAAAAAATGGTAATGAGAATGGAAAGGCTACCCTACTACTCCCTCTCGTTTTTTTAATACTTGACGTCATGGCAACTTCCTTATTTAGTTTCACGTGAATACATAGGTTGGCTAGTTAACATCAGTTACTTTTTTTTAAAAAAAAAAATCAATGCGTAGTCATTCCTCCCTCTGATCAGGAATATATGTATGTAAGCATTTTCTTTTGTTTGGTTGAAGTAAAATATTTTTCATTTTACCCTTGCAATTTTTTAAATTTTATCTAACAATATATATAATTATTACTTATTTTAGATACAATGAGTTACATATATATTAGGATATACTAGTCTGTTTGATGATGAACTTATACATATCATCGATCTTCCTAATTTTGGATACAGGGAAAGCAACACTTTTCCACTCAGCTAGTTATTTCAAAGCGTGACTGGCTGCGCTGTAGTATTACGCTTTCATGGAATTTTTTTTTCTAACGTGCAAGGCCAAATAAAAATATATTTACTTTTGCTAACTAAGATGCCTTTTTAATTTTTTAATAACAACGGTTCTGTGTTTGTGGACTTGTGGCTTGATTGATGTGGGGCCGGTGGTGATGCACACTCGATACTGCCAACCGAGCCAATTGTGTTGTGCCACCTTATTTGACCAGACCGTATGGTTACACATGCATCAACTGCAGTACATTTTGCAGTACTCTTTTCACAGGGAATCAGTACAAAATTTTCCACAAGTAAGGAAAGGAACCTTCCGTTTCCTTTCCATATATACTAAGCTAAATTTCCATTTCAATTGGACTTGGAGCTTTAATTATGTGATCCCTGTGTCAACGGCGCTGGAGCAAGTGATACACAGCACGGCTGATCCATCAATTCATGCATGGTGACGTGGCAGGTGTGGCGTGCCTAATTAAGATGGACAAAACAAATATACGAGGTCGGGTTGGTGTGCTCACAGTGCGCGGACCGGAATTCATATGCCCTTTTGGGCCGGGGCATTAATTTTCTCCTTATTTAATTTTGGACCGAACTTAAAAGACAAATAAGTGAATCTCACGTAGTATATACTCACAGTCCGGTCTTTTGTTATTATCCATGGGCCATGGCAACAATCTATACCAGAATTTTTTTTAAGCACAGATATTAAAGCTAGTGCTTTTTGCTCCACTCTGCTCATTGCGGTTCATTTGTGGCCATAGCTTTATCAGGAATAGTTGCTGTGCTTTTGCGTCGGTATTAGGCAAGTATTAGGTATTCATAAAAAAAACCAGGCACTATTAGGTAACTGGAGTGGGTGCCTGTACACAAAGAAGTAGGTTCAGTTGTTGTGTGATCTCCGGATGATAATGATGATGATGTAGAAAGTCGTTGCTGAATATTCCGGCAAAATGCTTGTGTGGCACGTCTTTATAAATTAATTGGTTTATCTTTGGATCCCAGTTGAAGAAGCAGCTACTTTGGTTTTAGTAATGTAAACTCAGGTAGTCAGCAGGTTACGTCTCTTCTTGTGGCACACATACCACAATTTATATAGTTGGATCGTCACTAAAGATGCGTATAGAGACCACTTCATACGCGTACAGACTAGTAGAGTATATCAGAGGCGGCTGTCACGCACGCACGTGCCCATGCCCTACGTCACAAGTATGTGGACGATGCATACGTACGCTCGCATATCATCGCACATGAAGTGACAAACCACGATCTTGTAAATGTTGTATAACTGCATACACCATACAACATACCTCGAGTTAGGTAAGAGCCTATTTGGTACATATTCTCTAAAAACGAGCTTTTTTAAGAATAGTTATTCTAAAAAATAGATTTTTTTTTTAAAAAAACTGCTTCTATTATATTGGGTTATAAATTACTATTAAGGGACAGTTATAAATGGACCAGAAGTTCACAGTGCCCTGTGTACTGACAATTCGGCCCATTTAAGAGGCCATGAGTTAACTCTGTTCTAAGATACGGTCCAAGGACTTAAATGGTCGCCCGAAGGACGAAGAGGCAGAACAGCCCACCTACGTGCCGCTGCCAGTCCCCAAGTAAAAGCCGACCGAAGCGGGCCGCGCCTCGCTGGCAGCCTCAAAGCAGAGCACATTCCATTCCTCCGTTCTCCTTCGAGTCTTCGAGGGTTTTAGTTTTAGACAGCTTCGGCCGGAGATGGGGGATCGAGCCAAGGAGTGGCTGCTCGCCGCCGGCGCTGGCGCCGCCGTCGGAGCGCTCTCTGCAGCCGCCGTAATGAGCCACCTCTCGAGGTAACCACCGAGTTCCCCCCTTTGCTAGGCCGAGCTGTGCGACTGGGTCGCGCCGCCGCCGCCGCTGTTTCGTCTGATGCTCGCTTCCTTTGACCGTTGCAGATCCAAGCGGAGGGATGGATACGTGCGGGACATTCTGGAGTCGAATGGAGCCACGAGTGGTACGCCTGCGGTAACCTCTTGCTGATGTTTCTGTACCGGGATGATTCTTAGTTATTGCGGTACCCGAATTGCTCCAGAGCTACTTCAAGTTGCTTGGTCAAAGTGTGTTGTAGTAACCATTTAGAAAAAAATAAGTAAAATTTAGCTTTGATGCGTGTTGTTGAAATCAGTACCTTTCTTTTGTGTTGTCCAGTCGTGTCCAAATACTGTCCTGGTCCTGCTATCTTAAATTGTTAGTTTTGGAACAGGTAAAGCCCAACCTTGTCGGCATCTGGGTGCTGTTAGTAGCTCGGATCTTCTGTCTGATGAAGTGGTGTCCGAACAGCTTACAAGGTTTGCATTTTTTTATTTATGGTTTCATTGGTACAGTTGTGGAGTAAGCCCTTAGCTATGAACCATCTGTTAGACATTGTGGCTTGAGTTATATGTGTTCATATACTTATTCTAAACAACTGCATTGTCTGATATGCTAATTGCCGCTTCTGTTGATCTATTTTGCTTTGGTTCTGTTGATGTTCAAGTGATTTAGAATTTGATGTACCTCTCCGTTTTTTTATATCTGTCGTTCCGACATGGAGTTGTAGTTCATTTCTAGGTCTTGTTCCATGTCTGAAACAACTCATATTCCAGAATGGATTAGTATCATTTATCTATTATTTCTGAGCATAACTGGATTGTTAGCATTTCACCTTTCACATTCCAGATTTATTTATCTATTCTTGCTGAGCATAACTGGATTATAAGCATTCCACCTTTCACATTCCAGATTTTGAATTGATGCTTTCAATTTTTGGTTATGTGATAAGCTGATATCAGTTGTTTCCTTATTCCAGAAACTTACAGTTTTTTGGCCTAGACTCTCAGAAGAAAGTGACTGAATCGTACGTTGTGGTCATCGGTCTTGGGGGGGTTGGCAGTCATGCGTCTTCAATGCTCCTAAGATCTGGGGTTGGGAGGTTGCTCCTTGTGGATTTTGATCAGGTATGGATTGCTGTGTCCTATATATGGATAGATAATGTATTCTGAAGACTTAAAGTGAGTGTGTTTATTTAGTACATGCCCATATCTCTATGTTCAGTTCCACTGAGACTTAGAAATTATGAATCTTATTTTGACATCAGTTATTGAAGGAATGAGGGGACTTTGAATTTTTTAGCCAAAACAAAACAAACATAGAATCTTTGTTTCATCTACTACTAGTAGATAAACTCATTTTTTTTAATTTAACTGTAAGTACATATGCATCGTAACTACGCAAAGCATTTTTATTGACTAGCCATTACTGCAGTACGAAAGGGCACACATATGTTATACCTCTGTAAGTAACACCTTGCATTTATAATAGGTGAACATTAATAAGACACTCGTGATATGTTGAAAGGTCTCACTCTCGTCACTAAATCGACATGCTGTGGCAACTAGAGATGATGTCGGAACTCCAAAGGCATTCTGCCTCAAGAAACATTTTACGATGATATACCCAGAGTGCCAAATAGAAGCAAAAGTGCAATTGTATGACCCATCATCCGAGGATGAAATTCTGTCTGGAAAGCCTGATTTTGTTCTTGATTGCATCGATAACATTGATACTAAGGTAAGTGTCAATTTACTATATTATTGATGAAGTATGAGTTTGCTTTCTGTTTCTAAGTTCTTGCGCATAATTTATTACATCTAGTATTCATGCATTCTTCATATGTTTTATTTTTTGTTAAGTTCTCTTGGAATTTCTTATATTTTGTTCAGCTCTTTAATAATGCCACATTCTTTTCATTGTAATGGAAGTTCTTGGTAATATTACTTCCAAATTTGTTAAGTAGTCTCTATGTGAGCACAAATCCCTGAGCTTTTGTGGATTCAATTGACTAACACAAATAGCTGTTATGTATTATGTGGTATTTAACCCCTTTTTTTCTGTGCTTCAGTAACGATTTGGATGCCCTTGACAATTGATTAGGTGGCACTCCTTGCGGCTTGCGTGCGCAGAGGTTTGAGGGTACTTTCTGCAATGGGTGCTGGAGCTCGGGCTGACCCAACCCGAATACGTGTCGCAGATTTGAGAGAATCAAGCAATGATCCCCTTTCTCGCGCGGTAGATTTTGAGGCTCCTTTCAAAGTTATTTAATAATTTTTCAGTTCCTTTGTAAGCTAATGTGCTAATGATGCCAATGTGTGGCAACTGGTATGCTCTATTCTGTAGGTGCGGTATCGGCTTAAGAAAGATCATGGAATTGAGGGTGGAATCCCTGTAGTTTTTTCGCTGGAGAAGCCAAAGGCAAAACTACTTCCCTTTGAAGCTTCTAAAGAAGAGGAAACTCCATCGGATTACCAGGTAAAATTAGCTGGGCACTCTGGGCACTCTTAGTTGCTTATTAGTGCTTAATCCTGAGTAAATATTGACCACATGGTATGCATCAATCTGCAGATTGTTCCTGGATTCAGGGTTCGCATTATTCCTGTCCTGGGAACCATTCCTGCAATCTTTGGTCAAGTTATGGCTTCATATGTGGTTACTCAGCTTGCCAAGTTGGATTTCCAAACTGAGCCCATTGTTAACCTAGATTTAGATCATTACCGTATCCTTCATCAGCGTCTTCTTGAGCATGAGGAGATCATATATGGGACAGCTGAGCAAGTTCTGGTACTATGTTTCTAGCTGTCTAAACTCATCATAACCAGAACAACAGAAAAAAAAAAAAACTTTGACTAATTAATAATAATATGTTTATTGGTGAACTATGAGATTGAGGCATGTTCTATATCACACTGATAGTTGGCACTTTCACGTCATAACATCCCTTTGTTCATATGTAACATCTGTTTTAAAATTTAAAGGTAGATGCTGAGGAGGTAATGTACATTGTCAAAGAATTGTGGCGTGGTCGAAGTGCTAGAGACCAAAGTTTGAAGAACACTGGCCGAAAAATGTGGAGAGCTGTCAATGAACTGATGCTAGTTAGGTATGCTCCCTTCTTTATATTGAATTACAAAAATATTTGGCTGATTGCTTGACACCCATCAAGGTTTACAGCATTGATTGAAGCCGTGAAGTCAAAATATAGTGAAACAATCAGATCATAAGTACAATTGAGATTTTGTATAGACCACATTCTTATTCAAACAATAAACCTTTAGGATCATGATCACTATTTGTACATATCCCTACCAGATCCTATACAGGTTTGTCATTGTTCAATCTCGAAAAGATTGTAGCTATCCTAGGTAAAAATCAAAATTCAGTTGACAGCATAGCTATGATTCGAAAAAAGAGGAAATTGTTAGATCATGATCATTTTTTAGATAGTCATACCCTATTCTCTTTGTAATAAGTTGCAACATCACCAATTTTATTTATCTTATGTGAAATAGATTGTAACTAATCCGGCTTACTGATCACGTTGAGCTCATCTCTATCTCTTCTTTACCCTTATAAAGCATGAGTTATCCTCTTACAAATCTAAAGGATTACAATTCACCTCACTACTACACGAAATCCAAAGCAATTCTCCATCCCTCTCTTATAGTGTTATCTTTTCAAATTTATTATACATAACCATCCTTAGGAAAAAAAATATTTCCTTTATTTTCTAATAATTAATACATTAATTCCTTTTTAAACATAATAGGCAGTAAAACGTCGCAAACTGTTTACACGTGCATGACGCGCATGCACGGTTGCTAGTTGACTGTTAAACTTAGGGTTCAACAAGCTTTCAAAGAACCTTTTTACTTTTGTGATGCTTTCTTGTGTTAGGTGGGATAAAACAAAGCCAGCTGGTGTGTCAAATTTGATACTTCTCAAGTTTAGTGAGGTAATGAATTATCTATACTCAAAGTGAAACAAAGTTGAATTCTATGATATATGAGGACGTGTTCTTGTTCTCATGGTTCACTTTTGCCACAGGCTGATGCGCATGAATCCACTACACTGGAGAAAATAAAAGAAGAAGAACCGGAGTTTTACTCTATGGTTTCGCGGGTCCTGAAACGAGCTGAAATGGAGTTTTCTTTATGAGTAGATCACTGATCACTGGGATGTTTGGTGTGGCAGGATCCGATTTTGGGAATAGCTGCTAGGATGAAAGTTATTTTCAAGTTTTTTTTGCCCCGCTGAACTGTCATCAGCTTTCTCTCATCGAGGAGTCGTATTCCTTATGGATTATGTATGGCATTCTTTTGGCATGGGAAACTGTACTCAACCAAACTTCAGGTGGCAGAGGCAGTTTTGTCACGTACAACTATGTAGACTTGAACCCAGTCGATACTCTAATTCTGATTTCACATATGACATGCCCGTGTGTTTGGTAAATTAATGTAAAAAGTCAAGCAGGAAATGCAAGCGACCTAGGGACTGAATCTCCTGCCACCTGCTTTCTCAAGAATTGAATGTGGCATCTGATGTGGAAATACTGATGTTACTTCCTGAATTGAATGTTAGGAAGACCTGGTCTCGTTGACTTACATGTGTTGAATTGAAGCCTTGGAGGACCAGCATTCGCAGACTCGTGGGAATCATGTTCCTGGCATGTGAAAGAAGTTGGTGTCACGAGTAGCGGGGTCAACGCAGTCACATATGGTATGTTTTGACTCTCTCGTCTTTAAGCATTTGTCCTAAACATTTTGGATCTTACATGGCAAACTTAATAAGAACCAGCGACCTACACCGGTTATCCATGATGTGGATAACAGTGAAACCCTGTGTCTGGTTTCGTTGATACTAAAATATTGACAATTTTTTATGGCATATATCCACACGATGGACACCACGTGCTTACCATTTATATTGAGAATTTTGATATCCACTCAAATTTTCATTTTGCTACCCTTTTTTTCTCAAACAATACTAGTGCAAAAAAGCTTCTCTATGAGTCATTAGACGAAACATTTTGCATCTCGAAAAGTAGAAGGGACACGAAAAGAAAAGGATTCCAGTACTGCTGCACAAAAGATCATACTGAAACATAAGTACAGGTTTCCCATACATATTATTACTACATTGCAATAGTCCCACAAAGTGCACTGAAATTATGAAAGTCATATTTGTCACAGACAATCAGACCGTGAGAAGAGTCTTCAACGAATTGTCTTCAAATACAAATGTCAAACAAATGACTCAAAAAGTCAGATAGCAGAAACGTCAATCAACAGTACATAAGTGAAACTGGAGCACCATATTCTAAACTAGTTAGCCATCGGCATGCATTGATGAACAGGTAAACAATAATATGTCTGGTATCTCTAGAACAAGAACTGTGACTCTGACTAAGCCCGGAATCCTCAAGCCATCGCATCAGTGGCTAATAATGAGAGGCGAGAAGACAATGCCTACATTGATGATATTCGTAGAAATTTGGAATTGACTATTAGAATGAGGCTGGAAGTTTCACTTATTAATCTAATCTAATGACAAGCTGAAGAAATTTCTATAGCAATCAGTGAGGGAAGGCATGCCCTTAATAAACAAATAGTAAATCAAGGAGAAGTCTTGCGACCGATGCTACAACTGGATCTGCCGCTGCCGACTGAAAGCGCGTGCGGTTAATGCGCCCTTCAACCTGTGTAATTGGAACGCTCATTTTACTTTACTAATTGAAGAATGCTGGGGATCTTGACTTGGTCGGTCTTCTGGTCGCTTTGTTTTGGTTTCCTAGGCTTAGGAAGTCCACGGACCACCAGACGTCGCCATGGCCTCTGCATGAGTTAACCAAATCACATTCCCATTTAGCACTGCCATTTCACGTACAACCAATTGTTACCAAATTTGGTGAACATAAAATGAAACCATTATATGTGCTCTCATCTCTCTTAATTTGTTGGAATTATACAAAAATTGCATTATTCTGAACATGGTAGTGCAATTAAAGGGGTTTGTCTATTATGCCATCGTCCAGGTTAGCATTGAAGCCTTTTATTAGTGTGTATACTCTCTCTTCGTTTTCAAACTACTATTATTCTATTTGGAAAACAAATGTGTAGTAATACACCATGATTTCAAAGGGCTACTACGTTGACAACGATTTGAAACATAAATGTTTGGAGCCGTACACCACCCATGACTTGACCGGTAAACTATGATATGGTTTTCCACGAAAAGACTTTCCGATGATGTGCATGTGGCTGCACAAGCATATGGAGCATCATGCTTCGGCGGTGCCTACCAACAAGGGGTAAAACTTGGTCCTCAAAAGAACAATAATGGACAAAAGTGTTGCTATTCAAGAATGACGACCTAAGTAAAATAACAGTCAAGCTAGGCTACCATCCATCTTCCAGTTCCCATTACCATTGCATTACCTCTCCTTTCTCTGCTTCTCTCTCTCTCTCTCTCTCTCTCTCTCTCTCTCTCTCTATTTAAATGAACACCTTAAAGTTTAGCATGCAATTGGGCATTTAGTATATACTGTTGCCAAGAATATGCTGCACTAGAAAATTACATGGCTAGAAGCAGAGAAGTGGTTGGCATGGCCGGCGACGACGTCGCCATGGCGGCAGCAGCGGTGGAGAAGGCGGCGAGGTTCCTCGGCAGAGGGTTCGACATGACGTTCGACCTGCGGCTGAAGCACTGCAAGGGGGCCGGAGGCTGCCTGGTCGTCAGGAGCGGCGAGAAGGCGGCGGCGGGGACGAAGGTCGCCGTTCCGGGCATCGGGGTCGTCGCTGCCGATCTGCCCGCGGACGTCAAGTGCGGCAAGGGCGACAGGATCAGGTTCAAGTCCGACGTGCTCGAGTTTAACAAGGTTCGTCGCTTTCTAATTAGTTGCACTTTCAATCTTTCATTAATATTTCTTGAAGAATAGTAGTACCTGAATTTCAATGATTACAAACTAAAAATTCGTTTCTGTAAATTTGAAGATATTCGATTGCAAGGGGAAAAAGCAAAGACTTCAAATTTCTGTTCTTAAGTTTCTTTGAGAATGAAGGAAAAATATTTGGGTGGGAAAACACAACACACTGGTACAAGACATATTACAGGAAAATGACAATAGCCTGCACGCAATTGATCATTTAGCCACTTTTTTTTCCTCACAATGTCATTCATGTCTGCATTCCGGGTCAATTTAATCACAGTAGCACGACGAGAACTAACAATGTGATGGGTGTCTTGACCCAGAAACGACGAATAATACAACACACACACACACACACGATGAAATCATTTATTTGAACCAGTAAGCAAGAACTCATACTATTATAGCTTATATTGTGTCGTAGATGTCTGAAGTTTTCAACCACCGGAACGCGCTGGCGGGGAAGATCCCGTCGGGCCTCTTCAACGCGTCGTTTTACCTGGAGAGCAGCTCGTGGGCGGAGGACGTCGCCGGCACCAAGTGCCTGGCGTTCGACGGCTACTTCATCTCCCTCCTCGACCTCCGCCTCGACTGCCGGCCGCTCGCCGTCGCCGACCACGTGATCCACGACGTGCCGGCGGCTTGGGACCCAGCTGCTATCGCAAGGTACGGAAACAGTGCTGGCGGCCTAATATTATTATATTATCCTCCGGTCTGCTTCCATGCATGTACGACCTCTTCTTCATTCGTGACACTGACATTATTGTCCCTTCCAAGTACAAAGTTCTCCACCACGTGTTTGCCAAGTTGTGTGAAAATCCGTGTGCATGCTGGTGGAAAAGACGAAAACCAGAGTCACCGGGCCACGTTGCGAATTGCAAGGAAGAATATTGACTGTAGAAAGCTACCCGCGCGCAGGACTTGGACGTTCCAGACTTCCCAGGTCTTGGATTGGATCAATCTGCAAGCAAGCAGCACAAAATCAATTCAGATGTGTCGCATCAATACGCACTGCTAAACGAAAAGAATAATGCGAATTGGGAAAGTATAGATTTTCCTACTTTTTAAATCGAGTTAAAAATTAAGCTTTCAATAAGATAGTAACTACTAGTAGACAGTTGACACTGCAGTGACAAGCAAACAGACGAATAGCTCCTACTTTCTACAGTATCTTTCTAGAGCCCTGCCCACTCTGTTTTTTCTACGAGCAAGTCTGAATATAGAGGCACTGACTAGAAACACCCATGACGAATCCCATGACGATTTAACTAGTCTAATGCTTGAATGTACTTTTCATTTTCCTAAGCTAATTTCTTTTACGCAACATCCATTTTCTTGAAAACCCATGCCGATATCTCTCTCTGCAAATTTTACCAAACAGCTTCATCGAAAAGTACGGGACTCACATCATCGTAGGACTGAGCATGGGCGGGCAGGACGTGGTGTTCGTGAAGCAGGACAAGTCATCTTCACTGTCACCGTCTGAGATCAAGGAGCACTTGGACAGGCTAGGTGACCAGCTCTTCACTGGAACATGCGCACTGCCCCCTTCACACTGCAAGTCAAGGGACCACAAACTTAAGGTTCATTAATCAGATTTCCTTGTTATCTCCAAATCAAATAACTGAAATCATTGTGTTATCATCGAACCTGAAGATGTTTACTGACGAAGCATGAAACTCATTATATACGCGGATGAACAACAGGTCCCTGAGGCTTTTAATGTATTCGATGCCCAAGTAACACAGCAAAGGATTCAAGGAATGACTACACCAGTGTGCTGCAAAGAGGTACGATTAGTGAGTACTTTTGTTAACTTGCAACTTAATTACGAGCAAAGCATGCAGGATATATACTTAGTATAGCTTCAAAGTTTGGATTGAAGCGATCGATGCAGGGTGTGACAGTGATATACTCCAAGAGGGGAGGCGATACAGGGGCGAGCAACCACTCAGAGTGGCTGCCCACGGTGCTGACATTGCCGGATGCGATTGACTTCAAACTAGTGCCCATCACATCCCTTCTCAAGGGCGTGACCGGGGTGGGCTTCCTTTCCCATGCCATCAACCTCTATCTCAGATGTAAGGGCTTTCTGCAACATACATTTACATAGCTGATAAATCTGTACAGTGCATTGAAACTTCAGACATAGTAGTGCGGCTACAGCACAATGAAGTACTACTGCATAAACTATGAATCTAAACAACGTCAGATTCTAAAAATCAGAGGGTGTATATGTGCAAAGAGCTTAATTCAGCATGACCCCTATTTCTTTCGAAAAAAAAAAACGTCTCGTTCCTTTTGAGATTCACTCTATCTTTGACAAGTGGTAAAAGTTTCCTGATTAAACCATTCTTCAACAGATAAACCTCGACTAGCAGAGCTGAGGTACTTCCTGGACTTCCAGCACCACACCTTGTGGGCTCCAGTACTCAGTGACCTACCGCTTGGCCCTTGCTCACACCGACAAGGCCCGAGCCCTGCATTGCACTTCAGCCTTGTAGGATCAAAGCTACATGTCAGCTCAAGCCAGGCAAGATATTTAAAATGCTGAACCGTCTGAACTCCCATACAGTACAACAACAGACTCACTTCAACCACACCACATGACGAAATTTAAAATGCAGGTGATTGTTCCAAGATTACCGGTCACCGGGATGAGGCTGTACCTGGAGGGCAAGAAAAACAACCGGTTAGCTATTATTTTCTTTGCATCTTGCGCAATATTCTCTCTGGTTAAAAAAATTCTTATTGAGCATATAAACTGCATACTGCATAACTAACCTGAGAAACTTGGTATTATTTTCAGGTTAGGCATTCACCTGCAACACTTGTCAAACACCCCAACGTTCATCAATCCGCGATCAGACAGGCCACAGATATGGCGTGGATCGGAGATGATCTCCGACGAGCGGTACTACGAGCCGGTCCAGTGGAAAATGTTTGCCCACGTCTGCACAGTACCGGTGAAGTACGATCCTCGCTGGCGCAGTACAGACGACACGAAGTCGTCGTCGTCTGCCTACGTTGTGTCCGGCGCTCAGCTCCACGTCAAGGCGCACGACTCGACCAACATTCTTCACCTCAGGCTCTTGTACACCGAACTGTCCGGATACGCCGTGGTGCAGTCCAGATGGGCGCACAGCACAGCACGGCTGTCCGGTGGCAAAGGGAGCAGCAGCAGCTTCCTCTCCAAGTCATTCGCGGTGTCGTCGTCTGCCATCGACAAGGAGCAGCAGCAACCGGCGAGGGCTCACGTCGACTCCGGCGTGTTCGCCGGAGGACCGCCGGTGCCGGTTGGGACGCAGAGGCTGCTGAAATTCGTTGACACGTCCCAGGTCACCATGGGGCCGCAGGATAGTCCTGGATACTGGCTGGTCACAGGCGCGAAGCTTGATGTCGAGAAGGGGAAGATCTCACTCCACGTCAAGTTCTCGCTGCTCGCTCCAGTTTCTTGAGAACGTTTCTGCAAGACTTGCACAGTAGTATTTGACTGCATGAAGGAAACCACTGTAAATCAGGCTTCCTGCCTTCTTCCTCGCCCTACATTTTTCACCGTTTCGTTTTTTGTCGCAGGGAATTCGGCCTGCAAAATTCCTAAGAATTACGAATTAGGACCTGTGTAGGAACTGTAATCCACTACATCCGTTCTTAAATTTATTGCTAGGACAGTAAATTTAGTTCACTTTTGTACTAGAACTATTGTCCTGACGACAATGTATAATTTAAAATAAAACAGATGGAGTAAATGATAACAAGGTCACAGAAAAAACGACCTGCTTGCCAAGAAACTGCAGTTTCATGGCCAGTGTTATCTGGCGATTAATACGGCCTCCTATAGGCCATAAGTCACACGTAGGTACTAAACAAAGCGATCAATTCAACCACAGTTTGCTAATTACAAACCCTGACAAGAAAAAAACTCAGAGAGGGAGGAGAAAGCACAGTATCGATACAGGATGTGGACTGTGTTTGGCCAAATTATGTTTGATTTTTTTTTTTTGAGGGCTATACTGAATTTGCAGTGAATTTTTTTCTTGACCAAACCGGTATGTCTGCTATTCAGGTTTCCAGCGTGCAAAAATACTGTTTTGGTCGAGCAAATAACCACAATTCAGCAAAAGATACAAATACGAATTCAGTAAAGTGACAGAGTTCACATGTCAGGTATGCGTGAATGTTTTAAAGAGGGTAATCTCGTTTGGAATGCATGAGGTGCACTTCCATTTCTGGAAAAAGAGCGCGCGCACACACACAAACTGTGCTAGCAGCACACAAACTACTTAGATATTTCAGGTGCCTGGGCATGGGCGTACAAATGTAAAACCAGAGCACTAATAATATTCTGCAAATCTTCAGACAGCTGTTGCTTTTTCCTTCCTGTGGTAGCACATGGCAGCCCTGAGAGGTCATTCACTACCGCCGGGCAGTTTTCCATGAGATGATCGTACCCTTCGGTTACCATGACAGCTTCAAAATTTTCTAGCGAAGCAACCATGAACTCGATGCACTTTGTCCTTAGCCGGGAGCAACCGAGCTGGTCCGCGAGGGCCAACGTCGTGGCGACCGTACCCACTTCAACGCAGCTGCAGAGCTCGTCCTCGCAGATGAGCTGAAGCCCGTCCAGCCCGTACCTGTCGGCAGCCGAAAGCAGGTGCTTAGCTAGGGCCGTCACCTCTTCTCGCGCCTTGTTGCCGCCGCTGTGCTCTTGGGCGAAATCAGGGCACGTGTCGGTGTAGATGAAATGGAGCATGGCCTTTGAAGGCGGCCGGTTCGACGCCTTTGATCTCGACGACACCACCTGAGCTGCTCTCCTTCATCGACCCGAAGAATTCTGCCATGAAGACGGGAGACCTCGCGGCGAGGATTGTGCGCCATGAAAGATTCACCTGAAACGAGAAACCTGACGTCTATCCCTTTCTGGCTGTGCAAGAGTTCACCAAGCTGTTGGTGGAGTAAACCGGACGGCTCTAAACCACTCAGGCCTGCATTAGAAGAAGGTGCTGCTGCTGCTTCGTCTGGGCTTCGTAGGACACTGATGGTACATTCCACAACAAAGGAATCGTTTCTTATGTAACCCCACCTCCAGAGTTCCTCATGTGTCAGAAGCAGAAGGGGTGGCCCTGGAGCCACTGTGTTATTCCTAAATCTGCAGGTGACGGACTGACTTCCAGACGGTGGAAGGATTCCATTCTCGTCTATGAGCTGGCACTGAAGAGTCACCTTCACGTCGTCCTTATATCTTTTGCGAGGTAAGAGACGGAATGCGAGCCAATCTTTGCTTAAATCAGCGTGAAGGTGATGGATAATAACGAACTAGCCAATCATATCCATCCACGTGGAAAGCCCCGTACGAGATATACTCAGACTTAAACGGTCCAAAGAGCTTTTTGGTTGCCGAATAGGAATAAATCTTCAGCTTTTGGACTCTGCATCGTGTCTCCATGAGGTATTTTGGGAACAGCGTTGTGGACAGACTGCAAAATGAGGTGAAAGTGGGATGGGGAAGCTGTTTATTTCAAATTATTTTATCTGATAAAGAATAATACTAACATGCTACTGCTTTTATTTTTTAATTGTTGACATTTTTTAGTACAATTTTGTACTGAAAAGCGTCAGTAATAAAAAAAATATTGAGGTAATACTATCTTGTGAAGCAGAGAAACCATGAAAACAACATCAATTTTTTTTCCTTACCATGGAATGGAAAGCAGAACCATTGATATTGTAACTAAATCAGATAAACTAGAAAATTAGGAAGACTGAAATAGCATTGACATCTTAAATAATGTTATTTTTATAGTATAGGAAAATACAATGTTCTCAGAATTCAGTGGAATACGGAACTTGATATTATTCGAATTGGTACACCAAGCTTCTCAGTACTTCACTGGTGTCAGTGAAAGTTATGCTATCAGAATCTAAAAAAAAACATCCCATCATATAATGCAATTAAATTTTAAATATAGGACTAACTTACTCTTAAAAAGGTTAAGACTGTTCTAAAGACACGAGAACTGAATGTTCAACGCAAGGCGTCAGGTTTGGATCGTAATCAATTCGTGTGCATCTCGTCTACATGCTCGTTACGTGCTTCATAATATTCTCCTAAAATGCATCCAGTAAACCGGTGATCTAAAATGCAGGGGTTGAAGATGTCACACGAGCCAGACCAGTTTGCTGAATCTGGTATTCAAGAATCAGCAAGTTCGATTGAAACGTACTAACCCTAAAATCAGGCTGGCAGCGCCCAGTAATAAGTAACAGTAGATTTTCAGCAGCTGCTTGATCGGTCATTGTTTACTCGACAGAACAGAGATTTGGATGAAAACCAACTGCAGAACGCTCCCACTAAACCGTATCGAAATACCTGGAGGACTTTGAGGGGGCCAGCGGTGGTTCTTGCTTCTCACGTACGGTGATGGCGGCACGGACTGAACGAAGAAGAGGAGGCTGAAGCGCGGGGCAGGGCGCCGCCGCCAGTCGCGAAACCCACCGAAACGTGGGAACTTTCCCGGCGAATCAGATGGATCCGCAAAGTCTAATCAGGGAAGGAACAACCAACACTTAAGAGCGCCGCAGCATGGGCTAGTAGGCCTGGTCGTTGGGCTGGGCCGTACGGCCGGGCATCTTCGTTATTAGATTTAGCGACCTGCAATAATTGTTTTAAAAATAATATTGTTCTTATTTAGCAATTACGATTCTTCTTGTTACCGTTCTTAAAAAAAATTCTCTTGTGGGTGGATAACCAATTACCAAATACAAACCGGGGATTACCATTTATGTGGGTCGATAACCAATCCGCTTGAGACAAACTATGCTCACCGACCAATAGGATTATGCAACCATACTCCCTCGGTATTTAAATGTTATCGCCGTTAATATTGACTATTTATTTTTATTAAATGTGTAAAATTATAAATTATATTTTAAAAATTTTTAATGATAAATTAAATTATAACAAAATATATGATATTTTTTATATTTTAAATACACTTTTTTAAATAAGACTAATAGTTAAAGTCAATGACAGACAACAATTTAAGAACAGGAGTATCAGTTAACATGGACTGAGACGAGACAAGGTAAACAAACGACTCAACTGAATTAACGAGGAAACATAGCAGCACAAATAATGATGAGAGGATACAATATTCACAACCTGGGCAGCCGGCATCACGCAGAAACCAGCACTCTAGCTACATTACATATAAGAGGAAGATGCTAAGATCGCCCAGCCTATACAACCATCAGGTGCGCACTGCCTGGACTAACAGAGGGCGCCCACAATGTTGGACACCTCGGCTCTGGGCCACTCGTGCCACAGTCGTGTCAGATCCAAACCTAATCTTACCCTGGTCTAGGTATTGCAGGGGAGTCTCATCTGTGCTATGATCTCAGCCACAAAATTAATAGAAACTGAATGGAACAAATACAGAGTGGATCGGAATGAGTCTATCCAAGAATGCTGCCTGGTGTTAGTGCTGCTGCCGTCATTGAAAGTTGCGTGTCAACCCACTTCGTGGTGCGCTTCTGCAGGCAATGAACAAAATTAAATACATCGTGAAGCAATTCTAGGAACTGAAATGAAGTGATCACTTCCTTAAAATCTATAGTTGCATTTTCTGCCATTTTGCGGCAGTCCATAAACAAATATAATAAAATGTCAAATACGATAAAATATCTGCCATAGCATTAATATGTAGCAGTCTACAAAAAAATTGCATGCTTCCAAAAACTATAACCTAGTTTTTTTATAAAAGTAGTATTTAACTTTTTAAGAACCTAAAATATGGTTCTACATGATTATTCAGCCCATCATACTTAATACTAGCATGAACTAGAGGACCTCATGAATAAACATTTCACATTTGTCATGTGACAGCATACACATGGAAAACTAACCAACTGCAACATATGTACTACTTTTGATGACCAATAACCCAAACATCACATAATAATTAAAGAAGAGATCAAGATTAACTTTAGCAATCCTTAAGACAAACCTTCCAGGAAGCAGCTGAGAACTTCCAGGGCCTTTTGAGTTGCCAAGTCGCTTGGTTCTGATTTCTTGTTCTTTATCGGCACGCATAGCTGCAACTTCTTTCTCCATGGCAACAACCTCTCGTCTCATTTTTTTTGCCTCCACTTCCATTGCTTTGTTTAAGGTATCTACTTTCTTTGCTAACATCTGCAGGGCAACAGGAAGATAACTTACTAAAATGTATAATCTGTAAATTAGTCAACTGAAGTGCACAAGAAAAGAAACAGTTGCGTACCTCGATAGCATCATCTTTATCTTTTAGACTCTGATCTTTTTCATAGCATAACTTTCTCAACGAAATTACTTCTTTTTGCAACATATCATACAGGAAAGCAGAGACCATCTCAGCTGTACTGTTATTTGCTGTTTCATTAGTTTTCTCATCTGAATTTCCATTTGTACTTTCATTAGTTTTCTCATCCTCGTTGCCTTTCCAACTATCATTAGCCTCCTTATCTCTAACAGCATCTGTAGATCTATTCAGTAAATGAGCTCCATTTCCACGGACTTTCCCCCTGTCATGTGATCTAGTTCCTCCATCAAATGACTTAGAAGTTCCTTTAGCATGTTTTAGGACCAAGCTGCTACTTGATGAAAGAGATGATCTTGAATGAAAAGATGGAGATCTTCTTGACAATAATCCATTCGGAGATAATTTTGACAAATTGTCAGCTCCACCAAGCGATAATCGACGGGAAGAACCATTGCTGAAATTCTTTCCTTCTGTAGGTGGACGGTTAGATCCACTTGGTGGTCCTCTCAATCCCTCTTCTAACACTTTCAGACGTAACTGACATTTTTCCTAAGTCAATGAACAATCCAAAGCTCATAATGAATCATACGTAAAAGGGATTTATAAGGAAGCAATCAGTGGAACAAACCAGTCTTCTATATGACACAAAAATAGTGTACCTTTAGTTGTGCTTCTGACCGAGCCGTACGTTCTGCAATAGCAAGCTTGTCACGAAGTTGTTGCATTTCACCCTACCAAAACAGGAAATTATCATAGGATGCCACATATGACAATTGTGTTTAAAAAAAAAAAAACCTGTCCCACAGGGAGCACAATAAGTTTTACAATGATTAAGCATATGTTTGCATGCAAGCAAATGTATATAGATAAGAAAAGGGATCGTTTGAACATCTCACCTGTAAGAACCTACGTTCTTCAATCCATTGTTTCACTGGCATCACTTTGTCATTAGAATCTTTCCACTCATTGGCAACCACAGTAGCAACCCTATTTGCAGTAACTTTTGCACGAGCTAGTTCACGGTCAAGAGTTTTCCTTTCTTCCTAAAAAAATCAAATACAAAAGTAAGCATGAGTCAGTTGCCACGGAAGAGGGGAGTTGGTAAGGATTCGATGGCAAAAGAAGTGACCAGTCCAAGGATAGTTTGTTACATTCATTTCTTGAACTTTGCGTTGATAATCCCTAACAGCATTAGCAGCTGCCCCACCTCGAAGAACATCCTCTTCCAGATCTCTCACAGTTTGGCTAAGCTTTTCAACTTCTGCAACCTTTTGGCGATGCAGCCTGTCCAAGATCTTGTTTTCTTCCTGGAATTCAAAAGAGAGCAACGAACTAAGCGCTAACATATAGTTGATCGATTGCATAGTTCTAAGTTATTTTATGGACATGACAGGGACCACATTAAATGCACCCACTTACATGACAGATCTCAATTTGCTTAATCAACTCTTGGTTCTTGTTTTGCAAATCATCGACCATAGCGGCTTTTGCCATAGCAATTTCAACAGTCCTCTCTGCTTCTAGCAGTGCTGCCTCCTTTTGTTTTGTTAGACGATCTAAAGCCCTGTTATCATCCTGGAGCTTTGCAATCTGAATTGAGCAAGGTCAGCTTGTTATATTTGCTCGTAGCAAATAAGTGATTGATGGGAAAGGGCTACTGGATAAGGAATCAGCTATCTAACTGTAATGTAAAACTTTTGAAGTCATTTGCAATTACAAGTACAAAACATTAGGTGCGAATGACTTGAAGTGTTACCTCTTGCCGAGCGAGCTTTAGTTCAGCTTCAAGTGGCGCAAGAATGGCTTCAATCGGTGGCATGTCATCATCCTTTTGGGCAGCATGTACTCTTCGCAAAGTTGCTTCTGCTGCAAACTGGGCAGCCATGGCAGCTTTTTTCTCATCATTTATTTTTTTAACTTCTAGATTCTGCAAGTTTTTTTTCTTTATTAAGCATGACCAAGAGAAAACTAGCAAAACAATAAGCATATGTTGCTAAATAAATACTTTGTTTTCGAGGTGAGATTCTGTCAGTTTGAGTTTCTCGTCCATCTTCTCCAACTCATCCGTGAGCTGCCATTAAAATATCAAAATCATATTAACAACAAAAGGAAGAGATCAACCAATAAAAGAACACATCAACCAGTATCCAGCAATACATTTTAGCAAAGGAAATTAATGAACACTAGATGAAACATTTATTCCACCATTTCTTCTCTTGAACATGTAATCCATTCAGCAACCCAGAAGGCAAGTGAAATTCACTATTGTTTAAACAATCACTGAAAATTATAAGTAGTTACTTGAATGGATCTGCCACTAAACCTTCTGTCAATAGGAACCTAGAGCATTAAAATCATTAACTAAATCAATAGCAATTAGGATAGCATGTCTGAAAATATATGATCCTAACTTTTATTGGCAAGGCATCAGGATACTGCACGTCAAATAAGAACTGTGATTCTTTATTGTGTGCACTGTGAAAATCATCAAAATATAGCAATAGTCCAAGATAATTATCTATATTGTTTTAAGGATAACCTCAACAATTTCATCACATCTCTCGACACTACAAAAGAGAGAGGGGGGGGGGTGCAGATAAGGAATAAATGGATACAAAAAAAAATAACAAAATTGCAAATACAACCTAGAAACATCTTGTGTACCAGTCACTGACAATGCAAATAGGAGGCAACAATGACGAACTTGGAGTCCAAACAAAAAACAATTATGCCAGACTTGAACTTTGGATTTGGTAATACTATGAGGACCAGAACATGACAATGGAAGAATTGAAATCTAAAACAAAACAAGCCATAGTACAATCTAAGGAAATATATCAGAAATAAACATTTATTGACTCACTCATGACAAGTGAAAAAGGGAATACAATCAGGTAATGGTCCTCCATACATGGACCATAAGGGCCGGCTGAAAGATTGAGATATGGTGTGTTCGTGCATTAAAGGGTCCAGTGGATTCACATTCCAAGAGGCAACTTATAAAAGCTGTATGTTTGCTAAAGGTTTTGCGAACTAAAGCTATAGAGAAATGGAGACGACACCATAAGGTGCTGCCAAACAATTCCTCAATTATCATCTGGATGGAAAATGATAGTTTCGCTGCATCTACATCCAACAAGGTTGGCTATTCCCCTGATATCAACATCACTTTCGAGAGGGAATCCAACGAAAATGGAAACACCTCGAATTGGAAACAGTAACATAGAGTGGTACTGCAACACAGCGCGCAATTGGAGATACCTCTTCGACGGCCTTCTCCCGCGCCCTCTCGGACAGCCGCAGCGCACGTATCTCCGCCTGCGCCTCCCCGAGCTCCCGCTCCTTGTCTAGTTAACAAGCAACGGCAACGAGAATCAAGCCTTCCATCCCAGATTAACTCATTGAAAAACAGCAACGTCAGGGGAAAAAAAACACAGATATAGCACGCACGAACGGAGCATCAGACTCACCCCGCAGCTCGTTCTCGAGGCGGGTGAGCTCCACCCTGACGGGATCCGACCCGTGCATCAACGCGATGAACTCGTCGGCGTCCAGGCTGGCCCGTACAGGCCCCCGCCGCCGCGCGGAGCCCCTGGGCGCCACCGCATTCCCCTCCTCGCCGCCGTCGGCCATCCCAGATCTGAGGCGCCCCGCTCCCGCTCCCGAACCCGCCGCGCGCGGCCCAGCCTCGGGGGCACTAGCAACCGCCGCCCGTCCCGCGGGTAGCCGCGCGCCCCGCCAGCTCCCCGACCGCCGGATCGGGGGAACCCTAGCTCCGGTCCCGGCGCCGCGTGCTGTTCCCCGCGCGTCACTCTGGCCGCGCCGTGTTCGAGTATGTGTGTGTGTGTGTGTGTGTGTGTGTGTTGCTTTAGCAGCTGTGTGGTTGTCTAGCGAGTTTAAAAAACTTGGGTGGGGAAAGCGAAGGGACGGGGAGGATTTCCGGATTGTCTTAAGCATAGGGCTTAACAGGGATTAGGTCAGGTTAATCTCGATTACAAGGATGGGGACCGGGAACTTGACGAGAGGGTGACATGGACTGTTCATTTTGACCCACACCGGCCACCTGCGTGGTACTACCGTACTGCCGCAAAGTGCAATCTAAACATATTTGTAGGTTATTATAATCAGCACTTAAATTGTACTGATAAAATTATACTACTGATATATGTTAAACTTTAAAAAAAGTCTATTTTACTCCCTGAACTATAGTCAAAGTCTAGATAACATTCTAAACTTTTTTCTGTTTATTTTACTCCAAACTTATGTCATTTGGTTTAATTTACCCCCTAACATAATTTATTTTTTTTATTTTTTTCGTGCATAAGTGAAATTACATGTCAAAATTTTACGTGATGCCGATTCACATTATAACGCATGTTAAAAAAATATTTAGGTAATTATTCATATATCAACCAAACGGGGAATAAAGTCGGACTAATAGGTCGCAATGCGAAGCATTTTCCCTGCTGTATCTACCAAAATATGATATCCTAACATTGAATTTTTATTTTGCACCGCAAAGCTGTCAAAACTCTTTTTTGAATTGATAGAAGCTAAGTCCATGGTTAGTTTACTTGTGTGACTAGGCAAAACTAGATGTTTCATTATCCATGTTATAATTACCAAAGGTTTAAGGAGTTTGTATATGTTTTTCATTTGCAACTATATATATGCTTACTATAAAATGGACCGTTAGGTATGCATTTCGATCGAGACAATTAGGTAGGCACTATTAGAGAGAAGGATTGAACAAAATACAAGTGAGCAACATATGACAAATCTTGATTGAGTTGTTAGTCATAGATAATTTCTTTTTTTTAAGGAACATGAGGGGGACATCCCTACTGATTATATATTAATTAAAACAGGAGTTTAAAAAATTAAAATTATGAAAAGAAGAAATAAAACCATAGGAAAACAAAAAAAAAGCTACTACCAAATTATAGATAATTTCTATATAGGGAGGATTAGGTATATAATGATCCAGACGTTTTCTTCGTCCTATTTATAAACTTTTAAAAAAAAAACGGGCAGTTCTCTCAGCACATATAACACACTTCCATCCAATCCAGCCAAACCGGCGGTTCTTCCAAGATGCGGATTGTTCTTCTATTCTATATTGGTGCATCTTGCACGGTTTGCCAGGATCTCATTTCTCAATTTCCTGCCGCACCGTACCTTAAATTAGAGTCACTTGTGTTAAATTTGAGGAAACAAAAGTAGTAAGTTTCAAAGACAGGTTTCGTCGGTTTGGTTAGAAACAGATGTACTGATAAAAGACAGTTTAGCAAACGGTAGAAAAATATACTGAAGTAGCAGTGAGATAATGACGCCTGATTTGGCTGGAGTATTATTGGCCTAATAAGGCTCCCAATTTCTTTACCAAGTATTATTACTATGTTTAGATCTGCGTTGTTTTTGTCTTGTGATGAAGTAAACCTGTTCCGTTTTCACTTGTTGGTCAGCCGCTGAGATGTACCTGACGCATGCAAGATATAAATCATCATGCAGCTAAAAACCAGTCGAGATCACGGGTTGGTGTGGCAGTACCATGCATCTAGCCACTAGCTCCATCAAAGACAAGGCCGTTTTTTGCCGTTACGCGCAACGGGAAAGCGAGATCAACGGGACGGTCCCCCGTCCGTGCGTCCCCAGGAAAAGGAATATTTTGCGGGGCATGAGCAATAATGATCACTACGCTCGATCTGGAACGTCGTCGTCCATATGCGCAATACATCCATCAGAGGAGCTAGACATGCTTGCCCACAATCTTTTTATTGTTCTTTTTTTTTTCTCTTTTTGCGGCGAATATGACTTTTCAGTCGATTAAAATTGACCCATGCTTCACATGCATGATGGTTACTGTAGCGTAGTATAACAGTTTGGGTTTTGCGTATGTCATATAGCACTATATATACTAGGAGAAAAAATCTGTTACTGTATTAACAAAATTTGAACCACATGGGAACAATAATGCCGTGTCTCACCAAACAAGAGACATTAAGTGGTGACTTTGCGAAAGGAATTGTTATTACTTCATCATCATGCGCCGAGCTGCCAACGACTGTGCCCGACTTCTGCTCGTCACTTTTTGGTGGCTCCCCTCTATCTGCATACCGGCCGGTTCCAAAATCAAATCGTCCTCCTCTCTTTTCAGTCATCAACAATAATTCTGGGCATTGCTAAACAAAAAATGGGAAGATATGCTCAAACAGTATAGCTTGATAAGTGTGACGGACCATGCTACACTCAGCAGGTTATTAGATATATAGAGCCTAGAATCTATACATAATCATCTTCTTTAATTCACGTCACTTAATTTCTTGACGCTAGTCTAAGCCCTATAGCACTTCGTTTATTTGATGGTTCATAGACCTAATTAACTAGGTGTTACTCTGTTGTAAAGCAATCTACATTCTAGGGTTTGGAATCTAGCGATGATATCTTTGTGTGCAAGCCCTTTTCCCCCAGATGACACCCTACCATCGTACTACGACAAGTAATTTCATAAGATTTTGTACTCCAGTGACGCATCATGCTCTCATTATTTGATGTGGCAAGTAGCAGAATGATCAAACATAGGTTTCTTTCACCTTTATGGTGGCTCTATCTAGATTATGTGTGTTATATGCATGTCAAAATCACCTGCTTGATTGGAAAAATATAGTAACAAATTTATTTGAAAGCATTGTTTCTCTTCATAATCCATGTGTATATACGATCTGAAACATCTTAATGACTCCATTAAACTTAGAATAAACTAAAAAAAGGTAGTAGTGAACATCACAAAACAATATCTTTTCTAGGTGGGATATATCCTATCAAATTAACCTAGCTTTTATATCGATTCAAACGGTAGTGTGTTATAGGTGAATGGCTGGCCCATTTTTTCCCCACCAGCTTGGGTGAATTGATCGAGATGCATGAAAACCTAATATATATAGGCATCTCTTAAACATTATGGGTATTTTTTTTACATTGTAAATCTGTATATCCTATGAAATGTTCTAACATTCATTCCTTAGCAAATAAGTTCCATGCTAACCGCAATCTATGTCCAAAATATCATTATGAGTTTGGTAGAGCTTGTACTTCTAAGTGACTTCAATTTTGTACAGATCTATTGAAACACTTCTGCTAGACTGAACAGTTTCACTGATGATAAGGTTGCTAGCTAGTGCAGTAAATTATATGCTCAATTAATTCGTCTATTTAGATTTAGTATTCTTGATGTGGAGCTATAAATGAATCAATGTCCTTGCTTCTCATCTAGAATTGCTCGTACTAATTATATATGGCTGGAGATGAGACTCGTTAGCCACCGGAAGTAATAATGATGATCTAATCATATTTTAGAGTACCATCAGTTGATTAATTAAGCATCACACACCAATGATCAGTCAGCCACAAATCTGAATTGACGGTTCTAATCACATCATGTATCCCCAAAATGCAGATAAATGTGTACGATATGGGGACCAAACGAACACGCTGCAGACGGATATAATACCCTGTCCTTCTGAATTATCATGTCATCCACTGAGAGAGAGCGACTTGGGTACACAACACGCAAGCACACAGATGCAAAGCTATGACACTCACCACCTTCTGTAAGTTGTAACACCAAAAGACGAACGACTGAACAACACAAAGAAGGATGTGAAGACGAAACGAAGTTTGTTGTTTGTTCAGTCTCTTCGCAACCCAAAACCATGTGAGTTTGGTGTGCTCTGTCCCTGTTTTCGTTCTTGTTCTGCTCAAAAAGAAGCATGTCGACGTCCCCGAAGAGCTTGTAATGTTTTGACCTCACGCGTCGCTGCAGCACAGCTTAATTATATTACCAAACAGGAGTACAAATTTTACAGAAGTAGTATATCAAAGACACTATGAAATCACTGGTCGATGTACTTTCATTAATCAATTATTAATATTTTTTTTCAGATGTAGACTCTCACACGTCCCATTATTCCCTCTATTCTTCTGCAAAGAGCGACTGATTCCAAGCTTTTGCGACGCGTGTTTTTGGGGACCTCATGGGAGTGGACAACCAAAATCTGGCCTACTACTCATGATCAAAAGCGATGTGAGAACCGAAGGTCCAAGAGACAAGAAACCGATTGCGGTTAGGAGGCACTGTAGCTTCAGGCCAGCACATCACTATGCGCCTCACACTTTTGGGCTTTTTCTCCAAACACGTACGGGAATTAATTGGCCGTTAAGGCATGTCATTGTACTGTCAATTTGTCACATGGTACACTGAAATGATCCATCGAACTATTAGGTGATATGGACTATTGGCACACATCTTTTTTTTTTTTTGAGATACGAAACAACTTAGATACCTCTTTTGACCACAAAGTATTATTGAGGTTATAACATTCATAATTCCTCATTCTATTTCAAAAGATCACAGATAGCAGTAACAATTTGTAGTACTAGTGTTTCATTTCTATGTTGCTTGCGGCGGTGGAATAATTAAGATGAACCATCATCTAGAGCAGATGATGCAGTAGTCGCTGGAACGACCCCATCAGGGGAGGAGAGGCTGGGCCGGCAACCCCACAACTGCTTCATTCAATGGGTTAGATAGAACAAAGCTATGCTCATTTGGAGGAGAGGAAAAGAACGGCCAACCATCTGTTCATTCATTGAAGAGCCCCAACCCCAACGGCAACGGGTCGCCGTCATCGCTGCCGACGACTTTGATTCGTAGAGAGGTCGCTTTCGTCCCGTTGACGCCCCCGACAGGATTCCGTAATGTCTCGCACCAACGACGCGTGCCATAGCTAATCATGGCGCTTATTATGGAACTGACGCCTTTTCCGTTCCAGGCCAGCCAGCGATGAGAGAGTAGGACCGTTGCCCCTCTTCCTCTTGGAGTGGTCCGATTGACGGCGCCGGCTCACCGTGCGGCCGGCGGCAGGGCAGCAGATTGGATGTCGTATGCCGGTGTCCCATCATTTGCTTGATCGCTCGCCATCATTTGCTTAAGAGATTTCACTTTAATAATTCGAGCACTGAACTGTTTCTGAAGAAACTTACTGCAGAAGGCAATGGTGCGATACGAGCCGGATCAAATAATAGTGTCTACAGATCTCTCTTCTAAAATGCAACTCTCGTGAATGCTACTGTATAACTTATAGCAAAATGCCGGAGACACCTTACGAGTTAAGTTCTCATGCATAATATCAGACCAGCAGCAGAAACCAAGATCAAGAAATGGGGTTGTAAGGAATTTCATGTTTTGATCTAACGGGTGCTTGGTTCGCTCCAACATCTCAGTGTCACCTTGTGAGCGGCTGAACTTCCTGCCTTAGAATGTGAAAGTCTGTCATCGTGCTGAGCACATGCCGCTTCGGTTTTTTACGCGCTACTACTGTTATATTGCTTGCTCTAGAAATTGGGATAGATGGCAGGGCATCTGTTAATTTATATCAGTTCAGCTTCTTGCAGGCTCTGCAAATAGAACACGAGCATCAAGTGTGAGAAATGCAGGATGCCTTTTCTCCTTCTGCGATGGCCGAATGGTGTGAGAAAGCCGTTCGGTTGAAAAAGGTGTTGTAACTTTTGGGTTTGATAAGAAAATATCTATAATATCCCTAAAGGACTGAGGGATTGTTTATATGCTAAATGATCGTACACACTCTTGTTGACTGATTCAAATCTAACTGACCATTTTAAAGAATAAAATTGAGCTTGTTAAAGTTTAGCTTCCGCCATTAAGATATGGTCTACATAAATAGGACGATACAACATTTTACAAAAGATTTATGAGTGTCATAATTATCTTCCTCTTCCTACAACCAAACCATCTGCTATCCTAACACGAATGCTATTCATAGTTTCCTCTCATGCCGCTCATCTGGATCAAACCCATTCCATGCTCTCTCTGAAGGAAATCAAGCATTCCTTCATTAGTTTCAAATAAGCTAAGGACCCCCCTATATTCAGGCTTCATGATAAGGAAAGCGACTATGTGCATTAAAGCTATCTTTTCTTGCACCCCACAATTGTTTACCATCTTCATGGCATCCGCAATGGTTGGAACTGGGTTAATGGGAGAGGCTGACGATGCTACAACACTTGCAGATATCTTCTCTGCTGCAGTTTCAATCTTCAAGCATGTGTTCTTGTACAGTCAAAAGAATGGGCTGTACTGACCCTTCTCATCGGTAGCTGTAGAAAAGATCTTACGTTTCTTCTTTTTTTTATTCTGATTTTGTTCTCTTCAAAGCAGCCAGCTTGACATTATCAGGTTCTACCTCAACCACGTGGTCCTCACTTGACTCACCGGAGGATATCTTGCACTAGCAATGGTAACATGGGTCTTGTCAAACAATATATGCAGATCATCAAGGTAACATGGTTGCATTTTGTTCCCCTCTCAGGATTATTTCATCTCTGATATTAATTAGAAAATGTTACCAAATGACATCACATCTTTAGAATGGACAATGAATATTGAATAATTTCTACGACTTACAACAAGGTGTTCATCCCACCACTCATTAGAGCAGTCTACAGTTTGCTTTGCCTCGTTCCATCCAAGATTAGCAGCACAGTTCTTAAACTCCATGAACCATGTAAATTCCTTTTTCATATTGTCCCACTCGTCCTTCAATTTCGTTTTTTGTTAGTTTCAGTCCAGTTTTTTCTTCAATCTTAGAAACAAGATTTTTCCAACCAGTCCTATTGAAAAAATCCCAACGGCCTGTTCCCAGCTTTTATCTCATACAGATATCAATGAAATGCCGCACATTTGGCGTCACACCAATCTGCCGTTTCAGACATTCTGACAACAAGCAAGAAAAATTATATGAGACATTACAGCACCTTTTCCATGGCAGTCAAACAAAATAGCCAACACATTTGATTCCCCTCATTGATGAACCTAACAAATTCTGTAATCTTGAGGGCCATAATATATCTGAATGTTGGCATTTGCCAAATAGCAGCATACAAATTCCAGTTTCAATAGTCTACCACCGGACAGTCTCCAATTACAGGAGGAGAGAAAAAAAAAATAAAACAATACGAATGGGAATGGGAGGGGGTCTGTACCTGACTACTGGATCTGGTGAAGCCTGCTGCTGGGATGACCTGCGCCGGGCGGAGGAGGACCTGCTGCCGTCCGGTGTGCAGTAAGGAAGGAGAAGCTGCCAGCCGATGCGGAATGGAGAGGAGGAGCTTCAGCCGGACTGTGCGCAGTGAAGAGGAGGAACTTCAGGGGACGAACAGGAGAGGTGATGTGCCGCCGCCGCTCACCCTAGCCGCGCCTATTACCTCTGTTTTAAATTGTTGTTTTAATGTTACGACTGTAGTTCATTTCTTGAACTATTATTGTTGTTATAACAATAACAAGTTAAAAATGCGAGATTAGATCGCAACCTTTTGAAAAGGATCACAAGGGATTCATCAAAAGAAAAGAAACAGATGCATAGCAGACAGTTTCACGTTTGCCTCTTAGTTCCTGACAGAGGAGGAAGAAAATAGTTCATAGATCCAATGCTGCAAACAGAGGAAGAAAAAGAAAATAGTTCCTAAACTACAATAAACTGATTTTCATGTCCCCGACATTCCTGTAAGCACGTCCATGCTACATTCTGTTGCTGCAGCATGGTAACATTGAATCCTAGAATAGCAGCGGAGCGGTGGTGATTCCTACAGGTTGAATTTCACAACAATGGTACAGCTCGTGCTTCAGTTACAAGCAGCAGAAATAACGAAGGATCTCTCATTTTTGTGAACGTCATAACCTTATGATTCGAACTCACCGGCGCTTGGTTCGCTCCAACATCTCACATCTCCACTTGAGTGAGGAAATCTCATCGTGCAAACGAAAATGTACTAGCAAATGTTAGTATTTCGCTTGTTGGGTGTTGGGATATTTATAGGTGGGGGGGCTCTTGCAGTTTAACCTCTGGTTGCTTCTTGCTGGGCCGGTGACATAAAAGTGTGAGAAATGCAGAATGCATCTACCGCTTCGGCAAGGCAAAGGAGGGCAACAAGTGAGGTGTGTGTGGGGAATGCAAATAAAGCCTTATCAGTCCTTGTTCTTAAGAGTTAAGAGTACTATCTCGTACTACCTGATTGTTCTTCTATGTGACGTCTGTAGAATTCTGTTGGTTGAACGTGCAGCTCGGCCTTGCACGGTTTCATGTTAATATAGCCGACAAACAGCCTGTCGGGTGGCATTACAAGATATGAAAATACATCAATTACAATTGATCTTTCTATCTATCTATAGACCTGCTATCTATAGTCATATATTCAAACATATTCAAACATTCTAATATCCTCCCTCAATCTAAACTGCTCCGAGATTTAGATTGCTTGTGAAGAATCCTAGCTGCTGAACCGTGAGAGGTTTTGTGAAACCATCTGCAACTTGATCTTTTGTAGAGATGAACCTGATGTCCAGTAGCTGTCGTCATCTCTTTCTCTCACAAAATGATAATCAATTTCGATATGCTTTGTTCTTGCATGAAACACTGGGTTGGCAGTGAGATAGGTTGCACCAATATTGTCACACCATAATATGGCGCGTTCAGGACTCTCAATCTGTAGTTCCTTCAGTAGCGATTATATCCTAATAATCTCAGCTGTAGTATTTGCAAGTGCCTTGTACTCAGCTTCTGTGCTAGATCTTGCTACTGTGGGCTGTTTCCTGGCACTCCAAGAGATAAGATTCGAACCCAGGTATACTGCAAAGCCACCGGTCGACCTTCTGTCATCCACACAACCTGCCCAGTCTGCATCGGAGTAGCCACTCACAACAAGAGATGGAGATTTACACAATTTTAGTCTGACCTTCAAGGTTGTCTCACATACCGTAATATTCTTTTCACAGCTGTCCAATGAACCGTGGTGGGAGCATGTAAGAACTGACACACCTTGTTAACTGAATAAGACAAGTCTGGTCTAGTCAATGTTAAGTATTGCAAGGCTCCAACTATACTTCTGTAATGTGTAGCATCTTAGCTTCCTAGTAAATCTCCATGATGCAATGATAATTTCTCAGATGTGGACAGTGGAGTACTGGCTGGTTTGCAGTTTTGCATATTTACCTTTTTCAACAAATCGGAGGCATACTTTTCTTGTGTGAGAAGAATTCCATTCGGGTTACTGTTTACCTCAATCCCAAGAAAATGGTTGAGATCTCCTAAATCCTTCAAAGCGAAGTCTTGTTTGAGATCCTTCAATAATGCCGAAGTGGCTTCCTTGATGGAACTTGCAACAATTATGTCATCCACATAAACAAGAACAAATATTTTTATGTCACCTTTGTTATAGAAGAATAGAGATGTATCTGCTTTGACGGTTTAAAACCAAGTGTACACAATTTATTGCTCAAGCGAGAATACCACGCCCGTGGGGCTTGTTTTAATCCATAAAGAGCTTTGTCAAGTTTGCAGATGTAATTTGGATGTACTCTATCTTAATAACCTGGTGGTTGCTTCATATAGACTTCCTCCTCAAGAACACCATGCAGGAACGCATTCTGAGCATCCAATTGCCTAAGCTACCACCCTCTAGAAACAGCTACAGATAGGACAAGTCAAATAGTAGCATGTTTAATAACAGGACTATAAGTGTCATCATAGTCTATGCCATATCTTTGTTTGAAACCTTTTGCAACTAATCGAGCTTTGTACCTGTCTATAGAAACATCATATTTTCTTTTTCTTTTGTACAACCATTTGCAATCTATGATATTCTTCCCTTTTGATGGTGGCACTAAATGCCATGTTTGATTTTTTACCAAAGCATCATATTCCATATCCATAGCACCTTTCCAATTTTTATTAGCTACAGCTTTATCAAGATTTTCAAGTTCTCCAATGGAATTAAAGAAAGCATGTTTGGTTATATCTGATAGTACCGTCCATGTAGATCTTTGGTTGGCGGATTCCTTTTTGTAGCCTGGTCTTCGCTCGTGCTGGTGCAGAAGATCCAGTAACTTCTTGATTTTGCGGTGGTGCAGATGCTGATTCGGTGCGTGGAGCTGATGCTGATGCGTCAGCACCTGGTTGGTGCAATGGCGTGCCTGCGGACGAAGCAGCGGCGCCAGTTGTGGCCCTTGTGCCCGGCGACGACGTGGTTTCTACACTCGAGGCAGATATGCCTGGCGACGCGCTTTCATCGGATCCCGAGAAAGCAGTATTCCCCACCGAATCAGCTCCGGATTCAGTGCCGCCGCCTCTGTTTTCATTTTCTTCGCCAGAACCTGTGATTTCAAGCTCATTTTCTACAGATTCAATATCGTTAGTGGCAGGAAAATCAGCATAATTCGGATCATTTTTTATTTGTTCCCCCTCCAGATCAGGATTTTGCAAAGTTGGAGGAAGGAGAAGAATTTCGGATTTTGATCTTGCACCAGCATTTGGATGAAGGTTTGAAAAAGGAAAAACATTTTCATCAAACACAACATCTCTGGAAATGTAAATGCGCCTAGAAGAAATATCGAGGCATTTGAATCCCTTATGTAAATTGCTATAGCCAAGAAAAACACATTGTTTGGAGCGGTATTGGAACTTTTTATCATTGTAGGGTCGAAGATGACCAGCAAGCACAACCAAATATTCTAAAGGAATGAATAATTTGGTTTTTCATCAAATAATTTTTCAATAGGAGTGCTATACTGAATGACCCGGCTAGGAGTTCTATTGATGAGATACGTGGCAGCTAAGAAAGCTTCATCCCAATATTTTAACGGCATTGAGGAATGCGCAAGAAGAGAAAGTCCCACTTCAACTATGTGTCGATGTTTTCTCTCAGTGGCTCCATTTTGCTGGTGAGTATGAGGACATGAGACATGGTGTGTGATGCCAACCTTTTGAAAAAAGGAATTTAATCTCTCATATTCGCCACCTCAGTCAGTTTGCATGCTTATAATTTTTCGATTGAACAATCTTTCCACAAGAGATTGAAACTCATGAAATTTCTGAAAAACTTCAGATTTAAGCTTGATGAGATAAACCCAAACAAATTTACTGTAATCATCAACGAAGCTAACATAATATTTCTTTCCTCCAATAGACTCGGGCGCATGACCCCATACATCAGAATGAATGAGTTCTAGAGGAAATTTGGAGTTACTGAACGACTTGGGGTAAGGCAGCTGATGGCTTTTGGCCTTTTGACAAGCATCACAAACTGACTCATGACTTGACTCACTAGAACAAGGAAGATTATTTAGGGACACCACTTTCTGAACGATGGGGGGCGCAGGATGCCTAGCCGACTATGCCACCTTGAAAGGGATGGCTTAACGACTCCAAAAACTTGCTTTATTGGCGTGGCAGGTAGAGGATAGAGTCCATTGCGGCAACGTCCTCTAAGAAGAGTGGTCTTCGTGTCCTGATCCTTGATAGCAAAGAATTTTGGGTGAAACTCGAGATATGCATTATTGTCAGAAGCAATACGATGAACAAAAGCAAGGCTTTTGTTGGCTTTAGGAACATAAAGAATATGATTTAAACAAGTATTGCGAACAGGAGAGGGAACAACAGAATGACCAACATGACTGATTTTCGTACCTGCCCCACTTGCCGTGTGGATCTGATCATTGCCGTTGTACTTGTCGCGGATGGTCAGCTTGTCCAGTTCTCCCAGTCACATGATCAGTAGCGCCTGAGTCGGCGTACCAATGCAGATCTTTGTTGTTGGAGGTTAACGCGGAGGCAGCAGTCTTTTCATGCAGCACAAAGTCCTCATCGAACCTGTACCAGCAGTTTATGACGACATGGCCGTCTTTGCCGCAGGTTGGACCTTAGGCACTTTGCGATTGTTGTTGTTGTAGCCTCCGTGGTTGCCGCAGCCGAAACGACCCCGGCCTCCACGGTTTCCTTGATTGCGGCCTCCTGGACCGCGTCCTCCTTGCCCGCGACCACGAGATGCCATGTTCACCGACGATCCATTCCCCGGCGAGCTGTTGAGCATGTCAATTCGCTGCTCATAACTCAAAAGTTGTGAGTATACCTCACTTAGGGGAACAGGATCCGCCCTTGCAACAAGAGCAAATACGACGGGATTGTATTCGTAGTCGAGGCCGGCAAGGATGTAAGCCACCATGTCTTTCTCGTCGACTTTCTTCCCAACTGATGCCATCTCGTCTCCTAGAGACCTCATCTTGTTGAGGTACTTGGCAATCGTCATGTTGCCTTTCTTGGTGTTGGCGAGCACGATTCGGGTATTCACCAACCGCGCACGGGTTTGTGACCCAAACATGCCTAGGATCTCCTTCCATGCCTCCGCTGCTGTTGACGCAGAGGCGATTTGGATCATGATCTCCTTAGAGATCGAAGAGAACAGAAAGCTCAGGACCTGTTGGTCCACCGCCACCCATCTGGAGTACGACGGGTTGGCCACCTGAATTGGTTTGCCTTCTTTGTCTGTGCCGTCAAGTAGAGCTTTGGGAGCATCAACGGTTCCATCGAGGATACCCATGACTTGTGCTCCTCGGACGGCAAACAAGACTTGTGCCTTCCACAGAACATAGTTCTGTTTTGTGAGCTTTTCGGTTACAGCATTGGTGAAGAACTGTGCGAAGTTAATGGCAGACGAGTTCTCCATGGATGAAGGTGAAAAAGGATGTTTAGAGAAGGAAGAAAGGCTCTGGTACCATGTAGAATTCTGTTGGTTGAACATGCAGCTCGGCCTTGCACGGTTTCATGTTAATATAGCCGACAAACAGCCTGCCGGGTGGCCTTACAAGATATGGAAATACATCAATTACAATTGATCTTTCTATCTATCTATAGACCTGCTATGTATAGTTATATATTCAAACATATTCAAACATTTTAATAACGTCCGGATGGAAAACGTACGATCAGTGCAATTTTCATTTTCTCTTTTGTCACGCAACAAGTGCGGTTTGCCCTGCAGCCGAAGACAGGCACACAGACTTTTGTCCTCCCTCTTTCAACTTTAAGATGCTTCTCCAGTTCTGATATGAGTGATTTATGATGTTTCAACATTAGGATGCTTCTCCAGGGCTTTTGCTTTGATTGTTCAGCCCTGACCTGCACTCTTGTTCCACTCGAAAGATCTCTGCGACCCCAGCTGGCCACCAACAACTCTTTTGGTTTGGAATTTTGGATGGATGGCGAGAATCTCATGCACAAATATAGAAAAAAAATATATAAATTCATATAAATTTACAGTATTTTAGCCACCCCACTGCCATCCCTTATTTATCCAAGATAATAAATTCATATACTCCCTCCATTTTTTTATAGTCGTCCTAGTACATTTAGGAAGTGACTTTTTTTATTGTCGTTGTAGTTCAACTTAAACTCACATTCCGTGTCTGCCCCTGTTCGGTCACCTCCGCAGTCGAGCCCTCACCCGACCTGCTGCCGCCGCCGCTGCTCCGCCTCCTCTTCCTCGACCTCTGCTTCAACAACTTCGAGGGCGCCGACTCCGAGGTGAGCATCGAAGGCTGCTGCAGTGACAGGGTGCCCCAGCACTCAACGGCGACGCGGGTTAGGGGGTCGTGCTAGATGTCGAGAAGCGTGATGGAGGCACCTACCACTCTGCCTCCGGTCGCACGGCCGCCTCTGGCGTCCCCGTCCTCGACATCGCCGCCACAAGCATCGTGCTTTCATCTCTCCCTCGATGGGCTGGTCAAGATCTCCCCCCAACATCCTCGGTGCGTGCACTTTCTCGACTCCCTACTTGGTGATCCTGCTGACACAATGGCTTGTTTCTGTATTTTCATTCTTTTCAACAACTTTTGATGTTGCAGCAACATCAGTTTCTGTCTTGGATGGAGAGTACCAGTCAGGAATGTCTATCTCTCTCCCAGGAGCCCGGTGTAGTTGATAACCCAATACTATTGCATCTTGCAGTCTTCTTGCGCCGTCAAACTGTAATTGTGTGTTTTGTGTGTTGATTGACTGGATTTTTATTAATATTCCACTGAGATTTTAGTTTCAGTTGATTACTAATGCTAATTTCAGTTTAGTTTCAGCAAAAATGTGGAGTGCTTGTACAAAATGATTGATTTCTTTGTTTTCTTATGTGCTCATTGGCAACTGTTTTCTTGTACAAAAAGGTGACTCAAGGATTATTATGTGCTCATTGTGTGTACTTCGTTGTTTGGTTTTCAGAATCTAAAGTTACATTTCGTTATCTGAAGTGCCTCCATATTTTAACTATCTCATGACATCCTGTGCTGATGAGGTAAAAAAAGCTTGGTGCGTTAGGTGTTCTGCTCCTCTCGAGAAAATGCAATGTGGGTTGTATACTTCCATAAAAATGTTAATAATGCATTCATTCCAGATGGTGTTGCATTAATTAGTGCCTCAGTGCTTTAATTTACATGACCATGTTCCAGTGCCTCAGTATATGATTTTTTTGTATCATTCAGGCAACCAAGGACTTGCCCCACTTCAGGAAGGATGCCTCAGTAAATACATGCTACCTTAATACAATATCTGTCAAATTTTTCTCATAAACCTATCCATGTGCAAAAAGCACAAATATCTAATTAAAAAAATCTCATGTGTAAAAAGCACAAGATTCAAAAATGGGCATCTAAAATACTCCATTGCCGACTCATCCACACGCTCACGTTTCAATATACTCTATTCCAAATAACTTCACATGGTGTACAGTCACCAAGTAACTTCATATTGTGGCAAATTAAGCATTCACAAATTCAGAGCCACAGCCACACAAACTTAGTACAAATTTTCATTTCAAATATTCCAATAAATTAAGGATTTAATAGATAAAAATAACATGGATCACAATGGGAGTACAATCTGAAGCATCAACATAAGTAAATCTTTAACACACTTATTCATTAATTTGGGCCATAACATCATGTATAAGCGATACTTCACATCCAAGCTGCACCGGAAGACGTCCTTGTCTTTCAAGCATCCCCTTTCGTATATGTGGAATATCATATTTGTTACCTCCTCCAATTTTCATAACTTCTTTCATGCATGCTTGGAGGGTCAGAAATATCATGTTTGTTGTTTTCACCTCATAATCTTCGAAGGCCTGATCCGTAGAACAAAAGTATATGTTAATGAGGTGAACTAAACACAGGATAGAACAAAACAGAACAGAAATTTGTTGCTTGGAGTATGAGAACAAAATAGAAATACTTAATTCCACCTAGGTTGGCATGATCCAATAAATAGAACAGATATAAAAGAAATACTTGGAGTATGATTACATCCAATAAAATGTTCCTCCTAAGTTCCACCACCGCCCGACACAAACAAAAATGCAGTCAGCAAAGAGGACATTACCTTCTCAACTACATCCACAAGGTCTTCAATTTTTCTAGGAGATGTTTGCGATTGTATGGATTGGATTGAGTTGAAAAAGCCCATATCTAGAAATTCAAATCTGGTGAGTTTGCCGGTTGGCACACAACTCTGATGTCGAACCCATCTTCTGTGGCAGCATTGCAGAAAAGGCTATCATTAGGCGAAAGATGTGGTCGAGCATTGTCTTGCTGAATGTATATGGGTTTATCCTTTTCTTCTTGTGGCCATTTCGCTCGTATAGCAGGCAAAATCTTCTGTATCATGTAGTCTCGAATTGTATCCTTCTTGATAGAATCCATAGCTTTCATTTCAATCGTCCCTGCAGGTCGATGAACACTCGATCTTTTTGCGGCCTCAAAACTGACAAAAGGGAAACAACCAATTTTTCCATTAAAGGTGCAGTTGCCTTGAGAATCGAACCTTGGCCTAGCAACAGCACAAATAACCATCAATTTCGGAATGTGTGTGGTACTCTTACATGTGCCTTCTGGCTGTTCTTCACCTGGAACTGTATAGTACCTCAATGTCTTCTTAGTGATATTGAACCACTTTTCATCGATGAAAACATAATCAAACATTCCTTTAAACAAAGGTTTATGAGGAATGGTTCTTGGATCGAGCATAAAGTAACACCATTTCAGCCTCTCTTTTTTGTTTTTTTCTGTCAAATATAGTTTAATGGTATTAGACACACGCTTAATCGTACCATCCTTTTTCATTGCATGTACCTTGCTTTTGCTAACATGAAAGTGTGCGGACAAATTTGCAATAGTTGTACGGGCTGAAATCGGCAGATCTCTAAGTGTCGAAACATCAACTTCAATCTTCTTCCGGCCTCGCATGAAACTTTTACTTGAAACATCAACAGGGATTCCTTGATCCAAGCATTGCTTTCCCCGATCCCAAATACGTTCGACTGTCCTCATACTTATCAAATATTCTTCAGATACTTCCCTTGTCTCATAGCCCTCCAAGCAAGCATTTTTGGATCTTGCAAGCAAAGCTTCAAAAACTGCTTTCCTTATAGGATTAGGCACTTCCTTTCGCTTCCGTCTAGCACTTCTTTGAGGAGGTTGTTCATCTTCATTGTCAACAACATGTTGGGCATGATCCATATTTCTGGTAAAATCCACTTGCTCCTCTAGGTCTGCATTCAGGCCAATACCCCAACATAGTGGCACATTCAAATCAATCCCTCTAAGCACTTCTCGACCTACATTGATTGTCGCTGACCCTGATGTCCCTTAATTTGAGGGAGAGGACCTCACTTGTAGTTCTAGTCTTGGCGAAAGTAACATTCTGCTCAATGGGGATCTGAAAATGCCAATGCTTGAACATGGTGATTTTCTTTTCCCACTCCTTTCCCTATCAGCCATAGCTCTGCTGGAATAACAATGTCATGATCAATAAATAATCAGTGATGCATATGGAGAGCTAAACTAGAGAGGAAACGCATAAAGATGTACTCAGAAAAAAAAAACTACAGGTTCCTTTAAGAGCAAGACATAAGTTCACTTTTCTAGCTAATCTCTACAAAATGGCAAGCCATGCAATGATTTTTTATGCTTGTTATCTTTCTTTCTTCTTCTAATTTTACTATGAGTTTTGCCAAAATGTACGATGAACGGGACTCTTCCTAAGATAACAAAATAAATCTTCTCTAGTTTTTTGTTTTTATAGAATTGATTCTTGGACCTTCAGTTATGTCCCCTGTCCAGTATAAAAGATTAAAATAAGTTTTTGATGATACTATCCAAGTGTGTGATGACTGACTAGAGAATAGAATTAGCTCTTGTCTGTAGTTTTCATACTGCGTTCTATATGTGAGGATTATCAAATTGAAGAGTTCAGTGTAACAATTTGACAAACAGGTGTTGGGCAAAGGACGTGAGGATTTAACACCAACCTTGAAGATGAAGAGGCCGCTGCCTTGTTGGATGATGGAGAAATGGCAGAGTTGAGATGACCCTGGGCACCGTCGGCAGCACTAGGTCTACTCACGTCCAGCTCCCCTTCAATCACACGTCTGAGGTGATGGCTGAACTGATGCTGGAGATGGAGACGTGGTGACCTGGTCCTGATGTCAGAGCCGGTGCTGGATGCGAAGCTGCCCTCTTTGCTCGTAGGCCCCACCGTTGTCGCTGCCGCAACCACCAACTTGTCCGGGCAGGGGACGCCCTCGGCCGCCAAGCGTACGTGCCGGTGCTGCTCCTCCCGCTCACCTCTGCCCACTTCTTGCTCTTCAATCGCTGCAAAAGACTTCACGTGTACTGGCTCCATCTTGAGGGCACGCTAGATCTGGATCGGAGAGGAGGAGCGCGGCGGCACACGGCAGGGAGGTGGAGCGCGGCGGTGCATGGTGAAAGATGCAGAGGCCGGGATAGGGATTACTGAGGGTAGATTAGTCAATTAATCGGTTCCTTAATAATTCCGAAATGGTCGGGAGCGACTATAAAAAAAAATAGAGGGAGTAGAATACTACTGTATGTACGTCTCCTAGAGCATTTGGTTCTCTCCAATAACCTCATTGCCACAGTGCCACTTGATCAGCAAATGTCTGCTACGGGCTAGAAATTTCATATTTGTATAGACGTCTGCCGTTTCATGCTCCTAGACTACTAGACGTGAATGTCGGTCTCCTTGGTTTTGGATTTCCAGTACCCCAGCCCCTCACCGAGTCAAGAACATCAAGAATATTGAACTAGGCATGAAAAAAACAAGACAAAGGAACTTACAATCGAAGAAAAAATAAGAACGAAGCCACCTAAAAGATATATGTTAGGAGAAAATTATCTTACTTGATAAATTACACTGAACATCGGTCGGTACGATCTTGATGTAGAGGCGTGAGTTGGTGGAGTGCGATCCCAATTGCAGCAGTAGGAGAATTTTGTTGGGCTGATGCAGGTCTTGAGCCGTTGAACTGCACGGCGCCTGCTCGGCTGGAGGTGCGGAGAAAGGCCCTTTCAGATTTATATTAGGATGCGCAAGAGGACGAGCCTTCCGTCGCTGGAATCTGCCATGGCGGTGCAGCGACGATAAATGAATCTCATCGGCATTTGTTTCTCACCAATACATCACTGCCACTTGATCGGAAAATGACTGCTACATTATTAGAGGGCATAGAAATTGCATATTTGCAGTCCGCCGTTTCAAATGTTCTTTTGCTATGTTTGTTTCTGGGATCAGATTACGAGACCTCATTTATATACGAGAGCTCTGGTTTTTGGCACTACAAGGGGCCGGGGATGTGTGAGGTGCGTTTCTTGTTTCATGTAAAAGGTGTTGATAAACTGATTACTTACTTTTCTTTCATGCAAAAAATGCACGTTGCAAACACACACAATCCCACTGTCAGTTCGTTGCCTTGCTCCTGCGCTGGGGAGAAGGCTCCGAATACAGGGAGTTGATTTGAAGCTTCTAGAAGAAATAATACTGAACGTCGATTACCAGATCAGCGATTTGTGTCAACCAACCAATCACATAGTAGCACACTGTTTAGATAATAAGAGATTTTATATTACCAAGAGGGTGCAATGTCATCCATTTTTGCTTCGAAATTATAAATGGCCATGTCATGAAACAACACCTCTAATCCATAGATTCATTTAATTCTCTAGTATCATGTCATCAGATTTGCATAATAAGTGGCACCTCATTACTTAAATAAAACCAATCAAAATAATTGTAAGGTGTGTTTCGTTAGCTGCATGGAGTTGGCCCCGGATCCTTTATCAAGCCATGTAGAGTTTGAAGACAGTGATTAGTTGCCTGCTTTATTAAGGATGAATACATGAAGATGTTGTTTGGTTGGATTGATAAGAATGTTGAGCCAGAAAGTTATAATATGAGTTGGTGTGAATAAAAAATATTTAAAAAAAATTAAATTTGCCTTGTAGTGATGTTGTACCTGTAATTCTTAAATTACCTTAATCAAATTAATTAATATCACCTAATACAACACTATTCACTTACTAATTATCTCATCAATCCAGCCTGCATGAGGGAAGTGGAGATTGAGCTTCCGTGTGGAGCCTAGATGGAAAGAGAATCTTGCATCTGGTTAGCTTGTTCATACAGCCAACCAAACATACAAATCTTAAAAAATACTGCATATGTAGGCCTGACTCAATACAATTAACCCAACACACCCTAATGTCGCAAACGAGCTCACCGCAACGTGGAAGGAAGAAGACAAGGGCACTTTCAATGCAAAAAAGAAAAAAATAATATAAATTGAGGACATGGATGTTACAGAGGGGACAAACACATTTACAATGTTAAATATGAAGGATCTGATAAAATTGCAACGTCATAAAACAAAATATCCTTGATATAAATAAAAACTTATAAATTTGTTAAAGACCAATCATGTTCAATAAAAAAAGGATTAATTTAGCGCAAATACTAAAAACGTAGGTGTGGCCAGGCAGACATATTACATACACAGACGGATTTTTTTCTTAAGTGCCACCTTGGCATGGTCTTGTTTTGGAGGCCGGATGCTGGACAGCGGACGGGTGCTCGATCCCCCGCCGGCCACGACGCGCCCGTGTGTCATTGGCAGCATATATGTTGTATACCCTCGTTCTCGTGCATGTGTTACCTGGAACCTCCAGATCGATTGCGTGACCAAACCCATGGGTTGTTTTCCGCTGAGAAACAGCGGGCTCTACCTCTAGCGGAGGAGTCGCTCGCCGTTTCTATGGGCGAGGCGCCGAGGCCTGCTGCTCCCTGCTACGGCTCAGTGCGTGTTAGTAATATTTTTCGGTGTAACTAATGCAAGTGGAGAAGCTAGCAACGTGCTTTACTTTCGTTGTCTACTGGGCACGGCGATACTAGAAATAGCGTTTTACTAATTAATATCTGCTCATATTTGACCACCGAATTACTAATATGGACAACCAATTTTTGACATATATCTATAAGAGATTTGACCTTCTATAACGATTTTTAGAATTATAACGAACCTTCTGTGACAAATGTTTTTTGTCACAAAAGAAATATAATGACAAAAAAACCTATAATTATGATGTTATCCTCAAAATCGTCACAATCAGTAATTCTAAAACTCTGATTGTGACATTTTTTTATCACTCTATCCCCTTTGTGACAAAATAAAATCATCACAGAATGTCCGTCATAATCCTAAAAATCATCATAGAAGGTCAAATCTCTTACTTCTTAATCCTCGAAATACAGTGGATTATTTGCTAGACATTTTTTTACTTTTGTCCTTATTATCGTACAATCAGATATTGCTAGTATTGCAAAAAAAAAATCAGATATTGCTAGTCTAAATTTATTTTATTATAAGAATAGTTGAATCTTTATGTGTGGTCATTTACATACGAACTCTGAAACAAGCTCCTCAAAGATTATATTGGGTCGTCGTCTCTGCATTCACATACGGCTAGTTTTGAAATAGTAACACTATTCCTGACTTTCAATTAAGTGATTAACATACCCCGAAAGCTTTGGAGCTGCAATCTGGATACATCAGGTAATCTTCAGGGGAACATACTGGCTGCGGTTTTGGTCACTTCTGCAGCGTGATGATATGACAAAGGAGATATTCCGAGAGGCGAGCAGGAATTTGGAGATTGCTGCGTTGGAATTGTTTGCATCTTACGGATGGAAATTTAACTATAGACTTTGTCATTCTTAATTTATCTCATTTTGTTCTCTAGTCGTGCTGTTTCGTTTAAAGAAACATTGTAATAATGTAAACGCTGTGTGCGTAACTGCAGAGGCGGGAAGTAAAATTCTATTTTCTAAAAAATGTAACGTAAGTTTGTGCAGTGTGTATATTTCATTCTAGAAAAAATCCAATTTACTTCCATCAAGTATGACCGAAGTCTGGATAACCTCTAAACTATTTTTTAGTTTACTTTATCCCAAACTTATGTTATTTGGTTTAATTACCTCCTAGTAAAATTTATCTTTTCTATTTTTTCATGCACAATTTGAATTTGAATTTGAATTTGAAATTTTATATGGTGGTAGGAGACATCATAATGTATATTTTAAAAATATTTTAATTTTTTTGACATTATTTTTCATATAATTTTGTGTCACAATGCTTATTTTACAATTAAATATCCTTCTCTATCAAAATGATGTTAAAAATTTTATGAAATATTTTTCTAACATGCGTTATGATGTGAACCGTCGTCACGTAAAAATTTGACTTGTAATTTCACTTATGCATGGAAAAATAAAAAAGAAAAATTTTGTTAGAGGATAAATTAAACCAAATGATATAAGTTTGGGGGTAAAATAAACCCAAAAAAATTTAGGGGGTTATTTAGACTTTGACTATAGTTCAGGGGAGTAAATTGGATTTTCTCCTTCATTCTATTGTGAAAATTGACATAATTTCTCGCCACAAGTATTAAACTGACATATGCTTTGAATATTGTTAAAATATTTTTTTCAAATTGATTTAGACCCTGTTTGAATCAACTAATTTAGATTCATATTTCTTTTCATTTTCAAATTAATGAAGCGTCCCGAACTAGCATTATTTTTCGATGATGAATTCCACCTGAAGCTACGATCGACTCCGGTATTTCGATTGTTGTCGTCGATGAAACCATCCACGCACACGCCATACCAAATTCGGCATATTGGTTAGCCTTCCTGCCGATCGAAGAGTATTTTGTCTGTCGTCGCCGGCGGACTCATCGCGCTGATCTCTGTCTCTGGCTCTCTGCCAGGCAGGTGCTCCTCCTCTAGTGATGAGTGATGCCAACTTCCACGCGGGCCCTCTATGTCAGACCGTCTTCTTATTTAAACGTGGGTCCATCCCAGTAGGCACGCACCCACGAGCTGACCAGCCAACCCGATCGAGGCGAGTTGCCAACCCTGTCCCGTCTTCCCTGTTCCATTTCTCCGCCCTGCTTTCCCCTCGTCTCGCCAATCGCCATGGACCACCACGCGGCTGCCAAGACCAAGGCCGCAGCACCAGCGCCTCCGCCGAAGAAGCCGACGACGCTCCTGGACGCGTACGAGGTGGAGTGCATCAGGCGGGAGCTGGAGCGGCTCGTCCTCAAGCAGAGCCAGCAGGCGTGCGCCGCCGCCGTGGTGGGCAGGGCCAGTGCACCAACGGCGGCGGCGCCGGCGGGCGCCGCGCACGGGGCCCACCGTCACCGCGGCTCCAACGACGGTGACAAGACGACGACGGCGAAAACGAGCGCTAGGAAAGTGAAAGTGAGCCCTTCCACGGCGGCAGCCGCGCCGCCAAAGACGAGGACGTCGAGGGCGACCAGCGCCAGGAAAGTGAGTAAAGTCAGCCCGTCCACGGCGGCGCCGCCCAACAAGACGATGGCGAAGCGTGGCGCGGCGCGCGCCGGCGGCGGCGTCGGGGTGCGGCTTCTGGGGCGACACGCCGTCGCGATCTGCAACTGCTCCGCGCCAGTCCACTCTTCCGGCGGCGGAGCCGTCGTCGTCGGTCGCGGACGCCGCCGGGGTGGAGGGTACCGGGAGGTGGAGAAGGTGTAGCGGCGACGGCGCTGTAACTGCACGCACGCGCACGCTCGATCGTCGCACGCGTCATCAATTAACGTCTAGTGGAGTGCTAGCTATTTCGTCGCGTGCAGTTAAGATTCGGAGGCGCGTAATTCTAGGCCCCGGAGCAGTTTGTTCTCTCCGATCCGATAAACCATTATTTTGAATTTCGGCTAGTTTTGTGCGCATCCTTTGGCTCTGTGACACGGATGGCTCATGGCTGTAATTAAAGGAACGATAGTTTAGTTTTCTTTACGAAAGAATTATACTAGTACTAGTTTTGTTGTTACCGGGCGCATTTTTGTTTTCGAATTTCTGTTGTCATTTGATCATATTATATCTATATACGGTGGTGGTAGTGGTGGATCAGGATCATCTGTGATGTAGGACTTGTTTTGTCGGATTGGAGGGCAGCTTTTTGAACCAGACAAGTTCACGGGCGCAGGACCTGATGAACTTTATGGACCTCTTCCGCCGCTGCCGCAATGCCGGATCCTTGTTCTTTTCGTGATCGAGGAAATCCACGACCAATACTTCCCTTCCGTTTCCTCCCTCAGCTTAAATCGGCGGAACGTACCAGCAGTACGGACGGGTATCGTGTGAAGCCACACCAGCTGAGCTGACGACTGACGAATCGTGTTGATTCGATGGACCACACGGACGGCGCGCGCGGATGTGTTCACCGCGAGAGCCGTTAACGGAACGAGCGGCTAGCGCCGTTCCGAGCAAGAGCGCGGACGATGGACTATTGACCGTCGATCGGTCGGGCGCTCTCGCAGACATTAATTCGTCGTATAAATAAGCGTGATCGTACGTATGTACTCCCCATCGATTCGCAGGTACGTAGTACGGATTTGCCGAATACTTGCAAACCGTAGGCGGAGTACTCGCCATCGATTCGCCGGTAGTACGCACGTACTGTATTCGATCGCCATCGGTGATTCCGTTTCCTTTTTTTATGGGCTGTACTGCGTCGCCAGGCCCTGTTTCCTTTGAGGGCTGGGTTTGCTTCATTCAGGCCTCCATCGCTGCAGTTTTCATCCGGAAGGTAGGGCCTTTTCAAATCAGAAATCTTTTCAATTTCATTTAAAAAATCAACAATATAGAAAATGATTCCTGCTTTCTAAAGGGAAATTAACATTTTATGAAAAATTCACCATCATATTTCGTCCTCAAAATTCCATGCTACCATTCGTAACTCGGAAAACAACTTTCATTTAACTTCAATAATGAGTTAAAATTTTACTCATAAAAAATAAAAGTTAAGAACTTTAAAACGTAGGGATCATAACTACGGGTGCACAGATTTTTAAATGCACTATGAAAACCTTTTTTTTTATTATCACATAGTGCATCTTTGCGTAATAAATTTTGTGGGCATCCCTGATACTATACTAACTAGTGTAACTACGGTGGTGATTACTTTAGATCTTTTAATCACCTCTAAGTATGATTATTGGTCGGTTTTCGCTATTTCCATCTTCAGCATCATTTTCACCTAAACCATAGAGGCCGCGTCTGCGTACAATGTAAAAAATGACCTGGGAACGATTACAGTCGGACCAGCATCTAACTAGTGTTCGATATTAGCGAAGTAATCAAACGGGGACATTAGGACGCAAACGCAGCAAAGCTTCGACCTGAGTTCAGGGGAGCACACAACCAACTACAACTCCCCGGTCGCCATAGTATGAAAGAAGGAAGCAAACCATTGTTATGGCTCAAGGAGAAATGAAACATTGTAGAACTACATTCTCACAAAACAAACTTTGTTCGGTCTGCCAACCAAGCTCAATATAAAGAAACTATGAACAAATGCAGTCGTACACAGTACAAGCTATTCTTTAGCAAATAATATCTCCGTTTTAAATTGTTGTCATTAGGACAATTAACATTAATTCATTTTTGAACAAGAATTGTTATCCTAATAACAACATTTTTTTTAAAAAAGGGAGGGAGTACCGATCAACCCACAAATTGGCTACTATACTATTTATTCAGCTCAGTTCAACCAAGGCCTGCGAAATAAGAGGCAGCCTTCACAAAGGGAGTTCACCCGCATGACCAAATCAACGCTTTGAACTGATCAGTCACCAGGCCAGAAGAACTACTTAAAAGTAACCCAAAGTTAACCCTTCATATTAACATTCTACTACTTGCCAAGTAAACCAAACAAAAAAAGAGACCCAAAAACGAAAACCATCTGGATCAAGCACCTCATTCGCAAGCTTCTTCCCAGTCATCAACTTCAAAGTCAGGCTGCAGCTTGCTCGCCGACGGGTTTGCAGCAGCATCGACACTTGTAGCAGGCCTCCTGTCATCACCTGGACTCGAGCTCATGGCAGCATCAGATTCCAGGACATTCCACCGGTTTTGACTCCCAGCAACTTGAGCAGCAGCATTAGCACCTCTCCACACTGGTGCTGGAGCATGGCCAAGCACACCAGTCCACTCCCCAGATGAAGACTCAGCCTCAACAGAAGCAGACTTCTTCCACGGATTGCTCTTGGAAGCAATCCCTCCATCTTTCTGTGCTCCAACCCAGGCATTGCCTGGCTGGGCACTGCTGTTTGGCATAAACATTGCTGCGCCCTGGTAGGCTGATCCATAATCCAGCCGCCTAAGCGCAGTTGCTGCTCTAGCTGGATCATTGAAGACAGCCACAGCATTCTTGTCATTCAGCCAAACCAATTCACATTCCCCACCAAACCTTAAGACCAGAGCATTAACATCAGCATCCCGTGGCAGGTCCAGCATTGCAACAACCAGCCTCGGATCCATGTCAACCAGCGGATCAAAGTAAGGATGGGCCGCATTGACAGGGGCACCTGCCTTGGAGCCCAGGATGCGAGCAGGCGCCTTTGACTTGGGAGTGACATGGATGGTAACAAAACGCTTAGGCTCCCAGCCAGCTGACTGAACAGAAAGTTTCCACCTGTCCGCAATTAGCCTGACAGCATCTCTCTTATCCTTCATCATGTGACAAAAGACATGCAGTTTGAGGCTGCTTGAGGAACTGCCTCTCATCTTCCCAAGAACCAGGAACTTGCACCTCTCCTCTATGGCTAGGACCCACTTTGGCTCACGCCTGAACAGGTCAGAAATCAAATCAGATGCATTTGAGTTCTCACCGAAATGCAATGCATCCAGATTGGGCGGGGTGATGTCAAATGCTTCAGCAAGGACCCTCTTCTTCTCCATCTTTGCACACTCATCATCACAAGAAAGCTTCCTCTGACCAAGTGGCACCCTCCTCCCATTCAATTCCACTGGCTGCAGAGGCATCGGCAACTTCTGAATGATGGATACTTCAAACATATTATCACCACTGGAGGCTCCTCCAGCACCACAGGGAACAGTTGCAGTAATACGGCCACAAGAACACGTTATTGTCACAGGGAATTCACATCTCAAATCTGGGCAAGGTGACGATGGGTGGCATGGAGCAGTGCATGTGTGCTTACACTCCCTCCTCGCGGCACCGCATACCTGTCCACAAGAAGCTTTACCACCAGAGCTTGAGCTAGCATCTCCATTTGCAGGTGGCTGATCGCAGGGGGCAGGATGGCAAGTCCTGGTACAAGCATGAATTCCACATTGACGGTTCTTCCCACACGGTTGGTTGCATCTGATATCCTTTGATCCACAAGGGATGTTCCTCAACATCACATGACCTCCAATGCACTCTTTCACTATTGGCACAACACAAGGCGGACAGTCCCCAAAATGGCAAGAATGAGTGGCTGGATGACCGCATGGTTGGGGGACAGAACAGTTGTGTGAGCATGATGGAGTTGGTGTTCCACAAGGTAGTGGTGGTGGGATAGAAGTTCTACCACAGGCACAAGTGAGATCAGTGAATATGGTCTCCAAGCAGGGCGGGCAGTGACCGCTGTGGCAGAGAAGCTGGCAAGCATGCTGCCCACACCGGAGTTTCTTGCCACAAGTTAACTGGCAAAAATGGGGATCCCAGTCGCTACCCTCATGAACAGCTAATGGCTTTGACAGTGGACAACAGCGCTCGCTGCATCGATGCCTCCCACAATTCTTCTTGTGGCCACAAGGCCTGTTGCAGAGGAACTCCTCCTTTGAGACCATGTAACACTCCAACATCCGGCCTGATGAGCTACAACGGCATCTCTGCTCGACACGCACCAAACAGGGCGGGCACTCACCCTCATGGCACGTGACCTTGCACCTATGCAGCCCGCATGGCAGTTTCTTGTCACAGACCTTGTCACAGGTAGGGATTGGATCCAAGCAGCTTGATCTTATGCCCTCTAGCCTTGTCTTGCCACAATGGCATGTAGTTACTTTCCCTGGCATGAGCTCACAGTCCCCGCAAGGCCCTGGATGACACATATCCTTGCAGGCATGGTTCCCACAGGTAAGCGTGTGGCCACATACCTCGCTGCATGAGAAAACTCCTCTTGCCTCCGATAGCTTCCCCTTCACCATCATATCCCCACACTGCAATGTCTCTTCCTTCTTCCCACAGAAGCATCGCGCAGAGATGAGAACAGAACAATCCCCACACGGCCCAGTGTGACAGACCTTCTCGCAGCGGTGTCTACGGCAAGGCAGCAGGCGTTCGCACGGCCGGCCGCAGGTCACGGGCGTGCTCCTGTCAGCGCAACGCCGCACGATAATCTGTTTTCCACATGGGCACGGCCTGTCCGGCGCAAATGCCTTGCAGGGCGGGCATGGCCCCGGGTGGCACTGCAGTACGCAGACATGAGGGCACCTGGTAGCGGCATCATCATCACCCTTGGCGGCAGGCTCCGCCTTCTCGAGAGGTTTGGAGCAGGGCTCACCGCAGGAGTGGGGCGTGAGGAAGAGATCGTTCGGAGGTTCCCGTCGACGCCCGCAGAAGCAGGTGTAGGTGAGGTCGCGGGCGGGGGTGGAGAGCACGGTCTGGCAACCAGGACAGCGCCAGGAAGCGGATGCGGCGGCCTCCGCGGAGGCGTCAGCAACGGAGGCAGGGGAGCGCGCCCACTTGCGGATGCAGGGGAGGTGGAAGATGGAGTAGCAGCTGGCGCAGGACCAGACGGGCGCGGACCGGCGCACCATGTCGTAGCAGATCATGCACTCCACCGCGCCCCGCGCCAGCTTGTCCTGGATCTCCTGCACCAGCTGCGGCACCGCCCCATCGCCCCCAGCTGCCGCGGGCACGGACACGGGCGCCTTGGCGGCGGGTGCAGCGCCCGGCGCAGGGGCGTTGTTGCCGGGTCGCGGCCTCTCCTGACGCGGGCCACGACGACGCTGCCCCGCGTCCCCACGGTGCTCCTCCGCGGCGGGCGGCGGGCCAGGGCGGTAGCGGCCCACGCCGGAGCTGTGCTCCTGGGTCCCCGCCGGCGGTTGGCCGCTGGGATGGTAGCCCGTGCCATTGCTATGGTCCTGCGGCGCCGGCGGATTACGGCGATTGTTGTTGTTACCGTGGTTCGGGCGGCGCGGCCGTCGTCGATGGGGCGGGTGGGTCTCCGATGCCGGAGTGGGGAGGGGCAGGATCGGGGCTGCGTCGGGGGCAGGGGCGGGGACGGAACGGGGGCGCCACACGGGTCGGGAGGACTGGGGCGCGGGGCCGGGGCCGCCGCCGCGGCGGTGATCGGTGGACGGCTGCATGCGGCGGCGATCAGGGAGGGGTAACCCTAGGGTTACGGAGCCCTCCGTCGGCGGCGGGTGTGGTAGGAGCGGGAGGCGGTGAAGGGGGATGAAAGGTAAGGCGAGGTGGGGGTAGGGGAGAGGGATTACGGCGGCGGCGGCGGCGGCGGCGGAGTGGTGGTGACTGGTGAGGTGAGGAAGGGGAGCGGAGGGTGGAGAGGTATTTGTTGAGGAAGAGCCTTGGAGACAACGGCGGTGGGGAGGACGCGGAAGGAGAGAGGATGCAGGCAGCAGACGGTTCGCAAGGATGGGTCCAGCTCGAGCGAGACGTGTCTTGGTCGGCCAGCCTCGCGAGCAAGTCGGTTTGAAGCCGTGACGTCACCACTTGTGTGGACTGCTGCCCTGCACGCTGTCTGGCTGTGCACGTAACAACTTGTGTGGTAGTGGTACCATTCTTAAATTACAAAGAAAAATAGGAATACGAACAAATGTTTGTTTTAGGAAAAAAAATTAGAAATGGAGCCGACATAAAAATAGAGTTGTATAGTACTACACTTTGTATGAAGATTGTGTTTATTCACTCAGGTACGTACCTGACAGTTGCGTTTTTTCCTTGATTCGTGGAACTGATTGTTAAGGAATAAGGAGCGCTGCAGATTGCAGTATGCTCAAATTTGTTCCCTCCGAATAAAAAAAGGAAGGGAATAGCTGATTATTCTTGCGATGTGGACACTAGGCGCTGCGTGATCCGCGGATAGTCAAAGGTACCGAGGGGAAACTTGGGCGCCACGGCCACGGAGAAATCAGACAGCTCAAACACCAATTTTTCTTAGCCGCAGCTGCAGCAAAGAAACAAAATACAAGGTACATTTTCCTTTTTCTTTTTTGCTGGGTGCAGGACCGATATGAATCGTGCATACCAGGGCCAGGTTGGACTTACTGTTCTGGCTGCAGTAACCGGGCCGGAGCGCATGAGAGGTTACCGCGGTAATCGTTCGAAAAACCGATCAAATTACAAATTTGAATTTTTAAATCGGATTTGAATAGAAACCGCGGTTTCGGAGCGAAAACCATCGGTTTGTAGCGGGAACCGCTCGGTTTTCCTAGAAACCGTGGTTTGAAGGAAAAAAAGTGAATAAGATGAAAATTAATAAAAATTTTCAGAATTAATTTTTCTAATATATTGATACAGCAATTAAGAACACAGAGACATAGAATATAAAATAGAAATGATGAAGTAGTTCATAGTCCATAAATAAGAAATATATAGTTCGAATAATATGATACATAGCACGATACAGGTCAAATATCACTCTCATGGAATATTATTCCAATTATGGTAGACCATATTACATTCATGAATTGACAGAAGTGCAATGTCACGAGTAGCCATCAATTGTGTCTTGTACTCATTCCATGATTGACCCGTCCACGGGGCCGTTGTTTCCCATTCATGTTGCAACATTCTATAAAATTCTGGCTCTTGCCACTGATAGACCCATCTGGTAGGTGGTTGACTACTAATATCAGGACAACTGTAGTCATAAGAGGAGTCACTACTTGTGTTAATTGAGCCCTCACGTTCCTGGGGAAACATATATGCGCCATGTCCACGTGTACGACTCGCAGGCGCAGTAGTCCTCTGTGAAGATGGAGCTCCGTGGTCCTCACCCTGGGTAGCGTGGGTGAATTGTGATTCACCTGCCAATATGAAGATCGTCAGTGATGTATATAAAATATTAACTAATAGACACATATTTGTACCTGTGAAACGAAGGGGTGAGATGGGTTTTGCTGCCGAACCGCCCGTATGGCCTGCGCCGACATTCCCTGCATCGTCGTCATCATCAGATGAGGTCCGTGAACTACTGTCATTTGACTCTTGGTACGGGGGCTAGCTCTCTTTTCTCCGTCATCTGTGGACTCATCACTGAGTATCTCTCGTTCCCTTTGAACAATTTACTTTTGCTTTTTTGTTGATTGCTTGCGGGGTTTTCTTTGTTCTTTCCTCTTACCTATGTGAGTGTCACCCACATGCTTTTGTGACCACTCAGACAAAGAAGATGCGCCACCAATCCTTAGCAACTGTGTGCTCTCATCCTGAACAAGCTGAGAGGGGAGGGGGTTTCACTATCATCGTCATCCTCATCAAGTAACGGTTCTGAATTTGAACGACCCTTTTCCATCCATTCTCGAATAGGATTGGAAGAATCTTATAGGGAAAGTTCCATAAGACGGTCGAAGGGGTCATCATCTGTATTATATGCTGGTCTATATAGTCCAGATTCTCTGAGCCAGATTCGAAGATTGTAGTTGACATAAACCAACTTGTGTAGTTTTCTATATGATAATCTGTTGCGAACCTGTGTGTGGATCAATGCAAAAGTCCTCCAATTACGCTCACATCCACTTGACGAGCAGCACTGTGATACGAGGCGTAAAGCAAACTTCTGCAGATTGGGTGTATCACCGCCAAACATAGACCACCATTGTGCTGAAATATTAAACAGAACGTGTTAGGTTTCATTAATTCAATCAATATTACAAAATTTTCACTGGATGAGTAACTTACAAGGGGAAGTATTACTATCAGTAGCCATCCTTCGAGCCAAATCGGTGGAGAATGCACCTAGCTTCCTCTGGTGACTCTCAGCTTCTTGAAGTGCTAGCATTGTGCTATCACTGTCACTCATAAATTCGAAAGCCTCATGGAGGTCGTTGAGAATGCCATGCGACGTCCCATGAACATAATGAACCCGGGGGTTTAACGCGGCAGCTGCAATGAATCAATGGTTAAACACAATTATATCAATTCAATATGAAACACATAAGTACCATTATGTCACCTGCGTTGACATTAAGTATCGTTTGCAATGGCCGCCATCCTAGGATCAATAATTTCCATATAACGAGTAAAATCCGATGAATCCGCTCTGAATATACTCTCATATTTGCTACGCATCATGTTGTACCTTAGAAGTACCTCACTCAAATTTGGAACCTTATCCTGATCAGCAAAGCGTAGGAATTCATACAGTGGTTCAACAGATCGAACCACATGGCTCATGTTATCCCACCATGATATATTGCTCAGACATGAATGAGCAAAATGCCCAATATCGGTGCTGCTGAAACGACTCTCCAAAAATGATTCTGATCCCATCCAGGACATAAACTTATCCCTTCGTCGAAGCATGCTTTCCAAGAACATATAATTTGTTCCAAATCGAGTAGCATTCCACTTGATCAACTCACCACCAATAGCTTTTCTCATCATTGAATGTAATTGGTTGTGGTTGTAAAGCCAACGCGAAATCTTACGAGCACTCTCAATCATAGCTTTGTGTTCAGGAAAATCACCTATTGCTTTCAGCATAAGATTAATTGTGTGCGCTACGCATGGCTGCCATACACTTGCATACTTATCCCTAAGAAGCGTGCCTGCTTTCTTGTAGTTCGAGCCATTATCGGTTATGATCTGAACGATGTTATCTGGTCCAAGCTTTTCTACCACTTTGGTCATTTCCTACAATTTACATGCAACAAAAACCATTACAGTCACACACAAATGTTTCAACTTTTGCCAAAAAACGAACGCACCTTCAGAAGGAATTTTGCATCTTGGCTGCGGCCAGTGGCATCGATTAATGACTTGTGAAAAAACATTATCCCATTACAGTAAATCATGAAATTAATTAGACTCATCCCTGTTGGTCCCGTCCATGAATCACACATGATGGTAACACCATGCAACGGCCAATCTAGTTTGAACCTTGCAAATTGCTTCAATATGTCTTCGTAGTTCTCATCTAAATACTTGCCATCAATGTCTCTGCCAGATGGGCTTTCGATGCCTTCGCCTATTGAATACAATATACGAGAAAGGTCAACACAAATTATATGCAATTAAATAACCTTACCCCATCTTTGTGTCTCCTTTATAGCGGATACAAAGTTAGGACTGTCGGCCTTCCTTCTAGGGACAGCTTTAGTGTGGAAAAATTTTGACCAAACCCTACCAATTGCCATCTTGACAAGCTTACTTTTAGCTGTCCACGGCCCGGTGTCAATCCTTGTTTGAACGGGTTCCTTCCCACCTTGCCTACCTCTCTGAGTCTGAGACATCGATCTCCTCAGCGCGCCCATGATTCCACCGCTTGTACCACCACCTCCACTTCCACTAGCTCCACTTCCACCACCTCGCTCATATTGCCCACCCCGCTCTCGAGTCTGTCTGACATATGATTCTTCTACTCGCGACTCATGTAGGACACGTTGCAGCTCTTCATCTTCATCAGACCTAACATTTCCTTCCGCAGCTATTTCTTCACTTCGTAAGGTCGCTGCTTGCTTCTTCTTCCTCCGACCGGTACTTCTATCAAGGTCACGATAAAAATATTCACGAACATCCGCTGGCACATGATTGCAATGCACTACACTGGTGCCGCGTCCCGCCAAGTGCTGCTTAAACCTCGTCGCACCGCCGCCTTTCTTTTCTGCCTTGCAATAGTTGCAGACAAATCCAGGGTACGTGTTCTGGCCATGCTCCCAAACGGAATCACCCTCCCTGCGTGATGCCATTCTACAATGCAATGAAAAAGAAATTATTCGTACATGACTCAATCCACCATTCAACGAAAAACACGAAATTATTCGGTACATTCAATCCAAAATGCACTATATCGCGGCTACTGGATGCTAAATCAAGGAAAGGGAGCTGCTTACCGCGTGGTTAAACCTCAAATCGCAGCAACCACTGCTCGTGCAAAGAAATCGCTCCAAACCGCGGCTCCTGCTGTCAGTCGCGGCTTACCGCGCCGAAGCCGCGGTAACCGCGCTCCAAACCGCGGTACACCCTCGCCGAGCGCTGCGCTGCCCCAAGCCGTGGCTTCCTCATCGAAGCCGCGGTAAGCCACTCCGTAGCCGCGGTTTCCGTCCGTCGAGCCGCGGTTTCGTCTGCCCGTCCACCGCTCGCGCGAAAGCCGCGGCTTCCGCTCAAACCGCTTGGCTAGCCAGCATTCGGGGCCGGTTTCCGCCGCTTCTCCGGCGGTTTCATCGGTGGATCCGACGGATTTCGGGCCGGCGCTGTGCTGGAGAGAGGGGAAGAGGAGAGGAGGAGAAGAGGTGGAGAAAAAGGAGTGGATAAGGTAAGTGTTTTATATAATTTTTTTATTCTTTTTTTCTTTTACCATTTTTTTTACCTCCATAAACTAAAAAATTTTAAGGTTTGCTTACACCATAATTCCTCATTTTTCATCTAGTTTTTTTACATATTTTTTTTACAAAATTTTTCAAATTTTTCAAAAATCCTCAAATTTAAATTTGAAATCGTAAACCGCTGGAAACCGAGTCGGAGCGGTTTCAGCGAAAACCGTGAAAACCGCTCGGTTTCCAGCGGTTTTGTGAACCCTGACCAGGGCTAAGCTAACTTTTCTTTTTCCTTCATTCTCCTTCCTTGTCCATCTAGCCGCAAAGGTGAGATGCGTGCAAGCGCGATGTTAGAGGAGGGTTTAGTATGAGAAGGGAGGTTATTTGAAGGAAAGATAAGAGTGGAAGATGTGACTGGTAACATAATAATGATGGGACAAGGGACGATCACCCAGAGAAAAGGCGAGAAGGGACAGAACTGGTGGCATAATGGTGATGGAACAAGGGACAGTCAGATGGAGGAAAGACGAGAAGGGAGGATAAGATTGGTGACACAGCGACGGTGATGGTGTAAGGAAGGGCCAGCTGGAGGAAAGGTGAGGCACGACAACATATGAGAGAGGTGGCCGACTCGAGCGAAAGAGGTGAAAGTTATCCTAGAAGAGAGGAGGTTAAGCTTGAACCCTAAACTACCCTTCCTTTTGTGCTAACCCAAGCTAGTGGTGCATCGAGCCTCAATTAATTCAACCCCACTGATTTTATAAAAATGTTTGTGCTTTATATATTATTTCTATTATCATTATTTAGATTTTGACAAATCATTTAACTTTAAAAAAATTAGTGCAAAAGACCAATCTTAATAAAAATTGATGAAAGAACAATGATTTCTTTATAAAAAATAATATGATTTGGATTCTGTTTAATCCCCTATGGACCACTGGGTGCAATTTTTCTTCTATGTATTCTAGTTTTGAACAACAGGATTCACTTCGTACTGTAGTAAATTTTATATCCTCTATATGTAGATCGATTTTGAAAACATAGAAAGATTGATCCATCCATTCTTGGCATAGTGGACTTATAAAATCAATTTTGATCATTCATCTTATTTCAAAAATTTATTAAATGTAGCGAATTATAAGTTGTAGTTCAAATAGCTTTACTAACAAAACAAATAGTAATAGATAATGAAATATTTATCTTATCTCTTTAAATAAGAAAATAATTAGAATTGATGATAAAAGTTAATGACCAACGCTCCTGCTCAAACCCTATCTCTTGAATCTTCTACATCAGACCAAGTCATGCAGTTTTCTAATCTCATCCTCAATAGGGAAACAACTATCATATTAGGATTATTAGGCAAACAAATTAATGCTTTTTACTTCCTCAATCCAATCCCCCCTTATTGCTGATTCTCGAAAAACACTCTCTCATCCCCTCTATGGAGGAGATCACCCAACCATCCTTATTCGACACGAAGTGCGGTGAGATGGAAGTTTAGCATACCTGCCATCGCGGCCCATTGCCACCGTGCCATCGATGTCCCCGTTCGAGGTTCTTGCCTAGCCGATGCCAGATCTACTATTGCCGCCGAGCCCCGAGCCAACCATCGCCTCCACTGAGCTCCAAGCCATTCGTCACTTGCCAGATCTGCCAACAGCCTAATCATCGTCCTCCACTATCCCACCTTAGTTGCTTGGTACAACGCGGCGACGGAGGGAACGAGTCATCGGACATGGCGGAAACAGTGACGATCCAGTGAGTGGTGGCAAGATTCAACAAGTCATGACGAGATCTAGTGGGCAGCTTGGGCGGTGGTAAGATCTGACAGGCTCCGATGGGTAGCGACATCGAGTGTGAAAGGGACAACGAGAGAGAGGATAGGTCGGCAGAGAGAGAGAGAGAGCCGAGAGGAAGGGTGCACAGACGGGTGGCAACAAGCTCCGACGAAGAGAGAGAGAGAGAGAGAGAGGTCTTGAGGGACGCAAAAAGAGAGAAAGAGAGATGGATAGGGAGGGGAGGTGATGGAAAATGTGGGGGAAAGGTAGGACGGGGTCATGTGGAATGTGAGGCCTATTAATTGGGCATGATTGTTTTCAAACTATTAGAGCGTTGATTCTAGTGCAACAAAAATCAATGTTGATGATCAAATATTGAGGAACCGCAAGACTTGCTCAATTGCGTCAATCCTAACTTGCAACGTCCCTCGCCAACGATTGCTGGCCGGTTGGGATGTAGCAAGACCCCTCCATGAAAACCCATCCTAGCCATTGCAAACTTTTCAGGTGACACTGGTGATCTAACTCTACATATTACTTCATGATAAGGAACACGACATCCTAGTGCTCTACGAAAGCGGTGACTGTTCACTTGTTTAGGGACCAAAATGCGGCCTAAAAAACTGAAAGAAGTATAGAAGTATAAAGATCAAGTCGTGTCTAACGTTCTGGATACTTCTCATGGTAGAACCTTCACTGTGCAATGTTCTTGCTCCGGTCTCCACTTTGCCGGCACAAAGCGGCACGTACATCTGTTGACGCCTTCCTCGTCACAAATCTCCTTCACTCAGTTGGCCACGACCAGCACCAGCTGCTCTAAACATAGAGACTCTGTTGAAGAGGAACATGAGCATCAGCATCTCTAACTTTCTCCCCGTAAGTTGACAACGACCCTCACCTAACTGATCAACGATGGTACGATATTATCGTCTGTATGTTTAAAGGGGATTTGTAGTCTTAAAGAAAACTGATTTTTATAAATTAATAATATAAAAATATGTCATTTTATTATTTTTAAAAGTAGTTTCAAGAATATTTTCCAAGCAAAAAAACGAGTACTGCTAGCCTTATGCGGATTAAAGAGGCAGTTGAGGAGCGCGAGTAGGTTGAGCTCGGCTCATGTATCCAACTCTACAAACAATTGGAAGTCTCACCGTGCAAAAAATTGGTGCTGAATCCGGCAGGCACACGTTAATTTCACACTTATTACCACGAACTAATGAACTAAGAAATGAGTAGAATTGAACAGAGGTTTATGGTTTGACCATACCATCAAGCCGACAAGGTCCGAGCACGTCTTATGTCACTTAGTACATTTTGTCCCACGAATCCAAACGAACCCTTGTTACTGCCCGTTGTGGGATTCGGGTTTCGTTTCCAATTCACAAACTACCACTTCGTTGAGACATAACCAAACATGATGTTTGTATTCACCCAGTACTACTCTATACACAACAAACCAAAGGTGCTACTTGTATTATTATCTCTAATAACTCTATCCAGCGGAAGCGAAAACGTTCCATTCCATCCGATGCAGGACAAAGCTTATACGAGCAGCGAAGCACTAGCCAAGCTGGTTCAAATCAGAGCTTGCTGGAGACGGCGATGGGCCTGGGCCTGGGTCGGGCCGGGGCGGGCTCTTTGGGCACGACGACGGTGAGCACGCCGTTCTCCACGCCGGCGCGGATCCCCTCCACCCGCACGTTCTCCGGCAGCGCCACGGCCCGCGCGAACTCCGGCTTGCCGCGCTCCGCCACGTGCCATACCACCCCTTCCTCCTTCTCGTCCTCCTCCTTGTCCTTCCCCTTCGCCCGCGCGGCCCTGACAGTGAGCACGTTGCCGTCCTCGACCTGTACCTTGACGTCGTCCTTGCCGAGCCCGGGAACGTTGATCCGGAGCACGTGGGAGGTCGGGGTCTCCACCCAGTCCATGGCCGCCACGGAGGAAGCGGACCAGTCGACTGCGAATGGTCGGCCGTGGAGGAGGCGCCGGAAAGGACTCCCAAAGAAGAATTCTGCCATTAAATTAATTATTGGAACGGGTGCTGAACTGCTGATGAGCAGAACTTGAGCTCGGAGCTATAGTTGAATTAGTGGGATCGTAATCGCGGAGCGTTGTGCTTTTTTGGCGAGCCGGGGAAGATGACGAGGGGAGAAGGGTGGCCGGGGCGTCTTAAATTATGAACATGTCCACGTCATCGGATGGTTCCAGAAACAGATAGCGGCACAGGGTTAACGATTAGACTAGAGGGAGAAAGTTCTGGAGTGCTATTGGCAGTTCGTGAATATCACATTATTCTGGTGCTCTCTGTATGCATATCTACAGTATGGTGGATACACATACACTTGTATATAGCCTGTCTGAAAATTCATTTTTGATTCAAGATTAGTAGGTGAGCTAGATCAAACTCTAACAAGATATCACTATATATACGAGTTAAAACCAATTGAACAGGTGCTAGTTAATTTAAAATACTTAACAAAATGTTTGATTGAGTCATGAAATAATTCTCACTCCTACAACATTGAGTACCACACATGCAAAAGTAATCGGGGCATCGAAATGGATACACATGATGGGGTAAATATTTAGTGGAAACTTAGAAATCCCGTTCAAACATATGTTTAAAAGTTTCAAAAACAAATTCTGAAAACTTACATGCCTGAAGATGAGATGAAAGAACTTCCACACAAATTTCAAGTCCAAATACTTCTCCATTTAATAGATAAGAAAATGACAAAATGAGGATGCATAACAGGAAAATGACAAAATATTGTTGGAACACAATCATGTGCACTAGAAATATAATTTGCATCCGAAAGAGCAATAATTGACCAAATTATTTCTGAGAAACTGGCTCAATACATCAAGCAAAACCTATAGTGTGGCCCACTTTGACTCCACACACAGCCCATTCTAGATATTGTGGCCCGTTGGAATTATTTTCTATCCTTTTTTAACTACTGCTTATAATATATTTTCGACCATATATGCATCAACATAAAACATTCTGTTAAACATAAACCACCATTTTCTAGGTGTTGTATTTATGATTATTTATTTTCTAAGCAATGACTATTTTTTTTTATCTTTTTATTGCCTGGGCAACATCATCTTAGACAACACGACGTTTGGCGGTGATGCCTTCTTAGTGTAATATACTTACTTCCTCCATTTTATAATAGTTTGTTTTGATTAACGACACAGTATTTAAAATATAAATTTGACTTCTATTTTCTAGAGAACTGTTTACTTAAAAGTGATACATGTATATTTTTCTTAAAAGTAGTTTTCATGACAAATCTATTCATATAATATTCATATTTTTAAACTTAACAACTGAAAAATGTTCATGATTTATACTCTCAATTTTTTACCTCTACCTTGTCTAAAATGAACTTTATTGTAAAACAGAGAGAGTATAAATTAGATCGTGCTGCTGGGCCCATGCTCAGAAAAGTATGCCAATGATAATGATTATCCATCCGCTAATGAACTATCATGAGTCGTAACCTTGAAACACTCATTGGTAATGATTCGACGTCACTAATTAAGCGGAGCACTAATCTAAGCCCATCCATTTCCGTACGAATTTCTCATCATGGCAATTGGCAACCTCTCTCGGTCTTTTTTGACCACAAAAGTTGAAATGATTCAGTTCATCATATTATATATATGCACGATAATATACGAGTTTCAGACTTTCAGTGTAGCCAATTACCTTCAATAATTTGACAATTAGTTGACCATTATGTGACGACGATTATTCCTACTTTTTTTTGTTGCAATTTAGGCAGGGGATCTATTCCCCTTCAGATTTCCTAAATACAAGAAAACAAATTGACAGCTATATATATCAGCACCAACAGCCATTGGACTTGGAAATGTACACGAATCACTACTACAAAACGCATATCTGCAAGCGGACGTAAAGGATCTGTAGAAGCGGTTTTCAGAACCGCTGGTAAGCAACCGCTTGTACAAATAAGTCATTTATACAAGCGGATATATGGTCCGCTTATACAAATTTATTTATACCCGCGATACACTTAAGACAACCGCTTGTATAAATATATTTTTACAAGCGGTACTTTAAGGTGAACCGCTTGTATAAATAGATTTGTAGTAGCGGTATGCTTACAAGAACCAATTGCATAAATTCGTTTTGACAAGCGGTACTTTAAAAGCACCGCGTGTAGAAATGTCATACCAGCAGCTCACTCATACAGACCATTTAAATCATCGTCAGTAATCCAAATGGACACACACATGCATCAATATACCAATTGAAGCCTCCAAACTGATTCATCAATATATCAATACATTCAAATACTTCGAAACTTAATGATTACAAAGTAGTTCAACACCCATCGTTATATATATAATATATATATATATATATATATATATATATATATATATATATATATCAGTTAACCACTACATCAACCACACATAAAGCAAAGTAAAAGAACTTATATCTCCCTATACCTCTCATAGTGATGAAGTTGGGGAAAATCCAGCAGTGAATTGTTTTCTCTTTTGAAAGAATTGGCCCTCCATATGGACGACTTCGCTACGGATGAACCGACACATATCATTTCTTATTCTCTCAATGCTATTGGGTTCCATATCCCTTCCAACAGGCCATTCCTTGTCAACATTAGGACACTGTAATTGAAAACATGAGAAAGGGAGTGACCATATTAGGGACAAATAACAATAATCAAATATAATAATGTGAGACGTATATAGGATAACTTATATCCTCACGATTTACTTTATAGGGAGCAGCGACCCTAAGGAACTCGCACACATAATACCCACAATAAACACTGCCCATAGATTGCTTCTGACACTGAAAATAGCAATTAAATTAGCTATAAATGTTGAAATTATTATAATTATTATATATATAAATGGTTGTGTTTGCTACCGGAAAGGGTTGTATAGATAATTTAGCCTCGCCATCAGGACGAATCCCACCAAGTGAATTGTATAACCTGTACGCACTATGAATGGAAGAAAAATATATATATAATCACCAATCTATGAATAATGTAAGAGCTGTTCACATGTATGTTCAGAGTGCTCTTACTTTTGAAGAATTGTAATGAAATCTTTATATTGCGCCTTGGGGTAGTCAAGTGAGTCTAAGACCAATCCTTTAGCTGTTTTTGGTTCTATAACAATACAAATATAGTGGTCACTACATACAAGAAAAAGGGTGTTAGTTTACTATAGAAACTTTGGTATTAGGAAAAGAAAATATTTGGATCTGTAATGGAACTTATTTAAAAGCATATGGGGCACATACTTCTTCCTTGCTATCTTGCACAAATTTATGCATGGCATATCCAATGTAGTTCGCCACTTCTTGCATTTTTTTTCGACGCGTGGTCTTCTTTGCGTCATCAAACTTATTTTTTTGTCATCCCCTTCATCAAACTCCATTCTGTAATGCTATCATCCGAAGGTCCAATAAAATCAAAAAAAGAGATTAATTTGACAAGCACTACAATTGCTGCAACACTGCTAAACAGGAAATCTTGTAGTCAAAGGAAGTTCACAAGCTTCTGATTTGGGGATTAGGACATGAGGATTGAGGAGGACGAAGCAGACCTTTGCAGCACTGAAGATGGGTGCGATGTAGAGCCTGCCGCTGCCCTGGAGATGGCCGTGCGCCCAGGAGATGGCCGCGGCCCGGGAGATGGCCGCGCGCCCGGGACCTGGCCCGGGAGATGGCCGCTGCTCGGGAGATGGCCGCTGCCTTGGAGATGGCCGTGCCCCGGGAGATGGCCGCTGCCGTGGAGATGGCCGCTGGCCCGGGAGAGGACGCCTCACCCGCCGGTGTTGGCCGTGCGCCTGGGAGAGGGCGGACGCGAAGGAAAATTTGTGGGCGGCGCGCCTTTAGGGTTGGGGACGGAGAGAAAGAAAATACGAAGCAATTATACAGTTGGCATTTATACAAGCGGTTGTCTTAATAAACCGCTTGTATAAATCTCTCATTTACAAGCGGTTCCCTAAGAGGACCGCTTGTATAAATGTCATCCATTTATACAATCGGTTGCTTATGAGAACCGCTGGTACAGATGGATTTATGGCAGCGGTTCTCAACCCAATCCACTCTACAAGCGGTACACATATTAGAACCGCTTGTACTGTGGATGGGGGGGCGCTGGTATAAACCAGTTTTGTAGTAGTGAATCATGCATATAGGTTTCACAAATATATATAAATACAGTATACATATAACCAGTGGAGACCACATTCTTAATTATTTTCAAGGTAAATATATCTTGCTTAGTGGCTAGCTACTAGCGTAGTTGGTAGAGGCTGGAATAATCTTCAACTTCTGCATAGTGGATGCGTGCTTTTCATCAGCTCATGTCATCTTCAGTAAATGGCTTCTCTTTGTTTTGGTCCATAATGATCGGACAAAAGAAGCCCTAAAAAGATCAAAAGAGTCACGAGTAGTAATGAGAGAGATAGAGATGGACTAAAGCGGTTTTCAAGCAAAAGCCACCGACCGATCTAATTCCAATCCCAGCTACTTGGTGGTGACCATCTTGCATGCTCTTAGCTTTTGCCTGCATATATACACAGTAACACAGTTCAGGTAAGAGAGGTTCACATGAATGAGTGCCATTACATCAACAATTATTAATTGATGTAATGATAAATGTTAAAAAGTACTGCATGAGTTGAATTAAGCTTACCACCAGCATCACGAGCCCTCCGGACGAAGGAGAGGAAGATGACAACAATGGCGATGGCGGCAACGAGGCCAATGATGATGGCGAGGGTTTTCCCAGACTCATCTGAAAAATTATCACTTTATTATAGGAGGAGCAAAAAAACCTGTTTAAACTCAGGACAATCGTCTACCTAGTCTATGTGTGGTGTATTAGGTGTATTTTAAGTTTGATTTTTCTATATATACAGTACTAATAACTTTTTGTAAAGTAGGCGAGAGTAAAGGGTTTAAAGCTATCTCCAAAGCAGAAAAAGGGCTGAACAGTACACTACACACTGTACTGGTGGGATACCATAGATATCCTCTTCTGTGTTTCAGATTCCAATGATACAAAGCTGCATCATTTTGAATCCGCTTTGTGATGCACACTGCCAGCCTCTCGATCGGAATAGAGTTATTAACAACACATGGAAAAGTGAATACACGTCGTCGCGATGCCTAGCTGAAAGATGAGAGGAAAAGTGAGTGGCAAAAAAAGCCCTTTTGGGATCTTTTGGTTGCTGGATACCTTTCCACTTTGGGCACACCATAATTTTTCTCCTGAATATGATATGGATCTACCAGAGCACCCATATGGTACTGTCACAGAGTATGCAGATCATAAGTTTTTTCAGTGCTGAATCTTCCTGTGCTATCAGTTTTCAGTGCTGAATCGTCCTGTGCTATCAGTTAAGTCGGATGCTAAACTGGGTTTTGTATGATTTAATATTAATAATAAGGGAATTGTTTAAGGAAGTTTAATGGTAGAAAGTTGATGAGGGACACAGATCTCTCAGAAGGTTCCATCTGTTGATAGAGGCTACAACAACTAGCGTTAATCCCATTATTCACACGCTATGTACCTGGACATTCATGCAGCCGTCAGGCGTGTCTAATTTCTGATGTTTTGGTGCCACTCGGCGACATGGACATTATTTTTTAAGAACTTTTGATCGTTCATCAGCAGTACCGTCACTTCCTACCCATATACCCTACTCTTTATCCACCAGACCAGTGATCACTGAAAGCGAGTCCACCACTATACATCTCGGCACGCTTAACAGTTTCAGGATCTGAAGCAAATATGAAGAATTAAAGGACGAAGCCATGCAGTTCGTGCACTCAATCGTGACGAGAATTAATTAGGACTGTATATAAAATGATGAGTGCACCAACCCCTATACTCAAAAAATCCTATTTACAGTAAGTGGATGGTGTTAACAAGTGGATAATCGTACGCCTAATTCTGATGATGGATGGTCCAGTAGGAATGCCTTCAAGATCCAACAAATATTCAGAGAGGTCAGAAAAGAAGGAAGCAGGCGTAGCGCTGACACCAACGTGATAACGATCGATGTGGGTGTGCTCGTGATACGAGCTAACGGTGGAACTGGAACAGGGTAAACATATCCACTCTGTTCCATCGTCAAAAAAGACTAGCTAGATCGCTCTCAGAGTCTCACTGGGAAATTAAAGCGACCTATCTCACCATCTAAAACTGATGTCATGTCGAAAACATGGGTTCAGTTCAGCACGCACTTAAGGGCTTAATAAGGCAGAGCTATCTGTGGTAAAAGCAAACACAATCCTGGGGGAGCATGTGTTGCTTGTGTTTACTAAGAGTATCCTCATGCTTGATTCAGGACTACGTGCAGTGGATCAGAAGAGCAGCACATGAATGCATGGATAGCAAGGAAAGGAAAGGAACATGTAGCTGCTTACCGTGGTTGGTGTACGTGCTCGGCACGAATCCGCCGTACGCGAACCCGTTACTACTGCCCGCTCCCACACCGCCTGCGCCACCGACGACTCCGCCTCCTCCGACCACCGGTACCCCGTTGTCGCTGCTGCTGCCGCCGCCGGAGGAGGAAGCGGCATTGGACCAGAACCGCGCGTAGCACTTGCCGAGGTACACCTCGCCGGCGGACGCGTACCCGCAGCCGGCCTTGAGCTGCGCGGCCGCGGCGGAGACGCAGTCGGTGCACGCTTTGGCGCCGAGGTCGCCGACGCACTGCGACATGGCCTGCACGTACCCCGCCGCGCCGGCGCGGTACGACGAGTCGCCGGCGCCAGCGGATGATGCCGCCACGAGCGCGCCGAGCGCCGCGTCGCGCATGGCCACGACGCCGGTGTCGCCGCCGCCGCTCTCGCCGCCGCCGCCGCACTTCTTGAAAAGCACGGTGGTGTCCTGGCGCCCGAGGAACGAGTCGTTCCCGTACCGCACGAAGCACGCGCGCAGCTGCACCGCGGCGCCGGCCGCCGTGTTGCAGAGCGTGGAGAGCTTCGACGCCGCCGACTTCACGCAGACGCCGCAGACAGCGGCGGGGAGGTCGGAGCGGCACTGGTACACAGCCGCCAGCTGCGGCGTGGAGGAGGGGGACGTGTAGTTGGCGTAGGCAGTGTAGGCGGCGCTGTTGACGAGCGTGGACAGGGCCGTGTCCACGTCCGCCGCGTACTGCGACCCCGGGTCGTACCGCGCCTGCGAGCACCCGGCGTACACGAACGCCGTGTAGTCATCGCCGCCGCCGGCGCGCGCGGGCGTGCACGCGAACAGCAACGCGATCAGCAGCGCGAGGACGACGATAGGATACTTCGGCATTCTTGGTTGATCTCGATCGACCTCTCGGCGCAGAGAGGTTTGGTTTGGAATTAGCCGAGGAGGCTCGGAGAAGGAGTGGAGAACAAGTGCAGTGGCGAGTGGAGTGTGAAGTGGAGGGATGGGCTCAAGGGTTTATAAATGGCAATGCTTTCCTGTGGATCGCGACACAGCTCTCTGTCAATCAATGGTGTGAATTTTTTCTCTTTTGGCGCCCACGGCAAAGTGAAGTATACGGTCTGGCCAGCCAGATGTATAATACCGTTCGAATAATACAGTTCGTCTTACAGGGTGTAACTGATAGCTGCCACGCCGCAACGATCTCATGGTAAAAAAAACTAAGAATACGTGAATTTGAGCCTATACTTGCTGGCAGCACCACCCTCCAGACTGTACAGCCCTTGTGAGTTCAGACTGTTCAATTGTGTAAGTAGCATAAAAATAACAAAACTTTTATTAAAATGCGTTGATGCCATGAGCTGATGATTTTAAATTTGGTGATGTCTACTCTGAACGTTGATTAATAAAAGGAGTAAAGGACCACTCCTTTCCTTGCAAAAAAAAGGAGTAAAGGACCACTGATTTTAATTGTAGCTAACGATGGTATTTGTGCTTCCAATCAAATTCCTTGCCCTCACTGCCGGCCAACCCATGCTTGGGCTGATTCTGCGTTGTATTTCCATTTGTAGGCTCCGGCTTAATGTATCAGCCCACTTTAAGTGAGGGTCCTTACTTTTATTTTCTCCACCGGCTGTGTTTTCGTGGGCTTAAGTTCTGGTTTCAGCCTGTTATTCTTTCTTCCTCCTTTCCTTTTTTTTAGTTTCAATTTTTTTTCTATAAACAATTTAGCTACAGTAATTTTTTATTTATGTAACTGTATTTGGATGCATTTAAATTGTCCACTTGAAATAACGATGCTTAAAACAACCTTGAATAGCTTTGAATTTCTAATTCGAAATAAATTCTTTTTTTGTAAAAAATCATATTTACTTTATGTAGTTTATTGAAAATGTATTATAATAATTAAAAATGAGGTGGAGTTATAACTACAAACATACTGGAAAATAGGTACGTAGGTTGAGAAGTGACAATTACAGTTATACTCAAATCCTGAAATGATAGATAAAAAAAATGGGATGAAGGTATGTACTAGTATAAAAAAAAAAGAGGTGACTTGTGTGTAGCTCAGATAATGACATATCAATTCCGCAAAAAAAAAAGATATATGACATATAAAGTTGGTAATAATTTTGTCAAGAGTAACAAATACAGTATGTGGTTACCTTAAAAAAAAAACAAATACAGTATGTGCACGAAACGTTGTGACTTGTCCAGCATTAAAAAAGAAAGACAGGTTTCGCTCCCTAGAAAAGGCGTTGTTGTCGTTGCAGCAGAGGTATGGAGTAAAAAGACAAACGCAAGGGGCGTGTAACACGCCGGCGACAACTAGAGATCAAAGCAGCTAAAAAAACTCCTCTCTCAAGTCTCAGCGTGGGTTACCGTAGGTCGTAGGATCCAGTACAATAGCGCACAAGGGCCAACAACAGAAAATCGATTGTGGTTCCTCGTTTGCTTATCACTTCTGTTATGTGCACCTGACAAGACTCCAACGTCTTATTCAGTTGATACTATAACATTCTTACACGATAGCACGATACTTTATTTATTATTCCAAATAGGGGAGCACAAAGAGAGAATTCAACGAATACATTATGCATTCACGATACAAAGTTAAATAAATTAAACTGGGGTTCTGCCCTGACCATACAAAGTTTATTATAGTCCATCATCACACAGCACACTGTAACATAATACAAAGTTTATTACTCGATCAATCGATCTGTAGGTGCCGAGCAACACAGCATGTACGCAAACAAAGTTCATCGTCGATCACGGGTCGCTGCAAAGAATGGTGCTCTTGGTCCGGTTCGCGAACTTGGGGAAGACAGTGCCGTAAGACGCCCCTCAGGGTATCCTTGCAGGAACCCTTGTTTGTCCTTGCCCAGCTGGTAGATCAGCTCCCACTCCACCTCAGCAGGGGCCCTATATATGCATATATTGCGACAGACCATCACAAACTAGAGACAGTCCACCCCACCACGATCCATTCTGGCCGATACTCGATAAAACGAGTATACACATGGTACAACATAGGTCGATAAAACAGAACAAGTTTACATAGATAAAAATATTATTACATTGGCTATTATTACAAACTGAATTGACTTATATAGGATATAAACCCTTTTTCAAACTCATACACAGCGGAAGATAAGGTGAGAGTACAAACTCCGACTCTCAATCCTAAGCAAAAGCACGTGTCTTGCCCAAAGACACTATGTTATTAACCAAACACAAACAACGGTTACTTTATCTGCTTCCCCTAGATGTTTCTCCATCCTGGAACTAGCTTCTTCTAGAGGTAGCTGTCACTACTGCCAACAGTATTTGTACCACCTGAAAACCATAAGTCGCAAAACGTGAGCTTCTAATAAGCTCAGCAAGACTGACCCATCCACGTGGCTCTCTATAGCCAACAGCTAAACATGCGAGGCTGACTTAAGGTAGGGGTAATTGCAGAAAAGACACGTTCTAATTAATAGAGACTAATTAATAAATCTCTAGTTTTCAAGTTTTAGCTCAAATTTAGTTTTAAACATTAGAACTTTAGTTAACACTATAACTAAACAAGCATGTTTATCAAACAATAATCATAGTAAGTCATTCATTCCTACTTTCATTGTTCATTTCTTAACATATGTGATAGAGAGGACAAGCAAACCATAGACCGAGAAAGACAGCGATTTAAATCGTTTTACACCTGCAGGGATAACCTAATCACACGACACATGATTGCTCCAAGCCACACGTGTCAACCGTTCATCCAGATCCTACAACGTCAATTTGATCCTATGCCACATCCCACCAGATCATACGTCCCAGACGATATCTGTGGAGTTCTCACACTGCCCTCCCCAAACCGCCTCCAGTTAGACACTGTAGGTTGCGTTCGACGTTGCAATCACTAAGACTATATAGGTGTCGGCGTTCGTTGTGGCCGACGAGTAATTAGTATCGTGGAGTGCGTGTTTTGGTTCGGATGGTTCGCGAGAGGACACAAGGATTTATACTGGTTCGGGCAACGTGCCCTACGTCCAGTTCGATGAGGCTGTTCGTGTTACTCGCGACAGTTTGTAGTAGGGGGTTACAAACGGGCGAGAGAGGGACGAGCTCCCAAGTCTCTGGTGTTCTACGTGTGGTCTAATGTTCAGCTTGCCCGCGTCGTTCTCCCGCCTCCCCCTTTTATACTGCAAGGAGGGAGGTGGGCGTACAGAGGGTCGGCGCGAGGGAGTGGGCGACGGCATGGCCGTGCGTCCTGTAGGCCGCGCTGTTGAAGCCTCAGACTCTGTGCCGGCCGCTGTGGATGACGTCGCAGACATGACGGTGCTTCTCTGGTCGGTGGCGCCACAGGGATGACCGTCAACGAGGGAAGTCTTTTCAGCATGGTGGAGCGTCCTCCGACGAGGGGTTGGAGGAAAGAAGGACCAGTCGCCGTTGCTGCCATACCTGGTCAGAATGTCAATCGTGGCCGTCCCGTCCCGATAGAAGGGATGGGCTTTGACGGGGGTCGTTCGCATAGTGACGGCCTTGCCCTCACTGTGCGACGTGGGCGGTTACCGCCCACTTGTACGGGGGGCTTCGGTAGCCACGGGAGTCGTTGAGCTTTTATCACTCAACCACTCAGTGCCAATCGCCTTTGTTGCGGTAGGTGGCGCTCCCGACCCCTGAGAGTCGGGAGGGAGCGATCGCCCGACCCCTGGGGTCGGGCGAGGCGGACTCTGGCACGAGCTCCCGACCCCGTCATGGTGAGGTCGGGCGCCTGAGTCGAGTGGCGGATGATCCGACCCCGGTCGGGGGGGTCGGGCGAGGCGGACCTGTCTGTGGGCCCGAGCCACTGTACGCGCGTCGTGGCATAGAGGTCGGGCGAGACGGAGGTCGCTCGCTGCTTTATACGTAAAGCAGTCGGAGGGCCGGTAATACCGGTCATCACCGGTATTGACCCTCAACAGTAGCCCCCGAGTGAGGTCCAACCCTCCACATAAGAGGGGTCGGGCGTCGCTTTAATCGGAGGTGGTTGTAGAAGTGTTTCCACCGGTGAGGGGCGCGCGAGCGCGCACCTTACAGGTGTAGCCCCCGAGCGAGGTCTGATCTTTTCTCGGGATCAGGCGTCGCTTAAGTCGGGAGGAAGAGCGATCGTGGTGATCTTTCGTTTATACTGTAAGGGGCGCGCGCGAGTGCGCACCTTGCAGGTGTAGCCCCCGAGCGAGGCCTGGCCCCCTCAGGGGCCGGGCATCGCTCAGGTCGGGAGAAGGAATTTTCGTTCGCGAGAGCGAACTCATCCTTGGGACTTAAGGTTCTGCGACCCCGCGTTGGATCTCTTTTTGCGATTCCGTCCCCGAGTCCTCTGCTCGTCGCAGTGACCGGCCGGGGGTTCGGTTCGTCTTTGTATCGTGCCTCCAGCGCGTCTGTCCGCCGGACGAGGAGGTTGAGCCGAGCCACGCCTTACCTCGATGGCCGAGGCATGACGCTCATCGAGCTGCTAACGGGTAAGTTCAAGTGGAGCCCCGGGATCCCTTCGGGGGGATCCCAGCCGAACCGGCTGGCGGTTGGCCCCAATATTCCTAGTCGCCGTCCCACGTGGTTCTCAGATGCCGTTCGATAGGCTCCTGAGGGCTCGTTGCCTCTCTGCGGGGAGATACCCGTGGGTCGGATCGGACCGGGACTCGAACGCGAATCGTGATGCCCCTGGGCGGTCGGCCGCCTGGGGGTACTGGCCGCTAGCGGACCCATCACTCTTCACCCCTCACTCTGTTTTTGCCCCGAGCGGCTGTCGAACCCATTCGCTGGGCCAGCCTTCGAACTCTTTGGGCCGTCGGGGCATGTTTCAGCCCATGTATTTTCCTTACCTGGGCGGGCCTGGCCCGATAAGTCGAACCGTCGCTCGGTATCACGAAGTTACCTGAGCTGGCCCGGCCCGATAAGTCGAAGCGTCGCTCGGCGGCGTGCGGTGGCGCTCGATCCGGCGGAGCCTGCAGGCGTGAGCAATAAAACGTGCCGAGACGTTTACCTGCCTCACCTGGCGCGGGCGTGAATGGGGCGCGCTGTTCGAGGGGGCGCGCCGCGGGCGTCGTCGTCTCGGCCGAGCCTATATAAACGGACCCGCGGGCTTCGTCTGTTGCACTTACGCTTTCTGCCTCCTCGAGCTTCCGCTGTCTTGCGCACTTTGCTCCCAAGCCCTTTCGCCTTCCTTTGTCCTCGCCACTCCCGAGTCCCCCACAGCCACTCACTTCGCTCATCTTCGATGGCGTCTTGGGGGAAGTCCGACGTGCGGAGCATCCGCCTAGAGGGCCTGGTGAGGCGCGGCCTCCTCCGCGCGCGCACGAGACGCTGCCATCCCCGCCTGATGGTTACATCGTTTCGTTCGCGCCATTCCATGAGCGCGGGTTCGGCGTCCCCGCGCATCGGTTCTTCCGGGGGCTGCTACACTACTACAACATCGAGCTGCAGCACCTCAACCCCAACGGGATCCAGCACATCGCCCTCTTCGTGGCGTTGTGCGAAGGATTCTTGGGGATCGAGCCCCATTTCGACCTCTGGCGGCATTTCTTCGCCGTCAGCTTGCTGAAGGCGGAGCGTGGGCCGGCGCCGATCGGGTGCGCCGGCATCCACCTTCGCGGCAACCGCTCCGCCGACTACGTTTCGGTGAAGCTGAGGACTTCCCACAGGGGCTGGCACGGCCAATGGTTCTATCTCAAGAACGACACCGCCGGTCCCCTGCGGGAGTTCACGGGGCGGGTCTTCCCGGTGGCGCCCGAGTCCTGGCGATGGGGTCCTCCAAAGAGGGAGCAGACGATGCTGGATGGCCTTCTCGCGGCCATCGCGCAGCTGAAGGAGGCGGGCGTGCGCGGTGCTGGGGTCATCGCGGAGTACCACGCCCGCCACGTCCTTCCGCTGGTGGCCCGCCCGCTCCGTCTGGACCAGATGGGGCCCGGCGTGGACGCGGAGGGGTCGGTGATGGCGGGAGCTCCCCCCTCCGAGTCGGAGCTCAAGCAACGCCTGAAGGAGACCCTCCCCCCGGAGGAGGCCGACGTCGACTTGGACGACCATCCTCGGGCCCTTCCGTGGCCCGGGAGCGTCCAAATTGTAAGTTCTCCCCATCCTTAGCTTGTAGATCGTCTTTTTTCTTTTCTAGAGTCGATATTGACTATTTTGATGTGTGCCAGGAGGGCCTGGTCTTCCGCCGATCCCTCGTCCCCGTCCCGGAGGATGCTGCGGCCAGGGAGGCGAACCGCCTCGCCGCCGAAGAGCAGAAGCGGAGGAAGGACGCCGCGAAGGCAAAGAAGGCGGCGAAGCTCCAGAGGCGCAGTCGCCGCCAGGGGTCGGAGGAGGAGGAGAGCGACGACGACGATGACGACGACGAGGAGGAGGAGGAGGAGGAGGTCGGCCCCCGTCAGGGGGGTCAGGGGCCGAGTGGGTCGCGCCCGCCGGCCCAAGTGCTGACATTGGAGCCCCCGAGGTCGGAGCCTCGGGGGCCGAGCGGGTCGCGCCCGCCGGTGGAAGAGAGGAGGCCCGAGGCTCGGAGGCCGGAGGCCTCGGGGTCGGGCCCCCGGGGTCCGGCTGCGACGCGCCCACAGAAGGAGCCACCGAGGTCTGAGCCTCGGAGGTCGGAGGCGACGCCGAGTCGCGCCCCGGCCGTGCCCGCCGCGGGGTCCGCGACAGCGGGAGCGGCGCCAAGGACGCCGACGCCGGCGGGGCCGTCGGCCGGCACGCCCCCGAGCGGGAGGGCGGCGCCCACGGCTGCCCCGAGGGAGCCGGCGGCAGCGCGGGCGAGCGAGAAGCGCCCCCGCCCTTCGGAGGGGCAGTCGGATCCGACCCCCAAGCGTCGTCGGGCGATGGCCATAGGGTAAGTAGTTTGGATTCTTTCTTTCTTTTCTTTAAGTGTCCTGCTCACCGCCGCTCGCTCGTTGTGCAGGGTCGGAGGGATGGCCCTGGCGTTGGCCACGGCGCCCAAGAAGGCGCTTGCGCGGCGCCCGTCCGCCGGTGCGCCAAGGGCCGGTGACGCGGAGTCATCGGCGGCTGGTGAGGCCAGGGCGGTGGAGCCCCCGCGCGCGGTGGGGACGGCCGTCGAGGCGGCGCGGCCCGCGGAGCAGGAGGTGGCGGCGGCGGAGCCGGTGCTGGCGGAGGCGATGGTGGTGGCGCCGCGGGAGGCGCCAGAGGGCGCGGGCACCAGCGGGCCTGCGGCCGCCGTGGTACCAACGGCCCCCGTGGCCGAGGGGTCGGCGTCGGGGGGCGCCGCGGTGGGGTCCGTAGACCAAGCCCTCCAAGAGGAGCTTTCGGAGATGGTCGCGTTGGACAACATCGCGGCGTCACTCCGACATCGCCTCTCGAGGGGTCTCAGGAGGCGCCAGGCACTCGAGCGGCAGCTTATCGCTGCTCGCGGCGCGGCGGCGGATGCCCAGACCCGGGAGGAGTCCGCGGTCGGCCGACTCCGGGGGGCGGAGGAGGAGGCCCGCGTTTTGAGGGAGGAGCTGGAGTCCGCCTACCAGGCTCGCAACGCCGTCACCGTGGTGGCGGTGGAGAGGAGCCAGCAGGTGGGCGGGCTTCGGGCGGTGCTTCGGAAGGAGAGGGAGGCGAGGGTGGAGGCCGAGGGCGTGGCCGCCGACCTGGGAGCGGAGCTGTCCGACGCCCGGACAGCGGTGAAGAAGCTTCAAAAGGCGGTGACGGGTATGTGGTACCCTTTCTCCTTTGCTCTTTTTAGCTTTCTTTTCCTTAGGCAGCGTGGTCTGACCATCGGACGATGTGTGCAGCGCTCACGGAGCAGGTGGAGGAGCGCGCACGGGAGGCGTCAAGGGAGGCACTCCGCCGAGGCGTCCACCGGGCGTTCGCTATCGCCCGGTCTCATTATTCCAGCATCGCGCTGGACCTAATGAGTCAGGGGTTCGCGCCCGGGTACACCGACGTGGAGCTGGACGAGATTGAAGATGAAGTCGCCCCCTTGGCGCACGCTCTGGCGGCGAGGATAGAGGAGGAGGATCGCCCCCCGACCCCGGAGCACGAGAGGCCCCCGACTCCAAAGCAGGAGCGGACCCCCGCCCCCGAAGAGTAGGAGTAGATTAGTTAGTATGTATCTAGGGTGCCGAGGCCGAAGCGCCCGGACAGCTTGTAAAAACAAGTTTTTGTATCACAAGTGATTTTGACCTCGGCGGCCCGTTTCCTTATCACTTGCGTGAAAAAGCGCTCAGTCCCTCACTCGTCCGTTTATGTGTCCCCAAAGAATCGTAGGTCGTAGACAGGATCGACACTTAGTTTTTGCCGGTGAGCGACGTTGCCGTAGCCTTTCGCAGGCGGTAGGCGTTTCGCAGTCCGACCGACTCGACTTCGTGTTTCTCCTATCCGCGACCTTTCTTCTCTGAGTCTTAAACGTTAGGTGGGGGGCCGAGGCTCGGTGCGAAACGTAAGTCGCGGATAGGATCGATCGTTAGCTTGACTGGTGAGCGTTGTGGCCATAGCCCCCGTGGGCTCGTTAGCACTTTCGCGGTCCGACCAGTTCGATCTCAAGCTTTCCTATCTTTGACTTACTTGTTTTTGCACAAGTTTTTTGAAAACATGCGAGGGTCGGGCCGCGCACGTATTGCACATGGAATACATGCGCGCACCTTACAGGTGTTGAGCCCCCGAGCGTGGTTGGACCCCTGTGCAGCAGGGGTCGGACGCTGCTCGGGGGGTGTGGAAAACGGACAAGCTATGAGTTTTAGGGATAGAAACGACGTAGCTGTTCGATATTCCAGGCGTTGTTGAACTCTTGTCCGTCCGCGGTCTGCAGCTTGTAGGTGCCGGGTCGGAGAACCTTGGCGACGATGTAAGGCCCCTCCCACGGCGGCGATAACTTGTGTCGTCCTTGGCTGCTGGTGACGCGACGAAGGACGAGGTCGCCGACGTTGAACGCTTGTTCCCGCACGTTCCTTCTATGGTACCGGCGTAGTGCTTGCTGGTACTTGGCGGATCGGAGGAGCGCCACGTCTCGGGCCTCGTCGAGCTGGTCCATCGCGTCTTCGAGGGACGTCTGGTTCCCTTGGTCGTCGTACGCCTTCACCCTCGGAGCACCGTAGTCGAGATCGGTTGGTAGGACGGCTTCGGAGCCGTATACCATGAAGAAAGGGGTAAACCCCGTGGCCCGACTAGGGGTCGTCCGCAGGCTCCAGAGTACGGCAGGGAGCTCGGCTGCCCACCGACCGCTGAATTGCTTCAGGCGGTTGTGGATCCGAGGCTTCAATCCCTGCAAAATCATACCGTTTGCGCGCTCGACCTGCCCGTTCGTCCGGGGGTGCGCTACGGCTGCCCAATCGACACGGATATGGTAGTCGTCGCAGAATTTAAGGAATCGCTTTCCTGTGAACTGCGTACCGTTATCCGTGATGATGGAGTTTGGTACTCCAAAGCGGTGAATGATGTCGAGGAAGAATTCGACCGCTTCTTCTGGTCGGATCCTTGCAACCGGTCGGGCTTCGATCCATTTGGTGAACTTGTCGACGGCCACCAAAAGATGGGTGTAGCCCCCGGGTGCTTTCTTGAGTGGTCCGACCAGGTCGAGTCCCCAGACCGCGAATGGCCATGTGACGGAGATGTTCTGCAGCGCCTGTGCCGGCAGGTGGGTCTGCCGGGCGTAGAACTGGCAGCCTTGGCAGGTGCGCACGATATGCGCAGCGTCGTTGACGGCTGTTGGCCAGTAGAATCCTTGTCGGAAGGCGTTCCCGACCAAGGTCTTGTGCGCCGCGTGGTGTCCGCAGACCCCACCGTGGATGTCTTGCAGCAGCAGCTTTCCCTGTTCAGTCGGGATGCAGCGCTGCAAAATCTTGGTGAGGCTTCTTTTGTAGAGTTCCCCATTGATAATGACAAAGGACTTGGCTCGACGCGCGATGCGTCGAGCTTCCGTCCTGTCTGTGGGGAGTTCTCCTCGGACGAGGCAGTCGAGGTATGGGGTCCTCCAATCGTTCGGAGGGCCCGACCCTGATGCGGGTGCCTCGTCTATCTCCATAACGTCGGGTCCTGGAGGTGCGGGAGTCGATCCGACCCTTTCGCCTGGGGTCGACTCGTTGCCGACCCCTTTTGGGTCTTTGAGTCGGATCGACGGTTGGCTTTGGTCGTGGGAGAAGACCCCTGGCGGGATCTGATCCCGACCCGCCGCCATTTTCGCGAGGGAGTCAGCTTCCTCGTTCTGCCGCCTCGGGACATGCTTGAGTTCGAGACCGAAGAACTTGTGTTCGAGCTTGCGTACCTCTTGGCAGTACGCGTCCATGACATCGCTGTGGCAGCTTGACTCCTTCATGACTTGGTCGACGACGAGTTGGGAGTCGCCTCGAACTTCGAGACGTCGAATCCCCAACTCGTTGGCGATCTTGAGCCCATTGATGAGCGCTTCGTATTCCGCCATGTTGTTGGAGGCGGGAAACTGGAGTCGGATTGCATACCTCATGCGTACCCCCATGGGGGAGACGAGGACGAGTCCGACCCCTGCTCCTGCGCGCATCAACGAGCCGTCGAAGTAGAGGACCCAGTACTCTTGGTCGACGGGGGCAGTGGGGAGCTGGACCTCGGTCCACTCCGCCACGAAGTCGGCCAAGGCCTGGGACTTGATCGCTGTACGAGGGGCGTACGTGATTCCCTCGCCCATGAGCTCGAGAGCCCATTTCGCGGCCTTCCCCGTTGCGTCGCGGTTTTCGACGACCTCACGCAAGGGGGAAGAGGTGACCACCGTTACCGGGTGCGACTCGAAGTAGTGTCTGAGCTTTCTCTTGGCGAGGACGACGCCGTAAAGAATTTTCAGTATCTGGAGATACCGAGTCTTTGTGTCAGACAAGACTTCGCTCACGAAGTAGACGGGGCGTTGAACCTTGAGGGCGTGGCCCTCCTCCCTTCGCTCTACGACCAAAGCAGCGCTGACGACCTGAGTCGTCGCGGCGAGGTAGAGTAGGAGTGGCTCTTTCGGGGTCGGGGGCACCAGGACCGGTGGCTTGGACAGGATAACTTTTATCCTATCGAGAGCCTCCTGTGCCTCGGGTGTCCATTGAAATCGGTCGGATTTCTTCAGGAGCTGGTAAAGCGGGTGAACGCGCTCTCCGAGGCGTGAGATAAAACGGCTTAGCGCCGCCAAGCACCCGGTCACGCGTTGCACTCCCTTCAAGTTCGGGATCGGACCCATCCGGTTGATGGCTTCGATCTTCTCCGGGTTGGCTTCGATGCCACGCTCGGAGACGATGAATACGAGCAGCATCCCCCTCGGGACCCCGAAAACACATTTTTCGGGGTTGAGTTTGATGCCGTTTGCTCGGAGCTTGGTGAAGACGCGTTCCAGGTCGTCGACGAGCTGGTCGGTCTTCTTGGACTTGACTACGATGTCGTCCACATAGGCTTCGACGATGTCTCCGATGAGCTCGTCGAAGGTTCTGATCATGCAGCGCTGATACGTAGCGCCTGCATTCTTCAGTCCGAACGGCATCGTGACGTAGCAGTACGAGCCGAACGGCGTGATGAAGGACGTCGCGAGCTGGTCGGACTCCTTCATCGGGATTTGATGGTACCCGGAGTACGCATCAAGGAAGCATAGGGTTTCGCACCCCGCGGTTGAGTCGACTATCTGATCGATTCGTGGCAAAGGAAACGGATCCTTTGGACACGCTTTGTTGAGACTGGTATAGTCAACGCACATTCTCCATTTCCCGCTCTTTTTTCGTACAAGAACGGGGTTGGCTAACCAGTCGGGGTGATACACTTCCTTGATGAAGCCGGCTACCAGGAGTTTGGCGATCTCTTCCCCGATCGCTCTGCGCTTCTCTTCGTCAAAGCGGCGCAGGCGTTGCTTGACCGGGCGAGAACCCGGCCTGGTGTGCAAGGCATGCTCGGCGACTTCTCTCGGAATGCCTGGCATGTCCGAGGGTTTCCACGCGAAGATGTCGATGTTCGCGCGGCGGAAGTCGACGAGCACGCTTTCCTATTTGGGGGAGAGAGAAGTCCCGATCTTCGCCGTCTTGCCGTCGGCGTTGTCGGGGCAGAGCTGGATCTCTTTGACGCCCTCCGCGGGCTCAAAGGACCCAGCGCTGCGGTTGGAGTCGGGGGCGTCCTCGGTGACTTGCTGACGGATGACGGCGAGCTCCTCCGTCGCCACGGTGGCAGAGGCGAGCTCACCAGTCTCCACCTCGCATTGGTAGGCGTGCTGGAAGGACGTCCCGACGGTGATCACCCCCTTCGGCCCAGGCATTTTGAGCTTGAGGTAGGTGTAATTGGGTACGGCCATGAACTTGGCGTAGCATGGCCGTCCCAGTATGGCGTGGTAGGATCCGTGGAATCCTACCACCTCGAAGGTGAGAGCCTCCGTTCTGAAATTGGACGGAGTCCTGAAAGTGACGGGCAAATCGATTTGCCCGAGAGGAATAGCTTGTTTCCTAGGGACGACGCCATGGAAGGGTGCACCGGTCGGGCGAATGCGCGCCCGGTCGATGCCCATGGCGTCGAGGGTCTCGACGTAGAGGATGTTGAGGCCGCTGCCTCCATCCATAAGCACCTTGGAGAGGCGCTTGGTGCCGATGATAGGGTCTATCACCAACGGGTACTTGCCTGGTTGCGGTACGTGGCTGGGGTGGTCTGACCGGTCGAACGTGATCGGAGACTCCGACCACTTGAGGAACGACGGGACGGCGGGCTCAGCTGCGAACACCTCACGGCGCTCCAGCTTGGCCCGACGTCGGCCACCGTGTGGCGCCGGCCCAGAGACGATCATAAGGCAGCCGTCCGTCTCCGGGAAGTTGTCGTCGCCGTCGGCGGCGTCGACGTCGTTGCTGGTGTCATCGGGAGCCTGTCTGGGCTTGCCTTTCGGCTTGCCCTTCTTGGCCTCCTCGGCCAGGAACTTCTTCATCAGCGAACACTCTTTGTATAAGTGTTTCACTGGGAAGGCGTGGTTGGGGCACGGCCCGTTCCACTTCTTTTCGAAGTGGTCCGGGGTGTCCTCCGTGGGTGCCTTGGCACCCTTGCGATCCGCGGCAGCGACCATCCGTTCTCCGGACGGACGCGGCCGGTTCTTCTTCTTTTTCTTGCTCGGGGGGTCGGAGGAGCCTCCGCCGGCTGTCTCGACCCGCTTACCTTTGGCATCTTGGGCGCGATCGAAGATCGCACCCACCGCCTCCTCGCCAGAGGCAAAGCTGGTCGCGATGTCCAGCAACTCTCTGGCGGTCCGGGGACTCTTGCGCCCTAGTTCGTGAACTAGGGAGCGACAGGTCGTCCCGGACAAGAATGCGCCGATGACATCGGCGTCACCGACGTCCGGCAGCTCATTGCATTGCCGGGAGAAGCGCCGGATGTAATCTCGGAGCGACTCTCCCGGTTTCTGCCGGCAGTTCTTGAGGTCCCAGGGGTTTCCTGGGCGGTTGTAAGTCCCCTGGAAGTTTCCAACGAAAACCTCCTTGAGGTCAGACCAGCAAGTGATCTGGTTGGCGGGGAGATGCTCGAGCCACGTCCTGGCCGAATCGGCCAGATACAGTGGCAAGTTGCGGATGATGAAATCGTCATCCTCCGCGCCCCCAGCCCGGCATGCAAGGCGATAGTCCTCGAGCCACAGGCCAGGGTTGGTTTCCCCCGCGTACTTTGGCACGTTGGCCGGGGGTCGGAAGCGCCGCGGAAATGGCGCACTCCGAATGTGAGGACTGAAGACCCTCGGCCCCGGAGCGTCCGGGCTAGGGCTTCGATCCTCATCGTTGTCGTAGCGTCCCCCTCGACGCGGATGACGCGATCGGGAGGTGCCATCGTCGAACTCCAGGCGGCGCCGCCGCGCATCCAGGGTGGCGCGGGCGTCCCTGTTCGTCCCCAGACGACCGCGGACGGAGGCTTTCGCCGTGCCATCCGCTGCTGGGGGAGTCTGGTGGACAGACGTGTTCTGGGCACGTTGTCCACGCAGACGCGACAGCGAGCTCTCAGCTTGCTGCACTGCCGCGCGCTCAAGTAGCGCCTCAGCCTCGCGCTGGGCGCGTCGGGCTTCCGGCGTGACAGGCTCAGGGAGGCCCCTGAGCAATGCCGCCGCCGCGGCCAGGTTCTGGCTCGCCCGTGGGAAGCGCGGGCAGCCATCGTCACGACTTGCGACTCGTAAGTCGCGAGCGTCAGTGCGGGTGTGTTCACTGGACTCGCTCTGAGCGAGCTCGTGATCAATCGCCGCACGCTCCTGATCCAGCTAACGCTGGACCTCCAGGAGTTCCTCCCTCCGTGCGCGCAGTCGTTCTGACTGCACGTCACGGGGTGGGGTCCCGTCCTGCGGGCCAGAAGGCTCCGCAGGGCGTTCGCCCTCCGCAGCGGGAAGATCTTCTGCTCGTATCATGAGGCACTCTCGTGAGGGGTGGCGACTCCCCTCACTGCACCCCGCGTCGGAGCCTTCGCTCGACGCTCCATCCAGGAGGTCGAAGAAAGACTCGGACGCGCAGCCCACCATAGCCACGAACTCGTTGTTCGCGGTGCATGGAGCTGGGAGCGTTGACGCCCGGGACATCATGCCATCGAGAGGCGACGCACGCCCGGGGTCAAGCGAGGCAACTGGTGGTGCCGCTGAACCGGCCAGTGCCAAAGCGCCATCGGAGATGGCGACGAAATCGAGGCTCCCGAAACGCACGTGTGTGCCGGGAACCCAGGTGCTTGCGCGGCTAGCCATCCGAACAAAGAGAGGGGTTTGACGAAAACACGCACAAAGAACCCCTACCTGGCGCGCCAACTGTCGGCGTTCGTTGTGGCCGACGAGTAATTAGTATCGTGGAGTGCGTGTTTTGGTTCGGATGGTTCGCGAGAGGACACAAGGATTTATACTGGTTCGGGCAACGTGCCCTACGTCCAGTTCGATGAGGCTGCTCGTGTTACTCGTGACAGTTTGTAGAAGGGGGGTTACAAACGGGCGAGAGAGGGACGAGCTCCCAAGTCTCTGGTGTTCTACGTGTGGTGGGAGGTTATGTTCGCGTGTAGCCTAATGTTCAGCTTGCCCGCGTCGTTCTCCCGCCTCCCCCTTTTATACTGCAAGGAGGGAGGTGGGCGTACAGAGGGTCGGCGCGAGGGAGTGGGCGACGGCATGGCCGTGCGTCCTGTAGGCCGCGCTGTTGACGCCTCAGACTCTGTGCCGGCCGCTGTGGATGACGTCGCAGACATGACGATGTTTCTCCGGTCGGTGGCGCCACAGGGATGGCCGTCAACGAGGGAAGTCTTTTCAGCATGGTGGAGCGTCCTCCGACGAGGGGTTGGAGGAGAGAAGGACCAGTCGCCGTTGCTTCCGTACCTGGTCAGAATGTCAATCGTGGCCGTCCCGTCCCGGTAGAAGGGATGGGCTCTGACGGGGGTCGTTCGCATAGTGACGGCCTTGCCCTCACTGTGCGACGTGGGCGGTTACCGCCCACTTGTACGGGGGGCTTCGGTAGCCACGGGAGTCGTTGAGCTTTTATCACTCAACCACTCAGTGCCAATCGCCTTTGTTGCGGTAGGTGGCGCTCCCGACCCCTGAGGGTCAGGAGGGAGCGATTCGCCCGACCCCTGGGGTCGGGCGAGGCGGACTCTGGCACGAGCTCCTGACCCCGTCATGGTGAGGTCGGGCGCCTGAGTCGAGCGGCGGATGATCCGACCCCGGCCGAGGGGGTCGGGCGAGGCGGACCCGTCTGTGGGCCCGAGCCACTGTACGCGCGTCGTGGCATAGAGGTCGGGCGAGACGGAGGTCGCTCACTGCTTTATACGTAAAGCAGTCGGAGGGCCGGTAATACCGGTCATCACCGGTATTGACCCTCAACAGGTTTCATTCAATTCCTATCAATCCAATGCACATCACATAACTCACATATATTGTATAGAAAACAGAGAGAGAAAGCCCCCTGAGTGTTCTGCGCGAGAGAGAACACAGAACAGAGAAGTATAGAAACAGAGAGAGCAAGGGACTGACGGGTGGAAAAATTCTGTAAGAGCGGTGCTGCTTATCTTCTTGTGCAGAGAGCTGAGAGAGAAATTAGGGAGAGCGAAGAATAACGGGTGGGTCATGAGCTATGGGTCCCACATGGAGATACTTTTCAGAAATTGAAATTTGAACTAGATCAAATCCAAAATTTTGAATTGGGCCAAATCATTGATCCTCTTTTTGAAGCAAACTTGTTGGAGCTAAATTTGAATTTGAATAAAAACCAAATTCGATTTATTTTTTCTAAGTTTTTATCAAAAGTTGGTTATAACGTTTAACCTCCAAAATTATTTAAAGTAAATTTCTAATCTTACCTTAAACAATTAACAGATTAAACTTACTTAAATATATATATATATATATATATTATATATATATATATATTGAACTTCTATTTGTCAACAAAATTTTTTTAGTTTTCCTACTTAAGTCTTTATTTGAAATACTTGTTTTTTTTCTCCCAATTTATTGATAAATCTTTAAACAGGATTTCTAAACTGTAATTGAATTCCATTCAACCATAAGTATTGTTCAATATTTCTCTTTTATTAAACAGTTATAAATGGTTTACATTTAGATTAAATCATGCTCTTTCTACACCTTTTTCATGTCATTCAAGTTTTTGCTAGGCATTGTTCTTGAGTCATTTCATTATTCAAAGTTCAAAATTCGATTTTTATTTTGGAATGGCTCTTAAGGTAATGTGACAGGCAGGGTGTCACATATATACGCGCATGCATCCTTGTCAGCGTGTGTGTTGTTTCATGGATTAGTAATAATTATATACTATTAATCGCATACCATGATATAGGATCGAGATAGTCCCTGTTTGCAATAAGCAGCTCCCTGATCTCCAACCATGTTAAGGCATCCGGTTTTTTGTGAGCGTGCTCTTTGAATATGTTTTCAAAATTCTCTGGGACGAACCTGATAAAAAAAAGGTTGGAGCTAGTCCCATGAATAACGGACAATGTGAATCATACACTCCATGAATTATTCCTAGCTATATGACGAACAAAACGTCCCAGGACGGGGGCTTTTTATTACTTACCTTCATATGCTGTCGTAGGCACCGCTGTCGCTTCCATGGAACGCTCTATGGATGTGCGAGATATATATGTTCAAGCTTGGTATCTTACCGGGCTAATAAGATGGAGGAACACAAAAAACGTACACAACTGTTAGTTCCTAACTAATTTCAACAACACATAGTATGATGGATGCGCATATATACATAAACTGAATAATGCGTTATATACAGTGATAGTGAAACAAAACATATATAAAGCAAATGACATAAAAGACATTTGCGAATACTTCTTATTGTATACTACCTTAATAATTTTACAGCAAGTTATAAAGGAATTGATTTTTATCAGGAGCGAGTATAGACGTACAGGGGTAGTCAGAGGACCAAAAGCAGTATGAGTTGCCGTAGCAGAAGTAGTTGCAAAGGCAGTTCCGAATCCAATCTCGATAAACCCTGTTATTATATAAAAGTAAGGAATTTATAGGGTCTCTTTTAATTTGGTGAAAGGTGGCCTCGATTGTAAATATAATTTATGTGAATGCATGACACCGACCAGATACTCGCTATAGTTTTTTTTTTTCAAAAAAAAAAGTTTGATGAAGACTCCGATATATAAGCCTAGTACTAGCAGAAAGCAGAACATCACTACGCGCGCACCTCGGATACTCTCCGTGAGAGTAATAACGCCGTCCTTGTTGTTGTCGAAAAACTCGACGTGACGCTGTAGATCCGTCAAGCTACTAGCACCGGCGGCGGCGCGATAGTGCGGGAACGCTGACACCCTCATCATCAGTTGGCCCCCTTTATTTTTGGACCAAATTAAGAATTGGGATCGGTGCGCTAGCTATCGACAAGAGAATATATATATATATATATATATATATATATATATATATATATATATATATATATGGTGAGCAACAGTTTTGATAGTTTCAAGAGAAAATGCTCATGCATGTATTTATTCAAGTTACGTACAGCAAATGGGCGTCCATGCAAGCAACGCGAAAGCCGCCGCCGCCGACGAGGCCATCGTCCTCCGCCCTCCCCTTCCTCCTGCCATCGTCGCCGGCGCCGGAAATGCAAGCTGAAGACTGTTACTTGGAATCGACGACTCTACAGAGAAGAGCACGGCTGCTAGCATTGGCGTCCACGGGCCCTGCTTAAATAGCCACACGCGGGGGCGCGGCCGATCGTCTCGTCGCACATGCACCTGCTACTCTGGTCGTCAGTGTCAGTCATTGTTGGATACTACTGCGCATAGGAGTACATTCGTATTCCAAATACTACTAGTATGCTAAAAAAGAAAAAGCAGAAACTATTCGATGTATTTGGATACAGAAAGAAAGACACACATACCACCAAATAAATCATCGTTAGAAGATCGAGGACGACGACGACGATGCATTTGGATACGGAGTGCCGGGAAGCAAGATTCACGTGTGTTCATATTAATCATATATGGTGGAGCATATCATATATATGCAAAACAGGCGGCATAGGCATTGGCAGATATAGGCCCCTCCAAAAAGGGAAAACGGACAGTTAGGACATCGTCGACGATCGTCGTGTAGGGCATATACGACCGGACTGGGACTGCTGCTGATTGTCCGATTGCCGTCGTCATTCACGGTTTATTTGTTCCTTCCATTTTTTTTTTTTTGCGAAAGAGTTTTGTTCCTTTCATTATTAGTATGTACGCGACCAATCATAATTGTTTACGTAGTATGTACCATGATACGGGTCTGAAAGTCCCTGTTCTTGGTGAGCATCGCCTCTACCTCGAACCAGGTCAAGGTGTCCTTCCGGAGCAGAGAGAACTTGAATATATCCTCAAATTTTTGGGGGACGAAACTGAGGGAGGAAAAAAAAAGATGGATGAACACACGAGGACTAAATCAACTGTCGTTTTTAAAATGTTTATCAAAGATAGGAAGGTTTTTCTTTAGTTGCTTAACGTACTTTCCTCTCCTGTCGTAGCCACCCGTATCACTTGGATGCATTGCTCCATGGATGTGGGACAGGTGGATGTCTGCGCTGCACAGTTGACCAGGCTGGAGAACGCCAGAACCAGAGATAGTGTGTGAGCCATATACTAGTACTATTCCCTTGTGAAAAAAGAAGTACCAGTAACCCGAAAATCGGTTTGCCCGTTCGATCGACAGGACGGTATTACTTACAGGGGTTGTTCGAGGACCAAAAGCTGCATGGGTCGCTATGGCAGCGCTAGTTGCCAAGGCGGGGTCGCACCCAATCCGAATAAACGCTGAATATCATCCGAGTTCAAAATATGCCTTTCAGTCTCTGATTGACCTAATTGATTACTAGTATAAAAATGAAATCAAGCTAACTACGAACACTTGAGAAATTCATCATCACGCACATTCAATGCTCTCTGCTATAATAATGCCGTCCTTGTTCCTGTCGAAGAATTCCACGTGTTGCCGCCAAGTTTTTGCCCAAACTCTGTTGAACCCCTCGAATTAAATCAGAAATTAATTAACCAATTTTCTGCAGTATTTGTTTGGGAGAAATCTAGCACCCTTATCACCGCATATCATGGCAGAACACCATTTTCTCAAGGGTTTTTAGCTCCCATGCGGCACAAGAAAGGGGGCGGCATTGTTCGTGAAAACAGAGGATGGGAATGGTCCCACTGTTCCAAGACGAAAATTGGAATGGTTATATGATATTCTTTTTCTTGTACAAATTAGAGGATAGTTTTCACTTGCTTTGTTACATATCATCCATACAGCTGATGAACTCCATCACATAGCACTTCGTAAAGAAGTTCTTTGCTTCTCCAACTTGAAAAACACACTTCCATCGTACACACCTCTCACATCATCCTTGTGAAGAAATCCATCCTTATCAGCTGCAAGCTTGTATAGTAAGCCCCATTCTCTTTCAGGTGCAGCCCTATGAAAATAATAATAATTTGTCTTTTATTGAGTGATTTACATTGAAATGAAAAAAAATCATGACATAAATGAAAGAAAAGAATAATATAATATGATTATATGAATGGTGTGTTGGAGTGCCATCTCTCATGGAAGACCAAAGGCAATAATTATCAAGTTAACGTGTACAACACCTAGTATAAGAGAATGCTCTGCCAAAATAATTGCTTAAACACAAGTTACTAGCTATAGTAAGCACACTCAGAGACATGCATATTTTACCATGACTTAGGATCCAATGGATCTCGATTTGCTAGAATCATGTCCTCAATCTCCGCGGATGTTAGAGCATCTGGTCTAATTTTGCATGCTTCGTGAATATTTCTTCAAACTTTTCTAGAACAAACCTACAATTGAGAAATGATCAGTATGCAAGTAGACTTGGGGAAGAAAAAAAAAAGAGCAAAGAGATCATTAACTAGTGTGATTTATAAACGATTCTTTAGAGATGTGCAGGTAAAATATCTCAAGGGAAATTTTATTGTGGGACGACATTGTAAATAGTTATGACACCACAAAAGCACATATTTCCACCATATGTCCTAATTAAAAGAATATTACTTACCCAAATTTTCAGTAACAAGGACAGAGTAAATATTTCGCCATAGGTTTCATTTTTCCCTATGTATATTGTATATGACATGGTGTGATGACGAGGATACGTAATCTCATTGGTGTAATTATATTAATATGATATTTTTACTTACCTTCCTTTAGCATCATATGCACCTGTATCACTTCCATGCATAGCTTTATGGATATAGTCTATATATAGTGATGAATGAGGCAGTGGTGCATCCGCCTGCATTAATGTACAAAGGTAATTGATCATATCACGTCAGGCCACTACTAGTTGAGAGAGAGATAAAGAGTTAGGCTTACAGGGCTCGTTTTAGGACCAACTCCTGCACTAATGGTGGATGCCATTGTTCTGGAAAATGCAGCGTCACATCCAATTGCAAAATAACCTACAATTTGAAACTCGAGTTCAACATACTAAAGCAAATGTTATATATAAATAAAATGGTGCAAACCATGTGGTACTCTTTATGGGGCTCATGATCCGTTCGTAGGCGGGGAGAGTTCTTATCAAATGTCTACATAGTTATATATATTGCAATATTTTTGATACGATGCTTGGAAGGTACCTTTGGGTACCTCTCCTTTTGAATTAATTCTAGGCACTAACATTAAAAATAAAATAGTATCGGGCCTAATAATTTTCATACCGGTTCATAACTTAATACCTTCAAGTAGTTACCACCATATTATTAACTGTTAGATCTGATCAGACGAACGATTGTTTTTAACTCCAACCACCATAACAAATCTCTTGTTGGAAGCAATTTACCAACAAAGAGAGATCTGAGGCAATAATGAGACCAGGTATAATATCCTATCTATTATGATTGCAAGGGCTGAAAACTCCGGTTAAATAAACAGAACTGTGTATCATCGATCTCACTCTATTTTCCAACCTATATTTAGACAATAAAAAATAATTAATTTTCTGGCTTAAAAGTCAAATTTCATAAGAATGAATCTGTCTTGTATGGTGAGGCAAAAGAATTTTAGATTATAGAAAAATAAGTAGCAGAGACATGCAAATCGATGGCCTCTGATTGAGTCGTTTCTTATTTTGCACCAACATTTGAATATAGATCTTGAAGTTATTATGGAGCTGTGTGACAACTGACAACATGGTCCTTGTAATAATGAATGATTGAGTGCAGGCCTTGCGCGCACAAACACGATTGAACAATAAAACATGTCTATTTTCTGAAAATAAACAATACATGAGCAAATAATCACCTTCAAAGATCTCAGAAGCTGTAATAATTCCATCATTGTTGCGGTCGAAAAAAGCAGCATGTTTCTGAAGTGCCGTCATATTAGCAATACCACCAGCCTCCACATGTCCCCCTTACATATATCACGACGATAATATGTGAGAAAATAAGTATATACACAGCATGAAATTAATTTTGCTAACTGCAGGGCTACGCGAGAGTAATTATTGGTTCCCCTAAATATATGTTCTACATAAATTGAGGAACTAATTAAACATATCTATGATCTATCTTTTTAGGACTTACAGCTAAAGGCCGATGCAAACAGAAGAGCCGTCACCGCCGGCAACAGCTGCTGCAAACAAGCTGCAGTCTTCAGTCGCTGCAGACCCGCCATTATCACCATAGGCGATTCCTTCGTATGTACTAGATGTGTTTAATTTTGATAGTATTTTGTACGGGCACCTCACAGCTGCCGTGCCATGGCACCCCTGCTTAAAATCTCTAAGAGAAGAACTAAGAAGCTAAGACTGAAGAAGAGGCCACATCTGTGCAGTAATAGTAGGTAGTTAGTCCTTGGCACACTTATGATTGATGTGCTATGGTATACGAGTGTCATAATCATGACCTTTACGGTGCAATCGCGCGGGGCAACAAGTTGAAGCAAGCCACATGTGGGTCTGACGGATATGTGGTTGCCCTGGCATCTACACGGCAGAAACTAGAACCATATGTTCATGATGAAGCGATTACTGACAAAAATGGACCGTGTTGGACAATCCTTTTAATAATGAAGAATCCCATGTGTAATTATTGTATCCATGGAGGTATAAATAAAGAGCAGGTGAAACACTTTTTTTTAGGTCGGGAGCTGGTCTTCCGCAGGACGATTAGCAGTTACGGCCTGGAATGTGCGACACCTGATGCCCATGCGTGGGCTGAAAAGTCTGCTTGAGTTGATTATTTTGAGGGCCGTAATTCTAAAGGCCTATATATGCTTAAATTCTTTTCCAATCGGCCGTATGTCCAATAGTACCTTCCTCCCAAAGGGGCTAATTATCTTAAGGCCAGGCCCAACTTAAACAAACCTGATGCCGGAATTCCTATGTCACGAACTCACGATTTGAGCTTCCAAACCGAACATTGTTTGAGATTTGGGCGACGGTTCGCGTCCGTCACCTAATCCAGGGAAAAGTTGAGGCGACCGTGTTAGCAGTCATGCTAGAACAATCAAATGCACATATAAAATTCTCCAACAAAAGTATGAATGGACACAACATGTAATCATCTACCACAAATTTGAAATGCATAGGGTACGACGTGTTTCCGCGTGCACTACCACCATGATGCAAGTCATATTTCTTTTCATGAGTCAGTTCCTCACCTGCTAAAACATGTTATCGATCCTTAAAAACTGGCACATCATGCTTATACCTTTCCATCCTCGTGGCAATCGTTTCTGCAATATTGCTTTCCATGACGAATTATGGATAGTACTCAACTGTGCACTGATGTCTGATGGTGGCTGTTGCTCCAGACGGGGAAAAAAGCATTGACCTCACGCACTATCACATTATGTAAAGCGGTAACACATCATCCATCCCAGATCTGAAAACCGGCACAACTATTAATTGCTTACACCTAGGCCGAGTAAATAAGGGCATGCATAATGCAATTGAATAAGCCGTCTCTTGAGGCTGACGTGAAGGTTATTTTGCACAAAAACTCTCCAGCCTATGCAAAGACAGCTGCGCGGTCTCTTTGCGAGGCATCGGCTCTTCCGCTCGGCCCGAGGCGATGGAGACGGAGGCGCGGCGGCGTTGTACGAGTTCGCCGTCTCCATCGAGATCCAGTGCGCGGGCTGATTTTTTCGGCTATTTTTTCCCCATCTCCCGTCTGATTTCTACTTCTTCCCACGCTCCTCGATCCATATATACTTTCACAAATCCTCCAAATCATGTTAGTGGCGCCGGCGCCGGCGCCGTCTTCGCTGCCCTTCAAGCCGATGGCACGCCGTTGCGAGGAATCACCTGTTTACCGTGGAGAGCAGGAGCCGCAGCCGCCGCGCCTCCGTGAGCAGGCTTTCGACGGCTTCATCCCCTCCAGCAGCATCAACCCCGGTGGCTTCATCCCCTTCGGTGGCATGAACCCAGGCTTCTTCTCCTCGGAAAGGCCGTTCCAGTCCGGCTATGCGTTCGCGTACGGCAGCAGTTCAAGCTACAGAGGCAGTCAAATCTCCCCACTACCCCAAGCATCCCAATCACCATGGTATGATCGTTTGCTTTCCTTCCCTTTTTTATTTCATGCTAGTGTTTGACTACGTTGATTTAGCTGTTATCTTCCCCATACGTGTATTATATGGTTCAGGTCTGATTGAATGGTTGACTAGGCAATATGGAATTTTTACTAGTTGATACTTTATCAGAGCATATATTCTAATCTGGGAGAATGCCTTTTTTTTTTAAGAGAATCTGATAGAATGCTTGCCTATCTCTGTTAAATGAGCATTATCTGCATTTCATTGGTAATTGTTATTTTTTATCTGTAATACTAGGCCTCGCTCACTACGCAACGCATCGCCGCTCGAGAGATCAGAGACCACGTACGTACCCAGACCCCGTGCTCCGACGCAGCTCCCACGCAGCCGCTGAGCCTGAGTTGCTGTTGCCCGCCGTCACGGTCCACGACGCGGGGCGCGACTGCGCGGTGTGCATGGAGGAGCTGGAGCCCGGGGCGAGCGCGCACGTCACGCCGTGCGGCCACGCGTACCACCCGGGCTGCGTCGCGCCGTGGATCGAGGCCAAGGGCACGTTCCCGGTCTGCCGGAGGCGCGTCGTCGTCGCCGGCGGCGCCCACCGAGACCAAGACGGCCTCGTCCTGTGCCGCTTCGGCGGCGCGCGGCTCGGGCTCGGCCGACGCGTCGCGGGGCGCGTGTTCAGCGTCAAGGTCCTCGACGCGGACGGGAACCGCGAGCGGCCCCGCATGCCGCGTGGGTTTGAAGAGGATGTTACGAGCCGTGTTTCGTCGCAATGCTTTCGTCTCTTGATGACACGCGCGCTTCAAGCTCGCGCGTCCACTATAGCCTGTAGAGATAGAGATTTTGGACGGACAAATAGGCGTCGGTTCTCCGCTAGAGTTACACGCAGGTTACGTAATTCGCGCCACAGTTCTGCAGATTGTAATAGCTTTTTTTTAATTAATGTAGATTGTAATAGCTCTCAGCACGCATGTGTGATCTTTGTCGACTTCTTTTTGGTTCAGCACGAGCAATGACTTGTGATGTATGAGTACTGATGACGAAAATTTTGAGGGATTGCAAAGAATCGTCTGGTAAACATCGTGGTCAGAGAGGATCACAGAATCTAGAGGATGCATAGGCCTTGAACCTTAATTAATCGTGCGACGGCGCAGGGCCCTGGAAAATAAAGGGAAAATAAAGGGCCGAGAACCACAGCTCGACATGTACATATATTCCTGTTGGGCGCAGCCCGCCATTCTATGATTTTCGGCAGACCGAGAGCCCATGCCCAAACACCAGAATAACCAAAGGCCGAAGCCCACATGCACGTTACGCGTACAGAAGGATTTCCATCGATCCGATTCGATCGCGGTGCCCGCCGGCGGCTCTCACGATCAGTTTTCGACTTCTCGTGGTAGCGCCTCGCTCGGCGATCTTGAACATGTTACCAGCTGCTGCTAAACTGCCTTGTTGAAGAAAATGTCTGAGGAGGCCGGACCCTGAAAAACAGGGGTCATCTGACGACGTGCTGCCACGAGTGAGCTCGATCCTTGTGCTAGTATTTCTCAAATGTCAATAAATAAATGTGCATCGCAAATAAAAAATAAATAATAAATAAATGTGCACTAATACAACCATATGAAAGGCTATCACATTTCACAACTACTAACTCTCTCCTTGCTTGTGGACCCACAATTACCTTTGCAGTGTATTCAGAAGCAAGAAACAATGGATAGCAGAGTACAGTTTGGTTCTTTTTCGTTTTGTTTACTTCTGTTTGTACATAACTCTTGTAACTGTTATATTTACTAAAGCGTTGTGGGACAAGTCAAAATATTCTGTAACTTGAATGGATGGTGACACATTCTAGTTACCTATGCCGCAACTCCAGCTTTCATTTTTCTTTAAAAAAAACAATTACTCAAAAGCAAGCCCTTTGTTGCATAATTAGATCAAGCAATGAACAGACAAATCAAGCTACAATATATATTGCAATTCCCTCATCATTGCAATTTTGCTCGACACTTATTTGTCACTACTGTGTCACGACATGTGAAGCTCACATGTCACTGACGTGTGGAATATGACGATGACAAATTAAACATTGAGCAAAATTGCAATTCCACTGAGAACCCTTAATTTATAGACCTAAGCACACGCGATATAATTTACAGTTCTTCGGCACGCCGGAAGACGAATCATTTCTTCTTAGCAGACTCCTTCTTGGATTTCCTCTCTTGCTCCAGCCTATCGAACAGGCTGCCATCATAGACAGCCCTGACAGTTTCCTTGTGAAGAAACCCATCCTTGTCTTTGCAGAGAGCATACAACACCTTCCACTCCGTGAAGCCCCCCAGCCTGCAATAATTTTGCCCGAAACATTAAGATCAAAACGGACTTTGCGTTGCACTTGCATGTGCCGCTGTTTTGACTCTAGAAGAGAACTTTAAAAAAAAGAATGCGATAGAAGAGAGCTTACCATCCTCTGAAATCTTTAGGCTCCCTGTTGGCCTGGAGCAGCTCCTGCAGCTCTTTGCCTGTTAGGGCGTCAGGCCTGGTGCGGGCATGCTTCTTGAATATCTCCTCAAACTTTTCAGGAACAAACCTGCACGTTGGAGCGCACTGGTTAACGTCCATGGGATGTGAGGCTGCCCGCCTAAGGGCTTGTTTATTTTAGATCCTGCTCCTCAAAAAATTGCTTTAGCTCCAGCTCTTCAAACAAGACAGCTCTCTGGTCGGAGCAGATCAGTTCTAAGGGCGTGTGTTTATTTCCGCTCCTCACGGCTCCGCGTCCGCTCCATCGCTCTGACACGTGCCACTGTAGCATGAATCAGTTTTTCTCTCTCCTTGCTCTCTCCTAACAAAAACAACAGGGAGCGGTCGGAGCTGGGATTTCTAGCTTCGCCGCTCCTGCTCCCGCTACGTCTCTGACGTGCTACGGTGGCCGGAGCCGAAACAAACATGGCCTAAAATCGTTTGATAAAACAGCTCCTGACATCCTTTTAAATCACGAGGACAAACGCCCCTATCTTCATCGATACATTTCTCTTGATGAAGAACGTACAATCACACTACCACTTTACAAACTCATAATCACTCATTAATTATTTTATTATTTGTAAAATATAAAATAATTGTTTATTAAAATAGAAAATTAATTGAGCAGATGAGCAAGTACTATGGGCAATAAAGAAGATGGGCCAGAAAAAGGGCCCATGTAAGCCAATGCCCATTAAATAGATCGTATGCTTTATGCTAAAAAAAAGGATGGAGTACTTCTTCCTCTCGACGGAAGCAACCATGGTTGCAAAATCCGATTCCTACTAAGGAGGACCAAAAGAAGTAGCCCTAGGCGACCGCCATGCGTGCCGCCTCCCCCACAGCGCCAGCCCTGTGCTTGGGCAACACGGCGGCGTCGGAACCAAGCCGTAGCCTACGGCGAATGGCGCCGTTCCTCCGCACGATCTGCCGGAAGTAAGGACAGGGCCGGAAGGTGCCGATGGCAAAATCATTGTAATTTCAAGCGACTTGAGGGCAGGTGAGTACCAAGTCGCGCGGGAATGTGTCGGGAGCGGGCGAAGCTGCCTTTTCTCGCTCCCGGCTCCTAGTTCATTTTTCTCTCCTGCTCCCGTCCGCTCCCGGCGAAGATCGATTCTCAAAAGTGCTCTTGGATATAGATTCAGCTCCCGGACGCCAAGTTAGATCCTTGGCGCCTGAGTTAGATCCTTGGCGCCGCGTTAATTCGTGCCCACCTCACTGGTCCATATGGCTAGGTTTCAAATTTCGATGGACGGCTTCTAAAAAAAAAAAGGACACAGAGAGATAGACAACCCTCGATATGTTTTTATAGAGATGCCACACTTAACACGGGTGGGCAACAACAGCTGCACTGCTAGCCACCCCGCCCGCGAGAGCTTGGCAATGGACTCATGGACGCTTTCTCAACACAAAGTAAGTGGGTTGTTTCTTTCATCTAGGTTTTCTTCAAAAAAAAAAAAACTTTTCTTATTTTTTTACTGTATCTGTATAGTCAAAGTTGAACATTGGATCGAACCTACATTATGAGATCATTATGTTTCTAAAACTAATTACGCGTTGAGGACCCGATCAGAGTCTGGTTGTTTCTCTCTGTTGTCGGTATCTAATTAAGATAACCCACCAACTTTGCCAGACATAAAGCCAGTACAAAAATTGCCTTAAAAAAAAAAAGCGGAAGATGCCGATCCCATTATCTCGGAAACAGCCTGTCCCCATTGTTCACACTAAGTTTTGTTTGTGCACAGCAAGCTAGCCATCAGCATACCTAGCTTGCATTGGCAGTACGTTGTTTTATGCCAAGATTCTTTTCATCTCAAATAGACGTATTGAACTGTACTTTTGCTTTAGACACGTGGGCAAAAGTCAAAACCTATCCCCAGTTGTTTCCTCTCTAATTTATGTGTATTATTCTAGAGTGACCATATATGCGCATGGATCACACCTCCTATTACAATATGGTTGGCTAGCTATAATGATCTTTGAGTGAGTGAGGAGCCACAACGTGTGGTGTAATTGTGTTAAATGAGAGTTCCAGCTAAATTACAATGGTCCTTATTCATATACTACTAAGTGGTTGATGATAGGGACAAATTAATATTTTGGTAGGTACCTTCCATGGGCATCATAAACTCCTGAATCGCTCCCATGCTTTCCCTTGTGGATGTTCTTGACGTAAATTGGAAACTTGAAAGCTCCGACCTTCTCATTCTCCTGAGAAAAAAAAAACAGAAAAAAAGGATTCAACATCTGAAATACTTTGTTTTGGGCTTCCTCCTCCTCGAACACGCAAGAGAACCGCATGCCATTATTGCACTAAAGAGGGAATAAAATCGGGGCCAGTTAAGAACAGTGGTAAACAGTAATGGTGGTAAAGCAGAAGAGGAGAACACAAAAGCAATGCCACGACATAGAATAAGTTGATCTTTACAAACGAAAAATTATTGCAAGATTTATCGTTATATAATTTCAGGGGTCACGTTGAAGAGACAATATGGAAAGGTACAGATTTAATTGGTCGAGTGCTCAAAAAAGAATGTACAGTAGTAGTACAGTGCCAGTACAGTAGTACTCCTATGTACCAACAATATGGACCACAGCTTTGCGCTTGCTTTTCTCCCTCTCTGTCTGTCTGTCTGTCATGGTTTCCTGAGAAGAAAGAGAGCATCTTTTTTTTTTCTGGTTCGTAACGTGCGCTGGCAGCAGATGTATCTGTTGAAGTTAGGTATAATCGTTCCATCGAATACTGATCTTACAACGACATCAATTTACATTACTGACAACGACAACAACAGACCTTGTTTCCGATGATAGTATGTTTGTGTAGTCAAAAAAGTTTTTAAGGAAATATCGGTTATCCTACCCATGAGATTTGTGGGGGAAAAAATGGCGTTTGATGAGGAAGTACGTAGAGGTAAGCAAATTGAACAATCAGTAATGACGTAGCTAGTTTCATGTTCTGAGCATTCTACCAACTAAAAGACTAGGCAAAAGATCTGGAGACAATTAAAAGACTAGCTAGAGTGGAGAGTACATAGTAATCGATATAATGCAAAGACAAGAGAGCAGAAACTAGCTAGCAGTACGCATATACTATAGTACTATACCGGTATCGTCTTGGGTCCAAGGAGGCCGTTGATGAAAGCGGCAGCTGCGGCGGAAAGCGGCACGCCGGCGCCAATCGCTCGGAACCCTGTGCAAATGATGAATCGAATAAACCACACGAAAAAGAAAAAAATCTCGTCGATGTCGATCCATGCATTCCTCTCGGCCGGATAAATGCAGCAGTAGCAGTAGTAAACAGGAACGCCCAAAATGGGTAGTAGACAATTAAATTAATTAAATGCGGCATAGTACACTGTAACTGTAAGCAGTACAGTAGTACCTTGGTATGTCTCGGACGGGTGGATGACGCCGTCCTTGTTGCGGTCGAAGAAGGCGACGTGCCTCTGCAGCGGCGTGAGGTCGCCGCGGTACACGTCCGCCATGGACTCCTTCTCCTTCCCTGCTGGACCCATCAGGACAGAGAGGAGCGCGGTGGTTATTACGAGCCCGATGAAAGACGCACCGCGAAGAACAGTGTGAGCCGCCGCCATCTGATGTTCCGATCGAGCCAGCCTAGGTCGGGGGGGGGGGGGGGGGGGGTGTTGGCGGGGTGGGTGCTGTGGGTGATATAGCATCTAGAAGTGATTAAGATTTGTCGTCTGTCTCTGTGCTGCACTCTCGATCGCTAGGTGCCGCGTGCGCGCGTGCTTTGTTTATCTTGCATGTGATGTGGTCAGGCCGTCATGTGGGATGGGGATCGAAATCTACTTACCGGTGTCTGAAGAAGAAGGCGGTTTGGCTGCCATGGAATGGAGGAGATCGGCGACGAGAAGGAAGTTGTGGAGAGAGTTTGAGGGAGAGGGAGGCGGGGGGGAGTTATTAGAGTCTAGAGAGAGGAAGGAATAATACTACTGTATGTGTGTGCTGGGGCGGCAGAGAAGGGAAAGAATACTAACTACAACAGCATGCAGTTGTGGTGGAGAGGCTTGTAGTGCATGTGGCCCGCTATTTGTATACCACACTATGCGTTGCGTTTCGGTCCCCTTTCCGGCGTTTGGTTTGGTTTGGTTTGGGTCTACGATCCGTCTCCCTCGCTAAGCAAAGCAACCGACGATTTTTTCGAAACTAAATTACCTACATAATAACGCGCATCTCAGTCTGAATGGGTGGGAACAGAACCTGCTGTCCGCCGCCCCGCGTCCGGTCCAGCCCAAGCTAGGAGACGGACGCAGCGCGCAGCGCGCACGTGTGGCCGGCCGGCGCCCGGCGGCGAGCGAGGTTCGAGTAAGAGAGAGAGGAGAGGCTGCGCTGCTGGTTGTTGATTGTTGTGGATCGCCAGGACTAGATCGATGCTGCCATGCGCGCCCGCCGCAGGTCCCCCGTTACCGTACCGGACAGCGGTGGCAGGCAATACATGACGTGACACCGACACGCCGCGCCGCGCACGATCGACGACCACCACCGTACCACACCACCCGCACGCGCTGCACGGTACATTGGTTGGTGGTGAGTTGGTGACGCGCGTTGTGCGATCAACCGACGCGGAAACGCCACTGCGCTGCGCCACCACAAGCGGCAGCAGCAGCAGCTAGCTTTTCGTGTGCGCGTCTGCTTTTTTTTTTTCTTCTTCTTCTTCTCTGTCTGATGCTTTTCTTTTCTTTTTTTCTGTCAACAAACGAACTCGATCCCATCTCGTATGTCGTATGTCTGCCACATGCCACACCTCGATCAAAGCCCCAAAGCCCGAAAGAGTCATGGACGGACGCACACGATGGATCCGGCGAGATATTCTCCGGTTCTTGTGGAGCTCGCCGCCTAATTAACTAGCAGTAGTATAAATGTATAATACTACTACTACTGCTACGACTCTACTAGTATAGTAACTCTCTCTCTCTCTCGATATCGCATCGCACGTGTCGTTCGTGCTCTCTCGCCGCATATATTGTCTGTACTTCACTCTCGATCGTCGAACTATTTTTCTTTGCCAGCTTTCACATGATTTGTTGGTAAGTACAGTTAATGCTTGTTTACAAAAGATGTCAGTACAATTAGCACTGGTGGAGTGGACGACGCCAGCAGGCAGATCGAAGCGACGACCAACCACCAGGACTGCCAACCACGCAGCTCTAGCCCCATCCACCCGAGCCGTTCTCTGTCTGCATGGCGAGAGGCGGCGCGCCCAAGCCCAACCACGGCGTGGGGGCAACATCGGATCGGACTGAGCGCCACCCGCGCGCCGGAGTCGAGCTCACCAGACCACTTGCCCAAGACCGCCTCGGCCCTCAGCTTGGCCATGGCCCTCTCGGCTCTGCTCTGCCTCGCCCCAGCGTTGGGCCGTGCGCAGCGGATCGAGGAGCGCGCTCGTAGCGTCGTCGGTTTGCCGCTCGCGAGACACTCGCTGGGCCGACGAGTCCGCTTCCTTAGTCGGTTTAGTTGTGTCACTGGCTTGGCTCGTTTGTTCATTTGGATGCTAGTATTTCAGTTCATTCGTACTGGCAGCAGGAACCCGTCTAAAGAAAGAGAGTGTAGCCGGACCAATTCGAATTTTAGCACTGGAACAAATCGAAACTGAATGGTCAAAATTACTGCTCGACAAATCCAAACTGAGGAACAAAGTTACTTTCAATATAAAAATTTTGAAGTCGCTACCGGAACGAACTGAAATCATACCTAAAAAAGGTATTTAAGCGTTGGGAAAATTAAAATAAAAAAAAAGGTAGAAATAGATAAAGGTGTCGGTTAATGGCCAAAAGGCCAGACAGACAGTGGCCCTTTACTGGTTGATGAACGAACAGAGTGTAGTGGAACTTGGGCTGGGAGACAGGAAACGATCCGCCCTAACAGATCGATGAAAACAGGCCCAAACCACGCCTTAGTTTTTTCCGCATGATAATGCCGGTCCATCCTCTGTCATTTCAGAGGCTATCCCATTTCACAACTGCCAACTCAGTCTATCGTCCCATAATAACCTACAAATGCTTGCAGTGGAGTGGATATATTCAGCAGCAAGAACAATGGACAGCAGAGTATAGCTACGTGTTTCCTCTTTTCACTGTTCTTCTTTTGCTTATACACAACTCTTATATTTCTTTCAAACTTTTTTTTAAAAGAAAGGAGAACCATAGTATACATAACTACTATATATTCAGGACCTATACGTAAATTATTTTCAATAAAGCGTTGTAGGCGCTTTTGACTCCAGTTTTCACAACAACAAAAAAAATTCAGAAGCAAGCCCTGTCTTTTACAGAATGATCTTAGATCAAGCAATGCACACGCAAATCATGCTAGGTATAGCACTGACTTACAGATCCAAGCACACGCCGTATATAATTTACAATTCTTCAACACACCAGTAGAAGACGAATCATTTTTTTTGTTTTGTTTTTGGCGATCAAGTTGAACAAAATCACTTCTTCTTAGCAGACTCCTTGGCTTTCTTCTGTTGCTCCAACCTTTCGAACAGGCTGCCATCATAGATAGACCTGACGGTGTCCTTGTGAAGAAACCCATCCTTGTCTTTGCCGAGGGAAAACAACAACTTCCACTCTACGAAGCCCCCAAACCTGCGATAATTTTTCGCCGGAAACATTGAGATCGTCAAAATGTTCTCGCGTCACATGCATGCATGTTCCGTTGTGGTGACTACTCGATCTAGAAAGAGACAACTTTATTACCATCCTCCGAAATCCTTGGGTTCCCTGTTCGCCTTGAGCAGCTCCTGCAGCTCTTTCGCTGTTAGGGCGTCAGGCCTGGTGTGGGCATGCTTCTTGAATATCTCCTCAAACTTTTCAGGAACAAACCTGCAGGTTGGTCGATGACACTAGTATATTTATCAAGCGCTTATATACACTGAATCAGTATTTTTGTAAACCCTACATATATATAAACTTATTCAAGATTTTTGAAATCATTATTAGCTAGTACTTATGTAAATTGTAAAACTAAGTAGGTGTTGAGAGTCCGGTTGATTCTGAAGCCGATATCTGTAGAGCCCATGAACACAAACTAATAACCCAAAATCCGGCCTTAAAAAATCATAAGGTGCCCATCCTATCTTGTTGCTTTAATTATAAGGAATAACAGTGCATCGTCCATCATCATAGCTCAGATGACCCCACAATTTCAGTGCTTCTCTGTCTAATTGAGGGCAGTATGAAACCTGTCTAATGGTGACAAATTAAAATTGCAGGGGGGGTGGGGTACCTTCCATTGGTATCGTAAGCGTCCGTGTCGCTTCCGTGCTTGCCTTTGTGGATGTTCTTGACATAAATTGTAAGCTTGAAAGGTCCAGCCTTCTCGTTCTCCTGCGGTTATAAAAAAGATGAGAAAGAAAGGATTCAGCATAATCTGAAATATGGTGAGTTCGGAGAACTGCAGAGAGGGCATGAAATTCAGGGCATTTACAGACAGTGGCAAAGCAGAAGAAGAGAAATAATAATAATAATAATAATAAGAAGAAGAAGAAGAAAGCACGCTACATACACAAGAATCATTGAGGTGATCTTGAGCCAAAAGGAAAAGAAAAAAAAAAGATATATTATGCTAGAAGAGGCTATCTTTACATAACATCGGAGGCGACGTGCAATGCATGATTTTGATAAGAAAATCATGAGTACGCAAGCAAAAGAGGATGGACCTTAAACAAATATTTAGCAGCATCTAGAGCTCAACTAGGTCTGGCTAAACATATTCTTAGAGCTGACTTGGCATACGTACCGGTTAAGAAAAAATAAAAAAAATAGTATACTTTTATACTTTTTATACTTTTATATATATATTTTTTACGTTTTCTAGTATACTTTTTTAAGAAAAATAATGTCAACAATAGGGAACAAAACGGAGGTACTAGCGGTTAGTAAAGAGCACAATGCAAAGCTAGTAAAGAAAACAAAAAAAACCTTCGCAAGAAAAAAAAGGAGGTGGTTACTGAACAAGTTAATTTCTGGTGACGGAATTAATGGAGAGACAGAGAAGTTTTTTAGGACTAGGACGTACGAGCATACGACGTACGTACCGGTACCGTCTTGGGTCCGAGTAAGGCGTTGACGACGACGGCAGCTGCGGCGGAGACCAGGACGCCGGAACCAATGGCTCGCATCCCTGTCGTCGCGAACGGCTGTCATCCTCTCGATCGGACAAAGGCAGAGACAAATTAATTAAGAGTGCGTACTGTGAGTGTGTAAGTACCTTGGTATGTCTCGGACGGGTGGATGACGCCGTCCTTGTTCCTGTCGAAGAAGGCGGCGTGCTTCTGCAACGGCGTGAGCTCGCCGCCGAGGTACACGTCCGCCACCGTGGAAGAAGAAGGCGGCTGCTGGTTGCTCCCTGCTGGACCCAACAGAACAGAGAAAAAAAAAAGAGAGAGAGCACGCTGATTATACGAGACCGAATGAAACGCGCGCGCCGCGAACAATAGCATGCTGCAGAGCCGCCGCGGCCGCGGCCGCCATCATTGATCAGTGTCTCTGTTTTGGGGCGGCGACTTACCGGTGCCTGATGAAGGTTTGGTTGCCATGGAGAACAGAACAGGCGAGGGGATCGGCGAGGAGGAAAGAAGTCTCGTATAGAGAGAACAGGGGAGGGAGTGGGGGAGTTATTAGAGTCGAGAGGAACTGAGGAAGGAATGTGTCGCAGCAGAGATCGATGCGCGAAGCCGTGAAGGTGGTGGTGCGGCTGTGGGGGCACCAAAGGGTGGGTGATAATGATACACTAGTTCGTTTGTGCTGCTGTGAAGAGGCTTTGTTTGCGTTGCGTTTGGGAGCCTGACCCGCTGCCGCTGCTATTTATTTGTATGGCATTCGACTCGGCCGGTCCATACAATACCAAGTATTATTTCTTTAATTATTAATTAAACAAAAGAGAAACGTCTCAGTTTCTCCTAAAAAGTGGTACTATTTTTTTTTCCTTCTTGAAATCGAATCGCTTCTCATCATCAATATTTAAATAACACAGACCTATGGGAGAGGGCGAGGTGGAAATAAGCACGCATGGTGGCCCAAGTGTTTCGCTGTCAAAATCGAAACACCGACCCAGGCGTTTCACGCTCGCAATACAAAAAAAAAAAAAAAACGCGAAAAACGTTGCTTTAGACAGTGACAATTTGACGCCGTAATAAGTAGCAGAGTACTAGTAGAAACCTTTAATCTAGAGGTGGAATGTGGAATCTCACCAAAGTGTTTGTTTTCTTCGCTGTAGAAACGGCGGCCGAGATGCAGCCAGCATGCAGGCGTTTCACGCCGCGTCGCGCTACTGACGACTGCTTATGCATCCCGCGCATCACCACAAAAGCCGCACGCGAGTGCGCAACGCTGGGGATTTTTGGTTGGCGACGCGTGCAATCAACCCGCCACCAGCTCAGCTCGGACTCACTTGCTCCTCACGTGTCACCCGTGGCTCCGGCCCATCCGACCTGAAAAACCGCAAGAGATGACGACCCGCGGACCAGACCGGTGAGATTGCGTTTTCGTGTTACAGTTACAGTGCCCACCATCATACTAGTGCATAGGACTACTGAGGGGCCACACCACGGCCAATCGATCGCACGTACTGTACCTGTACGTGGTCACATTTTGTCCGCTCTGCATTCACATTTTGTCCGCTAGTCGTGTACTACTGAATTTCATTTACTCTACACTGCCATCTTTTTTTGCACATTTATCCGCTTAAAAATAATCTAAATCTGCTTGCCATTTACTACGAACATGTCACTACAGTATATACATCTTCTTTACAAGCATCTTCATCAGTTACACAAAGAGGCCAGTGATGGCTGGTGGATTGAGACGTACATGCGGCTCTACTACAGTCCACACATGACACGTGGCTGTGCCAAAAGTGGTCATCAAATTAAATCACAATCCGCAATGTCTTCTCAGACGTGGCAAAATGTCTCTTTCATTTTCACGCCGAAGGTTTGGGTTTTTTTTCTTTTCTTTTTTTTTTTGCAGGGCCAAACATCCCAACTTGGAGCCACATGCATGCAACTTAACTAGGCCGTGCAAGCCTCGCACGATGCTCGCTCGATCAACAGTCAGTCCCCGAATTGCACTGCACTCCAAAATCTCTTCCAAGTTGACAAATCTGTTTTTTGCGCCTCCAGGCACACACCAGCTTCGCCATTTCACTACAACCCGTTGCTTTCTCGTTACTCCCGCACTTTCAGAGGACGAGACAATCCTCTGTGTTCCCATTGATATATAGAGTTAGGTGAAACTATACGGTGGAAAATGCATTACATAGAAAATATATAATCTGACATCATCAATAAAATCAATGTCCCTTATATGCCAGGGCTATTAAAACTTCATATCCCTTCCGTGCCACTATATTCGTACTTACTTTAAATTCCTCTATACTTTAGCCTCTAAACAACTCATGCCAATGTTTTTTCTATGATAGACGTAGTTTAGAGAGACAACCATTTGAACTGCAAAAAAGTTCAAACGTTTTAATGTAATTTAAAATAAAATATTCCATAAGGTTAGTCTTGAAGCCTAATTTAAATTTTAAGGGTATTTATTTTTTTCCTAACATGATGTTAAAAACTATACCTAACTTCATATGGTACGGTTGTCGGCTCGACGATCAGATCAGACTCCTCTCGGGCTGCCATGTGGAGCTGGCGTCTAGAAAGATAGACATGTCTGCAACTAAAGGCTCGTTTGGTGATTAACAAAGCTGATTCTTAGAAGACGTGTCAAACGCTTTATTTCAGGAGAAGTGTTTCTCGACTGATTTTGTAGAGTGATTCTGTAGAGTGATTCTCTAAAAATTAACATCTTCTAATTTTGTGAAATAATTCTTTCTGATTTTAATAGTATATCATGAAAAATCAAATATAATTTAATCAAATTCAGCAACAAAACCGCTTCTTTATGAGAATCATTTCTAAAAAAGTTCTATCAAACAGACCCTAAGCAACATGCACTTGATACGCTAGCGTATTCCAAGTTCTGACTGAGGAGGGGAGCCTCTCTTCTCTGTCCGCTTATTTAAAAAATGCATTATTGGGAAATATAGAAAAAAAAACGCATTACTCCAAAACGTGTGTGCACTTCGATCACCAAGCGTACGTCGCTTGAAAACTTGGTGATACATGCTGTATTTTTATATTTGTGTTTAACTTTTTTATCCCCGAGTGTACGCTACTAGAAAATGCATTTAATTTTGCATCAAACAAAAGGACGACTTAGTTGTTAGCTGCAACTATCGTACGGCCGAAACGCATTACTAGAAAATATTTAAAAAAACACATCTGCACTTTAATAGCTAGCCTACTAATAATAGCCATATGGGTACGTGTACCAATCACTCACTCTAGTCCCTAGCTAGCCTAATTTTCTAGTAGTGAGAATGCTAGCTATAGGAGTATTGTAATATTATAATGCACGAAATCTATAAGCAAGGTGTTGCTCGCACGATATAGCTTATTAGGCCACGCCACTACCACTGTTGCCTCCACATACGTGTCGTGTCCCGAGTCAAGAGGCGTGGACGATATGCATATGCATGGTTCGGATCAGTTGGAAGAAGAGTCTCCATGCTTGCGAAATCTTCAAAACAGCGACTCGTGAGAGCAGACTTTCGTTCAAGCCAAACCGGCCTAGCTGTTGCAGACCACCACCTGTGAGAATCGGAGACGTGCAGGCGTTTGCATGACAACTTGTAAGAGTTTTTTTGGCCTTGCAAGCATCATCGTCCCATGTGCACATGTTCATCAGTAGACGAATCCCCCGGCTTGCGCCACAATCTAATAAACACTGTGTGTACACGTAAAGCGTGCTGCAAAAAATGCAGTAGTAGTATACAGTTTTGCCGAAGTCTTCAGAAAGGTTCTTTGCTTCTTGCCTACTGTGAGTCTGTGACGAGACAAGAAACAAAGGCCAATAATTAATGTTGCACGCAAACAAGTGCTTCACCGTTAGCGATGAATATTCTAATAGTGGTAGTCACTAGCTAGTACAGTAAGGACTATATATTTTAACGGGAAGAAGCGCTTACAGTTTGATAAACTAACGTCCTCGTTGGCAGAGCTCTACGAAGTTGATTTTTAGAGAGAATTTAGGGAGCTCTGTCAAACGCTATATTACAAAAGAGGTGATTCTTGATTGATTCTGTGAATTAATTCTCTAAAATGAACTAAAGAGTTGGGAGCTGAAAAAAGCAGCTTCTCCTGATTCTGTGAAGTGATTCCATGTCCTGATTATGAGAGTATATCATAAAGAATCAAAGGGAATCAATTTCAGCCACAGAATCACTTCTGACTCAGAGAATCACTTCTCACTGAGAATCACTCTCCGAGAATCTCTGCCAAAGGAGGCCTAAGAACTACTAGAATTCTTCCAGGAGATCTTTGTTTGAAACTTAATATTAAATTTACCGTAAAATATGGTAAACGTGACCTAATTTCATATATCCAAGTCCCCTTTCATAGCATAAGCATGTGCATTCACTATTTTGAAATTCAAATTCAAACTGAGTTGAATACTTCCTTAAAAATGTATGCTTTTCAAATGAAATTAATACTATAGCTCAAGCACGTATGCGGACTAACGAGTGTATATGTATATATCCTAGAAAGGACTGTTGTAGAGTAAAAGAGCCCACCTTGTTTTCTCACTTTCTGTTCAACTGTATAAGCTAATTGTGATGAATCAAACAAGATTTGGCACCACCAGGCCACTAGCAATTCAAATAATTGACTTGAAACATAGCTTAACTTGGGTCGTCGTATATTGCACAGTGGAAGTGAATTAGGCTGTGGCCCATGAAAGAATTTGGGAGCATGTAAGGAAAGCCCAAGTAGTAGCCCAGCTCAGCGAACTTGCTGCATGCGTTTAGCCGTCATAATATATCACAAAAATTCTAGCATCTATTTGACGCTTTTTTCCCACAGCATAGCAGCACTCTGAACTTTCATTACTAGCAAGCAACGAAATTACATGGATAACTCCGTTGGTACCAGCTTTCTACAGGAGTTCAGAGAGTATAGAACATCAAGCAAGAAATAAAAGACAAGATCTCGACAAAAGACATGTAATCAAAGAATTTAAGAGACATCCACACCTTCCTTTCATAGTTCCTGCTATCTTCATTTCGGAACCAAGGTCTTCTACGTGTCATTCGAATCTTGATGGGGTGAAGCGCCACTGCATTCGCCTGTAGCACCGTAGTCCCCTCCACCAGTCTTGCCTTCTCTTCCTCTTGATACAAAACTGCCCAATATGTGATAAAAACACACGTATAGCAAACAATCTCAGTAGGAGATCTAACCAATTTGCGCTCAAAGCACATTGTATTCCTCAACTTTTAAATGGCCCAAAAGACTGTTGCGAGCCCTACCACATAAAATTTTTCACCACGAGGGAGGAATTTCTGAATCCAACAATATATTGTTCCACTGATTCTGACCTGCAAGAGGCTCCAATACTATATGCGATAATACTCCAAACATACTTGCTCACTGAGCATTCAAAGGACAAATGAGAGATAGTTTTACTCTTATCACAGAATGAACATTTCTTATCCCTTTTCCATTTTCGTTTTTAGTATGTTATCTTTTGTTAGAATGACATTTCTTTGTATGAGCCACATGAAAATCTTGATTTTAAGTGGTATTTTAGCTTTTCAGATCATGAAGTTTGACCAATCCCTCTCAGTCTCATACAGCTGATCATAAATGCTTTTAATCGAGAAACTACCATATTTTTCACTAGTCCACTTGGAGGATTCGCTAGATGTGATGAGGGTAACCGCAAAAAGTATATCTCGCAGTTGTCTCAGTTTCCTCTAAGATGCTTAAGAGACACCTTCTAATCTATTTGATGCTTTGGGTAGAAATATTGAATAATACAGAAAACAGAGAAGCATGACACTAAGGGGGTGTTTGGTTCGATTGATTTACTCCATGAATAGTTCATACAGGTAGCGGATAGCGTTGTTTTCTGTTTGCTTAGAGTTGGCTGTAATCTAATCACGCCGTGACCTGATTCGGGGCTATATAAGTGGGATACCGCCCGCTAGTCTGGGTGAATGGATCCCATCGCAAAAGGCATCAGCGGTGGCAGCAGCCACCATATCGTTCTCACTCATCTTCCAAAGCACCAAGGACCCAGCTGGCGGCCACGCTGAACAAAAAAACGTCGTTGATCACGCTACGACGAGTTCCGGCCACTGAAATAAACAAAACAAGGAACCGACGTTTCGGCCGCTGATCACACTGTTATATGGTCACATTAACGTTGCCGTCGCTGCTTCACGAAACAAACACCACCTCTATATGAGGTGAAAATAGAACACACTTACGTTTCAATGTTGCAAAACGGTACACATATGAATAGTCTTACAATTTGTATACTCTTACAATTTGAAGTGATCAGTTAGAGCCTTGCTGGCAAGGTCTCGCCCGTAGAATTTCCCCAGAAACTCGGGCATGGTAAAATTCCTGTACTTTGGTGGGTTTTCTGACGAAACCAGCTCCGGTAATGGTCCATACAAAACTGACTCCCCTCTCCTCCTAGTAGGAATGAAAAAGATGGCGATTGAAACTCTGGCTTCATCTTGTGCATTCATTACCACCCTGTGCTCGACACTGTTGTACTTACCATTGGACATTATCTGATTGAAGAGTAGGATACAATAAGAAATTACTAGAGTTCAAAATATTTTTTAAAGGTGCTCTTGACAGGTTATCAAAGCCATATGAAGCTTGAGTTTGATTTTAAAGGGGACCAGTTCAGTTGAGATACCTGCAATAGGTCGCCGACGTTGATCACAAGTGCGCCGGGCACGGGCTTGACGTCCACCCACTGGCTCCTCCCTTGTTCATCCGTGTGCTTCACTTGCAGACCACCAACCCCGTCCTGGGCGAGGACAGTGAGCACGCCGGGGTCCGTGTGCGCGACGATGCCCACGGTGCGCTGAGGCTCAGGGCACGCCGGATAGTAGTGGCATATCATCACCTTCCCCTCGAGGCTGGAGGTCTCCTCCAGCGCCAGCGGCGCGAGCCCGATCCCCTCGGAGAGGAGCCCCAGCACGGCGCGCCCCACGGCGGTGGCGTGCGCGTCCCAGCCCGGGACGTCGGCGAGGCAGGCGTGCGGCATCCGGAACGGGTCGGGCCGCAGGCCGGGCTCGAGCTCGACCCGGATGGAGTCGCGCCAGCTCGCTGCGGGGGAGCGGTACAGGTCCATGTTGGAGTAGTATGAGACGCCGGCTTCCGCGTTGCGGCCGTAGTGCTCGGCGCGTTCGGCGGCCGGGAGCTCGTTGAAGGCGCGCACGGCGGCGAGCGCCCGCGCGGGGTAGTCGTCCGGGACGGCGAGCACACGGTGGTGGTTGACGAGGTGGAAGAAGCCCCAGCGGCGGGCGGCCTCGGCCGCGGCAGCGGCGGCGACGGGCGTGGGGAGCGAGAGGTCGACGACCGGGATGGAGACGCCGGGCGGAGCAAGCGGCGTGGAGGCGTACGGGTCCGGGTGGACGAAGAGCTCGGGGATCGACGAGATACCGGACTCGACGAGGCCACGCACGCCGGTGCGGGACTCGTCGAAGGCCTTCACAAGCGCGGCGCGATCGGACGCCATGGCGCGCGGTGCCGCTGTCGAGTCGAGAAGAACTACTGCAAGCCTCGAAGAATGCTCAAAACAAGTCAACTGAGCGAGTTTGGATTCGGACGGCAAGGGAACCGAACTTTTCCGCGCATGGCCGCTAAGTCAGCAGACTGATAATACTCCATATGACGACGATATACAATAATAATAATAAAACTACACTAGTCCTTGCCGTGGAAGAAGTTGTAACAGAGAAGGACGATTTCCACGAGATGGAACATTTTATTACCAGCATCACATGCATATACAGACAGAAGTTTGAACTTTCTCGCTGAATGGATTTACATCACCGTTTAATTAATTTACAATTTGAAATGATCAACTAGAGCCTTGCTAGCAAGGGCTCGTTTAAAGAAGATCCCCAGAAACTCGGACATGGTAAATTCCCTGTACTTTGGTGGGTTTTCTGAAGATACCAACTCCGATAATGGTCCATAAAGAATCGAGTCCCCTCTCTTCCCAGGATTGAAGAAGACTGCAACTGAAACTCTGGCTTGCTCACTTGTATTCATTACCACCCGATGGTCAACACTTGTATATGTATCATTCGACATTATCTGATGAAAGGGTATGATAAAGAGAAAAAGAGCTTAGATGCAAACAATACCGCACAGTTATGCATTGAACAGGCCAAGTAAATATTAAAGCTAGATATAAAGGTGCACAACATTTCAGCAGTCCTACTATTTACAGCTCCTTGGGAACGAAGCAAAAATGAAGGAATTAGGGGTCCTTTGGAACAAAGGAATTGAATCAAAAGGAAAAAAAGATTTTTTTTATCTATGTGTGTCATTTCAATTTTAGGATTGCATTGCATCAGAGGAATTCTCAAGGATAGGAAAGTTTCCTAAAAAATATGGACGGATTCTAGCATGAGGTCTAACCTCATGTTTCAATTCCTTTCAAGGCATAATCTCTAACGAATATCTAACCTCCAAATTCTTGTGTTTTTCCTATGACACATTCAACATTTATTCATTCATTGGACTCAAGAAGATGTGCAACTTCAATCGTGTATTTTTCCTATTCATGAGTGTGTTTCAAAGGAGGCCTTAACTTTCATTGCTTGGTCAAGGTAGAATGATTAACCAGACATATTGTACTTCACTTAAGGTGGAAGTGCCAGTAGGAGTTCTAGAGTTCTGAATATCTAATCACGTTAACAGTTTTTCAATAGTAAAAACCTATCCAAAATCTGAATATATAGGAAGAACGCTGAAATCAGATTCTTCAGAGATATATAACCTGAGTTTGATCACATTGGTTGCAACTGAATTCAACTGGCTAAACTGGAATTCAGATTACGTTGATACCTGCAAGAGGTCTCCTACATTGATCACGAGTGCGCCGGGCACCGGCTTGATATCCACCCACTGGCTCCTCCCTTCTTCATCAGTGTGCTTAACCTGCAGACCACCGATGCTGTCCTGGGCAAGAACCGTGAGCACGCCAGGGTCTGTGTGCGCGACGAGGCCCATGGTGCGCTGGGGCTCGGGACACACCGGGTAATAGTGGCAGACCATCGTCTTCCCCTCGAGGCAGGAGGCTTCCTCCAGAGCCGCCGGGGCGAGCCCCAGCCCTTCAGAGAGGAGCCCAAGCACGGCGCGCCCCACTGCGGTGACGTGCGCATCCCACTCGAGGATCTCGTCGCGGCAGACGGCCGGGATGCGCTCAGGGTCCGGCCGTTGGGGCCCGAACCCAATCTGGATGGTGTCGCGCCAGCTCGCGGCGGGGGATCGGTACAGGTCGACGTTGGAGGAGTAAGAGACCCCACCGGGCATGGAGCGGCCGTAGTGCGCGGCGCGGTCGGCAGCCGGGAGCTCGTTGAAGGCGCGCACGGCGGCGAGCGTCCGCGCAGGATACTCGTCGGGGATGCCAAGGGCCTGGTGGTGGTTGATGAGGTGGAAGAAGCCCCAGCGGCTAGCGGCTTCGGCCGCGGCGGCGACGGCGAGCGGCGCAGGGAGGGAGAGGTCGACGACGGGGATGGTGACCCCGGGCGGGGCGAGAGGCGCGGAGGCGTAGGGGTCAGGGTGGACGAAGAGCTCGGGGACGGACGATATGCCGGATTCGACGAGGCCGCGCACGCCGGTGCGGGAGTCGTCGAAGGACTTAAGGAGCGCCGCGCGGTCGGGCTGGGTCTCCGGCGGAGAGGGGACAGCCGGGGAGACCATGGCGGCCGCCGCGTTCCTCGATTCCGTTGGAGTTGCGGGGGAGCGCAAGCTGAAGCCGGGAGCAGCTGAGGTAGGTGAGGGCCGTGGGCGCGGCGACTTCTTAACTTCTTATCCTATCGCCAAACAAGCGACGCAACCAAGAAAGAGTACCTCTCGTCGCCCTCGACAGCGATGGCGAGTGGTGTTCAGGGTTTGCGTAATGACAGCACATGCACGGGAGATTGGACTGGGAAAAGGGAGACGCGCCATTTCGCCCGGGGGCGGGCGACGAGCCGCAGCCGCGGCGCCGATGGCGCTCGGCTGCGGTCGCGACTGAGTGTTTTTTTTTTTTCTTTTTTGATCGGAGGTCGCGACTGAGTTGAGGAGACGGAATGGGTGGGTTATTTTTATTAACTAAATTATTACTTAAAAAAAACCTCTGGACTGCTGATACGGTCAATCTATGGACCAAGCCCAATAGAATCTGAACCGACTTACTCGCGAAACGGCGCTAATGCATTCTGAAGTTCCGGCCCAACAAAGCCCATTCCCATTTACCACATCGGGGGACTTCTCCCGTAAGCCGAAGACTAGACGGAACGGAACAAAGAAAAGCGCAGCACTGCTTGGGTCAGTGTGAAACGGCTGGAAATGGCGGAGGCGACGAGCTCGAGCTCCGGGACCTAAGCTCACGCGGTGCTCCTGTGACCGCTGCTGCGCTCGCCGGCGACTCTCCCTCCTACCGCCGCCGCTGCCGGGGGCATCTAGCTCTCCCGCGCGGCGGCTACGCAGTTCCAGCCCTCTCTCGCCCCCACCTTCTAGGGTTTTCTGCGATCCCCAATAACTGTAAGTCGCCGCGACTTGTACGGCTGTTTACTTTCTAGCTCGCGCTCAGCTAACGTGTAGGTTTCATCTTCCTGTGTGCGGATTCCCGGAATTGTGCTCGCGATGGGAGCTGCTCTGTTTCTTAGCTAGGGTTAGTGCTTCATAGCGTGAAGTTAGTTGCGAATTTTGTTGGGATGTTACTCTCTTACTGTTTTTCCCCTTGAACAGAAATTTTTTTTGTGGGATTTGGGAGATCTAGTTGAATCACCCAGCTTCTCTGAGCGCATCAGATGATGGAATTGGTCTGCAAATCGACTTTTACGGGTTCTTTGCGTCTTTAAAAAATCTCTCATGTGATCCATATGTGATGTCTGCAATGAAATTGCACACTTCAGTTGTGTGGCGACCATGCAGAATCCAGTTCAATATTTTCGTTGAGGTTTTAGTGTGGATTGACATGTGAATATGAAGCTATCTTGGTCAAATGTTTACTGGATCTGCCAATTTCATATTAGTAGGTTGTGTATAGTAAGGACAGTCCTGAAGCATGATGCTGCTGTATGTGTACTTCTACAAAAAGAAAAATTGTGCTGAAAAAGTCTGAGCCTGCCATTTTTGTTGATTAAACATACAGACTGTACTTTTTGACAGGTTAGTTCACAGATGGCTTCATCACAGCATGTCGAGGTTGAGGCTGCGAAACTTCTTCATAAGCTTATTCAGGAGTCGAAGGATGAGCCTGCTAAACTAGCAACAAAACTTTATGTGGTACGCAGCTTAACAATTTATTGAGTCATGAAAAGTCCTAAAACTGAGCCAATAAACTTGCTTCTATCCTATTTATGTGATGTTCCAGATATGCCAACATATGAAACTGAGTGGAAAGGAGCAGTCATTGCCATATCAGGTCATATCAAGGTGAATCATGGTTTTTTCTCAACTATACTTTTATAAGTACCTATTTTGATGCCCATGTGTTGCCGGGGATTAAAAAAATGTCCTATCCGCAGAAAACTTGTTTAAAATGTATTCAACATTTCCCACCATTAAGATTTCACGAAAACGTATGGATCATCACATGTTGCTTCTTGACAATGAATTGGACAAAAGCACACAAGAAGGCATCACCTTAACTCCTTTTCAAGCCTTATTTGTACTCCATGGGACCACGTTGACATTGACCTTAATGAGGGTGTAGAGTGCCCATGATCTATACTGTTTCCAATCCAATCCAAACCAATATAATTGATAGTTCAGTATAACTACATTTATTCAAATTATAGGAAGTATTATCAATTCATTAGGTTGTTCGCAGTTTGCAATATAGGTAAATATAGAGTCTACATTTTAGCCAAAGAATTATATGAACTGTAAATAAATGGGCAGGGGGCAACATTGAGGTAAAAGTTACATTAACCATCTACAGGACCACATAACCAGAATTGCAGAAACGAACAAATTGTACTACTACCTTTTTTTCTGGGGGTTGTATTTGCAAGGAACTCGTGAGACCCAAGACAAGGCTTTGAAGTGATATTAAGCCACACACATTTCTTGCACTTTGACATTCATTACCTTTGAACACACCTGCAGCTGCAGATTGGGATCCATCTGTTAGCTGTATAGGCCTTGTCGCTTCCTTAGATATCTGGAAGGGACCAGATCAGCTAGATTTCACTATTGTGTGAGAGAGGGCAAGAGAAAGTCATACCAAGCTAAACAGAGGAGCAGGATATAGGAGAGTGAGTTGTAACAGCGCAGGGGGATGGGTGCTACAAGGATGAGAAGCACATGGTTCATGGGAGATGGAATTATAACATAATAACATTTGTTACTGTTTCTTTCAATTTCAAACATTCGAGCCACCCTAACTGTTAGGTGGGGGAAAAGATGGGGTTCCACTAACTTCAGGAGCTCATCCTCGTGTAGATTCAAACATGAAATGATGTAGTAATTTGGATATGAAGTAGGGTTCTTGTGAATCAGTTAGCTGTATTGTTGAGCACACCCCTTGCATTTTCTCTTCTTTTGGGATAGAAAATATCATGGCTTACAAGAGTGTAGCTAAGAGGTTTCTTCCTAACGTAGGTCGCCTTTTGGACATGCACATAGGAAAAAATGCGTGCATGAACCAGCACCAAAATGCTGTGGCTTTTGTGTATGGTGGTATTTCATGCTTAGTAACGCATTGGATTTTAGATTTTATAATTTTATATACAATTCCCTCTGGCTGGAACTAATAAAAGTTGTTCGATCATATCTTAAAAACTGAGGAGGGGAGTAGCTGGTACTAGATGATTTGCGATATGTCCCACACCTATGGTACATCAATCATTGCACCTTTACGTACATATTTGTCAACTACTAGAGAATTAATGCTATGCTTCATCAAGTGTATCAAATGCCCACATTGTAGTGCTTAGGTTTTGTCCCTTTCTAATTGAAAGCATGCTACTATTTGTAACTTGGCAGGGCTATGGAGACAGTTGTAAACCAACATGGAATAGATATGGATGCACTGCGATTATCTCGAATTCCATTGGTTGGTGGCCAACAGGCAGGTGATTCTAGTGGTGCTATGGCAAAGGACAAAGAGATCATGGGAAGCCAGTCTCCCATGATTGCGGGTGATGCATCCCAAAATAGTGCGCAAGCTGGACTGTGGCAATTTCCATCTAGTAAGCAGAAAGCACCTTCAAAGGAATTCCAATGTTTCATCTGAATATTTGAATGTGATTTCCTGATGCATCTTTCGTGTCTTCCAGGTTCAGCAGATATGAGGCATGGGGCATCAATTTCAGGCAGGGTACCTGCAGGTCCAAATAGGACCGATGTTGCACCGCCTGATATTCATCAAGGATCCATGTCGCAAAAGAGCGGTAGGTCCTCGGGTATTGAAAGCCCTGCAAGCATGCAGATGGAGGACACAAGATCTATGAATTCACATGATTCTTTGAAATCCGATGAGAAAACAAGCAAGAAGACCTCTTCAAAGAGAAAAAGGATGGATTCAAAATCAGCTGGGGACTTACATTCTGAGGACAACTCAAAGTCAGATGCTATCTCCACTGGACAAAATACTAGAAAGGGAAAACAAGTTGGCAAAGGTGGTAGACAAGGTCAGCCTTCCTCTGGAGTTGAGCATGAGCAATCACATACACTGCAAGGTGGTACTGCACAAGTTCCATCCCATGGTGGTTCACCTTCTCTGAGGGCTCACCCAGAAGGTCCATTGACTTCTGCTGGGAGGGCTACAATATCAAATCCATTCACAATGACTCAAATTTCAAATTTTCCTGAAGGATTAGCTCCTGGTGGTGTACCTGTCGAGTTGCAGAAAAGTATACTGGGTGGAGCAAATTTATTTAATAGTGGCTTTGGGTGGAACCAAAACCCACAAATTCCAATCGCGAAGAATTCCCAAGGGTCTGCTCCTGGTTTAGTGAGACCAGGACTTAATGTGGAAGGTATTACAACTTAACAAAAACATATCAGTCATATGAGAATTCAAATTTTTAATATGCTGATAATGAGTTTATCTCTTTTGTAGGGAAAGTTAATGTTGGGCCACAGGGAGCTTTTAACTCAGCTCTCACACCAAATATGGAGTTTCCCAGAATTCCTTCTTACAATTCTTCTGCCTTGGGAGGTAGCTCGCAATTTGCGGACAAGGGCAAGGAATTAGCTTCTGTTGAACTTCATTCAGCTGCCAAAGTTGCATCTCAGTCTGGAATTTCTCATGTAAGGCTTGGAATTGATACTTAAGATCATGTGTGCTTGGATTTGATACTTAAGATCATGTGTGCTAAGTATAGATTTAACGTGTACTATCTTTTTTTGTTGGTTGACCTTTTTAGATGACTTTCCATGTGATATATCTTGTTCTCCTTCTTTTGAATATGGTTGAAAATGGTGGAGTATTCAGGTTGTGATTGAACCTGCACGAAAATGCAATCACACTAATTGAATTTCTAGCAATTTTTTTACAATTTTTCAACCAGGTTTACCATCTGACCTGAGCAGGCTGCTTCCATCAGTCAACTTGTGAAACATGTCTTTGCTCACCTAGGCATCAAACCTTTCGTTAGTTGATATTTGTATCACCAATAGTAAATCCGTCTTCTGGAGTTCTTATTTGAGATGTAATATAACTTTCCAGGGAAGTCCCATGCAAGAAAGGCAAGGTATGATCAGAGCACCACAGAGAGCCGAAACACCTCTTCAAGAAGGCAGATTCTCTTTGCTTCCAAATAGAAATAGTGGGCCAAGTCAAATGTCTCACACCTCTCCCGGCGTGCCATTCAAAGAACAACAGCTGAAGCAGCTCAGAGCGCAGTGCTTAGTATTTCTTGCATTTAGGTCTGCACTTTCTTTCATTCCTCATTGTCTTGATTTTATTCAACAAAGTATATCCATGCTCAATAGTACAATCTGTGGCACTTATGTTGGCTACGTTGCCTTGTAGAAACAATTTGCAGCCAAGGAAGGTGCATCTTGAAATTGCCTTAGGTAGAGGGCCTACTACGGAAAGTAAGGACTAATAAAATGGAACATTGTACAATCTATTTGATATTCCTCATTTATCAGTTCATTCATAAGGTTATTACTGAAAATCAGGCGACGGTGCAGCTCAGAGAGCTAATGAGAACAGAGTGGCTGATGGTTTGGGAAAGGAAAATGGAAGCGGAATGGAAAACTCTGCTATGTTTGCTAGGCAAAATGATATCTCTAGGCTCTCATCAGCAGCTACAGGAAGTATTGCAGAGGTTGATGCCTTCTCAAAGGACCCAGAAAGTGCAAAAAAGAAGATGAAGGTAGTTGAACATGAGAAGTCATTGATGGAATTAGAGAATATCCAGCAAGCTTCTGTTATGGAGGGACCAAATTCTGAAATGCGTCCCCAAGAAACTGCATCTCTCATGCCATCTGGACCACATCAGTCATATGTTCAGGGAGATACAAGGAGAATCACCCCTGATATCCATAGGACTGATGCTGAAAATTTGAATCGGAGTTCAAATTGGGGAGGCCAGGGACCTTCCGCTTTGGGTGGTAATAGATATGTCAATCAGGAAGCAGCAGTTTTGATATCTAAAGAATCACCTGTACCTTTGAGTTCACACAATGTACCTGCTGATGGTTGCAACTCCAATGTACCAGAAATAGATCAAACTCCAGAGACAGGTGGACCTGGTAATGATGTTGAAAATCGTAGCCACGAGATTGTTCCCGGTCAGTCTGCTGATGAAGGAGATGAGCATAACTCTGAGCATGATGATTTACCGTCATCTCCCCCGAAGTACACAATGACAGAGAAATGGATCTTAAATTATCAGAAGAGAAGATACCATGAAAATCAAAAAAGGGTATTGGAGCAGCAGAAAGTACATGGCAGAATAGCGGCATCCTATGAGAAACTAAAGGTCTCGCTCTTTCTCTCTGCCCCTTATCATGTGAGTCTGATATGAGAAAGCTAATTCAAAATGGTTTATGTACTAGCTTATGAATTTTGGTTTCAGTTTCATATGTATGCTTCTTTTTTTTTTGTAAAAAAAGGAATTTTGTTCATCATGCTAGCTGATTTCGTTATCAAAGCATATGGTGTACATGGGGAATCATGTAGGCACATTTGTGTGTTTCTGTGTCTATTAGCTTTAACTGCATCGGCAAAGTTAAATTTTGGACCTCACTTCAGGAAAATGTTAATTCATCTGAAGATCTTTCTGCAAAGACAAAGAGTGTCATTGAGTTGAAGAAACTTCAACTTCTCCCGCTGCAACGTCGTGTGCGCAGGTTTGTTCAATTCTTATTCATATTATATGTTTGTCTCGCATCGCTGTTCTTACTTTTATGTCAATATGCAGTGAGTTTTTGTTAGATTTTTTCAAGCCAAATACAGCTGACTTAGACCGCATAAAAGCAATGAAGAAACATAAGCATGGACGGCGTGTGAAACAACTCGAAAAAATTGAACAGAAAATGAAGGAGGAAAGACAAAAGAGAATTCGTGAGAGACAGAAAGAGTTCTTTGCGGATATAGAGGCTCACAGGTTTGGTAACAATCTCCAGTGGCTCATCATTTTCTTGTAGCCATCTAGAGTCATCTGTACCCTTTTTTTTTTAGAGAGAAACTTGAGGACAGCTTCAAGGTTAAGAGAGAACGCTTGAGGGGTTTCAACCGATATGTTAAAGAATTTCACAAGAGGAAAGAACGAATTCATCGTGAGAAGCTGGATAGGATCCAAAGAGAGAAGATCAACCTGCTTAAGAACAATGATGTTGAAGGATATCTTAGAATGGTCCAGGTGGGTCTTGTTTGCTTTTCTGATTGCCCTGTATAGCTCTTTATCTTAAGCTATCTTTGGTTGACTATTCTAATAAATATCGCCACATTGTAGGATGCAAAATCTGACCGTGTTAAGCAACTATTGCGAGAGACTGAGAAATATCTGCAGAAACTTGGTGCCAAATTACAGAATCAGAATGCAAAGTCCATGGATGGCCGTGCATCTTATGTCTCTGAAACTGCCAATGACATTGAAGATGAGAGCTACCAGCCACAGGTTTTCTTCTTTTTTTTTTTTTTTGGGGGGGGGGGGGGTGGGGGTGGGGGTGGGGGGTTTGTTATCTAAGCTATCCCCTGCAAAGATGTACTAACTGAATTTCTTCTTTGCAGCATTATTTAGAGAGTAATGAAAAGTACTATCAACTGGCCCACAGGTATTTTATAATTTGGATAAAAAATACAATCCTTCAATGGGAAATAGAGACACATGCTTTATCTCAAATTCTCATGATAGTTTCTAGTGTTCATAGCTTGTTACTTTCCAATGCTTTCTACTTCTGACATGATTGCTTACTTCTTCTTTTTTATTAGTGTAAAGGAGATTGTGAATGACCAACCTACTTACCTTCAGGGTGGCAAATTGCGAGAGTAAGCTGCACTTATTATCTACTATTTTGTTGGTGCTTAAAATTTTTTGAGTGCCATCCAAATATTCTTATTCTTGAAGGTTTTTTTTTTGTTACTTATTTGGTCATCTAATACATAACTTTTGTTGATTCATTACTTGCTTGTTATGTACAGGTACCAGATGAATGGTTTGCGTTGGCTGGTTTCATTGTACAATAATAATTTGAATGGAATTCTAGCAGATGAGATGGGTCTAGGTAAAACAGTACAGGTACGACAAATATTGTTGATCAACACTTATGTTTATTTTTTATGGTGACAAACATATGCCTGAAGCTTTTTTTTTTTTGCTCTTCCGCCTCATTACTTTGGCAGGTAATATCTCTATTGTGCTACCTTATGGAAACAAAAAATGACCGGGGACCTTTTCTTGTCGTTGTTCCATCTTCCGTACTTCCTGGATGGGTTTCTGAACTGAATTTCTGGGCACCTGGTATAAATAAAATTGCTTATGCTGGTCCTCCAGAAGAAAGGCGCAGATTGTTCAAGTAAATGTTAAATTTTTCAAAAGTTTCATTTCATTGTGTAGTATTTGTGTAAAAATTTATTCAGTTTTGCTATTTTTTTCAGGGAGATGATAGTTCATCAGAAGTTTAATGTTCTTTTGACAACATATGAATATTTGATGAACAAGCATGATAGGCCAAAGCTAAGCAAAATACAGTGGCACTATATAATTATTGATGAAGGTCACCGTATAAAGAATGCATCTTGCAAGCTCAATGCTGATTTGAAGCTTTATCGGAGCTCTCATCGGCTATTGTTAACAGGAACCCCTCTACAGGTACTGGAGTTGGAATATTTACTGCTGTACATTACTTCAGTTGTTTTGCTCTTGAAGTAATATATTAGCTGTTTTCCCATTTTTGAAATGTAAGGTGTGTATGTGACTGTGTATCAACATTCATATTTTTAATCTTTGACCAACAATTAGCCTAAAAATCCCTTAAAATAGCGTAAGCGCTTGAAAATTATAAGCTCCAAACTTTTACCGTATGATCCCAATCTTACTGTCATGAGCAATGTGATATAAGATATATTAATGCAAAAAATATGTTCTTGGAGACCACACAGAATCAAACTGCGCCTAATGTTTTCTAATATTGAAAAATTATTCTTGCATGGCCCTCTTTCTCTCTGGTTACTAATTTGATTTGATTTTTCTATGAAGAACAATCTGGAGGAATTGTGGGCACTTTTGAATTTCCTGTTGCCCAATTTGTTTAATTCATCTGAGGACTTCTCCCAGTGGTTCAACAAACCATTTGAAAGCAATGTTGATAATTCACCTGATGAGGTACAGCATTTGTTTTATTTTTTTTCCACATCGAAGACTGTTTTGTTGTAAGGGTTGATGTCTAATGGTTGCTACTTTTCCTGCTTAAAGGCCTTACTTTCAGAGGAGGAAAACTTGCTGATCATAAATCGTCTTCACCAGGTTCTTCGGCCTTTTGTACTCCGAAGACTGAAGCATAAGGTTTTTTATTTCACATTCCTTATGCCTATTTGGCAAATAATTTGATACAATTACATATTTACATTCCACCATTTCAGCAATCCACTATGGTACTTATTTGAATCCTTAAGTGCATAATAGAAGCAAGACACTACAAAGTACCTATGTTGCAGATTTACCTTGTCTACGCACCAAACATATTTTCCTTTTATTATCTGAATGCTTATTATACTTGAATGGTGTAGTCTGTCAAGAATCAATACAATTTTCACCTGCAGCAGCACTATATATTTAAGCTTGCCAGAAGCCAGCTGACTCTGCAAAGCATCTCTGCATTCCATTTTCTCTCTCAATAGCTGACATGTTCACTTGTTGTAATTCATTTGTCCTTTTGCATTTTCTGAATGCTCTGTTTGGAAATGAATGGTCAAGGTTTGGATATACTAAACAGATTAAAAAACAAACTGGCTTTAATTGCTTTGTTTGTCTACAATCTAGATGATCGGTAATTCAAAGTTGCCTATTACTATTACTATCTAGTAAATTTCATCATTGGTTTCATGATTCAATCTAATTTCATCAGCTAAACAACATATAGCCTGTTTGAAAACTTGTTTCATTTGGCTTGTATTGCATGTACAGCGAAGCGAAGCTTTTACAGTTTTAATAATTACAAATAGAAGTGAATATGAATTGATTATGCTTTCCGTTACTACTGCTCATGCTGCCACAAATATTGTGTTTTGAGATTCCTTTTTGCCATCAGTGGTTATGTTTTGGGTGTATCTTGATTGCGAAAACTTGGAAACAGCCTGTATTTATTATTCCAAAATTAATTGGCTAAGTTTGTATTACAGCTTCGTTGAAGGCAAACCACAATGTCTATGGTTTCCTTACAATTGTTTTGAAACTTCGCATTTTGGTACAAACCTTCAATATTCAATGAAATCGAAATTAAATGATATAATTTGGTTTTTGAGATCCCTTAGGAAACAGCTCATTTAGTTGGGGCTTCTTATTGCCTGCCTTTCTTCTCATATCTTTAATCCATGTCATTTGTGCTATACCTTTTGTATTCATTACCTTCAGGTTGAAAATGAGCTGCCAGAGAAGATCGAAAGACTTGTAAGATGTGAGGCATCTGCGTATCAGAAACTTCTAATGAGAAGGGTGGAAGATAATCTTGGTGCAATTGGAGCTGTTAAGGTGCATTTTGTATTCTTGCTTCTATGTTTCATTTTTAAGGATTGTTTGATTCTGTAAAATGGTTCCATTTATTTTTATTTTTTTTGAAATATCATTTATTTTACTATAGGTTCGCTCTGTACACAACTCTGTTATGGAACTGAGAAATATATGCAACCATCCATACCTTAGCCAGCTTCACGTGGAAGAGGTATAGTGCTAATCTTCCATGTTACATACCTCTAGTTTTTTTTCTTTATGTTTGTTATAAACCTTTTGGTTTCTCTTTTGTAGATTGAGGGTTATTTACCTAAACATTATCTACCATCTATCGTGAGGCTGTGTGGAAAACTTGAGATGTTGGACAGACTGCTACCCAAACTCAAAGCTACTGGTCATAGGGTGAGTTTTACAACAAGAACGCCTTACCCATTTAGATTCATTTATTTTCATTTTTCTTTTGGCCTTTGTTTTGTGAGCCTTCTGACTGACGACAGCTAAAACATTGCAGGTACTACTTTTCTCTACAATGACAAGATTGCTTGATGTGATGGAGGATTATCTGGTGTGGAAAAAGTATAAGTACCTTCGATTGGATGGGCACACTTCTGGCCATGAGAGAGGAGCTCTCATCGATAAATTTAATGATCCTAATTCTGAAGCTTTCATTTTCCTGCTTAGGTATATTACTTGATTCTATCTCATGTGTCATGTTCTTTACCAAAATAAATCTTAGCAAACTCACAAATGCATGCTTGGCTGCTGTTGTGATTAATTTTTTATTTTGTCCATATATTTAACCATCATACATTTATCTCTAAAATTGACTAATCCCTGATTTCATAGCATACGAGCTGGAGGTGTTGGTGTCAATCTCCAAGCAGCTGACACTGTTATCATATTTGATACCGATTGGAATCCTCAGGTAGCTACAGCTTCAGTTATATTGTTTTGGGAATATATTCATTGAAGAAAGCATTATATATCTTCTTATTCCTCTATTTATTTATTTTGAAAAATGCTCAGTCCTCATTGATTTTTATCTAGGTTGACCTGCAAGCACAAGCTAGAGCCCATAGAATTGGTCAAAAGAAGGAGGTTCTTGTTTTGCGTTTAGAGACGGTATGATTTCTTTCGGTTTTATGTTGAAAGTTACTCATCTCATTTATAAAACATAAATAGAAGTAGGAGAATATTCTGTGCTGCGGCAAAAGGAAACATACTTCAGAAAGGAAAAGATTGATGTTGAAACGTGAGTTTGTTGTTGCACAGCCTACTTAGACACATTGTAAAAGCAATAAGTCAGCTTGCGTCCATCACTTCTTTAGACATCTGATGGGTATCAAAAACCGCTGCTGCCCAAAAAGGAACCCCTTGAGCTTGCTCAAGTCTTTCTGTTCAACATCACACACGCCCACCTCCGGTTCTGTGATGTGTGTTGGTATTCAGAACAGAGTAGTAGTCCAAAAGTGGCCTATTTTGGGTGGTTTCTTGGTGATTATGTTTGCGCACAAATATTTTCCCTATTTGTTTGGAAAAAGTTAAAACACGAATTATTTGAATACTCAATATCGTTAATGCTTCTCAGTGTTGTTTCTGTGATTATTTAGAAGCATGGCATAGTTCATTGTTTCTTTCTAAATGAATTAAGCTTGTGCAACCTTGCTTATACATGTTCTTTGATAGTTGATTAAGAATTCTATTGTGTATGTATTATTTAATTTGTTTGGCATATTGTTCCAGCTTTTATCCCCTTTTCTTTTTCTCGATATAGTATCTTTGTGGAAACAGTGAAACAAGTACACGGTGTTTCTTGGATACATAGCTATATAGAAAACTTGTTCCGGAGAGTTTCTTCATCTTTTGTACTGTTTATTTGTTTGCATCTCTTCCAAACATGCAAGCCATTTCATGATTACCCTGCTATTATAAGAAATGCTGACTGGTCTAACCTGGATCAATGTTATGTGCTGTTTGAAGCTTCAAAATCTCAATGCTGTTATTGTTCTTGACTTTAATTCACTTTGCTAAATATAAGGTCCGAACTGTAGAAGAGCAAGTCCGCGCTTCAGCGGAACACAAATTAGGTGTTGCTAATCAGAGTATCACTGCTGGGTTTTTTGACAATAACACAAGGTACATTCATCTGGTTACTTAAATAATCTACCCTTTTTAGTCCTGCTCTCTTTTAACTCTTACTACTGTGTGTCCACTGCAGTGCAGAAGATCGACGGGAATACCTTGAATCACTCTTACGCGAGTGTAAGAAGGAAGAAGCTGCTCCAGTATTGGACGATGATGCTCTGAATGATCTTCTTGCTCGTAGGTAAAGCCAGATTTGCGATCATTGCTTTTTGAGGATTTAATAGGTGTTTAGTTACTTAAAAACTTACCTTTTATTTTGTTTAATTAAATGTCACATTTCCTTCTTTAGTGAAGCTGAGATTGATGTATTTGAATCGATTGATAAGCAAAGGCGAGAAGATGAATTGGTATGCTGAATCTCAACAGGTTCTGTTCCTCTAAAACTTTTACATATTATGATTGATAAATTTTGTTGTATCATTACAGGCTGTTTGGCAAAAGGTTGTTCAGGACGGTTCAACTAGTGAGCTGGACCCTGGTATACTGCCTTCACGTCTTCTCACTGATGATGACCTCAAGTCCTTCTGCCATGCTATGAAGCTCTATGAGCAATCAAATGTTAAAGTTGTAAAGTCAAACGTGAGGAGAAAGGGTGAACTTGGAGGCCTGGATACACAGCATTATGGGAGGGGTAAACGAGCTCGTGAGGTCAGTTGCACATTGTTAATATATCTCTTGAGTCTTGACTGGGGTCTGTTAAGTTGCAATATAATTCATTGACATACTTGTAGGTCCGCTCTTATGAGGACCAGTGGACGGAAGAAGAATTTGAGAAACTTTGTCAAGCGGATACTCCTGATTCGCCCCAACGTATTGGTATGTTGAAGGATTTAGACATTTCAAAGGGCATTAAGCCTGAAGTACCTGCTGAAATTTCAAAAGAACCTGAACAAACAATGAAAGAGGCATCCCCCACTGTTGGGGACTCCCCACCAGCTAAACGGCGGAGAGGTAGACCTAGAAGGTCAGATGTTTTATTATCATCTACTTCTCTGTTGGATGGTGGTAAACAAGAGACAGAAACCACACATGTCGGTATTTCTGCTGTTCCGGCAAGTGCACTTAATTCTGGTGCAACAACTACTCCTGCTCATTCTTCCTCAGATGTTGTACATTCTATTGTATCGATTGATATCAACAAAGCAGAGACTGGCTCTGAAGTTAAGCCTTCCATTTCGCTTGCTCTTTCGGAAGGGTCTTCCGCAAAAGAAATTTGTACATCAGTACAGAGTGTTCATGATCTAGCAGCTTCAGGAGCACCTAATCCACCTTCTAGAGGCAGAAAAGTCCAAGCAGGAGAAACACCTCGCAGGCGAGGCCGAAAACCAAAGTCTCTAACATCTAATGTAGATGATGGTAGTTTGGATCCCTCAGTTGCAGTTGGGTGTGCAGGAGCAGACCCTAGTTGTCTTTCTTCCTATCCTCAAGGGAATATGCCACCATCACAAGCAGATGCTATGTCAAAACTAGAGACAGTTAAAGTGGATAAATCATATCCAGAGATAGGTAAGGGCATTTCTTCTTCTACTCATGAAGGAGATAAAGGTGCTATGGTTACTACACATGTGACAAAAGAGATACATGCTGGAGCTCGAACTCCGGCACCAGATCCTCTTAATGAAAATGTTGAACTGGTTCAAGTGATATCAGCTCCTTCGACCTCTATGGTATCAGAAGTTTCATTGCATACATCACATGTTGCTGTAGCCGATAGGCCTATTGAGAACCAACCTGCTGCACGTCGCCGCAGAAAGAAGGCGTCTGGTAGCGAGGATACTGGAGTGAGCACTAGGCAACGATCAGCTATGAAAAAATGTGACAATAGTACATGTGAAGCTAGTTCTGATGTGACCCCGAGTGAGAAACAAATAGAGAAGAAAGAAGATAGCAATTCGCATCAAAATGTTTCTAATGAATTACCAAATATTAACTCTCCGTTATATGAGAAGTCCGGATATGATTCTCAGCCAAGCACGCCTATTGCTGTTCCTATTCACGAAGCTACACTTCCCAGTGGTTTCAATGATGCTCATGCTGCACATTCTGAAATAGTTTCTTCAAGAGAATCTGCCAATCCTTCTGTCCAAGGTAAACCAGTGGATTCGCATTTTGAGACACTTGTTGCTTCCCAGGATCAAGCACAGAACAATGCAGGGAAGTACCTGACGACTCTGTGCTCCGGTATCCCAGCTAGTAGTTCTGAGACAGTTACTATAAATCCTGCAAGTGATCATAAACAAGCAGGTCCTCAGATTGAACCATCTGCTTCCTTGCTTCAAAATTCAGATAAGGATACTGCCATAATTCCTTCTGAAGTTGGCAGTTCTGCTTCAAATAAGGCACCAGGTAGGAGGAGAAAAGGGTCAGCTCGGGAATCCCGTACAAGAAGTAATTCTGGAGCAGCTGCTTCTGAACGGCATGCTCGACTTTCTGGATCGAAGGAGATAGATGATGTGAAAAAAGTAGAGGTGCCATCAAGTCCAGCAACAGTGGTGTCTATTTCATCAGCAGAGCAACAGGTTGCTGTCTCTTTAAGACCTGAGCTTACTTCCACTTCAGTTTGTGATAGTCAGAAGCATCCTGGGAGTCAAGATGGTTGTGACATTTCAATCCGTGTGGGGAGTCATATCTCTAGTGACATTTCTATTCCGGTTGGGAGTCATGAGTCAGATACAGATGCAGCACATAGTGAAGAAAGATCTGCCACAATGCTAACTCAGACTCCTGCAATGGCTGAATCAGAAGAAAGGAAACTTCATGAAGGTGAAGTGCAAGGTATTGTTTCTTTCACACCCTGCAGTCTTGGCCCATATGAGAAGCTATTCTTCAATTTATTTTCTTTATGCTTTGTCCCAGATATTAAGGGTACTAGTTCAGGGAACTAACTGATACAGTTGCAGCTGCAGAACCAGCAACTGTAAATGATGAATATATTATTAGTCCAGATGAGAAGAATAGTATGCTTTTCAGATATGTTTCAGCTGTGAGTAGTAATGATGGATATCATCTCTAATATGTCTTTGCTCTTTTTGTTTTCAGGTACTGATGCTAATATTTCAAAAGAAACAAAGATGATTTCAGCTGTGGAATCAGCACCTGCAAAGGATGAAATCGTGCAAGGTACCCCTTCTCAAGCATGTGCCTACACACCTGCACATCCACATCATTCCATGTGTCATGGTTCTTCATTTGTTCAAATGAGTGTAGTATTTGTTGTGGACACATTCTTTGGCAAACAATATCACAGGTACCCAAGGAATATGCCCACAAGAAACCAAAGTGGCTAAAAGTCCTAGTTCGAGTCTTGTTAGGATTGCTTGCAATTAAATAGCTTAATTAGTTTGGATATTCAGAGATAAGAGTCCTTAATTAGTTTGGTTATTCAAAGATTGAGTCGGTTGAAATTTGTATTAGGGCTGAGCTATATGATGGCAGCAGAATTATGAATAAAGCAAGCAAGAATTATAGCCTAACCTCAGAGCGTTCTACAGGAGTGCATGCGTGCTACTTGCCTCAATTTCCCAGCCATATCAGTATTACATTCTGTTTCTAACAATTGTCTATGCATATGTTTTGTTCTTTTTCAGGTGTGGAGGTGAATAGTTCAGAACAACCAACAAAGATGCATTCAGGTGCTGAATCAGCACCTTCAAATATTGACTTGGTTGAGATGCATGAGGCACATCGTAAGATTACTGATGATAATATACCTTCCTCTAGTGTGGCTATGGACACATGGCAGGCTAAAGTTGATGGCAGTGCTTGCCAGTCAGAACCAGTATGTGCTGACAGAACTGCAAAGCAGTCTGATGCATCACTACCATACAGCAAAGGCCCTACTGATGACAAAGACAATCCTGCCTCTACAAAAGAAGATGATAGTTGTCTGCGCACTGAAGCTACTTCAGTTGATGTGGCTGATTCAAATCAGTGCAATGTGAATGATTCTAATAATACAACCGAAGACGCCATTGATTCTATTGATGCTACAGGACTACCAATGGATGAGACAACCGTTTCTCTTGTAAAGAATTCTAATTTGAATGAGCAAAGCTGTGCCCTTCAATTTGAAGATAATCCTCCTGCAACTACCTTGACAACAATTCAATCTGATAAAGCTACTGGTGATGCTGACATTATTTCTTCTGACAAAATTGAATCTTCTGGTATTGAGATTGAAACAATGGGTACTGAAATGGCACGTACTGGAGAGCTTACTGTTGCTTGCCTTTCAGAAGCGCCCAATTCACTTGTTGTAGAGCAAACTCAAGAATCTCCCGTTCCAAACAAAGAGGAAATTATTGACTCAACATTTAAGCAGGACTGCAGCACAGTGCCCTTTGTCGATGCTGCTGTTGCTAGAGAAGTGACTAAAGAAATGGATCATTCTGCTGTGGAGAGACCGGTATCTGAAGTTGTCGAGACAGAGACCGAGCCAACTGAGATTTGTGGTCCTACGCAAAACGAATCTGTTCAGGCATCAGGGTTAGATCATGATTGTTCTGGACTAAAGTCTGCTATGCAAGTGGAACATGATGCAGCAAAAAAAGAGGATGGGTACTGCACAGCCGCAGACACTACTCCTTCATCTGAAGGTATCATGGAATTAGAGGAAAATGAACAAGCACCTGCTGCGAATGCTGATGAAACTATTGCTCATGTTGAAATCAGCAAGGATCCTGAGATTCATGTGTCCGGTGATGTATTGACGGACATTCAGTCATCAGATCTGAATTTGGCATCTTCTATTAAGTCCACAACACTAAATTTAAGCACCCAGGTTCCTATATTACTTGAATCTAAAGAGAATAGATCACCTGTAAATGACTATTCACATGATAGGGAACAGCAAAGCAAAATGGTTTCAGCCACTTTACCAGCACTTACGAGTGTCAAGGAAATTGCTCAAGGTAATTTTATCGAATGCATGTACACGTAGACATGCACATGCACGGTGCATTGTTTGTTCCAAATGAAAATATTTGCTTATTTTATTTCAATACTCCCTCTGCCCACTTTAATTGATGTTTTAAAATTGGGTTCAAGAATTACGGAGGTGTGGAAAAGGTACGGTATACGAATAATTAGGAGAGATACCCCCGCGCAAAAAAAGAGATGTATTGGGAAGAGAGAAAGGTGTCTCTAGAAGTGAGAATGACAAATAATTTGGGACAAGTGTTGAAGGCTAGAATGCCAAATAAATTGGGACGGAGGGAGGAGTAATCAGTAACAGTGACCTGCATTTCTTATGGGTGTCTTTGCTTCTTTTGTTTGCAGGTAATGAAGTTAATAGTTTAGAGCAACAAACAAATGAGGTTTTAGCAGTGGGGAGTGACGCAGTGTGTGACCAGGATACTGCCATTATTGATCATGGTAGTGGCACTGATGTGGGCATGCCCAATTGTCAAAGTGCAGAGGTTAAGAGTGATAAGGACCACACTACTGAGACTGTCCTAGAAGGCATAAAAGCTCCTTGCGATGCCTCTGACAAGGACCATTCTGCTGATGTTACTCTTCTGACCGCTGAATCTAAGAAAATTAGTACTCGTGATACAGAAGTTGTGTGTATTGGCAATTCTGAAACTTCTGGTATTGTCGATGGTGGAAAAATTGGTGTCCATGAAGCTGCTGTTACCGCTGATCATGAGGGAGCAATAGCTGATTTAATTGGCACAAGCACAAATGATCTGGCATTAGCTTCTTCTGCTGTTGGTGAGACTGTAACAAGTGCCCAGGAAGCTGCAGCTGTTGCAGATCCAGGAAGCATGCATATGCATGATCATGAGGGTGACGAAGGCACAGGTAACCCCTCTCACCCAATCGACCAACTCTCACTTTCTTTTCTGCCTGTTCATATACATCGAGTGGGAGAGAAGCTATATACTTTTCTGATTTTCCTCTTTGTTTGATGTTAATACTGTGTATCTGGATGTGGTTATTCTTATCTCTCTGTTCTTTTTGTTTTCAGGTACTGAAATTAATAGTTCAGAGCAACAAGCAACTGAGATTTTAGCTGTGGAGACTGACACAGTAGGGATCCAGGATACTGCCTTTGTTGATCATCAGGGAACTAGCGGAACATGTGATGTGCACCAAATAAGTACACAGGCTCCGGCATTGCCTAGAACCGACATGCATGGTAACCTGCTGAACCCTCATGCCCCTCCTTCCCTTGTCTTGTCACGCTTGTGTATGAATACACAATTAGCAGACTGTATATTTTTGTTCCATTGTGTATTGTCACTGTATGGGGGTAGGTATTCATGTGGTCATTTGATTCTAGCTTTTTCAGGTGTTGAGGCAGAAACAAATCAGATAAATACCGTCTCAGATGCAGAACCAGCATCTATAACAGGTTTGCAAAATTCTAATGGAGTTAACTTTCACATTAAACATTTATGAGTGCATACTTTATCAAATCTTTTTGCAGATGATCAAGGACACCTTATGCATGAAGTGCATCGTAAGACTGGTGATGACGCTGTATTTTCATCTGTTGGGGAACAGGACCCATTGCGAGATAACATCATCAGTGGCTGTGATGTGAACATGCCCACTTTTCAAAGTACAGCTCAGGATCATGCTACAGAGATTGTCCTAGAAGGCATCCAAGCTCCTTCTACGGCCTCTGACAAGGATCATTCACCTGATTTTCCTGGAAACGTCTTGCTGACTGCTGAATGTTATAGAACTACTGGCGATACAGAAGTTGTGTGTGCTGGCAACTCAGATTCTTCTGGTGGTGGTGAGAGTGGAACAATTGGTGTCCAGGAAGCTGCTGCTTTTGCCGATCATGAGAGAGCAGATCTAAACGACACAAGCATGCGTGATCAGGTAATAGCTGGATCTGGACAAGAAGGAGCACCTGGAGTTGTCTTGCCAGGTAATCCTTCTTACCCACTCTCACCTTTTTCTTCTTACGAGGAGGGATGAAACAGTGTACTTTTCTGGATGAAGAGTAATGTATATTGCAGATTTTAAGATTAATGATGGATATTTTTTCTTATTTATACATTCATTTTGTTTTCTCCTAATATTCAGAAGAAGAAACAAGGGTGAGTTCGGCTGTGGAACCAGTACCTGCAAATGATGAAATCATGCAAGGTACCTTTTCTCACAAGCACCTACCCACACTCCTGCATGTCCATACAGACTCATGCATGTGTCACCGTTTTTTGTTCTGATAAGAACAGTATTATGTTCTTTTCAATTGGCTAATTGTAACAGTTGCCAACATTATTATGCATATATTTCTTTCTATTTCAGGTATTGAGATGAATATTTCAGAACCACCAATAAAGATAGTTTCATGTGCTGAATCAGCACCTTTAAATGATGAACTAGTCGAGATGCATGAGGCACATCATAAGATCTCTGTTGATACTGTACCTCCCTCTATTGAGTCCATGGACACGTGGCAAGCTAAAGTTGATAGTAGTGCTGCTTGCAAAGCAGTATGTGTTAATGAAACTGCAAAGCAGCCTGATGATAAATACACTCCTGACTCTACCAAAGAAGATGACAGTGGTTTGTGTACTGTCGGTGCTTCTGTTGATCAGATTGATTCGAGTTTAGACAACGTTGATAGCAGTCAGACTCATAGCTTCTCTGAGGATTTGAGTCATTTGCCTGCTGCTTTACAATCAAATGAGCCTGCTGAAGAGGATATTTCAGAAAATAATGGATCTGAGGAGAAACAGATGAAAACAGATGAAATATTGGACAGGAGTTCTGGTGATTACCAAATTTATAGTAACACAGATGAAGGTTCTCATGATACAGAACTAGGAAGATATTCTGCATCTAACGAGGGCTGTTCTGCTCAAGTAGATGGTGATGTATTCGGAAGTCAAGCAACTGCTGGTGAAGTTCATGTTGCCATGAAAACTGATGGCCTTCAGGAATCTCATGATGCGCCTACCCAATCTGAAAAAGAAACTAGTATGGTAGAAGTTTCTACCGTTGTACACACTGATCACGGGTGCAATGTATCTTGTGAAGAAGCCATGGTTAGGATTGGTAGTGACAATCGAACCCATAATGACACAGATGATTCCAGTAATACAAACAAGGACACGATTGATTCTATTGACACTACACAACCACCAACGGACAAGGCCAGTGTTTCTCTTCTACAGAATTCTGATTTGAATCTGCAAAGCTGCACTCTGCATTTTGAAGATGACCCTCCTGCAACTGCCCCGGCGATGATTGAATCTGAAAAAACTACTGGTGATGCTGAGATCTTTTCTTCTAACAGGTTAGAATCTTCTGGTATTGACATTGAAATAGTGGGTATCCAACAGATCGAAGCATCTACTAGTGGAGAACTTACTGTTGGTAGCCATTCGAAAGCACACAGATCAGCTGTTGTGGATCAAACTCAAGAAGCTTCTGTTCCAAACAATGAGATTATTGAATCAGTAGTTCCTAAGCAGGAGTGCAACACAGAACCCTGTATTGATGCTGCTGTTGCTACAGAAGTGCCTGAAGCATCAGATCATTCTGCTGAGAAGAGACCGGTATCTGAACTTGGCGAGACACAGACAGAGCCAACTGTGATTTGTCCTGAAGCATCGGACTATTCTGCTGAGGAGAAACTGGTAGCTGAACTTGCCGAGACACAGACACAGCCAACTGAGATTTGTCATCCTATGCAAAATGAATATGTTCAAGCAGCAGGGTTGGAGAATGATTGTTCTGCAATAAAGCATGATGACAGTACCGCCTCATCTGAGCATGTTATTGTCGCTCCTGAGCCAATAAATGAAACTTCTGTTATGCAAGTGGAACATGAGGCAACAAAAATGGAGACCGAATGTTCTGTAGCTGCAGAGAACATTCCATCGGAATCTATCATCGAATTAGAGACAAATGAAGAAACACCTGCTGTCGAAGCTAATGAAACTACAGGTTGTGTCGAAGTTTGCAATGATCCTGAGAGTCACGTATCCAATGAAGTGTTGATAGTTGTACAGTCATCAAAAACTTCTGTTATGCAAGTGGAACATGAGATGACAAAAAAAGAGACCGAATGTTGCATAGCTGCAGACAACACTCCATCTGAATCTATCATGGAATTAGAGACAAATGAAGAAACACCTGCTGCTGAAGCTAATGAAACTATATTAGAGACAAATGAAGAAACACCTGCTGCTGAAGCTAATGAAACTATAGGTTATGTCAAAGTTTGCACTGATCCTGATAGTCACGCATCCAATGATGTATTGATAGCCGTACAGTCATCAGATCTGAATTCGCCATCTGCTATTCAGCCTGGTACAATAAATATAAACACGGAGACTTCTGTATCAATTGAATCCAGAGATACAGAAGAGTCACATGATACAGGAGAGCAAACCAAAATGGTTTCACCCACTGTACCAGCAGTTACAGGGGATAAAGATATCGTCCTAGGTAATTTTCGCAAATAAAAAAAATATTATTTGCTGCTTTTAAATTTTGTTGTCAGTAGTAACAGTGGCCTGTATTTCTTGTTTGTGTCTGTCCCTTTTGTTTGCAGTTAGTGAAGTTAATAGTTCAGAGCAACAAACAGTTGAGGTTCTAGCAGTGGGGCGTGACACAGTGCGTGACCAGGATGCTGTCATTGTTGACCATGAGGGAGGTAGTGGCACTGATGTGGACATGCCCGCTTGTCAAAGTGCAGAGATTAGGGGTGATAAGGACCACACTACTGAGACCGTCTTAGAAGGCATTGAAGCTCCATGTGATGCCTCTGACAAGGACCATTCCTCTGATCTTCCTGCAACTACTACTAGTGATATGGAAGTTGTGTGTGCTGGCAATTCTGAATCTTCTGTTGGTGGTGAAGTCGGAAGAATTGGTGCCCAGGAAGCTGCAGCTGCTGCTGTTGCCGGTAACGAGGAATCAATAGGTGATTTAAATGGCACAAGCACGCATGATCAGGCATTAGCTTCTGGTGATAGGGAGAGTGTAGCAAGTGTCCAGGAAGCTGCTCCTGTTGCGGATCCAGGAAGCATGCGTGATCATGACGGAGACGAAGGAGCACCTGGTGATGTTTTGCCAGGTAATCGTCCCTCACGCCACCAGCATGCCTGATCAACTGTTTTTCCCCATTGTTTGATGTTATATCTTGGCGCCAATTTGTATGTTGTGCTCTTTTCAGGTACTGAGTCTCACGGTTCAGAAGAAACGAAGGTTGCTTCACCTGTGCAAGCGGTGGCATCTAATACGGCTCTAGTAGGTTATTCTTCTTCAGAAGACTCGATGGAAGAATGTGATTCTGCCAAGTAGCTTGACGCTGATGACGACAGTAGTGGTGGTTAGATGTATATGTACTTGTACTTTTGTATGTATTTAGCCTCATGTAATATTGGGGTTGCTGGATATTGTACGAACATTCATGTCTGCCCGTTTGGGCCATTGCAATGGAATTGTGCTGGTTCTAACATGGCATGGGCTTCCTCTCTCTCACATCGGTTCGTCTCGGAGCAAGGTCAAAACGTTAGCTGTGCTGTGCAGCTTCTTTCCGTTAACCAGCTTCAGCTTGTGGATAACATCTGCGGCCGACGTGCCCGGTTCTAGAATCATGACTGAAGCTTACTATCGGTGCTCGGTCTTGCGTTGCGTTGCGTACGCACTTCATGAAAGTGAAGGTAGGCTGCGGTCGACATGCCTGCTCGTACACTTCATGAAAGTGAAGGTAGGCCGCGGTCGACATGCCTGCTCGTAGAATCTTCGATGCATACAGTATAGTATGCACCTGTTTCTCTCACTGCAACATGCATAAATTCCTCCGGGCTTCGACAAATCCGTGGTCGGCGCCCAAGGATTGAACCACGCTTGACCGCTCCTCCATACGTAATCCCGGTCCATCCCATCCTGCTGCTGCTGGCGCCGCCATGCGCACGCAATCGGGTCGCCGGAGGACAAGTTTGGTTTGCCTGGTGGGTGAATTGCATATGTGGAAGTTGGATTTGTCCGAACCGCTGCTCTAGTAGCCAGCCACTATCTGCATACAAGTCCGAAAATTAATGTCAAGACCAAACCGTCAAAAACGCAATAAGAAAACTAAAGAATTCTACTAGATTAGTTAGTGGTCGTCCCGTAATTTGTGTGGCGTCTGGCGGCGCTCGTGCGTTCCGTCCGGCTGGGTCGGTGGTGAAAAGTCAGCGCCTGACGGTCAGGCGCGCGGGGCCGGGTTCCAATCCCAACAACACGATCGGATTAGTCGACCAGTAGCGAAGTGCGGTGCCGGCCAGAGCACGCGCGCGGCGCGGGAGGGCGGCGCTGGACGGTAGTGTATAACGTGAACCTCGGCGCCGGGCGTTCTGCCGTTGCCAGCCACGGTCTCCACCGCCATAGCCATCGCTCGCTCCCTCACAAAAAAAATAAATAAAAAAAAAAAAAAACCACCGCGGTTACAGTGCACACCCCAGTCCATCCCATGCTGCCGCCAGCCCAGCCGCCATGCCCGTGCGTGCGCATCGTCAGCGGAAAGACTTGGTGTGGCGGTGCAGTAATATTTGCTTGTGTGGCGCACGGCAGCTGGGTCGGTGGCGAACGTGACCTTGCGAAGCAGCAAGAGATTGAGCTCATTAGCATGCACGAATTTCCTCCTGGCGGGCAAATCTGTGGTCGGCGCCCAAGTATTCGACCGGGCTTCAACAAAAGGGACTACTCCTCCCCATCCCCGTCCATACGTGTCTATCCGATGCTCTTGCTGCTGCCACGCGTGCACGTCGAACAGCAGAAAGACAGACCTCGTGTGGCGGCGCATCTCCCGGCCGACTGAGCATGATTTATTATTCCCATCGTTGTTTACTTTTTTAATTGTTGACATTACCAGTTCGACTTCAAAAGTGAACCAACGAGTGCCAACGATTCGGAAGGGAATTTCCATTAAAAAAAAAAACTCAGAGGTATCGCTGTCGAACACCCTGTGGCGTCTAGCGGCGCTCATGAGTTCCGTCCGACTAGGTCGGTGGTAAAAGTCAGCGCCTGGCGGGCGCGCGGGGTTCCGATCCCAACAGCACGATCGGATGACCCAGTCTGTCGTCGACCTGGAGCAAAGTGCGGCACTGGCCGGAGCACGCGAGCTGCTAGGGAGGGCGGCGCTGGACCTGGACGGTAGTGTAGTGTAAATCCAGAGGCCGGGCGTTCTGCCGTTACCCGCACACGCACGGCCTCCGCGTAGGCATCGCTCGCTCCCTCGCTTTCACCGTCACCGCGCTGTGGAAACGGCAAAAAAACCACCGCGGTCCACAGGCCGGCTTGGTGGTAACGGCAGAAACCATCGCGGACCAAATTCCCAAGGGATTTTGCTGTGAGAACCCAAGGGACCAAATTGAGCTTTTCTTATCAGCACAATCAACAAATCTGTGGTCGGCGCCCAAGGATCGGACGCGGACGAGGCTTAAACAATTGGACCGAAATAGATCCCATTCCATCCGATGTTGCTGCTGCCATGCGAGCACGTCGTCAGCAGGAAGACTTCTTCGTGTGCGGCGCATCTCCCGGCCGACTGCGCATGGATTTGCGTGGTGCACGGCGTCCCCGCGGCCGGGTAGGTGCTGAACCGGTGATAGTGAAAGTCAGCGCCTTGTTGCCTTGCCGCTGGGCTGCGTGCCGCGGAGATGGCATGGGACAACAGAAATATACTTGCTTCATTTTTTAGAAAACGAAGACAGTTGGTTTCAATAGGATTTTTTTTTTCTTTGAGACGGAAGTGAACTTTCATATAAAACCAGGTCTACAGGCAAATTGATCGCCGGCAGAGACCCCACCAGCGGCAAAACCTGCGTCCATGCGAGCTGCTCCCTTCTTTATTAAATTGTCGTTGTCGATTTTGATCATAAATTTTAAATATTTATTTTATTTTAAAAAATATCAAATATATAAAATTAAAAAATAAATCTTTGATAATAAATTATAAAAAAATATTTTATATATTTTATATTTTTTTATATAAAACAAATGATCAAAATTAACGGTGATAACAACTTAAAAAATAATGCAGTACTTCTCCTTTTCCTCCGCCGTGGAATGTGAATTTTCTCGAGATTAGTAATCATTCAGCTGCACGTAATTTGCGTGGCGTCTGTCTAGCGTCCGGCACGGCTGGTCGGTCGGTGGTGAAAGTCAGCGCCTGGCTGGCTAGCTGTGCGGCGGTGTGCGCGCTCGCGGGGGTTCGATCCCAACAACACGAGACGATTCCGGGAACCTGGAGCAAAGTGCGGCGCCGGCCGGAGCACGCGCGGGACGGGAGGCCGGCGCTGGACGGCAGTAGTAGTGTGGATGGAGATCGAGCGACCCGCCGCACGCACACTAACGCCGGGAGTTCTGCCGTTGCCTGCACGCGCACGGCCTCCACCGTAGCCGTAGGCATGGCTCGCTCGCTTTCACCGTGAACGACCATCGCGTTTCAAAAAAACAGGTCTCGACTTGCACTTTTTTTTTTCATTTAATGACGAATGTCCGAAGGAACTTTGTGCTGAAAGGCAGGGCGAGTAGGTAGGTGACCAAATTCCGAAATGTTTCTCTTGGAAATCCCACATGGAAAAGATGGACACGAGCTGAAAAAGGCGACAGTTTTTAAAACCATTGAATAAAGGAATCCCCCGTTCTTCTCGTCATAAACTACTGTGTGTTCGACTGTTCGTACTTCGGCACGCACGCAAGCAAGCATGAGCTAGCAGCGCCCCCTGCAGCCATGATGACTGATGAGGAATTGAGGAGAAAGGGGGGGGTGGGGGGGGGGGGGCGGGGGGGAGTGGGGAAGGGAAGGGAAATCAGAGTGGGTAGCGCGTGCGCAGGGTTGGCCGGAGCGCGGAGGCTAGGCCTAGTGCGCGTGAGAGAAGCAGCAGCAGCAGAAGCCGACGCCTGGCGCCGTCCCGTAGTCCGGAGACTGGAAAAAAGAAGAGCAATAGAAGCAGCTGCGAAGCCCAGATGCTCTCGCCTACGCGCTTTGTCGACGCTCTCGTGGACATGGTCCACGATGGACCAAATGAAAAGCCCAGGGCTCCGTTTGGCGTATTTAGGCCATGCATATGCAGGGGGGGCATCGCGTTCTTGGTTTGGTTCATGAGACTATGAACTCTGCCCATAAACAAAGATGGTGTCATGGTTGTTCAATTTTATCAGGAACAAGAACTGCCATCAACTATCTTTTTTTTCTTACAAAATGAAAGGAAATGTAGTTATCATCATTATTATATGCAATAAGGCACTTTTGCGTATTTCACAAGGTAAGTAAAACAAACATATAATCGTAATAATATTATTAGTAGGTGGAAACAAAAATGGCTCTGATTTTGTGTACTCAACTTTTGTGACAAGCAGTATCTATTTAAGACAGTAACAAAGAAAGAATGAGAGAATACGTTCCCAAATGCAAGAATAGAATAGGGTATTGTTTATTGGAGAAGTTTATACATGTTAGTTGTTTTCAATACTATAATCGTTCAAAAGTTCTATGCATCTAGAAACAAGACCCAAAAGTCCCAAAAAGAATCTAAAAATTAATTTATGAAAATGCACAAAAAGTAAGTGTTCTAGTAGGCATTGAGCAACTGTTCTTCGACTCTGTCCCCTGATCCTCTCAACTCAATAGGAAAAGATTATTATAACTGAACCGGGCATCAACATCAATTTAAGGTTATTGTATTTCAAATCAAAGGGCAAGGGCGATTCGACTCGGTGAGTTTACATGCTGAAATACAGCTTCGAATCGGCACAGTATGTGAATCTTCTACGAAAACGTCAATTATCTCATACCGTTAAAACCAATAACCGTTTTTGATAGAATTGCTCGAAACTCCCATGCATATAGAAAACAACACCCCAAAGAAAAAAGTTCCCGTGAAACAACTAATATGCATCATAAAATCTTCGAAAAGGAACTAGAAGCTCAAGTGGTCAACAAGTTCTAAATAAGACCTGCAAGCGATGATGAACATGCAAACAAAAATCAAGCTATTCTACTAGGTGCTCTATTTACTGTTCTTCAACTCAATAGGAAAAGAAACTCTTGTGTATCGTAAGAGAACCCTTAAAAAGGAACTAGTAGAAGCTCAACTGTCAACGGCTGCACCGCCTGCCCAAGCAAGCACCACCACACACATACAGCTAGGAGTACTACATACTAACCCAGTTGAGATACTGTTTGTCTGTTTGCAGATGGAAGAGAAGAGAATAGAAACGCCCACACCAGAGCACCACACGCCACACGCAGCAAAATTGAGCACGGGCCATGCACCCTGTCCACGCGGCCACGTACCTGTGCCGCGTGCCCCACCCTTTTGGTCGATTGTCGCGTGGGCGCCCGTGCCCACTCGGCAACGACGCTGACGGCCGCAGCAACCGCCCGCTCCTATTAATAAGCCGGGAGCGAGTGGATTCTCCGCCATCATCTCTCCCTTCACCTGCCCCAAATCCAGATTAGCATCCTGCTCTCTCCTCCGCTTGGCAGCGCACGCAGAGATCCCAAAAATAGAGCAAGCGCATCCGACTTTTGTCTATTACTAGCAGCAATTCGAGATTTTCCTCACACAGATCGAGAGAACCAAAGAGAACGACAGATTCCGGACATGGCTGCGGTGATGGTGGCGCGTCAGGGCCGGGAGCTGCAGCGGTACAGCGACAGCACGGGCGGTCGCGTCGTGGTGGGCTGCGTCCCGTACCGCGTCCGCGAGGACGGCGGCGAGGTGGAGGTGCTGGTGATCAGCTCGCAGAAGAAGGGCGCGGCGGGCGGCGTGCTGATCCCCAAGGGCGGGTGGGAGCTTGACGAGTCGATGGAGCAGGCGGCGCGGCGCGAGGCCATGGAGGAGGCCGGCGTGGCCGGCGAGGTGGCCGGCGCGCCGCTCGGCGTGTGGTGGTACCGCAGCCGCAGCTACGACGCGACGTACGAAGGCATCGTGCTCCCGCTGCGCGTCACGGCGGAGATGGACCGGTGGCCCGAGATGGGCCTGCGCCGCAGGGAGTGGGTCTCCGTTGATGAAGCCGTGCGGAGGTGCCACCACGCCTGGATGCGCGAGGCGCTCCAGCGGTTCGCCGACCAGCACGGAAACGGTGTGGCGGCGGCGGAGGCGGCGGCGGTGCTCCTCAGCTCAGCTCTGTAGGCGGCGGCCCCTGCCTTCTGTGCGGTGCTCGTGCTGGATGGATCTCCCTTCCCTTCCCTTCCCCCTCCCGCGTTTTTCGCCGTGCAGGTGCGCGCGGGCGGGAGGAGGCCGGAAGCTCGGAACGGAGACGAGTAGTAGATTCATCAGAAAAAAGGGGGAAAAAAAAATGCAACACTCAAAAAGAATCTGAACGTCGTGGTGCCGTGTCGCAAGAAGACGCGCGGCGTGTACATTCTTGGCCGGGTTGGGGATTTCCATCAACATGTAAATGTCACTTATACTTTGTACTTAACAGAACCAGATTCATCATCGTGGTGGCAGGCAATAGAGGAAAACCGATCGCAACTGACTCTCTTCCTCTCCAAAGGACGCGTTATTCTATCCGGTTACTCGACTGTTGTCCTTCATTTTCCTCTGGATCCTTCAGCGCGATTACTGTCATCATACTGTGGGCTTCTGGTGCAACGAAGGCGGGAACGTGTTCGCCGCCGCCGGCTGTGACTCACACGCACCTACGCGCAACGCGTACGCTCTCGACGAGTTAAGATACGTATCTGGATACGTTCATATCTAAGCTCATCGTCGCAACCAATAATTGATTGATTGATTGACACTGCTGCGAACCATATCTACTACTTACTGTCGGTACTACTATCTGAATCTTGCAGCATCGATGCCATAATGCGGTGTCGGACAGTTGAGGACGCCGAGCACATCCGATCCGACAACGCGTGTGCTGTCCGCTGGCAAGGCAAGCAAAGGAACCGCCGGTTCGATTTCGGTTCGCCATCGGCCATCCATGGAACGGAAGCTGGAAGAAGAAAAGGCAAGCGATGCTTCTTTTTTGCCAGATAATAGTTGACGTACTACTTGTTCTTTGCCTTTTTTTCTTCGTGAATTGCGGCGCGGGTCCCTCCGAGAGCCCCGCGTTTCCTGTGGGCGTGCGTGGCGTGGTGGGGGATGGGAGGACTATTCCCGTCTTCCGTTCCGTCTCCGTCCCGTCCCGTCCCCATCGAAAAGATGGATGGGATGAGAGGAACCCGCGGCCCCACACGCCCTCGCTAGATGCCGACGGGGACAGGAGGAGGAGACGGTACCCGCGCCTTGTCGTCGTCGTCGTCTGAGTCGAAGCGAGCCAAAAACGCGCGCGATTAGAATAGATTAGCTCGGGTCGGGTGAGGCGACGCGCGCGCCCCGGGGATTCCGGCCGGCTGGGGACGTGATCCAGGTGCGCCGGGGGAAAGGGAAATGGAATCACTGGCGAGTAGATAGAGTTCGTTTTGGTGATAAACGTTGGGGTTGCGCCCCGGGCCGGTGTGGTCCACGTGTGGGGGGCGCCGTTTTTCCCTTGGCTGCGGCTTGGGTTGGGTTGGGTAGGGTGGTGGGGGTACGGCGCGGACGAGTTGGAGCTACACGACGGAATGACGATGCCCTGCTCTTGTTTCCTTGCCCTTGTTGGCGGCACAGGTTTCTGCTGCCTGATTGGATTGATTGATCGCCCCCCAGGTTTCTGTTGGTCCCGGTCGCCATCCATCTTTTAATCTCGCGTCGTCACCGATAGCTACGGCTTAGCAACTCTCTCTCTCTCTCTCTCTCTCTCTCTGGGTAGTACTCATATTTGTCTGCGGCGTTGTCGTCACAGTGGCTCACGACAACACGTGGATCCACGACGGCATGATCTCTATCTACTGTAGTACTCTACCAGTACAGTACTCTACCACGAGTGTTTCTGAGATGGACGAGACGTTCTCTCGTTCTGCTGCTGCACCTCATCAGTCGATTGCAAATCGGGCGCGTAAGACGCAGCGGGTGTCACCTGTCAGCGCAGCTGAACAGCGAGCTGACTGGCCAAACCTGTATGCTGCTATGTGCTGCTGCTTGCCTGCTTTAGCGTTTCATAACGATAGACTATAGGCTGTAACCAGCCAACCGTTGCCTTCCTTTTACGGTCAGGCCACAGCAGCACAGACGTGTGGGGCGCAATCAATCACTCCGCGACCTGGATGTATGATGGATGGGTCGGAGAGGGAGCTTCAGCACTCACCACACGGTCGTCGACCACGCCGCGCCACGGTCGTCCTACGCGGATAGTATTAAGGGGCTGCGCTTACCGGGATCCAGAATCTTTTGAGCTGTGCGTTACTCTGATCCACGAAGAATCTGATGCCGACATGCTGCCACGCGTACGAAATGTTCAAGGACGGAGCGCACACGGCAAATCGTTTCTTTCTAGTAGTAACGACAAAATAATGTTCGTCAGCAGAATATCGTAACAGGACAAACTAAATATTAGGCTGAATTGAACTAACGCATGAATTAGGCCAAACTACAAGCCTGAACTGAACTAACGAGGCCGAACTAAATACTTGTGTCGCATAAGCATAATGTCACATCAAGCAGACAACAAAATAACAGTCAACCTCCACCACTACGTAGCCGTGCAGAGAATGGATTTGATTATTTAGAGTAGCAATTTGTTTCTGTAACATCGTCAGCAACGTCCAAAGCTTCCTTTATAACATCATCAGAGTATCATCGCCGGGTTTGCGTGCGTGGCTGCGGCCCGGAGCTGGAGCTGGCTCACTAGAGGCGAAGAAAAAGGAGAGAGCAGGTCCATGGGATGGCGCTGAAGTTCACTGGTGCTGCTGAATAGACGGCGACCGTCCTACGGGGAAGAAAGGGGAAACCGAAAATTTGTGGAGCTCGAGGCACACGGGGTTGCTCGAGGTGGTGGTGGAGAGGTCGGAGAGGGGTGTGTGGCTGGGCTACGGGGGCGCTGGGCCGAGTGAAAAGAAGTGGGGCGCGACGGCCCACGCGCTCGCGGAGGGAATTCCCGCGCGGATGTAGGAAGGAAGAAGTAGGCCTTTCACAGAGAGAGGGTTAGAGGTTTCGTCCCAGAGTGACAAAGAGAAAGAAAAAAAGCTTCATTATTGAATTTGAACTAAAACTAGCTCGGGCCATATAAGCAATTGTATATCATTCAAATGGATGATCGGAATAAAGTGGATCGCATGTGAAGCATTTTCCTAGAAAAGGTCTCTGCAAAATTGTTGGGTTTCACTTTGAGGATTAATTCTAAATCATATGGTGATACGAATTTGAAAACGAAGTTAGATTTTGGAAGAGCATTTTTCTTAATCCTGTAGCTAAGGCTTTGGCCGACGTCTCTCCTTGTTCCTGAATGAAGTGAATTACATGATGGCTGCGTTAATCCTTATCCGGGGGAAAGGCTGGTGGAGTGGAGCCGCGCGGGCCTACTTTACATTAGATATCATTTGGTTGCCCATGCATCCGAAAATTTCCACAATTTTTCCTTGTCCATGCTGAACTGTCGTTGTTGACCGGTCTGGTAGCACTTTGTACTAGGCTACTAGCTGGTGAGGCCGCAGAGTTCAGTCATCGATGGCGTACAAGCACAACTCGTCAACGACCGGCGAACTCGAGGGCTTGGCTATCGAAAGGTTGCCTTGCCATGACCGGTTACGAGCTGCTGAGAAAGTTGTAAAAAGGTGGGCATATGAGGGCGCGGCCTTTGGCCCGGATGGCGGCCATGGGGCCTGGGATTCCCTGAAGTTCGTTGCGGCGGTCAAGGAGCTTCTCTTTCTAAGCTCAGATGCCAAGATCTACCGCCATCGCGCTGAGATTGCCTTACAGGTAAATCCATCCATAAGCCAAGTTCTGAACCTTTTCTTCTTCTTCTTTGGATCGGTCAAGACTCAAGATTGTTGGGTCTCCGAGAGAAGATTTCATAATTGATATGTGATTTAAATTTAGGCCCTGTCAAGTGTCAACTTCTGAGCTTTTAGAAAACCTGGCTGTTGTAGTTTTGTTGTTGCCTGATATGTTACATTATAATATAATTTTATCACTACGCAGTAACACACACATCAAAAGCTATAGAAAAGTAGCTTTGGGTGAGCTTTTAGTTCATTTCCTCTAGTTTTTGAAGCTAGATTTTCAGAATCCTGTTTGTTATCTTCTGGCCTGATACAATCAGGCCTTAAATTGCCAATAAATTGAATGGCAATATTATAGCATAAGGACTTATCAACTAAGTTACAATTTTAGTAAGAAAATTTAGAATCAAGCCCTCCAACTCTAACCTTGATTTTTCCACGTTTTCTACCTTCCAAGTAAGCATCTAATGTTGAATATGCAATGTTTCAATCAATGTCAGTCAACTGTTTTTTATCAGAACTATTAGAGTATATTGGGATATATCGAGAGTATGGCAGATTAAGATCATTTAATCCTAGCTTACCTTATCTGTAAGGGAGGTTTCTTGCCCAATGTTGCCGCCCCGTATAATCGGCGCATGAGGCTCAGTAATCATATCAGGTAGAGGAAGTATTAAACTCACTACTGGCTTTCTTCCTGCAGACAGCAATAACATATCTTGTGGATGAGTTCCGCCAAGTCCTTACTTTAGGCACAAATTTTCATCCGCCTGACAGTCTTCAAGGCTCACTATATGACACCACTGTCCTTCCTGCTCGATCCTTTTCATTCTCATCACTAGTCAACTTGGAGGCTAAAAGTGTCTGTTCATTCTCCACAGCACCTACCGATGACAGCCAAACATATTGTACTGGATTCAGTAAAGATTCTGTATCCATGGAACAGGCATACCTGCATCTCATTGACCCTGAAGCTGCAATTATGCTACAGGAAATAGCTGAACTAATCATCCTTGCTGGACATGCTCCAGATCTTTGCAATATCTATAGTGAAACCCGTCACAACTCATTTAAGCAGTGCCTTTATCTGCTTGGTGTTCAAGTACAGAGCTCACCAGCAAGCGCATTTGAAGGTGGATATAACATGCAGCTTGATGGTCGCAAAGTGAAACACTGGATCAAAGGACTCAAAATCATAGTTGGCACAGTCCTTCCTGAGGAGCGCCGAGCTTGTGCTCAGATTTTTGGGTGTGATAAAAGGGTTGAGCAGGACTGTTTTAACAGAGCCACAACCCGTTGTACTAAACAGTTCCTCGCGCTTGGAAGTGCAATAGCTGAGGCGAAGGGCTATCACTATGAAAGAGTACCCTTTCTCCTACTAATGCATGATGAACTTGCAAAACTTCAACCAAGTCTACAAGTCATGTTCTTTGGTGATGCCAAGCAAGTGATCTGTCAGGAGACCAGCAAGCTTCTCGACAGGCTTAGGGAAGCATCACTCTCCTTACTGTTGGAGTTTTCAAAGTTACAGGTCGACTATAAACCAGATGATAAGACTGCACTTGATGGCAGTATCCTTTCATTGACAGTGCTTGTCATGCATTTTCTCAAACTGCTCGCTGAGCATTGCGACTCACTCAATCTTATTTTGCCACTTAAAGAGGAAGTGGCGGCACACGAAGCTGACACCGAGAAAACTATATTGCCTTGGGAACGGTATGTGCTCAAGCTGCTTTCTAGTTTGCAGCTGAGGATTGTGGAAGCATCTGAATGTTACAAAGATGAACGCTTACGACATATATTCTTGATGAATAATGCAATGTATGTGCTTGAGTATGCACGTACTTCAGTTCTAAGTACGTCCTTGAAGGATGACTGGATCCATCAACATCCTGTCTTTCAGGTGGAGAAGTATGCAACAGCGTACTTTCGAGCCTCATGGTCTAGTGCTCTTTGTGATTTAGTACCTAAAGTTCATAAATTCAGTCAACCACTCGCAAAAAAAAAACAAATGTGGGTGAAAGAAAAGTTGAAGAACTTCAACCTTGCATTCAAAGAGATAATCAAGGTTCAAACGACATGGAAAGTCCCTAATCCTCAACTTAGACTACAATTGAGGATAACCATATTAGAGAACGTTTTGCAAGCTTATCGTCATTTTTTGGGAATATTTGGTCATGATAGAAATGGGGGCTATGATGCAGGAAAATACCTGAAGTACACACCTCATGACATAGAGAATTATGTCCTGGACCTGTTTGAAGGTTAAGATGGATGAACTATGGTCTGTGGGAACCTGGAACGCATTCAGTGGTCAAGGGTCAATAGTATACTTAAAGTGCAAAATTTGGAGCTGCTTTCTGATGTTCCATGTAATACTAGACAAGAAACGAAAATTGAAAGTTATGTATAAACAGTATGCTACACATTTGGTTCTTAAAAAGGTGGGGCACGGACAACAGCAAACATCATGCAGTAGTAAGTTTAATCACGCGTATGGATGTGGCCTTAGGGTACTAATGTTAAAAACAACTAGTATATAGTTTTGTGTACCCAGAGGTGGAACCAGATAGGTGCTGAATATAGGCTGAATTGAAATGAACATGGATTAAGCCAAACTGAACATTTATGTTGCATATTGTTCACATCAAGCAGATAACGCAAATGAAAAATAATAGTCAATCTCAATTAAGTAGCTGTGAAGAGAAATTCCTACGGATTTAGTTATTTCACATGTAATGCAGAGTAGAAATTGTTTATCTAATATCATCAGTAATTTTCTCCACAGAGTACCACCAGTTACTGCACTCATGATTTACATATGTTAGAGCTTACGTAGAAAGTTTCAGAGCATAGTCTGGTCACATTTTATTAGTAAACAAGATGAACAATCACAAATAAGTAAATCATCACATCAATCTGTAAAGTTATTCGGTTTTGCTATCAAGCAGAAACTGTATAAGTTTCAGGGTATACAGCCATCTGGTTGACAACGGAACTACTCATGTATAGACAGAACACAAACTAAGATTGCCAAAGGCAACTAGGACGCAAACCAAGACCTCCAAGCTAATAACTTACGTAACACTCAAACATGACGTTCTATAAGGGTAGAAGAATGAGTCCATATATTAAACTAAAACCATAGCTTCCAAAAAAAAAAAAAAAAAACCGATAGCTTTTGCTGAGCAGTCAGCTCTTGAGAACAGAACGGGCAGCGACAATGCTGTGATCCTTGAAGACACTTTCCACGGTGCCTTCGAGGTGGAGCTTAGGAAGGACGAAGAAGGTCAAGACGGAGACGAGGGAGCGACTTCGACTTGGTGTACCGGAACCTGGGTAACGGCGCACTGTAAAACTCGAGTTCCTCGAGGTTGTCGAGAGCAGGGGACCGGAGCCAGGCCTTGACCGCTGACCTGCGCTGGTAGAGGTAGCGCTCGGGCACGGAGAGGCGGCGGACGGAGCCCTGGTGCGCGTCAATGGTCCTGGAGATGAAGGCGACGAGCGCGTCCCCGTCCTTGAAGGAGAGGCAGGTGTAGTCGAGGTTGAGCGGCGCGGAGCGCCAGACGTGGCGCCATCGGGAGGAGAGGGCCTGTGTGCGGGCGGCGTCCTTGGTGGGGAGGAGGAAGATGATCTCGCTGAGGACCGCGTCGGGGAGGGTGCTGATGATGTCGACGACTTCTTCTCCTCTTCTGACCACGCCAGGCGAAGAGTCCTGGTCGTGGGACTTTCCCGGTTCCATTGTTGACGGCGGATGTTGCGGCTCGTCCGGTATTTGCCCTACGATTTCCTTCGGGTCCTGGTCCTGTACCGTCTTCTTGTCCTGGGCCTGGTGATCCGAGGCCGCCGTCTCCATTGCAGAAGCAGAGGAGATCAGCCGTGTAAACAGCCGAGACCTACGGATTCGCCGCGGGGCGAGGGGGACAAGCGGCGGCGGGGGCATAAGCAGGGGCGACTGGGTGAGGAGATAAACGCTGCTGCGGTTCGGATGTAGCCGCACGATCAAGGACGTTAACGGGGCCAATACGTCGCCGAAGCGGCCCATTCTTAGGCAACGAAGCACAATGTTTGAAAATTAGGCAACGAATACATTGTCTCATCTTTATGCGGTTATTATCTAATCTTTAGCAGGCAGGCAGGCCTGAAAACTAGTACTAGTTTATCATAGAGTTGAATGAATAAAATATTTTTGCCAGTGCTATATGGTACTAGTATGATACTGGCTTGTTCATGGGTTACCGTGAAAAAAAGAAAAACAATAAACTCTCAGTTGCTGTTCTGCAGGTTAAATATTCAGACACTGCGCAGCAACTACAGGTTGCAGAAGCAACAAGTATCAGTAATTCAGTATGTAGACATGAATCCAAGGCTTCTGACAAAATTGATCTTCCAGATGATTATGACCTTCTAAACACAATTTTTTGAATGCCATAAGTCACAACAAGTATCAGTTATGACTTATGACATATACATGTCTAGTAGAAAATCCTTACAACAAGTTCTGATAGAGGTCTGGCTGATTTTGTTCACATGTTATCCACAATTGAAACATCCCTTGCACTAGAATAAAACTTTGAACAGTAATCCTCTTTGTTAAATGACTGAAAACCGTCCTTTATTTCAGTCGACGCGCTCGACCGTCTGATGCTTCTGATTTTGTCCGACGCACGGTAACGGGCAGCGGGAGTTTTGTCTGCGCTGCACTAACGGGTCTACATTTAATATCCATTAGGATTTGTCTGGTCTCTCTCCTCTCTCCCATCTTCTTTCTATCTGAGCCGGTAGTTGCGGATAAGGTTCGACGGGGTCGAGGCGAGGGGGCGGAGCGAAGCCGCCCGAGACCGGAGTTGGAAGCGGGGGTCATCGGTCTTCGCGGCGGAGATCTCCTTCCCCGCGTGGAGAGTGAAGGTCGAGGCGCATGCTTTTTGCGAGGTGAGGCCATTTTCTCCCCTGTGTTGTTGCTCGTTGAGAGGGAGGGACAAGCTAGGGGGAGGGGTGTGGGCAGGCATGCTCTTCACAACTTTTCATTGTTTTTGCTGGTGTTGTTGCTCGGTGTTTTGTAGGGTGCTAACAGCTTCGTCTATTGATTCGTTTTTTGTTCAAATCAAGTGTATTTTGCCTCTCTTATGCATGTGTTGTTATTATAGGGTTTGTCGCAGACGATTTGACGCTTGATTTTTTGCTATCGACATAGTGTGTGTTTTTTTTTTTGATTTGCTATCAGTTTCCTATTGCTTGATCTGTTAGGTTTTTTTTAACATCTGAACTGTTCATTTTGTTTCATTTGGGAATTTTTTGGGACCAGTTGTTTGTCATTTTGGTCATTAGCTTTTTTTTGCAATACTTGTGTGCTGACTTGGAGTTGTGGCGCACGGCAATGCAGCTCTGGTAGTAATTTTACTGATTTTAGTAGTCTGGTTACTTGCATTGAACATATTGGTGTTGTTCATTTATGTCTTGTTTGTTGAATTGTTTCGAAATGGTGCTTACTAGAAGTTTTTAGGTTGTCTATTTTCCAATTAGTATGTATAAGTTAGTTTAGTGTAAGTTTTATCATTTTTAGACATGTACATTGCAGTTCCTGCCCTATTTTTGTTAGGTTTGGAATATGCTTGTCTTAGAATTTTATTAATCAGTTCTTTGTTTACCTCATTTTTTCGACTGTTAAAGAACATGAATACTGTATAAATGCAAGAAAACATACTTACTGTCCTATTTTTTCTCTTTAATGGTTTTGATGATTAGGATGTATCGACTTGACTTACATATTCATTGTTGTAGGTAGTTTATTAGCTAATGCAGCATCTAAGTTAGATTGTTCTGGTTTTTTTGCCCCCAAGTGATTGTGTTATGTGAACTTGTTATTTGTGCATCTGGTGGTCTTTGTTTCTCTTTTGTTTGTCATTTTTTGTTACATTGAAACTGAAAAAAAAGGTAGTGGTAGTTTCTTTTTGATGCTGTGCTTATAGTCGTTGCTACTAATGTCCTTCTGCCTTGCTCTCCTGTCCTTCTGCCTTGCTCTCCTGTCTTTTTTGTTTTTTTACATCTATTCATTATTTGTAGCTTCATAAGGTATGTTTTCATTTTTCACTGATGAGCAATGTCTAAAATGTCTAATGCATTATTCAATTTCCAAAATAGAATAGTGTGATTAAGATTTATTTTGCTGTAACTTATAGATACTGTTCATACTTTATTAGGAAGATAAATGTGCTTGATTGTTAATACTTATTTAGATTTTTGGTTTTTTTGGATTCTTTGTAGTATTTTTCAGACTATAATTAATCAGTGCCCATAATTAATAATAAGAATATTCAAATTTGAAAGTAGGAATATGCAAATATTAAATGGTTGTTAAATTTCATATGACTTAATTAGTAGTTGCATGTTTGTTCAAATGCAATTTATTTTATTAGGTACTATAAATCTCTGAATTTAAATCTTTTATGCTTTATAATCGTAATAAAATTTATTTTTTTTGTCATTTGCCTTTACAGTTCAGCAATGGTTGATTCTGAAGAAGATTACTCTGAAGAGGAATCAGTTCACGAGGATAGTTAAGATGAGGTTGTTGGTTCCTCTGAAGAGGAAATTGATGACAGGACATTGTTGAAGAGTTTAAAAATTCTTAGAAGGGCATGCGCTTCGTTGATTTTGTTTGAAATATTTTCTTCCTTTAATCTTCAGTATTGGGTCACGTTTTGTGATGACATTGAATGTCTTTTGATACGTGTTTCTTTCTTTAATCTTCAGTTTTGGCTTTACCCTTTTGTGATTATACTGAATCCCTTTAATATGTGTTTTTGTTTTTAGATATCCAAATCTGTTTTGGGAAATATATCTGAAGGACAAGCCAGGACTGCTGGAGTGAGGCGTGGTCGTTCTTCTGGTGGACGTCCTCTCCGTGGAAAAGAGAATATTGAATCTGGTGCTACAACTGCTTTGAGTAGATGCAATCATGCATACTTTCGAGATGTTATTAGTCCTCTGAGCCCACACTGGCAGGAAGTTGTTACAACTTATGGATTTGGCATTTTACTTGAGTTTGATGGATGTGCAATACCTAGAAATTTGGTCGAGTGGATTATAAATCATATCGATGAAAATTGCACAGATATCTCTATTTCTGGAAAGTCTTTCCCGTTCTCACCTTTGTCAGTTCATAAAGTAACTGGTATTCCTATAGGTGGCAATCCTATTGAAGAATCTGGAGAGGCTGACAAGTCTGAGTTCCTTAATCTGTTCAATGCTACTTCTATACCTCTCACTAAAACATTAGGACAGAAAATCTTATCCAAAGAAGCTACGACTAATGAGGATTTCTTTAGATGCTTTATGGTGGTTGCAATTTCAATGTTCCTTTGTCCCAATTCAAGTACAAAGCCAAGTCCTAAGTATTTCAAGGCGCTGATTGATGTTCCAAACATTCAACACTTGGATTGGTCGAAATATGTTTTCGACTGGCTGAAAATCCATAAAGAAGTACAAGAAGAAAAAACAGACTTTGGGAGGCTGCATCTATTTCTTGGCAATAAGTATTTTTATCCTTTTGCTTTTACGATTTTTATTTTTTGTCGTCATATTCAAATAAAATTTATGGTCTGTTTGCTTCACATTTTCTTTTTGGTTCATGTATTACTGTCCATCCAACACTTAATTCAAACTTCCCATGTATTACTTGATATAGAGTATGAGAATACACCACAAGCTAATAGTTATTATCATTTCTGCCTAGTATAAACCATGTCAGCATGACTGCTTTTTTTTTCTCCATTGCTGCTTGTTTTTTGTTTTTTTTAATTCAGAAGCACGTTATCAAACAAGCATTTGAATGCATGGGCAAGTTAATCATTTTTTTTATCTTAGTGTGTTTTTGATTTTTTTTTTGTTTGTTTGCATATACAGATTTATTACCTCGACCTCTTGGATTTTGGGCCTAATAATCTTATTCCTAGCACAATACCTAGAATTCTTGTATGGAAGAAATCTGTGGTTAAGAAGTACATTTCTTTTGATTGTATGAGCAATGGAACATTTGGAAAACGCCCGGTTAGTAAATCAGTTTCTTTTTTAAAAAAATAGAATTAAACTTTTTAATTGATTGCAATAGTTAATTACCAACACTTTATTTAATTGTGTCCTACAGGTAAAAAATTTCGAAGACACTTGCTATGCTGTTGGAGCAAATCCAGATGACCAATCAAAAAATTTCTGTCAATCGTTGAATGAACAACATGACTATTTACCTGAAAGTGTATGTTTCACAATTTGAATTTTTCTTTTTGACAAGATACATGTTGTTGTTACATTACTAAACTGATTTTTTCATGTTGCTTTTATGCAATTTGCATTGTTTGTACTATGCAAATTCTTAATGATGCTTATAGTATTTTTTTTGCTGTCTGATATGATTAGTATCCTTTTTACTTCATATTGAACTAGGGCATATTGTATGTTTTTTTGTAGGTTAAGACTGGACTGTGTGCTACTTTTGATGATTGTCTGGCTCTGAGTTCAAGACTACTGATTGCACTTCAGATAAATTGGTTCTAAAAATGTTTGAGTATTTGCAAAAGACTAATACGAAAAACATGGATAATGTGGATGACAGTACCAATAAAAGCCATGATGATTCTTGGATTCCTTTTAGTGAAGATTACAATTACCAGAGAAACCCAATTAATGAGGAAGTGCCTAAAACTAATGTTCAAATGGAGAATATTCATACTGGGGGCAACTCTTGTCATTCTGAAAATGCAAGTGGTGCTTGTCGAGGATCAGAAGGTAATTTTACTTTGCTATTCCCTTTTTATGTGCTTATTTATTGAATTTTTTTTAACTATTTGTTTTCTGTTCTTTTATAATTTGCTTATTTGTTTCAGATTCGCAACATAGTCCTTCAAGGAAAAAGAGAAAGATTGGAACTGATGCTACTAGTTCTCAGTCCTCTGATTATGTGGCTTATAGGACTAGGAGTAGGCGACCTCGTTCAACAAATCACAAGAATTCTCCTTTGAATAGATCTTTTACATCCTTTGAGGTTTGTTTAGTTCTGGTATTTTGTTTTGAAGCAATTGTGGAGTATTTCTTTTATTGTGTTTTTGTTGTTACTGTAGGATGTTGGTCAAGGAAGTAGTAGAGATGATCCAGTGGTAATTGAAGATGTCCATATTCTAGAAAATATACCCCCAAACAATCTGAACAATATGAACAATTCGTTGAATGATGAGGAACAACGGGAAATGAGTCATGTAAGGCTTGCATATGCATTTATTACTTATTCCTTTTTCCAACATTTTATCATCAACTTACATATCTAAACACCTATTACACATTAAATCATGTATGTAGGATACTTCAACATTTAATGCTGATGCTGCTGCTAGCGACTTAAACATGTATGAGTTAGATCTAAATCCAAATGTGACACGTTAGTAAAGGTTTATGGCCATCATATTATTCAGTTTTTGTTAAATCTTTTGTTTACAATATGCTGATATTGTTATTAAAAATAATTATAGGTCCGTTACCAACAACAACTAAGCCTCCTTATTTCAATTCGCCATCTGTTCCTCCATTTCAAATAGTTGATGATGAGGATGATAATGGGAATTTTGTTGATGAGCGAAATTTGAGGCGTCATGCTGGTTCAAATGCTATACCTGACACTTTCCTAGATTTTGATGATAGACGTGAATCAGAAGCAGGCTTCGCTGCAGCAGCACCTCAAGCATCATCTTCATTTGCACCTCAAGTGCTTTCTAGCATATCACATACTCCACGTGATTTTGCACCATTGCTACGATCGCTCCTGATGGTCAATATGTCAATCTTGTAAGAATTTTTTCTTTTGTTCTTTATTCTTTTTTCATATAATCAATCATTATTTTTCAATCTCATTGCATGCTATTGACTCACAATTTCATTGGTTTGCTTTATGCATTTTCCCCTTCCCTTACATGCAATTTAAAACTATCTATTCCATGTCTGTATGTTCTAATTTCTTATTGCAAAATTCTGCAGAGTCAAGATTCACATGGAGATGTCCCATTCCTTGGAGAAAGAACTTTTCATAGTTAGAGTAGTATTTTAGGGAGTCTGTCCTAGTATCTTGAAAACTCTTCATGGCTTTGTAAAGAAACTGACTTTTGTTCTTATGTTACCTGTTATGCTATTTTTATGCTTTACTGTTTTCAAATCATCATTGAATTATTTTAATCTTATCTTTTTTGCATGTAGATGACTCTCATATTTCATTGATTCCTTCATGCATTTTCCTTTTAACTCACATGCAATTTAATGTGTTTGCTTTTCCATGTCCATTCTACCTTTTTTCCCCAACTTCTATAGAGTCAAGATTCTGATGAAGATGTGCAAGTTGTTGGAGAAGCACCTTTTGCTAAGAAGTATCGTCAAATGTCTACTGGTTCTGAGAATTTGTACAACTGGTCTAACTGTAGTAGTGATATTCCTAGCTCTAAGTGTGTTGGAAATACCCGACAAGGTTTATACCGACCAAGGCGAATGGCTGCACCCAGCAAATGTATGTCTTCTCCTTATGTGCCCACACGAAACAAGATTGTTGTCTCAGCTCAAGAGAGGCGAAAATACAATACTGTTTTGCATCTTTCTCGTAATGACTATAGCAAAGTATGTTCTTGTAATCTATACTTATGATCTGTCTTTTATTATTTTATATTTGTTTTGCTTATATTTTTTCTTTCTTTTTTAGCACATTTGCTATCGACTATAGGAAAGTCAAGGTTAACTTTGGGTCATTGGGGCGCTCTCTGCAGCCTGGAGGCTTGGTAGAATCATTTGTTGTCAATGCCTTATGCAAAAAGCTTTTCTGTACTCAATATCCACAATCAACTTTAAAGCATTACTTCTTCACTACAGTCTCTGTAAGTGTGTATAGCTAGCTGTTTGTTACCTATTTAACCAAATAAAGAGATGTTCTAATATTTTTTTATTTATTCCATAAATTTGAAGGATTTTCTGCTAAATAACTATTCCACTGAAAAGAAGGGAACACAACAAAGAGAAAATGCCATTGCATGCTTCAAAGGTGCAAATAATGTGCAACGCATTATCAATTTGGTAATTTTTTACTCATTTTTGTTGATTCTACTGTATATTTCACTCTTTTTTGAGTAACTACTTTTTGTTATTTTTTCAATGACTTTTCCGCAGCTATTTGTTGTAACATTTCATGTGATGTGGGCTCAAGAAAAATTTAAGTCAATTAAGAATTAATGCAAGAAATTAATTGAAAAGGTTAATTAATAAAAATTACGGGTAATTATTAAAAAGAAATTAAGAGCATTACTCCAATTTGAGGTTTAAACATAATTATTAAAAGGGAATTAATACATTGCTCCAAATTGAGGTTTAAGCATTAAAATAAAATACGCACTAAATAATAATGCTAGGCAGAATTTAAATTTCAAAGTGAAACACAAAAATTCATCTTCATATGATTTCTGAAATCAAATTTGGGCCTATGTGCAAATTCCTGATTAGTCCTGTGCCTTTTTGAAAACTTCCCTGAATCATTTTGGGCTGGTATGCAAATTCCTGGAATTTCTGTGCCATTTCTGAAAGTATCCCTGAATAGATTTGGGCCTCTGTTTAAATTCCTGAAAGAATCGGGCCTTTCTGCAATTTTTCCCCGGCCCACTGGGCCTCGGGTCCCGCCAGTCAGCCGCTCACTCCTTCTCTCCCTCGGTTTTCTTCCTCCCGCCCGCTTTCTCTCTCCCGCGCGCTCGCCTCCCCACGCCCGACCGCGCGCAGAGCGCGAGCGCCACCTGCCGCGCGCGGCCTGCGCACACGCGCGCGTGGCGCCCCCGCGATTCAACCGACGCGCGATGGAATGCCTCGGCCGCCTCGTCCTTTTCTTCGCGCCGCTCCTCCCTCGGCTTCTCCATCACGCCGCATCTCTCTCTCTCTGCCTCTGTTTCCTCCGCCGGGTAGACAAGCGCCGCCGAGCCGCAGCACTACACCCCGTGCCTGGCACTCACCACAATTCGCCGCATTCCTCCGCAAGCCGACGCGTCCGAGTGTTGCTTGCCTTTTTCCCGCGCTCGGCCACCATCAATTTGCTCTGGACTCGCGGGATTGAGCATCGCCGCCGCCGTCTATACTCGCCGCCGTAGGTAGCCGCGGTGAGCCCCATCCTTGCTTTGCGCGGGAAGCCGTTTTGCTCATCTTTCGGAACACCCGGAGCTCGGTAGCGCCCTCACTGCCGACCTTTTTGTCAGGACGACGCCACATCGACGGGATTTAGCGCCGCCGCCGCCGCCATTCTTCCCGGCCGAAGGTGGCCTCCGGTGTTAACCGTCGCCGGTGAGGTATAAACTCAATTCCTTCATCCCCTAGCTCCGCCGTGCCGCGAGGAAGCTCCTAGACCCGGCACTGCGACCGGCCGCCCGTCGGAGCGCCGCCGCGCCATTGCCGCTGCCCCGGCCGTGCCGCCGCTCGTCGCCGTCGGTGCTCCGGTCCCGGCCATTACCCCCACCCGAGCAAAATGGATTCCCCACATCGCTCTCTTGCCAATGGTGGTCGCGCCGACGGCCGCCGTTGCCGGCAGCTCCGCCGCCCGCCGCCGGCCGGCTCGGCTGAAGCGGGGCAGAAACCCTAGCCCCAGGGTTACTGTTCCATTGAGTTTTAAATTTCTTTAATTCGGCTGCAATCTTCCAAAAATTCCAGAAAAATCATTTTAGCTCAGAAAAATGTAAATCCAAATGTTAGGACCAGGAGAAACTCTAGTATTTATTAAAATTATAAAACCTCATTGTGTGAAAATTAATAATTTTGGCATTTATTTAATTAACCAAAATGACCCAAAACCCTAATTAAATAGTTAATAATTGTTAAAATATGAGAAAAATTTATAAAACCCTAGGTATAACCCTAGTTAGTTCTAATGTGTCATAGCAGTTAATTAGAGTTATTAGCACCTTCTAAGTAGCTGCAATTTAATTGATCTAGATCAAATTCCCCGACTAAACCCTAATCGCTAAATCGACACCGATCACTTTAATTGTTAGCGTCAGTCAATTTCTACTAATATTAACTTTACTTTTGCATCATGTAGATGCCGACGTGAACGAAGTAGCCGTCGAGGCAGACCCAGGCTTTTCTGAAGACACCCCTGTCGCAGACTCTGAAGACTATTCACAAGGCAAGCTCCGGTGCACTACTGTTTTCAAATTTTCCCCTTTATAACAGTATTGTGGATCATGTGATGTGCATTTAGGTTAATAGGAGTTGAATGCAACCCTAGATGCATATGTTTCCAGTAGTACCCAGTCTGGAATATTGGTACAGGTAGCTCGATGTAGCCGCTATGCTTAGGATTACTCTTCGGTAGAAGTCGAGCAGATTGGACCCTGCTCGCGATATGATAGGAATTGGTTGAAGCCCCACCTTACTACAGATTTGTGTCATTAGTCCAAGTTTAATGGAAAGAAATCGGGGTCAGGCAGAGAAAGTTAGGAAAGCAACAGACCGGGGTTCTGTGTGCTGTAGCTCTGTCTGATCCGTGGGGCACAGTTGATTGAGTATTGAACGTACTGTTCACATGCTGGAACTATGGGAACCAGTAAACCTAGGTAGCCTAGAGACGGCAAAACTGAACCTACCTTACGGTGTCTGATTGACGGCGGTCTGGGGTGGACAGTGTGTGAACTCCACAGGCACCGTCCGGGACGGTGATCTGGTGGGACGCGGCACTGTTAAGGTAGCGTAAGAGGGAATTAGCTTTGCCAAATCTGGTGCGAACGGTTGCCACGTGCGGTCCGGGACGCGCACGTGTCGTGTGACCAGGTTAACCCTGCAGGTGTAAATCGTTTCGAACCGCTGATACTCTCAGTCTAGAGTACTACTCGATCTCTCTGTCGCATACGATAATAAGTGAACAAAAAGTGAGATTATGATTATGATTGAAATGCTTGTATTGATTAATGTTTGTCAACTTGATTGCTTAGTTACGGTGCCTACTAAAGTTTATTTTTCTCAAACTTAATTTGAGCTAAAACTGGAAAGTAGGAATTAAATTAGTAAAGCGTGTCCTTTGCAATTAACCCTACCCTGTGTCAGCCGAGCATGTCTAGGTGTCGGCTGTAGTCAGCCTGTTGACGGGTTAGTCTTGCTGAGCTTCTTAGAAGCTCACGCTTTGCGACTTGTGGTTTTCAGGAGGTTTCGATGCGACCGGTGGTTTTGGTGGCCAGCAGTGGGAGGAGTCATCTCCAGGTTGGGGTAGCTTTCAGTGGGAGTCGCTCGATTAGTTGCTGCTTTGTGTGTGTGGCTAGTAGCAAGGCGCCGTTGGGCAAGGCCCTTGCTTTTGCTTAGAGTCAGAGTCGGAGTCTGTATCGTTAACTTTCGTTTCCGCTGTATTGTGAAAACCAGGTTGAATTCAAACTCTGTAATCCACTCATGTAATATTTCTTTCTACCCTTAATTCATGCTTTTTACTGCCTGTGTTGTACTCTGTGAACGTTCGCTTCGACGAACGTCGCCCAGAATGGATCCCGGGAGGAGGATCTCCCCCGTTTCAGGGGCGGACCGCCACAGCTGGTATCAGAGCCATTCTGGGATGGGTACTACCTTTTCAGGGCATATTTTCAAAAATCGCGTGCGAGTGAGATACGTGCCCTAGTAGAACTAGGTTGTATCAGGTGGCAAGCTAACCTAGTGTAGGGTCTAACAAAACCCAGTTAGATTTACTTTTCTGTAACGACGCACCTACGCTAAGGTAAGCGAGGTAAGGTACGCCGCTCGACTGCGATGAAAGGTCGAGAAACCCCTGTTGCATCAGCAACAGTAGCGTTCCGTACCGTGGTGGTATGGAAGGAGGTATTAGGTTCGCTGTAACCTAGTACACCCCCTTGCCGTTTAGGGAGAGAAGCGGACCTCTACCGTACGAGGTGTGGGTTACGGACCTGTTGCGAATGCAGACCTTCGCAACAGTGGTGTCTTGTGTCTGTGGTACACAAGAGATGAGTTTGTTCTTCGCGACTTAGGTCTCGCGGAACACTCTCATACCTCCGCTGCCTGAGGTAAAGTGCAGTCTGTTCGCCGCGCAGGGAAGGTCGGACACGTGACCCCGTACGTGGCCTACTCGGGGCGACCCATATGGCAATGATATGGGTTGTTGTTTTTACTATTAATATTATATTATGCAACTGCCTGTGGTGTGTTTTCTGCAGGTACGCTAACTGTTGCGTAAGCGCGTGTAGACACGACTGACTTGAGAGATCGATCCTGCCACCGACTTAACGTATTAGATTTTGTTTTTGTGAGGACGTATAGGTCGATAAAGGACTGCATTGCATGGTAAAAATCGAAGAGTCACACAAATGGTAAACTGGTAAATCTTAAACCAAAACACGTTAAAATCCTTCAAACTTATACTAAAGCCATTCAAGATCAAAACTTCCATCAGCAACAGTTGTAACCATCGTAACCTTGATTCCGGGGTGTAGTCCACTCTTGCACCCAAATTGTGATCCATTCCTTTTACCAGAAGTCGCATGCCTGCTTGACTTAGGTATCGACATGTGACTTCCGTGAAGTAAATCCTTCTCCGTCTTTGTATCTGCAGATGTCGGGCAACTCGGTTGACAATGGTTCGGGGAACTATGGGGCTGAGCACTCCACCCCTGCTCGGATGACTCAAGAGTCAGGGCGCAGGGGATTTGTCCAGTTGCTCAACCAAACCCTACAGTCGCTAGGCTATGAAGAAACTCCTTGGTTCCGGGTCCGGGAGTTCAGACAGCATGGCCTACCCCGCAGCTCAGCCGAAACTACACTGCCCGCTCATCCTCACCGAGCCAACGGAGAAATCTGGACCACCACCGGAGTTGGGACGGACGAGACGGAGGCCATTGAAGCCGCAGCTCTCCAGGCTCTATTAAGGCTATGTGAGGGACATTTAGCCGATCTGGCAGATCAGCCAGCGGCCCTGTTTCCGATACGGCACCAGGTTGATGATGTCTGGCGTCGGAACGTCAAGAATGCAATTGCCAAGACTCTCCAGGGAGAGAAAGATCACGTGACCCCACTGTTCAAGTTGAGCGTAGCGCTACTTAACTTGTATGAGGACCAGGGTTAACAATACCGTTTGAACCGCGGAAACCGTCCGCCAGCGGAAGAGCGGTTACCGCGGTAACCGCGGTAACCGCTCGAAAAACCGTTCAAGTCGCAAATTTGAAATTTTGAAATGAATTTGAATGGAAACCGCGGTTTCGGAGCGAAAACCGGCCGGTTTGGAGCGGTTACCGCTCGGTTTTCCCAGAAACCGCGGTTTGGAGGAAAAAAAAGTGAATAATATGAAAATTAATAAAAATTTCCAAAATTAATTTTTCTAATATATTGATACAGCAATTAAGAACACATAGACATAGAATATAAAATAGAAATAATGAAATAGTTCGTAGTCTATAAATAAGAAATATATAGCTCGAGGTGGAAAAAAAGGAGTGGAGGAGAAGGAGTTGATTAGATTAGTGTTTATATATATATATATATATAGATATATATCTTTATTTCTTCTACTATTTTTTTTACCTTCATAAACTAAAAAATTTTAAGTTTTGATTACACCATAATTCCTTATTTTTTATCTAGTTTTTTTACATATTTTTTTTATAAAATTTTTCAAATTTTTCAAAAAACCTCAAATTCAAATTGAAAAACCGCTAACCGCTGGAAACCGAGCCGGAGCGGTTTCGGCGGAAACCGCGAAAACCGCTCGGTTTCCAGCGGTTTTGTGAACCCTGATGAGGACACAGTGATGGCAGCCCAATATGACCGCCAGGCTTTGGGACGAGCTCACAAGGAGCTAGCACGAACCCCAGACGAAATGGGAGGCATAGGGAGCAGCAGCAATGAACCGTGTGTTCGCTGCGATGCCCGGGCGCAACGCATTGCCGAACTCGATCATCTTGCTACAGCAAGGCTTACCCTGGTGCAGGCCAGGAATGACGAGTGCAACGCCCTGCTGGAGCAGATCCACCAGCTGGAAATTGCTCGGGGTGAGGCTCTACAAGTAGTTGAAAACCTCGTTCATGAGAATCACCACCTGCAGCACCACATTGCTGGACTCTTAGAGGCACAGCAACAGCAGCATCCACCACCAGCCGGCGAGGACGCGTCTGAGTCAGGAGTGTCTGACCCGGATGTAACCTACCATGAGTCCGATGAGGGGCAAGGCAGTGGAGATGACGCCAACCCCTAGGACCGCGACTTGTAGGCTCGCTGACTGGTAACGAGTGTTAGTTGTGTAGCTGAATGGTGTCTGGTTGGTAGTAGTATGTTTCGATTGTATCCCTTAGATGTGGTTTACCATGGTAGCACTATGTTTTAGTCTGATGTAATTCGGAAGTGCATGACAATGCGGGTTGTAATGCGGGTACCGATGTATTGTCATGATTTTGGGAATGAATGTGGCTGTTTTCTATGTGCATACTATGTGTGTTACATATGTACATTCCTCTGTCGTATCTGTACCATGGTAAACTTAAGATTTGAAGACCACACTAACGGAACCGTCGAATTGTGAAATGCAGCATGGTGCGAAGCGAGGCTGGAAGCTCTCAAGGTGGGGAGGAGCAGAACCCGCCACCCCCACCAGGTGCTCCAACTCTCGCAGAAGCAATGGCGGCCATGATGCAGAACTCCATACAGCAAGGAGAAATGCTGCGGACCCTTCTGGAAGACCACAACCAGAACCGGGAACGTCGCGGCCAGCGTGAGAACAGCACCTATTCGGACTTCATGGCGACACATCCGCCCGAGTTCAAGGACGCTAGGGAGCCGATGGACGCAGACAATTGGATCCGTGCCATTGAGGCCAAATTTGGGCTCATTCGGTGCACCGATCACCAGAAGACCTTGTTCGCGGCCCAGATGCTGTATGGGCACGCAGGCGCATGGTGGGCCAACTACGTCGCCACTCTTCCACCGGGTACGGCAGTACCGTGGGAGCAGTTCAAGGAAGCTTTCCGCGCCCATCATATTCCTGCTGGGCTGATGCAGCGAAAGGCCAAGGAGTTCATGGCCTTAACTCAGGGAAACCGCTCCGTCCACGAGTACTCCAGAGCATTCAACCAGCTGTCACTTTATGCTCCGGAGCAGGTCGACACGGACGCCAAGCGTAAGAGCCGTTTCATGGGAGGGCTGGATGTTACACTTCAGTCCCGCATGGCTCTGAACCAAGGCGGTACCTTCACTGAGTTCGTGAGCAACACTCTGATTGCAGAAGAGTACCTTGAGAAGGAGCAGCGCGAGAAGAAGCGAAGCGGTGGTGGCCCTTCCAACGCGCCACCCCCGAAGTATCGCTTGGTCTATACTGCGCCGGATGGGAGGAGGTACGGGTCCGTTCCTCCATCGGGACCGTCCTTCCGCCCGCCGCAGCAGCAGTACCGACCCCCGCGTTACCAGCAGCAAGGCGGAAACCGCACACCGCCACCCCCACCGCAGCAGAATCGGGACGCCCGTCCACCTCAACAGGGCAACCGACCTGGACTCGGAGCTCCATGTTTCACTTGTGGACTCCCGGGTCACTTCGCTCGTGAGTGTCCTACCCGCAGGCAGCAGGGTAACCCGGGTCGCCAACAGGGCTCGGGGCCGGACCAATCCAGGGGGCAGAAGGCAGCCAGATCGGGTCGGGTGAATTATACCACGACCGAAGACATTGCCGAGGGTGAACCGGTGCTGGCGGGTATGTTTTCACTCTCTGGTCACACCGCATTCGTTCTGTTCGATTCTGGTGCCTCTCATAATTTTATTAGTCGAAACTTTATTGAGGGAAAATATTTCAACACCATCCTCCTAGATCCACCTTTTCTCATAAAATCACCGGGGGGTTGTATCATATCACGACATGGGTTAAAAGAAACACCACTAAATTTAGGCGGACGCTCCTACCCTACTTCCTTCATCATCCTTGACGGCCAGGGTATCGACATCATTATTGGAATGATGTGGATGAAACACCACCAAGCCATCCTTGACATAGCTAATCGAGTAATCCATCTAACCTCACCACTCCGCGGCTCCGTATCCCTAAGGTTAGATCACCCCAGATCCACTTCCACACAAGTCTATCATGCCGTGGGAAAAAGTTTGGAGGAGATTCCGGTGGTGAAGGAGTTTCCGGATGTGTTTCCAGAGGACCTACCAGGGTTACCCCCAGATCGGGATGTGGAATTCAGGATTGACCTACAGCCAGGTACGGCACCAATTTCTCGCAGACCATACAAAATGGCGCCAAAAGAACTGGCTGAGTTGAAGGTGCAGCTAAAGGAGCTGTTGGACAAGGGTTTTATACAACCCAGCTCTTCTCCTTGGGGATGTCCAGCTTTATTTGTGAAAAAGAAGGACCAATCCCTGCGGTTGTGTGTTGATTACCGCCCCTTGAATGCGGTCACAATCAAAAACAAATATCCACTACCCCGCATCGATATCTTATTTGATCAGTTGGCTGGAGCTAAAGTATTCTCCAAGATAGACCTTCGATCGGGCTATCACCAGATCAAGATTCGACCAGAGGATGTTCCAAAAACAGCATTCTCTACAAGATATGGCCTGTATGAGTACTTGGTGATGTCCTTCGGACTCACCAATGCACCAGCCCACTTTATGTACCTTATGAACTCTGTCTTCATGCCAGAGCTAGACAAGTTTGTTGTCGTATTCATCGATGACATACTGATCTATTCCAAGACCGCAGAAGACCACTCCGAACATCTCAGAACGGTCTTGCAGAGGCTGAGGGATCACAAGCTGTATGTCAAATTCAGCAAGTGTGAGTTCTGGATTGATCACGTCCAATTCTTAGGACATGTGGTCTCCTCCGAAGGCATTGCAGTCGACCCAGGAAAAGTACAGATTATTCTTGAATGGGAAGCACCAACCTCAGTCCATAAGGTACGCAGTTTCCTCGGGATGGCAGGATATTACCGTCGGTTCATTCCAAGCTTCTCCAAGATAGCTAAACCCATCACTGAGCTGCTCAAGAAGGACAACCAGTTCAAGTGGACCGATAGTTGTGAGAGAGCCTTCCAAACTCTAAAAAAGCATTTAACGACAGCCCCAGTGCTAGCGCAGCCAGATCTGAGCAAGCCATTTGATGTGTATTGTGATGCATCCGGTATTGGTCTTGGCTGTGTATTAATGCAAGAGGGTCGAGTAATTGCTTATGCTTCCAGACAACTCCGTAAGCATGAGCAGAACTATCCGACTCACGACTTGGAGCTAGCAGCGGTCGTACTGGCACTAAAAGTGTGGAGACACTATTTGTTGGGGAATTTGGTGCATCTGTACACCGATCATAAGAGTCTGAAGTATATCTTCACTCAAAATGAGCTCAACATGAGGCAAAGAAGGTGGCTTGAGCTGATTAAGGACTACGAGTTGGAGATTCATTATCATCCTGGCAAGGCTAATGTCGTGGCAGATGCTTTGAGCAGACATGCTCACTGTCACTACCTAGACCAGGGGATTTCCACAGGAGAAGAAGAAGTAGCCCTACGAGTTCTACCTCATGGATCATTGTATAATCTTGCTTTGATCCCAACCATTAAGGATGAGGTAGCAAGCGCTCAACAAGCAGACAATGGGATGAAGAACATCAGACTCAGGTTAAGAGATAAAAAGATGCAGTGTTTTCGAGAGGATAAAGACGGGGTGATATGGTTTAAGGACAGGTTGGTAGTTCCAAAGAATCTTGAGCTTCGAAAGAAGATTATGGACGAGGCTCATATGTCGAAATATTCCATTCATCCCGGCAGCAATAAAATGTATCAGGACCTGAGGAAGAAATTTTGGTGGACAAGGATGAAGAGGGAGATTGCCAAATATGTGGCCGAGTGTGACACTTGCAGAAGAGTCAAGACAGACCATTTGAAAAAGCCCGGACTTCTGCAACCCTTGAGTGTTCCTGCTTGGAAATGGGAGGATCTGAGCATGGACTTCATAGTGGGATTACCCATGACCGCTCGACGTCATAACTCCATTTGGGTAATTGTGGACCGACTCACCAAGTCCGCTCACTTTATACCCGTGAACACCAATTATCGAATGAAGAAGTATGCAGAGTTGTACATCGCCCGAGTCGTCAGTCAACACGGAGTGCCAAAGACCATTATCTCCGATAGGGGAGCCCAGTTTGTTGCCAGATTTTGGGAGCAACTACATGCGGCTTTGGGTACCAAACTAATAAGGAGTTCAGCGTACCATCCCCAGACTGATGGACAGACTGAAAGGGTCAATCAGATTTTAGAGGACATGCTGCGAGCCTCAGTGCTAAATCATGGCGGGAATTGGGATGAGTACTTACCCCTGACAGAATTTGCTTACAACAACAGCTATCAGGGGAGTATTCAGATGTCACCCTTCGAGGCATTGTATGGTTGGAGTTGCAGAACTCCGTTGAACTGGTCCGAGTCAGGTGAAAGGATGATACTTGGACCAGACCTAGTTCAACAAGCAGAAGAGAAAGTGAGGATCATTCAATCCAACTTGAAGGCTGCCCAATCCCGACAGAAAAGTTATGCAGATAAAAGACGACGGCCCTTGAGCTTCGAGGTGGGTGATTCTGTGTATCTGCGGGTCTCGCCCACCAAAGGAGTGCAGCGATTTGGTGTGAAAGGCAAATTGGCTCCAAGATATATTGGTCCATTTCCTATCCTGGAGAAGTGTGGATCAGTGGCGTACAAGCTAGAATTGCCAGCTCACTTGTCAGGGTTGCACAATGTTTTTCATGTGTCGCAACTAAAGAAGTGTTTAAAAGCTCCATCTGACAAAACTGTACCAGAAGTGGAGGGTTTACAACCGGATCTGACTTACTCTGAGAAGCCTGTCAAGGTACTCGATGAGAGAGAGCGAGTCACCAGAACCCGGACTCTCAAATTTTATAAGGTGCAGTGGAGCAACCACTCAGAAGAAGAAGCAACGTGGGAATCCGAGGAATTTCTTTATGCACACTACCCCGAAGTCCTTCCACCATCACTAGGTACCCCAAATTCATTCCATCTTGCTCCTAAATCTCGGGACGAGATTTCTTTTAGGGGGGAGGGTTGTAACATTTCATGTGATGTGGGCTCAAGAAAAATTTAAGTCAATTAAGAATTAATGCAAGAAATTAATTGAAAAGGTTAATTAATAAAAATTACGGGTAATTATTAAAAAGAAATTAAGAGCATTACTCCAATTTGAGGTTTAAACATAATTATTAAAAGGGAATTAATACATTGCTCCAAATTGAGGTTTAAGCATTAAAATAAAATACGCACTAAATAATAATGCTAGGCAGAATTTAAATTTCAAAGTGAAACACAAAAATTCATCTTCATATGATTTCTGAAATCAAATTTGGGCCTATGTGCAAATTCCTGATTAGTCCTATGCCTTTTTGAAAACTTCCCTGAATCATTTTGGGCTGGTATGCAAATTCCTGGAATTTCTGTGCCATTTCTGAGAGTATCCCTGAATAGATTTGGGCCTCTGTTTAAATTCCTGAAAGAATCGGGCCTTTCTGCAATTTTTCCCGGCCCACTGGACCTCGGGTCCCGCCAGTCAGCCGCTCACTCCTTCTCTCCCTCGGTTTTCTTCCTCCCGCCCGCTTTCTCTCTCCCGCGCGCTCGCCTCCCCACGCCCGACCGCGCGCAGGGCGCGAGCGCCACCTGCCGCGCGCGGCCTGCGCACACGCGCGCGTGGCGCCCCCGCGATTCAACCGACGCGCGATGGAATGCCTCGGCCGCCTCGTCCTTTTCTTCGCGCCGCTCCTCCCTCGGCTTCTCCATCACGCCGCATCTCTCTCTCTCTGCCTCTGTTTCCTCCGCCGGGTAGACAAGCGCCGCCGAGCCGCAGCACTACACCCCGTGCCTGGCACTCACCACAATTCGCCGCATTCCTCCGCAAGCCGACGCGTCCGAGTGTTGCTTGCCTTTTTCCCGCGCTCGGCCACCATCAATTTGCTCTGGACTCGCGGGATTGAGCATCGCCGCCGCCGTCTATACTCGCCGCCGTAGGTAGCCGCGGTGAGCCCCATCCTTGCTTTGCGCGGGAAGCCGTTTTGCTCATCTTTCGGAACACCCGGAGCTCGGTAGCGCCCTCACTGCCGACCTTTTTGTCAGGACGACGCCACATCGACGGGATTTAGCGCCGCCGCCGCCGCCATTCTTCCCGGCCGAAGGTGGCCTCCGGTGTTAACCGTCGCCGGTGAGGTATAAACTCAATTCCTTCATCCCCTAGCTCCGCCGTGCCGCGAGGAAGCTCCTAGACCCGGCACTGCGACCGGCCGCCCGTCGGAGCGCCGCCGCGCCATTGCCGCTGCCCCGGCCGTGCCGCCGCTCGTCGCCGTCGGTGCTCCGGTCCCGGCCATTACCCCCACCCGAGCAAAATGGATTCCCCACATCGCTCTCTTGCCAATGGTGGTCGCGCCGACGGCCGCCGTTGCCGGCAGCTCCGCCGCCCGCCGCCGGCCGGCTCGGCTGAAGCGGGGCAGAAACCCTAGCCCCAGGGTTACTGTTCCATTGAGTTTTAAATTTCTTTAATTCGGCTGCAATCTTCCAAAAATTCCAGAAAAATCATTTTAGCTCAGAAAAATGTAAATCCAAATGTTAGGACCAGGAGAAACTCTAGTATTTATTAAAATTATAAAACCTCATTGTGTGAAAATTAATAATTTTGGCATTTATTTAATTAACCAAAATGACCCAAAACCCTAATTAAATAGTTAATAATTGTTAAAATATGAGAAAAATTTATAAAACCCTAGGTATAACCCTAGTTAGTTCTAATGTGTCATAGCAGTTAATTAGAGTTATTAGCACCTTCTAAGTAGCTGCAATTTAATTGATCTAGATCAAATTCCCCGACTAAACCCTAATCGCTAAATCGACACCGATCACTTTAATTGTTAGCGTCAGTCAATTTCTACTAATATTAACTTTACTTTTGCATCATGTAGACGCCGACGTGAACGAAGTAGCCGTCGAGGCAGACCCAGGCTTTTCTGAAGACACCCCTGTCGCAGACTTCGAAGACTATTCACAAGGCAAGCTCCGGTGCACTACTGTTTTCAAATTTTCCCCTTTATAACAGTATTGTGGATCATGTGATGTGCATTTAGGTTAATAGGAGTTGAATGCAACCCTAGATGCATATGTTTCCAGTAGTACCCAGTCTGGAATATTGGTACAGGTAGCTCGATGTAGCCGCTATGCTTAGGATTACTCTTCGATAGAAGTCGAGCAGATTGGACCCTGCTCGCGATATGATAGGAATTGGTTGAAGCCCCACCTTACTACAGATTTGTATCATTAGTCCAAGTTTAATGGGAAGAAATCGGGGTCAGGCAGAGAAAGTTAGGAAAGCAACAGACCGGGGTTCTGTGTGCTGTAGCTCTATCTGATCCGTGGGGCACAGTTGATTGAGTATTGAACGTACTGTTCACATGCTGGAACTATGGGAACCAGTAAACCTAGATAGCCTAGAGACGGCAAAGCTGAACCTACCTTACGGTGTCTGATTGACGGCGGTCTGGGGTGGACAGTGTGTGAACTCCACAGGCACCGTCCAGGACGGTGATCTGGTGGGACGCGGTACTGTTAAGGTAGCGTAAGAGGGAATTAGCTTTGCCAAATCTGGTGCGAACGGTTGCCACGTGCGGTCCGGGACGCGCACGTGTCGTGTGACCAGGTTAACCCTGCAGGTGTAAATCGTTTCGAACCGCTGATACTCTCAGTCTAGAGTACTACTCGATCTCTCTGTCGCATACGATAATAAGTGAACAAAAAGTGAGATTATGATTATGATTGAAATGCTTGTATTGATTAATGTTTGTCAACTTGATTGCTTAGTTACGGTGCCTACTAAAGTTTATTTTTCTCAAACTTAATTTGAGCTAAAACTGGAAAGTAGGAATTAAATTAGTAAAGCGTGTCTTTTGCAATTAACCCTACCCTGTGTCAGCCGAGCATGTCTAGGTGTCGGCTGTAGTCAGCCTGTTGACGGGTTAGTCTTGCTGAGCTTCTTAGAAGCTCACGCTTTGCGACTTGTGGTTTTCAGGAGGTTTCGATGCGACCGGTGGTTTTGGTGGCCAGCAGTGAGAGGAGTCGTCTCCAGGTTGGGGTAGCTTTCAGTGGGAGCCGCTCGATTAGTTGCTGCTTTGTGTGTGTGGCTAGTAGCAAGGCGCCGTTGGGCAATGCCCTTGCTTTTGCTTAGAGTCAGAGTCGGAGTCTGTATCGTTAACTTTCGTTTCCGCTGTATTGTGAAAACCAGGTTGAATTCAAACTCTGTAATCCACTCATGTAATATTTCTATCTACCCTTAATTCATGCTTTTTACTGCCTGTGTTGTACTCTGTGAACGTTCGCTTCGACGAACGTCGCCCAGAATGGATCCCGGGAGGAGGATCTCCCCCGTTTCAGGGGCGGACCGCCACATTTTTCCTGTTTACTATGAGCAGCATTAGTTTGTTATTGTGTCACATCTTTGAGATTGGAGGTTTATTGTTTTGGATCCATGTATTGCTCAATTTGGCCCACAATCTTATTACCACAAGAAGATAAAAGAGCTTTTTGTGAGTGTATTGCTTTTACTGATAAGTTCAATTACATTGTGGGTTTAACCTTTAATAATATGATTGGATAATTTAATATTTTTGTAGGTGCCGAATTACATTAAACTTTGGAAAGATGCTAAACTTGTAGACATGAGTGTGAATGGTCATGATTTCCAGTTTGCTGATGTTCCTCAAGCCAAAAATGTGTATGTATTATTCTATCATTATTTTTCAGTTTATTTTGTAAAGCTTTTTTGCTACTGTTTTTCCTATACATTAATAAATTTTTGTTTGTTATTCATGTCAATATAGTGGAGATGATGGTATTTTGATCATGAAATTTCTTGAAGAATGGGATGCTTCTGTGAATTTACACACCAAGTTTGGAGATGAAGACATACCAAATATCAGAATCAAGTATGCGAATGAAATGCTTTCTCATTTTCAGAACAAAGCAGATGGTCTGTCTATTCTTGATTCATTTTGTGTTTAGGTAATTGTTTTGAACTTCTTATCATTCAATATATACTTAGTTATCTCATTTTTTTGAGTGAACAATTAACATTCTCAGACATTGATAACATAGTTTTTCTATCTAAAATTTTTTCAGGTTTCTGATGCTTCAAAAAGCTTATTCAGCACATGATGCAACTGCAACTTTTTTTGTTCATTCTTTTCAACTAGTTTACCTGTATAGGTTCTTTATCAGAATTCCTGTAATTTTAGTTTTTTTCTTTGCTTACTCGAATAGCCTAATGACTAGTTGATATGGTCCTTAATACACTTTTACTATACCTTTTTGTCTTACATATTTGATCTGTGTATATATATTTGGGATGTTCTATGTTATGTAGCTTAATCAATGCTTTTAGTTCTACCATTTTCTTTAATTGTTGTTGTTTTTTTGTTATTACTATAATTGTAGGTCTGCAATGTTATTACATTTATTTGCGCTAATGAGTATACATTCACAAGGGAAGCAGTGGTAGTTTTAATTGTTTTGTCTATTGTAAGACCAAAAATTTAACTTATTCATCACAATTGCGAATACTGCATTCTATACTTTATTTGCATTGCAGTCATATCATATGTTACTATTTCATGTGCTTGCATCCTGATCAACTATTACATATACGTAACATAAATAAATAGCACACTTTTCTGAAATTGTTATTACAATTGCTGTCCACGTACTGCCCTAATGAATACAAAGGTCTTTTCCAGTCTTGTTTTTGCTATTTTCATGGTGCACTTTCCTTGAGCTTTTCGTTTGCCATTCCTTGTTTGTTTTTTTCTAGTCGATGGACCTTCTCCATTGTTCTTCCTGCTGTCCTGGAGGTTACGTGTGGAAGAATATATTTTTCAAGTCAGTTTGATATAATACAAAATAAATCTACTTTAACTGTTAATTTCTTCTACCTTCACTTCTGTTTCTCTTCTTCCCTTAAGATGGTACTGGTGGCAAATTCAAGTTCTTGCAAGTTTGAATGTTATGATCAGCACCTTGGCAATGGCTGCACCATATTGTTTGCTTCTTTCTCTTCTGTTCTTGTATTCCTATAGACCATTTAGGCAGTGCTGGTCTGCCCCTTTTTGGAATGCATTCTGGGTCCTGCAGCTTATTTGGATATGTTCCTTTTGCTAAATTAGCTGAACTTTCTGTGTTGTCGTCATCATGTTGCATTTTATTTATTTTTGCATGAGTTTTATCTGTGTCCTCTAGCACTATCTTGAATTTTTTAGCTGTTTTTGCCCCATCTGATGCCAATAAATAGAGCTTTCTGCACAATAGTTGTATCTTAGGTCGCTGTTGTCTCCAACCTCCACATTTGGTATGTATGTTTCTGTGCTCTTTTCTTTCATTTCCTTTGGTCTCCATCTATCTATGAAATATTTCTCATGTAGCTTGAATACATTCAAGTTTTTCAGTACTTTCAACACATGTGAGCAAAGAATACCATCTTTTCAAGAACTTGCAACATATGCAGACATAGTTTTCTTGAGGCAAGTCCAAGGTAACGATGTATACCCTTGATCTGAACTCTTTTTTACTATGATCCGGTGATTTGTAACTGCATATCTCTCATGTTTTACAAGTTCTTCACACATATACATAGTGACACAATTGATTTCGTTCTGAAATTTGTAGAATATTTTCCTGTTTATCAGTTCTGCAGCCTGTTTTTCAGACTCATATGTTGTCAAAAATGTTGGACCTGATATTCCGGTCTGGAAATCTTTTGTCCTTTGTGCTTTCTTATTTGCTTCACATATCCTTGCTTCTCATACAGCTGTGAGTTGGCCCAACATCGAGTTTAAATAAAGCATTCGTGCCCTCACTTCTTGCAGTAGAATGCACAAATGGGTACCACTTGTCCTTGTAGTAGACTGGTGCAAAATGAAATCTAATTTTCCAAACCTCTTCCAAATATTTGAAGCCTTGTACATTATATTTTTCAGGCAACTGGCAATATAACTGCTCAAATTCAGTTGTAGTCAAGGATTTCCTCAGTATATCAAACAGATCATTATGTAAGTCTTCATTTCCTTCCATGGCAAATGTTCTTCCACCTCTTTCTTCCACTTTTTTGCAATGTGAAAGTAGTAGTTTTGTGATCTGTGTTTGGGAAGACTTCCTTATTGCTGACCGCATAGCTAGATCTTGATCAGTCATCATTATCTTAGGATGTTTTCCTCCCATACATTCCAAGAATTTTCTGAAAAGCCATTGAAATGTTTCAGATGTTTCATCTTTGAGAAATGCGCCTCCAAATAAACAGTTATCTCCATGTCCGTTAATTCCAACAAAAGGTGCAAATTTTAGTTTGTACTTGTTTGTGTTATATGTTGTGTCGAAATTGACGAAATCTCCATATTCATCATAGTTCTTCCTGTTATCTGCAGTAGCCCAAAAAATGTTCTTCACCTTGTCGTTATTTGTGCCCTCAAAGTCGAATGTATAGTAGAATAGTGGCTCTTCAGCTTGCATTTTAGAAAACCATTGCATAAGTTGGGTCATATCGTTGTTTGAGTTCTCATTCCTGATCTTGGTCTTTAAGTTAGTGACCTGTTTCTTTCTGTATGGTGTTGTACCCCCCGGATGTATGACAAGATTGCCATTATTTTCTATCAGGTATGTTTGCATCATTGAATGTATTAATGAGTTTCTTCTCCATATCTGTCATCTTTGTTTGTGACCTTAGGCAGTCTTTCTGATCCGTAGCATCAAGGGGGTGGTTGTGTTCTAAGTTGATTCGTGTTATTGTCCACATACTTCCAGTGAGTGCCACAACCAACTCAGCAGGACACTTGGTGTGCTCCAGTACTGTATTTGTCTTCTTTGATTTTGGAGCTGTGTTTGGTGTTGGTGGTGTTCCAGTGATTGATTTGCTTTCTTTTTTTTTCTTCTGGACACCTGCTATGGTAGTTCCTTTCAGTTTACAGTTCTTACCATGCATGTTACATTTGAATGTTCATCTTGTAATCTTTCCATAATTTGTGTCCTTGTTGTCCTTGCATATATAAGTCTGCCATTTTGTGACTGAGAATCCCACTATAAACCCATAGTCATTGTAGAACTTGTAAGCTTCTTCATGTGTTTCAAATTGCTGTCCAATTACAAGGACATGTCTGCTACCATTTTCTTGTGACAGCCTCTCTGCTGCTGCAATACTTTGACTCTCTGCCATTATTGCCTCCAATTCATCCAACTCATCTAGTTCTTCTGTTTCAGAATCTGTTGCATTGTTTGTTTTTTCATGACCAAACTGATTTGGAGCAGCATCTTCTATAGCTTCATTCAGAACATTGGGTCCTGAAGCTTGGATTTGTTTAGTCAATTCTGCACCTCCCATGCTTGGTATTACAAATGTAAGACCTTTTGTTGTCTGTTCTCCTTCTTCCATAGTTGTAGCTGTATATTCAACACTCATATCTTTTAGAAAGGTACAATCTATTTCAATATTCCTTGAGTTGCATTGAAGATTTTTAGGAAGTTCAGATCTAATTCATTGTTTCTTTTTTCATGAGCAAACTGATATGGAGCACTATGTTCTGTACCTTCATTTGGAACACTAGACCTTGAAACTTTGGTTTGCTGAGTGCATTCTGCATCTCCCATCCTTGCTACTACAAAAGTAAGCCCTCTAGTTATCTGCTCTACTTCCCCAATAGCTTTATCTCTACATTCAACGCTCATATCTCCTCGAGAAAAATAATCTGTTTCATTGCCTCTTGAGTTGTATTGCAGGATTTAGAAATTTCAGATTGCTGCCATGGGAAGTATGGAGTCCTACTTGTTGTCATATACATGTTTGAGTCCTATCGAAGGTAACAATACCACATTAGTGTAATGCTTTGTCCCGGTGCAGAATGTATATATATAGCTACTTACATCATATTCATCATGAGCATAGCTTTGAAGCAGATCTATATAACTCCCAATCATTGGCATATCAAGCTGTCAAAATATAAAATAAAAATCATTAATCTAATTACTTCACATTTACTTTGTTTTCTGCTGTATTATGTTCTTGCTTACTTTAGACTATTGTTGGGCTACTGTAGTTGATGAATTAAGGGCATGAATACCTGAGTCATAATGTGCACTGCTTCCCTGCATTTTATTTCAATGACTTTTATTTCTTCCATAAGTTAAAACACAATAAGACAACATAAAAAACATGTCTGAACATAGTTGGGTGCACAAATAACTGATTTCTGGTAATTCTCACTGCTTTGAAAATCTTTTTCAGTGTAACAATTCAATCCAATCTGGAATGCCAAATTTTTCAGTTATTGCATGTATAAAAAGTGCAATTCAAGCATTAAACTTATGCAATTATATATAGCTGAAATAATATAACATGTCCAGACCTCTACCTCCTGATCTCTTTGTAAACTTTCATCATGTGTTGAAAAAGATTGCTCTCCTTTGAAACATGTTTTGTTCATATTCTTGACAGCATCAACATATTGCACTTCATGAATCTGCATAAGTACACATCAAGTTATACTGTGATATGTTTTATTTGCTTTTTTTTGTTTGTACCTAATAAAACTATGACCTCATAAGTGTGTTCCGTGTATGTTTGCTGTATAGAATCTTATGTACTTGTAGTTTAAGTTCATAGACAATGCAGTTCTATATAAGCTGTATATTTATTGTGTTCAGATCACGTTGCACCAACATATGATGAAAACCATGAGGCTCACAAATGAAGCATGAAGCAGAAGCTTGAAACGAGTGCGTACAAGTATGGGCAAGTCAATCCACCTCTAGCAGGACCACGACACAATCCATCTCTAGCCGGACCATGAACAAGTGCAGCACCACAACAAGTGTAGAACGAAGAACAAGTGCTGGACCACGAACAAGTGCCGAACCAGGAACAAGCAAGTGTTAGTACCTTTTCTGACATTGATTTCTCCTCCTTGTTCCTCACCGTGTTGCAGTTTCTTCCTTGTTCCTCTCTCTCAACTTTCGATTCACTCATCCCGATCTATTTTCTTCCTCTCGTATCCTGCTCATCGATCTGTTTTTGTGTTTCGTGGTTTGTACGTAATCCTTTTATTTCTTGGAGATTGGTATAAGGCTTTTTCGTCTGTCTTACGTGGCCCATCTGTTTGCAATTTGTAAAAGTAAAAGCCCATTGAAACAAGCCCAGCGGATAACGGGTCTGCTGTCCGTTTTGCGCGCCCGTTAACATATCAAAACAGGTAACAGGTGCTCTCCGCGGGCCCGACAAAGAAAACGCGTTACAAAAGCCAAAACAGTGCTACTGGTGGGACCGAGAAAAAGGCAACAGAGCAGAACAAATCACAACCACAGATACTTCATCGTGTGGTCCAGCTCGTGGACTGAAAAGACCCCTACTTTTCTGAAAAGTAGACACTCTCAACTTTGAATTATTAATTGTCACCTGTACATGCTGCTTCTCCAACAAGGAAAGCATTATTGCATCATATTGAGAGTTGTATCCAGGCTAAGCTTTTCGTCGTTGATAGCTAAAAACTTGACACTGCAGACCCTTGTCGTGAAGCTTGCATGCAGCTGCTTTACCAAAAATAGAACACAACGTTATTGGTAAATTCAACACAAATATAGGCTAATACTATATCTAAAATGAAATTTTGTGCACGGCGCTCAAAGATGTTCAAATGTTCAAATTAAATTATAAGCGAGACGCAATTCATTAGCCACGTGGGATACACATGTGACATGCTGAGCTGCCGATCCCCGTCTAATCTCCTATACACGTCATCAAGGTTGAATTAAAATACAGACCAAAGGTGCAAAGTGAGTTGAGTTTAGAAATAGTAAGGGTTAAATAAACCAAAGAATATTATAGGGGGTTATCTAGATGTGCGAATAAAGTGCACTTTTTTCTTTTTTTTAAAGATAAAAACCTAAATAAACATTGATAGACACTATACGTTTTTGAGCGAATGATAGACACTATACGTAGTCCGAATAACTAGATGACGTTGCTGGACCAGGCCAGCCCAAATATACGTTTTTTTTGGCCCATCAAGACCCCACGAAGTAGATCCCGTTTCCAGCCCTCATTCCCAGTGGGGGAAACTTTACGAGCTCTCTCCTCTTCCCCCCTCTGGAATTCAAACTAAAAGCTTCCGCTCCAATCTCCCCAACGGCCCCGGAGCCCTCGCCATTCCCCAAACCATGGCGCCCGCCGCGGCCGTCCCTCGCGCCGTCGCCGTCGCCGACGAGTCCAATCGCCTCGCCCGCGAAGTAGCTCGCGTGCTGGACGAGTGTCGCGCCTCCCTCGCCGTGCACCCGCGGAAGCTGCGGGAGCTCGCGGCCATCCGCTCCTCTCACTCATCCGGGGACCGCTTCCTCCCCGCTTTCTGCATCGCCATCACGCCGCTCTTCGACCTCGCTCGCCGGTCCGCGAGCTCAGACCGCGCCGCCCGCTTCGTCGCTGCCTTCACGTCCGCGTCCGCCCCGGCTGATGGCCGCGATGGGGACGAGTTTCTCGAGGGGTTCCTTCGCTTCCTGGTCGCTGCGTCCGCGGCGGCGCACCGCCCGGCCCGATACCGTGCATGCCAAATCATCTCCGAGGTGAGCCAAGCAAATTTGGTCGATAATTTTTTTCTCCATGTTTAAGCGTCATGGAGCATTTTATTTTTCTTTTGTAACGAATTTTAGTTTAGGTTGGTACTATAGGAATCTGTAGCAGACTGGTCGGTGTTTGTTTAAGAATCGTGTTCCTCTTAACCAGATCTTATGTTTAACTTCCTTTTACAAATTCGCTCCAGTAAAAATATCGTCATGAATCTCATAATGATACAATTCCTTTGATGCTTGCAATCTACATCTCGGGAGTAAAATTATGGCCTTTCTGTTGTTTTGTGATGCCTAATTTTCTAGTTTCTTTAAGGATCACATGAAATTTGTATTTCAGTTGCCTACTGTTAAGTTAACCCCTTCCACTCGGCTGTTAAACATTTTATAATGTTGCTTGCAGATTATATTGCGGCTGCCAGATGATGCTGAAGTGAGTGATGAGACTTGGGATGAAGTGATCGATTGTATGAAGGTCCGGATTCAGGATAAAATCCCTGCAATTCGTGCTTTTGCTGTGTGTGCATTGTCTCGTTTTGCAAGTAGTGGGGAGGATGGTGGAATTCTTGATCTCTTCCTTGAGATCCTTGACACAGAACAAAATGCTGTATGTGAGATCATTCACGTTTCTACTTAACTGTTAATGTTTGGGTACAGCACTGTTGTTGGTTGATCTTTCTTCTGATTATGGACTTTTTTTCATAAGGAGGTCCGGAAAACAATAATTTTGTCTCTTCCACCATCAAATGCTACATTGGAGAGTGTTATTGAATCAACACTTGATGTTAGTGAATCAGTCAGGAGAGCAACATATTCGGTGCTTTCAACTAAATTTCCTCTGCAGAGTCTTAGGTGAGTAGTCATCTCATACAAGAAGAGCACATCAATGCATGTACATGCAATACTAAAAAGGAAGAAAAGAAAAGCATATGCATGAAATGCTTAACTTTTTGAATATTTTTTTCGTTTTGGTTTCAGCATCAAGCAAAGGACTACTGTCCTTCACAGAGGTCTCTCCGATAGGTCGACTTCAGTGAATAATGAGTGCCTGAAGATGCTGAAGGAAGAATGGCTTGTTAAGCATTCTGATGGAGACATAATTACTCTTCTCAGGTTTCTTGATGTTGAGACATATGAATCAGTTGGTGAATCTGTGATGGCGGTGCTTCTAAAACATGGTTCTTTGCCAATGCAAGATGGTCAGAGTATTAGACATTACTTCACCTCAGGTGGAAGTGGAAATGAAGGTAAATCCGAACGAAACTATGAGGCTTCATGTTTATGGTTTAGTCTTATATTTTCTGTTGACTATTTTACATTTATGACAAAATATGAATTTTTACTGATGAGCAATGCTACTCAAATGGAATTAAAAAAAACATGAAAGATGACCCCATGGAATCACTGGATTTTGTAAAATTGATTTGTTATCAGAAGTATCAAGTTGTATCTGGAAATCCTATAGTTTTCTATTAATTGATATTAGCATCCTTAATACTCTTTTTACGGAGCCCCCTTGTAATATTTACAGCAGAACAGGCTTCAAATATTCAACTAATGGATGCTGAGGTTGCTCTTTACTGGAAAATTGTGTGCAAGCATTTGCAAGCTGATGCTCAGGTGAACTTTATTTTTTTAGCTTCTGTGAAATTTTATGGCTGGAAACATGCAACAATAATATTACAAATATTTCATTGTTGCCAACTTTTCCAGCTCGTTGGAGGAACAGAACAACTGTTCCAGCACTGTAAACACGATAATTTTTTTTTCTTTTTTTGATTTGGAAATTAACCTTCAGTTCCATGTTTTCATTTACAAGAACTGTGCCACTACCACACTTTTTTAATAGTAACCATAAGTTTCTGAAGTTTTTTATAGCAAATAAGTTACTTTAATAGATGACTTGGTTAAAAGAAATAACTCTATATAAGAATCTTAGATCTCATCTAAGGGTCCCAATGAGTTAATATTTTTGTAAGGAATGTGAACCTGTCATGTAAGATGATAACAATAACAACTGATTAGGTGCACAAACTGAGTTGATTCTTTTTCTTACCTTGAATTTTCTTTTGGTTTTTTGGAAGTGAACTACCTCTAGGATTTGCTTGATGGGCATCTACAGTATTATTAGATCAAACATATCTTTAGGTGATAAACAAGAAGATGGTGAACCATAAAATTATCATTTCCCCCTAAATTATTAGATCATGATATCTCTTGCGTTTCTTATTGCCTAGAAGAATCATTTCCCTTTCCTTCCTAGCTGTGCTGACCATGCCCTCGTGAGTTGTGATCATCTGCCTTTAATATTTGCTGGATGTAGTCTTGAAGAGGCTAAAAAGATACATGTAGCCTTTATAAATGATCTATCAAAATTCGGAAAATTATGGGAAAAAAATTAAAGGAACACTATAGCGAGTTTTACTTGCTCATATGGGCTACTTCTGAGATGACAATGTCATTAGTTGGCTCAATTCAAATAAATACCAATACTTTATTTATTAAGGTAGCAATTCTTCTGCAGGTCAAAGGCTCAGAGGCTGCAGCAACTACTGGTGCAGAAGCAGCAGTATATGCTTCTGAGGCTTCTGATAAAAATGATCTTTTAGATAGTGTCCTTCCAAGCACAATTACTGATTACGTTGATTTGGTTAAAGCACACCTTTCTGCCGGTAAGTAAGGGTTACATGGACTGGACCATTCCCTTGAAATGTTACAACTGAGCTTTGTTTTTCAATCTGTGTGGGCTAATTGCACTGCTTGTATTCTAGGACCAAATTATCACTTTGCAACAAGGCAACTATTGTTGCTGGGTGAAATGTTGGATTTTTCTGATACATTGAACCGAAAGATTGCAAGTTCTTTTCTGCAAGAGCTTCTGATGAGGCCTCTTGAGCATGAAGTTGATGATGATGGGAACCAGATTGCTATTGGAGATGGTGTGAGTCTTGGAGGAGACAGAGAGTGGGCAAAAGCAGTGGCATTATTGTCCAAAAAGGTGCATTCTTCTACTGGCGAATTTGAGATGGTGATTTCCACGGTTGTTGAAGAGCTGGCTAGACCTTGTAGGGAGAGAACGGCTGACTTCATTCAGTGGATGCATTGTCTCGCCGTGACAGGTCTTCTTCTTGAGAATACTTCAACTCTAAGAAATCTGCAGGGCAAAGCAATTGGGCCTCCAGAACTGCTTCACTCTTTGTTACTCCCTGCAGTAAGTCCAAATGTTCTAATGTTCTTTAGTTGTACATGACTCCAGCATACACTAAAATTATTCAGCTCTTTTATATGTATTTTTTTGCTGAAGGCTATTGGACCGAGCTAGACCTGAAGTTGCTTCCATTGATCTTGTCTCATGTAGGCAAAACAGGATCATGTTGATGTGCAAAGGGCTGCTTTAAGATGCCTATCTCTTCTTGGATTGTTAGAGAATAGACCAAATACAGAGTTGGTGAAGCAGCTGCGCTTATCTTTCATTAATGGTCCTGACCTGGTTAGTGCCATGGCATGCAAGGCCTTGATTGATCTTGTAACCTGGCATGGTCCACAAGAAATAGACCGGGTTGTTGGAATTGAATTGCCAGATACTAGCTGTGAAAAGACTCAGTTCGATCCAGTTGACATATCTGATTTGAATGGTGATGATCTAAATATTGGAGTTCTTGATATTCTGTTTTCTGGATTTCATAAAGATGACTGGGAATTCAGTCTAGAAGGTGACAATCATGACAATGTCCCAACCATTCTTGGTGAAGGTTTTGCGAAAATTCTTCTTCTTAGTGACCACTTTGCAAGTATATCTGCTGACTTGCATGCTGTTATCCTAGCTCAGCTTGTTAGATTGTATTTCTCGGAGGAAACTAAAGAGCTTGAAAGGTCGATTGCTTATTTGTCCTCTGTTCTTTCAAGGCATTTGTTTGTTGCACATTCTCACTCGTGCTTATTTGTCCTCTGTTCTTTCAAGGCATTTGTTTGTTGCACATTCTCACTCGTGCTTATTTGTCCAGATTGAAACAATGTCTATCTGTCTTCTTTCAGCATTATCCTGCACTCTCTGAGAAAAACAAGGCAAGTTGATAAAGTGCATCCCGTGTTGAAATTATTTTTTGAACTTCATTGTAGATTATTTTACTGACTACCTCATTTTTTTTTTCAGATTTGTGTCTCCAACTCATTTGTACCAGTCATGAGATCTATGTGGCCTGGTTTATATGGTAACCCTGGGGGTAGTCCACATGTTATTTCGAAGAAGCGGAAAAATGCAGTCCAAGCTGCTCGTTTTATGGTGCAGATGGTGCAAACACAATTATTTTCGACAGAAAGTACAGATCAAGCTTCAAATAGTCCTAAAAGTGCCTCAAATTCAGAAGAGGTGTCAAAGAATTTTGACATCATCGAGGAAGGGCTTGCAATCCGTATTGCAGTGGAGGTATCATTGAAAAATCTTGAAATATGATTCTACTATTTTAATAATAAATAATTAGAAAATGCATGCAAAAACTAACATCAAGTGCTGGGAATGTCCCAGGTAGCAAATTGTCCAGATAAGAAGACTGCGGCTGGGAAAGCATATGCCTTGGCATTGTGCAAGGTTGCTGCGCTCCTAAGATTCCGACAGTCAGAACAGAAGGCCATCAAGTGCATGAGAGGACTGATTAATTCATTAGCCACTTTAGTAGCTTCCAACAAGGACCTCTTGAAAGAGCTAGCTCAAATGGCAGCACGGCTTAGATCTCTTGATGCCTATCCTGAGGAACAACTACCACAAGATGAAGCTGATGCCATATTCAGTATGTCTAATGAATAATGAGGCTTTATATAATGTCGATGCATCTCTACTTCCCTAATTTCATAAGCACGCATTTCTGTTGTTTCTAATTTCATAAGCATGCATTTCAATACTTTTTGTTGCTTCTCAGAAAAACTAGGGTTGGATGGTGGCTTCAAACTGGATATTAACCAAGCGATGCCACCAACACCGGCACAACGGTCTGCTCGGGCTGCAGCTCCTTCCAGGAGAAGAGCGAGATGGGCACCATCCTTTAGCTCTGGAAGTGACACAGATGCTGAAGAAGTGAACTTACCTGCATCATCAGTGAGCAGGATTCCAGCCACTCCCAGCATGACGGCGGCACGTTCTCAGAGGGCAAGTAAGACTGCCGCTTTGAGCAAGATGTCTGCGAAGCCCGCAATGGCCTCTTCCGACAGCGACCCGGACAACCACTCCGACGTGACAAGTGATGATGAATCCTCTGATGAGGAAGCATCATAGATTGTTGTTGTGTACTGTATCATGGACTAGCTTGTTGGTGTTCTTGACTGAAAGAACCCAGTTGTAGCTGTGCCTGTGCAATTGCTTGTTATCTGGTAATTTTTTTGAAACAGTATATAGCTATGCCATCATGACATAACAATATTCCGTCTGGAAAACTTAAGCTCCTGTATATTATGCTGAAATTGATAGCGTCCGTGTTACAGTTTTCCCAATACTAGGAAGAAGTTCCTATTACTGTTACACTGAAAAAGTAAAGCTGACGAGGTTTAAAAACAAACCACCACAATGTGGTTCGACCAGCTCGTCAAAGTCTTCGGAAACAAGCTACGCAACTCAAAGCGTGTGAACTATTAATCGATGTATCCCATTTTTTTCCAGTTTCAGGCAGAAAGGGACAGAGTTCAGATTCGCGTTGCATTGCGTTCTCGGCATCAGCAGCAGCCAAAGAAATCTTTTGGAGGCAATGAAACTGAACGACGAAGATTGCATCTAGAGATTTCTGAAACCGATCGAAGACACAGAGACAGGGACGCGCCGACCAAATTTGACTGCAGCCGCGCCGCGTCACGCTAACGCGGCTTCGGTTGTACAGACACATTTGCGCTGTGCCATCTTCCTACTGTACCATCGAAAAGATCTCTCTGAAAACAAAAAGGGATCTCTCTCAAAGCAGGTAAGGGTTGCTGAGAAATGACGCGGTGTGTGTGCATCCACGTCAAAATGATCGCGTCAGGCGCACGAACTATATATACCGGCTCTCCTATCCAAAATTACTAATTTCAAATCGGGTTTTCTTCTGATCAAAGGTCGAGTTCTTTCAATTCTATCCGGTGGCAGTAACATGCATCGCCCCACGAGGACGACGACGGAGACCTTCAGCTGGCAGTGGCCGTGCGGAACTGCTTGCAAGATGGAGCGCCAGGTGACGTTCAGCTGCCCGCCACAGGACGGCTGCCGTTGTTGCTGGCAGTGGCACGGCAGTCCGTCTGCTGGACACCACAGGCACCACCACGTCCAAAATCATCAGCAACAGGTCCGTATCTAGCGAATAAATCCTGTAGCTTAATTTAATCCCATGTCGTGTTCCGCTCCATATCAAACGACACGACGAGCACGACCAATTTCTCCCACTTTTGGTTTCAACAAACCTTTTTTTCCTCGTCGTGTAAACCGAAATATTTTTCGCTGTATCTGTATGCATTGCAGGGTACTCTGGCTCTGGCGGCTGCCGAGGAGGAAGAATCCAAAGCTGCCCAGCGCGCTCTGCAGAGTCCTGCTCCTGCCGCACCCGCACCCGCACCCGCACCGGCACCCGCCGTCGTCACCGCCCCAGAGTTCTGGGTTCCGGACCCTTGCCTGATGGTGCAGCAGCTCAGGGAGTTCGAGTCCGTGAACGACGAGGCGGTCGCTCTCAGGGCGCAGCTCGAGGAGTACAAGGAGGAGATCGAGAGCAGCATGAGGGACAACGACGGCGGGAGGAACTGGTTCCTGGCTCTCCCCGAGAACGTCAGGAACGTCCTCGTCATGGCCAGGGATGCCATCAACGCTTACTACGTCGCGATCACTGCTCCACCAGCGAAACAATAAAATGCAATCTCTGCTCCACCAGAGAAATAAAGCGAGTAGTAGTATGTATTGCCTAGTTTAGATTGTGGTATAAAATGAGAGGTGTGTGACACAAATATTTTTATGGATATGTATATAGATGATTAGTACTGGTGGTGCCTCATGTATCTGTATAATATATGATAAAAAAAAAAGGGCACTCGCGAAATCAATAAATATTTGCCATGCTATATGGAGTAAGAAACTATAAGAATTTTGTTGCGCCTAATAAGTTGCTGTGAGATGAATTCAAATGCTACCTCCTTTCCTTTCGCCCAAAAAAAAAATGCTACCTCCTTTCGAAAATATTATTCATTCTGGGATAAACCGTGAGGCTCAGCTCATATTAGCTTAGCCGCATTAGGCCATGTACAACGCGTGGACAGTGCGTTTGTGGCAGTTTACCTGTTTTGCATGCCACCGTGGAGCTGGTTTGGCTCTTGCATATGTGTTGGCACGCTTGAGAAGACGCCGGTGCTTAGATCATTTTTTATATGAAAATGAGCGGTTATAGCGTCCAGAAGAAGCAGATCAAGCTGATCGCGTTGGGAGGCCAGAGCTCTTACGTATTTGTTTTGTTTCCTCTCTCCTTAAGCGTCTATTTAAGCATCTAATGCCCTTATGAATCTGGGCCGTGGACCTCCACGTCGGTTCAACGAACGGCGCGATTCCAACTCCCTCGAGGCACGCTTGCGCCAGAAACCAGTAGCACCAGGCAGAGCAGAGAACTGCGCACCCAACGTACAACTGCCGCGGATCCGATTTCGATCGGTCCCCATTCCTCCAGAGATCATTCGTCCCACTTCGATTCCGTTGGGCCCAAACCCCTAGCTAGAAGATCGCATCGACGCCAGCCGCCGCCATGGCGGCCATCCTCCTCGGCCCTCCCTCCATCCGCGGCGCGCGGCGGCGGCTGTCCGCCACGGACGCCGAAGCCGGCGACGCGGAGGCGCACCATTTCCTCGACCCCCTCGACGCCGGCTTCAACGCCCCCGACCCCGTCAAGGCCGACGCCGGGGCCGAGCCGCGCTTGGCGCTCACGGAGAACTACTCCGCAACCTACGCCAACTCCGGCAACGCCTGCCTCGACTTCTTCTTCCAGGTCGTTCCCGACACGGCGCCCGAGCGCGTCCGCGACCTCCTCGCCGCCGCCTGGGCCAGCGACCCGCTCACCGCGCTCAAGCTCGTCTGCAACCTCCGCGGCGTGCGCGGCACCGGCAAGTCCGACAGGGAGGGGTTCTATGCCGCCGCGCTCTGGGTGCACGCCAACCACCCCAGGACGCTCGCCTGCAACGTCCCCGCCCTCGCCGAGTTTGGCTACCTCAAGGACTTCCCCGAGCTGCTCTACCGCCTCGTCCACGGCCCCGACGCGCGCAAGGATGCCGAGGCCAAGGCGGCCGCGAGCAGGAGAAGATGCGCAAATCCAAGGAGGCCCGCGGTGTCGCGGATGTAGCTCCTCTGCCCACGGCGCCAAATCCGAAGCCCTTACTTTACGAATTCGTCACCGCCGTGCTCTCCAACAAGTCCGAGGGGAGCGACAAGCCGGGCAGCCGGCAGCCGAGGTCCCCGAGGCGGCCATGGAGACAGAGGAGGAACCTCGTGATCAGGTGATGGAAGATGTGGAAGCAAAACCCGATGCGATGGAGGTTGATCAAAAGCCGGCGGCGTCTAGGGACGACGAAGAAGGCGCGGAAGGCGGCCAAGCTTGCCGTGCAATCGCTAGAGAAGTACTGCGACGACCGCGCTTACCGCTCCTCTTCGACTCCGTCGCCCAATTCTTCGCCGACCTCCTCGCCACTGATGTCGAGCAGCTGGCCCCTGGCGGCAACCAGAGGAAGATCGGGCTCGCCGCCAAGTGGTGCCCCACGCCGAACACGTCGTTCGACAGGTCGACGCTGCTCTGCGAGGCCATCGCACGACGCCTCTTCCCGCGCGACTCCAGCCCCGAGTACGTCGACATGTCGGAGAAGCACTACGCCTACCGTGTCCTCCACCGTCTCCGCCGCGAGGTGCTGGTGCCGCTCCGCAAGGTCCTCGAGCTCCCTGAGGTGTACATGAGCGCCCAGAGATGGTCCGAGCTGCCCTATACCCGCGTCGCCTCGGTGGCCATGAAGCGCTACAAGACCCTTTTCAAGAAGCACGACGAGCGCGCTTCGACAAGTACCTCGAGGACGTCGCTGCGGGCAAGGCCAAGATCGCGGCTGGCGCGCTTTTGCCCCACGAGATCGCGGCCGCGGCCTACGGCGACGAGGACGACAACGTGTCTGAGCTTCAATGGCGCCGCACGGTGGAGGACATCCGCAAGAAGGGCTCTCTCAGCAACTGCATTGCCGTCTGCGACGTATCCGGGAGCATGTCCGGACTACCCATGGAGGTGTGCATTGCGCTGGGCTTGCTCATCTCGGAGCTCAGCGAGGAGCCGTGGGCGGGCAGCATTCAGCGAAATGCCCGAGATCCACATTATCGAAGGCGATACCCTCTGTGCCAAGCTGAGCTTCGTTGAGCACTTGGATTGGGGCTGTAACACCAACTTACAGGCTACGTTCGATCGCATTCTCCAGACGGCAGTCGACGCTCGGCTGGCGCCGCAGAGGATGACAAGACCCTCTTCGTGTTCAGTGACATGGAGTTTGACGCGGCGTCAGAGAATCCGTGGGAGACTGTCTACATGGTCATCTGCCGCAAGTCCAGGGATGCCGGCTACAGCGACGTGGTGCCACAGATCGTGTTCTGGAACCTGCGGGACTCGCGCTCCACGCCGGTGACGTCCACACAGCCAGGGGTCGCGATGGTGAGTGGCTTCTCCAAGAATTTAGTGAAGCTGTTCTTGGATAACAATGGCGTGGTGAGCCCGGAGGCAATGATGGCAGCAGCTATTGCCGGTGAGGAGTACCAGAAACTTGCGGTGTTCAACTGATTGGGGTGCAATGTCATGGGTGGTGAATCTTGGCTCGTCTCTATTTTGCGCCCTTTGCTGTTTGCTGTGCTAAATCTGGCTAATTCATTATGGACATTTTCTATCCTTTCATGTTGAAAGTTGAATTAGATTCGGTGCCAGATTATGTTCAATTGCACGAAGGCATGTGAAAGTTGAATCAAATTCTTCACATAAAAGGTTGTGGAAATTTTCGCAAACATGTTGATGGATTGAGCATATATATTGCTAGATTCTTTGCAACTGGCAACATTACTGTAGGATTCTTCTCAGTGTAGTGCCCAAGCGCTCTGTTCTTGCTTTCATTTTCGACTGAATTTAGTCAGTTTGTAGTGAAGTAGAGAGAAGAATAACTATCAAATCCATTGGACATACTTGTAAAAAGTGGCAAGGTCTCTGAATACTGAAACTCAGACAATACACTGGCCCAGTTAAGCAAGTTTAATGGTCAAATTGGTCTCATTCCCGATAGCAATTTCATGCTTGTGTCTTTTAATGTGTGCTTATTTCTATTTTGATATTTTAAGCCAAAAAAATGATTCCAATTACTTGGTTACAGCCAAAAACAGGGTATACAAAAAATGAAAAACAATGTTTCATGACATCAACCTTCGCTACATAGACTTCTTAAACAAACAATATGCGTCCCATAGTTTAGCCGTTACCCAAGAAAAATGTCTGACTACCAAGTTTGGTTTGTTTGATAATTATTGAAACTAAAACGGGCAAACAGATCATATCATGCCTAAAACAATCAAGCTTCTGCCCAAAAAACATAACCCAGTTTCAGTTCACCAAACACTTCACCACGGCTCCCTGAAGAGCACGAAACTCAAGCTAATGTTGACAGACCGAAGCTGAACCCATTATGAAGCGGAAGAGGTTACAGCAAAAACTAACAAAAATAGAAACATCACCCGACTACGAGAGAACTATAGTACCACACAGACTATCCTCAAACTCAAATTGCAGTTAAAATTTAGTAATCTTGAGGCTGAGTGAACTTAACAAATCAAATCTCTGACAGGCAGATTGCTCAATAGCAAAAACAAACACAAAAGGCAATCTTAGACCCAATCTTCAGGATCAACCTCCATGCAACAGAATACATCATCTTCTAGTCAACATTCATCCCACCAGAATGGTAGTTGTCAAGCTCCTTGTCCAATTGTTCAGCTGATTTCTCCTTAGGCACCTTCCGCACATAATAGCCACGCCCACGCCCCTGACCAAAGCTACGTCCACGGCCACGACCACGTCCTTCTCTTTGAGCAAAACCCCCACGCTTCCACCTGAGTATAGCACAATGATTACTAATAGGCAACACAATTTCTGTGAAAGATAGAAGCATAGACCATAAATAGAATCACGCGATCAAAGATTACTACAGCCAGTCATGACAGAAAGAATATGTATCAAATAAACACATAATATTTACTTAGGAGTTTTTTTTTGCAAAAGGAAAACTGATTCACTGTAGTATATGACACAATTTTGTAGCTAATTACAATGGAGTTAGATGTTGATTCCACCCATGTAATACAGTAAGCACAAAGGTTCACTCAAAACGGAAGGTGCTCAAATCCGTAGCCAACAATTATACATGAGAAGAAAAAAGATTTGAAAAAAAAGACTAACTAGTGTTCGAGAATACTTTTTTTTTTTTTGAGATTTTCATAAATTAGAAATTTACTGGTCAATGAAGGGGATATGAGCTCTATATAAAATTTTAGTGTGGGTTTGAGAGCCTACCCGGGAGGCAAACTAGATGAGCCAGCCCTACCTCGACCAACCCCACTTGCACCAGGCCTGAAAGGGAAAAAAAAAATTCAACAGGTGTGAGAAAGGAGCAGAAAATACACAGGTAAAAGTATCAAATAAGCCAAACACTTGCAGAGAAGAGCATACATCATCACAACTTCTCTTTGTCCTCTTCCCCTAGCACCAGGAACAACACTAACTCTGGTTGCAGAGGCAGCAGGTAGACCCACATCTGCTCCTATCACTTCGATCTTCATTGCCTTTCCATCAAGGCGCACATTATTATATCGCTTCAATGCTTGAAGAGCTTCACTTTTCCTAGTAAATATCACCTCGGCTGAACCCTGTTCAAGAAAGATCATGAATATATCAGTTATTACTAAACTTCATATTACTAAACTTCATATGCCGTGTTAAGCAAACATAAAATCTCTACTAATAATTAAATGTACTAAGGTCATCCCCAGATTTTGGGTTCACAGTCAATAACACGAGCCCACGTAAAAAACGAGTCCAGATCAAATGTAAAAATTGAAGGAGTCTAAATTATATTGAAAAAGAAAGTCTTTTCATACAAGGATAGTTAAAAAGAGTCCAAATAATATCTCTATCTCCACTTCTCTACTAATAATTAAATGTACTAAGGTCATCCCTAGATTTTGTGTTCACCGTCAATAACACGAGCCCACATAAAAAACGAGTCCAGGTCAAATGTAAAAATTGAAAGAGTCCGAATTATATGCAAAAAAGAAAGTCTTTTCGTACAAGGATAGTTAAAAAGAGTCCAAATAATAATAATAAAAACAAAGAATTCTTCTGATACAAGGATTGTTGACTCCAATCCACAAAAATTAAAAAGAAACACGAACTTGACGGCGAGGGATCGAGGGAACAAAGGGATGAGGAGGAACCGATCCCCATACCGTTATGAGTTGAATTGATCCCCATCTTCCCTACATGGATATGCAGCCCATCCCGTCTCCGTGGATCCATAACCTCCACCTCGATGCCCACGAGACGCCAGAACTGCACCTGACGAATGGTGCGCACGAGAAGCCGCGCCATCGCCATCGAGCCCAGCGCAGAAAAGGGTTAATCGCCGCCGCGGTTGAGGACCGGCGCGTGGGTCATCGAGCCCACCGCGACAGCGTGCAAGCCGCCTCAGCGCTTGGGTACCCCAGCGCGCCAGCCGCCGGATCGCGCTGCTGCCTTACCATCACCAACACCCACGAGCGAACTCCGCCGCGTCTGAGACCTACCCACACGATGACGCCGTCTAGCCGCCAGGTGACGCCTAGGGAAAAAGCTCTAACCCTAGAGCCGTCTCCCTCACATTGAGACCGGAGACGTAAGAGCTGTGAATGATTAGGGTTAGGACGGAGGGAGGTGTTCTCCGGGTCTTATTCACCCTGAAAATCGTTTCGAGACGTTGATCGAGATTCGACAGATGAGATCCATGGAAAGCCTAGCAGGCCCACGAGACGTGTGCGCACATGAGATTTTCATGGTCCAACCCAATTGTTTGGGCTCTAAGCCCGTGCGGGCGCGCGCAAGGTGGTTAGCAGGCCAAGTCGAATACGGCAATTTCGATTGGATGATTATTTCATTTTAAAGCCCAGACTATGCATTATTTTTCCAGATTTTTCAGCAATTGAGGTTAAGCTATACTATTGTTGTTTTAGTTACGTTAAGTATTATTTTCCAATGTTGTAAAATTAATAAAAGAAATACGTATAAGTATTTTGGGCCAATTTTATGTACCTATTTGCTGGCTATTTTTAGCATATAAAAGACTGTGCAGTTATTTTTCAATAACTTTTGTGTAGCCTTCGTAAATTATTTTCAATAACTTTTATTTCTGGCCAAAGTTGAGATTTAAATTAGATAAATAATTTATTTTCCACTAATTTCAAACCTGTTGAAATTTCTCAACCACATATTAAACAAATTCTGGTCGTCCGTCCCCTCTTTTTTTTTTGGTTCACGCTTCCAATTGCCGTGGGCCCACCTATCTAATCTAAACCTGCCAAATTACGGAACATCAACATTCAACATCCTCTCCGAAGAAAAGTATTAAGAAAATAAAAAGGATTCGTTTGTTTGGAGAGAGATTCCATGTCCAGCAAAGTATGTCCGACAAAAGTGAATACAAAGAGCCACGTACAGATGATTTTGTACAATCTAACCTGGGTATCAGGTCAAAGAGAAAAGTAAGAAAAGAAAAGGAGTTGTGTTTTTATAGAGGGATCCCGGGCAAGAAGTCAAAAGGAAAAGAAAGAAAAAGAAGTTGTGTGTTTAGAGAAAGGGATTGGATTGAAATAAATTGTTCGTCATTGCAAGACAAGGCAAAGAATCTCAGGATACTCTAGCAACAAACATTTGAGTATCGCAGCATACTGAGGACATGACCAGGCTTCAGATAAGCATGTGTAGAAGGCCGGTTCGAGGTGCTCATATTGGAATAGTGAAGTTTTTAATTATTTTTTGTCTCCAAATTTTTATTACCCGTAGCAACGCACGGGCATTTTGCTAATAAATACATTAAATTTATAATGTGGCCATATATAGTAGGTAAACTATGTGAAGGTACTAGTTGCCTGGTAAATAGGCCCCCTTTGGCAGAGCTTCTCTGGGACTGATTCTTAGTGAGAAGTGATTCTCTGAGCTAAAGTGATTTTGTGCCTAAATTGATTCTTTTTTATTCTCCATGATATTGTCGTTGTATGAAAAGACGGACATATTGGGGTCTGCACAAACCGCCCTTCGTGAGTTCGACCGGGGGCTGAACACACGGCTGTTCATCGAGGAAAAAATCAAATAAAAGCGAATAAAATGCGGAATAAATACACGGAGGGTTTTTACCCAGGTTCAGGCCGCCCGGAGGCTAATAGCCCTATGTCCTGTATTTCTTGTATTTCATATTCGCATGTAGCAGTAAAGGGGTGTGAATCTCAGCTCTCATGGAGGAGAGCTGGAGGAAGAGGAAGGAGTCTGTAGAAAAATATCCGGAAGAGAGCCCTCCTCCCTCTGGAGCCCGAGGCTCCTCTTTTATCGTCGTGCCTTGGATTCTTGCCAAAGTAGTGGAGCCCGCCTGCTTTACTGCCCCGCAGCAGCCAGCCCACGCACACTGAAAGTGGCCTAGAGGGGGGGGGGGGGGGGGGGGTGAATAGGCCAACTTAAAAATTCCTGCAAATCAAACTCGAAATATGATCACATTACCGGAACCTCCAGTACTGTACCGGACAGTCCGGTACCGGACACTCCGGTCAGGATGATAACTTTGCGATAATTTGAAATGTAGGCAGGATATGAGAAATCTACTTGAATCAAAAGCAGTATATAGACCTTAAGAGTAGTACGAAAGTATGGATCTAGTCTAGATACGAGCAAGCAAGTAGATCGATGCAGAAACGTATGACACAAGTATGAATGAAGTAAAACTTAAGTAAATGAGGAAGCACACGAAGACAAGAGATTTTCTTCCGAAGTTCAGGCTCACAAAGAACCCTACGTCTCCGTTGAGAGGTCCACAAAGGACCGGGTCTCTCTCAGCCCTTTTTCTCACTCAAACGACCATGAAGATCAAGTTTGAGTTGCTCCACTAAATTTTCCCTTGCGGAAGGGGTAATACAAACTTCCCGGGGCCTCTCACACGAGTTGAGAGCTCCACGGGCACACCTAGTCGTCTAGGAGCAAAAGCTCCAAGAGTAACAAATGCAACTTCAAGCTTTGACGCCTCACAAATGCTCAAGAGGGGGAAATGGAGGCTTTAGGTGTTTCAATCTTCTTCTCTCACAAACCCTAGCTAAATCTTGCTTGGGGATGACTTGGAGGGAGTGAGGAGAGTTTTTTGAGCTCAAGAGAGTGTTTTTCGTGTGTGGGCAGAGGGGTTCAGTTGGGGACGAAGGGGTATAAATCCGAAGTCCCCAAAAGTGACCATTGCTGACTTGGTCGAAGGCCATCGGACAGTCTGGTAACTTACCGGACCATCCGGTGTGGCACTCTCTTGTGAGAAATTTTAGCTGCACCGGACAGTCCGGTAACGTACCGGACCATCCGGTGTGGCACTCTCTGTTGACAAAATTTAACTACACCGGACAGTCCGGTAGCTTACTGGAGCATCCGGTGTGGCACTCTTTGTTGAGAATTTTTCTATGGATCGGACAGTCCGGTAACTGACCGGACCATCTAGTATGGCACTTCTGGTGGGATTTTTCTAGATTTATTGCTGAGCATTTGAGTGGCATTTTCACTTGATTTTGCATACTTATTGATAGTACGACATCCCTATTAAAGAAAAAGACCAAAATGAAATGAGATTAAAATGTCGAGCGCCATCGTTTTGCTCTTTTATAACTTTTAGAAAAATAGGGTCCCCCTTTGATCATCGTTGACATTTTCTCTTTTTTCGTACCTCAATTGCTGCACATCATCTTACACAAGGAATATTAGCTCTTTAATTTTGTTGTCATTTTTCACCAAAACCCACTAAGGGCCTACATGCACTTTCACACACGCCAGGGAGTGAAGGAAGAAAGAGAAGGGGATGGGTCATGTCCCATCATGTCTCCTTGTGGTCCCCCTATTAAATCTTCTACGCACCGGTGATTCTGAGGACCCCCGATTACATATCACCGACAGGAGCCCCCGGCCTTGTCGTCGAGTGTAGGATTTTCCAAAGGCAAGCCCGACGATAAGGCCTAATCTCGTTGGAGTTGTCGACGGTGCGCAAATCTCGGCACGTAGCTGTTTCTTTGCACACAACGTCTCCGCGCTTTGCTTATTTCTTCATCGCCGCACCGGTAAAAGGTGATTGATACTGTCTTGAGCTCAGGCATGATCACGATCAACATCAGATGTGAGTCATCTTGCTGCCAAAATGGGCTACCAAAGTGAGCTTAGTTTCTGTTGGAGCGAGCCACCGGAGTGGGCTAAGTTGCGATTGTGCTAGGACAATCGGCTTTCCGCCGAAGCGGGCCACCAGAGCGAACTTGAGTACGATCGCAACTGTGCTGGTCAGTCAGGTTTCCGCCGGAGCGGGCCACCAGAGTGGGTTGGTTGCGATTGTGCTAGGACAATCAGCTTTCCACCGGAACGAGCCACCGGAGTGGAATTGGTTGCAACTATGCTAGGACAATCGGCTTTTCACGGGAGTGGGCCACCGAAGTGGACTTGGTTGCGACTGTGCTAGGACAATTAGCTTTACGCTGGAGTGGGCTTGATTGCGATTGTGTTAGGACAATCGGCTTTCCGCCGGAGCGGGCCACCGAAGTGGGCTTGATTGCGATTGTGCTAGGACAATTGGCTTTCCGTCGGAGCAGGCCACCGGAGTGGGCTTGGTTGCGATCGTGTTGGACAATCGGCTTTCCGCCGGAACGAACCACCTGAGTGGACTTTGCACGGTCGTGTAGGGACAGCCATAGTTTTCTCTCTCTCCTCTTTTTTTTTGAGACCAGAGGATGGCAAAGATGATCATGTGTACTCTGGTAGCGGGTCTTGGCGTCACGGAGCGTTTCGCTCATGAAGTATACGGGGATGGAGCCCCCGGGTGGGCCAGCGATGTAGTGGCCGGGCGAGCCTCAGCCCCCGGATCAGACGTCGGGGATGGAACTCCCGGGTCAGCCAGCGACGCAGTGGTCGGGCGAGCCTTAGCCCCCAGGTCAGACGTTAGTGATGGACAGAGAATGGTGGCACCAACTGAGGCGTTGCCATAATTCGCATGCCCACGTCTGCGTCGTGTGGCACGGGCAACGGATGGCGATGCCAGCTGAGGCATTGTTGTAGTCGGCGTGTCCGCATCTGTGCCGTGCGAAACAGACAGAAGATGGAAGCGTCAGCTCGGCACCACTGTAATTTGCGTGTCCATGTCTGCGTCGTGCAAAATGGACGGTGGATGGGCACCATCTCTGAGGCACCGCTGCAAGTGCGTGCCCATGTCCACAGAATGGAGGACGGGCGATCATTGGGTGCGTCAGCTCAGAGGCACGCTGCTGCGTGTGCATGCCCACGCAGGACGTGCAATCGTTGGAAGAGCCAGCTCTGAGGCGCGCTGTCGTTCGCAGAACGGGGACGGGCGGAGGTATAATCTTGACATTGGACACACATCCGCAGACACACTACATGTTGGCCCACAAAGCCCCAGAGCTGTGCGCTTGTCAGATTAAGTCAGTCACAACACCCTCCGTGACACACAAAGAACGGTCGAGGCATTATTACTGCTTAGACCATCTCAGGTGACGTCGCAAATATCGAGGCAGTTCTGCACGGAGTCGTGCTTGTGAGCCAGCTATCATGTCGACGGTGCCTCCATAGTGCTATGAAAGCGCTCGCCTTTGTCGGTCGTGCTGGGGTCGTCCTGGGCTACGCCCAGCTCTACACTCAGGTGCCCATGCCGCCCACATGCCTGGGTCGCCAGCCAATGTCATCGTCTTCAAGCCGGAGCTCCGTCTCGGGGCACAAGTCGGGTCGGTAGCTTGCTACGTCGATGGAGCCAGGCTAGGCGTCGTCGCCAGGAAACACCACCAGGCCATGCCACCTGGGCACAGTGCTAGGCCACGTGGAACCATGCCCACAAACCGTGCCGCGAGGTCGTGCCACCGGTCTGTGCCGCAGGGCTGCGCCGCCGGAGCTGCGATTCATTAGCCAAGGTACTTGCATGGATGCTTTCGCACCTTGTTGATGCTAGTTCATTGACCTGCGAAGTCGTCGAATTGACGGAGCCCCGCCACGACCGCGCCACTGAGCTGTCGAGTCGACGGAGCCTCATGTCGGTCGCGCCATCGCATCTTCCTCATAAAGGCGGCCGAATCAGCCACCGCATGGGGTGCCTGCTTGAGTCGTGGTCCGTGGCCTGCGCGGGACAGCGCCACGACAGTCTGCGCAAGATGACGTGTCATCAACCCGGAGCATGGGTCCGCATTCGCCAGCTGCTGGGTTAACGGAGCTGCGCCATTGAATCGCCGGGCCGATGGAGCTAGGACTCGGCCGTGCCGCTGCGTACTACGTTGTTGTTGTTGCCGCGTCTGGTCTCTTGCCGAGGCGCTAGTCGAGAGAGCCACACAAGGTGCCGTCCAAGCTATGGTTGAGGGGCCAGCGCGCCAGACAGGACGCCGCCATGCGTCGTCCCGCGACGCCGGCCGAGTAGGGGCACGTGGGCCAGCACACCGCGCGGGACGCCGCGGTGCATCATCCCGGTCCCGGGGCGCCGCTCGAGATACGGCTCGCAGTCTAGGAAGCCGGGTTGTTGGCTAAGTCGGCGAGGCCCGCGCCATTCAGGTCAACAGAGCAGCCCCGCTTCATGCCTCGCTCGTCCTGTCAGTCGACGAGGTCCCGCCTTGGCCAGGCGCAGCTGCTATCACCGAGGAGGTGCTATGTCGAATCGTGGTGGCGCAGACAGCCTGTGCCGCGACTCCATGGGACACGGTAGCTAGCGCTGCTTCGAGTCGCAACGGAGATGCCGAGCAACCCACGCAAGCCACTGGCGGCGGAGGCTCCATCCTGGGAATGAGGCCCTTGTGCTTGACGTGATGGATCAGTGGTGGACCCCATGACTTTGTCTATTTTTCTTGGATGCTTGGCGGAGAAGCCCGTGAGCCATGTGGTGCCCTGTGCCGTGCACATGGCCTCCTCACTCCTGCTACCCCTGCTGCTACTTTGCTGCTTTCCCAGTAGGTAACAAGAAACAAGAAATGTAAAGCTTTTTCAAGAAAAGAGAGCGCGTAAAGAGCAGTCAAAATATGCCCCAAATAAACCGTTCGACCACTTAGAGATTAAACACAAGGTCTCAAGAAATACGGGAAATTTACGGAGATTAGAGGAGAGAAAACGAGACTTTCATCCAGAGGTTACGGTTGAAACAAGTACTAACATTCTCAAAGCAGTGGGCTTTGGAAGACAACAGAGCGCAAAAAGCAAGAGACTTGCATCCTGCAGGGGGGTGGGCCCTTTGTTGCTCACGTGAATGAACTCGGAAAAAGAGAGGCCGAACAACTCCACCCTGCAGCGGTTGCTTTTAGGTTTTTCGGGAGAAGTAAAGCGTATGCTGCCTAGCAGACTGAGTGTTAAACTGGCGAAAAAAGTGTGATTAAACACAGGGTTTAACGGTTGAAAGCAAGAATAAAGATAAACAACAGATAATTTCTCTGGAAAACAATGAGAAGGAGTTGAAATCATAAAACAAAGCGCCTCAGCCCTCTATCTGGCGTGCCAAATGTCATTGTATGAAAATACGGACATATGGGGGTCTGCATAGACCGCCCTTCGTGGGTTCGGCTAGGGGTTGAACACGCGGCTGTTCATCGAGGGAAAAATTAAATAAAAGCGAATAAAATGCGAAATAAATACATGGAGGTTTTTTACCCAGGTTCAGACCGCCCGAAGGCTAATAGCCCTATGTCCTGCATTTCTTGAATTTCATATTCGCATGTAGCAGTACATGGGGTGTGAATCTCAGCTCTCATGGAGTAGAGCTGGAGGAAGAGGAAGGTGTCTGTAGAAAAATATCCGGGGGAGAGCCCTCCTCCCTCTGGAGCCCGGGGCTCCTCTTTTATCGTCGTGCCTTGGATCCTTGCCAAAGTAGTGGGTCTGCCTGCTTTACTGCCCCGCAGCAGCCAGCCCCTTTTGCCCACGCGCACACGCCAGGGAGTGAAGGAAGAGAGAGAAGGGGATGGGTCATGTCCCATCATGTCTCCTTGTGGTCCCCCAATTGGATCTTCTACGCACCGGTAATTTTGAGGACCCTCGATTACATATCACCGACAGATATACTATTATAATCAGAACAGAGAATCATTTCACAGAGTCAGGATAAACTACCTTTTTTTTTAGGTCCCAGCCCCTTAGTTCATTTCAGAGAATTACTCAACAGAATCAGCCAAGAATTACTTCTCCTGCAATACAACGTTTGGCAGAGTTCCCCATATTCTCTGAGAATCAGCTCCATGGAGCACTGCCAAAGGGGGGCTTAATTTACTCCCTCCATTGTCAAATTGTTGTCATTAGAACAAGAACTTTAGTTCATTTTTAAACTACAATTATCCTAATGACAATTAAAAACGGTGTAATGTCTTAGAAAAGGCTGTGTCAAATAAATAATTGATACCAGGAAAACAGAAAACAAAAACATAATAAGGAAGTTGAAAATAAATTAAAATGTCAACTGTTGAAGTAGTTCCAGAGTTTCAGATTACCAGATCATAACTAACTAACAATCTATTCAAACAAACTTCGTCACCAAAGAAAAAACAATCAACACATGAATGAATTACAGAAACCAAAGACTTGCAACCAGCAACCAGCCAACCAGTGTCAAGTCAGAAGGGAACCAAAATTTTGAAGCATAACTCAGAAAATGTTCAACATGATACAAATAAACAATACCTAATTACAGAAATACACATTTGCATTGGACAAAGCATCAGCAAGAGACTTACTGTTGGGCGCCTATTACTGTCATAATGAACAGCACAGTGCTTCAAATGACCCATTTCAGAAAAAAGCTCCTGAAGCAATGTCGTGGACAGAGATCAGCTTCGAAAATGTTGAACATGAACGCGCCCGTCAGATATTCTAGTATACATATGAAGATCCAGCTACCTGTATATCCTCCTTCGTCACTCCATAGTGCAAATTTGAAATATATAGCTTTATACCAGATTCGATACCAGAAAGTCCAGCAGCCACCATGCTATCCTCAAATAGATCATGTCGCCATGCAAAATCCTTGGCTTTATTAAATGACTGCAATGATCCACAGCCCCAGATTGTAACGAAAGTATTAGTGTAAAACCACAAAACTCATAAATCCATGGTACTTCATGAGTCATCTAGCATCGCAGAATTATAAAGCCCTAATCATTGCATAGAATGGATGCTATTCCTGTACAAATCAATGACCTCATCCACAAATGTGTACAACAATACGCTGAATCTGAGTAGAGACAGGCTTTTCAGTTTGAACTTTGAAGCATTAGCCAGCACAAACCAACAGAAATCTTGTCATCCAAATACTCGGCAGCAAAGGGCCAGTTCTCAGATAATTTATAATGAGAAACACATCAGGAGCTCTTTGAGTTCCACACTTCCACCGCTAATAGCAGATATGGCCTGAACTGAACCAAGGCTGTCCACTTTTAGCAAGTGCACTGCCACTGCTTTTCGTGTACCTATACTGTAATTTGTATTCTTGATATAGTGAAAAACATTAATACTATTGTTCTTGCCTTGGCAATGGCAAACGATGAGGATCGCATGTTAACACCAAGTGGCCTTCGTGAAGGCACCCCTAATCCCCTTCCACGAAAGGTTCCAGCACCACGCCCACGCCATGAACCACGGGCCAACCTTTGGCCATCACCTCGGCCACGACCTCCTTGACCCCTGCCTCTTCCCCGTCCCCTCCCATTTCTGCTCTTAATCAAATCATCCAGAGGAACATCCAAAGATGTTGCCATTCAAGACAAGACTAGAAGAGCCAAGTTAGGAATTTAACCCTGCATAGGAGGAAACAACTTCACCAAATCAGTTGCTGAGTTGGACAATAGGCAACACACACACATATATATATGCATACATGAATAGAAAAAATCACAATCAAATGTTTCCTCTGTTTTAAATCTTTTGCATGATGAGATTAGCATTACAGAAAGCTATGGATTTTGTAATTCAAAATAAGTATCCAAGCTCTCACTTATATGATTAGCACACATGACAATCTTAGTTTTGGCCGTATTTCCCACACTTATCATCTTGTAGTCTTATGAGCACTTACCATAAGGTAGCCTTATTAGCACAAGAAAATGAACTTAAAAAACATGTGTAGATCACTGCAATTTTCACTATCGTGTTATCAAGCATCCTCACATAAAAAACTGTTTTAATAATAACAGTGATCAAAGGAACACAGGAACAATCTAGAAACACTGCAAACAAAGAGCTTGCACATCCCTCAAAAAAACAAAGAGCTTGCACTCTACAATAGCATCTACTCCCTCGGCCCTTAGATCAAGTCATTTGAGACTTCATAATTCATCCAATGAATGAAGCCATTTTAGCCCATCAGGCCTATGCCCGCATGCGATTTCTATAAGAAAATATCCTCACATGGTAGCCTTCTTTCTGCCTGTGTTCGCGTGAGTTTCCAGAAAAAGAAAATCCCCGTACGGCAACCCTCTCTCTTCTCTCTATTCTCTCTCGCCTGGTTCATGTCAGGCATCAGGGATCAGGGCAGGCCATCAGCCATGGGGGCGTACATCAGGGCAGCCCTCTCTCTAGCCTCCCTTGGTTGCTGTGCATGGTGCCAGAACAACACGATCTATGGGACGGAAGGAGTACATCAATAAATCGTAGAATAGGCTACCAGTGCTCAGTGTATATAAGAGATGGACAACAATAGGAGCCAGTAAAAATGGCGTAGCCCGGAACGAGAGCACGCTCAAATTACCTAAACAATGGAGGCTTAAAGTGGAACCTAGATCAGTCAGAAAATTGTTGGTTCAACAACTATTACAACAACAACAACCAAGCCTTTTAGTCCCAAACAAGTTGGGGTAGGCTAGAGATGAAACCTAAGAGATCTATAGAAACAAGATCCAAAGAAGAAGACAAAAGACGAAAGACAATCAAAAACTAACCAACCAAAGACAAGTGATGAACGGAAGAAAAAAAAAAAAAAAATGAAGCACCCAAACAACAACGATCAACAAAGAAACGATGACAGATTAAATTAAAAAGTAGAAAAGGTTAAAAAAACAAATCAAGGTTCAGCAACTATTAGCAAATGCAAAAACTTCACGTATTCCTGATATTGTTTTTCAGCATGAACCAACAAATTACAATTCAGGTACATGACCAGGCCAACATACCAAACGCTAAAACTCCATAATTGTGTTAAAGCATAGCACACTACACGAGAATATAAAAAAGTTGCATAAGCACGCAACAATCTGGCGATTAATTACCATTAAGCGTTCCTCAAGCTAGACCCAGAAGGAGCATGTAACAAGGAATGGAACGCCACATGGCAGAACAAATTTCTACTTCAGTTGATCAATTCGTCAACAAAAGTACTCTCAACACGAGCACAATACATGGAGAAATTCGTCGTAATATGATTCTTACGAATCACACAACCTAGGAATTCGTAGGTCTACTCTACTCAGAGGCGGATTTCTCGGCGAACAGGGCGAGGTAGGCAGCCGCCATACCTAATACCAACGGAAAGAAACGCTCCTTCCCGCTCTACGGAGATCTCCTGCACGTCGAAACTCACCTTCCGTGGAATCTGGACGAGAATGGCTTGCTTGTGCAGGCTTGTGCAGCAGTGCTTGCTCGGAGTCGGAGAAATCGCCGCCGCCAGCAAAGTTAGGGCGAGAGAGGGGGGCAGAGACCTAACCAGATCACACTGGCCGTGTGCCGTTCCGGCGGTGAGGAGGCGTACTCCAAATGGTGGCGACGAATTCCTCGGCTGGATCCCCGACGTTAAGAAGAGATCGCGGGAGCCCTAATCGCCCGAGGGCTCTCGCGTGCAATTGCGAAGAGATGAAGCATAAGGTACCGGTGCGGGCGGCGACTAGAGATAGACCGATGGGATCTCAGGTGACGACGGCGTCGAGACGGGTTGACGACGGCCGACGGCGGCTGTGACAAAGGTCTTCTCGTCGTCTCGGGGAAGAGGACGGTGCTGAGAGGAGAGGAACGGGCTTACGAGTGGAGCCTAGAGATTTGGTTCTTTTCCCAATCACGGGGTTTTCCTTCCTTTTCCTTAGCGGGCCGCCGGCCGTGTCCACCTGGGAATCAGCTTGCGCCCACAGAGCCCCCGCGAACAGAGCAGCCCAACTATAGCACATCCATCCAGTCGTTGCGGCCCATTCTGCAAAAGGCAACTAATTAGAGGAGAAAGCTCAAGAAATTTTTAACTCATGGCCCAATGGCGGAAGGAACGGAATTACGGTAGACCCGGCCACTCGTTAATAGAACAATATTTAATTTTTCATCCTATTGTAACGGAAAATATACTCTCTTCACCATATTTAAATTGTTTTCACCAATGATTTATATGTTGTTTAAATATTAAAAGTTGTGATTCAATACATTTAATGATAAAGTAAATTATAACACAATATATGATATATGTCAAAAAAAGTTTGCACCAAGAAAAATAGTCTATTTTAATCTAAAAAATCAAGCTTGAAAACATTTTCATAGGAATATATAAAGCTAATTTATGGTTATGAGAGATTAGGTCTCTCATAATTTATTTCTTGAGGACGCCAATTCAGCAAGGAATTCTGCCTTAGCTTCGAAGGAAATCATGGAGCAGGCCTCACGCCAAGCTTCTACTAGCAGCATCCCACGCGTGACGAAAGCGACCACTCCTAGTACGATACTTTTGCTTGATGCTCCTAGTCTCTTTGCAGCTCTGATCTAAGCAGGTTATCCTAGTAGCAACTAACAACTACACTTCGATCAAGCTTTTTAAAAAAATATCAAAAGAATTTTCTAAATTACGCAAATCTTCTTTGTCAGTCTACTGAAATTGCGGAAGATTTTACTCGACGACGATCAATATATATCCCCAAACGCAACCCCACCATGACAATAATTTTTAAAGAAGTATATGTCTGTCATTATTCCTATGCATGGTTTTATGTGTATAAAAAACCCTTGTAAAAAATGATTCCGATAATGCCCACCATTTTATACTACTCCCTCCATTTTAAAATTATTATCATCATTGATTTTGATCATTCATATTATTTAAAAAATTATGAAAAATATTAATATTTTGTTATGATTTGATTATTACTAAAATTTTTAATATATAATTTTTAATTTAACACATTTAAATAAAAAAAATTTTAATAAGATGAATGATCAAATTTATTCGTCAAAATGAACGGTGATAATAATTTTAAAACCGATAGAGTACATGCAAGAAACGGGTTTCTGTCACTGTTATTTTATAAATTTTGCTTGCGTAAAGTGATCAGTCTGTCCCTTTGAGGTAGTACCTACGACCTGTCATCCCCTTATGCAAGTGGTAAACGAAACCTTTTGACCACATCGTGCTAGAGATAATTAACATAAACGTACGATGGGACATTGCATTTCTGTAATATCACTATTAAGCCATCGTTGAAGTGGAGTCACTGTCTGACCCGATGACCTGATTGTTCCCAGCAGCATCAGCATGTGAGGTTGGGAACAGAAGGAAAGGAACCCTATGGTTGCCCTTGCTAAGCCGGCGCGCCGAAGCATCCAAATTCCAAGTGGCGATTGCCAACTCTGGTTGACCAGGCAGGCAGGCGGCTGGAGCCAGTTCATAGGTCGTGGGCACATTTGTACAACACGATGATATGACAGGTTTGCCTCCTAATTAATCTACTAGTCAAAGCGAGGATAATCAGCTAGCTGTGTTCACCTAATCTGTGCTTGAACTCAACTACTCCATCACCCCGCCTATTGTTTAAGACCAAAACGTTATCCCTGAATGACAGGCCGGAGAACCAATCAGCGGACCTGTTACTTTCCCGCCTAGTTCGATGTTTAAGGAGCCTTAGTCGAGAAGTTTAAGGTTATTGTTGAACTCGGCCGTTGTAAAGTTGTTTTGTACTGATCTGCTGAAGTTTTTGTTTTGCGCGCACTGAAAAGTTTTTGTTTCTAGTAATCCTCACTTAACAGACATTTTTCTTTTTTGTATTAATCTCAATTTCCATTTTCGACACGCTTTTGGGCGGCCTCGTCTCGACGTGTGTGTGTTTGTTTGTGCCAAGTGCGGCAACACGTTCCTAGAAAGTTCTTGGACGCGTGCGTGGCGCAGGTCACCGTAGATATTCGTTCGGCTGGTACTGGGAGCTAGTAGCAGTAGCGATCGCAGGAAGACTTGTGATCGCGAACGCTTCCTTCCCCATTCGATTTCGACATTTTTCACGCGGTCCCGATTCCTTGCCGCGCAGTCGCGAGTCGCGAGTAACACCTTTCGCTCGCGGGCACGCGGCCGCCGATCCGGTTCCGGCCGAGCGCCGCCGCGTGGTAGAGAAAGCGGAAAAAGCGAGGGGAAAAAAATAGAAAAGAGCCCAGTGGCTCGCGCAGCAAAGCAAAGCAGCAACACGCCATGAGATGACAGACATGAGACACCACACTGCCCCCACCCCCACCGCTCTAGCTTGGCGGCCTCGTGGTTTCCGGAACAAAGAAGGGAGCGGAGAACAATTGAAAAAACGCTAGCAGGCAGCAGCCGAGGCGAGCCGAGGGGACCCAAACAGCAGCATACGATACGAGGAGGCCACAGGCAAAACAGAGGACGCGGCCGCAGCCGCAGCGAAGAAGAGACCAACCAGCAGGCTACAGCAGAGACCGCCGCAGCGGAGCCGTCGGCGGCGGCGGCTATGTCGGTGTCGTGCGGGCTGGAATGGGTGGTGTGCCTGGGGTGCACGCGGTGGGCGTGGAAGCGGCTCACCTACATCGGCGCCTACGACAGCGAGTCCTGGCCACCGGCGGCGGCCGCCGACTTCGAGGCCGTGCCGCGCGTCTGCCGCGTCGTGCTCGCCAACTACGACCCCGACCTCAGCAACCCCAAGTTCGCGCCGCCGGGCCGCGGGTACGCCGACGTCGACCCCAAGGGAGTCGTCAAGCGCGCCACCTACAACGACGTCGGCACCGCCTGCCCGCCCTACCTCGTCTACGTCGACCACGCGCACAAGGAGATCATCCTCGCCATCCGCGGCCTCAACCTCGTCCGCAACGCCGACTACAAGGTCCGACCGCAAGCCGCCTCCTTACTAGTCTTTCCCTGCATCTGCCTGCTCGTAGCTGCGACCCCGGAGCCGGGATTTGACTGTTCGCTGCTCTGTGTGTGTGATGTGGTCGCACGCAGGTGCTCATGGACAACAAGCTCGGGATGCAGATGTTCGACGGCGGCTACGTGCACAACGGCCTGCTCAAGGCCGCCAAGTTCATCCTGGAGCGGGAGACGGAGACGCTGCGCGGCCTGCTCCGCCAGAACCCGGGCTACAAGCTCGTCTTCGCCGGCCACTCGCTCGGCTCGGGGATCGCGGCGCTCATGACCGTGCTGGTCGTCAACAACCGCAAGGAGTTCGACAACATACCCCGGAGCCAGATCAAGTGCTACGCGCTCGCGCCGGCCCGGTGCATGTCGCTCAACCTCGCCGTCAAGTACGCCGACGTCATCAACTCCGTCGTGCTGCAGGTACGACACACAAGCCTTATTCGTCAACGGTGCCGGTGCCGTGCAGTCTTAGGTCGTCGAATTTTCCTGCCTTTCATCGATTGGTATGCTGGAATAGTGGTGAGGATATTGGGGAGGATGGAACAATCCATCTGGTCAAATGTGCTTTGCTTGTATTCTAATTTGGAATGTCTGGGAAGGCCTAACTAGATTGATTGCACAGAAGGGTAGGAATCTTGTAACTGGAGTAGTGATCTGATGAAAGATTGTTTGGAGGAGGTTAGTTGATATATCCATATAGGATTCCATTTTTAGTTCCATACCCAAATATGCAAGTACGAGTTGCAAACTATGTCCTGCTTTCTCTGTTTCCCCGATGGGGATGTGCATCTGTTTTGATTTAGACAGCACGTTGATGAGTTTATCAGGCTGAAGGTTTATTCTGAAGAAACTTCGATATTACACTCGACCGTGTAACATTATAACTGTGGTCTGCAATTTGCCCTTCTACTATATGTTGGTTGCTATCTTGTTTCATGCTGAACATGCTGAACAATAGAACAGCTTATGAACTCAACTAGTTCTGCATTGTCAATTTAATGTGAAACTCTACCATCTTGAATAGTATTAATTATCTTGTGTTATCATCTGAACTTTATCATGGTGTATCTTCCAGGATGATTTTTTGCCAAGAACGCCGACACCATTAGAGTACATTTTCGGGTCTATATTCTGGTAAGTCAGATCCTATTCTTTCTCACCAAATGCTTATGGAGGACCTATTATATTTCAGTAAGAAAAAAATTGCATCCAATGATTGCATGCTTCACCAGGCCTTTATGCTTTGGACAGCTTGCCCTGCTTGCTATTCCTCATTTGCTTGAGAGACACATTTAAACAAGATAAGAGAAAAATTAAGGACCCTCGAAGGTTGTACGCTCCTGGACGGATGTATCACATTGTTGAGAGAAAGTTTTGCAGGTAATGGCTTTGGTTTCTTGCTGCTAGCTACTGTGTTGATATTTTTATGTTGTCATGTATAAGTGAATTGCCCACAGTTGGATGGGACATAGTATAGTAGCTCAATATGTTATAGATAAGAAACAGTAGACCTGATCTTCTAGAACAAGTTCGGATCTCCTGCTATTAATCACAATATAAACAGTTGTCATGCTTTGATAAAGAATTTCAGTACTTATGTTTTCCTAATATAAGAGCAACAAAACATACTTCAGTAGATGCTCTTGCTTCAGAACATGATTTTCTATGGATGTTTGTTTTTCAAGCGAGAAATGCGTGGACTTTAATGCTTGTTTTTTATGTTGTTTTCATGGTCCATTGCATTATATTTATGTGTGGATATTCCACAGGACCCTGCGCAAGCAGGAGCTACATGCACCAAGCTACCTTTTATTAGTCTGAATAATAAATGCATCGCCTGGAAATTTCATGAGAAAAATCTTGGAAATATATATGTGATGGCTTTTTGTTTTGCGTTGTTGTGGACAGAAGAAAGGTTCTTTTACATTTAAAATGACTGAAGTGCTGCTCATCTGTAGATGTGGACGATTCCCACCTGAAGTCAAAACTGCAATTCCAGTGGAAAACCGATTTGAGCATGTTGTGTTATCATGCAGTACTACTTCAGATCATGCCATTGTTTGGATTGAGCGAGAATCACAGAAGGCTTTGGAGGTATGCACACATTACATTACATGCATGCTGATTTATGTTGATATGACACTGTAGTACTGCACTGTTTTGTGAATCATTTAGGGGGAGAGGGAATACCCTGCGGTGAATACAGATATCTAATGTATCAATAAATGAGTGTTACAAGATGTGCACTAACCCCCAAACAGGGGGATTCATCTAGAAGTTTTATGGATTCATGCTTATCTGGCTAGCTTTAGATGTGATTTTTACTTTGTGGATAAGCCAGGCAATATCTACCATAACTGTCATTTTGAAGCAGCTACTAATAGCACTGTTTAGTATTATTCATTAAATAAATAGGACTGAACAGTTAAAAAAACATGGAAAAGAATGTAGCCCTGTTTATCAAATATTCTCTTATTCCTAGGGTTTGATAGGGCTGCAGTTTCATCTTCACTCCTTGCAAGGAAATTTGAAACAATGAACTTGACGTCTTAACCTATTTCATAGGAGATGGGAACTTGAGACCTTTTTTATTTTTTTGTGCAATGGAACTTGAGACCTTTAGCTAAGATGTGACAGACAAGTTGTGAAGCAAGGCCTCATTATCCTCCTACTGTTCAAGTAAATCCAAAAATGCTTCTAGAGTCGTTAGCTAAGAAAAGGCGTGTGGCAATGGATTGGGTCACGAGTATGGATCTGTCAAAGTCATTCAAGTTCATGAATCTACTCAGAATAAGGTTCTATGTTTTTTTTTGTTTTTTTTTAGGAAACATAATGTTCCATGTTATGGTTCATTGGTTATATTATACTCTTCAAAAACAGGCACCAAGGTCGCAGCAATTAACGGATTGCTCTGGTAAAGGATGGCTGTCAAATCTTACCACTTCTTACTCATTTTTTCTTGAACTGTGAACGAATGTCAGAGTGAGTGGAGGATAAAGCAGCATTCCCGCCTAAATGATATATTGCTCTGTTATGGACCAAATTGGTTGGTGGTTTGCAGGATTAGTAACCTTGTCATATATTCCAAAAAAAAAAAAAATCATACATGTTGAGATTCTGGAAACTTACGATTGGTTGCTGCACTGTTGCTAAATTCAGAAGTGGACATTAAAATGCATATCTAATTTGCAGCTAATGAAGGAACAAGAGAATGTAATGGCTCCACCTCCACAACAAAAGATGGAGAGATTGCAAAGTTTGAAGGACGAACACAAGAATGCCCTTGAGAGAGCAAAGACTTTAGATATTCCTCATGCCGCAGACCTATCTGAAGTCGAAATACAGGAGGATGCTAGCACTTCGTCAGTCTCTGATACCACTAGTGAGACAACTACGGAACCAAAATCTGCTGGAAGAACCAGTTGGGATCAGTTGATGGAAAAGCTGTTCACAAAGGATGATGAGGGGAAACTTGTTGTGAAGAAGGACGTGGTGACGAGGGACATCACCGTTGAGTAACGACAGTTTTGTGACTGCTTTGCTCACAGTAATCCATTCTTTTAGTCGGCTGTATAAAAGAGCTAGTTGCCGTTGTTATTTTAGTTGAAGTCTTTCTGAGATCGAGTCATTTCTCCACAATAGAAACGAGAGAGCGTTGTATGTAGAGGCGTCACGTGTGCATTATTATATTGAACCAAGTCTTGTGAATTTATCCACACAGGCTTTGTACTTTCTTCCTTTCTTTTTTGAAATATGATAGGCTTTGTATATTCCCCTCAACGAATCAGAAATTGAGAGTAATTCGTGCTGAAGAGTTTTATTCTTCTTAATCAATTTCGTTGTTTTTATTTGTTCATTCGTTTGGTGAAAGGGTGCTTATTTGTTACCACCTCCATTTTTGTGATACTACCACTCGTTAATACAAATTTTAATAACCTCATATTAAAAGAAGAAAAGGAGTGACATTTAAAATTTGCACAGCTGGATCAGATAATGGATATTGTACTCGTAGATTATTTCTGTTTTGAACCACATTATTGAATAGTGTGCATCAATGGCCCTGCTCATGCGCACTATTTTGTTTTTTCTTTTTCCTTGTGGCAACATCTAGAATGTGAAAACAAATAAAATTCATTTTCCAAAATATGGAATAATTCAAGGGAGAGTCTAGTCAGTCACCTGAAACGGGGAGGGTGTTTCAGGCGGCACCGTCGCCGCTCGTCGCGCCGCCCCAAACATTATCTATGTCTGCCGGAAATAAAACACTAACAGCCCCAACCCCCTAACTCGACGACCGTCGTCACCGCCGGCGATAACCGCGTCCCGCGGCGCGGCACCGTCCCCACGCCGCACTGCCCCGTCAGCACCTATCTGGCTCTGCTACTGGCCACGTGCGCGCGTCGGAGGATTAAAGATTAGGATTTCCGATAATTCGAACTGCCCTTGAATGGGGTACTGGGGTGTGGGGAAGAGAAGTAAGGTCTAACATAGAGCAACAGTTTTCTATACGTTCTAATAATACTAGTTCTATACGAACAACTAATAGTACTAGTAAATATACAAGAACACCACTTTACGTACATACCTAGGGCAACTATATTGTTCTATTCACTTACGTGCACATTTTATTTTTTTTAAAAAAAATGCAATCCCTTTAAATTACCCCTTCCAATCTTTTTTTATTTATTGATGTTTCGTAGCTCAAATTTGACTTAAACAGTGTCAATAAAAGAAGAACAAAAGGAAGTGGTGAAACACTTGAAAATTTAAAAGTCAAATTCTTAAAAAAAAAAAGGAAATAGTACGTCGTTGCTCAGAAAAGGACTCAACAGCGTCCTTTTGCATCTCGAACTCACTGAATTTTGAAATTTCAACGGTACAGGCGATCTGCCACCCCATAAGAGGTAACAATCCATGACTCCACGAGAGATTAACGTTGCACAATGTAGCTGAGTCATACTCCCTCCGTCCCTTTGACGATGTCGTTTGAGCTCCAAACGTATTGTCCCGCAGATGAAGTCGTTCTAGCTGAACAGACTAGGTACTAGTCCAGCCACCTAGAGTAGTATTGTTAAATGTACCAATCCACATAAGGCCGTTCAGTATCTTTGTTCATGCACGCACAGGCACCAGCGCAGGGCTAATACTACTATCTCAGTTGGAGAAAATAATTCATTTATGGTTATGAATGTAAACGCGAAGGTGATAATTCAGTTCTGATACTGTTTTAGTTTAAACTAAAACGTACTAATTGAGTAGTGTGTTAGGGCTAATAAACAATTCAACCATGTCTTAGGACATGGGCTTAGCCACCATTGAAAAGTGTTCTACAGCTAAAGAGAAACCCAAACGTGTTCTACTAGTAGATCATGTGACCCAGTGCATAGTGCACGAAGAGATTGGGTTCAGCTCTTCTCCGATCATGACTACAACAACTCATATTGTTGATTGTGGTGCTAGTACTGCATGGCAAAATTGTACAGAGTCAAGTGTCAGAATTGTTCTGTCGTACCTGCCTTGCCGTGTGGCGTAGCATCCGGCCGGCACAAAGGCATCCATCCACGGATCCACCCGTCCGGCTCACGTGCACCCGTCGGGCTCGATTCAACCGCTCCATTTCGTCGTGCGTGCGGCCGAAACCACCCCATCCGGTCAACTGATGATTCGACGAAATCTGCCTGACCTGACTGTTGTTTAATAACAACAACCTCCACCTCCCAGGACGGAGGGTGCACGTCCTCTTGTACTCATGAGTTTGCATAAGGTGTCACCTTTAATTTGAAACTATTGGAAAACTGGTTTTAAGAAACGCATACTTGAAACCAGCTCCAAGAATTTTCTTTTCTGGGGTCAAAACCTAATTACGGCAGACCATCCACCCGGCCGGCACACTCTGCATTTGCACAGTAGTACAGTACTAGTCACCCCACTGGCACTAGGCACGTGTTTCAATGTTTTCTTTTTTTCGGGAGCCTGTATTTCAAGATTAAGAAGTTTGACGGCGGGATTACCATTGCTGCTCTTCATTTTTTTAAGCACAACTGCACAAGCATAGCGACGGAAGAAGGTAGCGTATGAGAAACTGCGCTAAGATTCCTCGCACGCAGTAGGGACAAATAGATATTCGTTGATCATCATCATCAGCGTACTATATATTTGTGGGACGTGATGAGAGACAATGACGACGATCTTGTGGCCTACGTGATGAGAGACGGAAATATATTCGTTTCCAGTCAATCAATCAATCAGGCTGGGTGAGATTTTGGATCAGAAAATTGTCAATCTTTTTCTTCTTTTCAAGATAACGAGACAATGACGGAACAACTGATGATCAGGGCTGAATTCCAACATTATAAGGATAGCACATCTGATTCTGAAGATGAATTGCTCCTGTCTTCACAGTCCACTAAACTCTTGTATTTGTACTACTGTTGAGTGCAATTATACTAGTAGGCAGCACAGTATGTCTGGGAAAAAAACATATCAATGCTCCACAAACTTTTTTTTTGAGCGAATGCTCCACAAACTAATTAACAGGTTTCATTTCAGTCTCGTATGAATTAACAGGGGCTTCCTTGGCCGTTGCTACACTACACTGTTTTGAACCCGTTTTCTATCTGTCTACTGTAACGAAATGCGTTAGTACTGTATATACTGCTTCCGTATTTAAGTTATAGTCGTTAAGACAATAAATTTAGTTTATTATTTTAGTTAAAAAGTGTCCTAATAGTACGTATTATGTATGAAAGAATCTGATGGTCGTTGTAGCAATGTAGCTGCATTTGTTATTTATAGAAAATGCATTTTGAAACGATACAAGTTCTAAAGTAAAGTGTATATATCCCCACACAAACTATTCCAAATCTAAGAACACGTTAAATACATACGTCAAATCCTAGATCCTACTACGAAAGTTCGAGAAAAAAAGGGAAGTTGCCGCGTCGCCTCAAACAAAGGACGACAATTTAAGCGTTCGAAAACTCAAGACGTGCGAGCGCTCTGTTCTACTAGCGTTCTGTTCAGTCGCAGGAGTACAAGCTAAATGGCGACTAAACAAAGCCATAGGTGGGGTGCTCTGACCGTATGGCGTAGTAGTATGGGACCTCGACCACATCGCCGTCACGGCACCAGCACCAACTGCTCCGCCAACTGCCTAGTATAAACCTCACTCTTCTTCTTTCGCCACCACGAGTCGTCCACGCGACCCCCGCTCGCTTTGCTCACACCCCGGTCCGGTGTGGGGCTTCCTTCTGCCGGGGAAGGCGGCGGAGCCGATGGACCTCGACGCCGACATGATCCCGACGTCCCCCTCCGCCGACTCCTCGCCGTCCTCCTCCGACCTCGACACCGAGGTAGTAGAGGTTCCTAGCCGGGTGGCACTACCTTCTGCGTTTCCGATGTTTTCTTAGCTGGTTCTGATGGTAGAGGCGCCGCCGTTTCTTGGCAGTCGACGGGGTCGTTCTTCCCGGACCGGAGCACGACGCTGGGGACGTTGATGGGCGTGGCGGCGTTCGGCGGCGGTCAGCGACGCTCGTCGGGCGCCACGGCGGCGGGGGAGGTGGAAAGGGACCGGGCGCAGCGAACCGCGCGGGAAGACGAAGAGGAGGACGACCAGGAAGGCTCCGGGACGCGCGGCGGCGTGTGGCGTCGAAGCAGGAGGAGGCGGATGCGACGGCGCCGCCGCGGGCGCAGCCTCGGCGGGAGCTGGTGGCGCCTGTGCCGCGACGACGGGGGGGCGGCGCCAACATCGCTGGGCGAGTTCCTGGACATGGAGCGGCAGCTCGCGGGCGCCGACTTCCTCTGCGACGGCGCTGGCGCCGGCGGGTCGGGCCGAGACCCCGCGGCGGCCACGGGTCTGTTCGAGGCGGACGGGCGGGTGCGGCCCCCGCAGCAGCAGCAGTCCGCGCCCGCGGCGGCGTCGGAGGAAAGAGGGCGATGGCGGCTGCTGCGAGCGCCAGAGACTCGGTCCTCGTCGTCGCTGGCGAGGCTGCCCGTGCTGCTCACCGGCATCTGCAGCGGCGGCGCTGGATAACAGAAACAAACAGACGGACTGGGCTCCTCCAGTCAAACCCGCAATTAAGTGACGTCGGGAAGGGTCTTTACGTGAAAGACGGAGCAACACTCTTCTTTAATCTTCTTTTCCCCCTTGCTCTCACGGATTCTTTTGTTCATCATGTCCCTCCTCCTCCCTCCGTCCCTGTCTCTTTTCAGTTTATGCTTAATCATTGCACTCCGGTCCTTTTGCCATGATGCACCATTGATGGCTTCCTTTTCGCTTATTCCTTCCCTTTTGCACTACTAGTATATAAACCATCTAAAGTAAGCTCAAATAATGCATCACTATTTCCTGCTGCAACGTTAGTATCATCTCAGGCCGGCCAGCCAGCAGTTGTACTCAGACAGAGCGCGTGGCTTGTCCAGCAGGTCTTCCCCTGCATTCCGATCCGACTGCACGGCGGATCGCAAGGGATACGCTCACCCGTACACACCACATACTGTACCTGTGTGATGTGATGAACGATCTGATCTGCACGGGTTGATCGGTCGCCGTCACACCAACGCAAGCACAACGAAGATCCATGGCCGGCGCCGTTGCCTACGACATCTCATCTGTGCTGTACGTCGTCACGTACACGGCTGTCGGACTCTGGCTCTGGTGTCTCCTGCACAGCACAGGAGGATTGTGTGGCCAGCGCTGGTCGCCGGCCCGTGCCGAAAACAGAATGCCCTCCTCAATTCTAGCAGCGATTCCCGGCGTCGCACTTGCACGGGCCTTCCTCTTTCAAATGACGAACGCTCATGGTGTCTGCCACGCAGGCAAATGCCATCGAAGCGAACGACGAGCAACCGTCATCTGCTCGTTCCACAAGTAAAGCTTTGGATTCCGCCACGAGAAGGGGCCCCCTAAGTCGGAGGAAAGAAAGGGTCCTGCCCCAGCACATGACTCTTGTCATAGGATCATTATGGGCTTTACTAATCTGAAATTTATTAGTTCTTCAGATATCAGAGTAAGGCCAGGATAGAATTTTTACTGCAAATTCAGATGAGAATCAAGCATGTGACGAAGCGTTGATACATACTAGCAATACTACCGTACATTGACACCTAGTAGAACACAGTACGACCAATCCTTGTTCCTGCCATTTTTTACAGGAAAGGATCGGCACCCAACTAGTACTTCTAACAAATCATAGTAATCCACTCTGCAACAATAGGACTGCAGAGTAATAACAGTGGATTAGCAGCGGCGGCAGGCTACGACAGGCGGCGTATTAATCCGGCCCATTGCAGCAATACAATACGACAGCGGCTCGCTACAGCAATAAGCTACTAGTACTACGTGCGGAAGGCCCAAGCCTGATAAAACAACAGAGCACCAAACATAACGTCAAGAGTCTTCTTCAGTTACGGCGGTCGCCGTACTGGGCCGGGTCGGGGTGCGCGGAGAAGTACGCAAGCAGGCCGAGCAGCGGCGCGTTGATGTACGTGGTGGGCTCGGACTGCTGGAACACAGCCCGCGCATCGGGGAACGCGTCGGTGGAGTTGCTGGGCCCGCCGACGACGGCGCCGACGAGGAGGTTCGGGTTGGGCGCGGGGCTGGCGGCCCAGGCGGCGCCGGCGCGGCACCCGATCCGCGCCGGGTGGGCCGCGACGGACGGCAGCGAGCTGGCCCGGTGGTGGATCCGGCGCGGGAACCGCGCGCCGTAGCCCACCATGTAGGACATCCGCAGCGGGTTGTCGCCCAGGATGTAGTCCACCTGGCGCTTGGCCACGCGGCGGAGCTGCACCGGCGACGCACCTCCTCCGGCGCCACCGTGGCCGCCGCAGGGCACGCGCGCGTCCGCGTGGCTCAGGTAGTTCGAGTAGGCGAGGAGGAGGAAGGAGAGCGCCGTGACGTGCTGCATGTTGCTGTTGCCCACCTTGAAGAGCAGCCCGCCCGGGGAGTACTCGATCTGCGGGTGGCCGGAGATGCCCGGCAGCAGGCTGCAGATGAAGTTGTCGGCGTTCTCGCGGAACGACTGGAAGAACGAGTCTTTCCCCATCAGCACCTCCTGCATAACAAAAGTTGCATTGCATCATCAGTTAAACACTCTTCACTCGTCTGCTAATGACAAATCAGCACAGTTAACAATGGATTTTGACACATCCGTGTAATCGCACAGCGGGGATCACTACACGAGGAGACCCGACACCCGTGAGCGCAAAGAGGCACCGCAGAGGCGCCGGGGCTACTACTGAGTACTGACCCGATGCGCTGCTCCAAGAACGTGCAAGCAGCACAGGCATGGCCGCATGGCCTAGGGGAATGGATCACTGACGCGACAAACATGCTTGATTCAGTGACAGCCTGTACCGGTACTGCAAATGTTTTGATTAATCTAGTACTACCCGGATAGGAGTATAACCGTAGACTGATGATTCAGTAATGAAAACAAAATTACAGTACTGTATTAGTCTGCAGGCCAGGCAGACGAACCGAGAAAGAAATGGAAAAGTTAACAGTCTGCAGTGCAGTACGGATGTTCATTTGTCTATATTAATGCACGTGAAGATGCGGCTGTTGGCAAATATCAGCGCAGGCGGCCAAGAGCTTATTTGTCATTTCATTTAGCCTTCCGCCTTTGGTGAGATTCAGCTTTATCACGGGCGGGCGAGAAAGAAGACGACGACGACGGCGAATTCAGCATTACCGCAATGGAAAACAGACATGAACATGACGCGCGACGCTAGCTGTATCTGTACGTGCAGCGGCCACGGTCCCACACGTCTGGCCAAAAGGCGCGCGCGTGAAAAGGTTCGACATGGCCCATGCTTCAATCTTTGTAAAAGGACACAATTCTACCTTGTGTCCTAGATTAGACCATCTTTTTGGGCAGTTAGGGTTAATAATCACGGATTGTTTGGATACGGTAAGGATAACCACCGTAGTGCCAAGCGTCAATGCTTGGGATACTGCAGTACATGCCAAAAGAAAGGGCATTACGGCGTCGCAGGGGGGACTGGTCCACCGGAGAAAGCCGGGGGAGGATGTGCGCGCCTCGCTGAACGACGACGCCGCTGGACACCAGTAGCATGTCACTACTGATGAGAACAGCAGCGTCACTCGTCACGAAGGTGTTGCCGTGCGCCCGTCTTGCGTGCGTGTGACACGAGACGGGCCTGAAAATGAGACAGACATCCCGGGTCCACACAGCACCGCGCAATCCTAGTCTAGGTTACACTTTTGGAGGTAGTACTGGTACTAGCAAAGGACGAGTGAAAAAAGAAAAGGAGGAAATGCACTGTTACTACGGGTAACTACACTAACCTTGGAGATGAGGACGTTGATTCCGGCGTGCTTGTTGTCCCACCCGAACTCGTTGATGGCGTCGCCGGCGTGGAGCGCGACCTCGTTGCGTCTGATATAGTCGCGGTACTCGCGGCGTCGGGACGCCTTGTGCAGCCACGCCGCGCCCCAGAGCAGCTCGTCCTGGTACCCGGAGTAGTCGCAGTAGCAGGGGCACACCGCGGCGCGCAGGCTGCTGCTGTAGGGGCCCCTGTACTTGTCGGCGAACGCGAACACCTTCAAAAACCAATCCAATGCAACGGTCAGGAACAATGGAGGTCGGCACTCGGCAGAGTGCCATTACCGCACGCGTACCACGCTTTCAATCAATGCACTTTAAGCATGCGACATTGCGACAGATGAGACGATGCAACACTACTCACCTCGACGGCTCGGTCGAGCAGGCGCTTGGAGTACGCCGGGTCGGCCTCGCGGAAGACGATGGACCCGGCGGCCAGCGCGGCGGCGGTCTCGGCGGCGACGTCGGACCCCGGGTGGTCCGTGTCCACCTTGTACACGGTGCGCGGGGTGTCCATGTCCTCGGGCCGCTCCCAGCACGCGTGGTCCCGGCCGGCGTCGCCCACCTGCACGTACACCGTGCCGGGCGTGGCCGTGGCCTTCATCAGGTAGTCCGTGGCCCAACGCACCGCCCGCCGCGCCTCGGCCTCGTGCGCGCCGAAGCTGCGGCCGAAGTCGATCAGCCCCCACGACATGAGCGTCGCCGTGAACGCCATCGGGAACCCGAACTTCACGTTGTCGCCGGCGTCGTAGTACCCGCCCGTCAGGTCCACCCCCGCCGCGGCGCCGTCGTGGACCGCGGAGTCCTGGCGCCACCGGACGCGCTGGTCCGCAGGCAGACGGCCCGACCGCTGGCCCTCGAAGAACAGGATGCTCTTGTGCAGCGCGTCGCCGTAGTCGTGCACGGCCTGCACCGCCGCAGGTAACGCCGCGACGACGAGAAGCAGCACCGCTGTCGTCGTCACGGCCGCCATTGCCGCCGCCCGCGCCATCGCCACAGAGAGGGAAAAAAGCTCTCAGAGGCTCCCTACTGGCTGGGTAGCGGTAGTTTATTTGGTTGGTGCTGTTTGTGCGGACTGTGGCGGACACCGGCCGGTCTGGACGGGAATTAATAGCAGCAGGGCGGGCGCGGGGGGCCGTGGTAAATTTGCATGTGAGGCTGCGCAGAACGGGGCATGGGCGCCCAGGCGAGGGAAAGCGGCGACATGAGATGCTGGGTGGAACGCCCGGTCGCGGGACGACGCGTGCGCGCGGGATCGTTGCGGCGCGCGCTACGATAAGGTGGCGCGGCGTCTATGAGCCGGGTCCATGGAGCAGGTACTTAATTACGCGAGAGACCAGTGCAGCGGTTTGCCTCGTGGTGGTACTACTAGTAGCTCATAGCTCGACGACGGTGACTCGTGGAGCACAGTGGTGTTTCTCGTTTCAGAGAGCCATGTACCAACACGAGTTCGCAGATCGCAGGCAGGGGTTTGGATTGCTGCCGTAGGGTGAGGGGTCAAACCGGGAGGTCCGTCGTGACGATGTGACGGGACAGGACGGGCACGGGACCGGGAGGGCCCAGTGCGCCGCGCCAGCGAGCGCATGTGACGGCGTGGGCTCGCTCTGGCTTGCTTCGGATGATGGTACGTACGGGGAACATGGGGCCACCGGGCAAGCCGGCAAGGGATGATGTTGGCAGGAAATGTACACGAGCAGCGGGCGTGGGGGTGGGGCGAACCGTGCGGGCGCGGCGCGGCGGTGCGGTGCCCATCCCCTCCATCCCGCCGCAGCCGCCGGTCGTCCACTTGTCCAAGTTGCGGCGCGGTGCTCACGGTAAAGTTTTACAGAACCGTTTCACTCGTAACACCGAATGTCATCGGTGAAAATTAAAAAACTGAAAAACCGATTATAAATCAGACGAATTTCGAAAAACAAATTCAAAGAAGTTTAAACGGTTTGACACAATAAACTATCAGATTTTTGTTTGGTCTATCAACGGTTTTCTAATTTGTAAAATTTTAAAAATATAAATTAATTTTATTTCAAAAATAAAACGATAAACCATCTAATTTTATCGGTAAGCTATCCGGTTTTATCAGGTTTATCGATGTTTTATTTTTATAATTTTTCAATTTTATAAAAATTTTCAAATTTTTAAACCAAAAATCAGAGAATTGAAGAAACCGGTTCCGCTGAAAACCAATAAACCGGTCCGGTTTTGACCGGTTTTGCAAACCTCGCTCACGGTTACACTGTGCAGTAATTACGATGCCAGAGGCACTTGTTCTGCCGTGGGATCGAGCGGAATACTTGCCACTGTTGGTAGGGTACTAATGAATGCGGCGGTACAGCACAAGAAAGAATATCCGTGGTCCATGGCCATAACCAAACCATGTTACTGGTTGGATGACGTGGCCGAGTGTATCCGTTCGTAAGCCTTGAATGACGGTAGATGGATCGATCACTGCAGGGCATGTTCGCAAGATTAGTATCCTTCGTCTGGTATAAAAAAAATATCATTAGATAAAGTGCTGATCAATATTAAAAATATAAATTATAAATAATTATTACATTATTATATTTAAAAATATAAATATCATATGAATAGATCTAATTTAAAAAATACTTTTATAAAAATATATATATAAATTTTAATAAATTTTTATTAAAAATGAAAATTAAAATTATATTTTAAAAACCGTGTCATTGTCCTACACTCTTTTCTTTTTGATACTGGTACTCACTCTAGTTTAAAAAAAAATTCGTTTAGGATAATAACACAATATTTAAAATGTAACATTGACTCTAATTTTCTATAAAAAATATTAATTAAAAAATAAGATATAAATACTTTTACGATTATGAAAATATTATTAAAAATAAGTTTATTTATATGATTTTTATTTTTTAAATCTGATAACTTAAAATTTATTTATAATTTATATTTCTAATTCGATTAAAATCTTGTTCTAAACAAAATTTTCAACCCGGAGGGACTATACCCACGTCGAAAACTCGAGGCACGGGCGCACGGCAAGTACAAACGACCTCGTATACGCGATTGCGAACAGAGGGCACGCTCGTTTAATGCGACGGGAAACGGTAGGCTCGGCCTGGAGATCAGAGGCGAGATAGGAACAGGACAGAACTCAGGAGGAGGAAACGCGTGAGCTTTGGCGAGGGCCGCCGGCCGCAGCAAACCGCCCACGAGGGGAGGCAGTGGAAAAAAGCCACCGGCCTAGCCTAGAGCCCTATACTAGCGGAAAGGCCCCCTCCCCTTTCGTGCAGGCGTGCAGCAGAGAGGAGACGGCTCGGGAGTACGTGACGGCTGAAGAGCCGCTCGTCGGACCGTTGGATTTTTCACGGCGACCGCCCCCGGTCCAATGCTGCAGCGGGTGGGTGACAGAGAAAGGTGGCCGGCTCATGATTTTTGCTCGGAAGTCACCCGCCGCCCGAGCATGTCCTGCCGCTTTTACCGGCTAGCGAGAGGAGCAACGGTGGCGGGCGGAGTCGGAGAAACGGTATACTGAATCCTGATGTATCCTGGTAGTGGCGGGACAACGGAATCGTGGCCTTGTCTGATGCTTTTGGGAACGCCAACGCCCAACTGTACTGAGCACTCCATTCCGCAGTAAGAATGCCGGCTAAGGAAAATGCACGGGCATGATGGCAGATTACGTGATGATGTGTTTTACATGTCCTCCTGTGCACTCGTGACAATGCTAAAGTTGAAAGAGCTCCATCACCTCGAGCTGCTTGCATGAACAGTGAGGCAATGAAGAACGAGCGGCAAAGGCAGACGGTTCAGTAGTAGTACTAGCCTATTTGGATTCCGATTCTGCAGAGACCAAAAGTTTCGCCACCTTTTGGACTGCCAATGCCAATGCAGGCAAACCAAAGGATGCACTACTAGTGTCCTTTCTGGGTGTTCAAAAAAAATTAATGAATGGCCACCCCGGAAAAGCCTCCGGCTGCTGAAAAGGTTATCCGGAGAACAGTTTGACCGACTGCCGGAAAGAACAAGACCATCAGAGGATACAATGAATGAAAGGTGAACCAGTCTCGGAGCGAAATTTTGATCGCCCTCGTCGAGCAACCAAGCAACCTGAGCTACTGTTTTGGTTTACGGCATTCATTAAGGAAAACGATCTATGACCCTTTATCATCTTTTTACTACAGTACTATCCTTTTCTGCTTTCCGCACAATGATCTATTTCCCTACAATATAACACAGCATCCCGTGTCAAAATGACAGAATTAACGGTGAAAGTGGCAATGTACTAGCCTCTTAACCTATTTCATCCTACCACAACACAGTAAACAACTGCTGTAAATGTTACAAGTAAAACATTCAGATCTTCCTCAGCCCAAAAACGAAAACAGACCAAGCAACGGGAAAGTAAACAAGACAAAAGTGACGCTAGCCACGTTACAACAGCACGAGAGATAAGCTCCAAAACCAAAGGCATCTGGACTGGACATCACAGGTTGAGCATGTTACCGTGACCGTGATCCTACAATCCTGCTGTGATAAGTCCAAAAACATGGGAACAGATAATCTGAGAACAATACATGTTCGCGCCCATCCGCCTACAGCAAACACGCAGCAAACCCAACAGTTCTATTATCGACTTCAAAGTCGACGGAGATGCATACCGACATTTGCCCCTAAGGCAAAGTTGTAGCACTATCTGCCGGTATCAGACTATCAGCTGAGAGGCCCACTGTTGCTGCATCATCAGCGCCGCAGTCGCTACGACAGCACATGCAACGTCCCCAGTCACACATTATGCACTACGTACACATTATGGATTCAAGTGGACTATGACTATATCCATTTACGTTTATTAAAAAAAAAGGACGACAAAAGCCACAATGAGATGTTGTGGTGCAGGATTTGAGTGTCTGAATCATGAGTGTGTTTAGTAATGTACCTGAAAGCCCAAGATTGCTCAAACTTCCTTAAATAATATGGCAAGGGCAAGAGTAGTCAACCAAATGTCCATCCACAGTTTCAGTTGCAGAATTTCTAAAAGAAATCAGAAGGAAACCGATAACTACTGTCTTCTGCCCCGTCCTTTCTTAGATTGCTGCTGTTCCGCTTGTTCCTTACCAGAAACTTCACTTATATCAGCTGCACAACGAAGGAATACGAACAAAGATTAGTGAAATAATTTAGTACATGATCTTAAGAACCATAGATCGAAAGAAAACAAAATGTATACCATCAGGCCCACGGGTCATGAGAGTAAAAAAGATATTGTTGAGCTTCTCCATTTTCTTCGCCTCCTGAGCTTGATCTGTTTTAAACTTCAAGCACTGCAGGCATTACACTTCTGTCAGGATTCAGCAAAGCAGCCGGTGCTTCAATCCGGTCACAATACACTATTTTTATATTAATATAGAACAGTAGGAAAATAAAATGTTCTGCAAGATATGTCCATCCCAAAGAAATAAGGTCCTAAACAGGGAATATAGAAACCTATGATAGTACAAAACATCCACTGAAGCTGGTAAAATCACATTTTGACCAAATAGCAAAAACAAGATAAAAAGTAGGACCATGTGATCTTTCAGACAATAATTTGTCTCCTACATTTGCTTTATAAATGCCAGCCACAGAACCACATTTGTTCTAGCAATAAGCAAGTAAAGGCAAGCCACAAAAAAGAGCAAGACTTAAGTTGCTGCTTTCTTAACATAAAACACACAATAAATTTTCAGTGACATTAATAACAACACCCATTTAACCCCAAGAATGGGGTTTAGAAATTCAAGTCACCTCTAAATATATTTTAAGTGAAACCTAACGGCAAATATTTTAAACAGTTCAAATAAGACAGGCACAAATAACAGACAAGACAGTAGGAGTGATTTACTAATCTACAGGAAAGAATGTACATGATACGAGAAAGGCAAAAATTAGTTGTGGCACACTGTCGAAACGTGGCTTTAGCTGTAGCGCACCGCAAGAATCAAAATTAGCCACAACACACCGAAAATTTGAGAAAATTATGCTGTGACACACTACAACACATTTTCATCATATTTCAAACTTTTTTATCTCCTTAAGCAAAATACATCATAACTTGAAACTTCGCCCGAACATATATAAGCGCATCATCTATTCACGAGGCTTTTTTTTCTAGATTTGTTTTCAAATGTTTAGATATTTTTTGAAATAATATTTATTTTGTAACTCAAGTAATCTTAACATGTAAAAAAAATCTAGAAAAAATCTCATCGATAGGTGATGCACTTATATATGTTTGTTCGAAGTTTCAAGTTATAATATATTTTGTGTAAAAAGGTAGTAAAGTTAGAAATATGATGAAAATGTGTCATAGTGTCTCACAGCACAGTTTTCTCAATTTTTCAATGTGTTGTGGCTAACTTCGATTTTTGCAGTGTGCTACAGCTAAAGCAATGTTTTTACAGTGTGCCACAGCCAATTTTGCCTAAGAGAAAACAACAAAGGACAGAGTTAGATAGCAGATCAATAGTATAAATTAGTTAGATAGCAGATCATATACAGAAAGGACAGAATTGCATTACATTTTCTGCCAAGAAAAAAAATAAATTGACACCAATGAGGGATAACAAATAACAGAGGAGGATATGGATATAGATATGAATATATGATTCTTTCTAGAATGACATACTCCCTCCGTCTTTTTAACTTATCATCATTGACTTTAACTAAAAACTTTGACCGCTCGTTTTATTCAAAAAATTAGTTCAAATTTGTAAAACTAAAAATTAGGATTCAAAAACCTTCAGTAGTAAATCAAATCCTAACAAAACATTTGATATTTCTCACACTTTTTTGAAGAAGACGAATGGTCAAAATTATTGATCAAAGTCAATGGCGACACACAAAAAAGAACGGAGGGAGCATAAGAATACATAGCCAATTCTAAAATGTTCAGTCTTCAGTGAGCAGCCACACCACTTTGTAGCACTACTGTGGCAAATGGTTATAAACTTTGCCTTAAAAATATGGTTTACCATCTAAAAATACAAATTAATTATGATTCACAAGGAAACCAATCAATTGGTTCAAATTGCTAACTGGATAAACAGCCAAAAAAAAACAAAAACAAAAAAAAAAACTAGCCCATTACTTGCACTATGAAAATGTGATACAAACAGGGCCAAAACTATTTACATAGCTTAGAATAAAACTGTTTCCAGTTTCTCAGCTCCTCTATCTCTGGCTTCCAGCAAACATCATCAGAGTTTAATAATCTCTATCTCTATTTACTTATTATATTAAATGTACTAAACGTGACATGTCTGCCCATAGGTCTGCCCGTGCTGAATTTCAGCTCACCGTCCAGCCGCGTCCATGAGGAGTTAATCAGCGCATAGGAGACCTGTCTTATTACGATCCAAAAGCCTCGTACCCATCCAAGATTTCTCACGTCATCGCGTCACGAAGAAAATAATATTTCACGCCTTGTCACGGCAGCAAGGATGAGGACTCCGACGCCGCGCTCCGTCGTCAATCTACCATCCGATGACGTACGCTGCTATCCAGACGAGTGAGAGCTCCACGCCGCCGCCGTATCTTAGGTCATGCAGCCACTGCCACCGTCCTGCTTTCCCTTAGGCTGCATCGCCGTTGCTCCTCCCATCGCTTCGCCCCACTGTCTCCATTGCGTACCCCTCCCTCGTCGCCAGCCGCAAGCTATGCCCGTGCCTGGTCACCGTGATTGACAAAGACGTCGACCTGAACTCCAAGCCTTGTATCCTACATCGGCGGTTACTTCAACTTGCACTCGATCCTGTTTAAGCATTGTGACATAGCTGTGCCTAGGGAGAGCTCGCGGTGGATGTAATATGAGGCGTTCGTGGACCAGAAGATCGAGAGCTTGTCAGGACCGATGGCACGGCGGAGTGTGCCGTGTTCGGCGTGAGGCTCACCGAGCGGATGTGAAGGAACGGATTCGCCGACGTCTTTCTTTTAAAACTTCATGATTAGTGATAAATTTAATTTTATTCTGTGATCTGTTTCATTGTTTGATTTCTAACAAAATATATTTACCCGTAGCAACGCATGGGCATTCGGCTAGTAAACCTATTAATCATATACATAAGATCCCAATCCAATTTATCAGTAACCACATAACGGAAAATTTCTCTGAACTGATGCTTTTATATTGTTTCAAGGCCGTTAAACCGCTAAATCTCAACATTTCAAATACACAATGATACTAACAAATTTAATATATAACAAAGCAAATTGATCTCCAATTAAATGATATATGAAGGACAACTCTCGTGTGTTTTCAAGCAAGAAAAAAGAAGACACAACATGAACAAGTTGCACAGATAAAAAAAATTACCATACATCCAGAAACAACTTAACTAAACTATTTGACTAAAAAAGGAGTCTACAGAAACTATTGACTAAACTAGTTTCGTGCAATAGCTGATACAAAATTGCAGTAATGGGAATGAATAAGGCTACTGGCTAAAAACTTCAATAGTAATTAGGCACTATTGCCAAAAACTACAATAGCAACCATGCATCTATATTATATTTTTTCTTGAAACATTGTTAATAAAAAATGTACCAGCAATTAGGCATATGAAACATGCATGTTTTTTTCTGAAACATGTAATACCATAAGTGCATATGGTTACAATCACTAAGGAAGATAGAAGATTAATTCATATAAAGAAACTTAATCTCAGAGCCTATATATTTGGTCACAAGACCTCATGAACCGACATCTTTGAACATAAAACACATCGCTCAGTATTCTATCATACTACAATATTATTAAAATGCAATTTTTGAATTCTTATAATAAATGTTTCCAAACTACAAAAGTTAACAGACAACATGACGACCAAAAGTTTTTTAGTCTGATAATTGTGTTCATCGGTCATAAATCGAACAATACAAGTATATGATTTGTAGGATAGCTGGTGATATTTCTTGCACAAAAGGCTGAAATCCAAATTTAAACACGAAATTGTTATATGTACATTTTGTTTTTCAGATTAAGACACACAGAAGAAGAATTGAAAAAAAATGCAAACTATAGAAGGCCATGCATTGGACAAGAGACATCTTGGAGCCATAGGTATAAGGATAAATTGCCTGCGTTGTAGAATATAAGATGGAACCAAGTGATGAACTGACGATTAAGTACATACAATGATTCTATGAGAAAGATCCACAAAATCCAATAGTAAATGCAGAATCATGAAATGCTAATTTTCTTTCTCTTTCTCCTATATATAATATAAATATCAATAAACACAGATACTACATCAATGTTTTTGAATAAAAAGTTGAAAACTTTTTCCAACTGTCATGTTATGATTGTTCTGCTAGTGAAGTGGTTTTCTGAGTATTCCAAACAAAAGTAATGATTGCTTAAATGTCATATCTCAAGGAACTCTACTCTCCATACCATTACATCGTGAACAAAAATAATACATCCGTAAGTGAACAAGGTTTAAAATGCTATCCATCCAAATATGGAGCCTGAAAGCAGAGCCACTATGAGGATGATAATTTAACATAATGTAGAATCATGTGTGCAAGCATGAATTAATCTCCGGCTATACAAATATAATATCTATAAGATATAGCATAAGTTCCTTATTAATCCATAAATTTCTTTACAAAATCAGTGCACAAAAATTGGAGTATCCAATACACTGATTCGGGAATAGTGAGCAGTTAATGGTTCAAACTGCAGTACAACAAAATAGTGGGATAAGGGCAACGAGTAAGGAAGGACTGAAGCCCACAAATTTTCCAGAGCGTGACATTTGCTTTTCTTTGTTCATTGATGCTCACAAATTAATGTCAATTTCAAACAAATAACAAATTCAACGAAATCTAAAATACTGGACATGAACCTCTGGAACGTGCATTAGGCTACTGGAACATGGTGCAGCTACCTAATAGTCCCCGATGGAATAAGCATCATCAAGGTTAACAAAGGAGTATCTTCAGCATATAAAAAGCACAAATCAGGTCATATAGGCTCTTCATTCATACAAAACCTAGCATCGAGAAAAACAGCCACCTCCAAAGTGACAAGTCTGCTAGAATAACTACCACCAGGTAAAATACAGTCATCTCCAAAGTGGCAGTACCATTAAAGCAAGGGTATTCTCAAACAGTTGCCAACAATAGTCCCACGCAAACTTACAATGCTGAATTTCACGGCACCTTCTTCCACATATTCGGATATTACGCGATATAAATATATACAAAACAAACGTCCTCATGAAATCCAGCAAAGTTGTTGAATGGGAAGCCACATTTTTTCCTGGTAATCAATCAATTATACCCCAATACCCATCGATCGGCCCAATTCTAAGCCGTAACGCGCGAAGGACATAGATAAATACCTGAAGCGGCAATTAAATCAGTCAATCAACCCTCACGAACCAACAAGCCAATCTGCATGTCTGAGCAACAAAACTTAGACACGGTACCTCACGATCGTCGGTGACCTTGAGCACGAGCTTCCCCTCGCAGTGCCGGTACTTCATCACGTAGCGAGTCTGCAGTCACGCGCAGCAGAACAAGTTAGATCGGACGCATGGAACGAAGCAGGAGGGGAGGGGCTCCCGCAAGATGGGGGATGAAGAAGGATCGGGTTCGCGGCGTACGGCGATGGGATCGGCGCGGAAGAGCTGCACGGACCGCTCCACGAACTCGTCCCACGAATCCACGTACACCATCGATGCGGTGGCCGGGGTTGAGGGGCCGGGGCCGTAGCCGGTGAGGGACGGTGTGGTGCGGTCGGATCTGGTGGACTGCGCGAGGAAGCCGCCGCCGCCGCGGTTTAAATAGGGTTTGCTGCTATGGCCGATTTTTCTTTAAAAAAAAAAAGAAAAAACGCTCTCACCGATTCGGGAGTTAGGGAGTTTTGGAATGGACTCGGCGTGTGGCTTCCGGCTTCGTTTTTTTAAAAATAATATTAATTTAATCATTAATTTTAAAAATGAGGGTCGATTTAGATAAATTATAAAAATAGAATTCAGTCGGTTATCAACCGACCGATAAGGAGCCTATCGGTCTCCCGAAAGTCGATAGCCTATGTGGCGATGAAGAGGCGTCGACGTGATGCGCAGTAGCTGAGAAATCGGTAGGAGAGATGGCCGACAGGGACCGATCGGTATTCCGAAGACCGACAGGTCCCCGCCTCCTAGGGTTCGTCGTCTGTCGGATCGAAAGGAGCATATCGGTTCTCAGAGAACCGATAGGCCTATCGACAGCCAGAAGACCAATAGGCCTATTGGTAATCTGAGGATCGATAGGCTCCTGTATATTGCATGTAAGATCATGTAATATCGTTGAAAGAAATAGTTTTGTTTATATATTTTATATGTATGTTATGGATATGTATTGGGCAATATGATTATTTTGTTACACATTAAAGTCAGAAAAAATAATTATTAAATTAAGACAGTATATAAAATTATTAAAATTATAAAGATATATTACTTGTTTGATAAAGAGTGAGATACAAGTACAATACATTTCCTTCTACACTACGATAACTGCAGGGGTATTGTCGATTATTAGTACCAGACGTAGAGCAGCTAGTGGAAATGAGAAGATGAGGAAGGGCGCAGTTACGGTGGAGGTTTAGTAGGTCTAGGCTTGTGATGTGGATATTTACAATACGGGACCTCGCACCATATCATGTCATCATCATCAGTGATGGAAATGACAAGATCTTCATTTGATGGTTCAGGAGTCGGAGCATTTAGCAGCTGGGTGAGGTCGAAGATTTTGTCCTCCAGATAGGTGGTGAAGTGCCGATACGGATACATTGCCTCTGGATCAACCCATGCAGTCCATCCGCAGTTATCATCATCATCATACGACTGAGAAAAAAGTAATATGTTCATGAAAGGTAGTGTTATTGTATAGTGAAGAGAGTTAGATATGAAAGGAAGAAATTCATAGTTACCGCTCCGTAAGGACAGCGAAAAAAACGACGACCACTATCCTCGCCGTAGTCCATCGTTTGCACGACAGCATCAGCACCATGATTACACTTAGGTCATTTCTCCTTTGTAGCATCATATGGCCGCAGAGGACTGCCTGGACTGAATTCAGACTTGAATTCTATAGGGAACTCTGGTTTTGGTTCGCTAAACCATGTTGGTCCGCCGACAGCGAGGAGGGGTTCGAACGGCCCCCCGACCTCCACGACCACGACCTCTACTAGCCATTGATGAAGTTGGGTAGTTTGAACTTTGCATATGGATGAAGAAGGGGGCATGACATGATATATAGAGGCGGGACGCAACACTTTGGATTCCCTAGCACTATGTAGGAGCACATGTTGGATATCGGAGGATCGAATAGGGTATCGGAGTGTTCATGGCCGACACGTTTCAGTGGTATTAAATAGTGTTTTAGAGACAGACTTTATGGAATTCCCTGACGCTATGTGCGACCGCATGTCGGAGATCGGAGTACCGAATAGGGTATCGCAGTCAGTGTTGAAGCCCGACATATTGATGTGCGACGAAATAATGATTGCCAGATGGACTTTATTGAATTTATTGACGTTATATGACAGCACATGATGGAGATGAAAGGACTGAAATACGTAACAGATATCTGATAATACACATAATCATAATGCAAGATAACCATAGTATAACATAATTATAGTGACACATAAACATAGTACAACATAACCGTAATACGAGATATGCATAGGAAAATATAGTCATCATGAAGCACTGTAGTGATGAACAGTTAACCATCACGACGTCGCGTCTTTCGGTGCCTAATTTGATTTGTCGGATAAGTAAGGTGCTCCAGTGCGTGGCGAGTCCTAAGAGCCTGCAAAGGGGTCGACTCCTCCTGCTGTGTGGGCTGACTTGGTACTGGAGAGCCGGGCATCTGCGAATAACCCTGCACTTCCATGTTGGTCCACGATGTCAGCTCGTCAGAAATGGAGGGCGTGAAGTTCCTCGTGTAGGCACCTACAATAAGAGTATTATTAGTTTCACTCATTCATCAAGGGGTATTTCAAAATATAATATGAATGAAATGCGGGAAAAAAAAGATGAACCTGCTGGTGCCTGGTAACCTGGTGTGGGAATAAAACCGCACCCAAAAGGGATGGCTGATGCACTGGCCTGGAAATGGGACGGGCCGGGCTCCTGGAAAAGGGACGGGCCGGGCTCCTGAAAATGAGATGGGCCGGGCTCCTGAAAATGGGACGGACCGGCCTCCTGAAAACGAGACGGGCCGACATCGAAGTTATGCTGAGAAGAAGAGGGTTCGTGATTTGAACGGAATGACGGTGCTGCAGGCAACGGTTGTACGGAACCTGAAATTTGTCACTTGTCACAAATTGCAGAACTATAAGCGAGTGCGAGATTGGATCCAACCTGGCTGGGACCTCTGACGCACGTCGTACGACTGCGAACATGAGGAGCACCGAAGGACGTCCCTGTAGCGCCGTGCAAGGTGAGCTAGTGCTACTGCCATCTCCCGCGCATTGAACCTAGGAGGGTTTGCTTCGCACCGCCGTGCATAACCCTCAAGTTCTGTTGCGACCTCCGCACATGTTTCGGACTATATCCCTGTTACATACGAATATGAGTATGACACATGACACACAGGAAATATAGCTCTATGGAAAGTACATACCAGCATGTGGTACGCCGAACCCGGCTACGGAGCGAACGTGTCTGTGATGTCAGCATCATGGTCCATAATTTCCGCGGGCACTGGGTGACAACGGATGCGTGTTATGGGCGTGTACCACTGTAAGTATGGAACGTACGCTTCCTCCACGAAAGGGCCAGAGGAGACCCAAACGTCCTCAGCAGCACCAGCCCACTGCTGAATCCAAGGCAGCATCTTCCCGACCCATGAATCTTCGTAACGAGGCATATATTAGTATAGATGTTACAAACAATATTAGTATATTTTTATACGACATAGTACATATTAGCCATGACAGAATTAAGTAGATGGTCCTCCTCTTTCCATGCGATCGCCCCTCCGCATTGGAACACGTCGCACATCCGCGCCGTCAGGTCTCCTTTCTATTACGTACAAGTTGTAATCCTTTCGTAGGTGGTTACCTCCACAAACTATGTATTCTTTACGACCCCCACGTGCCTGACTGGCATCCATGTCATTCCTGATTTGACGCATTTTGCGACGACCCTTCATTATAACTCGCTTGCTTGGATCCGGGATCTAAGCTGATTCTCCCTGTAGTGGCCGTGTGAAGTCACACATGACTCTCCAACCAAGTAACTCACCACGCCATGTAGCCTCCACTGCTTCTTTAAAGTAGTATGGTGACACAAAATTATGGGTAACAATGTTTCCCTGAGCACAAGCCGTGAAGACATGAGAGCAGGGTAAATGCAGCAACTTTGGCTTGTTACATGTGCACTCACATTTTCTCAAATGAGGCCACAATATGCATTCCATTGTTATTTCAGCACGAGCAACACCAAGCCCGCTCTTCCCGCGCAACAGCACCTCAAAAACTAGTTCTCTGTTACCTGTCCTCCGAACTAAATGTCTTTCATCCTTTCTACTTTTTTCTTTCATATACTCTGTGATTTTAGAGGAGTACAGTACTTGATGGTTGCACATGTTCAACATTGTTTGAGTATATCGCTCTTGCAGGTATGTTTGTGTGTCACGTGTAATACCCTCAACGATAGCTGCAAGTGAAAGGCTTCGTCTACCTTTCAAATTTTGAACGTTGGTTCTGCTTGCATAGCTGCTTGAACATATTCATCAGACGTTGGCTCTTGAATTGTCAGTGAAAGTTTGCAGTCAAATGTCTCATGCACCAACGGCTATATAAATCTGGCCAAAATGCTTCGTCCGTACTATTCGTTTGTAACATATCAACTGCTGATAATAGACCAGCATTTCGATCATGTATGATACAAACATTTAGCCTATTTTTAACAACAGCTCTCTTAAGCCACCGAAAGAACCACAACCAAGTTTCAGTTCTCTCGTGCTCCACAAATGCAAATACAATTGGCACAATCTGGTTCTCTCCATCAACCCCAATAGCAGTAAGGATTTGCCCTTTATACTTGCCGGTCAAGAATGTACCATCCACATATAATACGGGTCGGCAGTGTCTAAACGCTGCAATCATGCATCCAAATGACCAGAAAGCACGTTGAAGTATCTTGTTACCATCTGCATCGACAAAGTCGTGCCATGCAATTACAGTCCCCACGTTTCGAGCTTGAATAACTTTAAGTAATGCAGGAAGATTATGATATGAATCCTCATAAGTGTCAAACCGTCTTTCCAATGCTTTCTGTTTCGCCCTCCATGCCATGTAATACGATATGTCATATCCATATCTGTTCTGTATACTATGCATGATAACAAAGGGATATATTACAGTCTTTTGCACTATCTCTGAATACAGTACATCAGCAATAAATTTTGCTGTCATATTTCTATGCTTCATAAAAGTATTTCGCAACATACACGAGTGAGGTCCCACAATAGAGACAACAAATGATGTCTCATTCTTTGGTACGTATCCATGAACACGTCATATGCAGTCTGGATCAATACACTTTATATCATATGTTGTTGTGTTTGAAATTATCAATTTGAACTGCTTCCTCTCAGAATACGCCCACCGCTTCACCGCCATTTCCAAGTCTCCCTTATCATGAAACATCTGGCCTTGCCTCACTTCTACAGAATCGTATTCCCAGGTTGACTTGTGACCGTCATCACATGTCATATTGTCCATATCAATCCAATCATCTGGCTGTTCATCACCCTCCTTCCACCCGATCCGCGTCTCCACAAAAGTTTTATACTCATCATCATCATCCCTCTGCATCTCATCTACAATGATCTCATTCTCTTCTCCACAATCTGCAACCATCATTTCCATCCGGTCTTCTCCCACCTCATCGTGCGTCTGATTAACCTGTTCTCTCGTACTATTATTTTCAACTTTCATATTTTGCTCTGTGGTCTCAGCGATTGCTAAAGTATTTGAAACATGCACATAATTTTCATCTACTTCCTCATGCCCTTCCGATGTGCTACTCAATTCATGTTGAACAAGCAGCACGTGATCAAACTTTTTCTGAATACCCATATATACGAACTTCCACCAACTTGTTGTGTTTTTAATCTCAAAAAGCTCCCATTTGTATACCCCTTCGTACATCTTAGGAATTAAAACTTTCACCACTAACCAATCATGTAATGGGATATTCAACAATTCTTGCAACCATCTCCACACTTACACTCTAGGCACCTCACAGGATCCATTAAACCAACCATCCACATATGAAAATTCATTCAAATCTATACCATATTCACAATGTCTAATTTCTCCTTCCCCATAAAATACTCTGAATCTCACGAAACTGGATATCCTAACAACAAAAATATTTTTAGCTACCCTTTATTATTTAATTTCATAATAATTATAGCAACATCAAAAAATTTTCCATATGCTCTATATATATTATACGTATATAATATAGATTTTATAAACCTACAAGATAATAATATAAACAAAATCACTATCTAAAATAATCATCACAAAACTAAACTTGCATTCTACATAAACTATTATTCTACTTAATCTAACAAAAAAAATATTATACTTACTTCTAATCTTACGTGAAAGTTCTTTTTCTTCTTCTTCTTCTTCTTCTTCTTCTTCTTCTTCCTTCTCCTCCTCCTTCTCCTTCTACTTCTTCTTCTTCTCCCGCGAGCACAGGCCGCCCGGCTCTCCCCGCGCGGCGCCTCCTCCTCCGCCCGCGCGCGCCTCTCTCCCGGCTCTTCCCGCTCTCCCCGCGCGCCGCCTCTTCCTCTGCCTCGCCTCGCCGCCGCCGTCCTTTCTCTCTCTCTCTCTCTCTCTCTCTCTCTCTCTCGTAACGCGCGACGCAAATGCAGCGCCGGGCCAAATAGGGGGACCTATCGGTCATCCGGAAACCGACTAGCTTAACTAGTCGGTCTTCCGATTACCGACTAGAGACACAAATCGGGTCCGTTGGGACCCGATTGGGCTAGGCCTGCGGCAGCCTGTCGGTAATCCAGTTACCGACAGGGCTTTTGTCGCCCGATAGCCCATGTGGCGCCGGACGTGACGCTAGTCGGATACCGGAAAACCGATAGGATCATATCGGTTTTCAGGATACCAATAGGCCTCTTATCGGTCGTCCGATGACCGACTGGGTTCTATTTTTGTAATTTATCTGAATCGACCCTCATTTTTGAAATTAATTATTAAATTAATATTATTTAACAAAAAAAACTCTGGCTTCAAGTTCCAGCTCTCACATGTTTCGGTCACATCGTCTCCTATTTTCCTAACAAAAACGGGACCTTCCATCGGTAACCGGACAGCCACGTAGAAGTTTTTTCAGTGGAGAGCACTCATTTGACTGCTTAAGAGCATCTCAATCAATCTTTAAAATTTTATTCTCAAAAACCTGCTTTAGCAAGTTTGTAAATGAGTATTAAAAATAAAAAAACTAATGATACTCCAACAACTTCTAATATAAGTTATCAAATCTACTTAATATATTTGTCACAAATGTAATTTTCTTTGACCCAACCCATATATGAAGATATTTTGATGTTTTATGAGTTTCAATTTAGTTCCTAAATATAGGAAGTGAGAGGGTTTGTTTAGTAACTTGCTAAGTTTAGGAACCTAATATAAAGAACGGTTGAAGAGAATTACTTCCTAAATTTAAGTTTAGGGAGTTAATTTAAAGAGTGGTTGGAGTTGCTTTAATTTTCAAGCTTCCTATGGTCAAAAATAGCCAAATAACATAATGGGTTCATATCTTCATCATTCATGCCTCATCATTTTCTACTAGGCTTGCTCAGTTGCTCTTGTCCCATCCGCTTCTGCTCCATGTGTACTCCAAAGAACAACGGTAGAATATCATCATTTGGACCATCTCTGTATGCTCTACTCGATGTACCACAGGGCTATTCAGGTTAAGATGTCCATCAAAATGTAGAGGAACCAAGGTTGATAATATTGATCGAACTTTGCAAGCTGCATCGGGCAATTTTACTATTCTTGACCATTTCGTTCAAACTTTAAAAAGTCCAAAATTAGTCTAGTAGGACAAAAAAAAATCGCAAAACTATGGTTTGTTCTATTTATCAACAGGTCTGAGCGGCTAGCTGCTTGGTTTTTCTAAGCTGATCAACTTATCTATCATTTTTTTATTTAATACTGGTATTTCATTATTGTTTTTTTATTTTGTTGCTAAAAGCCAATCTAACCATGAAATTGAGTTAGACCGATTTTGCTAATTACCATAAAAATCAAACAGTTCTCATTTTTGTTTGTAAACCATGATTTAGAATGTCACGCCTTAATTAAGACAATGGAATATGAGAGAGATGAGGAAATGTGATGGGATGACGAAAGGAGTTTCAAAAGAATTCAAACCCTTAGGCAATTCCCAGGATCATCAGATCTTTATATACTTTTTCTCGAATTTCTTAACTACACAGCGGAATAGAATTATGAAAGGACTGAAAAAATATGATAAGGCAGATCATTTAAGGAAAAAGAAAAATATAACATCCTCGCATGTTCCTCAAATCAGCCTAGAAAAAAAGGACAAATGTGACGCACCGAGGTACAAGGAATCTGAATTCCAGATTTTGAATGGTCTCGCTCTCTCACGTCTCCCGGCAGGGAGCCAGGCCGGTGGCCGGTGGTGTACCGTGATCGCCAATGGCACGCGTACAACAGCTCGCCGTTGACTGTTGTAGCATAGTATGATGAAACTCAAGAGCGACGCTTGAGGAAAGTTTTACCCCTTGCAGATGCCATATCTGATTTACCAGAGGTTGGACTTACTATTTTCTTTGTTTATTTTTAAAGTCTTCCTAGAACATATGTTTTTTTTATTTTCTATACACATTGTATCGGTTTTTTTTACAGGTTGGAAACGACTAACCCAATGATGTAATGGATTACACTGGTCCCTCAAAAACAGAATTCCAAAGCTATATCCGTCTTAATCATATAGTTAAGCTATTAAAGATTACCAGTTGAACATATCTATATTATAAGAATCGAGTTGTCTGTCAATCTAGCCACACCACACGATCAGGCCATCCAACAATCACTCTCATTTAATCTTGTACGTTAATCCATTTTAGACCCATAAATTATATAGGACAAATGTAAGAGTTTAAAAAAAAAAACTGTGGTCTGCCCTCTTTTGAAAATCTTTTTTCACCACGCTGCCCCGCATACCCACACCCGAAATTTACCCACGTTGCGCTCATGCCGCGCCTCGCTTCTTCTACGTCTCTCCAAAATAACACAGGTCATGGAGCGCCTCCCGGTCCTGACGTCCGTACGCCGGACATCGCGGTGCGCCTCCCTCCCCGCGACCGCATCCCGGACGCCGTGCCATCCTGCTGCCGGCCAGACCCGGCCGCCGGTCGTTCATCGCCGCCCGCCGGAGCCACTCCAGACGACGCCCGATGGGGCCACGGCGGACACTGCCGCCCGACGGATCCGCACCGGATCCTGTCGCCCGCCGGATCCGTGCCAGACCCTGCCGCCCCTGGAGCCAAGTCGGGCATCGTCTCCCGACGGAGCCACGCCGGACATCGCCGCCCGTACGAGCCTCGCCGGACGGCGCCCGACTGTGCAACGTAGCTAACTCTCAAGTCTCAAGATCCGCCTATAGGGAGCAGGTGAGGCCTCCGATCCGCTGAATGCTGACGAGATCCGGCCATGCAACTCGACTTGTGAACGGGCACACTAATTCTTCAGCCTGTGGATTTCTCGCTGCCACACAACTCTTCCAGATGTGCTCACTATTTCTTCAATAGTCTCCACGTCGACCTCACTGTCCTGGACCAGGTACCATCCGTTCTCCAAAATGTGGTTTTGTATAGCTCACAGTTCCTGTCGTCTGATAAAATTCGTGTCTTTGATGAAGCAATTACAGGATGAACGAAAAGGAGATTTCTTCTTACAAAAACCTGATGATCACTGGGGCCAGCAACCGAAATCTGAACCCTTTTGCTTGTATAACAAATGTTTCAACACCTGTATGGCAAGGTAAAAATTAATTTTAAAAATATACTAAGTGGTGCTAGCATAACCGTTCCTCTCACCAAGTACACGGTTTGGTTCTCTGCTAGCATTACCGCAAAGATGGTGTGTGTGTTTGATTGATATCTCTTAGATCTTTTCACAAAACCATATCTAATGGTTGTGCTTGTGCTTGCGCAGGTCATAGGAAATAAGTTTTTTGTTTTCGTGCTCAATTTTGTTGTTGGCTCCTATCATTTCATAGTGTTGAATTGGCGTTCTCACTCTTTATTTCCTTTTGAGTGCAGGAAAAGATACATCCATACTATTTGTAATTGCAAAATCTCACACAGATAAAGGTCTGTACATGGGAAGGAGCAGTAATTCCTGGTCAAGATCAAGTCACAAACTATTTTAGATATGCCACCGAGGTGTCTCTCTTAACACTGTACCATAAGAATCTTGTCACTTTTATCCTGCTCAGGAAGTTATTCGTGAAACCAGGATTGTGGGTTGCTGAGAGTTCTATCCGCTCATGTTGTTCCGTGACTTGCTAGGTAAATTTCATTTCCTTAGTTTTCTTCAATGAATTTGTCTTAACCAGCAGTGTTCTTCATTTCCGTGATATTCAAGGCATACATAGCTGCTTCTTATTTTTTTACATACTATATGTTTGGTTATTTTTTTGGTTCTGCCAGTAATGCTCCTAAATATGGCCTAATTGTTAAGATGGAGCTGATTCAAATAAATTTTTATAATTGAAATAATTATTTATAGATTGTATTTGGCATAGTTATATTAAGTGTTTTTGTAACAGCTCTCAAATAAATCATGTATTTTTGCTACATGGTAAGTGTATTTGTTAGCTGGTCAGGATTTAGCAGAATCCTATTACTGATGCATTACTATCTGCCTAATTCCCTTCCACTTGAGTATAGAGCTTCATAAGCAAATTTGTGATTATGCGATTTTTGTTTTTGAAATGGCTTCTATGTGGTGTTTTTGGGATAAATAACCAGTACATGGTAAGCCCGCCCCTCCCAGCCACCCCTCCCTACCGCAGGACTGGAATAAGTGGTAAAAGTAAAACATGAACTACATGTATTGTACAATAACCTGGCATTTCCAGCTACCCTACTCAAATGCATTGCCGTTTAGGAGTAGCTTAAAAAGAAATTTTGCAATACGCTTATCCGCGCCAGTGTCCCTCATTTCTTTCGATGCTCAGTGTTTTTCTCTATTCCTTGTCTTGGTTTTCCTGCTCAATGTGTTGTGCATGCGGGACTGGAATAAATGGTAAAAGTAAAACGTGAACTGCAGATTACCATGCAAGTCAAATTAGCAATTTGATTGCTCATGTTGCATGCCAAGTCGACTGGTCCACGAGTGTAGGAAGCTAATTCTATTCATTATATGAGCATTATAACATCAGTTGATTAGAGCTTTTTGTTTAGGTCTACTGTATATGGACTGTTGTCTGTATTTCACATCGTTAGCCAACTACTAATGAATTTAATTAAACTTTTATTGCAGAAGGGAAGAAATCGCTCGAGCATGCTGAGTCCAATCTCCATTACGCAGTGTCGCTTCCCCAGATGCGGTGCCGTTGAGCAGTCAGTCAATCTGTAAAGTCGACTGTCTCTCAAATGACTCATGCACGTTAATTTTCATTTTCTCATATAATCTAGAGGAAAAACTCAAATTTACTGCTCTCAAATATAACCGTAGTCTAAATAACCTACTCTTTTTTGTTCAATTCGCTCACACAACTTTGTCATTTGGTTCACTTTTTTCCTAATCTAGATGAATACCGTAGAAGGTGCACTCTGTTTCTCTACTGTTTTGCTATAATTCCCTCAAAATATTAAGGAAATAAAGTTTAATACTTTACTTTCTTAGGATCCCTTTAGCATTTGAAGTGCATAAGACTATCAACAGATTTATGTATGTATTGAGGTGATAACTCTAAATGTTTTTGTGATTTTAATGACATTGCAAAATGGTTTGCATAAGTTTAGTACTTCAGATTCTGTTTAGGAAAGATATGGAGTAACAAATTTCAAATGCTTTCACAGGAGAAATTTCTTATGTTTTCCTCGAAACACTAAAGCCGGTGACATGAACTAGCATGAAACTAAGTTTCCTTATACAGCGGTTGGAAGCAGGTTGAAGTGCTGCTTGACAGCGAGTCGGAAGAGGATTTAGCTTGAGGTGGAGCTCAATAGGTTGCTCTTTTCTCGATTGGTTGTGCCGGTGTATTACTTTTATCTACTTGTTCCGTCTGTATTGTCCTCAATGTGTTGATTTCATTGTTATTGACAATTAGATCAGTGGAACCTCCTAGAGTTGTTGTAAGAATTGTATAGAGTATTTACTTTGTTTTATGCCGTCAATGTGGTGATTTTATTGTTGTCGTCTATGTGTAGATTTCATTATTGTTGTCTATGTGTAGCTTTCATTGTTGTTAGACTTATAACGAAGTATTTACCATTGCCTTTAATTCTGAAAATTTTACATTTTGTGTGTGAGGTCTTTCAGATCCTTGCCAGAATCCAAAACGTCTCATGCCTTTAATAAAAAAAATTAAGTATCCATTCTTTATATACATCAATACAACTATTTTTCATCTTGTAAAAGTTTAATTTTTCCCGTCTCTAAGAATTTGAATATGTATAGGTCCGTTTCAATATATATTGTTATCAGAATATAATAACGCATGCGTGCCGCACACGCCAAAATACTAGTACACATTAAAGATCAACATGTACAGTGGATTTCTAGAGGCAACTTTTTATTTGTTCTTCTGTAATATCAAAGGCAAACGATAGGGAAGAAACTTTAATGGTGCTAATAATTTTGATAGAGAGAGATTATGCTTGGTTATATTCAATCTTGTTTTTCTAAAGCAATATGCAATTGGTGGGAGATGTTGGTGCTTTGTTGACATTTTCATTTGTATCCTCTTGCTTCTTCTGTATAGTTTTTGCTATCCTGACGTTTTTTTTATATGTATTCTAAGCCATGAAGGATTACTCCTTTGATGGAGCAGTCAACTATGAGGAGGGCAAATTATTTGACCGTCAACTATTAAGGCTCAACAACGACGATTTTGAGCGTGTTCATAGGATTCCCTTTGAAAAGGTGCTAATGCTGATAAGTATCGTGTTTTTTGCTTTATCATTTGTTCACTAAGCATAACCGTTATTATTTCAGGGGGCCAACTTCCGTAACCTTAAAGGTGTCAGGGTTGGAGCAAAGAATATTGTGGAATGGGATCCAAACATCCCCGTGTACTTCTGACATCTGGGAAGCCCTTGGTAGTTACTTTTGTTCTTCTACATTCCATTAACTGCAGTGCTTAAGTGTCCTCATGTACCAAACGTTCATTTGTTTGTTGGGCAGATGCCTGACTACGCTATGTCCTTTATCAACGGGAAGTCTTTAAAGTAAGTGCACTCGAAGAATCCTTGCGTATTCATTGTAAAACTTTATTGTTAGTTTTTATTAATACCTTGCAGATCATTCGGACATTTATGGTGGGATGAAACAGTTCCCACTGTTGTTACTAGAGCTGAGCCTCATAATCAGGTTTGACTTTAAAAACATTGGTGTTTCTATGATAATACGCCTGTTACCATTACAACTGACAACTGAAGATGAATGAAATGTTGCAGGCCATTTTGCATCCTGCGCAGGCTCGTGTTCTGACAGCTCGGGAGAATGCGAGACTCGAAGGTTTTCCTGACTATTACAGGTTGTTTGGCCCAATAAAACAGAAGTTTCTTGAGCATGATCACATCACTTCATTGAACATATGTTGGGTTTGGCCCAGTCTGATACGTGTTGGATGCAGATATATGCAAGTGGGCAATGCTTTTGCTATTCCAGTCGGTCGAGCTCTAGGATGTTCTCTTGGAAAGGCCAACCGGGGTGGATTGGATGGAGTGGAGCCACTATTTAAAGGATTAATTTCTTCAGTGCCATTGCAATTTTGCACAAACCCATATTTGCCATTGCCTGATGAATTTTCTTCTATCAATCAAGAAACAGTGGTGAGAACTGTTGTGGTTCCAGGAAGTGAAAATGTCGAGTCAGAACAAATTCTTGATTCATAATTCAACCTGTGAAGCCTCTTTTAATTCATATAGCAAGATAACATCTTTCTCATACAATTGGAGGGCTAGAAGAAAAACGTTTAAGGCCCTCGTTGTCAAAAGTTGGTTAGCCATTAACATCTGCTTTGTACTTCCTCTATTCAAGAATATTTAATACAATCGATTTTAGTGTATTTTTAATCATTTATCTTCTTTAAAAAATAGTTCAAAGATATGAATTATAAATGTATTTTAATTTTCTTTAGTTATAAATAAATGTACGAATAATCCTTAAGATTGTTTTACTTTTATATTTTCTTATCTCTGTACACTTTGATGGGTTTGTTAATCTGCCTTTGTTTTTCATAATCTCCCACATGTCAATAGCTTCTGCTTCGTCGTGCCTCTCATATGGGCTCAATGGCAGCATCAGGCCACTTCACCGGGCCTAGCCCTAAGTACCTCTAACAGAAGCGTCAACCGTTAAGGCTACTCTCCCGTCTTTGATTCTCTGCTCGCCTTGGCTAGAAGCGTTGAGCAGTATATCACGCAGCAGGGCGCCGTCAGTTCTGTTTTTAAATTATTGTTGCCACTGTCTTTGATAAAAAACGTAAATCATTCATTTTATTTAAAAAAATTAAGAAATATTAAAAATTTTGTTACGATTCGATTTATCACTAAAGATTATTGAGATGTGAGTTTTAATTTTACATATTTGAACAAAATTTTTAAATAAGATAAATAGTTAAAATTAATGGTTAAAGTCAATGATAATAACAATTTAAAAATGAAAGGAGTAATTATTCCGTGAATATATGTACTGAGTACTGACTGAAGGCAGATTAGGAGAAGCGGTTTCTTCCGCGCCATCCACATCGCAGTCCGGTTAGCGTAGCAAGCGCCAAAAAGATTTGGAATCAAACTTGTGTGCGCAGCTGATTTCCAAACACAACTAGTAGCACATGAGTGCGTTTCTTTTTGTTAGTAAAACGAGAATGGTTTACTAAAGAGAAATCCAACGGAACAGCAGTGGACAGGCCGCAAATTATGTGTGCGCGTCGCTGCCACAGAAAGCGTGAGGCCCGTATCGCATCTTGGTTCAGAAGAAAAGCGGTTAAGCAAACGGCCACAATCATCCATCAGCAATGAAACGACGGTCCTTTTTTTGATGTGAATGTGAGAAAAGATGTTACCGCACGATGGTTACGTTTGGTAACAAAGAAGATATAGAATCCAAAACCGTGCATTATTCAATAATCACCTCTGTTTTTTTTTGACGGGTAATCACCTCTGTTTTAACCACAAGTAGGAGAGATTCGGCGCGTAAAAAAGACACTGGCCAGCCGGCAAATCTCTGAAATCTTGGCGCGCCATGATCCGCCGCCAAGGAGATGGTCCCCCGCAGGGGCTGCGCCCCGCTTAAACCCTAATTCTCCTGACAACTGACAAAACTGCCCTCCTACGCATTTCGTCGAAAACCAAGTCCGCAAGCACAGATTGGCGCCGGTTTGACTGGGCATTTTGTCGAACGCTCTTGCTGCGCCCTAGCCACGGCGCCGGCTTCAACAGGCACTTCGTCCAACTCCAACACCATGGGTGCAGTTCATGTATTGAGAAAATAAGTGAAATTGATTACATTACAATTCACGAACAAGGAACCAGTAACACAGGAACATCATGCATCCAGTACATGTATTGCTTGAGCTAAGCGGCGACGGCGAGCAGATATGTTTCTCTGTGTTGCCGCGTGTTTATTAAAAGTCCTCGTCGATGCTGAAGACGTGGTTGGCGGCGTTGCCGCCGTTGAGGCTGCTCATGACGGAGGCCTTCTGGTACTCGCCGACGCGCTTCTCGAAGAAATTGGTCTTGCCCTGCAGGGAGATGAGCTCCATCCAGTCGAACGGGTTGACGACGTTGTATATCTTCTTGTGTCCCAGCGCCATGAGCAGGCGGTCGGCGACGAACTCGATGTACTGGCTCATGAGCACGCCGTTCATGCCGACGAGCGCGCAGGGGAGCGCGTCGCAGACGAACTCGCGCTCGATGTCGACGGCGTCGGCGACGATCTCGCGGACGCGGGCCTCGTCGAGCTTGGAGCGGAGGAGGTCGTAGAGTAGGCAGGCGAAGTCGCAGTGCAGGCCCTCGTCGCGCGAGATGAGCTCGTTGGAGAAGGTGAGTCCCGGCATGAGGCCGCGCTTCTTGAGCCAGAAGATGGCGCAGAAGGAGCCCGAGAAGAAGATGCCCTCGACGCAGGCGAACGCGACGAGGCGCTCCGCGAAGCGCTCGCCGCCGTCGATCCAGCGCATGGCCCACTCGGCCTTGCGGCGCACGGCGGGAACCGTCTCGATGGCGCGGAACAGGCGGTCCTTCTCCGCGCCGTCGCGGATGTACGTCTCCAGCAGCAGCGAGTACATCTCCGAGTGGATGTTCTCGATGGCGATCTGGAACCCGTAAAAGGCGCGCGCCTCGGCGACCTGGACGTCCGACATGAAGCGGGACGCGAGGTTCTCCAGCACGATGCCGTCGGAGGCGGCGAAGAAGGCCAGCACGTGGGAGATGAAATGGCGCTCGTCGGGGTTGAGGGCGGCGTCCCAGTGGCGCGCGTCGGCAGAGAGGTCCACCTCCTCGGCGGTCCAGAAGGAGGCTACCGCCTTCTTGTAAAACTCCCAGATCTGCGGGTACTTGATCGGGAACATGGAGAAGCGGTCCGAAGACTCCGCCAGCAGAGGCTCCTCTGCGTCGCAGGCGGGCACAAGCGTCGGCGCGGCCGGCATCTTGGCAGGCGAAAGGGGGATTCGAAATTGTATAGAGTGATTGGGGATAGGTGATTTGATTTGTGTGTGGGGGAACAGATGCGAGGAGGGAGACGGGGATTTATAGGTGGAATTTGAGGAATTTTGGGGGGAGATTTTGAATTGGAATTGGGTTTGGCGGTGGCTTGCGAGGGAAGGAGGCGCGCGCTGGGAGTTGGAGACGGAGACGGAGGAGTGTGGATGGATAAGGTGGGGGGGAGGGACGCCGTGCGGGGGAAGATTGCCCAAAATTTTTCGATTTTGCCGGGTGATTCGAAAATTTCGGGGGAAATTTTGGGGGCGCGGGTGCCGGACTGGCGGCAGGCGGCTGGCGGCTGGCGGAGGCACGAGTGCCACGCTGTTCGTTTGGCCGGAGACTTTTTTATGATTTTTGTTTTTTTGGAAATCTTGGCCGGAGACTTTTGACAGAGCAACGGTTTTTTTCTAAAAACCGACTGATTTTTTTTTGTTTTTATAAAATTGATCCGGTGTAATAACACAGACAACCGGTTATCAATTTTTAATTTTAATTTTTTCTAATTTTTATTAAAAATATAAAAGTTACAAAACTGTTAAATAAACCTTTTTTAAAATCACAGAAACAGTTAATACTGTAGAAACAGTTAAAATCGAGCGATGAACACTAAAAACCACTTGATTTTTACTTCAATTTCATACAAAATTCATATTTCATAACAATTTTTAAAATAATTTTCACGGATTTCATGAAAACCATAAAACCAATACGTGTCTATGGTTCAAATGGATTTGTTAACCTTATTGGGTGGTTGGGCGGTGACGAATGTTGTGGCGAACAACATGTTCAAGACTTAAACGACTAAACATGTTTTTCTAGGAATATTACTACTATTATTATTTTATAATCAAATTATAAATAAGCTCTACAATAATTATCTAAAAAACCTTGTACTTTAAATCCAGTGAAACAAAACTTCTAATCCTTCAATTCATAGCGAAAAGTTTAGAATTAGGTGATGAAAAATCTAATATTTGGGGTTTGAGAGTAATTTTAGATAATTATTTGTGGAAAGGATTAATTGATAATAAGTCATAAGAATTGACAATGTGATGTCAATATTATCTCGTTCAAGAAAAAAACTATGCAACTTGACCTCGTGAATAAGAAAATAAGACATTAAACTGAACCCATCAATCAAAAATAATTTTAAAATACGCAAGCTATCGAAACGAATGAATCAAATTTAATTTTTGTGGTATGATATATTTTTTTCTAATCTGCATTTCTGTGGCAATATACTAGAACTTATCTGTTTTTAAAGGCATTAACAAACCTGAACAACTAAAAACTGGTGATTATATGGCGCATGCGGGCCCATGAAAAGTTCAAGCGGTCAGTTTAGTTGGGCTTTTTTACCTGAGCTTCCTGGGCCAAATTCTACCTCCTGGTTCACTAACTCTACAGCCCATACTCTACAGCCCATTGAAGCAAGGCAGCTCTAACAGGTTACGTTTCTGGGCTTGTATTCCATTTATTTTCTAGGTTCATTAGATCGATACACATATACTACTGTGTGTGGGTCGACGACGTGAGGGAAAAGATTCTGAACAAGCTCGAGATGCCGTACTCCAGTCTTGGACGAAACGAAAAAAGTTTCTCGAGTCTCTAGCGAGTGCTGCCAGAGCCAGACACATATTCCCAACCATATTCAAGGTACGCTGGCAAGCTAAACCATCCATCAAAGACCGTTAAAACGTGATGAGTGAGCACGCCGCGCGCGCAATTCCACAACAACCGCATCTGCCCCCTACCACAACGACCGCAATTTCCTATGCCAGTCCCGGACAGAATTGCTCGTGCTCTCGTGCGCGCCCTCTGCTTAACACGGTTCGCTCATGCGATTCTCAGTCAGTCACTTCACCCAAACGTGCTTCCCTCCCTGCATGGAACGCCCAAACTTGCAGTGAACGCCAATGACTTGCGTGGCGGCACTGCTCGTGCTCGCTGCGTCGTGTTATAAAAGCAAGGCAAACCGCAGCGGCCTAGGACATCACCATCCACCACCTGAGGACAACACACGGAGCTTTCGCTAGAGCGCAGTTCACAGCAATGGAAGCTTTTCTTGCCGTTATTGCGGTTGTCGCCATTGCCGTCCTTGCGCATGCAACAGTAGTCACCTTGGCTGCTTCCCCGCCGCCAGCGTCGCCGCCGCTGGCAACGGGAAGCAGTAAGGCTCCGGTGATCTACATTTTCGGCGACTCGATGTCTGACGTCGGGAACAACAACTACCTTCTCTTCTCCATTGCCAAGTGCAACTACCCCTGGTACGGCATTGACACCAAGAGCGGCTTCCCCACCGGGAGGTTCACCAATGGCAGGACAATCGGAGACATCATGGGTAAGCGCGAGTGCTGCACAAGGAGAGGAAAAGAGAAAACAGCTGCGATATATTATAACTTCCTTCTGCAATTAAGTGTGGCGATGTTGATTTTGGTGCGTGGGCACGTGTGCAGCTGCCAAGTTCGGCGTTCCGCCGCCACCGCCGTTCCTGTCCCTGTACATGACGGACGACGAGGTCCTCAGCGGCGTCAACTTCGCGTCCGGCGGCGCCGGACTTCTCAACGAGACCGGCATCTACTTCGTAAGCAACAAAATATACAATGCCGTCTCGCTTCTTTCGTCTCTGAATTTCTGAAAACGCTTCATTCGATTGCCCGTTGGAATGAGTGAGTATGGCTCTGTTACGAACTCTTCCAGGTACAGTACCTGTCGTTCGACAACCAGATATCGTCATTCGAGCAGATCAAGGACGCCATGATCGCCAAGATCGGCAAGAAGGCGGCCGAGGAGACCATCAACGGCGCAATCTTCCAGATCGGGCTTGGTAAGACCCTCAGCTGATCAAGCATTGCAGTCGACGGAAATGAACACGACGAAAAAGAGCCTGACGCGACGGGGGCTCTGCTTTGCTTGCAGGGAGCAACGACTACGTGAACAACTTCCTGCGCCCGTTCATGGCGGACGGCATAATCTACACCCACGACGAGTTCATCAGCCTCCTCATGGACACAATTGACCGGCAGCTCACGGTAACATCAGTCGTCGATCCGTGTCCTCCTCCTCCTCCTCCTCCTCCTCCTCCCAACCGCAGTAGATAGAAGATAGTTAATTGAATTGTTGCCGCCGCGTGCAGAGGCTGTACCATCTCGGCGCGCGCCACGTCTGGTTCAGCGGGCTGGCGCCGCTGGGCTGCATCCCGTCGCAGCGCGTCCTCTCCGACAGCGGCAAGGACTGCCTCGAGGACGTGAACGAGTACGCCGTCGAGTTCAACGCGGCGGCCGCGGAGCTGATCGAGGGGCTGAACGCCAAGCTGCCCGGCGCGCGCATGGTCCTCGCTGACACCTACTCCATTGTCATGGACCTCATCGACCACCCCCATAGATACGGTAACAATAAACGGCACACAACCCTACTTCACTGAAAGTACGTAACCGCGCCGTGCGCGTGCACTTATCTAATTGGGGGTGTGCACTGGTGCAGGGTTCAAGACGTCAAACACGTCGTGCTGCGCCGTGGACACGACGGTGGGGGGCCTGTGCCTGCCGACGGCGCAGCTCTGCCCCGACCGCAGGGACTTCGTCTTCTGGGACGCCTACCACACCTCCGACGCCGCCAACCAGGTCATCGCCGACCACCTCTTCGCCGACATGGTCGACTCCGGCGCCGTCGTGCCGGGCAACGGAACTACAGGTCCCCGCGTCGCCACCACGCCGGTGCGCACCCGCGCCGTTCGTTCGCCAAAGCGGCCGGCCCACGCCGTCGTTCCCCGCGCCGCCGATGCACCGAAGACGACGACCCGCGGCGCCGTTCCCCGCGTCGTCACTGCGCCGAACCCAGCACGCACCGTTCCTCGCGCCGTCAACGCGGCGAAGCCGGTTCACGGCGTCCCCCGTGTCGATGGCACAGCACCAAAGCCGACACACGCTGTATCACCGCCCAAGCCCTGATGATCAAGCACAGACCGATCGACTCTGTGAGCGCACCGCCGGCATGGACGCTTAAATTCTTTTCGTGTGGCAACTCCAACTAGTACTCCGTTAGCCCCCCACCGTTACAAAAGAAAAGTATACTTGTACTCTCCGTGACCTATGTTTTGAGGAATTATGCGAGCATTACAGAGAAAACGTGAGATCGCAACACTGATTCTATGAACACGCAGATGAGATGACTTTCACTTCCCCTCTGTTTTAAGAGTTTTGTTACTGTGCTTGAAAGATAACTTTTGATAACTCTTCTTTTAAATTAATCCTAACCGTTGATATTAAAAATTTGATACCGAACCTACATATTTTGATACCGGTCCACCACTTTAAGTATCTTTTAATAGTTACCTCTATTTTTCTTAACCATTAGATCTGATCAAATGGATGTTTGCTATTAATTTCAAACACCATCACTAACCTCCTGTTTCAATATTGTCATTTTTTTTGCGATGTGAAATTTTCGATACTGTCATTGACTAGTTCAAATTTAAACAAAACAAATATAATATTTAAAAATTTTCAATATTGTCATTGACTAGTTCAAATTTAAACGAAACAAATATAATATTTAAAAATTTTCAATATTGTCATTGACTAGTTCAAATTTAAACAAAACAAAGGTAATATTTAAAAATAGAGCTCTGGTTTGAGATTCAGATTTTTAAATTAAAACTGATACGGTGTGCTTTGCAAGTGGATGTGGCCACATCAACATAGAGACCAAATTGAGTCTCTAAGCAAAGTTCAAAGACTAAATTGAACGTTTGAAAGTTGAAGGATGAAACTGAGGTTTGAGCCATAGTTGCGACATGGTCAAGTTGACCATTTCACCTTAAAAGAAATATTCAACATACTTTCTTTTGGGACAACTCCTATTACATTGTGATTTCGTCGAATCACTTATTTCGTAAATATGCTTATCCCCGCAGTAACATCAGGTTTACAATTGTTTTCACTTAGATGCTAAAAAAGAGAAAAAAGTACAATTGTTGTATATAACTAAGAAGACCCAATAATAAGAAAGGATGAAAGAAAAGTAACGCCACTCGTCATTTAGTAGACATCTTGTGTGTCACGTAGCACATGGATGTTCGTCCAGAGGCAAGTTACTCCCACAACGAAACGGAATTCCTCCCTAGGCGTATACCTGCCAAAATTGAAGAATAAATAATTAAGACATAAGATGCATGCGGTGGTTGCTATTTTGACTAAAGATTACTCGTACATGTATATGTACTTACAAATAATCTTCCGGTTTGTAGTTGCAACTAACATTGTTGCCCCGCAGATGAGACAATTTGTTGTGTTCCTGACGAATTAATGCAGAATCATCAGCAAATACGTACAGTTTCGGACTTTTTAATCAAAGACGGTAATCGTATATTCCTCCGCTCAAAAGATAAATAAATAATAATAATACCTGGACACGACGAGCGGCGGCGTCGGCTTCTGGCTTGCCGTCGGTAAAGATCCGTCGGAGCTGTGCCTCTTGTTGGGGAATCAGGCCCGGGCGACACGAGAGCCGCAGCAGCAGCTGTCGACACGCCGCCATTATCAACTGCTGCCTCCTTCTTCTGTCTCTGTTTCCCTTTTTCTTTTCGCCGAGGGAGATCGACTTGCACTTGCTGTCTGCTCTCGTGGCGTTCCTTTCGAGCCATGGAGCTATATAAAACAAAACTCCAGTGATACTACATAACAAGCCGGCGTTCGGACCAGGATCCGCCGACCATGCGGAGTCCGGCTTTTAGTCCTTCGCCGGCCGGCGTGCTGGGCATAGTATATATAAAACTTAGCCACACGGATCATGGCACGAACCATCGCCACCATCCGGGTTCTGGAAGAAAAGAAAAGGAGGACGACCTTCGTCTACGCGCACGTGGACGGACGTGGCGGCGGACTTGAGTTCCGTGGTGGTGCCGGGATCGAAGAAGAGAACGGTGGCAGAGCTTTACAACGATAAGCCAGCGGCGGAGGTCGTCGACGTACGCTTCGACGTGGGGTTGAACATGTCCAAGCGGTTCAAGTTCCCTGGCGCGCTCGACGCCCAGGACGAGCGGATGACCTCCTTGGTTGAGTATGTGGCCGCTGCATACGGACGAGAGCTTGATAGGGCCGACGCACGAGCTGCCGCTGAGCGCTGATCAGCTAGAGATCCGTTTCCGCGCCGCCCCTATCCGTCGTTTGTTAGAACTTTGAGTGCCGCCAAAAGAGTTAGAACTTAGAACTAGGCTTTCTCATATATATGGTTGCAATAATGTGGCAAAATTATCGGCTATGAAATTTAAGGACGAGTTAATCATTTGTACCACATTTTCATTGATCATATATGTATCTTTCTCTACCTCTTAACAAATTTGTTAAGTGCGTGATCTTCAACCCGACCGTGTACTCTACCCATATGCAATTCACGTCACGGTTTGCATCTGATGTCATGTCGACATCCAATTCATTTTGAGTTGGTTCTCTTCTTTTTTCTCTGTGTTTGCCTTCTCGTTTGCCGCACCCTCCTCTTATTTTCTCATTCTCCCTCCTTTTCATCTTGCCCGGATAGGCCGGTTTGGTTCAACTTTATATATTCTTTTTAAACTATCAACATTCTAGAATGTATTTGCTTTGGCTAAATGTGGTGACCATTGTTAAAGGAGCTTTTCTAAGTCTAGATTTTCATGACTATGTACTCCGCTACAATATTAATATAACTCTTCTTTCAACTAAAAAGAAGTCTAAATCTTCATGTTAGTTGCATATAAGTTACAAATCAATTGTGTGCAAAAGATTTCACATACTCAACAAATAAAAAGAAAAAAATAAAAAGAAAGAAGGAATCTCATATTTATTAGTTGGTTATGACATAGATATATTACTATAAAATTCTCTACTTGGAAAATTTAAATTTATAAATATAATGACATTTGTATGATATTTTGGGTCAATAAACTTACATGGTAAGATATTTTGGGTCAATAAACTTATCGTAATTTCCAGTGAATTTACTAAATGGAATAGACGTTGTTTACAAACGATACATCTCAAACAAAATTATCCATTTTCTTAGTTTATTGAGAAAACATTTTTTTGAGAAACTATAAAAGTGTACAATTGTAATATACCAAAAATTCACCTCTTTTTAATGTTAAAAAATGAAATAAAATATAAAAAAGAGACCATTAATAAATAGATAGGTAATTATACGGTTAAAATCTATTAGCATGATTTGAATACATCCTCGTGATAGAGATTAATATGTACAATGAAGTAAAAGGGATCAAGTCATTTGAATTTCAAATAAGAAATCTATATAATTTTGAAATTTAAATACGAATTAGAATAAAAAAAGAACTTAGTCTTGTGATGCGCCAACCAGTGGGACTCACCTGACAGTGCCTCGGTCTTATACGATCTGGGTGTGGTAACAAACTAAACATATTTATATAAATTTTTTGTATTAACTTGAAGTAAAAACAATTTAGTGATATAATGGCAAGTTGTTTTGTGCTTTTTAAGGATATTACATGTTCAAATCAACTCAGCTAATTTTTCTCATTTTCAAAATGAAATATATCTACAACAAAGAAAATTCCAGTATAAGTTGGCCTCTATGAAACCAATGTCGCTCAGCGTATTATCGGGTGACAGATTCGGTTTAGAGGTGTTGTAGGTTTGCATTTTCTCCAACTCATTTTTCCCTATAGCGACATGTCCCTCTTCTCTTTTTTAAGTTTTCACATCATGAAAAGTGGTCAGCCCAATAATTTCATTTTTCTCTTTTGGTTTAAACTCCCACGTGAGAATACAAGGTCAGCATGGTTTTCATTTTAAACCAAAAAATCATAAAAAGTAAAGTTAAATATTTTAGGCTTCAAAAAGTTTAAAATAATTCAGATAAGTACATAAACTAAGATAAATAATATCTACACGTGTATGTGTGAATGCAAAAAAGGGCTAAGCTCATATCCTTGGGTCTGAGTATTGTGTAATAATCTCATGTTAAATATGATGGGCAACACCTTTACGATCCTTGTTTTGGGTATAGTACCTAAAGTTGACTTTTAAGCATGTAATTCAATTATAATGTCTTTTTGTTGTCAATTATTATCATTACATATCATATTTTGTGATATATATAACAATTTGTTTTCTCTTTATGATGGCTACCGAGATCCATCACAGAAATTAGATCTAAGATACGACCTGAATGGGCTAGTTGTTGATCTATGACGAGTACATGGAGCATTACAAGCCTTTCTAATTCATGACGTTTAAAGGTTTTGAGAGATGGATTTAAAGGTTTAATTGACTCAGACTTACCACTATACTAAAAATTAACTAAGAGAGGAAACTTATTTAATTATATAAATATATGTTTTATTCATTAAGTACTTGAATAAAACTTCATTCGATATAGTCCTTCAAACTATTCAAGTCGTTGCAATCTGACCCATACATACTTTGTCTTTTTTCTTCCTTTTATATATTTTATTATAAATCTTGAATTTTACATATTGATTGATAATAACATTCCTAAGCTTAAGAAATACATTACCGTAATATATTTACAATGGAGACATAAAATTTATCATTCTTTTTTGTCTATAGTTTTCTAAAAAAAAAGAGCATATTGGTGTGTAAGACTCCATAAAACTTGATTTCTTTTTAATTTGTTGTAGACACTACAAAATTTTGATATTTGTTTACAACAAAATAAAGGAAAAAACACTATTTTTGAGTCTCTTTTTAATCTCAATAAATGAAATACATTAGATATTAAAGTTTGGCAAAAAAGATACAAGTGAGGCCTAATGTGTTTTTATTGATTTTCTTTCGACATTTTTCATAATTTTGCTCGACAACAATAATTATTCTTACACAATCATACTATTAACAATAATATTAAAAATTATAGATACAGTGGACACAACATTATCTTTATATTGAACAGTATTTTAAGTTGTAATGCATTTTATACATTGAGAAAAAAATTGAAATTAATCTACAAGTTTCTTAGGCACGTTCTTAGGCACGTGCTATGATCTATATGACCTATATTGTAATGCATTCTATAAATTAAGAAAAAATTCAAAAAAATCTACAAGTTTCTTAGGCACGTTATATGATCTATATGTGTGATTATATTCCTTGAGTACTTCTGAATTTCTTTTGTATCTTATTACAGCGTCTAATTCAAACTTCGGCTTCTATTCCACCGGGAAGAAAATAAAATCTTTGGCCTCATTTGAAACGTGAGATTTTGTTTTACTATTTTCCCTATTTTTCTTGTAAATTCTAACTACTTCCTATAAAATTTTTATACTATTCTTGCATTTCAAGGGCGACCTTCGTTTTATTTAACCACCTTCCCTCTAAGTAAGCAGAAGATTCTTCTAGATATGAATCATGCAACAACTGTACTTCGTCAAGGCCTGGCGTTCTTCAGGACAACATGCATCAGGTGCAGGTGGAGAAGCGCAAGAATGTCAAAAGGAAGAAGTAATCGGATGGTGGGACGGCTTGGTACCTGAGGAAGTTCGGAGAGATGGGAATTCTGATTCTACCGAAGTCATTTGCGTGCTACTTTTGTTTCCTGGTTGTAGGATATGGCTAATCGCTTGGTTGTTTTAACCGTGGTATGGTCTGTAATAATGCATATGTTTGAACCTGTTTTGGCTTCAGTAGAGGCCGGTAGTATATACCTATTTTCCAAAAAAAAAAGTACTTCGTCATCAAAAGAAATTGATCACATATTGTATATAGCAAACTTAATTTCGTGGAGCGCATGAAAATATCTCGGTCTCTCTTCTCTGCATCCGAGGAGATGCGTCACGCTGCTTGATCGACCATTCGTTGTTCTGACCGGTCAAATCAAACAATACTACTATTTCCCAAATATATGTCTCGCCTCGCGAGATCAAACCACGTTTGATGTCAGGGATCGGAGCATTTTGATGTCCAGGGCAGTCATCGCACATAAACGCAGGAATCGTTCAATTCGATCGTGTGACGATTCGTGTGAGCCGAATGAGCGAAGGTGGACCTACTCGTCTTCATATCCCTACCCAGAGAACTTGGTCGACGTATACTCGGATTACATATCGCAGCCTTGTCCGACTCGATGTCTCCACCAAATTACTAACGACCTCGTATAAAGAGGGGGTAATTAAGCAGCAGACGTATGCTGTCGCAAGCAAGAGTACTTTTCCGTATTTTAATTATAACACATCTGAAACGAACGGAGAGAGCTCGCGCCGTCCGCGACGTGCTTTGAGACGGCGCGCGCGCGATGGCCAAGTTCGATGCCATGGATGTACTCTATATCCTCGCCCTCGCCATGGTGCTACTGTTGTACGTATACGAACTATGCTGCTGCTGCCACAAGCGGCTAGTAGCAGCCGGACAACGGGGTCAAGGTCAAAGCACGGCGGCTGCGGAGGCGGTGGTGCCACCGCTGACGACGATCCAGCTGCCGGGATTCCCGTACGAGGCGGAGGCCGGAAGGGCGTCGAAGACGCTGTGCGCGATCTGTCTGGACGAGCTCCGGCAGGGGCAGATTTGCAGCCAGGTGCCGCCATGCCGGCACGTCTTCCACGGGGACTGCCTCCACGCGTGGGCGAGGAGCAAGGGTACTTGCCCGCTGTGCAGAGCTATGATCGTGCAGGGATCAGACGAAGTAGCGCTTGCGGACGACATGGTATAGTTAGGCTCAATCGTCCCGCCGGAGTTTTATACTGGCGTCTGACGATAAACTAGATTATTCATGAGAATCTGAAAGGGAACGGTTTTTACATCGTCCACTAAAGGCAAACAGAGCAGAACTGTGTATCTAAACAACAATTTCTTACCGTATTTGTCATCCAAAAATTACTTGGTGTCTTATATGACATCGAACATCTTAACGTAACTTTTGAATTGTGAAATCTTTTCTCTACCCCTTAACACTTGTTTTTCTTACTCTTATGTAATCCTTAGATCTAATGGACGAGCTCACAGCCCGATCCTAATACCAATAGAATTGTGTGGGGATCCTCTCACCCCGTTGATCCTTTGATTTTTTCTTAAAAAAATATCTTCTCCATCAAAGTCGAAAAATGATTTCTCCCATGCTGTCACCATTAATTTACTGCACGAAACATATCTACTTGGACTAAAAAAGATATCTTACCCACAGGGCAACCATGTAACAGTATTTTCCTTTTCCTAAGTTTTTATTATGAAATCGTGTAAATATTGTTATCTGTTCATTTTCATGCCCTACAAAATGCATATTTTTCCAAACGAATAATTGTCTGATAAATTACTTTTGACAACAAGCAAAAATAGTTTTGCCATTATAAATTAAACACAAAAAGATACATACATGAGGCTTCAAGTTCAGATCGCTTGATGGTGGATCAGAAGTATAGAATTCTCGATGGCCTGCAATACTTAAGTCTATCTTTGGACACACGTCACAATACGAGAACAGTTCATTGCTCTAAAAAAAGTCTATCTCCTCCTTAGGTGACTGAAATTTTGCGTCTCTCTTGGTCACCAGTTTCAACCTTTGGATGGGCATTAGGTGGCCGACGATTCTTCAATCTCCTAACACCTTAAATTCTTCGGTCATCGCCACTAGAAACTAAATTCTCCAATTACCGCCACAATAAATTCTCCAGACATTGTCATCCTAAATTCTCCGGCCGCCGGCATCAGGTAATTCGGAGCTCCAAACTCAAATCCCTAAATTCTAGTTCAAATTTAGGTGACTGATCGATTTACAAGATCTCAGTTATCACGCCTAGCAAATCAAAAAAAAAAAAAAGAAGAACAAGTCATCTCCTCTTTGAGGAAATGGATCATCTCTTCTCTACCATTTTGGACACAAGCATACGCGTTCATCTTATATGGTGTGGCAAATCTATAATAATAATAATAATCCCTAATGATAATCCTATCCGAACCGGACGTAGGGCCAGTAGAAGTAGTACCACGCAATGGTTACGGTTGTTTCATTTTGTCAGGGCAGGGTCGGTCTCGGAGCACAACATCGATGCCGTGTCAGTATCGTGCTACACGACCCCTATCCAAGCCGAGTCGAACAAATACCTAGCGAGACGTCGATATTGATCTTATAATAAGGTGATTTGCCATTGATCTTATAATAATAAGGCATGCCGTTGGTCTCGCGGCGTAGTATTGCTCTGGACCTCTCGGCGGCCGGCGATCGAGTTTATACACAACAAAGAAAACAACAATCGACCGCCGCCGCGAGGAGAACAAGCGCGCGCGCATCGGCTAAATCGTGACCGACGATGGAGATGCACGGCGTGGAGGTGGGGCTAACGACCTATTTCGCTGTCGCGTTCGCCATGATCTTTTTGGTGGGCTTGATCCAATGCTTGAGGAGGGACGACGACGAAGAGGAGGAGCGCGAATACTACGTGCAGGAATACGCGCTGCCGCCGCCACCACCACAGGCCGTCGTCGTTAACGTGCAGGTGCTGCCGCCGCCCTTCCCGTACGCGCAGGCCAAGGCGTCGGAGCATCTGGTGTGCGCCATCTGCTTCGACGAGCTCCTGCAGGGGCAGATGTGCAGCAAGGTGCCCGCGTGCCGCCACGTCTTCCACGAGCCGTGCATTCGCGCGTGGGCGAGGAAGGTGAACACCTGCCCGCTGTGCAGGGTCTCCATCGTGACGTGGACGGCTCCTCCTCTAGCAGCAGACAGGGTGGCGGCTGCCGATGACATGGTGTAGGTAGGAGGTGCCAGCATCGACCATACTCCTTCTGTCCTTAAAAACAAGTATTTTTAATATTGATCAAAATCAATCCTCTCGAATTTTAATCACTAATAATTTAAAAATAGAATATTTAATAATATACAAATAATATTATTTGATTCAATATAAGATAAACTATCATAATATGTAACTATTTATATTTAAATTAATTTAATTGTATAGATATTGATACTTGTTTGATTTTGATCGGATTTAGAAATACTTGTTTTAAGGGATAGAGGGAGTACTAAGTTATTAGCAGCAGGGACTAGGCATATTATTGGATTGTGTTTTCTTTAAGCAAGGGTAATATTGAATTGTTGTTGTTGGTACACAAGCAATCAGAGTTCAGAGTTAGAGGGCAGGACTTGGTTGGGGAAAGAGAGACTAGTTCTTGGGACCTTCTATATGACCATTATCGATTAAAAAAAGTTGAAACAATATGTTAAAATATACATTGTAAATATTGAAATAATATGTTAAAATAAATGTATTGAACGGTCGTTCAATCAATCATCACAGTCGTTGAACATATTATTGAAACAATATATTTGAAATGTTGAAATAGTTTATTCAAATGTTAAAAAACCATTGTTGAAACAGTTTATAATAAACATTGAAAAAGCACATACAAATTATAGAACCATTAAATTTAAATGCTAATTTTTTTTAAAAAAGTTGGATGCTATTTTTTAAAATTTATTAAATGTTGTTTAAAAATATTGAAACAATTTATGTGAATAAATGTGTTGATAATGTTCAAATACTATATTTACATTGTTGACTTTAAAAAAATTTTAAAAAATATGTATGTCTGATCTCATTTTTAGAATTTAATTTAAAAAATATCACGGCTCAAACAGATTTAATATTAAATTAGAAATTGTGAAAAAAAAAATACGTTGCATATGAATTTGAAAGCTGAGTGCCGTATAATTAACGGGCACCTGGGTGTTCCAATGTACATCCACTGGAATCAGTGCATTGGGCTTCTTGCACGGTGCGATCCATGGGCTTCAATTGTTGTTGTTGCAGACAGTAACCATCAATGACACATGCGATCGGTGGGCTTGAAATGAACCACTTACCCAAGGTAAAAAGCCCAACGCAACTCCAATAGGCAGCCCAGGTGAGAAAGGGCAAGGCAAAGGCAGGCAACGCAGCTGAAAAGGACTCTAGCTAGGCATGGTACGTAGGTACGTCGTCTTCGTGAAAAATCGCTTTGATTGCCGCAGCAGCGCCGAGTTGTACTTGTACGCTCCGCCTACCCTAAGCCTCGCCGTGGCTCGCCTAAACCCTTTTTACGGTCACGGGGCATTGCTCTGGTCTAATCGGCCGCGAGGATATCTTCTTTTTGTTTTTCTTGAATAGAAAACAACTAATCGACCGCGCGTGAGGAACAGATGCCCACCTGCGCACCCTCGGCGGCGGGAGATGGACGCTTTGGATGTGTTACTCATGCTCGTCGTTTTGTTCATCCTGTCCTTCTACGTGATGTTGTACTGCGTCGTCTTTGAAGAAGAAAAGAAGGAGGACGTGTGTCACCACCGGTCGTCCTGACACAGTTCCCTTACGCGCAGGCGAGGGCGTCATCGGAGCGGCTGGTGTGCCCTATCTGCCTCGACGCGCTCCGGCAGGGGTAGATGTGCAGCGAGGTGCCGGTGTGCCGCCACACGTTCCACGGCGATTGCCTTAGCAGGTGGGCGGCGCGCAAGGGTACCTGTCCGCTGTGCAGGGCGAAGATCGTATCTAACGGAGTCGCGGCTGCTGATGGTATGGGGTGTAGTGTAGAGACAGCAGTTCATATAGATGGGATAGAGGTAGTACTTCATTCTTAATAGTTTAATTGTTATATGAACATATATCAATTGACAGTCGGGGTATGTTTTGTCACATGGTTGCTTAAATCATGGCTCGGTTTGGTGATAAACTTCTTGCCCGCGGGCCACGCCCTGTTTCTGTGCAACAAGAAGCAGTTTACTTGACCAAAAGAAACCGGTTGCAGACCTGCGATGATTTCGTTTCGGGAAACATCCTTGTTGGCGGCCGAGGCCCATCTTAGGCCCCTTCCCAAAAGATGGTGCAAAGCCCATTTAGATCTACAACCAAAATAATTCTTGAACCGCTTAAGAGACGAAAGTTGTCGGGACCGAAGAGTCCTTCGGTCCCGATAACCTTTCACCTCGAAGGAAGCTCTCAACGAGGAGGAAAACTGATGGCGTGTAGAGTACGAAGATCCAGCTGTACATGTACCGGAAAGGATTAAGTTATCAAATGTCCTGTAAAAAAGCAGAAAAGACAAGGGTATTTCTATAATAAGACTAGTAAAAGTGTAATGACAGTAAGCTATAAATAGCGCCCCTAGGGCTACTATAACGGGACAGAACACTGTAAATCCACCTATTTATCCCGCTCCAACGAAAACCCAAATACAACAGCTGGCGCCGTCCGTGTTGTTCGGACAAAAAGTCTGTTAGCACGGCCGGAGCAAAAGGGAAAGCGAAGAAACCGCAAAGAGATGACGAGGGTTGTCATCCTGAAGATGACATAGAAGTCTCTGTTGAGGAACCGACGATCACTGCGGCAACGAAGACTTCGGCCCCTGCGCCCCCAGCGGACAGGTTGGCGGCTGAAGGATCAACTGAAGCCTCGGCAATCAAGGCCTTCCACCGCAACAAGCTGAAGCCCTTGCGCACCTCTAGCAAGAGAAAGAAGCGGCGGCGGTGGAAAAAACAGAGAGTGGCGGAGCTCATGGTGGAGCTCGAAAATGTAACACTCCGTTTTCTTTTCGGGTTCAAAAAAAGAAATTAAATCAATTGCAAGAAAGTACTAAAAATTTAAGGATTAAGGTACTTAATAAAATTTCTAGTAATTGCTAAAAAGGAATTATTTTTGTTGGTCCAATTAAAATTTTATTATTGTAAGAGATTTTCACAAAATAAAGGCTAGTCAAATTTGAACTATTAGTTTAAAACTTTAAATTCAAATTCAAATTTCATATTAATTATTAGAATCAATTTTGGGCTCTGTCACATTTTCCGTGAAATTTTTGGGCTTTTCTGAAAAATTTTTACCAGTGGGACCCACTAGGCAATGGACCCCACCGGTCAGCCCCTCTCCCTGTTTTTCTTCTCCCTTCTCTCTCTCTGTTCTTCTCTTTCCCGCGCAGCGCACCCCTCCATGCTCTCGCCGGGGCAGACCGCGCGCGCCACCTGCCGCGCGCGGCCTGTGCTGAGCGTGCGTGGCGAGCGCGCGCGTACTCGCTAGCGGTTTAAAAGTGGTACCTCGGCCGCTCCGTCGCTCCCTCGGCCGCTGCACCCATTTCCCCCGCCGCTCTCTCCCTCTGCCTTCTCCTCTATCTTCTCCGCCGAGCCGACCGCGTCGCACAGCCGTGCCGTGCTCGCCCAAATCTCCGCCGTTTCCTTTCGCAAAACGAAGCACCCGGGACCCCTCTCCCCTCCCGAGCGCGACTGCCCCACGAGTTGCCGGAGCTCGTCGGATTTTTGAGGGGCGCCGCCGCCGTGTTCGTCGGTCGAGGAGGGTCACCTGGTGAGCGTCGTGTTTTCCTTTCGCGCTCTACTTCTCTCGGTAATTTTAGTGCTCTCGGAGGCCTCGAGTAGCTCACGGACACCTCTGTTTCTGTCGTGCCGCGTGAGTCACCGGGAACGAAGCCCCTCGCCGGCCGCCGCATCGTTTGTCGCCGCCGACCGCCTCCCGGTGCGGGCCAAGCCATCTTCCTCCCTCCCTAGTTTTCCCATGCTGCGTAGAAGCTATTGGGCAAGGTCGGGAACGCCGCCGCGCCATAGCCGGAGCACGCTGCGCGCCGCCGCTCGTCGCCGCCGCAGTTCCATGCTCGCCGGCGGCCGTTAGCCGGTGAAATTGGTTCCCCGCACCAAGCTCTTGCCGCCGGTACCCTCGCCACTGGCAGCCGACGCCGGTAGCGCCGCCGCCCATCGCCGGCCGGGTCAGGGCAAAGGCCCTAACTTAGGGTTCTACTGTTACTTCATTTCAAAATTCAATTAATCGGCTGAAAGGTTAAATAATTCATAAAAGAATCAAGTATTGCTCAGAAAAATATAATTCCAATTGTTCTGGGACCAGAGAAAAATGTAGTTTTTAAGAAAAATATAAAACATCAGTGTGTGAAATTATTAATTTTTGGGATTTATTTAATTAACCATAAATGGCCAAAAACATTATTTAATTAATGTGCAACTATCAAAAATTTGAAAAATTTGTATAAACCATAGCTTTGCCCCTGCTTCTAAATGGTGTTTGATAGCTTGATTAGGTTTGTTTGTGGAGCTACTAAATTTGATTAGCATTGTTTTAGGTCAAAAGTTTTCCTCGGCAACCCTAGTTCTTTAATTCACTAGCGACCACTTAAGTTTGTGAGAGTTATTAATTACTGATGTCACCTCTCTAATTGCATCATATAGACGCCGATGTGAACGAGGTAGCCATCGAGGTGGACCCCCAATTTTCAGAAGGCACCGTCGCCGTAGACCAGGAAGAACACCCGCAAGGCAAGCCCTGGTGCACTACTGTTTTAAAAGTTTTCCTTTTACTGCAGTGAATGTGAGTCATGTGATGTGCATTTAAGTCGACAGGAGTTGCATGAAACCCTAGATGCATATGTTTCCAGTAGTACCTATTTAGAATATTGGTACACGTAGCCCGATGTAGCTGCTATGCTTAGTAATACCAAACGGTAGAAGTCGAGCCGATCGAACACTGCTCACGATATGATAGGAGTTGAGTGAAACTTTCCCTCTTGTCGAATAACTTGTAACAGATTCAGATTTCATGGAAAGAAACCGGAGTCAGACAGGGAATGATAGGGATGCAACCGACGGGGGTTCGGTGTGCGGTAGCGCTGTCTGACCTGTGTGGCACAGTTGATTGAGTATTGAATGTACTGCTCTCATGCGGGAGCTATGGGATCCAGTAAACCTAGGTAGCCTAGAGACGGCAAAGCTGAACCTACCTTACGATGTCTGATTGGCGGCGGGCTGGGTGGACAGTGTGTGAACTCCACAGATATTGTCCGGGACGGGTGATCTAGTAGGATGCGGCACTGTTGAGGTAGCGTAAGAGGGAATAAGCTTTACGGTTGCCACGTGCGGTCCGGGACGCGCACGTGTCGTGTGACCAGGTTAACCCTGCAGGTGTAAAACGTTTCGAACCGCTGACACTCTCAGTCTAGAGTTTACTCAATCTCTCTGTCGCATACGTTAAGAAGGGAACAAAAGAAATGATGATTACAGTTGTGATGTTAATACTAATTGTTGTTTGTCAACATGATTGGTTAGTCATAATGCACACTAAAGTTACTTTTCTCAAACTTAAATTGAGCTAAAACTTGAAAGTAGGAAACTAGTTAGTAAGGCGTGTCCTTTTGCAACTATCCTACCCAGAGTCAGCCGTGCATGTCTAGGTGTCGGCTGTAGACAGCCTCGTTGACGGGTCAGTCTTGCTGAGCTTCTTAGAAGCTCACGCTTTGCAACTTGTGATTTTCAGGTGGGTTTGATGCGACCGGTGGTAGCGATGGGCAGTTCTGGGCGAAGCAAACGAAAACACCCGAAAAGCTAGGTAAAATCAAGCTTCTTTCAGGCGTAAGGGACGGGCAGTGTCGTGAGCGCGAGTGAATCTCGCCGCCTTGCCTGCCCGCTTTTATAGGCCTGGCGCGCCCACGGTCGCCCTGCCGAGGATGCGTCCGACGGAAGCGGCACGCGGCTTCCTCAGGAGCCGGGCGGCTAGTAGCATCCTCGAAAATGGTGTCATCAGCACGCCGTTCCGTAGCACTAAATAATCTTGGCTCTGGACTCAAGCGGCGTCAATTTAACTATTTTCTTTCACCAAATTGTTTTTCTTTTCTCTCTCTTGCAGGCCTTCCGAAGAACCCAAAAGGGGGCGTGGGGGAGGGGGGGAGTGGGGAGCGATGGGCCTGACTTTTCGGTCATGGTTTCGATCCTTCCAAAGACGGATCTCACCCATGAGGGGCTGCTGTTGGGGGTCGAGGCCCATCTTAGGCCCCTTCCTGAAAGATGGTGCAAAGCCCATTTAGACCTGCGATCGAAAGAATTATTAAACCGCTTAAGAGACGAAAGTCGTCGGGCCTTAGGTCCCGATAACTTTTCACCTCGAAGGAAGCTCTCAATAAGTAGGAAAGCTGATGACGTGTAGGGTACGGAGATTTAACTGTACATGTATCAAAAAGGATTAAGTTACTAAATGCCTTGTCCAAAAACAGAAAATATAAAGGTATTTATGTAATAAGAGTAACAAAAATATAGTAACTATAAACTATAAATAAACCTTCAAGCCTACTATAACAGGACAGAATGACTGTAAATCCACCTATTTATTCCGCTCCGACCATCCTTTTCGTACACTTTGACTCCGTGCGGCCCTTCGGGCCGCAGTGCTGCGACACGTGTGTTTGCCTCGCCCCGAAACGATGGATGGCAGATCTCGCGTGGCGTTGACCTCCTCGGACATTCTTACATCAATTTCCTGCTTGCTGCTGCCTGCCCCTGGTTGTCCGATTTTTTCTCACTTAAAATTTCGGTATCGGCTGAGATTCGCGAGCGCAAACACTGAAAGAACGCTGACAGGAACATCCATCACTTTTATGCCTGGCTGCCTGCCTGCCTGTCTCGCAGTCCCAGTCCCAGGTTTGGTTGGATAGGATCCGCGCTCGACTACCTTCTTCTTCAAGCTTGAAGGAGAGGCACGATGTCACATCTCTCATCATCCGCAACCGCAACATTTGTATACTCGCCGTCGCCGGATACGATTGAGACAACCAAGCATTTTGAAACCAAAACCGCAAATTCGCTGCTGCACTGCTGCCTACGAAACGTCGACCTGGGTCAGCTCGCTTTCGCCGGCTGCTACCAACTACATTATGTCTCGAACATTCCATCCCCGTAAATGTAATCCACAGATAGCAGCGAACGTCGTCGACGGGTCACGCTAGACAGGACGCGAAAAACAATAAGCTCGGCGAGCTCTCACGTCGCCGTCGCGTTATCGCCCGCCGCGGCCGCGCGCCGAGAGCAAAAGCCTCCGCCACCCAATGGCCAGGGCTTGCAGCCTCGCGTCGCAGCACGCACCGCGACTCCCCGGCGGTGGAGTGCGCGAGCGCGAACGGCGCGCGGAACCCTCCAGAAGCTAACTCGTGTTGCGGCGCACGGCGACACGGCGCGGAGAGGTCTGCCTCAGCCGTGCCCGTCCTCTGCTTTTTTTGGATCACGACGAGATCTTGGTTGGCGCGGCGTTCGTGGGAGCTAGCTGACTGGTTCGGTGGCGTGCGCGGCTGCGGGGGACGTGGTTGATCGTCCCACCGTCGTGTCGCGCCAAGCCGGACGTTCCGTCGAGCTGCCGCGACGACGCGACGCGCAGCAGAGGGTTGCCGTGCTCCGCTCCGCGTCGCGCACCGTTCGGAGGAAGGTATTTCGAGTGCGCGCCAACGGGAACGGACGACAGCACACGCAAGAACCACTGCGGAACTGAGAGTTCAACGACTCGTCTCTACATCATATCGCTGACGAGCCTCCGGTTATGGAGAATCCGGAATTGGAGATCACATGTTTTCATGTTCCCGAGAACCACGTTGACAAGAGTAGTGTGCAATCCTTTTTTTTTCTTTCAGCCTCAAGGAGGGGAGCATGACATCGGAACGACCGTCCATTTAGTCTGGTCTTGCTCACGAGTCAGGAAGACCGTTAGTGAAAAGCCTGAAAACCATGTATCAGTCAGACAATCAGTGTCACTCTGCTTATGCTTTCATCTTTTGCATCCAGCAGAATCAAGAGAGTGGAAGGTCACATCATTTTGAGATCCCTGGAGAATTTGCAGAGATCGATATATCTCATTTGAGAATAGTACAAGAGTTTCTCCATCAGTCAGTACTTCTATTCTATTCGTAGAAGAGTATTTTACACCGAGTTGTTTTTTTTTTCTTTTCTACCCCTAGATTGAAAGTAAACGCCAACAAAAAGTTCCTCTCAGACATTGGGTTCCTATGTAAATGTGGGGCGTAAATAACTTTTTTAGATATAAATAAATCTTGGTTGAACACTCGAACACAAAGATAATCTTCAAACGTAAGGTCCAATTTTTCAAGAACATTTTGATGTCACAAGACAAATGTCCAACGTGCTTGTACCAACAGTACCGTTTTTACTAAGGTTTGAATTCAATTTCATGAAGAGTGATCATAACTGCACCAAATATGTACCGAGACACGGAAAGTTTGATTTGTCCGTTCCGTGACAGTAAGGGCAAGGAGCGAGTCAAAATTTTCCATTTCTCATTCAAAGAAAATAATTTCATAGCAACAAGTGGTGGTGGCATCTTCTAAGGGTGGAATTTATGCCCAAGGTGTAAAGCGTGACGAGATTTTGAAACCACTTTTTCGGATTATGATTCATCTCATATTATATTTTTCCTTTCTAGTATTAATTCATTAATGCACCATAAGATTTTTGTTTTTGAAAGATTGGACAACTATTCAAACTTCTATTCAAATGCTTAGCATAATATGGGATATGTACATCGGTTTTATTAGAGTTTTGATCCACTGATGTATAAGAAACCTGTCCTTGAGCAAAATGTGGATGGGAGCACACAAACTGCCACTCATGATCTTTTTTTCTTGTGTGTGTGTGTGTGTGTGTGAGAGAGAGAGAGAGAGAGAGACAGACGAAAACTAGCCTTTTGAAGCTAAGAGAAAAACGAACGAAAAGAGTCAAACTAGTTTGGAACAAGGGACATTCAAAGACTGCCTGTTTTACCACTGAAATCCCCCATGAACAGAGAATATACGTGAACTCCTTGTCAGCTTTTTACCCGGTGATGAAAGGGATGATCGGCATGGCGCCCCTCAGAGACGGGCTCACACGTACGACGCGCCACGCCCTCTCTCGCCGCCACGTGGTGCGCCATTCCGGCGGGCATCCATCCTCATCTTCGTCTCTATAAATGCAAGAGTCCCGCACGGCACCGAGCTTACCTGGAACAGAGACAGGCAGCAGAGAGGGAGAAGCGGCTCCCGGGCAGGGCAGGGCATCGTCGCAGTGCTTCGCTGCGCATCTTCCTGGTTGTTTGGAGCAGAGGTGAGTGAGTGATGGGGAGGCAGCCGTGCTGCGACAAGGTGGGCGTGAAGAAGGGGCCGTGGACGGCGGAGGAGGACCAGAAGCTGGTCGGCTTCCTCCTCACCCACGGCCACTGCTGCTGGCGCGTCGTCCCCAAGCTCGCAGGTGAGTGCCCTGCTCCTTATTTCCCGCGAGCTCTGCTTCCTTGCATGCAATCGATCGATCATAGCGTGACTGACTGGTGAAGCGCAGGTCTGCTGAGGTGCGGGAAGAGCTGCAGGCTGCGGTGGACCAACTACCTGAGGCCCGACCTCAAGAGGGGCCTCCTCTCCGACGACGAGGAGAGGCTCGTCATCGACCTGCACGCGCAGCTCGGCAACAGGTGCCGTTCTGAACTTCACGTTTTTTCCAGCCTCCGTAGTTTTCGTCGCACGCGCGCGGCTTTGGGTCTAACCGAGGACGACCGGTGCCCTGTTCTTTTTGCACCGTCGGACGTGCTGCTGTGCAGGTGGTCCAAGATCGCGGCGCGGCTGCCCGGGAGGACGGACAACGAGATCAAGAACCATTGGAACACCCACATCCGGAAGAAGCTCCTGAGGATGGGCATCGACCCCGTCACCCACCTGCCATTGCAGGACGCCCCTGCGCCCGCCGTGCAAGAGCAGGAGGAGCGAGCTGAGCCACAACAGTTTCATGAGCAGCAGCGGATGCAGAACGACAGCGAACTGCCACCACAGCAGCAGCAGCAGCAGCAGCAGGAGGATGAACCGGACCAGCCGCTGATCCAGCCGCACGCGATCCCCACGCCGCCGGCGCCGCCCGCGGCGAGCGCCTGCGGCTCCGTGTCCTCTGCCTCCGCCGGCTCCGCGTCGGTGGTCTCGCCGTCCTGCTCGTCCTCAGCCGCCAGTGCCTCGGCGGCGTCCTGCGTGGACGCGGCGACGGAGTGGCCGGAGCCCATGTACTTGTTCGGCATGGACGGCATCATGGACGCCGGCTGGGGCAGCCTCTTCCCCGGCGACGGCTGCCTGAGCCTCGACCCGTTCGTCGATCAGTACCCGGGCAGTGGCTTCGATCAAGACAACGACGACTGGATATGACATGTGACGACGACGGCGCGCGTAGTCCTAACAATGCACATAGTTCGCCGGCCGCTTCTCTCGAACTCCATAGTTTATTTATTAGATTAGCTTAGCTTCCATGGTTAATTTTCGTACTAGCTTTTAGCCTCTTACTATAAAGAGCAGAGCGTGCATGGCCATATGTCGTCGATGCAGCTGCTCCGTCCTTGAATTGAACCCGAATAGAATGTTGACGATAACATGGGAGGAAACGGAAACAATTCGGGTCATCATCAGGAAGAAGAAATCGACAGTGCTGTGTCGTCGACGTGACGCGTCTGATCTGGTTTTCAGATACTAGTGCGGTGTGGAAAGAGGACGCGGCGCGTGCGTGATAGAGAGCCGGGGTCGTGATGAGAGCCGGGGTTGTGTCGTCAGCTTCTGAGTCCGGGTCCAGGGAAGCGGCGCGGGGTGCTCCGCCAAGGATTTCTCCGCGGCGGGTGACTGATGGCGCTGATTGTCAGGACGCGGCGAACGTGGCGAGCGGGAGCGCGCGTCGCCGCTTCTTTGACCGCTGGCGTGCATGCCAAGATCGTGGCTCGATTCCGGGTACTACCGCACCGCGCCGACTGCACTCCTCGTCAAAGGGAATGGCATGAAATCAGCAGTTATTACTCCTCGTCACTTACTACTACTAATGGTCAAAACATGTGCGCGCGGGAGACCAGGCCCGTCATGCAGCCGATGGATGAATTTCGTCCTGCATGGGTTTTGTTTATGGCACATGAGAATCGAGAAGTACCATTATTTCACTCACAGCTTACAACATGTTTTAAATTTGGTCTGCCTTCTTCTTCTCAGGAAAACTGGTTACGTACCCGCATTGTTGGGATTGATGAGCAGCACAAAACTGGTGGCTGACTTCATCTTGCGTAAGGGTGATGTCACCCGCACAGAGGACGCGTGCGAGAGGCCCACGCAACGCATCCCACTAGCTAGTGAGCGAGCGAGTGCCCTCACCCCAGCGAATCTCAGCTGGTCCCTCCCTCACTTTGAAGCTCCTCCTCTTCCTCTTCATTCACCATTCGCAAAAAATCTTACTACCAATCATACTACTACGTACTTTAATACAGTGGCTAGAGTAATTGTCACGTAGGAAGAAAAACACTACTATTATTATCTAGCGTTTGGACGTTACTTTTGTCGGGCGTTTATGTCTGTGGCTCTGTGAACCCCACGCAGCAAAAGCAACGCATGGCGCCTGCTGCACTCTGCCTGGATCAGCAGTGCGTGCGAACTACGTGTAAGGTGGGGAGGAGCGGAGCTGATGAAGATTGTGTTTTAGTAGTATTTGATTTGATTGTGAAGATCTCATGAAGCTTGTCCTATGCACCATAGGAAATCGATTACAGTACTAGATTGGAAGTGCAACCCTTACGTAGGCCTGTACTTAATTTCTCAGCAGATACAGATCTACAGTATACAGCTTCTCTGTCTCTGATATGCAGCAGAAAGAACCGTACACATCATGCCAATCGTCAATGCTCAAGAATAGTGACAGGGGACAGCTACTAGCAGCGTAAACCTTCAGTGCTCTGTTTCTGCACCGCCGTGCTCGTCGTACAGCGACGGAACGGAAGCGCGGCCGACGCAGCTCCAAGTGGCGGTGGTCTTCGTCTTCTTCTTTCTGCCTCGGGCGACGGCAGCTCTGATCCTGCTGTCGTCCAACAAAACAAGTCCTTTTCGCAAATATTCTCCAAAGGGGCCCAAAACAAGAAAAGAAACGCACCTTTTTCAGGCAGGTGTCAAATGATACAATGATGATGGGCCAACAAATTAAAAAACCCTGCTAACTGTCGCCGTATGTGCGTGATCGCTCGCTGCCACTGTGCGGGTGGGTGAGTGATGAGCTACTTAGCTAGTGAGCGGTGGGTCCCATGTCTAATGTCTTGTCGTCTCATCATTTTGCAATGCGATAAGAGGAGCTTACGCTTATAGTACTGCAGTACTAGATTATAGTGGGAGGAAAGGCTTACAGGTGTTACAGGGCAAGCGCGCAGAGGGGGACTTTTTGTAGAAGCCGCATGCAGGTGCGAGGTGTTTGTTAAGCTCTTGATGATCCCGTCCGGGGCGGCGCGGGGCGGTGGTGGACGTGACGTTGGATGTCGGGTTCAAACCTTTTTGTGCGTGTGCTCGCCGCAGTTCTTATACTATACTGTATGACATCTATGTACGATTTTTTTTTTCCCAGCGATGAACAATGATTGCGTTAGATCGCGCTATCACGCCACGCCGATGGAAGGAGGACTGACCACGTCGTATTCCTTTTTTCTGCTTTTTTTTTTCTTTTGAAGTGCGAGGGTGCCATGCGCTGCTGATGTGTCGTATATATGTCGATGCTGTTACGTACAACCCTCGTCCCTCGAGCACGGTTTTGTATTGTATGTTTTTTTTGTTCATAAAAATTAATGAAGGACAAGACGCTTTACCCAGAATGAAGAATAACACTAATGTTCAACTCATATTATACTATATTACTCTGTTTATTTATTAATGTCTCGTCCCGACCAATTTTTTTTTTCCGATATCCCAACTAGTTTGTTTGAACTATGGGTTGTACTTGTACATGCACTTACACTACGTACTAACCTGCTCCGTTTATTTATTAATGTCTCGTTCCGACCAGTTCCTTTCAACTATGCATGGATGGTTCGAATTAGTTGTCGCGAAGAACAATAACAAATCCATAATAGGGGAGTAGCATTGAACGGTGGACGATCTATACGGCCATTTGTAGGTACGGTGCGGCGGCACAAAAAAGAAATCCGAAATTCAGTTATGAATAATTTAAAATTTTCACCATACTAACTTAAGCATCATACAAATTTCATCATGCGATGCCGGGGGATACATATATATTGAGAGGCAGGAAGTCTGTTCCATTTTTAAAATATTACTGCCTCTGTTTTTATATTATTGACGTTTTTTAATATAAATTTTTATACTAGAAATATCATCAATTAAGAAAGGAGGTAGTAGTATTAGTACACACTATATATAATATCTTGAGAGAGAACTGTATATATTATCAAGGAGGAGAGGACGAACGTGACACAACGCATGATATTGATGAGAATCTTATTGCCAACCGAAACTGCAGGCTCGCGTGTCGGTGTGGTAGATCATCCCAGATCGATCCGATCCGTGCGGTACACACGGTGTACAATCTTTGGATGAAGGTAATTGGAGGGAACGCGGGGGATCTTGGAGCACTAGCTGGGAGACGACGTGCATGCATGAACGGAATCATCTGCTCTCTGGCCGGCTGCTTGATTGAAATGGATGGATGCGCCCCGCGCATCTCCTAATAAATCCATAAAGCCAGTCTAACCTACGTCGTCGTATATATATCAATTTAGTACAAGTCTACATCAGGAGACTCCTAGACGCACGCACAGAGACTCCATATATAGACCTTTTTAGTAGGCAGATCTTGCCGCCATTCAAGCTGTGGATATGTGCGCTTGCACTTGCACTTGCACTAAATCCTTGCCAAATCGGTTTCTACAACATTCTCCCCACCAGGATAAACTACATTATTTTATTCTCACTAGGAAAAAAAATTTAGTTGAAAGCTCAATTCGGTAAATTTATATGTTGTCGCATAACGACAGCAATTCGAGGATTGATCTCGAGGGATTTTGTTCTCTGATAACTCAGTAGCTGACATTTTAGCAGATTTTTTCAAATAGTTTACTTCATCTTATTTTTTTTCTGTTTCAATTAGTCTGGATATACAGATAATTATTGAGCAGCCCAAAACAACACGTGATATATAACTAGCATCGTCATCTTCCATGCTACAATAGTTGGTATGGTAGCAGCCATGCACACACACGCTACATAAAAAGTGTCCATACGAGTTTTAGTTTTAGTGACTCCAGCAGCAAAGTTGAGAGTGGATGGAGAATGTTCCTTGCGCGGCGTCCCTGTCGTGACCTTGACCTATTATGCATGCTTGGTGATTAGAATATCCTTGGCCAGGGGTTGACAAGTGTGTGACGGCCGGGTCGTGTCGATCTACTCTACGCAGTTGCTGTCTCAGCTGATGCCGACGACGCAACGGTGTTAGTGGGCGATCGAGCGCAGTGCTGGGCCACACCTGCCGCGTTGCGTGGACGTCGTCTGTGTGAGAATGCCGGTGGTAACCAGATGGATGCTCGCGTTTGGCGCCACGAATCGGCGTATCCAAAGAAATATAGTACTGTAGTACTCCTTCCCTTATTTTTTTTTCTTTATCGCCATTGATTTTGATTAATAATTTTGACCATTTATTTTATTTAAAAAATATAAAAAATTAAATATTTTATTATAATTTAATTTATTATTAAAGGTCTTTAAATTTTAATTTTTAATTTTATATTTAAATTAATTTTTTAAATAAAAAATGAGCGGTCAAAATTAATGATGACGAGTAAAAAAGAACGGAGGAAATATGTTGCATGCCCTTTCCAGCACGGCGTGATGTGAAGTGAAGGCTAGGGTTGCATGCAAGATTTAGTTTGGAGGCAAAATACAGAGTTATTATGGCTTTGTATCGAAAAATGTGTAGTGGCGACTACCAGCTTCTTCTCTAATCGAACTTATTATATGACACTTTTTTATTTCCACGGCGACTGTGCATTAACTACCCCATTCTGAAATATTTGATGTTGATTTTTTACATTATTTTTATCATTCATCGTATTAAGAAAAGAAAGTTCAAATGTGTAAAATAGTTATATTAAGTTGTGTTTCAAATTACTTTAGTGATAAATAAATCATAATATATATTATAATTTTTAAATAAGACGAATGATACAAAATGATGTTAAAATAAATAGTAACAAATATTTTGGGACCTAGGGTATTGACAAATGGAGAGAAACGGTTTTCTACAGTGGACCATTTATACTTAAGATGATTTTTGGGCCGTTTTAAGTCGATTGTTGGGCCAGTCTTATGTGAAAGGTCCGTTTGTGTTGGGCTTTTAGGAAACCTAGTACACGGTGGATTTTAGGAAACCTTGTACACATTTTTCTCCTTGATATCTCTCGCAATGACATAGATGTAACACAAACCATCAGTTAACCAATGCTAGTTAGATCTATTTCAAAAGATTTGTTATGATGCCTAGAATTAATAACAGTCGTTCATTTGATCAGATCTAATGGTTAAAAATAAGGAGGTAATTACTAAAAGGTAGTTTAAGTTATGGATCGGTTTCAAAATTGGTAGGTACGGTACTAATGTTTTAATATCAACTGCTGAGATTAATTTAAAATATTTTTCAAGCACCGTAACAAAACTCATTTGAATCATGAATATGCAAATAATGATTTTTCAATAAATTCAAGAACCAACCATGCACTTTACTCTATTAAAATAATAATAATAATAAAAAAGAGAGAACACATTATTGAGTTACTAAGTTGCTAGAGCTTGGCTACAGAATATAATATATAGCCGGCGATCTTGAGGCACTGCGCTGACTCCAAAATATACGAACACAGTACAACAAAGGTTTAAATGTTAATTTAACGGCATGGTGGCCATGAGGTGAGTACGTCGAGGCTGCGGCAGTCTGCAGTCACCAACCAGATTGGGATCTCTACACTAATAAGTTGGACTTGACCGGACTCGCACGCTCTCTCTCTCTCTCTCTCTCCCCAGCCGGGGCTCTCAGCAGCAACTTCCTCGCTAGTATAGCAACTGATGATATTGCGCGCGACCTCCCTGTCTTTTCGCTTCCACCTTTACTCCCTGTAGTGTCAGTTGGCATGCGTTCGTGCCTTGTTGAAGTACACCCCCAACTCGCTCTCTCCCTGCCAAAAGATCGGCATGTTGACAAGAGCATGTGATGAGCGCGTTTGGATGGCAGCTAACAAGCATTTTTCCTTGTTTAAGTTTGATTCTCCCGCGCGCGGCAAGAAACGTCGCGCGCAAATATAAACCCACCCCCCCAACACACCAACGTCTCTGCAGTCTCCGGGGTGCGGTGTGCAGAGAGCGTCCCGTCCCGTGGTGCACACGTTGTTCAGGAGCCAAGCGCTGGTGGACACGGGATTTCATTCTCACCTGCTGTGACTGCTGTTGGAAAGAATGGCGGCGGGCGGCAGATCGGCCTGTTGCCGCGCGGCGGAGGCGCTGCTGGCAGCCATCATGGTGCTGCTCGCTGCCGCTCCGAGCGCCACAGGTTTCGCCTTTCACTTCACCGCCTCCTCTCCCGGCGGTCCTGCTTAATTGCTGTGCAGCTAAGCCCTTATGACATTCAGACTTCATCTACATCTACTTAATTTGATTGCTTGCAGAGGCCTACGATCCCCTGGATCCGATCGGCAACATCACTATAAAATGGGACGTTATGCAATGGACTCCTGATGGATATGTCGTGAGTAATAGACACATCTGTTATCTTATTATCCACACAATAGGCGCGGCCCTGATTCGTTTGAATCGAATATGTTGATTGCCGCGCAGCTGTTTTTGTTTCCCTGACGTTTCAGACAACAATTATAGTAGTAGTATAGCTGAATCTAGATCATCTGAAATAATGCCAACAAATAAAATTTGACCGGAGGGAGTATACATAGCAACAGCATGGATGATTGCCATGTCATGACAACCCATTTCAGTATTCCTGATGAAAAAAAAAGATGTCATCTGCATGCAGGCCGTTGTCACAATGTACAACTACCAAAAGTTCCGGCACATCGGTGCGCCGGGGTGGCAGCTGGGTTGGACGTGGGCGGGCGACGAGGTCGCATGGTCGATCCAGGGGGCGCTGGCTACCGAACAGGGCGACTGCTCAAGAGTCGTCATCAAGGGCAGCAACAGCAACAACGTTCCCCTGTCCTGCAAGAAGAGCCCCACAATCGTCGACCTGCTTCCTGGCAACCCGTACAACATGCAAGTAGCTAACTGCTGCAAGGCAGGGGTCATCAGCACGATCGATCAGGACCCTGTGAACGCCGCGTCCTCCTTCCAGATCAGTGTGGGTCTCGCCGGGACTACAGAAAGACGGTTAAGCTGCCGAAGAAGTTCACTCTCAGGAATTTTGGGGCCCGGATACACGTGTGGCCGAGCCAAGGTTGGCAAGGCTACTACGTTCTTCACCCCGGACGGGCGCAGGGCAACACGGGCTCTAAGTGAGTTGCTCTAATGAGTTGAAGCTAATATTTGTCATGATATTCATCCTTTTTCCCTCGCAAATACTACGCATGAGAAGTATTTGTCATGTGGCGTGGAATGTCACGAGAATTTTCCACGAGCTAATTTATTTGTCTCTCTGTCTGCAGTGGCGTGGAATGTGATCTGCACGTATTCCCAATTTCTTACGCGCAAGACTCCATCCTGCTGTGTATCTCTCTCATCATTTTATAACAATACAATTGTGAACTGTCCAACATGCTCTTGTGGCTGCCAAAACGCAAACGGGACAAACTGTAGGAAGTAAGCTATATATATCAAACCTTTTAATCTTAACTAATTCCTTCATATTAAGGTTCTATATATTATTTCTTTTCCAGAAAATGTTCTCTAATAATGAGCTGATTTGATCTCACAATTTACAGTGAGAATAATTCACTTACGCGGCAAACTGCAACTGATGATGGTCTTGGAGAAGGGACCGGCTAACTACCTCCTATCCAATGCACTTCGCACATGTGCCAGATCAGGATAAACTGGCACGTGGAGGAGAACAGCAAGGACTATTGCAAGGTGAAAATCACTGTCACGAACTTCAACTTCAAAATGAATTACACGCAGTGGAACTTGGTTGTTCTGCATCCGAACTTGAACGACATCACGCAGCTTGTTGGCTTGAACTACAGACGACTCATCCATACGGGAGTCTCATAAGTAAGTTAATTTCGGTTACTTTTTACTATCTTTGTTTTTTTTATTGTTGACTTTTTTTTAATATAAATTTATATTAAAAAGTATCAATAATTAAAAAAATAGAGGTAGTAACTGACTAAAAATAAAATCAAATGAATCTCCACAGTTCTTGATGTTTGTTTCGCTCTACGTTTTCAGATGATACGGCGATGTTCTGGGGTAAAAAATTTCAGAATGATATGCTAATGCAAGCTGGTAAATATGGAAACGTGCAAGGAGAATTACTTTTCCATAAGAACTCCCAGACTTACTTGTTCGATAAGGGATGGGCCTTCCCGAGACGAGTGTATTTCAATGGGGATAACTGTGTGATGCCAGCTCCCGATGCATATCCATGGTTGCCCAATGCATTGTAATACCAAGGCTACGATGAATATGGTGCACAGTGTATTTGATACACGTGCACAAACTTGTTCAGAGCTCTCTTGGTATCATTAGTTAGAACATTCCGCAAAACATTTTCTACATTTATATTTTCTAATAAATCATAGGTTAGAGATGTAATTGTGATTTGAGCCTTGTGCATTGAGTATGCAAAAAGTCTGGATTTTATTTTCATTATCTAGAAAAAAATATGTAATATGCAGTCGGATGTGCTGAGGCATTTGTGTACTAATTGGCCCTATTCTTTTGAGGTCAGTGTATTCCATTATCCAAAAAACATGGTTCATTACAGTGTTTTCACTAATCGGCCCTGAATTATCGGCTGTCTAGGGCTTCCCGTCCTCTGTTGTTTCAATTTTAAAATCTGGAAACGTCGAATTAAGAAATCAACGGCAGTATCGGAAAATGATGCGATCAGTGGATAGATAGCACAAGCAAATCCCACTTGAAAAAAACGACACGTGAGATGACACAGAACTTCTGCTAAAAAAAGTTTCCGTGCTCCGTGATGCGCTCCCAGTCTCAGATTGCGCGGATCCTTGTCATCTTCTGCCGCCATTTTGTGGCCCACCCACCTCGCTTGCTCACTTGATCCGCTTCTCTGCTGGCTGCTCCGCTCTCTACTCTGGGTCGACGTCAGCAAGAGCATAGCACCGGCGCCGGCGCGATGTCATCGGCCGCCGCGGCCACTACCACCGTTGCCTTCGTTGGCGCCGATGATCTGACCAGCGGGCTTGCTGCCTCGTTTCTCCGCTCCGGCGCCCGTGTCCGCTGCTTCGCCCCCGAGGTCCGTCGCTCCCCGCCTTAATGGCCCTTCCGATCTTGCTGCCCCCGTGTGGCGACTCCAAGTTATCTAGGATCATCGGTGTTCGAATGGTTTCCGTGCAGGCGGATCGATCGGCAGCGGCGCTCGCTGAGGTTTGCGGCGCCCGGTGCGCAACTCCGGCGGAAGCCGCTACAGGTGAGCCTGCACCCTCGAGCTTCTGTACCGGCCCGGCTTGATTCAGGAACCGGGGTGCGCGCATGTATGGTGCGCTTGCGGCTGTAATATGTTTGGCATGCCTAGTGCGTGCTAGGTGTTTGCCGAAATGCCAACGTGGCAACGTGGACATGCTCAGCTGACTGATTGCAATGTACTGGTGACCGCAGATGCCGCGCTAGTCATCGTGCTCAGCGGCCGCGATGGGATTGACGAGTTGTTCTTCGGAGTTGACGGTATAGTGAAAGGTATATGCCGGTGTTGGCTGGTTACTAGCTGACTGCTGCTGGCTACCTTTATGTTGTATGCAACTTACAGTTCATCCAATATTTGTTTGTAAATGCTAGGATTGCGCTATGGTGCTGTTGCATTGGTTCATTCGGCGCTGCTGCCTAGTCAGCTTGAGAAGCTGGATCAGAAGCTTACAGGTAAAATGGTTTGCATCTCCGCGTGTAACTGTCTGCCGGTTTGGGTGTTATGACAGCTCTTGGTGCAGTTTGAAGTTCCGTCACGCATACCAAAGTTGCGCAACAGTCAATTGCTTACGTATACTTGTTTCAAATTTATGTTTGGCTTGCTTCCTTAAATGAGTGTATTTTATGATTTGATACTCTGTCCACACGCTCCTTTTATACCCATTGAGATCCACATCTTGAGATAAATCTGTACCAATCTGGTTTAGTTGCATGCAGGTGAAAAGAAGAATGTATTCCTACTTGATGGATACATCTTTACTGGTTTATCTGATGAACTGAAGCAACAGATTATTGTAAGGAGCACATCAAATTAAGAATCTGAATTCATATTTGTTTTTCTATTACTAATATTTATACCTTATAAATTTTAGGTTGTTGCATCTGGCAGACAGGATATAGCAGAACGAACTAGACAGTTTTTTCATGGTGCGTCCAAAGAAGTGTATCTTTGGTTACTAGTAGTTCCATCTTGTTTATGCCCCCTCCGTCATTTTATTGATGATGTTAGGACAATATTTTTGTTCATCCTAATGACATCTCTAAAACTGGAGAAGTATCTTAGGATATTCTGAAGTTGTAATAGTCCTAAAATTTTCATCTGGTGACACTTTCAGGTCTAGATAAAACCATTTACTTTGCTGAAGGTGAAATTGGCGCAAGCAGGTTTGTCTCCTTTTCTATCAATAGCAGATATGCTTCTCAGTTTCTTAAGAATATGTAGGAGAGCTGCAAATATGTCACTTAAGAAGGAAGGACACTCCGATACATTATATAGCATGCTACAGAACGTTAACTGCAAAAACTATATTTGTAGCAGGTATTGACAGCTTTTTTCATTAATTTGCTAACACATCATTTATCTTTGCAGCAAAATTAGGCTGGTGAATGATCTGTTGGAGAGCATTCATTTTGTTGCATCTATTGAAGCAATGTATCTTGGCGTTCGAGCTGGGATTCATCCATCAATTATCTATGATATAATATCAAATGCTGCTGGAAGCTCAAGGTTATGGAATTTTTTGGATTATTTGTGTTCCATATAGATTAATGATACTTTGGGCATTCTTTTCAAGCAAGATCTCACTCTACCACTATTACAGGATATTTGTGGAGTTAGTTCCAAAGCTTCTGAGTGATGATCCATTGCTTACTAACTTTATATGCTCATCACGGGAAAATGCTGTAAGTCCCTCTTCCTTATCTGGTCAGATTGGAAGGGGATCTTTTTCCTTGATTGTTATATGTGTTGTTCTGAGGTTGCTGCATAACTGACTGCTTCTGGTTCTCAACTTCAAACTCTATGTTTCATTACAATACATAGAGCCGCGTGATGGACATGGCTAAAGCAGTAACATTTCCACTGCCACTCCATGCTGTTGCATATCAACAATTAATACATGGTATGCTTAAAGCTTCTTTACATATCACTTATTTTCATGCCAAAATGGGCATTATCTGGCATATGGCACTGCAGTCCTCTAAAGTCATTATTGTGTGGAATCTAAGGCTTCAAATAATCCATCCAAACCAAATACATTTCGTAACTTATTTTTTCTTTTAGTATTATTTCACTTATTTTTTGTTTAGATTTTGGTATCTGTCTTTCTATCGTGACAAACTTGAAAGCAAGCCTCACTGCACTTAATTTCAGGTTCTTCAGCAGTAACTGGAGTTAAATCTGCCTCACCACTGAAGGTGCGGAATAACTTGTTGCACTGAAGATGCTTTCTGTTGCTTTAGGTTTTTGAGCCTACCTTAGAATGTTGGTAGTGTGCGTGGGTGTGTTATACGTTTTTCTAACATCATCTTCTTAATGCAACAATACACAGCTCTCCTGCGTATTTGTGGGGATAATATCCTGCCTTATAATTGAAAGCTTCACTTTCAGGTTTGGGAGGAAACATTTGGAGTAAGCATCATGGATGCTGCTAGCCAGCAAATCTATGATGCAAGCAAATTAGCTGACCATCTTGTTATGGAATCTAAAACAGCAAAGCGGATTGGCTTCATTGGTCTTGGAGCTATGGGCTTTGGAATGGCATCTCATTTGCTGAAAGCAGGATTCTCTGTTGTTGCTTATGATGTGAGAACTCTTTGGATATTCTTATCCTTCTCAACACATGGTCACTCCTTTTGTATCGTTACAGTAGAGGGTAAATATCAGGACTCAATTTTTCTTTCTGTCCAACTGGATGTATTTATTTATATTTTCACATTTCATAAATCAGATACACTGCCACTGGACTGGACAGTGGACTCTTACCAATGTTATAAGCAACAATAAAAAGTGTTAGATTTATCCTGAAGCAGTAAAAGTATACAACTATCCTGAACCTAAGCAGTACCAATGGTGTCAATCTGTATTTTTTTTCTATAATTCTAGCCCTGAGGACAGCTTTTCTTTTTCAATGTTATTACATGCTTTCTTCCCTTTTTTTCTTATGTATGTGTTTCTTGTCATCAATTCATAGCTGTTCTCTGTTTCATTCATAGGTCTACAAACCGACAATGGCCAGGTTTGCTGATTTAGGTGGCTCGACAAAAGTTTCTCCTGTGGAAGTAGCAAAAGGTTTAGTTTCTGTTCTATATTCACCAGACTTGCATTCAGTAGACTTCTCAGGTTCATAAATTCCCGTCCTACTGGATCTGATTGGCAAAACTAGTTATGTAACATGTTATGCTATTTCATGTTAGATCATAGGTATTTCATGTTTAAAAGGCTTGGTTGTTGTTGTATAGGTATTTCCTATTTAATTAGTTTTCCCGCTCCATTTGTTAGAATCAGTTTTCCTCCACTTCTTCATAGTCAGTAATTGAGTGTTTTTATTGTGCCTGTTCCATGTTTGAGTAGGGAAAGAGTCTGTTCATCTTTCTTAACTTTTCTCTTGATTTTGTATTTCTTTTCTTTTACTTTTTATAAAAAAAAAAACTCAACCTGGGGGGTTAGACCGCCCCAGACATTCAATTAAGAAGAAGTTCGGACTCCTCTCTCGGGCCGAGAAAACCCTTGAACCCCCCTCCCACCCTTACATAAGGACCCAACACCCTGAGAGGCGACCAGCTAGGCCGGCCCACCACCACCCCATGGTTAGGCATCACCATTGCCACAACACGACCGGGCAGGGTCTTAACCTATGCTTTGGTGTGGGAAGGAGCGAGGGGATTTTTTTTTTAACCCCAGCTTGAAATTTGTTCCCATGGGGAATTGAACACAGGACCTGAGGAGTGCCGCTTGAGCTCCCTAACCACTCAGCTAGAGGGGATTCTGTATTGTTTTTGACTTTTTATATTTTTCTATAGCTTGTGGGCTCCTCTATGAGTGGGCAAATACTGAAACCTCAAACAAATAGTCACAAGGTATAAGTTTACGAGTTAGTGATAGTGTTTATGATGTATCAACCTATTGCTGATTGCAGATGTGGAAGTACTTATTATCATGGTTGCAAATGAGGTTCAAGCTGATAATGTTCTATATGGAAATGCTGGTGCTGTAGCAGGTAATCTCTAGATGCTTGCCCTTACATTTTTACTTTACAAAGTTTATGCACGTACCAGTTAGCTTTAATTTATTTGAGCTTTATTTATAATACTGTGAATTTCCTTGTTTCTAGTGCTACCACCAAGAACATCTGTCATTCTATCTTCTACAGTTTCTCCTGGATTTGTAACCCACCTCAATGAAAGATTAGAAGGTAAGATCTCCTAGCTATTTTTATTTACCCAAATGAAATACTGTTCTATGTGAAATATTTTTGTACCTAAGAGAGTACGTTGAAATTATTTGCAATGTTTGTTTACATTTGCTGATTTTATTTTTTAGGAGCCTCATTTTTTATTTATGTTGTTCGACATGAATGAAACATATTAAAAGAAGAAAGCAAAATTTGCAATAATTTGTTACATCTTTTTTAAATGAAAAGGTTTGAGACTTGACACTATACATGTTAGAAGTGTTGGCAATGATGGTATTTTGTGAAATATTACTGTGATTCAAATGTTTAGCTGTGGAGAGATGAAATTTACGATTTAACATCTACTGTTCCATACAGCTGAATGCCGAGAAATAAAGTTGGTTGATGCTCCAGTGTCCGGTGGTGTCAGAAGGGCAGCAGATGGGACACTAACTGTATGATTACTATTGCACTAATTCAATACAAACATTCCTTAAAAAATCAGTACAAACATGATATAACCCTAATAAAAATAATGCCTTGCACTTTCTTTTTTACAGATAATGGCATCAGGAACAGATGAAGCTCTGCGTTGCACTGGTGCTGTTCTATCAGGTAATAAAGAAGACCACCTACAAACTGTCATATGTTAGAAAACATTCAGAGATAGCGAGTAACTTATTGTTTTACTTAACAGCATTAAGTGAGAAGCTTTATATCATCAAAGGAGGATGTGGAGCTGCAAGGTGATTTACACTTCTTGCATTTCTATGCTTTTCTTGGCTTGCATGTTGTTCACACTAAGTAGTTGCTTACATGATATACATCAAATGGGTACTAATATTCTGTAATTCTGTGCAGTTCTGTTAAGATGGTCAACCAACTTCTTGCTGGGGTTCATATAGCCTCAGCAGCTGAAGCCATGGCATTTGCTGCTCGACTAAATTTGAAAACAAGAAGAGTTTTTGAAATTATGCAGCATTCAAGAGGTTACTCATGGTATATTATTTTGACTATGCCCTTCATCACTTTAATAGCAGCGACTTCTAGATCATTCTATTTTTTTATCAGATTAGTTGTGTCACACATCGATAAGCTAAAAAAAATGGAATCATTCCATTCTAGTAATTTGGGCTTAATTTCCATAGTTCCATACTCGATAATTGTGACAATCCATGTTACAGTCCATGTTAATCCTGCAGGATGTTTGGAAATCGTGTGCCACACATTCTTGATAATGATTATACGCCTTATTCTGCAGTGGACATATTTGTCAAGGATCTTGTATGTATAACTGACGTTTTACTTCTTATTGATGATGCTAGCTATGAGCAATAATTACAATGCTTTTATAATGTATTTTCCAGGGTATAGTATCGTGTGAAAGTTCCAATTCAAGGATCCCAGTCCCTGTCTCTAGTATTGCTCATCAGCTGTTTATTTCAGGTTATCCTTCTATAAGTAAACAAAATACTCATTTGATTCTACGTTCCCTTCCACATGACGATCGATTGAATGTCATATTATAAGTAACAGATTTTTGCACACTGCAGAGCCTTATCTCTACTACTTATTAAATGTACTAAACGTGACATGTCTGTCCATGGGTCTGCCCGTGCTGAATTTTGGCTCACCATGTCCACGAGAAATTAATCAGCACGTAGGAGACCTGCCTTATTACGATCCATAACCGATAAGGTGTCGACCTTAACTCTTTGAGCCTTGTGTCCCGCATCACCGGCTACCTCAATTGCACTAGCTCTTGTTCAACGCGTTGGACACAGCCGCGTCTAGGGAGAGCTCGCGGCGGATGAAGCATGAGATGTCCGTGGGCCGGAAGATCGAGAGCATGTCAATACCGGCGGTGTTGCGGAGCGTGTAAGTCCGACGCGAGAGTGGATGTGAAGGAACGAGTTCGCCGACATCATTCTTTTAAAATTTCATGATAGTAATAAATTAAATTTTATTCTTTCATTCATTATTTGATTTCTAACAAAGTATATATTTGATCCATAGCAACGCACAGACATTCGACTAGTAGAAAACTAACCATCAAGTGATATATGTTTTATTTGAATACATCGGTTCTAAGTATGATGCTAGTTAGATAGAAAAAAAAGAAAGATGATGATACAGTTTTTGTGGTGCATTTGTAATAGGATCTGCTGCTGGGTGGGGTCGATGTGACGATGCTGCTGTTGTGAAAGTGAGTATTATTTATTTTTATTTTTTTCAGGGAATGAGTGAATACTATTTTCTCCAGGAAGTGGTAGACTATGATTGTGCTGAAATGATAGTGTTGAAATTTTAGCCTAGACTGACAAGAGGGTTGTAACTGCAGGTCTATGAGACACTAACTGGAGTGAAAGTAGAAGGGAAGCCTACGATGCTTAGTAAAGAAGATGTCCTTCATTCTCTTCCAGCTGAATGGCCAGAAGATCCAATGGATGATGTAGTTTCTATTGCATCTCATAGTAGCACAAATATTCTTGTAGTTTTGGATGATGATCCAACTGGGACGCAAACAGTTCATGACATAGAAGTTTTAACTGAATGGTAAAAGAAGAAATTTATCTTTGTTAATCCATCATAATCTTCCACCAGCATAACTTGATATAGTAGCTCTGATTTTTGTTTGTTCATGTTCATCAAGTAGATGGTTTCTTATCCCTATCATGGAATTATAACCTGCAGGCCTATTGAAGCCCTTATTGAACAGTTTCTGAAACAACCAACTTGCTTTTTCATTTTAACAAACTCTCGTTCAATGACTGCTGATAAGGTAAGAGATAGCACTTTTAAACAGTTATATTTTGTCCCCTCCCCCTTTTAATATCAACTTTTAACTTTTTTCACTGTAATAGGCTATGTTGCTAGTACAAAATATCTGCAGAAATCTAGAAGCTGCAGCAAAGAATGTCCCTGGAGTTAGTTATACAGTAGTCTTGAGAGGTGACTCAACTCTGCGTGGTCATTTCCCTGAGGTTAGAATCTGAAGTCATATTTACCTTCATTTTTCTTCTCTCTTTCATTTTACATTGTCATCTGGTGTTCTACTTTCAAGGAAGCTGATGCTGCTATCTCAGTATTGGGTGAGATGGATGCTTGGATAATCTGTCCATTCTTCCTTCAAGGTGGGCGTTATACTATTAATGACATCCACTATGTTGCAGACTCTGACAGGTAGTCTATGCATGATTCTTGGTTCAAGCTATTTGAATGCAAAATATCACATAGTTTTGGTGGTCCAATACTATGTACCAGGTTAATTCCTTCTGGTGAAACTGAGTTTGCCAAGGATGCTGCTTTTGGTTACAAATCTTCCAATCTCAGAAAGGTATCATTTTGGAGTGAGTGTGTGTATGTTTTGTGGGATGAATTGAAGTGTAATTCCTTGCTTTGTACTTGAACAACTAGTGGGTTGAAGAGAAGACTAAAGGACGAATTTCTGAGAACCAAGTTTCAACAATTTCCATAGATCTCCTGCGTAAGGAAGGACCAGATGCAGTCTGTCAGCATCTCTGTAGCTTAGAGAAGGTAATTTGTGGAACCATATTTCATCCAAAATATATTTTTTTTTCTATTCTGAAAGGAGTCAAAGAGATAGGGTTCCATCATGAATGCACACATTCTTCTAGCCTGCGACTTACTGCCTCTGTTTTTTTTTATTGTTGACACTTTTTAGTACAAATTTATACTAGAAAGGTCAACAATAAAAAACGGGGTAATAACTAATAAACTATGGTGTTCTGTCCACCATTTGCACCTTGGATTTGAGAATGTATTGTACTTTTCATCCCCGTCCATCACATATTACTTTGTCACCAGTTTGCTTGTTCTGCTTTCTGTTCTTAATGCACCTTAATTAATTTAACAATTAATATGTATGTTTTTAGGGCTCTGTGTGCATCGTCAATGCTGCTAGTGAGAGAGACATCGCTGTCTTCGCTTCTGGAATGATCCAGGCATGTTATGCCGTCCAATCTGAACAATAAGCAATTTTCTCACTATCAAAATCCTATCAAGTAATATGAAAGCACGGGTATTTAATTTTTGTTTATATTCCCCACTTCTTATTGTATCTTATGTCTTATCTGACAGGCTGAATTGAAGGGAAAGCGGTTTTTGTGCCGAACGGCTGCAAGTTTTGTGAGTGCGAGGATTGGGATCAAGCCAAAGCCACCTATCTGTCCAAATGATCTTGGCTTAAAAAGAGCTTTAACTGGGGGCCTCATAGTTGTGGGTTCCTATGTGCCCAAAACTACAAAGCAGGTTAGAGTTGTAGCAATTTAACCTTCTATCTGTTTGTCTTTGGGAGATCGTATCTTCTCATGCATATTCGCATTATTAGGTCGATGAGTTGCAGGCACAGTGTGGGCAATTCCTTAGAGTGATAGAGGTAATTCTATTTTATCGTTGTGTCTATATGTGAGATGTTGATACCTCCCTAGATAAAATATCTACAGTAAAATCTGTCTTTAAATTTGCCTTTTCTATTTGAGGTCATCTGTATCTAATGTTCTTTTCTTGCCTTTTTTCAGGTATCGGTCGAGATGGTTTCAATGAGATCAACCGAGGACAGAGACCAAGAAATCAGCCGAGCTGTTGAACTAGGAAATGCTTATATACAATCCAGAAAAGACACTCTAATTGTCACTAGCCGCCAGCTTATTACTGGAAAAAGTTAGTATCTATGACTATAATGTAGCTAAATTTATTGTCTTGTTGATTAACACTGTAGTTATCATGCAGCGTCAATTTTGATATAATTCGGCTAAAAAAAGATCAATTTTGATATAATGATATGGTAGCTTCATAGTGGCCAAAATTCCTTAATCCACATCCCACTTGTCAAGTTAGTGATCAAGTTGGTCAGAGCATGATAGGGATGTATTATGCATCAAGTGCTTTGTGTGTCATTTAGCATGATCTCATGTTTGCTTAGCATTTTATTGGCATGATACTTTAGTCTAAGGCATGAATTAAGAATCTATTACAGGAAGGAAAAAAATTTGACATGGATAAGCTGAGAATACGGATTATGTCAAAAACACCATACAGATCTACACTGCAAGAGGAACGGGAAACTGCATTTACAGAGATGCCCTATGCAAGTCAATCATTCTCAGTCACTCATATAGTCCATATCTAGTGTATATCTTAATATCTTGTAGCTATTGAAGGGTAACCTTATTGATTTCTCTCTGTATGACTGAACTCTGCAGAAGCGTATAGACCTAAGTTTTCCACTATACAATATGTAACAAATGGTTTTTATCACCCTGAGATGGGAAATATTCGCAGTATATTTATCATGGGAAGTGAATGTTCTATAATTTTGTGCCAAATGAAAGAAAATGTTTGTTCACTTTTGATATTTGTTTTTAAGTATATTGATCTCATAACATCTAATAAAATTGTACCCATTGTATTGCAGCTCCTGAAGAAAGCTTAGAAATTAATTACAAAGTGAGCTCAGCACTAGTGGAGATTGTGAGAAGGATCAATAGTCGACCTTGTTACATCATTGCCAAGGTAACAACTCAAAGGTCGATTCCTTTAAGCTATGTTACCTTGATGTTTTTATTACCATAAACCTTGATGGTTATCATTTCTTGGTTTATCATATTGGACCTCAGATATGTGTTTATGCAGATTTGTCACAACATTTCAAGAATGGACCATTATGATTTCTATAGATCGATGTTCTTGTCCTGTTTTATTCATTTTCCGGAGAGTACTTTCTGAAAAAAAACAATGTTTACAAGTGATGCCTCGCTACTTGGCAACCAAAATGATCGAGACCACATGTTGTGCATGAATTGACTTCTGAAATTGTTGTTTATAATTTCGTTCACATAGGGAGGAATTACTTCATCTGATATTGCTACAAAAGCTTTGGAAGCTCGGCGTGCCAAAGTAATGGGACAGGCTTTAGCTGGTATACCACTGTGGCAACTTGGTCCTGAAAGTAGACTTCCTGGTGTCCCTTACATTGTTTTTCCTGGTAATGAACACTGCAGATCATATGCCACAAAAACAAATAAGTAAAACCCTTCTGACATGGTATGATATATTGCGGCCTGCTGACAGGTAATGTTGGTGATAACAGTGCTCTTGCAACAGTAGTGAAAAACTGGGCTTCCCCTTCAAGGAGTTCTACAAAAGAACTTCTCCTTGTAAGATTTTATCTTTAAAATTCGCAAAGGCTAATTTTTCAGTGTTTCTAGATTAAAAATTCTTAATTGATTATTTCTTTTTATGAAGAATGCGGAGAAGGGTGGTTATGCAGTTGGTGCTTTCAATGTTTATAATCTTGAGGGCATTGAAGCAGTTGTTGCAGCGGCAGAGGCTGAACAAAGTCCTGCTATCCTTCAGGTTAGGAATGGTTTGCTATGCTTTTTTTTGTTTTTTTAAGGAGAAAGTCCAATTTACTTCCCTCGAGTATAACCAAAGTCTGGATAACCCTGTAAACTATTTTTTTTTGGTTTAGTTTACTCTCAAAATTGTGTCATTTGGTTTAGTTTACCCCCTAGTAAAATTTGTCTTTATAGTTTCTCCATGCATAAGTTGAACTTTAATTTGAAATTCTACGTGACGATATGTATTCTTTTTTTTTTTGACCCAGATGTATTCTCACATTTTATTTTGTCATGTACCAAAAGCAATCAAAAATAAGGACTCCTATACGCTTAACAATTATTGTGGTTATTATTTAGGTTCATCCCAGTGCTCTGAAGCAAGGAGGAGTCCCACTGGTAGCTTGCTGCATTGCCGCTGCAGAACAGTCCTGTGTAAGAGAAACTTGAGAGCCTACAATTTTAAAGACTATGTACCATATATTCATTTGTCCATATTCCTGAATAAACCTCTTGTTTGAAAACCTCATGTCTGATCCTAGGTTCCTATCACTGTTCATTATGATCATGGCACTTCCAAACCAGATTTGCTTGAAGCTCTTGAGATGGTATGTGAAGCAGATGCATGATTGTCTGTAACTTCATAACCAATGTGATATCATAGTCCTTAACCAGAAACACCTTAATCTCGACTTTTTCTCATGGTCCATTGCTGGGACCTTTGAATTTCAGGGATTTGATTCAGTCATGGTGGATGGTTCACATCTATCTTTGGGTGATAATATATTGTACACAAAGAGCATTGCTTCCTTGGCTCATGCAAAAGACAAACTTGTGGAAGCTGAATTGGGCAGACTCTCAGGCTCCGAAGATGGCTTGACAGTTGAAGAATATGAAGCAAAATTTACTGATGTTACTCAGGTGCTTACTTTTGTAACAATCGTTGTTTTATACAACTTCTGTTTGTTTTGTTGACATCTCAGGCAAAGGATTTGCACTAATTACATCACAAATTCATTGTCTGAAATGACAAAAAGGGAACTTTTATATTTGTGGTAACCACGTTTTACCAACTTTTTTGGTAATGTATTTTCAGGCTGAGGGATTTATTGATAAAACGAATATTGATGCCCTAGCAGTATGCATTGGCAATGTTCATGGAAAATATCCACCTACTGGACCAAACCTTAGATTTGGCTTGTTAAAGGTCAGAAAAATGCAGTTACACTTTGCAAAGCTTTACTCTCTCTCTCTCTCTCTCTCTCTCTCTCTCTCAGAGTATGGTTACATTAGTTGATGATATTTTTTGTGGCTAGTAGGCACCCTCTTGCACTTGCATTATAACATCTCATGAAATTCTGTAGAAAGAATTAGATTTTTTTAAAAAAATATTATTTATTTATTATTTTTTTGAATGATGACAGGACCTTCGTGCATTGACCTTGAAGAAAGGAGTTATCTTGGTTCTCCATGGAGCTTCTGGCCTGCCTCAGGAACTCGTTAAGGTTTGGGACATTATTTCATTTTTAATTTATTAGATTAGTGAAGCCGTTGCTTGTAGCTATTGTTCTAAGAGTTCTCTGAGCCAACTGGCCAAGAGCTACTCTGGGAAGGTGTACAATCATCACTCATCATTATCTGTCAGCTATTGGCCTTCAAGACATGTTTACGATTTTGATGCAGGACACTCTTCGAGTGGAACTTAATGTAAGACACTAAACTGAAATTCATTTGCTGCAGGACACCCTGTATAGTTCAGTTGTAGTGTCTAGCAGCAAATGAATTTCAATTTAGTATCCAGTTAGCTAATACCACTTTGTAGAGTATCCAACAGCGAGAATTTCTCCTTCGTTAGCTTAAGGAAAATGTTACTTTAAAGAAAACAGCAAAAATTTCCCTTAGTGAAATGAAAAATAAAATTACCCAAACACAAACTATTTCTTTCCTCACAAAAAATTCAGATAGATCTTGAGTGATTCATAGTTTTGTATGAAATATTAGGTATTGATGGATTCATTAAAAAAAAACTTTTTGGTTAAATGTTATTTTGCAACAAAAGTAATCATTTGTTCATTTTTGGGGCAGGAATGCATAAACTTGGGTGTGAGGAAATTCAACGTGAACACCGAGGTTCGAAACAGTTACCTGGAGTCCCTTAAAAAGCCAGAGAAGGACCTGATTCAGGTCATGTCGTCAGCTAAAGAAGCAATGAAAGCTGTTGTCGTAGAGAAAATCCGCCTATTTGGATCTGCCGGGAAAGCCTGAGCGCGTCCTCCAAACGAAGAACTGGCTAGGATGCCTAGGAACACGCAACCCCGAGACTTTTCCATCAGAGATTGGTAATAATTGTGGAGCCGTAGTACGTAATACTTGGTTGTGCAGTGTAGCACGCTCCATGGTACTTTCCTCCTAGTACGTTTCCCTGGGGAGTGCTTTAGAGGAATAATGTCATCCTATCATTCCACATCACATTTTATGGTCCATTTTTAATAAATGTTGCCGTTCTACAAATTTTGTTGTCTTCCTTGGTTTTTTTTCTTTAGGAAGCTTTTGTGCTTGTTGATGTGTCCTTGATGAATTTAAATCTTTTGCAATTGAACTTATACACTTAAGGGCCCTAATATTCAACCTCAAATTACTACTAATACCCTATTTTGTTTTCCCTTTATTTGATATGCTATAAACTCCAATTGGTAAAAACTAAACCTGTTCTAGTAAGCAAATTTGAATTTCGAACTATTACTTGCACACAGAATACAAAGGTAATAGAGGTCTTAAAAGATGCCCCATTATCTCATGGAGAGCTCCAAAATTCCATTGCATATATTGAAAATGAAACTTCTGTTTCTAACCAATAATAAAGGATGGAGAGCCCGAAAGAATGCTTTCAACGTTTGGAAACCATAAAATATGAACTCCCTCTATTTTAACATAACCTTTTGGACAACAATTTTCAGTTTACATTTAAACTAGAATTGTTGTAGATTCAGAAAATGGAGGCAGTACATATTGGCAAGGAAAAAAAAAACCACAGCAGTCAGACTCTGAAACCGTGTTGTAATCAGAGTAGCAGCTTCAGCTCCCAAGAGAAAAACAGCGCGTCAATCCAAAAGCTCAAATCTTGCCATTTGGTATGAAACTCGCTTTGTCGCGTATATTCATTTCTTAAATCTCATGTTACAGTTGTGTATGTACAGTATTGATCCCTAGACTCTGCCTGGATGGGCAGCTATCAGGCACTGTCCTCTCCAGGGAGCTCGATCCTGCCTATTGTGAACAAAAATAACTTACAAGAGGCACGAGGGATCATCCATTGTAACAATGCGCAACGGAAAAAGAGAAAAGTGCCACTTCCCATCATTCCAATTTGCACTCGAATCACCTGAATGCATCTGATACTTGGGATGCTATCAAGAGATTAAGGTGACCACTGGTCAGGGAGAGTCAAGAAGTACTTCGACATGGCCTTTCTGAACCTCTTCTTGTACTGATCAGGGGATATGATCGTAGGCAGAACATCTTTGGAGCCACCAAGGAATCCTGACGCCTTCACCCATGTCTCTAGTTGTTTGTCCCATGTGTATTGCCTAAGGTAGTCGATGATCCCCATCACAAGCTCTTTCCTTTCATCATCGATGCCAACCAGAAGGGAGTAATCCATTACATCAACTGACTGAAAGGGAATGCATGACAGGAGTTAGATTATGCTGAAGAACGACATGAGGTACATCACACGCCTAGTTATTCCCAATGAAGATGCTAAAAGTTACACTTTGCACAAATATCCAAAAACATTTATATATTTGGCTATTTGCAAACATTGCTAGGATGACCTGTGACTCAAGCACCACCTTATCATCAAGAAACAAGTTTTCATGTTAAAATGGCAGCCAATAAATGATTTGTTAAGACAGTCGCAAAAAAAAATGATTTGTTAAGATAAGGTGGAGAAGGTACTAGGCTCTGCTTGTTATGCTTATGTGCACTCATGTTGGTTTTGATTTGTGTGGTCATATCTATTCCATGTCTTCGTTTTAAAATCGTTGTTATTATTAGGACAACAACTTTAGTTCATTTTTGAACTAGAATTGTTGTCGTAAGGAAATTGACAACAATTAAAAAACGGACCAAGTACCTGTTTTCTCCAAGCTTATCAACAATCAAAGCCCAGTGGCAAAGACCACTGGCTGGCATGCTCCTGCCCAGGGTTCAAATCCTGGGTGCTGCACCTTACACCCTAGGTAACTCCCTTGGGGTATTTAATAAAAAATGGAGGGAGTACCTGTTTTTTCCAACCTTATCAACAACTCTAAAAGGAACACTTAGGTAAGACTCTCATTCCCAAATTGGAACATGGCAGGCGAAGTGGTTTTATGGTTCTAAGTTGAGTTTCAGTTCTAAAGATCAAGGCTAGAACACAATATGAGTGGCAATTAACGGCCATTATATTTATTTAACGGAAAATCATGAATCACAAAAGCTATTGGACAATGGGAATCTGGCCATGTGCACGTGACCCATGGCGAGGTTAATGGGCCACTTAGAAACTGAGGGTGCGTTTGGCAAGCAGAATCGTTTCTGATTCTGTGGAGAATCATCAGAATCAGTGCCAAACAACGAAAACGTGAAACGATTGAACCTCGAAACGGCGAGAAACGATTCACGTTCTCTACTGCAGCGGTGAATCGCCAAAATAGGTGTTTTGCCCGTGAACCACTTGGGGCACCATCTCCCCCTCTAGTTGCTTGTATTTACAACCAAATTGCCACCCCTCCTGGACAACAACTCCGCAGGTCTCTGCCACCATGGATGTGTGTAGATCGAGCTATTTTATCCCAACAGGACGGCCACCACACAAGGTTTTCTCCGTCTCCAACCTAAAAAATGGTTTCATCTAATGATGTGGATCCTTTCCCCCATATCTTTGCCTTTGATTCATCACTACATCGACTATTTCCTCATCTCTCTTCGTTTTTCTCTCTGCTATCTTTACGTTCTGAAGTATTCTATCTTCCTTAGGAAGAAGATGACTAGGGACACGATGGGCTGGGCCTAGTGGAGGAGCACAGTGGGTTGGGCCAAATATTTTATTTGTTTTACTTTCTCTTTATTCTTTTTTCATTAATTATAGGATGATTTATTTATTTATTTAATAGAATTATAATAGTTCCTTTAGTTAGAAATAAGAACAATGGCATACAGGTCAATTCCAATCCTCTCCTATTTGGTGAATCTAAATCAAAAAAGATGGCCAAACGAATTCAAAGAGATTCTATTTCAGACTAGAAACGTTTCTCGTGGGAATCTGAAGCGTATCTGTTTCTAGGTGAAGCTGGACCGTACCAAACGCACCCTGAGCTACATAACAAATAAGATTGATACCACTCTTTCCATGTGTTATTAGTATTGTTAGTACTCTCTCAAAAGTGGAAAAAAGGGGCGAGGATCTTTAATCTGCTGATGATGACAAGTCAAGTTAGGACAGTGGTCAGGTGGGGACACAATGCAAAATAACCAGACAGTGGAAGTCAGTGGATCAGATACAACTGACAATGCAAAATAACCAGACAGTGGAAGTCAGTGGATCAGATACAACTGACAGGCTGCTGGACCTGAGTACAATAGGGAAATAGTTTACTTACTGCAAGAAAAGAAGTATCGTTCCAAACAGCTCGTTCCAGCCTTCTTTTTGCTTTGCTTCCGAGAAAAATGGGCTTTGTGTGAAGTGTCTCTAATAAATTCAGATCTAAGAGAACCTTGTTGTTCCCTGATGTATCAGGATTGTAGCGGGAACGCAAGGAACCTTTTAGGTCATATATCCTTGATACCTTTCTCTTGAAGAAAATATTTTCCATGACCATTACATCCATCTTAAGCTCCTTTCCATCTCTCAAGTTCTTGCCAATAACCTAGTGCATAAACGCAATTATGTTCACAATTCAATTTAAAGGATTTTATAAATATAGAAATATGACAATATACCAATACAAACCTGGTAAAGACCGAGAATTTTAGTGAGGCAAGTTGGACTCCCAGAAGATACAGATTCTATTAAATATTTGAAGTATTCGGCTGCATAGTCCTCAAATGACTCTAATTCTGTCCGGGTCACTTGCTTTATCACAAACCTGTCATCTAGTGTTTTGGCAAAGTACACATTACTCTTGCCACCTTGAGCACTCCATCTCTTGCAGCGACTTAAAGAACGGATATAGTCTAGCTCATCCGGACAGCATTTTCTTCTGATTGCATCAAACTGCCTTGCGAAATAGCAAGTCACAGAAAATTTTGCTTTATCAATAGAATATGAATTTTCAACCTCAAAGGAAACAGTTAAATGGGTATCCTTAGAACCATTTCCAGTGATTGGCTGATCAGAGCCATAGCTCCGTAATGATCCATCTGAGCAGGTCTTAGAAGTAGACTCATAAGCCACACAATTCAACATATTAGATTCAGTATGCTGATCCAGCCGTGGTAGCAAAAAGTTATGATATTCTGGAACAGTTATGGCATGGGCAATCATGCTAGATGGCTCATCATCATAAACTGGAACAACAACATCAGAGGTACTTTGAGGTAGTACCAATCGACCCTCCCAATTTACCATACCAGAAAGTGACAGCTTGTTCGTGAATGTTGGAGATTGAGCCTTACCAATTCCCTCGATAGACTTGGGAGGCCTTTGAGAATAAGATCTTCTTATGCTAGCATTTGGATCGTCAACAGGCACAAATTGGTTTCTGGAACCGACACCAGAATCGAAGGATTTGATTCTAATTGGCGCTATAACCTTCTGGTATGCAGGATCAATCTTTAGAGAAGTAGGTGTAGCTGGGAGTGCCTCCATGCCACAATGCGATGGAATATAAGCAATCTGACCAGAGCCAGTCCATGCTAAGTCTATTCTCTCAGAAAGATTGGAGGCAGAAGATTGTGACTTCTGCAAAGTTTTTTCAGGGCTAAGTTCATCAGCCAACACTCCTTCACTATTTATATCATTTATAATGCTAGTTGTCAGCACTAAATGTGACATACTCGTATTTTCTTGTTCCTTTGTGAGTGATGATTTCCCTGAATCCATGACCACTACCAATGTACTTGACTTGCTCTGTTCTAGTGAATTCGCGATATTCCCTTGCTTAGTGGACTCCACATCACTCGCTTCTTCTGTACAGTTTCCAGTAAGCTTCTCAGAACACTGTACATCAGTTGACGCAGTATGGCAGTTTTCCTTCGTGAGAGTGTGCATCATGTTGAGTCTACGATCCCATATGTGAGCATCAAGTACAAGCTCTCGCCTCAGGCGATTGAGCTCAAGAACATCTATTGTATTTTCTAATGCCTGCAAGTCATCAGTGTTAGAAAAACCTGATAATACCTGAAAAAGTAAAGAGCATTAATGATGTAAATTGACATTGCTCAAACTTCAAAGAAACTAGTTAAAATGTTCAGAATGGCATGTGGAAAATTAGGACACTGTTTATTAAAAAAACAGGTAGCATATGGACTTACATTATATTTTTTCCATTCAACTTTAACCAAATCCTTAAGATCGATAACATGTTTGCACAAGCCTGACGCCATGCTAATGTTTTGGGATTGAATTATCTTTGCAATGCTGTCAAGTTTATCAATAATCTCCATATAGAGGCGTTCCTTTTTACCGGCTACCTGCAAATCAGAAATATTTAGTTAGGACAAGAAAACTCCTGAAAATGGATGTCAGTGGTGGACTCTAGATCCAATCTGTTTTCAAGAAAAAAAAATTCTAGATCCAATCTAAACAAGTATATGAAATATTAACATCAACATACATCAGAGGCCTCTTTGATGACCCAGTCCTGAGTTGTTGGATAAGCAAAGTCCAGTACTGAGGATGGTAAGTTGACAGAAAGGATGTCTACAGGCGAATAACGGAAGACAGCAACCATGCTTCCAAGCCTGTTCAATGTTAACAGTTACATTGGCCATGAAACTGAAGGGATTACAATAAGAAGCAAATACATACCCATAAAAACGGAGACAGTCCCTCTGTAGGGAATGTCCACAGCAGGCAATTCGATTGGCTGTTGTGTGATTTGAAAAGCTAAGTTCCAGAAACTTCCCAAAAGATAATCCGCGTGCTGCATCCGACATGACTACTCTTTGTGTGGCTGGAGGGATTCCATCTTTTGGTTTGCACCTGAGACACCTGTGCCACATCCATATCTTCTCATCATGCTCCCCAGGTAACTTGATAGATGCAAGAGTCCTAACACTGATTGTGAGACTGCCCTGTTGATGAGTGTAACATCGCACATGAGATTCTGCAGGTTCCTTGCAAGATTCGCAGCAAGAAGTCTGAAAACATGGGCAGATGTATTAGTAAGGTACTATAAAACCTGCTATTGTAAACTAACAGAATATTTATGTCAATGCAAGTACCTGAACAAACAAATCTTCACGGAAATATCTTCCAAGTGGCTTATCAAAAGTACCATAAAACTTTATGCGAAAAAGCTGAGATTGCTTGCAAACAATTCCTCTCAAAGGGCATGCAATTGACAAGGAAACCAAAATACTCTGTGGATTGTCAGACGTTGGGAAATATTCTTTGTGATTCTCATTGTGATCATGTATTGCTGCACGGTCATCATCGGATATATGATGCCAACCATTGTCTAAGTCACTTTCAACCGTTACCATTCCACGAGCTGTTTCATCTCTTTGAACATTATCAGAAATATATACCTCTGTTCGTGTCCTGATGAGCAAACTTCTTGATTTCTGAACAGGTATGTCTTCATGTGGTATGCATCCATTAGATATCAAGGTGTTCGTTGAATTGGGGGACATGTCCATGGTTCCACCTATGTATTCTTGACTTGAGTCTGTTCTTGAATAAGATTGCATGCAATTCTCATGAATACAGTTAGCTCTTGCATGAGATTGATTTGCAGAGGAGCCATCAAGGCAAGGCATGATGCACCCATTTCCCCAAGCTTTCTCATCAACAGTTTCAAATTCATTCAAACTCTTCTGAGAGTAACTAGAGGAAAGGCTCTGCTTCTCAAGTTGAAGGTCCGAGGGGACTTTTGGAAGTGTTGCACCTTCATCTGCTAGATACGAGGTCTCAAGTGATAGGTGGTATGCTGCAAATACAGCAAACTGTACTGCAAGTTTGATCTTCTTCAACTCTTCATAGGATCTGCCTCTAAGAAGAACCTAAGAAAAAACATGCTACTTTTATCAGAAACATCATAGACACAACATAAGAAAGAAATGCTAAAAATAAGCTAGATATAGTACAGGGTTCACAAAGATCCATTTATTGAAGAGAATATTATACGCAAGATGGTAAACTAATAAATATAAAGAAGAATGGCCAAATTAGTTATACTATTTGGAAGTTCCAGTTGATTTAATTATCATCAAAACTGGATATAGTTGTGTGCATTACCGTACACCCCAGACGCCTTGGACATCCATCAAAGAACATCAGTGTCTTGGGTGTTTTTTTGTTTGATATATTTGGTGATGAGCATTCAGTAACTCTCTCAATCCAGAATGTTTGGCATTGTCCAAGCCTTGCGGAAGCAATATTTTCAATAGACGGTGCAATTTGAGCACCTGTACAGCGTGAAATCCTTTCCAGAAGCGATCTTTTCACATTCAATACTACAGAGATCTCTTTTGCAAGAAGCTGTTGAGCGTATAATGGCACACTTTTCTCAACTAGCAAGACATGAGGGCGTAGGGCCTCTATCTTTGCAACAGCATTCTTAAGATACTCTTTTTCCTGTACACATAGCACTTTAAAATCAATATTATGAACAATAGTGAGAAAAAAGTTAGGAATAACATTTCATGATTGGAAAGGAAGAGTGTGACCTGTTCAATAACACTGTTTATCGATGCGAACTTGTTTGTAACTTTCTGGTGTTCCAGTGTTCCCCCCAAAATAAGCAGCCTTGGGTTTTCATGTTTTGATACCATGCGTTTATGTTTTACATTCTTAGAACAAACAACACCTTTAATAAAAGTACTGCAAACAGATGAACAAATCATTTAGATCCAAGAAAGTACCATGGCAGAGACGCATTTTGAACAAACAATACCCCTTACAATTCTTAGTGTTAGTTATAAAGACAAACCTGTCATTTGGATTTCCTGATGCTACACATTTGACTTTTATATAGTCAGTAGGATCCATACTACCACCTTCTTTTGTGTCTGGCCGAACAAAGGTAGCAGCCTGCCATGCTAATGAGGCTACTAGATCTGACCATCCATCCACAGGATCGATTCCATGTCCTAGGAGTAACTGAGACACTAGTGCCCTGAAATGCCCATGTAAAGAACTCCTCAAGAGCTCTTTATGAGCTATATTATGCTTCCCTTTGATGCCTAAATCGTCATCACAATACTCAAGGTTGACATGTCCAAAGACCTCCCCTTCACAAATATCGTTGTCATCATCCTCATCATATTCAAAAAACCTGTTTTCAAAATCATCCCCCTCATCCTGAGGCGGTGGAGGATACCAAATATGTCGATTACTTTCAAAATCAATTTGATGTACAGTAGCATCTTTATTCCGCTCATCATCACGAGGGGAAGAGTTCATAAAGCTACAATCAACATCATCTGATACCCGGCCTGAATTCCATGGATAGCAAGGAGAATACTGACCAGAATGAACACTCCTCCTGGAGGAAGGACTTGTGTCTCCTCCCAACTGTTTTGTAGGACTCTCTAGTGGGCTTGAAGTCCCCAACCTGAAGGTATACGCCCTACTGATACTTGTACTCATCGAGTCCGTGTCAGATGTGTCTTGAGAAATCCCACTCTGAGGGGAGAAATACCGCTCAGGATCATCACCTTCTTCATACACAACGCTCCTACATCCACCAATTTGATTCAGTGGGAAGAGTTTTTTAACAGATTATTGCAAGCCAGGAGTATGCAAGAAAGTCAATCACTCACCTTGGTGTTAGGCATCGGACAGGACCAGGTGACGAGAAGCGCCTCCACCCACCCATCTTCAATGTCGGCGGCGTACAGGCACGCTCCGGCGGGGTCGCCGGAGGCCCGTCCTGGTCGGTTTCACGGTGCTCCACGTTACCGCCTCCACCTCCGTCAATAGGCCGGATGCCGAGGCCACAGCTCTCACTAACGCCACCGCCGCCGCCGCCGCAGCCAGCCATCCTAAACTCGGCAAGCCAAGAATCGGACTTCTGCGCGACGGGCACTCCCATAAGCCATAAAAGCACCGAAAACCGCTAGAAAACTACAGCAATCCCCAAACTTGGAAGTTCTTGATTTCACTGAAGACTCGATACCAGAGGGGACACAAGAGATCACGGGACACGGGACACGCCAACACACGGAACCTAGCGAAAAATCGTCGTTAGAGGGGAACTAAAAGGGACCCCGGGAGTTGCCTAATCCTAGCGTTTCTTGGCTCATGTGCAGAAGAGGAATTCCGTCGAGCGCGTGGCGGGCAAGAAAGCAGCATGGCTCAAGCCCCTCCAATCCAGCGGCGGCGGCGGGAAGCGGCAGGGAGCGGAAGAGGACGGCGAGCAGAGCTTGCGGTGGGGGGCCGGTGAAGGGGCAGTGCCCATGGGAGGGGAGAAAAGCTTTTTGCAGCGGTGGGAATGGAAGTTAAGTAAAGATATAGGGAGAAGTAGGAAAAAGGTGAGCGGGTATGGGAAGGAAAAAAACTGTTCGGTGGGTGCTGTGGATTTTCTTATCGTTTTCCTTCCTTTTAATTCGTTTCTTTCACTTTTTCTTTTTCATCTCCTTTTACTTCTTTTTTTTTTCTTATTGGTCAAAGCCAAGGCGCAATGGACCTTGTCCTTTACAGTATCTAGAAAAATAAATTTCAGAAAGTTTTGGGCTGCTTTTTTCATCCTTGATTTTGGGCCTATCACCACCTACTCTTCAACGGCGGCTCGCGCGATTTCGTTTGTATTTTGTTTCATAAAAAGGCTTAGATTTTGGTACTAGTTTATTTTCTTAGAATTATATTTGCCTATTTTTATTTCATAGATATTGCTCATGTTTGGTACCATTGCACTATATTTGTTATTTTTTGGTGTGGATGCAAGAATTAAAGAGAGATGAAAGGTACGGTGTACATAATTCAGGGTAGTAGAGATATAGAGGTAGGTATATACTGGAAAGATAAAGATGTATTGAAGATTAAAACGTGAGATAAAAGGTGAATTATGTGTATGTTAGTATACTTTCAGGTTCTATATTTTTTTTTGATATTTTGTGTGTATCTTTATGAGGGACGGATAGAATTTGATACGTGTAGCCAATCTAATAATGCTAAAATAACTCTTTTATAGTATATTAGGTTAATATCAGTACATTATTATGGGTTAAAAAATTCTAAAATATTGACATTGAAAACACTTTACCCTCCTACCTGGTCATTTTTTGTTATCCGATCTACGTGTGTTCGCGTTGGCTCAATGAATCGATCCCTTTTGTTTCGCGTTCCTCCCAACGATGTGGAGGTCTTATGGAGTTCGTGGAGTGCATCGACCGTAGCTCGATTCAATGGGTGGGACATGAAAAGCGATGCAATTCGGCGGCGACCACATGCCACTATGCGAAATCCATCAATTTTCAAGGCTTTTAACTTGATTTAGCGGAATATGCATGTTGTAATCAGCCTGATTCAGAATTTTTAGCGACATACTTTCGGGTTCTATGTTTTTTTTTGGTATTTTGTGTGTATCTTTATGAGGGATGGATAAAATTGATATGCGTAGCCAATCTAATCATGCTAAAAATAATTGATACTGATTATGAAATCATGTTGTGTGCAATAGAACACATATCAATCTGAAAATATTATCGCCATTATAGAAAAACGAAAATAAAATAAATTATCACAATTGTATGATTATAACCTATAAATATATTTTTACTTGATAGTTATACTATTTTTGGAAAGAGAGTAAATGCTATGAATTGTACTATTAGATCATGTTTGGATTGACTAATTGTTAGTCCCTGACTAATTGTTAGCTGACTAAAAAATTAGTCAGCTAATAATTAGTCTTATACTTGTTCATTGTCCTGACTAATTATTGATATAGAGAACTAGTTTTGCTTTTGGTTAATAATTAGTCTCTATTAGTAATGTGAAGGAGACTAATGATTTTTCAGTAGCCAGAAGGTTGGCTAATTATTAGCCGTTGAATTAGCCGAACTGTTTGGAGATCTAGAGACTATTTTTTAGCCGGATAACAATTAGCCATGAGGATACAAACAGGACCTTAATTTCCTCGTTCGAAAAAATAGTGTAATTTTACCTAAAAATGCTTAAACCTAACATTATCACACATCAAATTATGATTTGACAAATTGATGATATAGATAGTTTAAGACCTAATAATAAATTTTGTTCACATAAGAATGAAATTCAAAAGGATGCACAAAAAACACCCATATGCTAGACCCTAAATTATCCTTTCAGTTTTTTTTTTTTTTTTTGCTGTTTCAGGTCGTATTAACACCTGGACACAAACCGGAGATTCTTCGACTGTAACTTCTCTTCACAACTGACAAGGCACGTGTACAACATGGACGTGACGCCTTAACTCTTAACCCATTTCCGCACACAACAACATCAGCAGAAAGGAATTTAAGAGTGCTGAGCAAACTCTTCTCTGGACTTCACTTGGAACCACATGACAAACAACACGGATTAATTACAGATATATGTCGGAAAGTAAAATGTTTGATCGGCGTCGTTGATACCGTGTGCTTTTTGACAATAGAGGTTAATTAGGAAGCCTGGACATGATGTTTGTATCTAAGAGGTCTACATGGCTTTATGTTATGGAAGTAATAATAACTGGGTTAATCCTTTTACATGAAGCGAAGATAAAAATATAAGAGTATTATTGTAAAGTGAGACTCACGCTAAATGTAAACGGGTTTGGATCTATAATTTTGGCTGGGACATTATAAGTGGTATCAGAGTCGACTCTCGTAATTTTACGGGCTTGTGCGGGCTAGTGGTGAAGAATATAGTTGTGTACGGACTAGGGACGCGGATACGTATGCATGATGCCTGTGCCTCGTGTATAGGACATGACATGATACGTAAGGCTGTGTTGGACGTACCGAATGCGTAGTCCAATACTGAACGTATGGATGTGGCCAAAAGACACGATCTTATACATCTATCCCTTCTAGGTAAGGGTCCACGGCCTGACGAAAACTATAATAGTCCTACGTTGCTAAGCGAAGGGGGCATGACCAAATTGAAAGCCCAAGCCATGAAAGCAATAATAATCAAGTTAACTTTTTTTTTGTGCAAAGAAAGGACAAAAATGTAAAAGTTATTATGATTATATTGGATCTATAATCATCTATCCCTTCTAGGTAAGGGTCCACGGCCTGACGAAAACTATAATAGTCCTACGTTGCTAAGCGAAGGGGGCATGACCAAATTGAAAGCCCAAGCCATGAAAGCAATAATAATCAAGTTAACTTTTTTTTGTGCAAAGAAAGGACAAAATGTAAAAGTTATTATGATTATATTGGATCTGCACTAAGTACGAGTGGGTCTGAAGCATCCATACTGTAGAAAGTTTCTGACTTAAGAGAAATTTAGAGTTCTCGAGATTTCTAAGGTATTGTTTGGATCCCTCCAGTTTTTTTGAAACATAGATCAGTTAGCTCTAAAAAAGCACTAATTAATCGCTATGCCCTTTTTAGTAAAGGAGAACGGAAAAGAGGTGCTTTGACTTAAAAGAATGGTCATGAAAGGTATTAGCAGAGAATAATATGGGGATGCACGGGAGCTAGGGTGATAATATTATATGAAGTGAGATCTTTTTATGGTTCGTTTAAAACACTAATGTTTGGGTGATAGAGGAATATTTTAGGATTAAAGAAGTACTCCAAACAACTTAATTTACGACTTGGCCTCAAGAAACTCTATATTCCACATACTATTTGATTATGCTTAACTACCAGGCGGTTCCATGCATGTTTGAGTTCACCACCATGGTGCTCTCTGCTCTCAACAGTGTGTGACACTGTGACAATGATGTGTTTCAAACTTTCAACATGCTATTGTCTGCCAATATGCGTCGATACATACAACTGTTTGCATCTTCCGTGCTAACGACCCTGTTCTGCCCGGGCCAGATTTATCAACTGCGGCTACAGGGCAACCGCACACTCATTGCCCTAGAAAAAGGCACCAAGCTACAGTTCTAATCTTCTAGATTGGACCATTTCATCAATGCCAAATACTGCTTGTAATTAAAAGAAACGCGGTTGCTAACCAGCTTACTATAGTAGTAAAATATAAGATGTATTTTGCATTTTAAAATATGCACTGCACATTTTAATTAGCAGCTTCTTTCCTCCTGTTATTCCAGCCACAAATAAACAAGCCTAATAAGCGACAATATATGACAAGTGATATAAGTAGAGTAAAAAATTAAAAGAGAATAATGATAATGTCCAAAGCACAAAGACATGAGACAATATATTGGATATATTGGATCGATGATGACACTTGGAGATTTGACAGGTTTTTTTTTTTAGCTATGTGATATGATCGGCGAGTTCTTGCAACCGCAAGCACAGATATATAGAAGCGTGTCGACGGATGATTCATTGTTGACCTAATGACCTCAGAAATTGATGCGTACGAGACTAAGGGTCAGATTCTCTGAAAAAGTGCTTCCCTAAAAAACAGCTCTTAAAAAAAACTACTTCTCTTACGGCTTCTAATATAAAAGTAAACGGAGAAGTTATTAGAAGTTAATTTTTTTAGCTCCTTGTATAAATTAGAGAAGTGCTTTTTTAGATGAGGGTGTAGAAGTGTTTTTTTAAAAATTATTTCATATATTTTTTAGAAAGTTGAAGCAAAAGTAGTTTTACAATCTATATCAAAAGGATCCTAGCTAATTTTGTGGATCATTTTGTCTCAGTTAGACAGTTCAAACTCTCCACTCACAAACGGAAGCGCAGTGCCCTAGACATTTGCAAAATTACAAATTGTGGACAAGTTAATTTGGTGCTATTATGTAAATAGATACTTGTCGACGTTCGTTACTGCCGACGAGTGATTTATCGTGGATGCACGTTTTGGGGTTCGGATAATTTGTAAGAGGACACAAGGATTTATACTGGTTCAGGCATGTGCCACACGTCAGTTTCGAGCTGTTCGTGTTACTTGCGATTGTTTGCAGTAGGGGATTACAAACAGGAGAGAGAGAGGGACAACTTCCCAAATCTCTGGATGAAAGCGTGTGAGTGAAGAAGTGTTGGTTGTCTGTTGTCTAAGAAAGATCTCTCGTTTTCTATGATCCCCGGTCTCTCCACTTTTATACCGCAAGAGGTGAGACCCGGGTTACATGACGGAGTGGTGGTCGTGGCCGTACGCCCCAAGTTGGGCTTCGTTGCTGTGGACGGCGTCATCGGTATGGCGGCGTCCTTCCGGTCTGGTGGCGTGGAGAGTGCCAGTCAATCGGGGACGTCCCGTCTGTATGGAGGAACGGCTTTCGGCGGGGTCGTCGGAGTGACGCCGTCATTGTGGCCGTCGCTCAGAAATGTCCCGTCCTAATAGGAGAGTGGGCTTCTGACAGGAGCTATAGCAACAATGGCAGTCCTTCGGCCGGAACACGTCGGGCGCATTCACTACCCACTTGCTTGGGTAATCGATGTCCTCTCGTGTCTGCGGAAGGAGTTGCAGGCATTTATTGCCCAACCGTTACCGTCCCGCCTACCCGTGGCGTGGTAGGCAGTTCGCCCGACCTTGGGGTCGGGTGAGGCGGAATTCGTGCGATCTTCCGACCCTGACGCGAGGAGGTCGAGCACACCGGACGAGCTGGGGGAATCCGACCCCTATTCGGGAGGGGTCGGGCGAGGCGGAGGTTACCCATGCGCCCGATCCGTCAGGTATTCACGCGGCACAGGGGTCAGACGAGACGGAGATTGTTTCGCATCCCTCGTGTTATTAAGGCCACGGGCCGTTAATGATGATCACCTCTGGTATTGACCCTCGACAATACTCCCTCTCGCTCCTTTTTACTTGTCACTATTGACTTTTACCGTAAAATTTAAACATTCGTCTTATTCAAAAAAAATTATACAAATATATAAAATTAAAAGTCATGTTTTAAAAATCAGTAATGATAAATTAAATCATAAGGAGCATATGATATTCCCATATTTTTTAATAAAACAAATGATAAAAAAAATTTCAAAGCCAACGGCGATAAGTAAAAAAGAACGAAGGGAGCAACTTTAGTCTCTAAAAGAGAGCTAGCAGCTAGGTACCATCATGTAAATGTGATACTTGCCAGCCGTATATACTCCCACCGTTAGTCCTCTGGTTCACAATAGAGTCCGTCCTAGATAAGCTTTGATCAAATAAATTGAAAATATAAATCCTGAAAAAAAATGAAATTATTAAGTTTAAAGATATAAAATCATATGAAATAAATTTATTTTAATATATTACTTTTTAATAATATTTTTATAAAAATAGAAATCAAAACAATTTTAAAGACCGTGTGTTACGGTTTAAAACGAACGCTCTACTGTGAAATGGAAGGAGTATAGACTATGTACAAAAGTAATACTATATGGTACGATGCTTCAGAAACAAAATACACATTGGATCCAATAAATAGTAAATATCAATGAATAATAATGCCATAGCTATATCCCTCCCAAAAAAAAATGACATAGCTAGCTACATATATTGCGTCATATGGATTTGAATGATAATAATATAACATAAATAACATGCCATATTGTCGCCCATACATACGTAGGCTCATGCACAAGCTCACAAGCCAACGAGTCACCGCACTGCTCGCCGCTTACTATATACTAGGCCTTCGTAGCAGCTCGAGACGGCATGAGTCGTCAGCTGTCTATAGGATCGCAAGAACGCCTCCAAGAAAGAACCAATTATTTATATTATCCGCATCGCATTATTATGTTATCGCGGAATGGAAACAGTAATGCTATTTGTCGTTCCCAGGATTCCAAGTGCGCCTACCTGTCGGTTGGTGATTCCATACGCATGCAACACTGCTATAAAAGCTCGCATCTGACATTATGCTGTTATTAATTAGCCCATATACCCTCCGGTATCAAAAAAAAAATAGTTTAGAACAATAACGCGATCTTCAAAATATGACTTTGACTTCAAGTTTTGATAAAAATATTCACTATACCATGATACGTTATTAGTGACCCACCCTAGGCACCGACCGTGGGTTGCTAAAACTCTGCAACCAACAGTTGGTCGCTAAATCCATCTTTATCGACTTGCAGTTAGTCGCTAATTGTACCAACTCTAACATGAATTTATTAAAAGGAGATATGTATACTTTTATAAAAATATTTTTTAAGATGAATCTACTTATATGAATTTTATATTTTCAAATATAATAATTTAAAAGTTATTCATAATTTATATTGTTAATGTTTGACTAGAACCTTGTCCTAAACTGTATACTTTTTGACACCAGAAGGAGTACGTCTACACCAGCATTTACAAAACGGGCTTGGTTGTTGCGATTTTCTAAAAAATGGGATCAGGTTTTTGCTAAAACCGAAGGTTTATTCTAAAACTATGTTACTATAGTAAAAACAGTTTTCAACTGGTCTTATCAGTTTATCGGTCTGACTTCCTCAGTTTGGGTTTTAGCCAGGGTTTTGGTAAGTGAAACCCTCGTCTACACTAGTACTAGTAAAAAAAAACCGAATTTCTATGGTCGTATGGTCAACTGCATTGGCGGGCCAATCGAAATTGAGATCTTACATGTTGTGTAGTGCACGGACACTTAAGATGAGCTACTAGTGACTTAAGAGGTCTACCACCCGAAAAAATTGATTTATAGTAAGGTGAAATTGGGCTAGAGAACACTGCAAAATCGTGACGTTAGCTACAATTAACACACTGTAAGAATAAAAGTTAGCTCGAGCACACTATCCATTTTTGAAATTATGCTATGACACACTATAGGAGGTGAGAATAACATTTTAAAAATTATTCTAGCATAATTTCAGAATTTTGTAGTGAGCTAGTTTTCGTTTTATAGTGTGTTGTAGCTTATTACATCACGATTTTGCAGTGTGTCGTCCTGTAGCCAATTCTTCTTTATAGTAAGTAGCTGTTAAAAGTTGACCTCATAATATCCACCACTCGAAAATTATTTTTTGCGTTGGACGGACTTTTGCTGACCTTTAATGTCATTTTTGCTTAGCGATGTGGGGATGTCATTTCCGTCACCGTAGGGCTTTTTGTTACCCGCAACGGCGGCAGGACTTCATCGTAGTGTTGTATGTTTGACTTTAAGCTAAATTAGAATAAACTATATGCAGTAAAAAAATTGACGTGTCGTAATATAATACAAAAGAATTATTGTGTACTCGTACTTTCACACATATGTATGTACTATCTCCATATTTGTTGATTTCTAACAATAATTTTTATTATAAGAAAATATGATCAATATCATATATTTTTATAGTTTACTTTATAAATAATATAATTTTATTTGAATCCCAACTTATTTTGAACATTCTTTTTTAAATAAGACATACAATCAAAGTTGACTTGAACCCGACAACAATTTAACTAAATACTATGGTGAGGGATTATTCTATAAGCGAGAGAGTAGTTAGGCGCTGATAAAAGCGTCGATCGAATAGAGTGAAAGCACCAGCACATGATGACTTCTGCATATGACCGCAGAAAACCACCTGCTACCAAAGGCAGCAGCAAATCATCCGGCGACACGCAAGTCGGAAAACGCTGCATCAGTCTACGTCAGGAACACCCGAAGACTAGCTGTCACCCTGTGTGTAATTATGCGAACGTACGTAGTACAGTGGTAGTGATGAGCTTAATAATAACACAGTAGTTAGTACGAAGCTAGGACGATGACAAATGAAGCTCTCATCGTCGTACATATGACGTACAAATACGCATAGTACTACTCTCCGCTGGTAGTTAGCAGAAAACAAGAGCCTATATATACGCATAGTACGTACCGCGCGCTTAACTGCTCGCGCTTGCTTAACCAAATGCATGCAACAAGTCGTAGCAAAGCATACATCAGATTAATGGCACGATCATCTCTCTCCTTTCAGTTTTTCTCCATGGTGATAGCAAGTCACACGAACGACGATATATAAATAACCAAATGCTTGCCTGCAAGTCAACAACGAAATGCTCCTGCGGCATGCATCTGGCACAAAACAGGAGTAAATAACAACATAACATCACTGCTTGCGCACTGAGCTTTGAAATTTCATGGATGCATGGCACCGAAAGCAAAAAGCCCCCTCCCATTTTTGCTGATTATATACTCTCTGTTTCAACTTTCAAGACCAACTCTCCCCTTCCGATCCGAAATATGTACGTCGCGTAAGCAATGTTTTGGTTGGACATAACTATACATATGTACTTTTCAATCCTCCTATACAGTATTCCTTATATACACTATATATTAGCTACATGACTTTTAAGTATGCATTTAGTATGAATATCTTTTTAGTGGACTAAAATTAATATGGATCGTTTATTTTTCCTGATCCAACGGTTTACATCAGTTTACACTACTTCTAACCATCAAATATTGTTAAGTATAATAATGATATATTGTCGAGTATTGTAGAGCAGTTTGGGCATTAAAATAATAATAACATTATGAAAGGATTATTCATACGTGAATCAATCTTCACGACGCAACGCGAGACTGTCGTCACCGTCGCCGTCGCCTCCCCACGAAGTCGCGCGGCACCTCGTGCACCTTCAATGCACAGGCCCCGCATCACGGCGGCGAATCTTGGCATAGCGACGATAGATCTTAGCATGGCAGCAAAGAATCTGAGCATGGTGGTGGTGGATCTGGCATTGGCGGCGGCGGATCTGAACATGATGACGATGGATCTGGACATAACAGTGGCGGATCTAGGCATGACGATGAATTTGGATATGGAGGCGGTTCCGACGAGTCGAAGACAGGGCGTAGGACGGCGATAGCAAAGAGTCGATGAGAAAGATTATGCCCAAACGGTGGATAGTAAAAGATGATTTTACCCTTATAAATCAAGGGTCAGGATTAATTACAATAGTTTCATGTATTAAAGTAGTGTAATCCACCGTAACGGGGCTTTTTAGCATTCTGGTTGTCATTAAATGTTGGAGCGGATAACTTCAAATATGAGCAAAATTAACTCTCTGCTACCAAGATTTTAAACTCAAGACCTCTTACTCTAATATGATATTGAGTTTCAATCACCTAAAAGACTAACCTCTAATAGAGAAAGCTGTACAATTCACGGATACTTCAATAATTAACAATAATATTGTTGAGGGTCAATACCGGTGATGACCGGTATTACCGGCCCTCCGACTGCTTTACGTATAAAGCAGCGAGCGACCTCCGTCTCGCCCGACCTCTATGCCATGACGCGCGTACAGTGGCTCGGGCCCATAGACAGGTCCGCCTCGCCCGACCCCCCCGACCGGGGTCGGATCATCCGCCACTCGACTCAGGCGCCCGACCTCACCATGACGGGGTCGGGAGCTCGTGCCAGAGTCCGCCTCGCCCGACCCCAGGGGTCGGGCGATCGCTCCCTCCCGACCCTCAGGGGTCGGGAGCGCCACCTACCGCAACAAAGGCGATTGGCACTGAGTGGTTGAGTGATAAAAGCTCAACGACTCCCGTGGCTACCGAAGCCCCCCGTACAAGTGGGCGGTAACCGCCCACGTCGCACAGTGAAGGCAAGGCCGTCACTATGCGAACGACCCCCGTCAAAGCCCATCCCTTCTATCGGGACGGGACGGCCACGATTGACATTCTGACCAGGTATGGAAGCAACGGCGACTGGTCCTTCTCTCCTCCAACCCCTCGTCGGAGGACGCTCCACCATGCTGAAAAGACTTCCCTCGTTGACGGCCATCCCTGTGGCGCCACCGACCAGAGAAGCACCGTCATGTCTGCGACGTCATCCACAGCGGCCGGCACAGAGTCTGAGGCGTCAACAGCGCGGCCTACAGGACGCACGGCCATGCCGTCGCCCACTCCCTCGCGCCGACCCTCTGTACGCCCACCTCCCTCCTTACAGTATAAAAGGGGGAGGCGGGAGAACGACGCGGGCAAGCTGAACATTAGACCACACGTAGAACACCAGAGACTTGGGAGCTCGTCCCTCTCTCGCCCGTTTGTAACCCCCTACTACAAACCGTCGCGAGTAACACGAACAGCCTCATCGAACTGGACGTAGGGCACGTTGCCCGAACCAGTATAAATCCTTGTGTCCTCTCGCGAACCATCCGAACCAAAACACGCACCCCACGATACTAATTACTCGTCGGCCACAACGAACGCCGACAAATATTTATTATTCCTTTTGAGTTAGGATTTACGATGGCAAAGTAAGGATCATGGGCCTCCCTTTTCACAAGTATTGAACTAAAGTTCGCCACGTACTATATATAACCATACATATGTTCATTGTTGCGAAGTGTAAGATTGACTAAAATCCATTAATTCTACATCACTGCCCCAAATGTCAAACGTGAGCTGGTAATTTTGAACGGTTAATGATAGGTGCAGAAGGAGATGAGAGCTTTCCATATAGTGTGTCGTCGTCGGCTACCACAGGATCACGCAAAAGGAGCCATAACAAAGAGACGCTTGCAAGCTTGCAGCGATTTAGCGCTAGAGCCACAATTAGCTTGCCCCCACCGGCATCCCTCTAAAATAGTCGCAGAAATGTAATGTAATCCACACCCCTAAACCCGGCCTGGATGCAACTTGTAAGTCTAATTTTCATAATTCTGGTGATGATGTATAAAAGTTAGTATGTATTAACTACCGTGGAGCAAAGCTGAATTTTTTAAAAAGTGACACCTTTATGGATTGATGGCTACTAAGCGTAGGTAGAGCGAAGACCCCTTCCCCTAAAGAACGTAGGTTGAGGCGCAGCCAGTAGTAATTGGGCCGCATCCGGCCGGTAACCGTCTTGGTGGCAATCTGCCACGGCATGGGCACGGCACGGCACAGCACCTGGTGGTGTTCTCCAGGTAGGCGTCGGGTCGCCTCCATCCGACGCGGATGCATTCAGCCAACACGGCCCGGTCTCTGTCTTGCCTCGCCTTTCGGCGGCGCCGGAGGGGCCATGGCACGGTCGGTGCCAGCCTGCCAGCTCATCGGACCGTCAGAGACCGAGAGACGTGCACGCCGACGAGAGAGCTAGCCGAGAGCCTGACTACTCCGGCGACACACACTGTAGGCGGCTCTCTGCTCGGTTGTGTCGCTTCGGATCCCTCAAGGAACGCAGATCGGATCGCAGCCGATGAATGGATCTTGTTGTCGCCCGTCGGAAAAACAAAAGATTTTGATAGGGTTTTCACTTTTTAAGTAGTACTTTCTCCGTGCAGGTGTATAAGAATTCCTGGCATTTTTAAGACAGAGGAAATATTGAAACAAATATCCATTTTACACCTGTCACTACTATTTTATTGATAAAAAAATACAACACGTCAGCATCTCACAGCATCTCACGGTGGCACAACGATGTATCACTGCAGCGAATCTGGAGGAAGCGTGGCGGGGTGGGTGAACAGAGTAAATTTGGGAGGAGTGATGTGGCCGTTTTTTTTCTTCTAGCTGACAGGCCTAGTACCCACGAGACCTCCAGGTGCTTATATTTATGAACAACTTAAAGCCCCTTTAAATTCTTATAAATCTGGACGGAGGAAATATATATAGCGCGGCGTCAGATCCTGACATCCTGTGATTTGCAATAATTGTGAAGAAGACCGGGAGAGAGAGCTCGAACAGGATGTGATTTTTTTTTTCTTTTTTAGTTGTAAGTCATGGCTGCACGCCTGCACTTGTGATGAAAAAGGAGGTGTAAAGTTACCTGAAAGAAATATAGAGTATAGACCAACTAGTAAATTGATTAATTGAAGGGCAAGCAAAGGGAAACTTGTTGACTGTTTTTCGCTCATGTTTTGGACAACATTTTTTTAGTTGGTACGTAAAAAGAAAACAGAGAGAACGAGGCAGTACTCCCTCCGGAGAAGTTTCTGACATTCTGTGTTTTTTTTTTAAAAAAGTAAAGTGTACTGTAGTTTCTAAACTATTCATGATATGTCATTTAGGTTTATAAACTCTCAAACTGATCACATAGGTCCCTAAACTATTTTTACTGTGTCAAGTGAGGTCCAAATCTATTTTTACTGTATCAAGTTAGGTCATTTTAAAAAAAATTATATAAAAAACAAAATACCTCTAGCCGAATGGTTAGGACGTTCAAGTGGCACTGCTCAGGTCCTAGGTTAGATCCCTCACAATGCCAATTTCTCATTAAGTTTGAAAAAATCTCTACGAAATAGTCCGCGTCAAATCACAGATTAAGGACTGACGTAAATTCACATCGATCATGAATCCTAAGACCCTTATTATAAGAACAGAGTAAAGAAAGTTTAAAAATTTTTTTGACACGTAAGAATATCTTTTTCTTAATAAAATGTCCAAAAGACGGAGCTGTCTTACCTCTATAGGTCGAGTTATTTAAAATTTTTAGCTGATCATGTATGTTATGTATTAAGGATAAAAACTATGTTTTCTCAGTGTCATACTACCAATATCGAGTTGCAGTATGCGTTGACGAAAATTAACTTTTTCAAAGTATCGTGCAACAAATTTTTCATTTTTGAAATGATCATAATATATACTTGACACAGTAAAAATAGTTTAAGAATTTAGATGGTCAGTTTAAGAGTTTATGAACCTAAATGACACACGTTGAATAGGTTAGAGACCTACAGTATACTGTACTTAAAAAAAATATTTCTTAACGTTCTAAACCGAGCAGAGAAAGAGTAAGACCCGGCGCAAATTGGACCACCGCGCGTGCCCACGGTGTCGGCCGAAATGACCGAGCTCCTCTATTCTCCACAGAAATTTTTAATGCACATCTTATCTTAAGAGAACAAAATTAATGGTTCACCCAAGTTCTTGTTTTTATAGCTAAATAAATGCAGTATATACTACTACTCCATTAATTCTTCTTAAACTTGAGCCCTTCAATCAGATTAGTTTGAATCACTAAAGAAATCTAAGAAGATTTCAAACATGTTTATATTTGAGCTTCTAGTTTATACTACTATCCTCCATATAGAGAAGACGATTTCATTGCTGATGGAGCGAATGGGCTAGCTAGACTAGAAGTTGTTGTATAGCTAGCCTGTGACAAGTCGAAGCAGAAAAATACTGCTGCTCTCGCCCGGGTCGGGGGGGGGGAAAGAGTCCCTAGACTCGTCTACGCAACCGGAAACGTGCGACGCCGCCGAGAAGCGAGAAAACAGTGGTCGTAGGCTCGTAGTCGTAGCACGGGCCGGGCGGGCGCGCGCATTGACCAGATTTCAGCACCGCCCACAGCCACCAGAGCATGGAGCCAGCAGCCAAAGCACCGAGAGCGAGAAAAGCTGCTCTAGCCTAGCTTATCCCATGGTGTTCAAGTTGCCGTGCCTAACCCGATCGATCGATCGATCGATCCGACGTGTAAATCGAGCCGTCAGACGTCACCTGTCGGAATATAGTTAGCGCACGAGGTGAGAGTGAGAGATGAGATAGCTCCATCTCTCCAGATGGTATTGGTCCGAGATATTAAGAATCAGTGGTTCATTTTGTGATTGACCCCTACATCGTGCTTACTGCTTAGTTTAGATCGGTTCTGGACCCCGCGGTGGCTGTCCAAACAACTTTACTTCGAACGCAGTTTAGGACAAGTTTTTGATCAAACATTAGAAATATAATAATAAATAATTTTTAAATTATTATATTTAAAAAATATAAAAATTATATGTGTAGATTTATTTTAAAAAATATTTTCATAAATATATATATATATATCACTTTTTAATAAATATTTTTATAAAAATTTGATATCAAAGTCATATTTTAAAGGCCGTGTCATTGTCTTTAAACTATTTTTTTTAATACCGAATGGAATATAAGTTATAGCCGTAACAAGAGGACCAACCGACCGGAGCACCTTCGAATTAAAATATAGTATGGTCTCGTGTTTATCTCGGATCATCAGAAATCACAGCAAGTTGTATGCGTAGCAATCCCGTCATCTAAAAATAGTTTTTTCGTAAAATCCCGCTGCGAATCTTCAATTCTTTTCCTGATCGAGCCGCCACACAAGGGGGGTTGGTGCTATTTTCAGCCATGTTTGTTTTAACTGTAACTGAGAGCTATTTCATTTTTTGAAGTATCAAATGAACTAGGAGCTGCAGGAGCTGCAAATATTAGCTTCGCTCGCTCCCAGAGCACCTGTGCCTGCCATGTCCCGCAGCAAATATTAGCTTCGCCCGCTCCCAGAGCACCTGTGCCTGCCATGCTACAGTTTGAGAGCGGAGAGCAAAAACAAACAGTCCCTCAGTCTTGAACACATGCTACTTAGAACGTCCGCCTCCGGCTTGTTCCATGGGCCGCCTCATGCTGCAGCGAAGGAGAAGGGCCCTGTATCCACGGCCCGCGCACGAATAATGTAACGTAGCCAGGCCTACTGTGGTAACTTGGCTGAGCCCGCTTTGGGCGCCCAGCTAAGGGCAAGGCCTCCCTTCTTTCGGTGTGTTGTGTGACAAGCCCAAGCAGCCGGGACACCAGAGGTTCAGCCAGGTGGATTGAGCCCGAGGAGACGAATTGTCCTCTTGCTCGGCCCAAGTCCGGCAAACAAATCTGCCCCTGCCTCCCTGGTCTCATTTGGAGTTTCTTCCCGTTGGAGAAGCTGTATTTTTTGGCCAGACATATACTACTAGATGACTGATGATGAATTAGCATCTCCACAAAAGTATATTATATGTCAATTTATACGTCTTCATTAATAAGCTCCAGCTAACTGCAGCCGGAGACAATGATACTTGTTGCAACATACATATACATATACATACACCACACAACTTTTTTCATCTGCCTAGCGAAACAAAAGAAGGAAAAAAAACAAGATGATCCGGCGCTAGCTCCACTGCCGTCTCTGTATCCGGCAGAGGCTGCAACGGCGGGAGCACGCATACCGGACTCCGATCCGCAGCAGATGCAGAGCAAGCTGTCTACATCTGCTGACTGCTGCTGCTTCTGCTGCCACGAGTCACCAACATGCTCGCGCCACCCTTGCAACAGCAGCCAGCCACAGGGGTCTTGCTCGTTTCATCAGGAAGGAGACGACGATGGTGGACGAAACGAGCCGCGCGCGAGTCATCACGCATCACGCGATGATCTCGTCTGGCATCGCCACGAACCGCGTGCGCTTCTGCAAAACACCACCAGAGAAATAAACCGCTTCATTATTAGACCACCGTGATCATCAGCGGCAAATTAATTAAAGAGTAAGGAATTTACATCACATTAAAAAAATTTGTTTTTGTCAACCCTGCACACGCACTGACGGAAAACGATTGGCCTCGCTCGAGCGAAACTAATACTACTGTACTACTAAGCAAAAAAAAGAAAGAAAGAAAAAGTAAACGTAGTATGACAGAAGCCACCGATGCTGCGCTTTCAGAGTGACGAACGGATCGGAGCAACTGAGCAAGGATGAATAAATGAAAGAACGTTTCATCTTGCAAAATAAAACGTCCTTTTATCTTGTGACGGAAAACCAAAGAAAAAGGTTGGCGATCGCTGACACGATCGCGATAAGGGTTAATTGCGATAAGGCAGTATCATCATCAATCATCATCATGACACGCTGCGAATAAGCAAAGGAAGTAGTAGAATTTAATGGCGCGAGCTATCGCGACATGACTTTGCTGCTCTGCCAGGAACAAGTCGGCGGGCTCAAGTGGTGAACGCATTGCTGATGGTGTGTGTGATCGGGACTGAAGTACTAGTGGGGAGGGATAAAAACTGACGGCTGGAACAGGAGCAACTTGTAACGTTTTGATCCGCGCGCAGAACTCTCTCTCGATTGGAGGGGGTTGGGGGGGGGGGGGGGGGGGGGGGGGTTGTGGGGCGGGGGTTTAATTGGAGCCGACCGGTGGTCTGGTGACTGACTAAGCAGCGCGTTTGCGCTGCTACCACCACACCACCAGAGAATAACAAGTTCTTCACGAAAATGTGGTGTCCTTAATTAATCGTCCTGAGGACGGAAACTTGTGAATAGTACTATTTTGGTTGCACTGTACTTACTATATATACGCATATGCTTTGAGTCTCTACCACTCTCACTTTGATAGTTCTTTTTTCTTTAACAATAAAAAGAAAATGATACTGTACTTTTGTATGTATCAAGCAGGCAACCACTTGAGAACAACAGTTTAAACAGTCGGAACCAGAGTGGGTAATCCTGTAAAATATCCTCCGTTGACAAACATCTAGTACTAATGTACTACATCGCAGCAACGGAAATCAAGATAAACTTGTTTTTGAATGAAGCTTCCACGAGGTAAACTATTATACCCACTCTGATTCCACGATCGAGTACGACCGTACGTACGGCCGCAGCAGAATCACTCAGAGGAACAGAGAACCTCAACAGCAGAAATATTCAAGCGTGTGAGTTATGACAAGCAACAGCATTTTTCCCCTAGTCACTCGAACAGTCAAACTCTAGAAAAATTCTAGCATTATTAGTACCCGTCGCCCCTTCCTCTCTGCAACCCCCAGCCGCCGCCGCCGCGCTAACCACCAACCAACAAGCCGGTTCCTTAGAGCCGCCATCACGACCATTTGCTCTCGATCATCGGAGAGCACTTAAACACGCCTCTCGCCTTTTCTTTTCTCAACTCACGCGGGGCCGTCGAACCGCGGTGCCTTTTCCTTCTTCTTTTTACCCTTTCGCTTTTCTTTTTTTGTTCGGCGAGGTGACCACTTTCCCTCGTGGGATATGCTTGGATACACAACTTGTGTTGTTGCCCGAGCACAACGAAAAAGCTAACCCGTCCCGTCCCAATCGCCCTTTCTCAAATTATAAAATTATTTCTGTTGTTATCTTCAGCTAGCACTGGGGTTTGAGTTGCGGTTCTAAAGAATTAGCCACAACCTGACCAAATTGTTTAAAATTCTGATGAAGCATGAATTATGCTGTTTCATTTTTTTTTCCTTTTCTATGTGCGAAATTAATTTTGAGTCGTTAAACATGAACTGGAGACCTTGTCGTCGTCCACCAGGACCTCACGGTGACGTGGAACGGGCCCTTGCATAATACTCCGGTAGTACTAGCCTTATGCCCAGCCAACGTACCTTACACACCCCCATGGAAACTCATTCAGTTCCAGATCGATGCCCGAGTGGACACGTAAGGCATCCCAGCTATTCGCTGCGTTTGGAGATCTCGTCCGCGCGCGTTCATCGTGGTTATTACGTACTATCCAGTAGAGGATTTTACACGCCGCTACAGTAAAGTTTACTACTGATTACTAACCCACAAACTGATCTATTATCTCTGATGTAGTACTCGTGTATCATAGCTGATCTACATATGTAGTGCAGCTTTAAGTTTGAACTAGAGCATTTTTCAACGGACGTTCAGTCATTTATGTCATCTCAATTAACAGTTTCAAAATGAGAATAATGTGAAAGCATCATTTTAAGCTCGAAAGCTAGCGATGGTTGCGCGATAAAGAAAAATCCAGGGAAGACGTGGGGCGTGCATTATTACCTCCTTCCGGCTGGCCTTGACGTCCCCGTACTCCGGCGTGCAGGGCAGCCTGGGCCACCTCTCCGGCGTCCTCCCAGCTCCGTTCGGCATCATGAACCCGGTCCCCCACTCGGGCGTCGCCGCGAACCTCGGCGGGCACCGCTCCGGCGTCTGCGCGTAAGCGCCGCCGGCGCCGCCCCAGTCGGGCGTGGGCACGAACCGCGGGCTCCGCTCGGGCGTCCGCAATATCCCGCCGCCTCCTCCCCTCTCCGGCGTGGCGGCGCCGCTGTTGGCGGCGCAGAGCTGCATGATCCGCGCGGCCGCCTCGGCGCCGTCGCGGCTCTCGCTCATGAGCTTCTCGACCTGCGCCTTGGGCAGGCGCATCTTGAGCCGGACGGGCCCGCCGCCGCCGCCGCCCTCGGAGGCGAGCGGCGAGGCCGGCGCCGTGGCGGAGGCGGAGGCGGAGGTCGTCGGGAAGGAGAGGTCGGAGGTGGACCGGCGCGTGAGCATGAGCGTCTCGAGCCGCTCCCGCGCGCCGACGTGGAGCGCGCCGGACCAGGCGCGGCGCGGCGGCACGGCGGGCCGCGGCAGCGCCACGAGGAAGTAGAGCCGTCCCGGGCGGAGCGAAGCGTCTTGCGCCAGCGGGCGCGCGCGCACGCCGTGCAGCTTCACCTCCTCCGACTCGAGCAGCTGGAAACCCGGGTGGTCGCGCAGCACCGTGCCCGCGAACGCCGGCGGCTTCACGCGGAACGACGTGCCGTCCAGCTGCATCACCTTGGCGCCCTTGCGCCGCCCGCCGATGCTGTTGCCCATTCCGACCGGTCGGGCTCGCGCGAGCGACTACTACAGCTGTGCCCGGTGCCCGCCTCTCCTCCTCTGCTCGAGACGACGGACGGCTTTCGCGCGAGGCGCGGCGCGGCTGGCGTTTGTCTTCTCTTGGGCTTTCGCCTCTGCCTCGTGCCTCCTCTGCTTTTCTCTTTTTGTGTCGCACAGGCACAGGCACAGCTCGCGCGGTGGTGCGCGACGGCTTTGGGTTCGGTTCGGCAGCGCGCGTTGTTGTATGTGGTGTCTATGCGTAGGGTGAGAATTTAAAAAGGGGGGTGAGGGAGGGGAGGTGGGCCTGCGAGTCAAAGGTGGCGGTGAGTGTTCGATTCAATGGTAAAAATCTTTTTGACGGGTACTTGATTTTCCTACAAATAGTTACAGGAGGAAAAACAGATGTTTAGGCCTACGGCACTAGGCACAGCAGAGTCTGGAGGTATAACTTGTTTTTTATATTCATGCTTTGCACGTCTGTGTATTAAGGAAGTAGAGTATGCGACGTATTGATCAGTATTCAGCAACACACAGTATACGCGACGACTCGAGAGAGTATTGAACTACTGTATATGACCCACTGAGTGGTGCAAACCAAACCACTACGAAATTGGTAGCATTGCCCAACAAGGGTGTGCCCTATTGCCACCGATTGAGAAGAATATGTATTCCAATAACTTATAAAGAAAGAACAAAAGAAAGAGGGTGAGCCGGTGAGGTACCTTTTGTCCTAAAAGCCCCTCCCCAATATACCTGGGAATCCCAAAGACACCGGGAGCACTGCTCAAGATCCTCTTTAGTTTGATCATTAGTAGTACAGTGTACGTCTCCTTCTTCTCAAAATTAAAGTACCAAAGCTTGTCTTCCTTCCATCCTTCAATGTTCTGAGTGTCAAGTCAACCAAAACTTAATGAGAACGACCTGAAATTACACACTGTACCTACGTTTCTAAACCTATGACCATTTTTGTGTGGCTATGCACCTGGCGGACCGGTGCTAGGACACAGAGGCAGTAGCTTTCAAGCATCTGTTGCTCCAAAACAAAAGCAAGTGTTATCAAAACTATAAGGCCTCGGCAATGGGTTACCCCACTGTGGCTCTGGCAAGAGCTAATATATAGCAAGTATCAACATTGAGCTCTGAAGCATTTGCATTTCCAAAGTGAACAAAACTTTTTCCATTTCTTTTTCAGATAATGGAAGAACAAGGTTCCAGCTTCTACCTTGGGAGGGAAGGATTTATTACGAGGAGCCTACGGCAGTAAATAAAGAATGAGGAAGAGAGAGAGGTCCCTTTCAACAATGTTTGGGAGCATGGTGAGCTGTTGGCGGCATGGATAAGGGTTATTGACATGGCAAACAAAAGGCGATGATCAATAATCAACTTGGGATAAGAAGCGTGCAGCGGATAGTATCCAAATGCAAGATAAATCGACATGGTTCGCCGTCAGAAGGTAGGCGGCAGAGGTGGCCCGCGGTACGGTGGAGGGAGGACGGGATACACAAGAGGCGACGAGAAGGTAAAAGACAGAACAGAAGGGTCTGTGTCCATAATTCATCCGTCACGTTCGCTTGGAACAAACTTCAAGCTCTCGTACACGAAAACGTTGCAGAAATTGGATTAGAATTGCTACTGGCTAGAAGGTTTCTTCATTCGAAAAACTTTTTACGGCCACACGACGACGGTCGGTCCCTGCCGCTGCGTGCTTTTCATCCAAAAATATCCGGCCACAGCTAGCTTGAACGTACACTGACCGATTCAAACGTTTCAACAAAGTGCAGGTACGGTGGCGCCCGTGGCGTTCCACGGCGGCACACGAGTCCTCTCGTCAGTTTGCGCGCGCCCTTCACGGCACGGCGGAGGAACGCCGGCCGCGCGGCTAACACCTGCACCTCTCTGCAGGAGGAGGTCAACTGCATGCATTTCGTCTCGGCCCGTGATCCTGCCGCGCGCACACGTGACGCGACGGACGGCGACGACTCCGTCAATGGCGTGGTGATCGGGTGCCGGACCCCGACCAGCTGCAGCGGCGCGGCAGCTCGATCGATCGAGAGACCGAGATCGAGCAGTCCGCTGCTGCGGTGTCCCGTTCCGAGCATTGCATACACATGGACGTACAAGTACTACGTAACCTAGTACAGTATATATCTCTCATCGACCATTTCCACCGCAGTGTGTGTGTGTGTCATGGCGCGGTGCTCCACGAGTTGAGAAGACGACGCTATACGTATTACGTACTCCTTGTCGGTACGATTGCTGGCTTATTTGAGTATTAGTTGACGCCCTGCTCGTGAGTGCGTGCTGCGTGCGTGTGTACATCTTCGGCCGTGAAAGTGAAGTGTACTAGTAATAAGCTTACTATATGTGTCGTCGTCTTCTAAATCATGGTGTCGTTGCTGTGCATATACCAAGGGTATGGAGACACGTGCACTCAAGACAACAGAGACACTATAATTTCTTTTTTTTCCTAGTGCTTATACTTCTGATCCTCCAAATTATAATTATTCTAGAGAGTAGATAGAGTGTGTCAGACTTGTTACCGACGCGCCGCTACACATAAGACACAACGCAAAGCGCTTGTAAACGGAATCTTACATTTTGCGGCGGTAACGACGACGGCCGCGCACACGTTCCTCCTCCGCTTGTTTTCGTCGCCTCATGAATGACCCACACCACACCACACCACACCGGCCGGCCGCCGGACACCAGGCGACATTTTTTTTTTCCCTGGCGGAGCGACGACGACGACGAGCACATGGATGGATGGTGGCCGCGCCGATGACGGTGACCCTGTGCTTACGCCAGCGTATGTTCCTTGTGCGCTTGCGGTCGTTGGTCTTATCTACTACACATACTGACATAATACTACTACGAGAAGACGGAACTCTTGGCTTCGTTCTGCATCTGCCCGGGGAATCTTCGACCGTTCACAACAACAGCGCAGCTAGCTAGCGCCATTCCCATTCGCAGCTGGGTCTGTTTCGTGTCTCGTCGTTTTCGCAGGGTTGCACTTGCTCGGACGGCTCCTGCCGCGCGCCGTCGTTCGTTGTCCGCTTCCTGTTCTTCGTTCCTCCGTAAGAAGAAGCCGCCGGGGCTTGCTTGGTGGTGTGGTGGTCTTCTTCGCACGTATACTCACGTGTGTGTAAGCGACTGATGATGCAGAAGTAGTGCAGATGGATATGCATGGTTGCTGTCTGCGGTCAAGTTCAGAACAGTAGTAGTAGTACGTTCTTCGTTCCATTCCATCGATCTCGCCTCGTAGCGAGCAAGTAAAAAGGGCTCGCTGCGTCATGAGGCGACTTTTTTCGGGAATGCGAAGGTACGTACGTTCAGCACGTCGCGCGTCGCGGCCGCGTGTGAGAGGCATGTGGTGAGTTTTTTTTTTTTTTCTCCAGAGCGTGCTCTGGCCGGTCAGCCGAGGCGGACTGCGGCGGCGGCGAAGAGGAGGGCCGGACCGGACCGGACGACCAACACCAACCGGTACATGGTAAAACTGACGGTTGGTGGAGGGCAACCAGGTCGGGCTCATCAGAGTCGCGCGCGCGGCGTGGACGTAACGTGGCTGGCGCTCAGGCGAAAGGGAGGTAGGACGTGCCGATCGTATGTGGGGCGGTTTTATCGCCGCCACGCCCGCGACGGTTTGTCGTCGTCCCGGTCGGCCGGGCGGTGAGGCGCCTTTAATTTACCTCGAACGTAGTCCGGCGCCGGCCGGGGTGCCCGGCAATGTTGAACCACCACCACCACCGGCGAGAGACGCGCGGTTGTTGGCAGTCAAAAACTATGCAGTCCACGTACGACGTTGCCACTACCCGCCCCTGCTTTGGTCAGCGAGCAGCGTGCGTGACGGCCTTCAGTTCAAAACAGAGCGTGCATTGTTCTTGTTTTCTTTAAAACAAAAATTTTAGGGGGACAAAAACCAGGGGTCGGTGCCGCGCGGACGGCATCGTTTCCCGAAACGATACCGATCGTTGGCCCCTTTTCTTTTCTTCAGCACGTACGCGTACCATCCTAGTACTACTACTAGTAAACTTTGTGGTGCAGTCCCAGCCGTTGTTGGCGCTCGGCTCCTACTCCTACCCACCCTCCTCGTCCCTGCGCCATCGACTTCGACCGGCGTGCCGTCCGCCCTTCTGCGTCGCCAGACGAGAACAGTCGGTTCTGTTTCTGACTTTCTGCTGCTGCTGCTGCTGTGGAACATCACCCTGACGTAAGCACAGCAGCGGGGCCTCCTTCTACTAACCGCCTAACAATTCGGCTCTTAATGGAGTGTTTCACACGTCACCGGGAACCAACGGAACGCACGCCTGCCACTTGGCTGGCTGGCTCGCTCTGCCTGGACGGACGGACGACGCGTCGGCCGTGCGCTGCTGCGCCAGCGGCGACGGGGACGCAAATACGACGAACTGGCCCTGGCCCTGCACCAAACCAAGCAGGACGCACACGCACACGCACACCGCACCAACCAACAGGGCTCGGTCTCCCTCTCCTCCACCACCAACTCCTCCGTGCGGAAGGAATGAATCATCGGAGGGAAACCAGTCGATCGAGGAGTTCCAGAAGGGCCCCGTTTCCTTTGTCAATGCCGCGGCGGGCCGCCGCCCGTGATGCGCGGAGCGAATGGCTCCACCGATTCAGCCGGCCGGCGCTTTCTATTAGGGAGAAAAACACACACGGCTGCTACCCCTGCATCTTGGCACCACGCCACGCATCGCATGTGCCCGCAAGCGTCGATCGTCAAATCGTCTTTGCTTTATCACATGATCGATCTCGAAAGAAAAAAAAAAAGGTCTTTCGTAGTAAGAAAACAATCCCGTTCCATTCGTTCACGCTTGAATTACTTGGATTCCGCAAAAAACAAACAATTTTTTCTTTGTTTGCGAAAACAAACATTTTTTGTACAAATGTCAGCACGCAGCACATAAACGTGTAGGGTTTTTGTGCTCCTCCGTCTTGATTCGCTTTCTTTTTCTATAGTATAGTAGCACAGTGGAGTCAAACTCACAATCTAAAAGAAAAACAAGTCAACCACGCAACGGAATATTCGCTATTATGGTATTTATTATATCCGGTTGTACTAGCACTAGTTTCCTAGGACTTTGAAATTTTTTTTTTCTAATTTCTTTCTGTTGACACAGGACTGAGATTTACATGTCGGTACCGGTCCTGCAGTTTGTACACATCTATACTTATATTATAAGCATAATCCACTTAAGTAATTCTCTCAATCTACAGCGAGCCACGTTATCCCAATTCTTTTTCACCACTGGATTAGTATCTTATGTTCATATCTATCCGTCCATTCTCCAGCTGCACAATCAACTTGAGCAATTCTCTCAATCCACAGCGAGCCACGTCACCCCAATTCTTTTCCACCAATGGATGAGTACCTTATGTTCATATCTATCGGTCCATTCTCCAGCTGAAACGACCGCACTGTAGCAGCAGTTCTCCCTCAATTAATTTCTTCCAGGCCCGTACTCCATCCTCACCGTGCTATGATTTCTCCACTCATGGTGCTCCACCACCATCAAAGCTATTACCGCTTAAGGCTATTAACAAGCATAAATGAGCAATATCAAGGGTCTACAATTAAGTACTTTTCTATTTCTCTTCCTGTTCCGTCTCAATTCATCTCGCACCGCATCCACTCTTCCAATGGCCTATTAACATTGTACCACCAATAATTACTTCTTGATGGTCCTAATTACCTTGGTTTTTCTATATTTTTTAAATCTGACATGTTTTCCATACCATTGACGCTAAATAACCGTATTACGGCAATAAAATCTCTAGCCATTAACTCTTGATCTCTCCAAAATCCTGCCCTATATAAAGTCACACAGACATTCCAAATCTCCTATATTACATTCCACTACGCATATACACCTTCTGATAGTATGCATTCCCTGCCCCAACATATTCTACATGTCAAATAGCTATTCGTTTTTTATATTCTTAACTGAAGGATGGATTGCCATTTTTATTCGATTCATGCATGTTTTTTATAGGTAATTTGGTGATAATTTCAACTCAAAAATTGATTCCATCTTAGAGCTTTCCCCCACGATCATCTATCATCTCTACGATGCTAGATTTCTTATATGTTGTTAATGTATTTGTTTTGATTCATCACCTTAAAGGTCATGCCCCCTTTCTACTTTTATTTTTTTTTATCATTGTAGCTTTTTATTTCATGGTTGATGTTATTTTCATTTGAAATTGATTATTGTTCTTAAATGTCCCGCGGTAAAGCGTGGGAAATCACCTAGTTAAACAGATGATGAGAGGTGTCAGTATTTTTAGGGGAACATTACCCACACCAGTATTATAATGGTAAGTTTTCATTACATGATGATATATCTAGAGTTTTTTTTAAGTTACATATATATATGAAATCGAGATCATGCTAAAATTTTCCTTGCAAGAAATTATCATGGTTGCTATTTTTCTAACAGCACCTGGAGTTCTGTTTTTTTAAGCCAGACTTAGGCCTCATGGGTTCACATGTAGCAAAGTTCAATTTGGTACTCCTCCGCTAGGAAATATAATTGACACCCGTTAATTGAAATTTCACTACAAAAATTTCGCCCTGAGTTTTATTAGAGTAATGGATGAAATGCAACTAAATTGCTATGATACAGCTACAGATTTGTGGCTGACACACAAATTGGCTTGGCTGAAAAATTTTGTGACATTTTCTCTATTTAAGAGACTGCAGCCACCTGTACACATACGTAATCGTAAACAAGAAAGGAGGTTTATGTAAAGCTTTATACACGTGTAAAGATATATTCTTGCAAGTATCAGAACATCAGGATTGCAGTAAATTAGAAATTTCAGCTTTACGTACTTTTCGCGTGTATAATCTAACTGAGAACAGTGGAGACAAATACATACAAAAAGTGCTACATTGATCGAATAATTATTTTGGTCCCATATACAAAATCAAAGCACCTCTCGAAACTATTCTGGAAGCGTAGTTACACCATGTGGATCACAGGATCAGTAACTTGTAAGACCTCCCTTTCATTTCGTTAAGACAGGACATAAACTTTTAGTTCGTTCACATAGGAATGATGATTGAAACTAGCACACAGGGGCATGAGAGAATTGAGAAAGAGGTAAAGAGAACGGAATCTATGGAGGGAATTTCGGCCTACTTGGATTGGGGCTAGTAATATGTTATTTAGGCTTAAATTCAGGTGTTTGGCCTAACCCCATGGTTTCTTATTCTGTCCAAGTGTGTACTGGGCACCAACTCGCCTTCGATCGTTGCGGCGCAGCGGCACGCACGTGCCCCGGCTGCTCTCTCGCCTACGGTTCTTTAGGTCGTTGGTGCTCTTACGGTGAGGCAGACAGTTCTCTCTTGAAACGAGCGAGAGGTGAACAAATGACGAGTCAAAACACCGGCTTTCTGTGATTGGGACGAGGTCACCGGTCAACATATGTTGAGTAGGAGTAGGAATTCTTTCATCATGGGATTGAAGGACGGGTTAGGACAGTACGGTTTTTGTTAAATGAGCCTTTGAATTGATCCTCCTCTAATAAATGTGTGGGGATCTGGGCGAGCTGTTGAAGTTCACAATGCAACTGGAGTGGAATTTCCTGTGACCCTAGTAACAGTTTGTAATAGTAAGTTACTGGTACCAGTAGCAAATTGAAAATAGTAAAACTGCTTTCGTTAGACCTCCTAGGATTAGGCATCTATCTTTTCGGAGTTTGTACGTTTGTCGCTGAGTTCCACGCAGCACGGACCGCGTGTTTGTGATGTTTTGACACCATATGGACATGAACCAGGTTTTTTATATAACTATTTTTTTTTATATAATAAGGCGAAGTTCCAACGTCTCTACATCATGGAAGGTATACTACACCACTGCTCAACTACAACCACACGAGCACTTAGGCTCACACAAAGTATTATACAGTTTGATGTGAGGGGAAAAAAACAGAGGAAAGATATATAGCTGAAAAAAAATCAAATGTATTCAAATTGCCATTGGGACTTAGCAACATCGACTTCTATGATCACAGTCTTCCACGACCTTCGAAACATTTTTCAGCCTCTCTCCTACCACCTCTTATTCTTTATATACAGAAGTCTGAATATTGACCACATCATTGTGCATAAGAGTTGTTCTCAGTTAATTATTAATCATAGGCAATCGTGGGGTGAGGTTCTAGAAGTGAGGCAAATCCTGAAAAGCGTTGCTGAGCTTGTATTGTAGAGGAGAAGCCCCAACAGAGTACTATTGGAAATCAATAGCCTGTGCAGTGACAGGCTGAGCGGTAGATGCGACACCAACCGGGGGGTTTAAATCCCCTTAACTACTCTATCAATAGCTCCAACTCACACGAGCTGCCAAGTGCTTAAGGGACCGTTTCCTCCTATCCTGTCTGCACAAAGGGACATGGACGTTGCGCACTTGCGGGCCCATGTCCTTGTTCGCATCCATGCTTCAACTATATCAAATGGTCGTGTTTCCAAGGATTTTCTTCTGCCGCTTTTGTCCGGTGTAGCGGCAGTAGTATGGTTTGCCATTTGCGCCCGTGGACGAAAAATATATACAGAGGATTAGAGGAAGAGACTGGCGTTTTCTAGAGCGCATGCGCACAGACTGATGATGATACGACTGACAATGATATACGACGCGCTGTGAATGATTAATAGTAAAACTTTAATTATGAACCTTTGGTGCAATTTGCTGCTCAGTTTGCGTCAGGTTCAACGAGGACAGCAGAGGAAGCTCGCAGGAACTGGAACACCAGAGAACTCGTGCCATTTTGAGGTCTTCACTTACCAAAGTCCGCCAGCAACCGTGCGACCGGGTCACGGTCGCCGGAGATCGGTTCAAAACTCTCAAGACAACAGAAGAAGAGCACGACTTACGACGTACGACGGTCGCAGATGAGCGGCCGGACGCACGAGCAGAGAGAAAAGAAAAAACTCTCGCCCTACTTCCGTCCGTGTTGCGTACTTACATGGCAGTGGCATCAGGTTCACGTCATTACTGGTGGATCAGTCGTCGTAAATTGCAGGGTTGAGGATGGAATGAGGAGGAAAAGGGCAGGGGCGCACAAACGGGGACAACGACGGTTAATGATTGGACATGAGAAAGGAGGCGCTTGCCGATCCATGGGTCCCCTCCCTCTCCCTCCCTCCAACTCGGCGCCAATTCCGCACGCCGAGATTTCCTTTCTCGATAGAGCCGGAAGCAAGTTGCAAGACAGACATGGATGGGATAGATTACAGTGCTTCCGCGTGTCTGAACTCTGAAGTGGCAGTGTTCTAGCATGTGGTTCGTGGGGGTTATTTTTAGTCTTCGTGTAGTCGTATAGGCTTTCCTAATTTCCCGCGCTTCAAACCGCACTTACGTGCCTTTTACCTTTATTCCCTTTTAATAAAAGAGAATAACAGACGTAACTTCTTTGCACTTGCAGCTTCTAATTTTTTTTTTACTGCACTGACTATTTAACAAGAACGGGGCTTATTTGGAATTTTCTGGTGTCAATTTTCAGAACTCCAAGTACCGGTATATAGTCACAGTTGAGGATATACAAATTCAGTTCCTGTTACATCAAAGTTTGAATTCAGCATGTAAGACCACTCAGTACAGTACAGAGATCTGGAAGGAGGAAAAAAAAAACAATTGCGCATTTAATTTTCTATGCCAAGCCTTGGCTTGTTGTTATTATCGCAATCTTTTCGATCAGTTTTTTTCAGATCATCGCCATGCCACATCGCATACATACGTAGGCGTCACGCATTGACAAATCCGGATGCAACAATTTTGGTACTGTCTTGCGCGGAACATCTGCGTCATTGTTCTAGTTTCTTTTTTTTGTTTGTTTTTGCCCTTTTCAATCAGAGTGCTGTGCGGTTTGACCCACGAGGAAACCTAACAATATTTTTTTTGCCATCTCACAGTTTCGTCAGCACGAGTCATATAGGTACGGTACGCTGTGTGTTTCTGCGTGGATGTGTATGAACACATGATCTAAGCAGTCAAAATTCAAAACGTTGGAACGACAGATTTCGTCAAGTTACAACTAACAAACACGCACGAATTCCATTGTTATTTTAGTCAACCTAACGACGACGTTCCATCTATAAAATAGTAATAATCTCATCAGCAGCATTTCGATGGTTATTTAATTTGCATGCCGGCCGCAGCACACTCATCATCATTCTCAGGAGATTTGGAGAATCCTGCAAAAGATATCACAACAAAGCAATTAGCACAAAGGTTTAGCACAAAGGTATATAGCAATGTTAGTGGAGCTTTTACGACCAGATCATAGTTTATTAATCGAGTCCAAACGAGTATAGTGGGGTCAAAGCATTAGGTAAGAAAGGGCAGTGCGATTGTATATGTACAGAACGAGATCAAAAGCCACGGCCGTGAAAGGTCACCACCATTTAATTTCTTCAAGAAAAAGCAGCACGGCACGCTGCTGGTAAAGAGTCTTGACGCTTTCAAAAGAGCTCCGGATCCAATCGGATCGATCAGGTAAATTTCAAGTGAGTGAGTTGCATGTGAAGTCATTGCTTATTGAGGGCGCAGTAATAAGAAGCCGCAAAAAGATGTCTGTCTGGATAACGAACTGAAAAAAAGGAAGATGAGAAATTCCATAATGGATGAGCACCAGCGCCAACATACTTCCTTCCATACTGGTGTTCAGTTCAGTGAATCAAGACGTCCCAAAAAATCATTGCTTGAAAGCTTTGCACTGATATTTTTTACGGCCTCGGCAGCGTCTGGGTCAAAGCAGTATGTATCTCCAACGCGTTTTTTAGAGGAAAAACTAAAATATATATATAGATATCAGGTGTTCGCGCTTTTTGGACCCAGGTAAATCTTTCTCAGTCTCATCATACATGAATAGAAAACGATATTCTTCTTGTTCAAAAAAGCATGCTAGCTCCAATCTGGAGGCCGGATAGGCTGCAGAATTCTGTAGCGTCGTGAGAGGCAAGGCACGGGGCACGGTGCAATTCTAACCTCCGTTCCCTGGACCGTCTCAATGTCCATCCGCACGAAGAAGGCCCAGCCCACTGGATAATGTGGTAGTTAGGCTTGCAGTGCCCTTGGGCCAGGGGGGGTGGGGGTGTTTACCTGATGATCTTGTCGTCATGTCGTTGCATCTTCATCACCGTTCCCGCGCCTTGACGATCCACGCGCATGGTCTTAGTCTAATTTGATGTTCTTTCTCGTCATACTATCGTCTTCGCATTATACGCATATCATATTCTGCAACAGGGATGACCGTAGCCGGCAGGCATAGAAACAATAGTGGCAATTGACGCCGGCGATCTTGCAGGCGCTTGCTTCTATGTGACACTATCAGGATTTTCAGGTCGTCTTTTTTTTTTTTTCTCAATTCGCTAGGTTTGGTTGGATTGATCAGTCCCAACATTCGTGGCACGAATCGGGGTAGTACTGCACTGCCTTCGTTGTGCGTACGTGGCGTAGGGAATTTTCTTCCGTATTTGTAGAGAATCATGTAACAAAAAGCTCAAAAATGAGAGAGGACTTGTAAATGTACTAGAGAGCTCGTGACGCCAGACCAAAAATATTCATTCATTCATTCATTCCCCTAGAGTCAATGATGCATGGATCCGATCCAGAAACATAGAACAGTTTACTCATGAAGAAACATATAGCAGGCGGCACATCATTAACACGGTGGCACTTGCAGAGTGAATGTTCACTCTGCGTCTGATGATGCGCGCTTCCATGGCGCCCTCACCGGCCTCGCCGGGCGGCGTTGCGGGTGGCGCAGACAGTTGCAGAGGCTGTAGAAGAAGTCGACGACGGGTTGTATCCGCGATAGGAGCACAAAGACAGGGCCGAGAACGCCGCCGGCCACCGTCACGATCGCCATGGGCTCCATTACTTGAGCTGGTGATCCGATCTGATCTCCCCTTGTCCACAATAAACTACCTGTGCCCTCTCTCACCCCCAACAAAACGAAGAAGGCAGAAACCTTCAGTTGTACGGTGTGGGCTGAAGGAGAGGGATCGAGATTTATGTAGGAGGAGGTACGACAGGGACACTTGTTAAAAAGCCGTTCTGCGGTAACCGCGGGCCGGTATCCACGCGTTGCTGAACGCCTATTTTAGGAGAAGGCAGCGTTAAGTGTGCTTCTGGTTAGTGAAGGACATGCACTCAATTGTTATTTTGTTGCAGACGTTACAAATCCTTGCAATATTTTCTTTTTTTTGTAGCGAATGCTCGCAATATTTTCATTGTTTATTCAACAACCATAACTGTTTCCGAACAATCAATAATATCTGAATTTATGGATCAACATCATTTTATTTAGTTGAGCTAATAGTAAATCTAACCCAAAGCATTTTGACGGGTTGTGTAACACCTGAAATGTTTATTACACAAAAATTCAGTGTAGTTTTTATGTAACACTAGATGTGTGTCCGTGCATTGCTACGGGTTAGAAAATTTTAAAACTTGAATACATATTTTTTTATGAGAAAAACAAACCATATATTTCTTTAATAAACATAACAAAAATATATGTTTATTGTAATATATTACTCTTCATGTCCTAATTCTTTTTTCATATTCTAACCTTCAACACTTGTCCTAAATTATTTGACATTCTCGCTTCCTGATATAGTTTTTTATTTTTCTAATATATTGCTCTCTGCCTTGCTAATTTTTCTCATGTACTATACATTTTCTTTGCGTTGAAGCATCGGCAAAAATTATTTTCAAATTATTTCAATGATGCACCTTAAACGGTGTCATCCAAACTAAAATTTTCAATTTATTTCACCTTCATAATTAAAACAACTTTACACTAAAAAAAAATAATTCTACACGTAAAAAATCACATGCATTAATATAAAAATCAGACCGAGATAGATGAACGAAAAATTACATGACAGTTATATGTATGTGTGTTGACATACCCGTGTATCTTATCGGCACGAGCTCATCCTGTACAACAGGAAGTAGTCATCATATACTCCTGCAGCTCGGACCTCGACAAATGAATTTGTTAAAGTATCTGATGGCAACAATTCGGCCTAACGCTCAGCGTCGGCTTCAATTACGGCGTGCAGGTAGACGACGTCATGTGGTCGATCGCTGTCAGCACACACTAATGACGGGATTATTAGGTGGTGGGTCCATACACGGTGAGCCGAAACAGCCGTGGGCGGACGACCGTAGTAACTTTAATATGTTGTAGAGATATGGCTGTATATGTATATGTAAACTGTAACTAGAGTGTAGAAAATTTTTTGGTGTTGAAAGAGCTTTAACACATGAATTTTTCTCTCTTTTTTGTCAATAATAGCAAAAGTCTCCTACACATTTGCTGCTATCTAGCAGATTTTTTTTTTTGTGTGTGAACATATACTACATATTTGTCCAGTACCACTGGCCCATCGAAGGTCAAGAAGGGCCCTGAGGAATATCACAGCAAAATGAACATTCCAACAATTGTCATAAGTGATTATTGACATCACGTGTTTTGTACTCCCAGCGAGAGCAACAGTGCTGAATCCAATAAAGGATCGGTTGCTACAGTATGGAGTTGCGGTTAAGACGTCAACATCAATGATTACGCTACTGTTGCTTTCCAGCGCATGTAGTACGTACGTATACTGCATTTGGTCGATCGATGCTCAAGCTCAACCCGGCCGGGTGAAACTTCACAGCAATGCACGCGGGCGCATAGTGGGCCTAGTGGCACAGACACAAGCCGTCCGGCCTCAGACTGGCACTGAGTATATATAGAAAGCGCTCCGTGATCGGCGTCAGACTCCAACGCGATTGAGAGTTCCAGAAGAAACCCCCACGCGTGTAGCCAGCGCCGTGTACCTGTTACGGAACGGCGTCGTAAAGTATAAACCAGCCGTATCACGGATTCACGGTGCACGGCGCGGCGGATTAGCTCCCGGCGGGCGGGCACGGAGGCGAGGACGGGACGACGAGCCGGCCGGTTGGCCGCAGAGCGCGCGCGAGGGGCGCCCGTGTCTCCGTGCCGGGCCGGCAGGTGGGCATTAGCTTTGCCGCGTACGGTACGTACGGCCTGCTAGCTGTGCCGCTGCCGCCACTGGCGTCAGAAAGTAAGAACGTGAACGGCTGCCCAGTACGGCAGTCCTAGTACGGGCCGCCGCGCTGCGGCAGTTCCCGGTGACGCATGCCTAGCTGGTGCCTGTTCACTGCGCGCCTCGCAGTAGTAGAAGTAAGTTCTGCCACTAGCTAGGCATCGCACACAGCACAGCACAGCACAGCACAGCTTGCTTGTGAACAGCAGAAAGCAACCTCTTCACTTCTGGGACGGTACGGTGCAATGGAGCCACATGAAGGAGTACGCGACGATCGGTGCAGGGAGCATGTCATTGCGGCACCTGTTCCTGCCCACGGGACGGGACACGCACGCCCCTCTTTCGTTCGCAGTCGTCCAAACACAGGGTCAATCAGCCAATCAATACGACTAAGGTTGTGTTTGAATCATTTTTTTAACTAAAGTTTAGGCTTAAATTTAACTTCTAAATTTTTAGTCCTATTTATTGAGCTTTAACTGAAAATTTTAACTGTGGGACGTAACTGTACGAAAAACAGTTATGGACTCTGAACTGTGAAAAAAACTAAAAAATTATTTGATTAAAACAGCTATGACTGTAATTTTAAGAAAACAATTTTTATAATACATATGCATCTGTCGACCTCGATTGAAATTTATGAGAAATTTGGAATAAAAGAGCTGAGAGAATGCGGTATCTTACATATTCGATGACCGTAAAATATTTAATCTAGATTAAAAAAAAAACTGTCCACTTATGTTTGGTTACCATCGTTGGGAAACGAGACTCACTTTGATTGTCTCTCGGACTTGTAAAAAAAAAATACGGCACCAAAAATCACAAACAAACGAGGCCTTAGTCTTATTTGGATGTCTGGATGTAGAAGCTAAAAACTTTGGTCCTCTAATATGCGATGACTGTTTTGCACTCATTGCAAAACATGTCCCGCCGGTCTTCATGTAGAAGGCAGATATTTTGATAAAACCATTTTTATAGTATCCAACTGAAATCACACTTTAAAATCGTTTGGCTAGCTCTCTGATTCACATACACATTAATAGCAAGATGCCCATGGTTTGCCACAGTAAAACAAAACTCAGTGAACCTATGAACTGATTAGTGACAAGTACAGTAAAAAAATGATAACCCTGTTTCCTTAACACAGACCCAAGTATTGTAACTGCAAATAGAGGCAAAAATGAATAATTTGAGGAAAAATGAGAACAGCGAAATCAGACGATCTAAAAACACGTAATTAAGTACTGGAGTCAACGAATTCCCTACCAAAAGCTGGAAATCGAATCAAATGTTACCCAAAATAGAAGCCAAGACAAAGAAAATAAAACAACAAATGGCGCAGCAGGGACACGGGTCCGTGCATCAAGGATCCACAAATCCGGGCGGTGCCAGGTCTGTGGGATCCCTCCTGTCCAGGGGCTGGGACTGTGGGGGAGAGAGTAGCCGAAGAGGAGCACTGCATGGCCACATCGCCGGAGGAAAGGCAGGCCCAAATGCTCTTCAACGCCGTCACCTTGGACGGCTTCTTCTCGAGGTCGGCTAGCGCCACCTGCAGCTGCTCCGCCTCCAGCAGCGGGGCGGGGAGGAAGACGATGGCCGTCGGGCGGCGCAGCTGGGGGAAGTGAAGAGGAGGGATGGCGGCGTGCCGGAAGAGTACGGCACCTAGCGGGGGCGACGTGCCGGAAGAGTACGGCGCCTAGCGGGCCTTCTAGCGCATGGGGGCGCCGCCGGTGGAAGTGAAGAGGGATGGCGGCGGCGCGGACGGGCCCGTGGCCGGCAGTGCGGGGCGCACGAGGAGGACGGCGACGGTGCGGGTTGCTACGGTCCACGATGGCGGCGGCGCCTGGGACGAAGAGGAAGACGGGGCTCAGGGAGACGGAATGGATAGGGTTGCGAGAGGTACGCTCGTCCAGCGATCAGTGGAGGCAAAAGATTTTAGACCGTTGCTCACTTTCAGGTCGTGCGCCACACCAGACCAGCAGACCTGCCGCGACGGACGACCCGCGCGCGCGCGCGGCTCAGTAAGTCAAAAACGTAGTACTGCTTGCTCGTGAGCGGTGTGTGTGAGCCATCGTGTTCGACTCGAAGCACGGAAACGGAGGCGCAGGCAGGCGAGCTCTTCCACGAGCCTGTTGTGGGGGGTGCACCAAGCAGGAAGACGTAATTAGACCCCCGTTTGGCTCCCCACGCCAGCTAAAAAGGTCTAAAAGTGCAGGGCCTAAACTTTGGCTGCCCTGCCGCATTTTTGTCTTGGGCTAAACAGCCGCTGCGCACTGCGCTGCGCCACGCTGCCACTGTTCATCATGCACGCTGTCCTCTCTCGCTTGGTAGTAGTAGTAATGGTATGGATCGGTCTCGTGGAGCTCTGGTACGGTGGAATGCAGTGGTACAGTACATTTACATTTGCTGTACACGAATGACGAGTACTAGGGGAGTAGTTGTCACGGTCACGGGCGGTACGGGTCTGTTAATATTGGCACGGTCCTGCCACCGCCACACCTTCAATTCCGCGCTAGTAGTACACTAGTAATACTGTTTGTATCTGGCTGATTTCTAAAACTAGGATGCGCATTGCACTCGTTTATGGTTAATAACTTGATGGTACAGGCGTACAGCTAGCGCAGGACCGATTGAAACGGGAGCCATATCTCTCTGGCTGGACAGACGAGATAGTACTACTTGCTCCTGCTGTCTCGGTAGTGGAGGCAACGCCATCCATGCCGATGGTATGGTATACTGCTAAGTCCGAGTAATGTGCTCTGTCGCTCCTGTAAATTTATAAATAATTTTTATTTTTTATATAATTTGAAAAGAAAGAAAATTGTTAAAATAGAGGACCATCAACACAAAATATAGGTATTAATTTGAGAAATGGAATATATTAATTTTTCTTAAGAAATGAAGAAAACAAATGGTAGCGTGATTTTAAAATTATGAGTTTTGAATAAAATTGACTAAAGTACAGGGTCTAAACAAAATTTACCTGAATGCAAGAGAAAACAAAGAAATGAGGGGTTTTATGGTCAAACAGCCTCAAACAGTCATATACATCGCATATTATGTCGGGTTGATGGGTCTGAACCTAATAATAGAAGCATAATTCATATAAAAATGATTGTGGGGTTAACACTAAAAATATATATTGTGATTTTATTTTGTTAGATTAATTCTAAGTAACATGATTTTTTAAATGAATTCGAAAAAAAACTTACATTTAATAGAAAAATCAATTTAAAAATTGAGCATTGAAAAAGAATTATTCAGTGCCACATGATGGCATCAGAAACATTTGCTTCCTCCGTCCCCATTTACTTATGACTCTAGTATCTTTCATTTATTCCCTTTTATTTATGATTCTTTCTTTTGGTACACATTTCTCTCTTTTAAATATATCTCTATTTCTCTTCATCTTGTTTTCTGTGCATCTATTTTATTTTTATTTTCTTAATTTCTATGTCTAGAGAAGAAACCGCAAATAAAAGGAGACGAACGGAGTACGTCACCCTCAATCCCATGCCCGTTCAACTCTAACAATATACGTTCGAATGTTTCCGAGGCTCCGAGTGGAAAATCCTGTGAATGTGATTTACTAGACGAGAAGAGAAGACAGCGATAGCAGTGACGGGGACAACCAAGGAACTGTGGTTTGAATACTAAGGTAGAAGTACAGTACTAGTGACAGTGGTGACGGTGGACACATGTCGAGTGCCGACCTCTCTCTCTCTCTATCGCGGGAAATTTAATCCTCCGCCTCAGGTTTTCAGATCCTGGCTGGTTACACAGCACCGCCGAGTTATGGCACATGGCGTGTGGCTGTGGCGTGTATATAGACGAACGCCACTTGGGTTGGGCTGGGGACCCGGCTGGATCCAAGCGCTAGCTAGAATAGCAGCAGTGATGAGCAATGCAAGTTTATAGCGTCGCGTTCTCGGCGCGACACTTGTGCTCACTTATAGTAGCAGGAGGACCTGCTGCTGTACAGCAGGGGCACTGCAACGACGATGACCACGATGCCAACGCCGGGCGGAACGGCAGGGAGAGCGCGCCTAGATACGTCGCCTCCCTCTCGCTTTGGATCGATCCGTTGCGGACTTGCCGTCGTCGTCTCCGTGTGATGGTGGGCTGGATACGCATTCATGGCGCCTAACCTCCCTGGCTACCGGCCATGCCTGGTCAAATTTAGTAACGGGTACGTGTCTACCTGCTGCCTTATTCGCTTCGGCATGGCGCAGAGCTAGTGGCTTGTGGGATATTTGTGGGTGGCTAGTGTGCTAGTGCATCGGCTGCGACTGCGAGCTCCTGCTCCTGTGCCATTCCAGCGCCAGCAAGCACTGCTGGTGATAAATTTCCATCTCGCGATCGCGAGCGATACACGGCAGGGAATTGCAAAAAACGGAGGGAATGGGTGTGCGACAAGGCAGGCGTTCGAGCGGCATCATGCAACGTCCGAGCTACTAGCTAGTAGTCACAAACACAGTGACCATCCATTAGGTGAAGTGCGTAAATCTAAATCAAAACAGTATAACAATTATATCACTTCTCTTCATAAATTATTCAGGTAATAATTTATGTAGGAGTAGTACAATGCTTAGCAGTAGTGTGTAATTAATAATATACTCGATCAACTGGTTGTAGCAGCACAGTAGTACATTTGGTCTGTTTTTCAGTGAACGTACGAAAGTAAATTATTAGTGGCTGATCGAGCCGAAACAAATGGGCAGTAAAAAAAATGCAAAGAAAAGAAAAAATAACGACAGGTACACACGGTCGATCGATCGATCGATCGAGAGGACGGACCACCACGGGTAGGTGCTGCTGCTATACTACGTGTGGTGTAGTGTAAACAGTGAAGCGCATGGCCGCGAGGGGATCGGAGTTATAACCGGTGTGCCCGCGCACACCCACCGGTCGGGTCTCCGCGGCACCGCGCCACGTGCTCCGCGTCAGGCTCCGCATTCAAACGCGCACGGCGGCCCCTCCTCGTTGCGGCACATGCGGCATGGTGCGCGCGGGAACAATGGAATAGATTTACCTAGTACACAGTAGTATTACACGCGTAGCGCGTAGGTGCAGACCGATTCTTTCGATCGATGGAGTCGCTAGTGCTTGAGCACCTCGGGGATGTCGACGGGGTAGCGGCCGATGCTCTCGGCCCAGGGGCCCTCGGCGGACCCCGGCGGCGCGATGCACTCCCATGCGGCGCTGTTGCACTTGAACCCTGACCCGAACCCGATCATCCAGACGCGGTCGCCTTTCCGCATGCGTCCCTTGGCCTCGACGTACGCCAGCTCGTACCAGACGGAGCTGCTGGACGTGTTGCCGAACCGGTGCAGCGCCATCCGCGACGCCTCGACGTCCTCGTCGGACAGCCCCAGGCTGCGCTGCAGCTCGTCGATGACGGCGCGCCCTCCGGCGTGGATGCAGAAGTGCTCGAACGCCGTGCGGAAGTCGGGGAGGTACGGCTTCACGCGGCGGTTGAGCACGCGGCGCGCCATGAAGGAGAGCGCGAACAGCAGCTGCTCGGAGGCCGGGAGGACCAGCGGGCCGATGGCGGTGATGTTGGCCTTGAGCGCGTCGCCGGCGACGGTCATGAGGTCCTTGTTGAGGTTGATCCCGCGGTGGCCCTCGCCGTCCTCCTCCTGGAACACGCACCGGTACGCGCCGTCCTGCGCGCCGGTGAGCGTGCGCACCACGCGCGCCAGCCGGAACCGCGCGCCGCGGCGGGACGTGGACAGCAGCACCGCCGCGCCGCCCATGCGGAACAGGCAGTTGGGGAGCAGCATTGCGCGCTCCTTGCCCACGTAGTAGTTGGGCGTGATGGTCTCCGTCGACACCACCAGCGCGCGCGCCCCGCGGGGCGCCACCTGCAGGAAGTTGCGCGCCAGCCCCACGGAGATGAGCCCCGCGCTGCACCCCATCCCGGACAGGTGCACGTTGCGCACGTCGCCGCGCATCTTGTACCTGTGGATGATCATGTCCGTGAACGACGGGATCGGCGCGAACAGGCTGCAGTTCACGATCAGGACGTCGATGTCGCCCGGGCTCACGCCCGTCTTCGCGAACAGGTCGTCGATGGCCGAGAAGATCACCAGCTCCACCTCCGCGCGCGACGCCTCCATGTTCCGGTACGGCGGGATGTAGTGGTGCGCGGGGGGAAGGCACGTCTCCTCTCCGAGCCCCGACCGCTCCAGCAGCCGCGTCATGAACCGCACGCTGCGCTCGTCGATCGACGCGCCCTCCACGAACGTCACCAGCTTCGCGTGCTCCAGGAACGTCGCGAAAGGAACGCGGCAGTTGGGACGCGTGCGGAAGCACGCGTAGTCCACCATGTACACGGTACGCGGACGAAGCATTAGGTACAGCGTCGCAGCGGCCGCCGGGATGAACGCCGCCAGGAACACGTGCGCCGCGCGGAGCGCCTGAACCCGGGCGAGGAGCTCATCGGGCCCGACGCGGGCCGCGTTCACCAGGGCAGCCACGACCAGCGGCGCCGCCAGCACCGCCACGAAGTTGTTCACCACGTGCTGGTACAGAGGCTTGAGCTGCTTCCGACGAGCCGCCGCCGCCGCCGACGAGCTCATTCTTGCTGATGAGCACACACACGACTGACAGTGAGAACTGTGGAGTGCCAGAGCTCAGCTTGTGTAGTTGTGTGTGCTGGGCTGGCGTCTGGTCGGGAGAGGGAGGGAACGACCAGGATTTAAAGCGGGACTGGGATCTAGCAAAGGGAATCGGTGGGCCAGCGGGCTCTTTACTCGCACAGGCTAGCATGCGATCATCGCCGTGCTTCACCGATAAATTTGATGGAAATGATGCTGCTGATTAAAGACCTTACTTATATGGCCACGCGCACTGATTCGTACCCTCTGTTTTTTTTATTACTTTTAGTGGTTCCTTTGAACCAAATTTTCTTTTAGTACTACCGTTGTACGAGTACGTCCTTTAAAGTTTCATTCAGATGATAAAAAAAAAAACTTTCGTAGTTTTAGAACAGCGGGAAAACAGGACGCTGAACTTGAGAAGAAGCGGTAGTAAGTACTACTAGTACACTTCTGGCTTCAGATGGTGAAGTGCTACTGCCCGTCGTCCAGAGGGCAGAGGCATAACCAGGTGGCACCTTGGACTGATGGGACGATGCTTGCCTTCTACACCTGTCCTTCAACTTCTTCAATGGTTGGTTGCCCATGCTCTGTTTTAAGGTTTTGGATGGTCAAGATTACAGAATGACAAACTTCTCGGAACAGTTAGGTCGATCTCATGATAATTACCCTGCACGCGAAATGAGCGAAGCAAAATGACTTTGCATATTCACTCTTGGCTGTTGAATAATCCAATGAGGTCGTGTTTAAGTACAGAGGAAGTATAGGTCACAATGACAATGACGTGACCATCATTCCGCGAATTGCATCATTTCCGTCTAGAGGATTTGTACAGTAGATTCTTAGATAGATTGAGGCTCACTGTAGTACCATTCCTCTCTACCTGTTGCTTCTTGTTGAAAGAAAGCATCTCTATCCTTTCCGATCCAGAGTTAGTGCAGTGGGCATGGATGACGGCCTATCTAGCAATGAATTCGAAAATGGAGGCACCGTCTAGTACTGTTGGAAATAAGTGAAATTTAAGAACTGTCTCAGTTCTCTAAAAGTCACCACTAACTTTTTTTTTGCTAAATGTCACTACTGACTCAGGGTGTCTGAATATGTAGCAATACTCCGATTCTCCCAACAAGAAAGGGGCACAAAATCTGGCCATTTGCTTGTACAAATAATGTTAGCTAGAGTCGTCCCCCCCCCCCCCCCCCCCAAAAAAAAAAAAAAAGAAAAAGAAAGAAAGATGCTACCTAGAGAGAGAAAGATGGTTCCCTACATACATTTTATTCTCTTGATCTTGATCCTCTCTATGATAATCAATGGAGGCACTCGCTATGTACTAAATACGTTGGTTATTGAGTTTGATGCATCTAACTAGATCATTCAGAAGCTTAAATTGATAAGAAAAGAAGTGTAATCCATTTATACTTCAATCCCCACTCTCCCCCCCTCCCCTCTCACATGGAGCCTTTCAAAGGGCGTAAACATGATACTTTGAAGCGAGGTACTTAAATTACGAAATTTATCACTGCCAGGATTCAAACTCGAGTAACTTTAATACCATATTATTTTTTTTAAAAAAATTTGATATCATATTATCTTTTATGCACCTAATTAGTTCATATCGTCTTGACCTCTGCCGTCAATGGCATCCTCCACCGTCGGCGATAACCACCTCCGATGGCACCTTTGCCCGCCCAGCTTTGCCACCCGTCACAATCTGACTGAAAATGAGGATTCTCAAGAAAACAGTATCACTCTTACTCAACCATATATGAAGTGAGCACATAAAGTGTTGCTGCTCCAACTAATACTTTCCTTTTAGTTTAGAACCCACCGTACCCAAGTAAACCATGTACCAAACGTCTGATTAATGCTAGCCAGTGGTGTTCAATAGTATTAACCAACAGGCAATATGCACAACTCTCCAAAGAAACATCGTACTACAACTTTTTATGGACACTTGCTCGGTTTGCCAGGGCATGTATATGTGAATTAAGAGGTCCAGTTTACCTAAGCAAACATGGAAATAGTAAAAAAGAAAAAAAAATTGAGGCTAAAATGAATCTGGAAGCGTCACGTACAGCGCTCCTGCTCTCTGTTTCAACAATGAAGTATACTATAGTAAAAATTTCCTCAGTGAGGCAAGTCAAAATGGGCTTTATATGGACCAGTACGTAGTAGTTGTAGGCTGGTAGCACATGGCCTACCACCTCACTGTAACAAAGGGACGTAGTAGGAGTAGTACTTCAGTACTACTAGTAGTACAGTAATTAGAGCGACAAAATGGATACACACACCAGCGGACAGCGGTGCGTACAATCTCTTTCCCAGCTCCACGTCTGGCAGGTACGAGAGTAGTAGTCGCCAGTGGTAGAGTGGATCCATTCAGCTTCCGTTCAAAGAAGCCAAATCTTTACTCCCTCTATTCTAATTTATTTGTCTTTTTAACCTTCAATATTTATCTTAAATTATTTGTCATTTGCAATGGAGCATGGATGATGATTCTCCGATCTTGACTGATGGATCACGCGTGCGCACGCGCGCTCTCCTCCAAACAAGGGATTTATAATCGCGTTATTGCTAATCGGTACTACCTCGCTGCTAGCTGGTACCATCATCAGACTGCTCCCACTAACTAACAATTTAAGCTGCGGGCGAGGCGAGGGGCAGGCAATTTTGTGGATCGCGCGCACGGACGACGAACGCCATTGGCGCCAGTAGTGTTAAGGGGCTTCAATTCGATACGTACGTACTGGGAGAGACGATGCCGATTGCTGTTTGTAACATGTCGTTATAATTGTTCCGAGTCTCATTCATGAGACGATGGTAGCAGCTAATTAAACACCAGAGGTGTACTCTGGAGTACTAATATGCAGAGATAAGCTCGATCGCGCCGTCTCCTTGAGTGCTTTGTCTTTATTTTTTTTTGGTGCCGACTGCGGAGAGTGTTCGGGCAGGCCGGACGACGGCCGGTAATGGTGGGCTTTTCACTTCGCCATGACGCCAACGCCGCCCCCACAAAGCGGCCGGTAGGCGTTGGCGCGCGGGGCGCTGCGCTTTTTTTTCTTTTTTTCTTTTTTTTGTGCGCGCGCGCGCGCGCGCACGCGCGTGATGGGGGGGTGGGGGGGGGGGGGGGGGTGGTGACGCTCGACTTTTGCGTCTGGATTTATCTGTTTTTAAGGTGTGGCAGCTGCGCGCCGTGCCAGACGGAGGGGGAGGGAGGGACGACGACGGCGCGGCCATGCTGCCCGCATGCGGCTCCATGCGCCTGCCTGCGGCGTGTGCCCACCCCGTCAAGTCAGCGACGCAAGCACGGGCCTTGGCGACGCGTCGGCAAGGGTAAGCATGGGCGCGCATGCATGCATGGTCTGCAGGTGATGCATGCGGCTTGCAGCTTGGAGAGTGCAGAGAGACCCGAGGTAGGGCGAACTGGCGAAGCAAGCAGGAGTTGAGTCTGACGGAACGCACGTTGTTCTGACGGACTCACGGTCCCAAAATCTGTCCTAAAAATGGGAAAGGAAATGATCCAAAAAATTGCATAGGATTGCTAAATTTCCTTTCAGAAATGACAAAAGCGCAGACTGAAGCTGGAGAACGCAGGTCACTGCATCCAGAGCCCAGACTGTATCGAACATCAGCAACGCCTCGGCCTTGGTGGGTGCCAGGCCCGTTGCCTCCGTAATTAAGTTCTTATATCGGCCCGTTCTGTGTGTACTGTACTACTGTTCGGGCCAGACAAAGAAGGCCCGCAAGCATCTTCATTCGGCTTCGCCGCCCAAGTGGAAAGAAGTGACATCCATCCTCCACTACTTGATGCAGATGCACGATGTGCTCGGCTGCCGGCGATTCGGCGCGCGGCATCATCATGTGACGCGGAGGGGAGGAGCGCCGGCGCTTGTATTGTGTGTCAATGTGTGTGTCAGCATTCGCAGAACACGGCTGTGTGTCGACGCGCGGGGCGTGGGAAAGTTGGCGCAGCAGGTACGAGGTTGTCTTTGAAGAACGACGCGCGAGGACGTACGCGGCGCGTCCCACACTCCGGGACTGGGAGCGTTCGGTTGGACGTTGGGCCGTTCGGGGGGCCGGCAGGAAACTTCCCGAAAGGACAACCGATGGGCAGACGAGAGGACGACAGGACAAGGATGGAGAGTGTCTTGTCTGATGCACGGCACGGCACTTCTGATGATGAACCCGGAAGCTGAGAAGGACCGTGTTCAGTGTCGTGGAGTGGCCGCTAATAGACAAGATGATGACAAGTCATGAAAAGCAAAAAACAACTTAACGGCAGCATAAATTCAAGCCGTTCCATTCCGTCCAGTTCCCAAGCCCGTGGGAAGAAGAAATGAACATGGGGAGCAGGGAACCTCGTCAATAACACACCGTGTAGCTGGCGCTAGAGTGTGCACGCTATGGTCTTAATAAACTTGTGAACAAATATATGGGAGTGCTGTATGTATTAGAGGTTGCTAGCTAGCGGAGTACTACTTCGTAGTACTAGATATTAGCACGCCTAACTGCCAGCTGCCAACATCTGCCCACTAATAATCCTTATATCATCATCATCACAGCAGAGACCTGTAAAAAGTGTACTCTAGTAATTCTCCACAACTAATCATAGTAATCTGAAGTAATCCTTAACAAACTCTATAGAGCCGTGCACATACAATTTAATTTAATTAGAACTGCTGCTGCTTTGCCCGAGCTACATATCATCTCATCGAGGTCCAGTCCAGGAGCATTAACCTTTTCCCATCCGCAAAGATTACTGCAATAGTGTAGCGTCAGTACACTATCTTTTGGATTGTCTATTGTGGAATATGAGACTGTGATAATCTGAGAGTCAAAATCTAAGAGCCATCTGTTTGTTTGGATTCTCTACTATTTAGCTTGAGTTATGTAAAATGTAAATCTATAAATATTTGTGTATCTATATAAAAAAATTGGCTCTCACCAACTGTTGTAAGATTGTGGAATGTAAAGATCTGCATTCTGAAATGCAATGTCCACAATCTAAATCTTTATTTCGCAATACAAGGCCTCGGAGACATAGAAAGTAGTATAGACAATGCAAAGCTCTATAAGAGAGAATGGTTAATAAGAAAAGCCCGTTGCACTACCGGATTCGCCTCCTTTGCTGTGTGCTAGAGACACTCGGTGAAGCTCAGAAAACACTCGCAAAGCGTTGCCGAGCGTGGCCGTCGGCAAAGAACACTCAGCAAAGATTTTGCCGGCAAAAGAGCCTTTGTCGAGCGTCATCTTTCGGATACTCGGTAAAGGTTTTGCCGAGTGTCCTTTTTTCCCTTCGGCATAGAAAAGATGTCATAACGGAGTTGAACGAAAACGGTCGTTTTGCCGAGTGCTAGATACGACACTCGGTAAAGACATGACTGGTTTGCCAAGTGTCGTAGTGCAGCACTCGGTGTCGGCGTTCGTTGTGGCCGACGAGTAATTAGTATCGTGGAGTGCGTGTTTTGGTTCGGATGGTTCGCGAGAGGACACAAGGATTTATACTGGTTCGGGCAACGTGCCCTACGTCCAGTTCGATAAGGCTGCTCGTGTTACTCGCGACGGTTTGTAGTAGGGGGTTACAAACGGGCGAGAGAGGGACGAGCTCCCAAGTCTCTGTGAGGTGTTCTACGTGGGGTGAGATATCGTGTGTGTTGCACTAGTCTTCTCTCGTCGTCCTCCCGCCTCCCCCTTTTATACTGCAAGGAGGGAGGCGGGCGTACAGAGGGTTGGCGCGGGGGAGTGGGCGGCGGCATGGCCGTGTGTCCTGTAGGCCGTGCTGTTGATGCTTCAAACTCCGTGCCGGTCGTTGTGGATGACGGCTCCGGAGTGGCCGTGTTGCTTCTTGTCGACGGAGTGGTCCGAGCTGTCGCTCGATGGAGTCCCATCCGTATGGAGAAGCGCCACTGTAGGAGCCGGCTTGATGACGCCGTGGTGATGGCCGTCGCTCCGGGGCGTCCTATCGTACGAGACGGTGAGTCTCTGACAGGAGACTGTTGGAGCGACGCCCACCCCGTGGACGATGCACGTTGTGCGCATTTACTCTTCCGGGAGCGGTCATCGCCACCGTCCCATCTGGAGTTTGAGCTTATTAACGGCTTGACTGACCCCGGACATCCGTCCCGTCCGGGGTGGTTGGATCGCCCAGTCTCGTCCGTCCCCGGAGGTCGGGCGAGGCGGAACTTTTGTCCGACCTCAGGGGTCGGGCACTTCCCGTCCGGACGTCGGGGTCGGGCGAGACGGAGTAACCTCCCTCGGTGCTTTATACGTAAAGCAGTCGGAGGATCATTAATACCGGTCATCGCCGGTATTGACCCTCAACAGTAGCCCCCGAGTGAGGTCCGACCCCCCGCATAAGAGGGGTCGGGCGTCGCTCTAATCGGAGGTGGCTGTAGAAGCGTTTCTACCGGTAAGGGGCGCGTGCGAGCGCGCACCTTACAGGTGTAGCCCCCGAGCGAGGTCTGATCCCTTCTCGGGATCAGGCGTCGCTTAAGTCGGCAAGAAGGAATTTTCGTTCGCGAGAGCGAACTCGTCCTTGGGACTTAAGGTTCTGCGACCCCGCGTTGGATCTCTTTTTGCGATTCCGTCCCCGAGTCCTCTGCTCGTCGCAGCGACCGGTCGGGGGTTCGGTTCGTCTTTGCATCGTGCCTCCAGCGCGTCCGTCCGCCGGACGAGGAGGTTGAGCCGAGCCACGCCTTACCTCGATGGCCGAGGCGTGACGCTCATCGAGCTGCTAACGGGTAAGTTCAAGTGGAGCCCCGGGATCCCTTCGGGGGGATCCCAGCCGAACCGGCTGGCGGTTAGCCCCAATATTCCTAGTCGCCGTCCCACGTGGTTCTCAGATGCCGTTCGATAGGCTTCTGAGGGCTCGTTGCCTCTCTGCGGGGAGATACCCGTGGGTCGGATCGGACCGGGACTCGAACGCGAATCGTGATGCCCCTGGGCGGTCGACCGCCTGGGGGTACTGGCCGCTAGCGGACCCATCACTTTTCACCCCTCACTCTGTTTATGCCCTGAGCGGCTGTCGAACCCATCCGCTGAGCCAGCCTTCGAACTCTTTGGCCCGTCGGGGCATGTTTCAGCCCATGCGTTTTTCTTACCTGAGCGGGCCCGGCCCGATAAGTCGAACCGTCACTCGGTACCGCGGGGGGTACCAGAGCTGGCCCGGCCCGATAAGTTGAAGCGTCGCCCGCCGGCGCGCGGTGGCGCTCGATCTGTCGAAGCCTGCAGGCGTCAGCAATAAAACATGACGAGACGTTTACCTGTCTCACCTGGCGCGGGAGTGAATGGAGCGCGCTGCTCGAGGGGGAGCGTCGCGGGAATCGTCGCCTCGGCCGAGCTTATATAAACGTACCACGGGCTCCGTTCGTCCTCGCTCAAGTCTTTTGCCTCTTCGATTTCCCGCTGTCTTGCGCGCTTAGCCCCCCAGCCTTTTCGCCGTCTCCGATTCTCACCACTTCCCGAATCCTCCGCTTCGGTCAATCTCGTTAGATAGCAATGGCGTCGTGGTTGAGGTCCGACGTGCGTGGAAACCGCCTCCAGGGCCTGGTGAAGCGCGGCCTTCTCCGCGCGTGCACGGCGGCGATGGAGTGGCAGGTCCCGGGCGACGAGACGGTGCCATCCCCGCCGGATGGCTACGTTGTCTCGTTCGCGCCGTTCCATGAACGGGGCTTCGGCGTCCCCGCGCACCGATTTCTCCGGGGGCTGCTGCACTATTACAACATCGAGCCGCAGCACCTCAACCCCAGCGGGATCCAGCACGTCGCCCTTTTCGTGGCGTTGTGCGAGGGGTTCCTGGGGATCGAGCCCCACTTCGACCTCTGGCGGCATTTCTTCGCCGTCAGTCTGGTGAAGGCGGAGCACGGACCGGCGCCGATCGGGTGCGCCGGTATCCACCTCCGCAGCAACCGCGCTGCCGACTATGTCTCCGTGAAGCTGAAGAGCTCCCACAGGGGCTGGCATGGTCAATGGTTCTATCTTAAGAACGATACCGCCGGTCCCTTGCCGGAGTTCACGGGGCGGGTCTTCGCGCGGGCGCCGGAGTCCTGGAGATGGGGTGCTCCGAAGAAGGAGCAGACGATGCTGGACGGCCTCCTCGCGGCCATCGCGCAGCTGAAGGAGGCGGGCGTGCGCGGTGCCGGGGTCATCGCGGAGTACCACGCCCGCCGCGTCCTCCCGCTGGTGGCCCGCCCACTCCGTCTAGACCAGGTGGGGCCCGGCGTAGACGCGGAGGGGTCGGTGATGGCGGGAGCCCCCCCCTCCGAGTCGGAGCTCAAGCAGCGCCTGAAGGAGACCCTCGCCCCGGAGGAGGCCGACGTCGACTTGGACGACCATCCTCGGGCCCTTCCGTGGCCCGGGAGCGTCCAAATTGTAAGTTCTCCCCATCCTTAGCTTGTAGATCGTCTTTTTTCTTTTTTAGAGTCGATATTGACTATATTGATGTGTGCCAGGAGGGCCTGGTCTTCCGCCGATCCCTCGTCCCCGTCCCGGAGGACGCCGCGACCAGGGAGGCGAACCGTCTCGCCGCCGAGGAGCAGAAGCGGCGGAAGGACACCGCGAAGGCGAAGAAGGCGGCGAGGCTCCAGAGGCGCGGTCGCCGCCAGGGGTCGGAGGAGGAGGAGAGCGATGACGACGACGACGACGACGAGGAGGAAGAGGAGGAGGAGGAGGAGGAGGTCGGCCCCCGTCAGGGGGGGTCAAGGGCCGAGCGGGTCGCGCCCGCCGGCCCAAGTGCTGACATTGGAGCCCTCGAGGTCTGAGCCTCGGGGGCCGAGCGGGTCGCGCCCGCAGGTGGAAGAGAGGAGGCCCGAGGCTCGGGGGCCGGAGGCCTCGGGGTCGGGCCCCCAGGGTCCGGCTGCGACGCGCCCACAGGAGGAGCCACCGAGGTCTGAGCCTCGGAGGTCGGAGGCGACGCCGAGTCGCGCCCCGGCCGTGCTCGCTGCGAGGACCGCGACAGCGGGAGCGGCGCCAAGGACGCCGACGCCGGCGGGGCCATCGGCCGGCACGCCCCCGAGCGGGAGGGCGGCGCCCACGGCTGCCCCGGGGGAGCCCGCGGCGGCGCGGGCGAGCGAGAAGCGCCCCCGCCCTTCGGAGGGGCAGTCGGATCCGACCCCCAAGCGTCGTCGGATGATGGCCATAGGGTAAGTAGTTTTGATTGTTTCTTTCTTTTCTTTAAGTGTCCTGCTCACCGCCGCTCGCTCGTTGTGCAGGGCCGGGGGGATGGTCCTGGCGTTGGCCACGGCGCCCAAGAAGGCGCTTGCGCGGCGCCCGCCCGCCGGTGCGCCAAGGGCCGGTGACGCGGAGTCATCGGCGGCTGGTGAGGCCAGGGCGGCGGAGCCGGCGCGCGTGGTGGCGACGGCCGTCGAGGCGGCGCGGCCCGCGGAGCAGGAGGTGGCGGCGGCGGAGCCGACGCGGGCGGAGGCGGAGCCGGCGCGGGCGGAGGCGATGGTGGTGGCGCCGCGAGAGGCGCCAGAGGGCGCGGGCGCCAGCGGGCCTGCGGCTGCCAGCGTGCCAATGGCCCCCGTGGCCGAGGGGTCGGCGTCGGGGGGCGCCGTGGTGGGGTCCGTAGACCAGGCCCTCCAAGAGGAGCTTTCGGAGATGGTCGCATTGGACAGCATCGCGGCGTCACTCCGACATCGCCTCTCGAGGGGTCTCCGGAGGCGCCAGGCGCTCGAGCGGCAGCTTATCGCTGCTTGCGGCGCGGCGGCGGATGCCCAGACCCGGGAGAATTCCGTGGTCGGCCGACTCCAGGGGGCGGAGGAGGAGGCCCGCGTTTTGAGGGGTGAGCTGGAGTCCGCCCGCCGGGCTCGCAACGCTGTCACCGTGGTGGCGGTGGAGAGAAGCCAGCAGGTGGGCGGGCTTTGGGCGGTGCTCCGGAAAGAGAGGGAGGCGAGGATGGAGGCTGAGGGCGTGGCCGCCGACCTGGGGACAGAGCTGTCCGACGCTCGGACAGCGGTGAAGAAACTTCAACAGGCGGTGGCGGGTATGTGGTACCCTTTTTCCTTTGTTCTTTTAGCTTTCTTTTCCTTGGGCAGCGTGGTCTGACCATCGGATGACGTGTGCAGCGCTCACGGAGCAGGTGGAGGAGCGCGCGCGCGAGGCGTCAAGGGAGGCACTCCGCCGAGGCGTGCACCGGGCGTTCGCTATCGCCCGGTCTCATTATTCCAGCATCGCGCTGGACTTAATGAGTCAGGGGTTCGCGCCCGGGTACACCGACGAGGAACTGGACGAGATCGAGGATGAAGTCGCCCCCTTGGCGCACGCCCTGGCTGCGAGGATAGAGGAGGAGGATCGCCCCCCGACCCCGGAGCACGAGAGGCCCCCGACCCCAGAGCAGGAGCAGACCCCCGCCCCCGAAGAGTAGGAGTAGATGTTAGTATGTATTTAGGGTGTCCGAGGCCGAAGCGCCCGGACAACTTGTAAAAACAAGTTTTTGTATTACAAGTGATTTTGACCTCGACGGCCTGTTTGCTTATCACTTGCGTGAAAAAGCGCTCAGTCCCTCACTCGTCCGTTTATGTGTCCCCAAAGAATCGTAGGTTGTAGACCGGATCGACACTTAGTTTTTGCCGGTGAGCGACGTTGCCGTAGCCTTTCGCAGGCGGTAGGCGTTTCGCAGTCCGACCGACTCGACTTCGTGTTTCTCCTATCCACGACCTATCTTCTCTGAGTCTTAAACGTTAGGTGGGGGGCCGAGGCTCGGTGCAAAACGTAAGTCGCGGATAGGATCGATCGTTAGCTTGACTGGTGAGCGTTGTGGCTATAGCCCCCGTGGGCTCGTTAGCACTTTCGCGGTCCGACCAGTTCGATCTCAAGCTTTCCTATCTTTGACTTACTTGTTTTTGCACGAGTTTTTTGAAAACATGCGAGGGTCGGGCCGCGCACGTATTGCACATGGAATACGTGCGCACACCTTACAGGTGTTGAGCCCCCGAGCGTGGTTGGACCCCTGTGTAGCAGGGGTCGGACGCTGCTCGGGGGGTGCGGAAAACAGACAAGCTACGAGTTTTAGGGATAGAAACGACGTAGCTGTTCGATGTTCCAGGCGTTGGTGAACTCTTGTCCGTCCGCGGTCTGTAGCTTGTAGGTGCCGGGTCGGAGGACCTTGGCGACGATGTAAGGCCCCTCCCATGGTGGCGACAGCTTGTGTCGACCTTGGCTGCTGGTGACGCGACGAAGAACGAGGTCGCCGACGTTGAACGCTCGCTCCCGCACGTTCCTTCCATGGTACCGGCGTAGTGCTTGCTGGTACTTGGCGGATCGGAGGAGCGCCACGTCTCGAGCCTCGTCGAGCTGATCCATCGCGTCTTCGAGGGACGTCTGGTTCCCTTGATCATCGTACGCCTTCACCCTCGGAGCACCGTAGTCGAGGTCGGTTGGTAGGACAGCTTCGGAGCCGTATACCATGAAGAAGGGGGTAAACCCCGTGGCCCGACTAGGGGTCGTCCGCAGGCTCCAGAGCACGGCAGGGAGTTCGGCTGCCCACCGACCGCTGAACTGCTTCAGGCGGTTGTGGATCCGAGGTTTCAATCCCTGCAAGATCATGCCGTTTGCGCGTTCGACCTGCCCGTTCGTCCGGGGGTGCGCTACGGCTGCCCAGTCGACGCGGATATGGTAGTCGTTGCAGAATTTAAGGAATCGCTTTCCTGTGAACTGCGTACCGTTATCCGTGATGATGGAGTTGGGCACTCCAAAGCGGTGAATGATGTCGAGGAAGAATTCCACCGCTTCTTCCGGTCGGATCCTTGCCACCGGTCGGGCTTCGATCCATTTGGTGAACTTGTTGACGGCCACCAAGAGATGGGTGTAGCCCCCGGGTGCTTTTTTGAGCGGTCCGACCAGGTCGAGTCCCCAGACCGCGAACGGCCATGTGACGGGGATGTTCTGCAGCGCTTGCGCCGGCAGATGGGTCTGCCGGGCGTAGAACTGGCAGCCTTCGCAAGTGCGCACGATATGCGCAGCGTCGTTGACAGCTGTTGGCCAGTAGAATCCTTGTCGGAAGGCGTTCCCGACCAAGGTCTTGTGCGCCGCGTGGTGTCCGCAGATGCCACCGTGGATGTCTTGCAGCAGCAGCTTTTCCTGCTCGGTTGGGATGCAGCGCTGCAAAATCTTGGTGAGGCTTCTTTTGTAGAGTTCCCCATCGATAAGGACAAAGGACTTGGCCCGACGCGCGATGCGTCGAGCTTCCGCCTTGTCCGTGGGGAGTTCCCCTCGGATGAGGCAGTCGAGGTATGGGGTCCTCCAATCGTTTGGAGGGCCCGACCCTGACGTGGATGCTTCATCGACCTCCATGACGTCGGGTCCTGGAGGCGCGGGAGTCGACCCGACCCCTTCCCCTGGGGTCGACTCGTTGTCGGCCCCTTTTGGGTCTTTGGGTCGGATCGACGGCTGGCTTTGGTCGTGGGAGAAGACCCCTGGTGGGATCTGGTCCCGACCCGCCGCCATCTTCGCGAGGGAGTCGGCTTCTTCGTTCTGTCGCCTCGGGACATGCTTGAGCTCAAGACCGAAAAACTTGTGTTCGAGCTTGCGTACCTCTTGGCAGTACGCGTCCATGACATCGCTGTGGCAGCTTGACTCCTTCATGACTTGGTCGACGACGAGTTGGGAATCGCCTAGGACCTCGAGACGTCGGATCCCCAACTCGTCGGCGATCTTGAGCCCGTTGATGAGTGCTTCGTATTCCGCCATGTTGTTGGAGGCGGGAAACTGGAGTCGGATTGCGTACCTCATGCGTACTCCCATGGGGGAGACGAAGACGAGTCCGATCCCTGCTCCTGCGCGCATCAACGAGCCGTCGAAGTAGAGGACCCAGTACTCTTGGTCGACGGGGGCAGTGGGGAGCTGGACCTCGGTCCACTCCGCCACGAAGTCGGCCAAGGCCTGAGACTTGATTGCTGTACGGGGGGCATATGTAATCCCTTCGCCCATGAGCTCGAGAGCCCACTTCGCGGCCTTCCCCGTCGCATCGCGGTTTTCGACGACCTCGCGCAAGGGGGAAGAGCTGACCACCGTCACCGGGTGTGACTCGAAGTAGTGTCTGAGTTTTCTCTTGGCGAGGACGACGCCATAAAGAATTTTCAGTATCTGGAGATACCGAGTCTTCGTGTCGGACAAGACTTCGCTCACAAAGTAGACGGGGCGTTGAACCTTGAGGGCGTGGCCCTCCTCCCTTCGTTCTACGACCAAAGCAGCGCTGACGACCTGAGTCGTCGCGGCGAGGTAGAGTAGGAGTGGCTCCTTCGGGGTCGGAGGCACCAGGACCGGTGGCTTGGACAGGATAACTTTTATCCTATCGAGAGCCTCCTGTGCCTCGGGAGTCCATTGAAATCGGTCGGATTTCTTCAGGAGCTGGTAAAGCGGGTGAACGCGCTCTCCGAGGCGTGAGATAAAACGGCTTAGCGCCGCCAAGCACCCGGTCACGCGTTGCACTCCCTTCAAGTTCTGGATCGGACCCATCCGGTTGATGGCTTCGATCTTCTCCGGGTTGGCTTCGATGCCACGCTCGGAGACGATGAATCCGAGCAGCATCCCCCTCGGGACCCCGAAAACACATTTTTCGGGGTTGAGTTTGATGCCGTTTGCTCGGAGCTTGGTGAAGACTCGCTCCAGGTCGTCGACGAGCTGGTCGGTCTTCTTGGACTTGACTACGATGTCGTCCACGTAGGCTTCGACGGTGTCTCCGATGAGTTCGTCGAAGGTTCTGATCATGCAGCGCTGATACGTAGCGCCTGCAATCTTCAGTCCGAACGGCATCGTGACGTAGCAGTACGAGCCGAACGGAGTGATGAATGACGTCGCGAGCTGGTCGGACTCCTTCATCGGGATTTGATGGTACCCGGAGTACGCATCAAGGAAGCATAGGGTTTCGCACCCCGCAGTTGAGTCGACTATCTGATCGATTCGTGGCAAAGGAAACGGATCCTTTGGACACGCTTTGTTGAGACTGGTATAGTCAACGCACATTCTCCATTTCCCACTCTTTTTTCGCACAAGAACGGGGTTGGCTAACCAGTCGGGGTGATACACTTCCTTGATGAAACCGGCTACCAGGAGTTTGGCGATCTCTTCCCCGATCGCTCTGCGCTTCTCCTCGTCGAAGCGGCGCAGACGTTGCTTGACCGGGCGAGAGCCCGGCTTGATGTGCAGGGCGTGCTCGGCGACTTCTCTCGGAATGCCTGGCATGTCCGAGGGTTTCCACGCGAAGATGTCGATGTTCGCGCGGAGGAAGTCGACGAGCACGCTTTCCTATTTGGGGGAGAGAGCAGTCCCGATCTTCGCCGTCTTGCCGTCGGCGCTGTCGGGGTAGAGCCGGATCTCTTTGACGCCCTCCGCGGGTTCGAAGGATCCAGTGCTGCGGTTGGAGTCGGGCGCGTCCTCGGTGACTTGCTGGCGGATGACAGCGAGTTCCTCCGTCGCCACGGTTGCGGAGGCGAGCTCGCCAGTCTCCGCCTCGCATTGGTAGGCGTGCTGGAAGGACGTCCCGACGGTGATCACCCCCTTCGGCCCAGGCATTTTGAGCTTTAGGTAGGTGTAATTGGGCACGGCCATGAACTTGGCGTAGCATGGCCGTCCCAATATGGCGTGGTAGGATCCGTGGAATCCTACCACCTCGAAGGTGAGAGTCTCCGTCCTGAAATTGGACGGAGTCCCGAAGGTGACGGGCAAATCGATTTGCCCGAGGGGAACAGCTTGTTTCCCAGGAATGACGCCGTGGAAGGGTGCGCCGGTCGGGCGAATGCGCGCCCGGTCGATGCCCATGGCGTCAAGGGTCTCGACGTAGAGGATGTTGAGGCCGCTGCCTCCATCCATAAGCACCTTGGAGAGGCGCTTAGTGCCGACGATCGGGTCTACCACCAACGGGTACTTGCCTGGTTGCGGTACGTGGCTGGGGTGGTCTGACCGGTCGAACGTGATCGGAGACTCTGACCACTTGAGGAACGACGGGACGGCGGGCTCAACTGCGAACACCTCACGGCGCTCCAGCTTGGCCCGACGTCGGCCACCGTGTGGCGCCGGCCCAGAGACGATCATAAGGCAGCCGTCCGTCTCCGGGAAGTTGTCGTCGCCGTCGGCGGCGTCGACGTCGTTGCTGGCGTCATCGGGAGCCTGTCTGGATTTGCCTTTCGGCTTGCCCTTCTTGGCCTCCTCGGCCAGGAACTTCTTCATCAGCGAACACTCTTTGTATAAGTGTTTCACTGGGAAGGCGTGGTTGGGGCACGGCCCGTTCCACTTCTTTTCGAAGTGGTCCGGGGTGTCCTCCGTGGGTGCCTTGGCACCCTTGCGATCCGCGGCAGCGACCATCCGTTCTCCGGACGGACGCGGCCGGTTCTTCTTCTTTTTCTTGCTCGGGAGGTCGGAGGAGCCTCCACCGGCTGTCTCGACCCGCTTGCCTTTGGCGTCTTGGGCGCGATCGAAGATCGCACCCACTGCCTCCTCGCCAGAGGCGAAGCTGGTCGCGATGTCCAGCAACTCTCTGACGGTCCGGGGACTCTTGCGCCCTAGTTCGTGAACTAGGGGGCGACAGGTCGTCCCGGACAAGAATGCGCCGATGACATCGGCGTCACCGACGTGCGGCAGTTCGTTGCACTGCCGGGAGAAGCGCCGGATGTAATCCCGGAGCGACTCTCCAGGTTTCTGCCGGCAGTTCTTGAGGTCCCAGGGATTACCTGGGCGGTTGTAAGTCCCCTGGAAGTTTCCAACGAAAACCTCCTTAAGGTCAGACCAGCAGGTGATCTGATTGGCGGGGAGGCGCTCGAGCCACGTTCTGGCCGAGTCGGCCAGATACAGTGGCAGGTTGCGGATGACGAAGTCGTCATCCTCCGCGCCCCCAGCCCGACACGCGAGGCGATAGTCCTCGAGCCACAGGTCGGGGTTAGTTTCCCCCGCGTACTTCGGTACGTTGGTCGGGGGTCGGAAACGCCGCGGGAATGCTGCGTTCCGAATGTGAGGACTGAAGACCCTCGGCCCCGGGGCGTCCGGGCTAGGGCTTCGATCCTCGTCGTCGTCGTAGCGTCCTCCTCGACGCGGATGACGCGATCGGGAGGTGCCATCGTCGAACTCCAGGCGGCGCCGCCGCGCATCCAGGGTGGCGCGGGCGTCCCTGTTCGTCCCCAGACGACCGCGGACGGAGGCTTTCGCCGTGCCATCCGCTGCTGGGGGAGTCTGGTGGACAGACGTGTTCTGGGCACGCTGTCCGAGCAGACGCGACAGCGAGCTCTCAGCTTGCTGCACTGCCGCGCGCTCAAGTAGCGCCTCAGCCTCGCGCTGGGCGCGTCGGGCCTCCGGCGTGACAGGCTCAGGGAGGCCCCTGAGCAATGCCGCCGCCGCGGCCAAGTTCTGGCTCGCCCGTGGGAAGCGCGGGCAGCCATCGTCACAACTTGCGACTCGTAAGTCGCGAACGTCAGTGCGGGTGTGTTCACTGGACTCGCTCTGGGCGAGCTCGTGATCAATCGCCGCACGCTGCTGATCCAGCTGACGCTGGACCTCCAGGAGTTCCTCCCTCCGTGCGCGCAGTCGTTCTGACTGCGCGTCACGGGGTGGGGTCCCGTCCTGCGGGCCAGAAGACTCCGCAGGGCGTTCGCCCTCCGCAGCGGGGAGATCCTCCGCACGTATCATGAGGCACTCGCGTGAGGGATGGTGACTTCCCTCACTGCACTCTGCATCGGAATCTTCGTTTGACGCTCCATCTAGGAGGTCGAAGAGAGACTCGGATGCGCAGCCCACCATGGCCACGAACTCGTTGTTCGTGGCGCGTGGAGCTGGGAGCGTCGACGCCCGGGACAATGTGCCATCGAGAGGCGATACATGCCCGGGGTCAAGCGGGGCAACTGGTGGTGCCGCTGCACCGGCCAGTGCCAAAGCGCCATCGGAGATGGCGACGAAATCGAGGCTCCCGAAACGCACGTATGTGCCGGGAACCCAGGTGCTTGCGCGGCTAGCCATCCGAACAAAGAGAGGGGTTTGACGAAAACACGCACAAAGAACCCCTACCTGGCGCGCCAACTGTCGGCGTTCGTTGTGGCCGACGAGTAATTAGTATCGTGGAGTGCGTGTTTTGGTTCGGATGGTTCGCGAGAGGACACAAGGATTTATACTGGTTCGGGCAACGTGCCCTACGTCCAGTTCGATGAGGCTGCTCGTGTTACTCGCGACGGTTTGTAGTAGGGGGTTACAAACGGGCGAGAGAGGGACGAGCTCCCAAGTCTCTGTGAGGTGTTCTACGTGGGGTGAGATATCGTGTGTGTTGCACTAGTCTTCTCTCGTCGTCCTCCCGCCTCCTCCTTTTATACTGCAAGGAGGGAGGCGGGCGTACAGAGGGTTGGCGCGGGGGAGTGGGCGGCGGCATGGCCGTGTGTCCTGTAGGCCGTGCTGTTGATGCTTCAAACTCCGTGCCGGTCGCTGTGGATGACGTCTCCGGAGTGGCCGTGTTGCTTCTTGTCGACGGAGTGGTTCGAGCTGTCGCTCGATGGAGTCCCATCCGTATGGAGAAGCGCCACTGTAGGAGCCGGCTTGATGACGTCGTGGTGATGGCCGTCGCTCCGGGGCGTCCTATCGTACGAGACGGTGAGTCTCTGACAGGAGACTGTTGGAGCGACGCCCACCCCGTGGACGATGCACGTTGTGCGCATTTACTCTTCCGGGAGCGGTCATCGCCACCGTCCCATCTGGAGTTTGAGCTTATTAACGGCTTGACTGACCCCGGACATCCGTCCCGTCCGGGGTGGTTGGATCGCCCAGTCTCGTCCGTCCCCGGAGGTCGGGCGAGGCGGAACTTTTGTCCGACCTCAGGGGTCGGGCACTTCCCGTCCGGACGTCGGGGTCGGACGAGACGGAGTAACCTCCCTCGGTGCTTTATACGTAAAGCAGTCGGAGGATCATTAATACCGGTCATCGCCGGTATTGACCCTCAACACTCGGCAAAGTCCTATATCTTTGCCGAGTGTCCAGGTCAATGCATTCGGCAAAGCCCTATATCTTTGTCGAGTGTTATGGTAAATACACTCGGCAAACGTGTTACAGACCTGAAGATTTTTCTTATTTTTTACGTTACAACCAATCAAAACCAGTCAAATATCATACATATTTGACAAACAACACAAATATCACAAATATATATCACCAAGCATCACATATCACCAAATATCACATATATAACAAACACACCACATATCTCACAAAATATCTCATATTTCTCAGCATGCATCAATATCTCACACAAAACATAATAGTTTCACAAATATCATCAGAAACATCAGAACATAAATCATTCATAAACGTAATTGCCAAGTGCGACAACCGAAAGAAGAAGACATCTAGAAATAATCACCAAACTGACTACGGTCGGGGGTGATAAGGACGAACATTTAGCGGCGGCAACGCTCCGAATGGAGGAGTCCTCACATTCGATGTCGGAGACGCTCCAAGTTGATGGGGGCACATCATTCGATGCCGTCGATTGATTCTACACAAAAATACTGTAACACTTCGTTTTGTCATCGGGTGTAAAAAGGAATTAAATTAATTAAAAGAGAAAACACCAAGGTTTAAAGATTCAAAGTAATTAGCAAAGATTTCTAGTAATGCTGAAAAGAAATTAGCTCAATTGGCCCAAGGAATTATTTGAATACTTGCAAAAGAATCCTCGCGAATTAAAAGCTATTCAAATTTGAATTTGTTAGCTTAAAAACTTTAAACTGCAAATCCAAAATTTATTTAATCCTTGGTTTCAATGCTGGAACAATTGGTTGAGTATTGAATGTACTGCTCACATGCTGGAACTATGAGAACCAATAAACCTAGGTAGCCTAGAGAAGGCAAAGCTGAACCTACCTTACGGTGTCTGATTGGCGGCGGTCGGGGTGGACAGTGTGTGAACTCCACAGACACCGTCCGGGATGGGTGATCTGGTGGGACGCGGCACTGTTAAGGTAGTGTAAGAGGGAATTAGCTTTGCCAGATCTGGTGCGAACGGTTGCCACGTGTGGTCCGGGACGCGCACGTGTCGTGTGACCAGGTTAACCCTGCAGGTGTAAATCGTTTTGAACCGCTGACACTCTCAGTCTAGAGTTTACTCAATCTCTCTGTCGCATATGTTAAGAAGTGAACAGAGGAAGAATGATAATTATGATTGTGATGTTTTTACTAGTCATTGTTTGTCAACATGAGTGTTTAGCTTCAGTGCCTACTAAAATTTATTTTTCTCAAACTTAAGTTGAGCTAAAACTTGAAAATAGGAGGCTACTTAGTAAAGCGTGTCTTTTGCAACTGTCCTACCCAGAGTCAGCCGTGCATGTCTAGGTGTCGGCTGTAGGCAGCCTGTTGACGGGTCAGTCTTGCTGAGCTTCTTAGAAGCTCACGCTTTGCGACTTGTGGTTTTCAGGAGGGTTCGATGTGACCGGTGGTAGTGGTGGCCAGTTTTGGGAGGAGTCATCCCCGGGCTGGGGTAGTTTCCAGTGGGAGCCGCTTGAGTAGCCGCTGCTTGTGTGTGGCTAGTAGCAGGGAGCCGTTGGGTAAGGCCCCTTGCTTTTGCTTAGAGTCAAAGTCGGAGTCTGTATCTTTATCTCCCGTTTTCGTTTGAAGACTGTAATCGTTTCCGCTGTTTGTGAAAAACTGTTCCTGTGGAGCAAAAGTCTGTAATGTCACTCATGTAATACTTTTCTTCTATCTGTAATTCGTGCTTTTTACTGCCTGTGTTGTACCCTATGAACGTTCGCTTCGACGAACGTCGCCCAGAATGGATCTCGAGAGGAGGATCTCCCCCGTTTCAGGGGCGGTCCGCCACAAATACATCTATGAGACAAGATTACAAATGCTCTAAAATTAACTTGTTTAAGTGAGACTGCATGTTTTGGTAGCGATATCTTAAGTTTTCATATCAGTAAACATTCATACTTATAGGAGTAGGTGCCGGCACATACTGTGGTGGGATTGGACCCGCTTGGATGTCAACAGATTGCAAAAACTGAAACATCTGCTCCTGTTGCGTCGCCAAGCTCGCTTCCATCTCCTGTCGTAACCTTGCTTCCATTTCCTCCCGTAGCCTCCTCTCTTCTTGCACCTGGGCCTATAAAATAATCTCACCATTGTACAAGTTATTTCAATGTATCTACAATCAGTGGACCATGAAGGAAATAGAAAAAACCTGAAATGCCTCCAAGTGGTGCTGCGAACTGCTCGGTAGTGAGCGTATGGCCGGGCTCAAGCTGGTGCTCCTTGCTCGAATCTGTGTGAGAATAGGAGTACTTGTACTGTCGATGACGTCGTCGCCAAGCCAGTAGCGCCCATGCTTCTTGCCTTCTCCCGCCCTCTTGACGACTTCGCCATCAAAGTTCTGGATGGTCGGATCATAATTTTCTCCATGAACCGCCTTTGCCATTGATGTGTAGGCGCTGAGGCGGCTGTGAATGCTTTCGTTGCTGTACACCTCGGGCGGGTCCTTTGGGTTGTAGTGGAAATCGGACGTCGCCTTCCCCTTGCGAGACATAGAATATGGCTTGAACTGCGAGCAAGGCTCACCACCATGTGATGACGACTGTGAGCAAAACAGGGAGCTGATTAAAAACTATGCAGGATTGAGCGTCAGAATAAATAAATGAATTCATGTACCCATCTCTCTCTCCGTATGCATCAAGGTTTAGGTTGCCTTGATGGTGTGGTGCACCTGGCATCATCAAATGATGCTCCCGACAAGCATTGTGCCTCTCCTCCCAGTCCTCAGCGCACCGCCTGTCCACCATTTGTGTCCAACACTATAGATGTTGCGCGCACCACCATGGAGGCACCTGTGACACTTCATATATGAAGATCAAATTAAGTGTATTTATCCTCGATATTGATGTTCTATGTTTACCTCAAGGTATGCTCTCGAGTCAGCATCATGGTTCTTGCTTGAGCCTTTGTGACCTTGATTTTAAGGAAGTCCGCGTGGTAAGTGAGGACGGCCTGGATACGTGCCTCATAATGCATGTCCTTCGCGAGTTTGTAACAGGCTTTATTTACGACCCTAGCCGCCCTGTCCTCATATCCCTCCATGCATCTAAAAAAATCCTACATATGGACATGATGCTTCAGCTCATTATTTTAAAATATATAAGTATGAATGGGATATTGAGCAATGTAGTAAGATGAAGACTTACCCATAGCTCGGCCGTCACCTGCTCCGCCTTGTTCCTATTAATGTGCCATCCCGATCTCTGGAATTGGGAACGGCCACGTAGTGGTCAAATGTGTACGCTGGCTGGCACACTCCTCCGTACTGAACCAAGTTAGGAAATTGTTCCCTGCATAGAAGACCCAGGATGCCATTGACATGCCGTCTCTGTTCACCTTCTACCACAATCTTCCAATTCCTGTCCAAATATTTAAAAAAACATATTTTGTATTGTGATTTTAAACATATGAAATGAAGTAGTGATAAAATTTAAAGTTACTTACCTTTCCCCACAGGGTCGAATCATCGGGCATCTCGCAGGAGGTATCGGTCGCTGAGGGAGGCTCGAGGGACCTTGTTGGTAGACACCCGACAGAACTCGCTGACCCCCCTCCTCAGACGACGGCACCGCCTCCTCCCCCTCGTCCTCCTGCTCCTCCTCAGGCGATGCGACTGCCTCCTCCTCCGTCTGTGGTATCACCTCCTCTGGCTAAGGTGATGCTAGTTTCTACGGCGACTTCTTTGCTAAAGCGATGCTATGTTCCTCATACCACCCACTATCTTTGTCAAATCACCTGCAACTTAAAAGTGAAAATAGGTAAGCAACAAGTTTTAAGATAGATCTGTGAAACAAACAAAACAGAATTATAAAAGAATATAAAATTACATGTACTAGAAGTAATCATCATAATTGGGTTTAGCTGGATCATAAGTCTCATCGTCGCTATTCTCCATGTCGATATATGCAACATCATCGGAAGGAGCAATGTTGTCTTCATTTCCTTTGCCAAGAGTTAAACGTTCAAATAATGCTAAGTCTTGCACATCTTGCACCTCATCTCAATCTTCGTCGTGAACAACCCTTTCATAGTCTACTTCCATTCCGATCGCTTAGGTTAAGTCTATCTCAAAACTTCCTTCTAGCCCCTCTTCTTGAAAGATCTCTTCGTCAACAGTACTTTGCTTCCGTATATTCTTTCCTATATAGGATGCACCCCTTTGGACACGCATGTATCTGCTCATATGGCATCTTAAGTGCGCGAAGGAGTTTCTGTGACTCGTACATGCTCTTTGGCATAATGCGACCATCTGGAAGCAAGCTACCTAAAGTTGTCAACAAGGCATCAAAGTCAACTTGACTCAGGCTATACTGAGAATTGAATGCCATTATGCGTCCAATGCTATCCAATTGAGAAACGTTTGTATGAACGTGAAGTGGTTTCTGAGCAGCTATCAACATGTCTAAGAGTGCCTTTGCGGTTGCCTCTGGCTCCTCCTGCATGCGGCCGGTAGCGAAGTTTGCTTCTTGATAATCATTTAACATGTCTTCTAGGCCGGCGTCAGAATCATAATCATCGATGCGTTATCTCACGACCTTCTCTCTGATACGAACGGCTTCACCATGATAGATCCATCGGGTGTACTCAAGCGTAAATCCATTCTTACAAAGATGTTTGCCCATAACATCTTTTTTTTGTCGACGCCTGTTTGCATATTTGCTGCACCAAATGACACTCGATCCTTTAGCATTGGAAAATGTTAGTTCCAAGAAAGCATCTGTCTTCCGAATCCATTCATCCGTCCACGAACTCTGACTTGTGCGGCCCGTGTATATCCACTCACGGTCACCCATCCTTTAACATTTATATCAACGAATAATGTAATCATACGTTGCATCTAAACGTTGTTTCAACTATGTAATAGGTGAGGATAGGTCCTAATCCCACCTGAAAATGCGTAGATGAAGTGAGTTTCCATGCTTTACTCCTATCCAAGACAGAATTTCGGCAGCACCTCCCCATTGTTCTCCAAATACACGTCCTTGTAAGGAGATGTAATTTCGGCAGCACCTCCCCATTTCGGCAGCACCTCCCCATTGTGTATCCGGAGAACAACAGAAAGATGATGCCGAAACTCTATCTCGGATTGGAGAAAACCATGGAAACAAACCCCATCTACGCATTCTCCGGCTGTTCAAAAATTATGGACAATTCGAATCCGATACGATTATAGATATGTGAATATTTACATATTTCTAGCCGTATCTTTTTCGAACGGGAGACGTCTAACTAAGTTATGTTATCTAATAACATGACATGAAATATATGATTTTACCTTAGGTAGCAGTGGAGATAAACTAATACGACCGACGAAGTGTTGTCTATAAAAAAAATACTAATGTCAATTGCACATTTTGAGAGCACCTCCCAATAAGGTGAGGTTTCAGGAACCTGCAACAACCAAACGGCACGATGGCCAACAACCACATGACACAACAACTGCACGTAAATGCAAACAATAACAATACCTTTGCGGCGGACAGGGCGGAAACAAAAATATCAGCTGAGCAGGACGGGGACGGGTCGGCAGAGCGGGGAAGAGGCGGCAACCACCGGGAACGAGGCGCGAGGCGATGGGCGGCGGCGGGGGCGACGCGCGTGCATGCTGTGCGGCGGGCAGGCGGCAGCGGACGGCGGGCGAGCGGAGCGGATATATGATTCACAAAGTGATAGACGACTTCACTTAAGTCCGGTGCGTACTCTTTGCCGAGTGCCAGATCTATTTATCGAGTGTCGTGGATCTGGCTCTCGGCAAAGAGGCAGATCTATTTACCGTCAGCCCTTTGCCGAGTGCCATTTGAGAGCACTCAGGCAAAGATTTGCCAAGTGCAATTCATAGCTCAGCAAAGTATATATTCGTGTACACAATAAAAAATTAAAATTATCTAATGGATCCGATAAATTACCAAATTTTAATGAGAGATAATCGATGTTATATGTTAATTTTTTTTAAAAATATGACCTCAAATTTAATTTTTCAATTAGTGTAAGATCGAATCTTACTGAATTCTTTTAAACATATGAATCTTTCAGTCGTATGTTTTGTTTTCTGAGCACCGTACGTGACAACTTGCACAAAACTTTCCAAACTATTTATCACAACTTTCATGCATGATATTATGATATAGTACCAAATTTCATGGTTTTTGGAATTTGTTTGTTTTTTAAATTTTTTTTAATATTGTATGTTAACAAATCCGCGGTCATGTTCCATTACTCGCTGAGATTTTAACTTTACTCTAATATTAGAAGTATATATATCATTTTTTTATCATTAGTTTTTTCATTATTAAAAACAATTGCAGTTCAAATTTGACATATTCAAAACAATCCAATTAAATTAAATTAACAAGTTAAATATAGCAAAAAGAGTATAAAATGTGCCAAATTTTAAAAGTGATTATAATGAACTGTATTTATACTAAAAAAATATTGAAGCATGAAATTTTTTTTTTAACTTTTTGCTGAGTGCTACGGTCACAATGTGCCGAGTGTTTTACTATAGCACCCGGCAAACAGTTAACGGGGGGCGACAGCCGGTACCGAATGGGGTTTCACTGAGTGTTTCGCAATATATCGATGCATTCTATTAACACTCGGCCAACCATTTATTCTTTGCCGAGTGTCTCTGTAAAGACACTCGACGAAGACACCGTTGCCGAGTGTTCCTCTTTTACCAAGTGTTTTTGATGGGGCACTCGGTAAATAGGCTCTATGTCGAGTGTCCGAAAAATTGCACTTGGCAACTACTTTTACACTCGATAAAGGTCCGGTTTCCGATAGCGTTGCCGGCTAAATTTTTCCACCACCACGTCACTCAAACATCAACATCGAAAGCTCTCGCATTGTGGTTTGGCTGTAAGATGGGCGTCTATTCAATATTTATTATTCAATGCTCATGCTGGTAATCTAGTACTGGTTGAAGTTGAAACGACGAAGCCATTTACACTCACGAAAGCACCTTCGCCTGCTTTTGAGTCGGCGTCTCAGCAATCTGGCCCGCTTGGTTCTGTCTTACTTATATATACCTACCTAGGATCGTTCAAACGTGGCAATCCTTTTTGCTTCCAGAACCAGCATTATAATTCTTGCTCTAAGAAGTCCTCCTTCATCGGAAAAGAAACGGCGGCCTCATGGTTGGAGACTTGCAAATCCAGAACATTTGCCTACTTTAGAAATTTGTTGTTAATTAACTTCGTGGAAATGGTGACAATCCTTGGCTAATTACATATACGCACGTGCCCCGTGCTTGGTCCAGTCCGTAGATCGGCCAGCTATCCCTGCATGTCCTTGATCAGTATACGCTCCAGCGTAGTAGTACTGCACCCTTTTGAGAAAAAGGGTCCCAAATAAGGGCAAGACGCCCGTCGTCCGTCGATGGAGTAGCTACTAGCTAGTGGAGCCACAACTGGGCGAACTTTCCGAGACAACATTGAAGATGTTATGATTTGATTTAGGAAGTAACTGAACCTTGCGGCCTAAATAATTGAAACAGTGACAGCGTGTGACCGAAGTAAAGAGGAAGGCATGCGTATCGCCGCGGCTTTAAAAATCTCGCTGCACGCTCTAAGCCCAGCACGATCCAAGCCGACCAATGCAAGTCTTCGCACTGGCACTGAGAGCACGCCAACGGGCACTAGCAAAGCCAGCATGAGCTCGCCAGTTAAGCGCAGCAAGGGGCTCATGAAGGGTGCGTACCGCCGCATCGTGGACAACTTCGTAGCCGTCGTGGGGGTGCAGCTTGCCGCGGCCGCGCTTGTCGTGGCGACACGGCTCGGCCCCGACGAGCTGGCCGGCCGGGTTCGGAACGCCCGCCCGGTGCACCTCTTCCTGGCCGCGTTCCTCCCGGCCGCGGCGGCCACGATCTACCTGAAGCTGCGCCCGCGCGCGGTGTACCTGGTCGACTACGCCTGCTTCCGCACGGCGCCCAGCTGCCGCGTCCCGTTCTCCACGTTCCTCGAGCACGCCAAGCAGCTGCCCGTGCTCAACGAACGCAGCATCCGGTTCATGACGAAGCTTCTCGAGCGGTCGGGGCTCGGGGAGGAGACGTGCCTCCCGCCCGCGAACCATTACATCCCGACGTACGGGTACTGTACCCTGGAGGCGGCGCGCGGCGAGGTGGAGCTCGTCGTGTTCTCGGCCCTGGACGACCTGTTCGCCAAGACCGGCGTCAGCCCCGACGCCATCGACATCCTCGTGGTCAACTGCAGCCTGTTCTGCCCCACGCCGTCCTTTGTCGACATGATCATCAACAGGTACAAGCTGTGCAGCGACGTCAAAAGCATGCACCTCTCCGGCATGGGGTGCAGTGCGGGGCTCATCTCCGTGGGGCTCGCCAGGAACCTCCTCCAGGTCGCGCCTCACGGCGCGCACGCCCTCGTCGTCTCCACGGAGACCATCACCCCGAACTACTACATCGGCAGCGAGCGCGCCATGCTCCTGCCCAACTGCCTGTTCCGCATCGGCGGCGCCGCCGCGCTGCTGTCCACGTCCCCGACCAAGGCCCGGTTCCGCCTCAAGCACGTCGTGCGCACGCTCACCGGCGCGCAAGACAACGCGTACCGCTGCGTGTTCCAGGAAGAGGACGAGCACGGAAACGTCGGGATCAACCTCAACAAGGACCTCATGACCATCGCCGGAAACGCGCTCAAGGCCAACATCTCCTCCATGGGGCCGCTCGTCCTGCCGGCCTCCGAGCAGCTCCTGTTCGCGCTCTTCTTTATCGCGCGAAAGGTGCTTGGCGGTGGGAAGGTGAAGCCGTACATCCCCGACTTCCGTACCGCGTTCGAGCACTTCTGCATCCATGCCGGCGGCCGAGCCGTCATAGACGAGCTGCAGCACAGCCTCAGCCTGTCGGACGAGCAGGTGGAGGCGTCAAGGATGGCGTTGCACCGGTTCGGGAACACGTCGAGCAGCTCGCTCTGGTACGAGCTGGCGTACATCGAGGCCAAAGGCCGCTTGCGCAAGGGTGACAGGGTCTGGATGATCGGGTTCGGGTCGGGGTTCAAGTGCAACAGCGCCGCGTGGGAGTGCATCGAGCCGGCGCCCAACGCAGAAGGGCCCTGGGCGACGTCCATCCACAGGTACCCAGTGGAGATCCCGGACGTACTCAAGAACTAGCAGTGCCTCTCGCACTAAGCTAGCACCAACAAAATAAGGCTCTACCCCTCTATAATAATTATTTACACATATATACCATCAGGAAAGTGTATTATGAGCCCATCCGATGACGTGGCGTACATCAGCCCTCTAAGACCAACATTTAATCACTACGAGCTAACATATGAGCTTCCCTATTAAACTCTCTACTTTCATGATTAACATCAGAAGACTCAAAAGAAGTTGCCAACTCCTTTGACTTACATATTCGCGAACAACATGGCCATAAGACCCTATGCCGTCGTGCCCCAAGCTCCGAACGACATTAATGCAATCCTTAGCCATCTTTACACGCCCAAGCTCCAAATCGTCTCCGGGTCCAGACACCTGTGGACTAATCAGCACCGAAGCCCCAACGAAAGCCCCGTTCTCATCTCTGGCGACTGCCGGCCGCCGCAACTGTTGCCACCGCTAAAGTTTTGGATATTGCTGCATCGATATTAATTTTGAAAGCCTCTGCCGGCTGTGGCGTCCACCTTGCTAGAACCCCTCTGTTGTGAACTGCATGCTATCAGTGGCTGCTTCGCTGTGTATCCAATAGTAATTCATATAAGAACCTGTCAATATAAAACAGTGAGTTGAGAATGGGCTCTTGCTGCTGCACTCGCTTCCCAATATAATTGTGAATTCCAGACGTCCGAAGCCCAAACGCACCAGCATCAGCATCAGTGTTAGAAAGTGAGAGCGACAGAAGAAGAGAGAAATGATTGTTCTGTGTGTTGATTAGTGAGGGGGACCCCACACTTTATACTCTGTCAACAGTCGGGAGACGCAACCATTCGGAAAGACGGTTTTCGAAGGGGTGTCTCCTGGGGTGGCAGTTCCCATGTGCTAATTACATAATTGATCATTAATACCATGTGTGTTATAACACTCCGCCTTGATCAATTATATCTTGTAATTATTGATTCAATGACTTCTCCAAAAACCCTGTGGGAAAAAATATTGAGAAGCGTATGGTGATACAATATGTCATGAAAACTCCTTAAAAACCTAGTGGAAAAATAAGGAGAAAATGATAGAATATATTCTGCTATTGCTTCATAGCTTATACGAGAAAAATCTTTGATAAGGAAAAACTCATAAGCTGCAATGCTTATGATCTGATGATCATAATTTAATATAATCTTTCCTAAGTGATATGGAAATAATATGTCCTGAAAAACCTCCTTTTTTTTTAAACCATAGAGGAAAAATCAGGAGAAAAGATATGACATATCTTTAATGCTTGTAATGTATATTGCCTCATTAAAACCTGTATGAGAAAATCTTGATAGGAAAACTCACCAGGAAAAAGAGTACAATATTTATGATAAGAATATCATTAATGGGTTATACTCCAAGGACTTACGCCCCCTGATCATTGTAAGTCTCTAAGTCTTCTCATACCTATACCATTAACATATTTCTGGAATAATGATGTAGGTAAAGACTTTGTGAATAAATCTGCTAGATTATCATAAGACTTTATTTGCAAGATCTCTATTTCCCCATTCTCTTGTAACTGATGAGGGTAAAATAGTTTAGGAGTAATATGTTTTGTGATATCACTCTTTATATAACCCGTATACATCTGTGCAATACAAGCTGCATTATCTTCATAAATAATTGTTGGCTCCTTGATGGGCCCAATACCACATGAATTTTGTATGTGATTTATCATTCTACGAAGCCATACACATTCACGTGTAGCTTCAAATAATGCAATTATTTCAGAATGATTGGTGGACGTGGTGACTAAAGTTTGTTTTGAAGATTTTCACGATATAGCTGTTCCACCATGTAAAAATACAAACCCAGTCTGTGATCGGCCATTATGGGGATCAGATAAATAGCCAGCATCGGCATAACCAATTATGGTCTTGTCTTGGTTAAGTCTATATAATAAGCCAAGATCTTTTGTGCCTTGGAGATATCGGAAGATATTTTTGACTCCCGTCCAATGACGTTTAGTTGGGCCAGCACTATGTCTAGCTAGTAAATTTACTGCAAATGCGATATCAGGCCTGGTGCAATTTGCAATATACATAAGCGCTCCAATGGCACTAAGATATGGGAATTCTGGTCCCAATAACTCTTCATGTTCGTCCCTAGGTCTGAATTGATCTTTCTTTAGATCGAGGGATCGAACGACCATAGGTGTTTTGGAGGGATAAGACTTATCCATATTGAATTTCTCCAAAATTTTCTGCACATATGCAGACTGGTGTATCAATACTCCCGAAGGGAGATGCTCAAGTTGTAGACCTAAGCAAAATTTGGTTTTACCCAAATCTTTCATCTCGAATTCCGTCTTAAGATGATTGCGTGCTACATTTATATCTTGCGTATTTCCGATGATATTAAGATCATCTACATACACCGAGATGATGCAAAATCCACTCAAGGATTTCTTGATGAACACACATGGGCGATCATCATTGTTAGAATAACCCTTCTGAAGAAGGAATTCTTTTAGTCGGTTGTACCACATTCTTCCCGACTGCTTTAAGCCATAGAGTGACTTTTTAAGCTTTACACAATACATGTTGCGATTGTGATTCGCATTCAGAATTTTAAGTCCTTCAGGAACTTTCATATAAATATCCGAATCTAGTGACCCATATAGATATGCAGTCACCACATCCATGAGATGCATGGATAGACCCTTTATGTACTGCCAATGATATTAAATATCGGAAAGTTATGCCACTCATGACTGGAGAATATGTTTCATCAAAATCGATGCCTGGTCTCTGCGTGAATCCTTGTGCTACAAGTCTCGCTTTATATCTCACCACCTCGTTGTTTTCATTCCTTTTGCGAACGAAAACCCATTTGTATCCCACAGGAAAGATATTTCGAGGAGTAGGCATTACTGATGTAAATACCTCTCTTTTCTTAAGAGAGAGCAATTCTGCCTCGATTGCTTCCTTCCATTTGATCCAATCTGAGCGCTTGATGCACTCTGCCATGGTCTTAGGATCTGAATCTGGTTGAAGGTCACTTGCAATCTTGGAGGAGAAATTAATGTCGACAATTGTAGTCTTTCTGTTGAATGATTCTCCAGAATCAATATAGTTCGTGGAAATCTCTTTTACCCCTTCTAACTCACTGTGTTTTCCCATGACGATTGAGTTGGGGTCTTCCGATGTCCCAGCACTATTATTTGTGTGTATATCTGTGCTGGGTATGTGGCGATTCTGATGAACATCCATCTCATTTGGATTTTCAATATCCAACTGGTGTCTATCAACATGATGTTGATTTGCATTTACTGTTTTGGAAGTAATCTTCCGTTCTTTCCGCGGTGGCTTCTCTGAAACCTTTGGTTTTTGTGGAGCCTTATCCCTTGTAACCATACTTCTCCCCCTCTTATTTTGATTTGGGAGTTGAGTGGTTTTAACCGGTACCTCCACTCTTTCTGGTACATTAATAGCGGGATTATGAGACTTTGTGACCCCTTTATAGTCAGTAAATGCATCTGGCAGATTATTTGCAATGTTTTGCAAGTTGATAATCCTTTGAACTTCATGTTCGGATTCTTTAGTACGTGGGTCTAAGGACTGAATGCCTGTGGCATTCCAATTTATTTCTCGGCATTCTTTTTGGTACTGATTATCTCCCCCTAATGCCGGGAAATTGTCCTCATCAAAGATGCAATCAGCGTAACGGGCAGTGAATAAGTCCCCTGTAAGAGGCTCGAGGTACTTTATGATAGACGGTGATCCGTACCCCACATATATCCCCAATTTCCTGTGGGGGCCCATTGATGTACGCTGCGGTGGTGATATCGGTACGTACACAGCACAACCGAATCTACGCAGATGGGAAATACTTGGTTGATTTCCACGTACTAACTGCAACGGGGAAGCCGTATGATATGCAGTAGGTCTAATTTGAATCAAGTCTGCAGCGTGTAAGGCTGCATGACCCCAACATGATGTTGGCAAATTGCAATTCTGTAACATTGGTCGTGCAATTAGTTTCACTCTCTTGATGAGGGCTTCAGTTAATCCATTTTGTGTATGTACATAGGGCACAGAGTGCTCCACATTAATGCCGAGGGCCATACAATAATCATTGAAGGCTTTAGAAGAAAATTCTGCGGCATTGTCCATCCTAATAGATTTTATCCCGTGTTCAGGATAATGTGCTCTCAATTTGATAATTTGAGAAATGATCCGTGCAAAAGCATGGTTCCTTATGGACAATAGGCATACATGTGACCATCTAGTAGATGCATCAATGAGTACCAAGAAGTACCTAAATGGTCCAGATAATGGATATATAGGCCCACAAATGTCTCCTTGAATGCGTTCAAGGAATTGTAGTGGCTCGGCCTTGATTTTGAGATAAGAGGGTCTTAAAATTAATTTTCCTGTGGCGCATGCAGTGCACACAAAATCTGAAGGTTTGGGAAATTTTGCAGCTTGTATTTGATGACCAATTGAATTGCTGATAATTTTTCTCATCATTCCAATGCCAGGATGACCAAGGCGATCATGCCAAATCTTGAAGACATCAAGATTCTGAAAAATTATCTTATATGCAACGTGTTGTACTGGTTTGATGTATGTGTAGTACAATCCAGTTGATAATGAAGGAATCTTTTCAAGCACTTGTTTGCTGTATCCGTCATGTTTTGTGATGAATAGAAATTCATCTTTGTTGTCATTATGAGTTTCCACATGGAACCCATTTTGACGGATATCTTTATAACTCAATAGCGTACGAGTTGAATCAGGATACAGGAGTGCATCCTCTATTATAAGCTGTGTACCCATAGGGAGAATAATTGTGGCTCGTCCAGAACCAACAATAACTGCGTCACGACCAGCAATGGTCGTAACATTCCCCTTACTCTTTTTAAGAGTTTGGAAATATTTCATCTCCGTGAGTATAGTGTTAGTGGTACAACTATCCACTAAACAAATTTCTTCCTCCACTTGGATTGACCCCGTAAGATAATCTATAATGAGTAAATCAAATATTAAGATTTGATTCAAAAGATTATACAATACATACTGTATTAAGTATCATATGTCTTGATACAATACACACAATATAATGACAACAATATAAATACAATACATAGTTATATGGCTAATGCAAACTGAGTTCTAAAGGAATTTGGAGACTAATTGAGGTCTCCAAACATGTCATTGGACTTGAATTCCATGAGCATGTCATCAACACCAGCGATGTTTTCCAAATCTAGTTGGATATACCACTCTGTTGTTCCGCAGGAACATCTTTGGAGCATCCAGCATCTTGAGTGTTGAAATGAGTTTCAAACTTGTCCCCTTGAACTTGTTTACCTTTGCCAATAGAGTTCTGGTATAATTCAACCAAATGTTTTGCGGTATTGCACTTCTTTGTAGTGTGGCTGTAGCAACCGCATCTGTAACAAGTTTGTGACTTGTCATTTTGGGTTTGCCTTTTGAAAATGCCTTTGCCTTTCTTAGGACCGCTGAACTTCTGACTTTTGTTCTTGGACCATTTCCCCTTGAAGTTTCTCTTCTTGTTACCACCAAATTTCTTGTCATTCTGAGCATTATGATGCACTTCTGGTAATGGTGCAGTCCCAATGGGACGCATCTGATGGTTCTTTGTTAAGAGCTCATCATGTTTTTCTGCCTGACGTAAGTTGTAGATCAACTCGGAATATTTGGTGTAACCATTGTTACGGTATTGCTGCTGCAATAACCTGTTTGAGGGAGAAATGTAGACAAAGTCTTCTCAATCAATTCTGCATCGGTAACGACTTGATCACAGAAGCGAAGTTTGGACCAAATCGTGTGAACTGCAGAATTATATTCTGCCACTGATTTGAAATCCATAAAACGGAGTAATGACCACTCGCGTTTTGCTTCTGGCAGAATGATTGCCTTTTACTGCTCATAGCGTTCTTTGAGAGCATCCCAAAGAGCCTTTGGATCCTCTTCCATCATATACTCATTCTTGAGATCTGGATGAAGATGATGCCTCATGAAGTGTAATGCGGCATATTTGGTCGAGTCTTGAATCTGTGGGCCATTAAGATCTGGCACTATAGCAGTAACAAGTGATTTGGATGCTAAATAGATTTTCACATCCATACACCATGTCAAATAGTTGCTACCATCAGGTTCAAGTTGCTTAAACTCCTTGTTGGCAAAGTGAGCCATGTCCTACATGAGAAAATCATGTATGGAATTAATTTACTGTTGTAAATTAATCAATATGTATTGCTTTGAAATAATGCAAAATATCTTACAAGATGATTCTTGTATAAATTTAGGTATATAAGTAGCAAATAAGCAATGCAATTGCTCCAAGATGTCGTTTTTATTCTTGATAGAATAAGTTTTTTAACAACATTCATTGATTATTTTGTTGCATTTGGATATAAAAGTAATTATCATAGAAATGATGCAGACCTTTTAATAATGGAGCATGCTATATTATTATAGTCCATGCTTTTATCCATTATTCTTGAACCTAAAATTAGTATACCTTTATTTTGCTTTTTATCTACTAAGATATAGTAGATCTTTATTACGTTATATGAAGAATCATATATGTAATATGTAATTTCCATATGCACTTATTATTATTATTATTGTTATGATCGGAAGATCACACAAAATATTTGTGTATGCACAATTACTGATGTAATGTGATATGAAGCAAATTATTATAGACCGATGGTCAAATTTTACTAATATTAGACCGATGGTCTAAATACAATACATACACAATATATTACAAGACAGAGTGCTATTATAGGAAATTACAATGTTAGAAACATTAACAAGCCATCTAACCAAGTGCTGATAAACAGCAAATAACTAAACTTAGAGGGCTAATTCTGTAAAATTAAAAGAATTATAGCCTGCAAGCCACAACATTTCTTGTCCACGTTGAGCAAACAGCCTGCGGGCTTTTCTCCTCTTTTTTTTTTTTTTCTTTCCACCATAGAGTAGAGGCGTAGAACAGGCCTGCAGGCCTTGTGCTTTTCTCTCCGGTAAGTAGACAACACATGGGCTTTTTCCTCCGGAGTGCACAAGTTGCTAGCCCTGTCCAGCAACGAGCCCACTACGGACAAGTATAAAAGCAAACAACTAAAGCAGTTAGGGTTTCCAGCCCCAACCGTGCAACAGCCGCCACCAGCCATGTGCAGCCTCCAGAGCCACCATCTTCGGCCAGCAGCGCCGCTACCTCCCTTCCCTGCTCCGCCACCCCCCTCCCTGCGCCGCCAGGCGCCATGAGTTGTTGGAGAGGCCCAGATCTGCCGGGTTCCATGACCCGCGACGAATCCCAGGGCGGCGATCGACGGCAAACGCGGGGCGGAGGCCTCGAAGGAAACGCGCCGGCGCTGCCGGGACGGTCGTCGGCGATGGCCCGGTGGACGCGACCAAGGAAGAAGTCGCCGGCGCCAGACCCGACGGTCCTGCCGGCGTAGTCATAGCCACGGCGAAGTCTCCGGGCGGCTGCGGGTTGGTACCCGTGAAAAACGGTGGTGCACCGCTTCGGGCCGCCATCGTGCCCGACGTTGCCTCCGGATCGGAATCAGTCGTTGGTGGCGGCGGAGAGTTGAGGTCGAGGACGGCGATGCCGTCGTAAGGTCCGCCCCGGCGACTCATTCGGAACACAATCTGACGGCGTGGCGGTTCTCCGCCGGGCTGTGTTGGCGTCGGTGGGCGAACCGCCCCGGAGGTTCCCTCGTCGGGGTCTGCCGTTGGCAGTTGCACGGGGACGCCCTGGCGCTCGCCATTGACGAGGCCGTTGGTGTATGGCGGCGTGGCCGCACTGGAGGAGTTTGACGAACCGCTGATGTTGCTGCTGTTAATGTCGCCGGTGGAGGCCGGAGCGGTTCTCATCGGACTCCCTGCCTGGGGTCCAAGCGGTCCAAGACGTCAGAAGACGCTCAGGCGACCGCAGCCTTTGCCACGGCCATGTTCCAGGAAACACGGTGACTAGCGACTCCAAGTCGCGACGTCCATTGAAGAAGGACGGCGAACTGGAACTGCAAGTCTACGGCGAGGAACCGGAACAGGACGAACAGGGACGGCGATGAACATGAACGGGAAGTTCTGGAGATCCATCACGTACCCAAGGATGAAGACCGGCAGCCTGCCGGCGAAGTCTTCTGGCGTTGTCGACCAGAGCAAAAGTGCTGATAAGGTGTTAGAAAGTGAGAGCGACAGAACAAGAGAGGAATGATTGTTCTGTGTATTGATTAGTGAGGGGACCCCATACTTTATACTCTGTCAACAGTCGGAGACGCAATCATTCGGAAAGACGGTTTTCGAAAGGGTGTCTCCTGGGGTGGCAGTTCCCAAAAGACGGTTTTCGAAAGGGTGTCTCCTGGGGTGGCAGTTCCCATGTGTTAATTACATAATTGATCATTAATAGCATGTGTGTTATTACAATCAGCACGAATTAATTTCAGCCTTCTTGGTGCCAGCCCCGTTGCCTCGTAAATTCTTTTTGGGCCGTCGTTCATGTCCTACTGTTCGGGCTAGACTAGAAGGCCCGCAGTCCTCTTCATCTCAAGTCAATATGCTTGCAACTACCACTACCAGCGATGCAGCGCACGGTATCATCGTTATTAGCCCATTGCTTGCGCCTAGCTAGCTCCCCGCACGGCCGCTCCTACGCCAACGCCACCATGTGTGTGTGGCAGCATTATATTCGCAGAACGGCTGGGCACGCATGGGAGATTGGTTTTTGGGCAGCAGCAGCACAGTTCAAACCGGCGAGAGGTTGTCTTTGAAGACAGACGCGGATGTAGGTTTGCGGCGTTCGGTTGGGCGTTAGGCCTTCCGGGGGGCCAGGAGAAACTTTCGAGACGAGGACGAGAATATGGAGCGGGACTGGTTGGATGGCAGTGGCACGGCACTGATGAAATATGATGAACCGAAGTACACGGAGCCCCGCGTCTTAATTACGATCGACCAGGTTCAGCTCTGACGACAAGGACCGTACGTACGTGTTCAGTACTTCGGTGTCGTTTTCTTTCGCCACCTTTCCTTCACCTGCTGGTTCGCTATAGTAATCTGCTCTCTCTCTCTCTCTCTCTCTGTGTGTGTGTGTGTGACTCTGTACGTGCACGTCCCGGGTTTTGCATGCTCGTGGAGAAGCCGTCGAGACGATGATGAGGACTCATAAAGAAGAAACAACTTTTAACGTACGGCAGGTTAACTTCAGGCCGTGCGTGCCGTCCGGCCGGTTCCTCTTCCTCCCCGGCCGGCCCGTGGGAAGAAATGAACCAACGGCGTAGTAAGTCTGGTCTCGTTTCTCTCCAAATTTCGACGTTACCTACTGAAGTCTGAGTGATGTCGACATGGGAACTCCATTGGCGTATCAATACTACTAACCAAAAGAACCCCACGCGCAGGGGTGTTATAGTAGTAGAGTAATGTTAATGTATTATTGGAGAGCTGGAGGCTACTAGCTAGCCATAACTGCCGGCTGCGAACGTCTGCCTACTAATAATACAGTACGTACTATAATATAATCCTCTCTCTCTCTCTCTCTCTCCTCTTATATCATCATCAGATCGAGACCTACAATACTGTGTACTGGTACTTCCACAACCAATCATAATAGTACGTACTACGAGTAATCCTTATCGGACCTAATAGTAGTGCCTTGCACAATTAGGACGGCTGCTTATTCATTCGTCCGCGTGCTACATCATCGAGGGTCCAGTCCAGGAGCCGCCGCAAGAGTGCAACCTCGCCCCAGCAGCGCCCGACCGGCCGGCGTGGCACCTACCAGTTGACCAGTTGTAACCATCAACGCGTATCCACGTCCGCGAAGAAGCTTTGTTTGACCGCAAGCATTTTGCACCCACGGGGAGCCTCACCCACACAGGGTCCGATTGCTGCACTAGCCGCCCCATCCTCCCTTGACATACAACCACATTGCTAGGTGCATTTGGCTGCATGTGGAGCAGTAGTTCTAAGGACAGCACGTGGAGCAATGGCTCCAAGCGGTGCTGTCCCAACGGTAATACAATTAGTAGTTGGCTAAATTAGAACTAGCAACAGTTTTCTAATAAACTGAGTTAAAATATATCTAGTAAATTAAATTCTCAAGACAATTGAATATACAAAAATACACACAGATATTTAAGTAGTATAAGTTGATAGTTTAAACAGTCTACAAACAGATTTATACGAATAGTGAAGAGTACAAGCTGAATAATAGTGCTATAGTCCCAACATCACAGTGGTATAGCAAGGAGTACAGATTCTAAATAACAGCGGTATAGTCCCAAAATCATATTATTTACAAATAGATCTACAGCCACAAAATTGTATGGGTCATAGCAAATGATTAGTAGCTACTCAGCTAGTGCCTCTTTTCATCCTCTTCTTTTATCTTGGTGAAGCAAAATCAAGGTACTTTTACATATTTTACTTGCAAGACCTCAAATGTGAGACAGGGAGCTTCCACAGGAATCTATAAAAGAAATGGAGCAAGATATTGTCCATCTGAGCTTGCTAAATAAATTACAGATACTTGTAAGACAGATTCAGCTTGTAAGATAGATCAGCTAGATAAAAAAACATAAATAATTTGTAACATCACAGATTCAGCTTGTAAGAAAGATTCAACTTGATTGATAGTGTAAGACTGATCCAGCTCATAAGATAGATTCATGCCATGACAGATTCAGCTTATAAGACAGATTTAGCTTGCCACACAGTATAAAATGCAACAAGCTCAAGTTACTTGCTGGACTAATGGGTGATGAACCATACAGAGACCAAAATTGAGATATTTTTTGCTAGTTTCTGTTATTTTATTAATCTAAGTAATTGTTGGCTAAAATAAAGTGTTCTGGAACCATTTTTCTGAAAAATTCATGGAAATATCAAAGCATAGAGCTAAGAAACCGGTATTCTTAATGAAGCATACAACAATCAAAGAGCACATGCACTAAGAAATAGATCAGCATATCATGTTTTAGTCCAGCAATAAAGAGAAAGCATATCATGTTGTAGTCTAGCAACATAAACAAGTACTTCCATTCAAAAGGGCTGCAGCATGGCACAGGACTTCCATTCAAAGCAAATGAAAACAGGCCACATATGCTGAAAACTTCCAGAACTTTAAGTATTAAGGAATTTTCAAGTACACTAGAATCCACCAAAAGCACCAAATTTGTAACACTGACTCGCTCAACACAGATCTACATAATGTACAAAATGTTCTCAGGACTGAAATATGAAATGAAAACTGAAACTAAAAAGAAACTAAAAGCAAGTCTGAAATTAACATGACAAATTGTGTACCTCTGATTATTTTCCTCAACCATTTGAGGCGAGTAGTCTCATTTGCAGCCATGAATATAGCTCTATTCTTATCATCTTTAAACAGATCATACGCCTCAATCTTCTCATCGTCAGTCAACTCAACCATCTGGTCCACGACACCAATGCACGTTTGGATAGAAAACTCACCATCTACCATTTTTGTCCTTTCCTTTTGGGCTACCTCTGCTTGAGCTTGTTTTTCTTTTAGTTCTATGAACCTTCCCATCATCTCAACTACCTTCCCATCTTGCCTACGCCTTTGACCTGCCTTTTCAGATTTATCACTTGCAACTCTTTTTGCTAGTCTACTTGCTGCAGTAGGCCTTGAAGCTTGTTGTTCAATTACCACAACTTCCTCATCATCTTCCTCAGTGTAGTGTATATCTTGGGAAGGTTGTGTGACAAAATCTTGAGAAGGCTGAATGGTAGGAGCTTGAGATGGATGTGTGCTAGGAATTTGAGATGCTTGCATGGTAGGAGCTTGCACGGTAAGAGCTTGCATGGTAGGAGCTTGAGGTACTTGCATGGTAAAAGCTTCAGAAAGCTGTGTGGTAGGACTTTCAAAAGGCTGTGTGGTACGGGATTGAGAAGGATGTGTTTTAGGAACAACAGAGGTAAAGTTGAATGTCCCCTCAGCAATTTGTCCTACACCATAAAGATAAAGGATGAATGTTGTTACAATACTCTAATTCATGCAGTTTTTAAGAGTTCAAATCATTTTCAGACATCATAGAGAATGATGAAAACATTTAGCATCGGTGACATACTATCATGTAGCTCTCCAAGGGCGTCAAATAATGGGAAACATTTGTTCTGAAATTTCTTGGCCCTGGCATTAGAGTGTTGAATATACAAGAATGAAATGTAATTAACAAATGAGGTTAATCTGACATTTCACTTCAAAATCAGTAAGAACTAACATCTGCAATAGATAAGAAATCTTACAATAATAATATTGTCCCATATTGCTTCATCAGCCACAATCCTGCAAAACTTTTCATCCCAATGCACGCCGCTTTGCTTTCTTGCTTCTTTGAGAATTTTATAATCCCTTTTTAGCTCTTTTTCTTTGGTCTGAATCTGATCCCTTGTCAGCTTGACATTCGGAAACTTTTGATAGAACTGTTGGACAAATCTATTCCATGCTTCTGTTGTCCATCCATTTTGACCTCTATAGCAATCATTGTTGTGGTCAAGAAGTATGTCAATCAGACCCTTTTCAAGGCCTGCATTCCAGTTGATCTGCTAGCATTAGCTATAATATGTAGCAATTAGCATACAAGAGCAACTATAGCATGGAAGAAAACAACTGTAAAACTGAAAATGACAACACCTAAGATTTGGTGATGAGGACAGGTAGTACACACCTTTTGGTGATGACTTTTTCTTACGCGTGGCTGAAAACCTTGGAGATCCATTTCGAATAGCTTCAGCATGCATCAAATTGATCCGTGGAGACCCACTTCCAAACATTGTTGCTGCACATAAGAATGAGATATCAAATTTAAATACAAAATAAATATTCAGAACAAAATAATTCAAAATTAATTAAGACTCACATTTATTAGGACAAGTCATGACTATAGTCATTCCACATATTCAGAGCTATCATATCTCGAACCATGTTTCCATCTTCTATTTGAGTGCTAAGGGACGCTACATCATTATTGTAGTGGCTGTCCCCTTCAAGGAGATCAACAAAATCACTTTCAGATATGTTGCTTGTTTGTCTATCTAACCAATTCTCATTCCCATGATGCATCCGTATAAGATTGTGTAACACTACCGCTGCAACTGAAATATGCACTTGGTTTTTGATTGGGTGATGTGTTCCAACCTTTAAGATAGGGAATCGTTTCTTTAGAACACCGATATCTCTCTCAATGTGATTCCGCAATGTGGCGTGACGATGATTGAACAACTCCTTATAATTCCTTGGCCTTTGGTGACCGTGCCCAAATTCTTTCAGATGATATCGAACACCACGGTATGGCGCTATGAAGGACGGTGTGTTAGCATATCCACCATCAACAAGATAAAACTTGCCCTCTGGTACATGAAATCCCCCTCCAAGCAAGGCTGACCTAAGAACTCTATCATCGGTCGTAGATGCCTCCCAGGCAGATGATATAAATACAAAATTCAGATCAAAATCACAAGCCAACATAACATTTTGGCTTAATGTACCCTTTCTATTCCGATATGGGGCCTGCTTATCTGGGGTCATGGTGATAGGAACATGTGTTCCATCAATAGCGCCCAAACAATTTTGAAAATATGGAAAGAATTTTTGATCTGTGCTTATCTTCCAACGAGGTTCAGTTCCAGGACTAGGCTTCACAAAACTATATGCTAGAGAAGGGATGAACTTGAAAACTGCTGCAATATGCCGCTGAATCTTTTCTCCACTATGTTTGAACTCATGTTGTAGGTCCTCATAGCTAGCATTATGGGACAACATGAAAAGGAAAAATGCAAGTTTCTCCTCCACCTTAACACCCTTGGAATCACGCAGAAGATGATTTGTGCAGAGATATGTCGCTATTGCTGTAAATACAGTAGGCTCCATACGAACGCAACAAGAGAGTTCTTCTCATGTCCTCCTAGAATCTCTCTCAGTTTTTCCTCACCGAACTGTGCGGAGGTATGCCTAGCTCTTTTCTCCCTCCCTCCTTTACTAGTATACCAGATCCATTAATTATCTTCTAGTTGAGAAAGAACCTCAGTCAACAGTAATAAAAAGCAAGATGAAATATAAAACAGAATGTATCAAATAATATTTAATGGGGAAGGGGATGCACATAATTACTAGTATACATATTACTAAATAGTTCCAAAAGAACAATCTTCATTTCTAAGAAAAATGCCCAAAACGACTTTAACTCCTAATGCAGGGTCTGTTATGTTTCATCAAACTTTCACAAACAAATTGCAATCATGATACATGTTGGACTACTTTATAGCAGCAGCCATGTGCCTATACCACTAAAATGACACAACAGCGTACTAAATGACACAACAGACATATAGACAGGTCACACCAAATTTTGCCAAGATAGACAGCAAGAACTACCACTGGATCTCATTTCATAAGCTTATAGCAGGACACAATATGAACTACATGATTTTTTTCGAGCTATTACTACATGATTAGTTAAGAACAAGCTTGATATATGCAAGCACTGCTACCTTCCAAAATGCATCTACGTGAATCAAAGTGAAACAGAATGAATCTTTTTGTGTTTTGCCATCTAATATACTTCAATCAAAATGCATCTTTTAGACTGAACAGCAAGATTATCATTAGGAGAGGAGGGGGAGATGTAAGAGCAAGAAGAGAGGAGGGGAAGGAAGGGGGAGAGGAGGGGAAGAGCACCTATGAGCCGCCGTCGTTGGGTCAGTCTAAGGAGGAGGAGGAGGAGGGGGGGAAGTGCACGCCGCCGGTCGTCCGCCCGCTGCCGGCTAGGGTTCATTGGGTCAGTACGAGGAGGAGGAGGAGGAGGAGGAGGCGGGGGGAAGTGCACGCTGCTGGCCGGGGCTCGTTCGTAGCCAGCCATCCACCCGCCGCCGGCTAGGGCTCCTTGGGTCAGTCCAACTTGGAGGAGAGGAGGAGGAGGAGGAGGAGGAGGAGGGGAAGGGGAAGACCTGCCGTCGGTCGAGGATCGTCTGCCCGCGAGGGAGCCGTCGCCGTCGCCTTGGCCTCGCGTTCGAGCCACCGCCGTGGCCTCAGCGTTGCTAGGGTTGGAGGCTTGGAGCGGGTGTCGTTCGAGCGAGAGCGAGAGAGTTCTCCACGTCAATAGGAGGAGCTCGTGTCCACGATGGGTGGGAGTGGATCTGGTGGAGGTCGGCCCGTATACCCGCGCAGCCAAATGCCCTTTTAGACCGACGGAACAGCTCGCCCCGGCGTGGGCCGCATTCCACACGACGGCGTGGTTAGCGGGCCAAAACAACTCAACCTCCGCGCGGCCCATGCGCAGCCAAACGAGCCCTCAGGATTAATAGAGGGGCTCCAATCGATCCAATCCCTTTGCATGATGTGGAAATTAATCATTTGATCGCTCCGAAAGTGGCTTCCTAGGTAGTAACTAGTAGTACAAGTAGTAGCCTGACTTTTAGATTGCCGTGAAACCACTGGTTAATTTGGTGCCCGGAGATATATATATGTCCGGCCGGGCACGATCAACATTTAATTACTTCAGGATCGAAGGAGACTAAAACCTCGGTACCACGTCTCACTGAAGCGAGAACGACGGTAGTTAATTTGCATACTTTCAATGTTAGTGCAAGCTTAGGTGGAAGGCGAAGAAGGCCCCCTTCAGAGGGCTTTATATGTCACGAAATTGGTACTCCTAGAAAAGAATAAAAGTTATCTTTTATTTTTTATCAAAAATAAGTGTCATTCTCACTTGCTAATTAATGTAACTAACGTAAATCTCTCCTAGCGGCACAATTGTTTTCAAACGGACAATAGGACGAGAGGCGGTTATTATGAAATTAAAATTTGTATAAGGAACGAAATCATTTCCATTCCTCTTTGTTAGGACTTTTTGGTTAGTACAATACTACTATCTTGTCAAGTTCAATTTTGCACAAATATCTAATTCTCGTCAGTTGGTTTTGATGAAACAATTTTTGTTCAGGTCAAAGTTCTAATCTGAAGGTTCAATAATTAATGTTTAGACACCAAAAGTTAGAATTAAAACCAGTCAAGTAAGAAAATTAAAAAAGTTCTATATTCGTTGCTACGTTCTATATATTGCCTTCACATTTTCTCCTCCCCTACTTGGTGTACATGTGCAGTAGATATGCCAGCTCGTACCAGAGCGAGCTGCTCGACATGTTCCCGAACCGGTGCAACGCCATCCTCGACGCCTGCACCTGCTCGTGTACGAGAGCCCCAGGTACAACACTACGACATCGGCAGGTACAACGAACCAGCACGCGCGAATTTGCACCCTGGATACGTAGGAAGTGCGGACCGAACATTTGCAAACACCTCAGCCCTGCCTTCTTGGTGCCAGGCCCGTCGAGTCGTAAATTCATTTTGGGCCGTCGTTCCACGTCCTACCGTTCGGGCTAGACGAGAAGGCCCGCAGTCCTCTTCATTTCATTTCAACACGTTTGCAATTGCACAGTGAAACGGGTCTAGAGGGCTTCATGCAATGCAACTAGTACAGTAGTACTACTATTTGACCATTTTGACGGCACTTGCAGTGGCCGGCCGCCTACTTGAATTTTTTTTGTCTTTTCTTGTTGGGAATTTGAATGCAACCTATATTTGGTTGCCGTCGCAGAAAATATATCGGCTATACCAGCGATTCAACGTGCGGTAGGTCATAAATCATCATTTGTGGCCTTGTGCGCTATAGCAGCATTCGCAGAACACGGCTGTCCGGACGCTCGGGGCGTGGGAGGTTGGCTTGGCACAGCAGCAGCACCAGCACAACCAAACCGGTGAGGTTGTCTTTGAAGACGGACGTGGACGTACGCGGCCAACACGAGCTCGGGAGGGACCGGGCGGGGCGGCGTTCGGTTGGGCGTTGGGCCGTGTCGTCCGGGCGCCAGGAAACTTTTGGCGGCGACGTGTGTGGACTGGGATGGAGCGAGCGGGGTGATTGAATGCATAGAAAAGGAGGGTACGCGAACCCCCCTTCCGTTCCGTCGAGCTGACAAAGGGACCGTGTCCGTGTCCAGTGTCCTTCCCCCCAGAGTCGTTTTCTTTCGCCGTCGCCGTGCCACCTTTCCTTTCCTTTCACCGGCCGATCGATTGATTGCTTGCTCCTCGCTACCTGCACCTGCTCACTCTCATCAGCATGACCCCCGGCTCGGTCGCGCAGTGCAGCGGCTGGTTGTTGTTGATCGATGAAGCTCCGGTTCATCATCACCGTGGGAAGAAACCATGAATCCATGATCCGGTCGACGGTCGCGTCAAGTTCTCGTTCCATCGACGGGCTAGCCTGATATGGACATGGGAACTTCATTTCATTATATGGTACCCGCCGCGTTACTGCGGGATCTTTATGATGACTTAATGAATGATGATGTATACACAAATTATAAATAGAATATTACAATTAAATTGATAAATAAAATAAAGAACAATTGTTTGTGTGTTGATTATAGGTAACACATAAATATGAACAAAGTAATAGAAGTTTTGCTTAAATTAAAAAGGAACGGATCGCAGCATGTTGTTAAGGACAAATGAATTATAAATATGTTCTTAACATGAATTTAAAAATGTTGTTGCTATCAACACTTTTGGTAGAAACATGTAAGGTGCAGGTAGTCCTATGCATGAGGGAAAAAAATATTAGCTGTATACAGAAAATATATAGTTAAAAAGCATTGGTCTATACTATATAAATAAAAAGAAAATGACATTCTTGGCATGGAAGCCAAGGGCAGTAGGCACTATATAAATAGAAAATACTACTAATCCTTATCAAACCTATATACTGTATATATAGTGCCTTGCACAATTAGGACTACCGCTGATTCGTCCGCGTGCTAATACGTAATCGAGGTCCTTTTTCCTCCTCAGCCCGTCCAGGGAGAAATTAAAACGACCTCGATCGATCGGCCCATGCGTGGCACCTACGCATTGCACTGTATACGTAATTAACATCATCAACGAGGCGTCCACGTCCGGGAAGATGATCCAGGACAGGATTGAGTAGAGGGCCGAGCATTCACCACTCCGAAAGTGGCTTCCTAGAACTAGTCAGATTTAGAGTGCCGTGAAAGTGAAACCGCTGGTTGGTTTAATTTTGGTGCCCGCACATATGTCCGCCGCCCGGCCCGTACGTACGTGCGCCGCTGGCTGGCCGGCTAGCTGGGCACGGTCAACACTACAATCAATTACTTCGCCATCAACACATTAATTAAAACCAAGGAACAACGTGTCACTGAAGCGAGAACGACGGTGGTTAATTTGGATCAAAGTTAAGGTTATTATGACAATGAAAAGTTGTACAACGAAATCGTTTCCATTCCTCTTTTGTTAGTTGGTCTTTTTGGTTACTACAATATACTGTATTATCAGTTTGCAAGCATATAATTCTCATCATCAGTTGACTTTTTGTTGATGCGATTTTTGTTCAGGTCAAAGTTTTAGTATGAATGTCCAAATTAATGTTTACAAATCAAAAGTTAGAATTAAAACAAGTCGGTAATGAAGATTTAAGAAGATTCGAAAAGTTCTGTATTTGTTATGTTCTATTGCCTTCACATTTCCTTCCCTAGCTTGTTATACATGTGTAGGTAGGAGTACTTAATTTTTGTCCATCAGAATGGCCACACAAATACAGGCCCGTTCGGCTGCACTAGCTATTGCTGCGCTGTGCAACAGTAGAAGCTAGAATCACTGTAGAACATAGAAGAAGTAGTACCCGCAGCCAAGAAAAAGAAGTGCAACCGATGGTATCGTCCCGTAGTACCGTAGGACGATACCAAATTGTCCTTTGACTACATAGGGTACACCCAAAAAGGAAATATGATGAAGTGGTGATTTGACTCATGGTACCTCAGTGATCAATATAACGTCAGACATGCACTATATATTTCTTTAACTGGCAAAACTGTCATTTTCCATATCATTATTACTTAGTTCTAGTTGAAACAGCAAACAATCAAACAGTGTGTGATGACTTTTGCTAGGCCAACCGCAATAGCCAATTATGTTGGACGGTTTGGCGTTGTCGAAATGATTTAATATTTGATGGAGTGCAAATATTTTGTCCTTTTTGCATGCTGTTTCTATGGGAATATAGTTTCTGTGCTTTTTGTAGTAGGTTGTTGGCGACATGATGAGAAAAAGACAAAAGGAACTTTAATTAGCTTTCGAGCGGGTTGTCACACATGGATGAAAATTTAACAATCTTTTGTTTCCCTTTATCACCTCAAAAAATATACTAATTGAAGGCTATATGGACACATATATATAGTGAGTGGAAGCTAGTACTTCCATTTATTTCTGAAGTCAGAAACCATTTGTCTAAAGAAAAACAATTATAGGGAGGATTCATTTGCGATCCGGCACTTTCTCTACTTAATATTTGCAGTACAGGATCAAGACAACGACTAGAGACTTTGATAACTGACTAATAACGGAGAGCAATGAAACAGAATAGTATGCCCAGAACTAGCTGAAAATCTGGCTACGACGGTTGGTAGGACTTGTTATTAATGAGTCAGACATAATAAAGCAATTATATTTGGCAAGAGGCTAGAGTATACAAAATAAGGGCAGAGCTGTCTCTTCAAAATATCAAATATTCATTGGCTCGTGCTATTCAAAGTAGCCCACGCATTCATGTGCTAGTCTTGATATCTTGTGGAATAAAACAATTAAGATATTTTTCTTTAAATTTTATACAACACGTTATATAAATCAAAATTTCAAATTATTTCAGCAACAGCTCAATCCATCGTAAAGAGTGACTCTTTTTTTAATCATAAAATTTATGGTAAAATTACAGTATTTAATGTCATTACTTTTGTTACTTTTTATACAATTTAATTATATGTATATAAAATGCGACTTTCTAATTTTCCGGCTATGAATGCTGCAGCCTAGTGAAAGCACCATACATTTTGCAGGTACTTCAAGTTGCGTTGAGGCTTGGACTTCGTTTCATCCTAGCTGAACCAACACATTAATGGTATAAAGTATAAACGAAACAACCGTAGTTATAAGAATAATAGTGCAGAAACTATATAACACCTTTAGCTTCCAAATCTTTTGCACAAACTTCACAAGTATAACATCAAGTATTTACCATTATGCACAGATTTCTCCTTGCTGCCACGGATGATGTGTGTAAGATAATAAATAATTATTGTACGGGATATGGCAGGTAGCTACAGAGCCTTATTTTGTTTGCGCCGGTGAGCTCGCGCGCTTTACGACGTGCTAGTGCTTGAGCACGTCCGGGATCTCCACCGGGTACCTGTGGATGGACGTCGCCCACGGCCCTTCCGCGTTGGGCGCCGGCTCGATGCACTCCCACGCGGCGCTGTTGCACTTGAACCCCGACCCGAACCCGATCATCCAGACCCTGTCACCCTTGCGCATGCGGCCCTTGGCCTCGATGTACGCCAGCTCGTACCAGAGCGAGCTGCTAGACGTGTTCCCGAACCGGTGCAACGCCATCCTCGACGCCTCCACCTGTTCGTCCGATAGGCTGAGGCTGTGCTGGAGCTCGTCGATGACGGCGCGGCCGCCGGCGTGGATGCAAAAGTGCTCGAACGCGGTGCGGAAGTCGGGGATGTACGGCTTCACCTTCCCGCCGGCGAGCACCTTCCGCGCGATGAAGGAGAGCGCGAACAGGAGCTGCTCGGAGGCCGGCAGGACGAGCGGGCCGATGGCGGTGATGTTGGCCTTGAGCGCGTTGCCGGCGATGGTCATGAGGTCCTTGTTGAGGTTGATCCCGACGTTGCCGTGCTCGTCCTCCTCCTGGAACACGCAGCGGTACGCGTTGTCCTGCGCGCCGGTGAGCGTGCGCACGACGTGCTTGAGGCGGAACCGGGCCTTGGTCGGGGACGTGGACAGCAGCGCGGCGGCGCCGCCGATGCGGAACAGGCAGTTGGGCAGGAGCATGGCGCGCTCGCTGCCGACGTAGTAGTTCGGGGTGATGGTCTCCGTGGAGACGACGAGGGCGTGCGCGCCGTGAGGCGCGACCTGGAGGAGGTTCCTGGCGAGCCCCACGGAGATGAGCCCCGCACTGCACCCCATGCCGGAGAGGTGCATGCTTTTGACGTCGCTGCGCAGCTTGTACCTGTTGATGATCATGTCGACAAAGGACGGCGTGGGGCAGAACAGGCTGCAGTTGACCACGAGGATGTCGATGGTGTCGGGGCTGACGCCGGTCTTGGCGAACAGGTCGTCCAGGGCCGAGAACACGACGAGCTCCACCTCGCCGCACGCCGCCTCCAGGGTGCAGTACCCGTACGTCGGGATGTAGTGGTGGGCCGGGGGCAGGCATGTCTCCTCCCCGAGCCCCGACCGCTCGAGAAGCTTCGTCATGAACCGGATGCTGCGCTCGTTGAGCACGGGCAGCTGCTTGGCGTGCTCGAGGAACGTGGAGAACGGGACGCGGCAGTTGGGCGCCGTGCGGAAGCAGGCGTAGTCGACCAGGTACACCGCGCGCGGGCGCAGCTTCAGGTAGATCATGGCCGCCGCGGCCGGGAGGAATGCCGCCAGGAAGAGGTGCACGGGGCAGGCGCCACGTACCCGGCCGGCCAGGTCGTCGGGGCCGAGCCGTGTCGCCACGACGAGCGCGGCCGCGGCGAGCTGCACCGACACGACGGCCAAGAAGTTGTCAACGACGCGGCGGTACACGGCCTTCATGAGCCCCTGGCTGGGCTGAACTGGCGAGCTCATGCTTGATTGCTTTGCTTGCTGTGCTGCCCGTTCGCGCGTATGCTGCTTCTTCCGTGCTCAGTGTGAGTGATGGAAGATACGGTTGATTTGTACCGTGCCTGGCCTGGCGCAGGAGGGGTAGGGTGCGGCGGGGGTTTTAAAGCCGCGGGGTCGATACACTCACGCAGTCGGCGTTGCCTTCCTCCACTGAGAAAAAAAGAGAGAAGAATGTGGGGACTTATCTCGTTGCCTTCCTCTTTACTTCGGTCACACACAGTCACTATTCAGTTATTATTAAGACGGCACCTAACGATAAAGATTAGCTGGCATGTATATATATATAGGTAGCTCCCTCCCTATTTCCACTTTCCTGTTATAACTGCTTTCCGTTCGCCGACAAGTTGCGGTTGCTACCCTCCTGTTCGAACGGATAAGACACAGGACCGGAACTTCATTTCTCCGTCATCGAAACGAAGAGACAGGGCCGACAGGCACTGTATCGACGGACACCTGTTGCTCTTTCATTCCTAACCCTTGTTTTTTTTTTTCTTTTCACGAGGATTTAGTGCTCGTGGTACGCTTGAACGTACTTGAATTTCACCACCGAAAAAGGGACGCTGAAGCTCACATGACCGGCCCCGCATGGCTGGCGCTTCTACGGACCGAGCACGAGGCTACTGCAGCATTGGGTCAGTCTGCCGGTAATGGCAAAAACAGTACGAGGAGCTGCTACCAGCTTGATTCGGATCATAAATTAGGGGAGCAGATGGAGCAAAGCACGAAAGAAAGTTGTTAGCGTCTCGAAACAGGCTATAGCCTGCTTCAATTGGAGGAGGGAACACGGTTCAGCAGTGCGTCGACACATGCAGAACTTTTAGAAAAACACCGACCCACAGCACAGCAACGCCATGTCCAATTTTTATCGGCTCAGCGGCACCAACAACAACCACCACCTACCTGAAGGTGAAGAAGATTCAGCTGAATTACGGAATAAAGGAAGCTGGCGCGGTGTGAGGTGAACGAAGCATCTAGAGTACAGCGCAGTTACTAGTAGTACTATATCTTAATTCACGGGGAAGTGAGTGAGGTAACAGTACTAAGGGAGTTCAGGGTACTATTTCTTCGCCTTTTGGGCTGTCTCTCCTATGTCTTGTAATTTGTAGCCGCTACCGTAGTCCTTCCGTAATGATGTGTATGAGCACGGTCTCTGCTGTAGTTCTAGCTGCTGGTTTGTGCTAGTTCTTCGTCAACCGGTGGTCTCGCAAGGGCTGCACGCTGTTAGGCATCAAACACCGTTTCATCAAGCAGTTGAAAAGGATAATAAAAACAAGGCAACCGAGAGGCGAGAGTATAGTTCTGCTTAGCTTACTGGTTACTGCTCATGTATTGTATAATATAAACCCATAATAGGCCAACAACACATAGGTTTGTCTGCATATACTACTGCATATGGGTCCAGCAGCTGCAAGCCCTGCAGCAGCGCTAGTTATAGGAAGAAACAGTACAATTTGCCGTTGCGCTCTATGCTCTAGATTGTCATTCTTACAGAAATGGAAGGGACAGGACAAGCTGGTGTGTGTCCGTGACAATGGAAACTCTTAAAGCTTTTATCCTAATGTCACGACCGTCTCTGATGTGGGTGAACCTTAAGTGTTTTTGATGTATGGCGTGCAAACTCGTGTGCAAGTGTTGTCTTTTGTTAAACTGGTAACCCCACAGCGACCTAAACTTAGTACATCTGGCTTGCAATAAAAGTCAAGTAAATATCTCGTTTTCCAAAACGGATGTTCCCATGTCTCCCCTATCCCTATATACTCCTCACTGGGCTAGCTTTGGAAGAAGTTACTACACAGAAATGAACATTTCTGATCATATATCAGGCACAGGACACTGCAGGATTTTTCAATACTGTAGTATTTCTTCAGTGGTCACTAGTCGTGGTAGTCACTTTCATGACCTTATCTGGCCTGGACTTTCTGCCTGCTTACTTTAATTAAATTCCAGTTCTTCTCTTCTTCTTTCTCGAACCTAGAAAAATTATTCAATTAACCAGAGTCCGACCTTTGGTCAGAACTCGCTACCACCTCTGGGCTCTGGCCACATGACCTTGGACCAAAACTGATTTTTTATATAGATTAAGGAGAAGGATATTTGGAATTTTATCTCTGTAAACAGGTCCCCAGTTCGAGCAAAATGTATAAAAAAAACTAGATTTTTGTGAAGCACTTTTTAGGGCCAAGAAAAAGTCAACTGCTGTTTTTGAATGTTGCTAGGTCCTTACACAACGGCAAACTGCTTCTCCATCTCGATCTCCACAAACTCTCATTTCGCTTACCTCCTCCAAAATTGAGGAACCAGGGGCAGCGGCGGAAGGTCTCGACATGACTAGGGTCGCTAACTCACTTAAGATAAAGTTATCGTTAGGCTCCCACAAATCCTAACAAATACAAAGGACAGCTCAGTGCACGTGGCTCCCTTTGGGCAGGATTCGAGAAAATGCGTGACATTTTGGATCTTTCGTATGGAGTCTTTCTTGCATTTCTCCAACAGCTTGTTTACTGGACTTGAACCCATAACCGTTAGGCTCCCAACATACATATAAAAAAAAAATCTTTTTCTCTAGTCGCACCGTCTCTTCTTCCTCACGCGTAATTCTTCTTTTTCGTCCTGCTCGCTCCTCACACGCATTTCTCTCTCGCCTCGTTCATCTCTCTGCTGGCTACTCGCCTCCTGTCTCTCGCGCTCGGCATGGACTCGTCAACCTCTCGCGCCATGGAGGATGTCATCATCCCAGATTCAGAAGACGAAGAGATGCCAGAGTTGTCCCGCTCATCCATTCTCCGCAGCATGGAGGACGTCGTCGTCTCAGACTTTGAGGGCAAAGAGATGGAGGAGGTGTTGCCGCGGTCCGAGCCGCTCGCGCCTGAGTTGATGGTGCCTGACTCCTTGCCGTCCGAGTCCGAGCTACTTGCGCCGGACTCCATGGTGCCCGAGTTGGAGCTGGTGCCTGACTCCTTGCCATCGGAGTCCGAGGAGTTGGTATCCGACTCCTTTCCGCCGGAGTCTGAGGAGCCGGTACCCGACTCCTTTCCGCTGGAGTCCGAGGAGCCGGTACCCGACTCCATGCCGCCGGAGTCTGAAGAGCTGGTACCCGACTCCTTGCCGCCGGAGTCCAAGGACTTGCCCACTGCAGCACGGTACACGCGAAGAACAATAATGATGCATGTCGCCGAGCTCGCTGCGAAGCATCCAGATGCACACGATGTGGCCTTGTGCATCAGGATTACTGGTTCGCAGCAAGGATGGATGGCCTCCTTGAATTTGACTGCAACATCTACATTCCTGATGTTGACAAGCTTGAAATGGATGAAGCAACTATAATACTCCCTGATCATGTCAAGCAAAAGCTGGACAAGATATACAAGAAGAATGGAGGATTTCGAAAATTTACGAGTTAGGTCACTGTCAAGGTAACGTTGCGTGCATATGCATGATCTTCATCATTCAATCTTACATGAAGTTAAACATTGATGATTACATATGAAGAACTCATGGAATACATCTAATTGTTACTTGCAGCAAGTGTGGCCATGGCATCAGCTAGCAAGGAAGCCTCGCAATCCAGCTGCACGGGAAGACGACCTTGTTTCTCTAATTTTCCTTTTCGCATGTGTGGAATCTTGAATTTGTTGCATCCTTTAGCTATCATTGTCTCTCTGAAGACATCTTGTAGTGTCAAAAACATCCTATCTGTTTTCTTTGGACTGTAGTCTTGGAATGCCTACGAGTTCAAAGAATCGTGATGTAGAAACTTAAGAAAGTGACATAATGCAGTTTAGTAGTAGTACTAGTATTTTACCTCTTCTACCACTAGTACTAACTCCACTGTTTTTGCATGCTTCTTGTATTGAATTGATTGTATTGCTCTAACAAAGCCCAAATCAAGAATATTCTTGTCCGGCGAGTCAGATGGTTGAGCAACTAGTTGAATGTCAAACTCACCCTGTTTTGCAGCCGCACAAAATAAAGAGTCTTGCAGCTCTAAATGAGATGGTGCATTGTCTTGCTGTATGTAGATCGTTTTGTTTATGTCCTCACGTGGCCACTTCTCTTTAATAGCAGGAAGTACTTTGTTCAACATAAAATCTCTTATCACATCTCTAGTAATTGATGTTTCTTGACAACCTAGCACCAGCAGGCCTGTTGATAGTACTCCTTCGAGCACGCTCAAAAGTAACCACAGGAAAACAACCCAATTTCCCGTTAAAAATGCATTGACCATTTCTAAACCTTGGTCTCGCCATAGCACACAAAAACATTAGCCTAGGAATGTAGTTCTTGCTTTTGCATGTGCGGTGAGGGTCATCTTCATGTGGGAGCAAGTAGTATTTCTCTGATTTTTGTGAGAGAAAAAACCACTTCTCATCTATAAAAACATGGTCATGCAAGGCTTTAAACGGTAGCTCACCACTTGAGCTGGAATCTTGATCAATCTTGCCAACCGCCCACTGTAAGCGAGCCTTCTTGTTAGCATTGCTCAAGTAAGGCTTGATGCTACTTGAGTGACGTCGAAGAAAGCCCATCTACAAGTACCTATGCAAAGTACTCTTACTAATGCCAAGAACTCTACTAACATCGTCAAGAGTCATCCTATCTTTGAGTGGAACATTGCACAAACGCTCTAAGTCAACTGGAATTTTCTTTCGGCCAACTCTACCCTTTTTTTGACTAGCAACATTGGCAGGGATATTCTGATCAAGTTGTTTTTTACCTCTGTGCCATAACTTCTGAGTTGTGCGAACGCTAATTCCAAACTGTTCAGCCACCTCTTTTGTATCTTTCTTCCCTAGTTTGCCTTTCTTGCTTCTAGCCAACAAAGTTTGAAATACTACCTTTCTTGCATCTTCTGTCATTTCTATCCTCCTGCGCTTACCTTCAAATGAGTGTAGTAGTATGTATAAGATTGAGTATTAGCATTAGCGACAAATCAAACTCTCGTTTCATTTCAGTACAACCATTATTTCATAAAAGTGATAGTACCTTGTACCAGAGCCACATCAGGTTGTACAGTTAAATCTATCACATCATGGTCAACATCATTCGGTTCTAAGTTCAAATCAAATGTCTATTTCATTTAAAAAACAATAGTAGAACCATCATTGCAAAGTCATAATTTCATTTAAAAACTGACCAAGCTGTAATAAAACGGACCGTACCGTGCACACGAGCCTCCGAATCATCTTCTAAAGTCCAGTCCATGAATACATCAGGTTGCTCCACGAGGAGCGCACCATGACTATCTACTTGCAAGTTCATATTGAAACCATCTCCTAGTGCCACATTCAGATCGAAGCCTATTTCAAATAAGCAAATATAATGGTCACGAAAAAGAATATAGAACCGTATGGCACATTGCAAGGAGAAGAAGAAAAGCCAGCAGAATACCTGTAGCTTGTTCTAACGGAGGCTCAAGATTGAGATTTAACTCCATCTTGCTTCTAATATTTGATGGCAGTGCATGATGTCTTACTGTCTTTTATAGGTGCGGCGGTATATTTTCAAACGAAGCATCAAAAAAAAAATAGGTATGGCATGCAGTGAAAAATTGGTGAAAAAGGCGCACCAACGAAATGACAGCGAAAAAAACAGAGGGAAAAAGCGCGCCAGCAAAATAAACAGAGAAAAAAGCGTGCCATGCAAAAAAGCGACGAACAAAACGCGCCATGCAAAAAAACAGAAGTTAAAAGAGTCGTACAACTGCTGCATGCGCTCGCCCCGCAGACGCAAAAGAAAAAAAAGAGACAACAAAGGCACCACTAGGATTCGAACCAACGACCTCGCCAACAAACCCACATGATGCAGCCTCGATAACCATTCCAACACTAATTGAACTGCTGAACAAGAGGAAACGAGCAATCTATTAAACAGTCCTTGGTATGCTAAATTGTCTCCGCACCGAACTTTTTTTTGAAGCGAAGGGAGTATACAATATTTCTTATACTTTTTTGAATAAGACGAATGATCAAAATTGAGGATCTCAATACATACAACAATTAAAAACCGGAGGGAGCTTATTCTATATATGCTTCGTTGAGATAATGACGTGTGAAGTAACGGGAACAAATCAAAAGAATTAATTTTTGAAGGAAAGAAAAAAAGAAACATGTGGTACCTTCTTTTTGTTGACATGAGGACCATAATGTACCTGCTTAAACTGCATGCGTGCAAAATGAAGACTATGTAACTAAAGGGTTTGCGAAAAAAAGGAGGATAAAATACCATGAACTCTAGAAACATGGTATCCAGAACTTTTTGTAAACATTAATAAAATCTGCAAACAATGTGTTAGCACTCGCATCCATAAAAATTAGTAATTATGAGAGCTGGGAAAATATTAGACGCAAAATAATAATGAAAGCAGTGACCGAAATGAAGGGTCTGGAATTTCATATGTGAACACATAGTCCATCAGAGGAGAACATTGATGCAGATGTAATAGAAGGGAATGTGTCATGAGCGTAGAATATTAAATAAATATGAATTCGAACAATGTTATATAGATAATTAATTGGGAAGATAGTCAGAGAAACACCAGTCAACATTACAGACCTTGGCCCTTTGAATAAGATCAGTTGGGTGAACCAACGAAGTAGAAAGACCTCATGTGAAGAAGAACCAATTATAGGATAATCGAAGGCTATCTGATGAAGCAAGAGCAGGTGGGTGAAGCATCTGCACCTTCCGCTCCATCTCCCTGGTGTAGTTGATCTTCCTCTCCTGGGACCTCACCGCTCACTATCTATTCTCAGGAATCCTGCACACCAACGGCCACCCCCAAGCAGTAACTTAATCATAAATGACACCTCAATAGCGCAATGAAACCCTTAATCAAAACGCAAGAGAATGGATATTTTCAAAATTTATCTGAAATCAACACCGAAAACAGGGCAGGCTACTATTGGCTCCATAAAAGAGTGGCGGAGCGCCATGCCGACCTGGACTCGACATAAAAGAGGGTCCCACCGAATGTTCGTGGGACCCTGGACTCGACATACAACTGTGTGGGTTGCCCGGCCTGAGCGCCATGCCGCTCGAGCCTGATCGACCAGAGACGACGCCGGCCGGGCGTGCAGGGAATCCGGCGCCATCGCCATCGCCCATCCCTTTGACTAGCGCGAACGCCCAGGGACAACGCCGTCTCACTCTTGCTCCACTGCCGTCTTCACCGGCGAGATCCGGTCGATTTGAAGATGTCCTGGTGGAAGAGATCGATGAAGACCAAGAATCAGATCCGTCAGGTGATGAAGATTCGGGCTCACCAATCTGCGAAGGTACGCGTTCAAGTTTTGAAAATTATACGCATTCAGCACTGTTGGCAGGGCTTGTTGAGGAGGAGACGGAAACTTCTTCTGCGAAGATGATCGATGTCAACCAAGCTGGAGAAGGAAAGCGATCACAACCGCAGATAGAAGAAGAGATGAAGGAGCAGTTTTGGTCGCAAGTCGGGTTCCCGAAGGGAACACGTTGGTGGGAGAAAGACATGGCGACCTCTTCATCATTCCAGCCAAATTTAAATTTAGAAACCGCCATTGAAAAATCTGATGCAATGGATCAAGGCACAGCCAAGATTATCGCTGCATCAGAAATGGTTGATGCGACGGATCGAGACTCATCAACGAACATCGGCATCCGACCCAGTGGGCGTGCTATTGGCAGAAGGGATACGCATTCGTCCATGGCGAGGCCCTCTTCCGCGTCCGCGTCCAGCGCCGGTCACCGTCCTGGGCGATTTTTTCCCGACGATGATTTCGGATCAGCTAGCAGTTCAAACGCGGGAGACGGTTGGCCTTCAGAAGTCAACCTCGGAATTGGAACAGATTGCAATTAATTTGGCACAACGGGCTAGGCCTTTAGGACGGCCCAGAGTTGATTTACATTCTTCCAGGGGTTATCGTCTAAGCAATACCCTTACACCGAATTCCAATCGTTCTAAATCTCCATTGCTACACACGCTGCCCCTGCCGCCGCTGTTGCCTGTAGTGGTGCGACCTTCATACGCATCCATGGCAGCAAGGCCGCCACCGCAACCACCAGCTCGGGGCCATCACTCAACGCAGCGAGGAGCACCACCGCCGCCTCAGAGGGGCAATCCAAGTGGTAACGGCAGACAAGGACCTCGTCCACCAAATGATTGAGGGTACGGCAACCGTACAGAGCTTGGACGCGGCGGTGTGTCTGCAGTGTATGATGCTGGTTACCGTCGACGGGAGTGGCAGCCAACTCACAACAGGCAGGGCACGCAGTTCTGGCCTCGCGACAATCCAGTGCCCAACACTGACCTCGCTCGGGCAGGGCACATGGCGGCGTCTCAGGCTGGTGGAAGTTCAAGCGGAGCTGCACAAGAAAACTGTCAGCAACAAAAACTCAATACAGAAGCAGAGGAGAGGAAAAAAGCAAAGAAGCCACGAAGTCCCCACTGTTTTTCACTGCAAGTGCAATGGGCACGTTGCAGATGAGTGTAAAGCAATCCTTGATTGTGTGGTTTGCAACAAGAAAGAACCACACTTGTCGATGAAGTGCCCCATTCTAAAAATGCCCAAACCTAATGCTTCGCTGTTTGGCACAGGGAAAAATGAGTTCAGCTTTTTGAAAGTCCCGGATTTTGATTACAAATTGGAGGCTCCAGTTCCAGCTCCTACACCTCTAGTCACCATTACTGGTGGGAGTCTAGAAGCCAAAGTATTGGAGGCCGAACTGGCTAAACATATTCGTCTCGATTGGAATTGGTAAGCGTTGCCACAAGGTGATAACTCTTTCTTAGTTCCATTCCCCTCTGAAGAGGATTTGAAAAGGATCAACGATGTGGAATTTCGATTAAAGAACCATGGTGTAGTGGTTACTTTTTCTGAATGGAACGAAGGAGGTGATGCGACACCGGCTTACGAGCTTGATCTAGTTTGGATTCACATTACAGGTATACCTCACGCATGGCGCCATTATCTTGCTTTTTGGGCTTTGGGCACTGTGGTTGGCGCTACAGAAGTCGTTGACATGCACACATTCCGAAAGAAAGGTGTGGTTCGAGTTCAAGTGGCTGTCTTGAATAGAGAAAACTTCCCATACAATACTGACCTGGTGTTTGACAAGGAAGGTTATAACATAACCTTTGTTTTGGAACCTGAAGATTTTGTACCAGCTTTTCCCCCGTCTATGCCGATCCCAAAGAACAAAATGACAATGGCATGGAGCGCCAGACACAGATAGTGGCCGTAAATATCAAAGACAATTTAAAAAACAGAAAAGTGTGGAGGAAAAATCAGGGGAAAACACCACTTCGGATGGTCCGGCTCCAATGCAGATTGCTCTCACACCTTTCCCACCGAATGTAAATGCTGCAAAAATTCTAGAAGCCCGGAGGTCTGCTGAAAGAAAGGCCACTTTGGGGATTACTAACCCTGCAATGCTGAAATCAAATCGGCCAATTGATACATTAGGGGAGCTTGGACACAGCTTGGAGGAGAAATTATCATCAGTAACCAAGTTAGCTGATGGTAGAAAATCAATGGAGCAGATGCCAACAGCACAGACAACAGAGATGGAACAGTTGGTTGGGGAAAATAATTCTTCCCTGCCTGTGGCTATGAGCTCTATTTCACATATTCAACCCGAGAATCAACATGTGCTGTCCTCAAATACTGTTCCTAGTCTTTCTACTCCAATATTAGGAGCACCTATAGAAATTGCACATGCCAATTTGGCTTCCAGCCAATCGCATGAGACACATATGAAAGGTACTCCTACAGAGTGCAACATTTCTTCACAGCTTACTCCATCTCGCGAACTCCGTCGTAGTAAACGTACTAACAATGTGTGTTCTGTGGATAGAATCTCAGTGGCAGATGAAGAAATTTTAAAGAAGTCTATGAGGGGGTGGCCTATAGAAATCTGGATGGTTCACCGAAGTGCGCATTGGTGGTAGATTACCCGCTTTGCTCGCCTTCGAGCCCATACGGTACACCAAGTAAAAATAATTCTCTACTTTCCTTATCTAATGATAAGTTCGTTTCAATTTTGGACAACCTGGGCTTTACGCTAGGTAGGAATAACTCTGAAACTACAATAAGCATAAATGCCCTTAAAAACATTGAAAGAGATAGAACGGTTGTCTATCCCAAATTAGATAAAACACAAAGGAACCAATCAAATAACAATAGAGTAGATTCAAATCCTCTTGAACCTAGTGATGATGAGGATGCTGAAAACGATAGCGTCCTATTCGCTCACTTGATAAAGGATGTATCGGACATTGACTTTGAGGATGCGGACCTGGACACAAAAATTTGTGACCTTATGGCAACCGCTAGAAATCAAAGTCCTCCTCCAAGAAAAAGGGACAGAAGAATAGGAATTCAAACAAAAGTTTTCCAAATGAAAGGTTTCTATTGGATAGCAGAGGTCTTTCAGACTTGGCTAAATATCGATACATCGCCGAAGCCATCAAAGATCACAACTTGGATTTTGTTGCTGTTATGGAAACAGGGAAACAGGACATGTCAAAATCGAATCTTGCTCGTCTTTCAGACGATGCAGATTTTGTTTGGCATTGTCTTCCACCCCGGGGAAAGGTCTGGGAGCATATTGCTAGGGATTAATGCAACCATGTTAGATGTGTCATTAATTGTTGAAGGGGAATTTTTTTATAAAATTCTATTTTTGCAATAAGAATGATAACTTTAAATGGATTTTAATGGCAGTCTATGGCCCAGCTCAAGATAATTTCAAGACGGCTTTCTTGTTTGAGCTCGTACGCACTTGCCAACAAAATCACCTACCTACACTAATAGGTGGTGATTTCAATATTATAAGAAGCATCAAAGAAAAAAATAATAATAGATATAACGACCGTTGGCCTTTCTTGTTCAATGCTGTTATTGATAGCTTTGATCTTAGAGAAATCGACTTAACAGGTCGTCAGTTTACGTGGGCAAATTCATTGCCAAACCCAACTTATGAAAAGTTGGATAGAGTCCTAATGACAACAGAATGGGAATACAAATATCTGATGGTGTCGGTACATGCTCTAGATAGAGGAGTATCTGATCATACACCGTTGTTACTGGATACTGGCACACCAGCATTTACAGGGAACTGCAAACAATTCAAAATGGAGTTGAGTTGGTTCTCTCGTGATGGTTTCTATGATCGTGTCGTAGAAATTTGGCAAAAGCCGGTTAGAGGAAAGAATTCAGTGCAACATTGGAACAACATGATGAGTGCTTTACGCTGACACCTTCGGGGCTGGGCTGCACATTTGAGTGGGGAATACAAAAAGCAAAAGACCAGTCTCCAGAACACAATAAATAATCTAGACATCGCTGCTGAGAGCCGTGATCTTACCAAGCTTGAGAGAAAAGATCTCTCTCAGTCTCGTGATCAGTTGGCAAAACTTCTTCGAGAAGAAGAATATTACCAACGGGCTAAAGTGACTGATGTGCTGCTGGGAGACAATAATACAAGATATTTTCAAATGGTGGCCAACGGCAAACATAGAAAAAAGAGGATTTTCTCCCTCGACCATGAGAATGGTAAGATTGAAGGACAGGCTAATCTCAAGAAGTACATCACTAACTTTTATAAAGGTTTGTTTGGAGAACCCAAACAAAATTCCTTTATGTTGGATCACACAAGAACAGAGCATATTCCACAAGTTACACAAGCAGAAAATGAATTCCTAACGTCCCCCTTTATAGAAAAAGAAATTAGAGAGGCTATCTTTGGCATGGAACATAATAAGTCACCTGGTCCCGATGGATTTCCCGTAGAATTTTACCAAAAATTCTGGAAAACCATCAAGGATGACTTAATGAATATGTTCCGAGACATGTACATTGGAGACTTACCACTATTTAGCTTGAACTTTGGTGTCATAACATTGATACCTAAAGTTCAAGAAGCAAACTTAATCCAACAGTATAGGCCAATATGTCTACTAAATGTCAGTTTAAAATTTTTACCAAAGTAGCCACCAACAGAACTAATTCAATTGCGGATCATATTATTAGCCCAACTCAAACAGCCTTTATGAGGGGACGTAACATTCTTGAGAGTGTTGTCATTCTTCATGAGACTGTTCATGAGTTGCATTGAAGAAATCAAAGTGGCGTGATTCTAAAGATAAATTTTTAAAAGGCTTATGATAAAGTAAAATGGCCTTTTCTAATCCAAGCACTACGAATGAAAGGATTCTCATCCAAATGGATATCTTGGGTTCAAACTTTCATTTCGGGTGGAAGTGTAGCAATTAATGTCAACGACGATGTTGGGAATTTTTTCCAAACAAAAAAAGGACTTCGGCAGGGAGATCCGTTGTCTCCTTTTCTTCTTAATATTATAGCTGACATGCTAGCAATCTTGGTAAGGAGAGCCAAAGAGGATGGACAAAATCTGTGGTGTTGTACATTATCTTGTTGATGAGGGCATATCAATTTTACAATTCGCAGATGATACAATTCTTTTCATGGACCATGACCTAGGCAAAGCTCGAAACATGAAGCTTTTGCTTTGTGCATTTGAGCAAGCATCAGGCCTTAAGATAAATTTCCATAAGAGTGAGTTATTTTGCTTTGGCCAAGCACAACTATCTTTAGATGACTATATAGAACTCTTTGGTTGTAAAGAAGGCGAATTTCCATTAAGATACCTAGGAATTCCGATACACTATAGGAAATTGCGAAATATTGATTGGAAAAAGGTTGAAGAGCGTTTCGAAAAAAGACTGAGTAGCTGGAAGGGAAAACACCTTTCAACAGGGGGGCGGCTAACACTGATCAATTGAGTACTAAGTAGCCTACCCATATACATGTTGTCCTTTTTCACTATTCCAAGAGGGGTACTTAAAAAATTGGATTTCTTTCGCTCTATATTTTTTTTTGGCAAACTGATGATCAGAAACAAAAGTACCGACTCGCAAAATGGAGTATCTTATGTCAACCAAAAGATCAAGGGGGGTTAGGAATTCTTGATCTAGACATTCAAAATGTTGCTTTATTAAGCAAATGGTTGTTCAAGTTACTAACAATAGATGGGACATGGCAACAATTGATTCGCAACAAATACATTGGCTCTAAACCATTGTCTCAAGCCTATTGGAAAAGTGGGAACTCACATTTCTGGGCAGGCCTTATGAAGGTTAAACGAGATTTTCTTTGTTTTGGAACTTTCATAATTAAGGATGGCTCTCAAATTAGGTTCTGGGAAGACATATGGCTAGGTAGCACCACTTTGCGTGAACAATTTCCTTGTTTGTACAACATTGTGAGGAATAAACAAACTATTGTAGCAGAGGTCTTTAGTACCTCACCTCCAGTTTTTTCTTGGCGTAGAGATCTTATAGGACCTAAATTAGCAGCTTGGAATGAGTTACTTCCACGGATTGCTAACATAGAATTGACTCAGGAGCCAGATATATTTCGCTGGAACCTCACCTCTAATTGTCAGTTCTCGGTGAAATCACATTATTTGGCCCTAATACATTCAAGTGTTCCTAACCTTAACAAGAGGCTCTGGAAACTTAAAGCTCCTTTAAAAATTAGATTTTTTTTGTGTATCTAAGAAGGGGAGTGGTTCTGATCAAAGATAACTTAGCTAAGAGAAACTGGCATAGTAGTTTGAGTTGTTATTTGTGTCATAAGGATGAGACAATTAATCATATTTTCTTTGAATGCCGTTTTGCACGTGCAGTTTGGGCCATTGTGCAGGTGGCAACAAATCTTTATGTACCTCATAGTGTATCAAACATGTTTAGTACTTGGCTACGAGGAATTTATAAAGATTTGAAGTCATTAGTTCTGCTAGGTGCGGCGGCCATTTGTTGGTCAATATGGCTATGTAGAAATGATTTAGCTTTTGAAAGAAAACATGATTTTTGTCCTTTGCAGGTTATTCACTCAACTATCCACTGCCTACATACCTGGGCTGTACTACAGAAACCAGCTATTCGGGATTTGGTGTCAGTGGCTTGTCAACAATTGGCGCAAGCGGCCAAGGATTGTTTTTCCCGGGCACATGGGTGGCAATCTAGTCTTTGGATTGTTTACTACTAAGTTGTTTGCTTTTCTCTTAATCATAGGCTGTGTGCATCATGTAATGCAGAGGCCAGGAGTGTGTTTCAAGATGATTGTATTGACTTGATATAATTATCTTGAAAGTAATAAAATCTTCCCTTATCGAAAAAAAAAGAGTGGCGGAGCTAGGGTTCAAAGCTATGGTGCGCTGACAGCTTTTTCTTTTGACATACTTATCTAGTGTATTATATTCATTTCAATTTCTCTATCCAATATTAGTAAGTGGACTAATCTTCCCCATCTAAATACGAAGCATACAACGAAACATGAAGTATCATTCTTCATACTATGTTCAGGGCAATAATATTTATGAAACCATATAACGTTGAACAACCAATCTCTGTGCCAATGTTCCTTTTCTTAAATTCATGTCCTATGATTGTAATGTACCTTTTATTACATATGTTCTTCATCTTGATCATTGATAAGTTATAACTTAAAATAGGCAGAGTTATGGTGCCATTTGGTGGAGCCAATGATGCCATGGGTGTGCTGCCACTACCATCGTGTTCTTGAGTTTCCTCTTGGCCCTTTCCTCTAATGTTGTCACATTATTGTCTTCACTTAGTCTTGAGGCATTCATCATGACTCATGTGAACCCCTTGTACAATTTCTCGACTTGCCTTTTGCCGAAATATTCAGAAAACATCTCTTTTTGTATTTCAATAATCTGCAATCCACTATTCAGGTGCATAGAAAACAATTAACATTTACTAATTTGGTAAATCCTAGGGCACATATTGTATCAGGTCGCTATTTGCTTCTTGCTACTTGCAACAGGGAGAGAGTCAGAGACTGGAGAGTTGGGGACTGCGCCCCACGCCCGCACAAGGCCTCCCGGCTGCCAGTACCAGCACTTAGATGCACCCAGCACAAAGGCTCGCCGCAACCCCCCCCCCCCAAAGGATGTAGAGCCGGAGCGCCATAGATCCTCGTCGGCTCATCTTTTGTCAGTCACAAGCTAAGCCATTGCTGCCACCGGCCCATAAGGTTTTGTTTGGCTGCTCCTCAATCCGTTGGATTGAGGGAGATTATAGTAGTTTATGGTGGAAAATGAACTAATATCTCCCTCAATCCACTCTAATCTTCTCCAATACATAGGATTGAGGTGCAGACAAACAAGACATAATGGGGCCGAAACTCGACTCCAACAAAGCCTCTTGCTGCTGCCTCCTTTGTTGGGACGGCTGGAGGCAGAGGGGCAGAGCGGGGTTCGAGGCCGCGGGATAATCATCAGAGAGCGAGGGGAAGTCGTGGTAGCAAATAGGAAGTGCAAGCAGCCGCACACTATAAATTAGAGATGAGAATTGGAGAGTGTAACACCCTACTTTTTCAAATAATAAAAAACTAATTAATTAGCCTAGCTCATTATTAGTAAAGAAAAAATTGTATTTTTGGAAATAAATATAAAAATTATGCATCTCACCTCAGGACATCATGTTTGCATTCTTGCATTTTTCCCTTTAGTTTGATTTTGAATTAACTAGAAAACCAAAAGTTTGAAGGAAAAACCTTTTCTTTTCCTCTCCCTTTTCCCCTTCGAGCCCACTCGTATGCGCCGACCACCAGCGTGCAGCCCGCTCGCTCTGCACGGCCCAGCCAGCCCACCTCCATAGCACACCGCCGGCCTGCCCCGCACGTGCGCGCCTGCAGTAGCCCAGCTGCTCACCCCGTGCGGCCCAACAATACGCCTGGCCAGCAGCACCGCAGCGCGTCACGCTCGCCCCTCGCCGCAACCCTAGCGCCATCGTCTTGGGCCCACACAGCACAGACGTCGAGTCTGAGCTGACACCTGGGCGTCCGCGCCCATAAATACACGTCACGTTCAACTAAGTTTCTTCAGTTGCTCTTTCAATTTGTATAAATAAGTCTGATGTTAAAATGATGGTACAAATATTCTAAGCATCGCCTCCCAATGATTTCTCCATTTCGAGATGCGTCAGGCATTACTCCACTAACATAAAGCTACGTATGCTAATTGACAAGCATGAAAGCACTCGTTCCCCCTAACTCATAAACATGAAAGGACCGGTTACTAATGCTACACAAAGTAATTGTCTTTAAAAAAAAAATGGGGCTAGCATCCTTGGCTTTCTTTGGAGGCCTTGCAGGGGCTAGGGATCCACCAATATCAACAATCGGTTTCTACACAAAGCAATCTCTTTAAATATTTAAAGGAAAAAGTTCACTTTAGTACGCTGTATTATCGAAGAAATCTAAAGAATCCCCTATATTAACATTTGGTTCATTTAACCCGCACCTGTTTTTAACCCAGCTCGCTTTACATCTTTAATCCTTCTTATAATCTCGCCTAGGTGATGTGGACAGGAATTTCGCCGGAATCAAAGCCTCAACGCGTCACATGGACGGATGACGTGGCAAAAGAAGGCCCAACTTTTAACCCCATCGCACACATGACCTGATGTTCAGCCGGAGAAGGAGCTGATCGGTGATGTCTCCCTTGACAATACGCCATGGGCCACCTTCACCCCGTCCGTCTGTCGTTTCAACACATTCACACGAGCACCACGAGCAACATCTTCTAACTCTGCAACTCCGTTCATCTTCATCAATAGACCACCACCACTGCAAATCAGCCATCAAGCAGCCTCCTTTGAGCTACAGCCTCATGTGACACAGTAAATCTTTGGCGGTGAAATCCTTGCAGTGTGGAACAGAAAGCCACCATCCAGCTTCAACATGTGCACGTGTAGGTCGAGCTTCCACACAAGCAGGCGCAGCTCCCTGGCCTCCGGCCCCAGCTTCCACTCGCGCAAGAGGTGACTTCGCCCGCCTCCGCCTCTGCAGCTCCAGATCACCTGCGCACGCAGCGGCAGCTTCGCGACATCCGCAGACTGCTTCCACTCGTGCAAGCCGGAGTTATAACCTAGTATACACTTGCTCTTTCGATAAAAGTTTGGAATTCATCTAAATGCCCTTGGACAATAGGAGGTTCGCCCCCATGTGGAGCAACTAAATCTTTAACAACCAATAGCTTTCAGAATTATTAGGTTCACTTAAAATATGATTACTTATACGTCAAAATTTGTATTGAAAGGCATTTAATTATCACTTTATTTATTGGATCTTAAAGATGTTTTGAACACTTAGGACAACTTAATATTCATGAAGAAGAGTTTATCTACCTTGAGTAATATTGCTTTGAATACATGGCTTTTAAAGTTAAAAAGAAATAATATACATTCCTTATAACATCTACAAGCAGAAAAGAACTAAAGATTCTTGGAACTAATGCATGCCTCAAGATGTAACATAAGACTTGCTCACATTTGACGTATTTTTGAAATACTTATTTGATATATATATATATATATATATATATATATATATATATCTTAGTCGAAATGTGTATTTGATCATATTTGTAAGCCATAGGGTACTGATTGATACAATCAGCCCATGGTCCATTTAAACTGCTGGTAGTTTTGATGCACTGCCACACAATGCTATTGCACTTGAACCCACATCCAAATCCAATCATCCATATCCGATCACCCTTCTGTTTCTGGTTCTTAGCATCAATGTATCCAAGTTCATACCATACTGAGCTGCTCGAAGTATTCCCAAATTGGTGTAGTGTCATCCTTGATGGCTCAACAATCTCATCGGATAGAAAAAGACTACGCTGGATACCATCAATCACAGCTCGCCCACCAGCATGTATGCAAAAATGCTCAAAGGCCATTCTGAAGTTAGGGATATAGCCTTGTATGTTTCTATTTAGCAGTTTCCGTGCAAGTAACAATAACCCAAATCGTAATTGTTCTGAGAATGGGAGGACAAGGGACCCAATTTTGGTGATGTTAGCTTGAAGAGCGACACTAGCAATGGCTACAGATCTTTTGATAAGTTCACTCCTATTCGACCCTTGTCATCTTCCTCTTGGAATGCACAATGATATGACCTATCTTGGGCAGCAGTGAGAGTACGTACAATATGCATGAGCTTGAACCAGGATTTGGAGTTAGAACTCGACAATAGTAGGACAGCTCCGCCCATGCGGAATAAGGCATTTGGTAGTAGCATAGCACGATTGTTCCCATTGTAGAAAAGGGGTGAGATGATCTCTGTAGACACTACAAGAGCATTTGTACCCCTTGGGGCGACTTGCAAGATGTTTTTTGCAGCATCCACCGAGATCAACCCTGCACTACAACCCATCCCAGCGATTTGGATGATGTGAACGTCACCCCGCATTCTGTACCTGTTTATTATCATGTCAACAAACGATGGCGTCGGGGTTAAAAATGCTAGAGTTTGCAATCAATATGTCAATTTCCTCGGGACTAGTACATGTCTTGGCAAATAAGTCATCTATAGATGAAAAGATAACATGCTCAGCCTCACTACGAGCTTCACTCATACCACAGCATGGTGGAATATAGTGGCAAGCAGCAGGGAGATAGGTCTGGTCACCTAGGCCAGACCGATCAAGCATTTGTGCCATGAAACAAACGCTTTTAGTGTCCATAGATGGCATGTGGTGAGCATATTCGACAAGGAAGGCCTTGGATGGATATACGACAATCGGGTGGAGAATGAAAGCATGCATAGTCTACAAGATATACACCATGAGGACGATGCATGACGTAGAGAATTCCAACAAAAATTGGAAGAAATGCCACAAGAAATAGATAAGTAAGACGCACTGCATGCAGCCATGATGGAAGCTTGAGGGGACCAAAATGTGCCTCTATTATTAGGAGAAGAATGATTGCAAATGACAAGACAATGGAGAAGAGAAAATTGTTCAGAACAAGTTCGAATACGGTTTTCAGACCCTGGAGACTAGGTATGTTGCTAGTAACAAACTGTCTCATTGTTTCGATGCGGATTCATGTGTCAAAGTGGATACCGTACGTGCCTTGATTTTAAATATGCAGGGTCATTTCATATATAGTACTCCCTCTGTCCCAAAATAGATGTCTTTTTAGCTTTTAAGGTCTCAATTTCAAGTCTTTGTCTTATTTAAAAAGTTTATGCAATTACCAATTATATTATTATCATTTGATAGATTATAAAACATATTTTATACGTGACTTTAAATTTTTATCATATATATAAAATTTTTGAATAAGACGAACAATACTAGGTTATGCACGGAAAAACGAAAAAGACATCTATATTGGGACAGAGGGAGTATGTATTTTCTACCATTAGATCATCATGTGCACATTTGTTAAAATATGAAACACGCATACCTGCACTTCGAAAGATCTGAAATGCTTCCAAGAAAATGTGACACTATTTCCAACATCAGTGTTGTAACTAGTTGTTGGTGGCCGGTAGCCTCGAAACAAAGGTGGTAGGAAGTAGTTACATAAAGAGTGAAGTGCAGCAACAGTTCTTAAACTTGTCTTATGATGTCATCTAGATCCCTGAACTCTTAATTATATATTTAGGTCCTTAAACTTATTGTAAGGTGTCATTTAGGTCCCTAAACTATTAATGTATAGATCTATTAATATATAGATCCAGATCCTCACACTTGTTCGGGTGTCATTTAGTCTCTAACTTGCTAAGTGGTTTTTTTAGAGTTTAAATTATATTAATTAGTATTAATTAGCTGGTGCGTCATTTAGATTATGAAATAAACAAAGATGATTTAAACCTATCAGTACAAAAAATTGAAGTGGTTTTCTTGTCTTTCAATATACAAAATATGAATTTCATATGTCTTTGAAATTTCATATTTTTGTATATTCAAACATAAAAAAACACTTAAAATTTTTTTACTGATAGATTTAAATCATTTTTGTTTGTTTCGGTGTCATCTAGATCATGAAACAGAGATGATTTAAATCTAGCAATACAAAAAATTTTAAGCCTATCGGTACAATAAAAAATTGAATGGATCTTTTTTGTGTTTGAATATATAAAAATATGAATTTCGGAACACATATGAAAATTCATATTTTTGTATATTCAAAACAAGAAAATCACTTAAATTTTTTGTACTAATAGATTTCAATTATCTTTATTTGTTTCATGATCTCCAGGACACACCTGCTAATTAACACTAATTAATATAATCTAAACTCTAAAAAACACTTAGCAAATTAGGGACCTAAATGACACACACGAACAAGTTTGAAGATCCAGACTGTACATTAATAGTTTAGGGACCTAGACGACACCTCACAACAAGTTTAAGAAAATAAATATGCAAATTGAGAGTTCAGGGACCTAGATGATCATTCTAAGACAAGTTTAAGGACCGTTGATGTACTTTACTCTTACATTAAAAAAGATGCGCCTGGGTGACTCTAATTTTCACATGATTTAGATTGCCAGAATGCTACTGGGTTTTGTCCTCTCTCGTCCTCAAAGTTTCAAGTTCATTCCATGCATCGGCTGACGTTTTTGTTGGAAGCAGCAAAAGTGTCTGCCCTCACAACAGTTGGCCGATACGTGGTGACCAGGTCTAGTAGTCTAGCGATGTTTTGGTGCCCAGCCCAAGTGTTGAACTGATGATTGATGGCCGATGACCGCAAGCCGCTCATTGACCTATCTGTTTCCGTTTGTGCTTTTGAGTGTAAAAACAAAGTCGAGGGTACAAAGCATAGTTTAGATCAACCGAGATTTAGAAAGCAGCAAGAGGTGCATGCTTGAAAATGTAGAAGGAACTAAGATCTAGAAAACAGAGCAAGAGGTCCAAGTTGAAACGCTGTGCTGCATGCGGGACTTGCGGACAAGGAAAAAACAAAGAGTTGATGGGGTCGACCGGTCGCTATACATCAATTAGCTAGGTCGCAATATATTATTCCTGCTCAGAGCACACCACCTTGCAAGCAGCAATGTTGCCGCAAAGTTCGAATTTGTCTTTGTTTTTATTATTATTATTATTATTATTGTTGTTGTTGTTGTTGTTGTTGTTGTTGTTGTTGTTGTTGGTGGTGGTGGTTTAGGTCTGTTTGAGAGAGCTGGCCTTTTTTAAATCTACTCTCAAATTCTAACACCTCAACTCTGTTTTTATATAGTCGAGCACGTTAGCTCTTCTCCCAATTTCAAATCCATGGGTTCAGATTTTAAGAACTCCTCAAGAGGTACTCTACAAAATTGAGGTGTCCAAACTCCTCACGGAGATTAAAGAAAACTACCAATGATGCCACTAGTTACACATATACAGGTTCGTTTCTTTTTTTATCCTGTCGGCCTGCGTACCTTATTTTATCTTCCTCTCCATCCAGCCAGCAAACCTCCATCGTGCCCTACGCCCGCCGCTGAAATACAGCCTGACACGGTGGTAGTCGTTCTCATCATGGTAGATGGCAAAACAGATGGATCTGCTGCCCCTCTATACATTCTCCCATTCTCTCGAAACCCCCTCCTACATTCGTCCAAAAAAATATTCATTGGCAGGAGCTTCCACGATTTTGTGATCAATTTAGTTATGAAATTATTTTTGATAATCGTTCGATGTCAACTTATATGCAGAAGCTTTTCAGAAGAACCGACTAATGCAGGATGTGGACGCTTCACCAAAGGCGTGATGAGATCGCTAATGCCCTAAAGGAGGCATGCCGTTTGCTAGAATCAACACGGCCATGCAAGTCTTTGTCATGTTTGGCTGGAGGTTTATTGATAATAAGATTGTTGGTTAACAATTTCCTCCTCGAACAATGTTAGAGTTAGAGTTACTGCAATCTGACGTAATAATTCAACTGAATGTAAAAAAATCCATACTACTAAGCGTGCAAAGACGTCGTGTGTAGGCTTTTGGCACAGCCAGGCATGAAGCCAGCGAAAGCTTTCGGCTTGGTAGCAGAGCACTATCTTTGGTGCTGGACTGTGTGGCACTGGGTGTCATTTCGTTTGGATGCTCGCCATGTAAGCTACAACCATATATGGAAGCTATAAAAAGAATTATTTATACACATTGATTCAATCAACTATAAAATAAGACAATTTTTTTATGTGTGTGCAGTATAACTAATCAGTTAACGTACAAACTCACCTCCTTACATGCTGGAAATATTTCTCTCCCTCTCGCTATCTTCTATACTTTTCTAGTTCTCTTGACGTTGGTTAGAGGCTTACACTCATATTTGTTATCCTTTTATCTCTGAGTCTTTTCTATATCCTTGATTTATGTTAGCTAGAGGTATATACATATATATATTGCTTAGATAAGTCTTTTCTTCTGTCTTGCTTTTAAGTTACACAACGTTTCATGAGTGAAAATCTGCACTGGCAGCAGAAAAATAACCCAAGCACTACTAATATTGGTTAGAACACGCCAAACATCAATGCATTGCTCAAAGAAGCTAACTATTTACTCGAGAGGCAAGATGATTAGAACACTTTAATCACTCGCTTCAGTGCTTGCAACCACAAAACTCTTGTAAAGTACATGTACTGTATTTTTTCCTTCTTATTACTTTAGAGGGTATTTAAACCCATAATTCGTCTAGAAACCATCACACTGAGACATAATAAGAAGTATCATTCTTTAATACATGGATCACTTTACGTATAATTCTAACACATCAACTGTTGTCGTGGCTTGTCCGCATGTCACAACACCCGAACCCACTACTGGAAACTTGATTTTTTGCGACGGCAGAAACCGACAGCAAAATACGTTTACAATCAGGAATAAATTTCATGATGACCAACCGTAAGGAAATAACCGTCAGGATATGATGACAGGAAAATTCTTTTACCAAACGACTCTTTTTGTCAGCCACAACCCATAGGAAAATAAGCGTTTTACTATCTGATAATGAAATTTTCCTGTCGTCGTATTTCTGATAGCTATTCCTAATAGGTGACCAACAGTAAAATGACCTACCAGAAAAGAAAAAGAAATCACACAAAAATCAGATATAATCATTAAAATTTTTTATTCTGTAGACCACTAATTTAGTGTTTGGTTCCAGGATCAATCGGTGCATGTACCGAATCGTCCTGTGTCAGCCAAGGTTCACTTGTTTGGTTCGGTGAATTGAACGAAGTCATACAGGACAGCCTCGTACAGATTCTTAGCATATTTCTGGTAGATGCCGCACCATCCGATGCGGCGAAAACGGCCGCACCACTCGGTCCGCGACGAAGGCGCGCAATTCCCCTCACCGCGCGGGAGTTTTCTTTTTCTTTCCCGCCTCTCGTTCACCTCCTCCTTTATATCCTCTCACTGGCTTATCCCTTCTCTCTCTCTCTCTCTCAGTCTCTCCCCATCTCCTGTTCGTGGCACAGGCGACGGACCTCCTCCGCCGCTGTTGCACTCCGTCGGGGCCTCACCGGCTAGGAGCAAGACGAGGTACGGCCGCAGAACCCCTCCTCCTTCCAATCCTTTCACTTTCCTTATCACCTCATCCTCTCTCTCGTTCGTAACAGGTTTCTTCCGCCGCCGCTGGTTGTGATTCTCCGTCCAGACGTCACCGGCGAGGAGCAAGCACAGGTACTGCAGTGCAACCTCCCCCCTTCCATTTCTTCCATCTTTCCCCTAGCAAATCGCGGATCTGACGAAGAGGATTTTTTTTTCGTTTTTGCAGCAGGAAAGGGGATTTGGTCCTTCGATCTGTTGTCTCCGTGAAAGGAAGGTATGGATCCACATTGCTGCAGCAATGTATTTGTTTTAGATCTGTACTGCTACAAATATTTGCTTATCCAATGCACAAATATGTGAATGTGTTGCAAAAATTGGTTGCTCTGACGTTCTTCATGTGTGTGTGTGTGCTGCTGTTATGCACTTCATTCTTACGTACTAGATGGACAAGCGGAAGCTTAGAAGGAGAAATTTAGCTTTGATGCTCATTGTTAGTACTGCTGCGTATGTGGCTTCTTGCATGGTGACTCTCTTCGTTACCTCTACATTGCTCAAAAAAAAAAAAAGAAAGCGTATTACGTATGGACCAATGGAGGAGAGGGATAAAACTAGAATTGACTATCTAAATAATAAGATTTACAAGGATGATACAACCTGCACTAAAATGATAAGGTTGAAAAGACAACCTTTCTTTCTGTTGTGTCAACTTTTGAGGGAGAGAACTTTGCTCCGTGACACTGTACATGTGTGCATTGAGGAACAAGTCGCCATGTTCTTGAATACAATTGGACACAACCTGAGGAATAGGCTTGTTGGTACAAATTTCAGTAGATCAGGTGAAACAGTAAGTCGATACTTTGGGTTAGTTCTTCATGCCATAGGCCAGCTAAGCAATGAGCTTATTCGACCACCTTCGATGGAGACCCCAACCAAAATTGTAGGGAACCCAAGATGGGATCCATATTTTAAGGTATGGTAAATGAAAAACACTATACCACAGTACATTATCAGCAACCAACCGAAGCAACTGAGTTGGGGTTGCTAAAACTGTACGATGAACAGACGGTTGCTAAATCCATTCGTAACGATGCACAGCCAGTCGCTAAAAGTTGCAATATTTGCATCGTAGTGTCCGTGGCTAAAACTTATCAATAGCACCATTGGAATAGTCGCTAAAAGTCTCAGACGCATTTGGAACCGAAAAAGGGCAAGCGAGGCATAATGAAGCGGCAAAACAAAAAATTCCTAACTTTTCCCTCGTCCCGGCCCGTTGCTTTTCCTCTTTCGCACGAGCAACTCGCCCCAGCCTGCAGCACTTCAGCCCCATACCTCCCAAGTCCTTTCGTGCAGAGCATTAGCGCCGGCCGGCCATCG